>CM057142.1:6814913-8085992 GCA_029964075.1 Patiria pectinifera | reverse complement strand
TTCCATTTCCTACCTTTAACATATAATTGCCCCATAAAATTCACAGAGTTTATGCAAACACATGTAAGTTGGAAAACCCTTGTCCGTTTCACTGTCCTTCCGTTACCGACCTCATAAATATTCATAATTCATGAACGAGAAGTATTATGCCCCCAAAAAGTGTGGAAATTGAAGGTAGCATTACAGCAATACAATTGTGACATTTGTTTGATGTAACCGTGTTTTATTTTTCCATGATGTAATTAATAACAGAGTCTGTGATACACACATTTGAAATTTTGTATAATGAGTGAAAACGTCCTTCCGTTACCGTAGAATTGCACTATACGTGTATATAGTTAATTATTAAGGCATGACTGCCTAACAACCAATGTGCCTTCACTCTACAAATATTGATCCTTCTCTACTTCATGAGAAACACAAAGTAGAAAAAAAACAGACAACAAATTCACTTAAAACACCACTGGAGCCTGGGCACTTGTGTCTGGGATGCTGCTCATTTGATGTAGTGCCAGATTGCTCACTCGGTTTCTTCAGGAATGGCAGATCAAAGCAACAGCACGTCCTCGTCTGACGATTCCGTCTACTTCAGCTACACTCAGCGGCAGATTTTTGCCGCTGTTGGAGTTGCCATTTCAGTCCTGGGATTATGCGGCAATGCACTGGTCATTACTGCTGTGGCTGTCTCAAGAAAACTCCGCCACATGACAAACATGTTTGTGCTCAATCTGAGCATAGCCGACTTGGTGACTTGCGTTTTCATCGCTCCGCTACAAGCTGTGGCCGCACTGAATGAGGACCGGTGGCCGCTACCCATGATCCTTTGTGAATCGGCGGCTTTTGCACTTCTAGTCTGTCTGGGATGCAGTGTCAATAACTTAGCCAGCATCGCCTTCAACAGATACTTTATGGTCACCCAAAGCAAGGCACGCTACCTCAAGATGTACAGCCGACCGCGGACGCTATTAGCAATCCTCCTAACTTGGTTGGTACCCTTGCTCATAGCCGTCATCACAGTGGGAACCGGCTACATCAAACTTGGCTTTGAGCCAAGGTTTTCAACCTGTACGTGGATTGTATCCGAGTCCTCCCCAAACTTTGTTTTCATAGTCTTTGCTGCTTACATCCCCGTCCAGTTTGCCCTGATCTTTTTCAGTTACGCGTGGATCTTTCACCACATTCGTTCCCACGCCCGGAGGGTGCAACAAATGAACAGTCCGGAGATTCCTAACCAAAATGCTCAGCAGAAACAAAACAAACTTCAGAATAAAGTGACAAAGAATCTCTTCTGTGTAGTCTGTTTCTTCATACTGTGCATCTTACCTTATAACCTGGGCCTGGTTTTAGCCCACACTGGCCGATTTCTACCCTTTGCTGGCACCATTTTGATGGCCAACAGCTGCGTGAATCCCATCATATACGCTGCTAAACATCCACAGTTCAAAGAAGTTTTCGGCTACATCATTCGGGGAAAATTCACCGAGATACCCGAGCGAGTCTCTTGCCGTCTATTCAAATGACAGTTATTTTCAGTTGTGCTTTGCTTGTACTTCTTCATGCCAAATTTTCAGGAAAAAGATCAACTATGTATACACTGTATATCCTGATATTAGTATTTCATATTGCCTCTGAAGCTCTCATGTCTTGGTATCTACCGCTAGTACTTATATAATAAAAACTGCTCCGTTACTGATCCAACAACTATGCGCAGTAAAAGAAAGGGGAACGAAAACCAGCATCAAGCACAGTAGTACACATCTACCGGTAGGGCCTGTTAAGAATATGTCTGTAACAGGATTTCACAAGGGGAAGAAATTTGGAATGTGCTGGATTTGACTGTACATTCTGCATGGCAGATGAACCACAGAGGCTAGAAACCCAAAGACTGGCCATGAATCGGCATTCTGAACAATCAACGCATTGGTTTTTATGATCTTGAGGATCTAGCCTACGACGTTATGAGACATATAGTGCTCCATATTTTCTTCAGTGTGGCAACCCATTAAAAAAAATTTAAAAAATAAAAATAATCTCTGTATTTTTCATTATTACATAAATTGACCCAAGTAAACAGCCTTTCAACTTTTTGAAAAGGAGCCGGCTCCTCCTTTTTTCTCTATATGCCTCCTCAAAATGGGAAGGCATGGGCGTCGTGAGGAGGCCCCCCCCCCCCCCGAAAAGCACACACAAAAAAAGGAGGGAAAAAAGGAAGAATAAAAAGAAGAAGATGAGGTGGGAAGTGCGAAATCATATTGCTGTTAATTTAATGCACATTTAACAAGAAGGGCGTCCGCAGGGGTGTCAATGGGGGTGGGGTGGGCAAAAGTCCCCAACTGAAAGGGACCTAAAATACGCTCTACACAATAGGCCTAGGTATCGCAGTCTTCAACAAAGCATTGAGTGATGTCCAGCACCCCCTCCCCTTTCAAAATTTCCACAGCCTGTGATTTCTCCCTTTGCTGCTTTCTGGGGAGAGCTTGCCCCTCTAGAAAAAATCCTTGCGACACCCATGACTGTAGGTATTGGTAAGAAGTGTGTATTTGTTCAAAAAATAGTTTTCTTGCACAGTTCATTCACAGAAGTCCATTACATGAATTTTTCAACACAGCTTATGGAATATATCAGGATTAGACCTTAACTTTTTTTTTCGATTATAGAGTTTAAACAACAATGTACATACATGTAAAACGTGTATCCTGAGGCAATCTTGTCAGTGCATTTAATAAACAGATCTAATAATTTAACCCCAAATAGTTATAGACACAAATTGATACAAATTTGCTTTCTGAATTTAATGATTTATTTCTTTAATGATTTATTTTCCCTTTCATCTTTGCCGGAGCCCAATAATTTTTTACTCGCCAGCTACTTAAGGAATAGTTTGACTAGCCCGCCGCTGTTTTGACTAGCATTTGGCTAGCAGGCTACCGCTTAAGTCGAACCCTAATGCTTGACAACACTAAAATCCTGAAAGATATTCTGCTAGGAGTGAAACGTCAGGCCACTTTTATTTTACTTTTCTCGCACAAGATCACTTCAGTTTATTAGCTGTTTTACGGCATGCTTTTATTTTCAACTGATATCACTCCCATGCTGCATTTCATACATGTATGTCCCATAATAGCCATTCAAGATCTGGCCAGCTTCAAAGGAAGTATAAAATTAGGGGATTACTTTGAGTTGTGATGTTGTACTTTCTTCACGGTCAACAAAACTCCAAACGTTCATAGAGTTTTTTTTTAAAGCAGCAATACAACCTCAACTAAAAATGATAGCCATACACTGTTAAGTTACGTTTTTTTTTTCTAAAGAATGGAAAAATGCGAGTAATCAGCTTGGTAAGTACATTGGTAAAGCACAAAACATTTTAGAGTGAAATTCATTTCATGGCCTTTTATTAAGCAACAGAAGAAAACAAAAACAAAACAAAATTTAAATACCTGTAGATACTTCCAGTGAGATAGTCGACCATCTTCATCAGATGCTTGGTCAGTTCATGACCTTTCAGCAGAGAGCGATTGACAGCCATAGGTAGCGGGGACTCCCTTCCGGCTGTACCACCCTTGGCTAAGTCGGGGCTGTTCCTGGCACTGGAGGGTCGGATCCGCCCACTCAGTGGCTTGCCACTCCCACCCCCTGAGGATGGCCGGCTGTCAGAGGGATCATTGTGGGCTAGGTTGATGCAGGTGCGGAACATGTCTTGGAACCAGGGTAGGGAGAACTGGTACATGACGTCGATGACAGCAAGATCCGCCAGGACAAAATACAGCACGGCCCCTCGGGTGGCAACCTTGGTGAGCATGTGGAAAATGTAAAAAAATTAGTATAAGTAGAACGGCGTAGGGTTGGGGATGACTATGATGCAAGGGGATCAGGATTCAGAAAGATGTGCCAAGGTGAAGAGTGTCATGGCCTAGCGGTTAAGAGCACCAGACTCATGCTCTGGTGTTTCAGAGGCAACAGTGGCGTGGGTTTGAGCCCAGGCCCGGACACTTGTGCCCTTAAGCAAGGCACTTAACTGTTATTGCTTCGTCCTTCGGATGGGACGTTAAGTCAGAGGTCCAGTGTGTGTTGTATAAGGCCTAACGCACGTAAAAGAACCCAATAACACTTATCGCTAAGAGAAGGGGTTTGCCCCGGTGTTTCTGGTCTCCTAGTTATACTCCCTTGTGGAAGTCCTTAGGAGAAGAACCAACCAAGTACCAAGCATCAAGTGTAGGTGTCAGTTTTTATAAATGCCAACATAAAGTCAACAGATGCCCTTACTCGTGCGTTGTACCACATCACCACACTTCCCCCCACCCCCTATCATTACCCCTTGCTTCACAAATGCAATTTGAGCTTTGAACCGGCCAGCCGACCCTGGCAACTCAGTCTGCTAAAAGCAGCCTACACAAGCAAGCATCGAACCAGTACTGTGAACGCTGCACAGCTCAAAGTCTTTTCAAAAGTAGCGTCTCTTAGAAGAAAAGAAATGCACACTTCAGAAGTGATCGCAATGCACGTTCTTTGTTAAGTAGTCACAACCGTAAAGACAAGTTAATCCCCTGCAGTGCTGTGCTTACAATTCTGGAAATTCATATCGGCATTAAATCTGCTCTAAGGCTTGTAGCGCTCCTGAAGTACAAAAAAAACTTCATCAAAGTGTTCTCACCGGTAGATATTTCTTGCGAGCCAAATCAATCTTCTGCTGTGTCTCCTCTGATTCTTCCACTCTTTTCTGAACCTCCTGTGACATCCGTTTGCTCTTATCCAGGGTATCTACCAGGTCCTGATCGTCCAAGATATGACCTGGTGAATCAACAAAGCACCAACAACATCAGAATTTTTTGTGTTTTTTTGTTTTTTTTAAGTTGAACAAAGAAATTGATCGTAGTGGAGTTTGAACCTGCAACCTCCGGATTGCGGTTCCGGTGCTCTACCGACTGAGCTATCCAGCCTTATCCGCTCTGTTCACAAATACCCCCTCACCGGCAAAGAAAGTACAATTGGGGGTGACCGATCGACGCCATCTTGCCTGACTGCAATATTTTGCCGCGAAACGCGGCCACTGCATGTACATAGTACAAATCCCCTGGTGTACATGCGTCACAAACAAGGAACGGCGAACGCGTCAACAAGCAAAATGTACATGTATGTGTCCTGCCCATGGGACGTCGTTGCTAGGTAAAAGGGCGCCCTCTTTATTGGCGCAGGGAGCCCATACTGGCAGTTCCCCATCCATAAACCCCATCCATGTACACTGCTAACAATAATTTTCTTCCATTTCTTAACATAAGAATATCATTCTTGTTTCATGAAATGTTTTCTTGTCTCACTCCCTCGAAAATGTTTCCAGTGAGTGAGACAAGAAAACATTTCCTGAAATACGATTTTTTTTTCTAGTTTTAAGAATACCATATAAACATGGGCTCATGACCATGTCACGATGCTAGCAACATTAGCAATGCAAACGGGGATCACTCAGAGACGACAACTTTTTATTAGAAATTTTCAATAAAGCATGAAGGGAAACCAAGAAGGTGCATTATAATAATTTAAATATTAACATATTAAAATTGGTTTATTTGTTAATGAATGGAGAATTCTTGGCAGTAAACTTTTATGGAATGAATGGAACAGTACCCCCCCAATAAGCCCAATGAGACAGGTTTGACAACAACGTCCTTCAATTCCTTTACAAACGAATTTACAGTATTCAAGTATTTGAAATATATTGCGACACTTTAATAAACAATGTTCTAATTTGCGTGATGAAAAAAGGTAAATTAAAACAATGATATAAAAAGATTCATGAATCAAACAAGATCATGTGAATTTACATCTTGAACAACTAAGTCACATGTGGGATGGTTGATTTTGTTGTTAGTTCTTGCATGAAAATGGGTACTGTAAGTCCGTTTATTTCTACGGCAGGGATAGACAACAGGTAACTGAAACCCAATCAAAAATGGTCCGGACCTGGTCCTATTTTTCGGTTTTATTACCCAAACGCTTTTTGCAGATTCTGACAAAACCTGAACTACAGGTATCCAACAATTAACCGGTTCTATTCCTCATGATCAAGAACAGAACTAGGACGTAATTGGGAGATGAAAGGCAGGGGGGATACCTTCGGATTTCTGCAGCAGACTGAGTGACTTGTCTTCTAGATCTCTCAGCATGGTCAGATCTCTAGCTATGCTCTCCAACAGCTCACCGCGCTGCTGCTCCAAGACTGGTTGCTCCTGCACAACAGAAAGCAAATGGTTAGATAAAGGTGTCCGAGTTCCCAGAACTATCTGTAAACAAAATTTCCTTGATATTTCCTGACATATTTTTTATAAAATTCCCCCGACAAATATTTTCATTATCAATTAAATAAGAGGCACATGGCATCAGAGGCATCACAGCCTTTTACAGTCCGGAGGGGTATGTAATATTCCTACTAAAATACTACGGTACCATTGACAATCAGTCAAGGGACACAACCTGTGCACTTGGCACAAGATGCACATGATTTTTGGTGTTTTGCCCAAAGTCCCTGAGTTTTCTCCTGGCTAGAAAAATGGAAACTCATATTCAAGGTTTCCCCTGATGTCCCGAGTGGCTAGGAACCTTGGATTTTTTTGGGGGGGGGAGGGGGTGGTGAATGCATGAAGTTTCTTTAATAACTTAACTTATATTAAAATTCCCGCTTAGTAGTGCGAAATACCGGTTTACTCAGCTTCAACTCTATCAAAATCATGCCACAAGTAAGCCAGCCACCAGCTGATGAGGATTCACACCATATTTTCCCTTCACCAGATTTAGCAGCAACATTTTGGTTAAAATGTAAAATGAAAAATGTTGTCGTCACAAATCTTTGTTAAAATTAGCGTGTATATCAAAACAGGTTTGGATACAAAAATGTTTAATACAGCTGATGGAATGGTTATAATCAATCAACTTAATACATGTTTGGTCAAGCCTTACACAAATGATGCGACAAAATAATTACCCCTCAACTGGTAGTGATAGATTAGTTGAAATGTCTCCAGTGTTACGAATTGCGAGTTAGTTTATTGCTGTCCCTGTTATTAATGGATTTCAACCTGGACATTTATAATAAACATTATGTCCACAATATATATAAATCACAGGGTATGTTTTTTTGCAAATGGAGGGTTGCAGAAATGCCTTAAAACACAGTGCAACATTAATTTCAGTGGATGTAACCCGATGGAAAGTTAGGGTGTACACAACTGTGGGAAATACTTGGTATTTTGCATTACTTCGTTTTTCTGGTAAATTGTCTTTATGCGCTTTTTAATCGGAATACCCTGAAAAGCAAAGCAAAAAAAAAAAAAAAAAATGAAAACCAAGCAGCAGTGTCATAAATAAAAGCAAAACCAGCAAATTAAAACTTCACTATGTGCACAATTATTAACAAGAACGTAATGTATTGTTAAATTAACGCATGTCCCCCGCTACAAACTACCAGAACTAGAATGAAAAACAAGGCTTTAATTCACGAAAAAAATGGAAAGTTTTTCCCTGCTAAGGATATTTTGATCGTTCATTGGCCCAAAAAAAATGGGTCCCGGACAGTAAATAGCGGTTCTGAATTCATTCTCTGCTCTGGCATGTCATCAACTTCATTGTGACAAAAAAAAGACATGCAAAACAAATTACGAAGAATCGTTCACATGTTAATTGGCCCACAATCAGCAGTGAATGTCAACACTTTAAACCACCCATATTTCAAGAGATGCACAGGGGCAATTCCATGGAATTATAACCTCAATGCCAAAACTTCAACAAATCCAAATGCCACAAACGAATTAGCTGGATCTGTCCACACTAACGTTACAAAAGTTTGACATTTAGAGGGAACCATGGACAGGAGTCGATACATGAAGTAATATGTTAAGTTTTTCGTCTTTCTTCATCCAATATCTTGGTAAAACATTGCCCAACGACAAGTTTAAAACATTTCTCAGGTTTCCAGAAATTACAGAGGATTATCTTCAAGATTTAACGTTCATAACATGGACAGACATTTCATTTTTAAGTAGTGGGAAGTTGTAAATAAAATACATGAATTATCCCAAATTTGTTCCTACTGTCAAGCTATCTATTGAGGGATTGCCACTGGCCAATCTCAGGTTAAACCAATTGGCATGTTTAACATGGCCAGGATATACATGTATTATAACAAGAACCTATAGTATGAATCAAGAGTGTCCGTCCATGTTATGAACATTATCCTTCATTTCATCTTAAAGATGGCCGAGTAATTTCCTACATATCCAGTGAATCAGCCTAATTATTTATCAGTGCAATCACGGATAATACAGGAATGTCTAAAAAACAAAAATGAGCAAAAAACCTGCTTTGAAATCCACCTCCCATGTCTCACCCATAAAGTTATAAGTTGTAACCGTTTCAGTATTTTACTGAAATACAGTTTATTTCTAACAATGTTCAACAGTTCAGCTGTTATTTTTAACTGAAACATTAATTAATAAGTACTCCCCCCCCAAAAAAATCAAATCAATTTTACTGAGTATGTTCGAAACTATGGTGTTTCAAGCTGATTTTTACTGTAGCAAAAAAGTTGTATGAACAATGCTTTTTAAAATTATTGTAGTACCAACTGATGCATTTTATCAGAATTAAAATCCACTTATTATGCACACTGGTGAATTGTCCAAAATGTATGCCCGACACCTTGGCCACATGCAGTGCAGAATAAAATACTTTGCTTTGCTGAAAGCCGGCACAACATAACAATTTTCTAAGAGTGGAATTAGAGAGAATATGATAAGTGTCTTGCCTGTTGTACGACGGTTGAGAGCAGCTGGTCCTGAAGCCCATCAAATGTAACAGTGAAGTTAATGAGGATGACTTTGATGCAGACAGCTGGCAGGTAGTGTGGGTTGGGCATCGTTGTTGTCATGTACAACCTGAAGAAGGCAGAACAAGAGGTCTTTGAATAATAGGACTATGGGCTCTTTGTACTTGTACTTTGCCTTTGTAAAAATCCAAAAGACCGATCAAGGACACTGCAGGTATGGGCCCATGCTGAAGTCCGGTTCATACTCGGCGCGAAAGCGAAAGCGAAAGCGAATTGGTGACGTCATGGCAAGTATTCGCGCTGCGAATTTGTAAAAGTTGAACACATTTCAACTCAGGCGAATTTCGTAGCGAACGTTTCTTGACGTCAAATTTGCTTTGCATTCGCGCTGAGTATGAACCGGGCTTTAGGTGTGTTTCACTGTAAAGAAGCTGCGGATTACTGCAAATTCAGATGAAAAACTGGTCACGTGTTATCCAGGTCATACTCAAATTTGTTTTAGTAAGGCCCGTGAAAGCTGTGAAGTTCTGGTACCACCCTTGATAAGTTGGGCAATTACTAGCTCTATGATGACTAAGATTTGTGAGTGAAGTTTTCCATTTATTAATTTCATACAGCATCTAATATGACTGCATTATATCTATTGATGTTATAAGTAGCAGACTTTAAGTAGCGGAAACTTTCATGAAAATGCGTCGTGACTGAAATGTTGGACGACATAACATGTTGCTCATCTTGGGTAATAAAATGTGACGTAAATAATGTTACCCCCGTTTTAAAGTTTGGTGTGAAATCAGCGGCAGGGAGGGTACGGGTTAAAGGGGAGTCAGGTTGGCGTAGTGGTACTTTCCTCGCCTTCCACCGCTGTGACCCGGGTTCGATTCCCGCCTGAGCCAATATGTGGATTGGGTTTTCAGTCCCTACCTGATTCTGTGGGTTTTCCAAAGAACACTGTTCTGGGCTTTTCCTCCCACATCTTAAACTGTACTTTCTTCACATTGTCTTCTCTTTACTGAGCCCCACGGGAGACCAGTGGATTCCACTGAATGGGCTACCCAGTTAAAATAAGAAATAAAAAATAAATAAAGGCAGCATAGCGAGGTACTCTGATAGATCTCAAACAATCAAGTTACAAACTGTAAATATGATTTGTTACAGAGGCATTACTTTGTTATTTTTTCCTCCCCCAATATTTGTGACTTGGCGTTGACTTGACTTGTGATTCACTTGTGACTTAACTTGTGATTCACTTGTGACTGGACTTGTGATCCATTTGTAACTGAACTTGTGATTCACTTGTGACTGGACTTGTGATCCATTTGTGACTGGACTTGTGATTCACTTGTGACTGGACTTGTGATTCACTTGTGACTGGACTTGTGATTCACTTGTGACTGGACTTGTGACTGGACTTGTGACTGGACTTGTGACTGGACTTGTGATCCACTTGTGACTGGACTTGTGACTCACTTGTGACTGGACTTGTGACTGGACTTGTGACTGGGCTTGTGACTGGACTTGTGATTCACTTGTGACTGGACTTGTGATCCACTTGTGACTGGACTTGTGACTCACTTGTGACTGGACTTGTGACTGGACTTGTGACTGGGCTTGTAATTCACTTATGACTGGACTTGTGACTGGACTTGTGATTCACTTGTGACTGGACTTGTGACTGGACTTGTGATTCACCTGTGACTGGACTTGTGACTGGACTTGTGCTGGACTTGTGATTCAATTATGACTGGACTTGTGACTGGACATGTGATCTACTTGTGACTGGACTTGTGATTCATTTGTGACTGGACTTGAGATGTACTTGTGACAATCACATGCACCTTGACCACAACAGTGATCAAGGGTAACCATTACAATCTGCCCTGACCTGAAGTGCTGGTTGTACTCAATCTCTGTGTCTCCTATACGGATGACATCTTGTCCGCCTTTGCGTGTGATCTCCTTCATCAGGATGGGTCTCAATCCTGGGTCCAGTACCTCGGTCACATTCTGAAGCAAATGAGATAAAGCATGTTCATTGCTAAAAAAAAAATCCTTTCTGTAAAAAAAGAACTGCAACTTCAAAGCAATTAATAATGAACCAACAATGCATCATTAACAATTCGCTAAAAGATACCACATTTAACCCTCATGGTTTACACAGTCCTGCCATTTGTCGATCTTTCCTCCACATTTTTTTTCAGTCCAGTACCACACAAATAAAAATACCTTTGGAAGCCTAGAAAACTCCTAGTTATTCACGTACAAAAACTTGGTTATTCATGCGACAAACAAAAAAACCATAAAACTTGCTGACTCCTTGTGCAAAGTGTTAAGTTTTGAAAATAGATGCCAACTTTATTCCGATGATGTACTACATACAAAAAAGAAGAAAAAGAATGCCCCTAGTATCAAATGAGGTCCACTCCTCTCTTCGCCCACAGTTTGTTGGATCTGCAAGAGCCAGCTAGCTGGTCAGTCAACCCTTTCGGATCAACTCCTGGCTGTGCCACTGTCTTCTTACCTGCCCCTTCCCTTCCCCTGAAAAATTTGATCCTGAATCCGTTGGTGGTTTCAAGACCACAGTGAAGACCTACCTCCAGCAGCACTGGTTCTCCAACACGGATGGATGTCTCAAGGGTCCTCATGTAGTTGGGGTCGCTAGCTTCAACTTTCTTTAAGGCCGATCCTTCCATCTCACAAATCCACCTGATGGATACAAAGAGAAAGTTTTTGAAACTTTGAGTTACTGGAGATTTATCTGAATAAAGAGTTTAAAAAAAAGACTAGTACATTTTTGAGTTATTAACAGAAACTTCTTTGGGATAAGAGACATAAATCTCTTCTTCTTCATTCATTCATTTTCACGATGACTTGATGAGTTGGGCCCAACTGTCCCTGTCGAGCATAGTGTTGGAAAGAGATGGACCACCCAGGCCAGTTTCTAACTCGATGGGTGTTTTCAGGATCATGTTGGGACGACCTTTTCGTCGAGGGGCTTCAGGATTTGAGAGGAGAACTTGACTAGCTGGCTCATTATGTCGATAAATAAATAAATGCATAAATAAACGCTGGGGCTAATCATCCTTACTCGCAGCAGAAGCCAAATTGCAAAGGACGTAGCTACAACGTGGTCAAGCCAAAGGCATGTCAAGGCACTTTAGGCTGCCGCCTTGTGGCCCATGGCTTAGCATGGAGCACAGCAAGATCAAAAGTGTTGATTTTTGCTGAGGGAGGAAAACCGGAGTTCCCAGACAAAAACCCTCGTGGCATAGGGGAGAATCAACGAACAACTGTACTCACTTATGACCCGAGCCTGGAATCGAACCCGGGCCTCAGCGTTGAGAGGCAAGAGCTTAACCTACGTACTACACCAACCATGTCACCCGATAGAATGGTGCATGGTACAGCCACTCAGCTCAGCATGTCTGCTGCCTTGCAAATGATTTTACAAAGTGATTATTACATAGCTCACTCTACCACTAGTTTTACTGTGGGTGTCTCTTAGCTCTGGGCATGCAGTTTTTGGTCCGGCCCCTATATCCCTTTCTAGCAAATGAAACTGATATGCTGTCTCAACTTGTCCATAAATGTTGGGCCCAAAAGTGCGACATGTTTTGTGTCTCTGTTACACCTGACCCGTGTATTTTACCATACAAGTATCATTACAATTGACTTCAAATTTTTTTTTTTGTCTGGAAGGTACTCTTCGAGATAGAAGGCAAAAAAAAATGTATCCTGAAGTTACAAAATCTTATATCAGATGTAACAGCGATCCAAAAAAATTGGACCTCAAATTTATGGAATGACCCCTTTGCAAACAAGGGGGATGTCAATCACGAAACCATTTCTTGTATTGGTGGCAAAGTTGACCACTGCCCTTGAACAAAACAGCGAAGGTTTAGTTTAAAAAATCAAGTGTAGAAGAATCAGATATACATATTACCTATTTCTGTATGAGAAAAATATTACAAGGCGCAATATTGTTTAGTTTACTGCTTCCATGCAAAACGCTAAGAAAGACACTCCAAAAAGGATGAAATCTTTGTGGTCAAACTTACTTGTGTGCCTGTCCCTGTGGATCAATCATGAGGGGCCAGCGATGACCCATCTTGACAAAGATGGCGTTCTCTGTTGAGTGACTATCCTGCGGTAGACCCTCAGTGTGCCACTTACGCACCTGTGTATCGGAGCAAGGATAGAAAGTTAGGTTATTGTGGCATGTTGCTACTGTCGTTTCTTCTTCAGACATAATTTACATTAGTTTCAGACTGGAATTTCAAATTCGTGCCAAACCAAACTGTTCTGAAGATTTGCAATAATAACTTAAAAATTTGACGTTCGAACAGGAGCAACTACAACAAAAAATAAACTGTTACAGTCATTTGAAATGACTCCAAAGTCCAGTCAATGGATAATTTATGCCTGTCTGATATCAAATGTACTTGGGCCATTCAGAGTCATTACTGGTATTATTCTTCTACAACACTGTGTGTAGAGGGGAGTGTGACCTAGTTGTTAGGGTTTGTGACTCCTGATCAGAGGGTGAGGGGTTCAAATCCAGCTGCTGGCCATCTGTTGTGTCCATGGGCAAGCCACTTCACCCTCACTTGCCTCTCTCCACCCAGGAGTGTAAATGGGTACCGGCATTCGCTGGGGAGTATCCCATCCAGAGGGAATAGAAATACATGTATTCTCAGTCATTTTATGCCTAGGAAACTGGAGACAAATGCTGGCCCGATAGGCTCGTGATAGACTTTACGTTTACTTAAACCACTGTGTGTAACAAGTGTACAGACACCTTCCCACCCCTCCCTCCCCCTCCCTCAATTCTCACCGTGTTTGGCTCAGTCATGGCTCCCACCAACGTGTAACCCTCCGACACAGGGATCTCCTTCTCTTTGCAAGCCGTCCACCATTTCTGAATCATGGCCTTGCGGTATGGCGCAGTGAAGACGGCCAGGTAGGCTATGCTAGCCGCAGACACCAGGGTGTCGCCCACTACGCCCATGAGTTTGGACTCCAGGTCTACCATGGAATCTTCCCAGCGGATCTGAAAGACGGACAGGAAGAAATGGTGAAATGAAGAGCTTAAGCAATGTCAGTGTGAAAAACTGCACACAGAATTGAAGTAAGCAATTACGGTGGCTCCTTGAGGAAGTCATGAATATGCATTTTTTTTTAATCACGATCTGTACGGCAATAAAGTATTATCTGCACATCCTTACAAAAGTGGCTATTATCTAAGTGAAGGTTAGCAAGGGGGCATTTTGGCATGTCCGTAGAAACACCATTATTCGAAAAAGACAGAGTATTTTGGCACCTGTGCAGAAAAACATGCCTCCTTCTGTCTGTCTGTGGGAACTTGTAAAATTATGCTACATATTTAGAACATCTTACTAGTCTTAGAAAAGTGGAAATTACATTTTTTTTTTTTTTACAAAACCCTGTAATCCCAACCCTACAATACAAATGAAAATGTATCCAGTTTGTAAGTGTGACGCCATTTCAACTTAACCGTGAAGACATTGCCTATAGACACACATGTTGCCGTCATTCGTAGCTACATGTAAGTAATTCACATTTCTCGTCGTTCTTTGGGATACCTTTTCACCAGCCAGTGCCATAATGAGCACAGACGCCCTCTTGAGTCTCAGCGTGGTCAGTGCCTTGCGTTCTCGCAGCGATTCCCGCTGTGCCACGCTGTCGTCGTACTGCTGCTGCAACATCTGCAGGTGTTCTTGAATCTGCACAAGAAATGAGGATTGTTACCTGACAATAAATTGTGACTCAGACCTGTATTCCATCATGGAAATATAGAATGGTTAGTTGATTTATTTGTCTATGAAAATCCAACTAATATAAAACGCGATCCCGTCCAATTTTGGAATTTCACCTTGAAAAATAGATTATTTTTTTTCAATTGCTACTTCCCAGCAACATAAAAGTTACTCACTTTTGAATGAGACATCGAACGAAAATATCCACCAAAGTTTAGTTATTGAACTATTTCTTTACAAAATTCGAATGATTAGCTACCCGTTACCAGACATTTGGCTTAAGCAAGGGGAGTTATTCGTGCTAAAAATAAATGTGCTTTCAGAGGGCTGCAGATACCCAAAATCTGACTTAAAGTCGTGTCTTTGAAAAACAAATCAATTTTGTTGGAGAACATGGGGTATGTAACTTAAAACAAAATTAAGACGTCTCAAAAGGTCTTGGCAAGGTCTCGACTACATCAGTGTGTTACATACATAGACGTTTATTCCGAAGACTTAGAAGGAACGAGACAATCAATTACCTTGGAGAGGCTGGCCTGTTTCTCCTGGAGGCTCTCCTGGGCGAGACTGAGTGCTTCCTTGGCCTCCTCCACTCGTTTCTGCTTTGGCTTCACCATCTGAGGTGTTCACAGATACACATTTTAGTCACTATAGCAATCCTGATTCATCCAGTGGGCAACAACACATGTGCCTCTTAAATGCCCTAATCTTTGTTCCATCAGCAAGCGTCAAACACACAAGCACGCATGTTGGCACAATGGACAAAAGGGACCAATTGTATGATGTCAAAGTACCACGTGACCATCCACTTTCCCCGTGATTGGCCAGCATTGTGTTTGGTTAGCAACCACATCGTGCGTTGTAAACTAGACAGTAGGGTTTATTTTCGCGTAAAATAACCGCAAATTCAAATGGCATAATGGTAACTACCTGTGCCATATACGGCTGTCATAATCGTGCTGACCCAGCTCTGGGTTGGCTCTGCATTTTTTGCCATCCATTACAAGCTTTGAAGGCTCGTTTCATACCTACTGCACATGGCGCTACACAATCTTTGCCTACTAAAATGGCAAAAATCTGACTTTCCGGTACCAGATGTAGGCCAGGTCACGTGGGTCAGTTAGAGAGCCCCATAGGGGAAGTACCCTCCTATTGGGCCATTTTTTAAACGAATAATTACCCATTTTTGCCCCCCCCCCCCGACCCAAAACTGTTGGTAGCCAACAATACCAATAATTTTGACAAGGCCTAAGACACGGCTACAGCTACAGACCTTGCAGACTTCACCATAATGCTGCAGAGCCAGCACCCACTGACAGATGGATTTACAAGCTGACGACACCTGGCCCACCTTCTCTGGGATAAAGTCTGGCATGGAGGTGTACTTTTTCAGTCGCCCATAAACCTAAAAAACACAAAAAACAAGCATGTCACAGATGTAAAAACTGCTCCATTGAATTACTTGTCAATTAAAAGTCCTCCTACCATATTGTGTCAGAACAAATTTTGTGCATTAGGTGCATTCTAGGTGCATGTGGCGGCTCAAATTAGATTGTGCCATTTTGGGGGTTTTTTTTGGTCAAGCAGGTTTATGACTAATTTCACAAGTCAAATACGAGTTCATGTGAAATTTTGCCATGATTCTAGTTCCGTCACAGGCAGTATTCTCAACAGGTTTTCATTCAGGGAAGGGGCGAAATGTAAAATGATGACTTTTGACAAAGTTAAGGATGAAGGGACTTTTCTTTAAATGTGGTCAGAAGTTAAAATATAACTGTTATCCATGTACATTTGTAGCACTTAGCTGTCAAAAATGGTGCTTCATTTTTCTCAGCATGTGAGATTTCTCAAATTTTCAAGAATGCATGAGGGGCACACTTAGGTATTCCTGGTGAGGCCACTAGGAGCACAACAAAGATGCTCTGCTAAATGTACTTGGTCCAGCAGTCCCAGTTGCAATTCAAGCCCCTCCCCCCACCCCTCATTCCCCCACTTCTTGCCTTGTCCGGAACGCTGTTCTTGTCAAACATGACCAGTCTCTTGAGAAAACCAGCGTCCGCCAGTAGATGCTTGGAGGTGCTCCAGTCCGGCTTGTGTCGCAGCAAGACGCAGACGGCTGCCATGACCTGCATGACTAGGTCTGGTGGGTTGGTGTAGACACGGATCTCTGAGATGTCTGACTTGTCCAGGGAATCCAAGGCAGCGATGGCATCTTGTAAGGCTGGCATGACAGACTGAAGGTCCTGCTGGGCTTGCTGTTGGCGTGGATTGCATAATGAAGTAATTAATATTAATTAGCCCTCATACCTATTCATTTATTTTAATTATCTGATTTGTCTAGAGACTACAAGGTAGTGATGGCATCTTGTAAGGCTGGCATGACAGACTGAAGGTCCTGCTGGGCTTGCTGTTGGCGTGGATTGAATAATGAAGTGATAAATATTAATTAGACCTCATACATATTCATTAATTTGAGTTTTTTATCTGACACTACAAGGCAGTGATGGCATCTTGTAAGGCCGGCGTGACGGACGGAAGGTCCTGCTGGGATTGCTGTTGGCGTGGATTGAATAATGAAGTGATAAATATTAATTAGACCTCATACATATTCATTAATTTGAGTTATCTGACACTACAAGGCAGTGATGGCATCTTGTAAGGTTGGCATGGCGGACTGAAGGTCCTGCTGGGATTGCTGTTGGCGTGGATTGAATAATGAAGTGATAAATATTAATTAGACCTCATACATATTCATTAATTTGAGTTTTTTATCTGACACTACAAGGCAGTGATGGCATCTTGTAAGGCCGGCATGATGGACTGAAGGTCCTGCTGGGCTTGCTGTGGGCGGGGATTTGACAATGAGAATAATGAATATTAAATAGACTTCATACGTATTCATTAACTTGAGTTGTCTGACTTGCCTAGAGAGTAGAGAGTGAAGTGCATGTGTGGTTTTTTAAAAATTTATTTCATAAGTAAGTTTTATTGTGTAATTTTGGTAATTTTCAACATAACAAACACTTTTAATGGTTTCCTTTTTGTGTGGATATAATAGACTTTATGCCTTAAGGCAAAGTTAGTGGGATACGGTTTAGTGTTGCCTGGATAGGCGTGAGTAAACCTGCCGTGCATTCATTGTTGCTAAATTACAATAACAAAGAACACTCTCCGAGATTTCTGCAAAGCATAAGGTCTACTAAGGAATCATGACTCACGTCGGCGTAGTCTTGCACAATCTGCGTTTCTCTTTGCATGGTGGCCTCTTCTTGCTGCACGATGAATCGCACCTGATCCACGGCCTCTTGGTCTTTGGATAACTGCTCCAGGAGTAATTCTGTGTCCTGAACAACAAAGACACACAAAAACATCCAGACGTTACACAACATGTACAAAGATTACCTAAAAACAAGAACCACATTCCAAGACAACCGTATTTCAATCGAAGTCGGTTGAAAATTTACTTGCACTTTTCCAAACTTTCTCTTCATGAAATGTTTGTACCCAATTATGAAGCCATGCGGAATCACTTTACCCAAGGCACAAACCATCTGGGTTTCTATCATTCTATAAATTTGGGGCCCACTTTTTTCCTGTCCCTGTTACATTTGGCATCCATGATTTTATAATTCAGATGCACTCCTTAATGCAGTTATCCTCTAAGAGTGATTACGAATAGCAAACCACCTACCCCAAAAATAAGAATTTATTATTTGAAGTCATTCTTAATGATACTTGAAGGGCAAATTACAAAGTGCCAAGGGACAAGAACAATGCCACACTTGTTACATTGGTTGCTATGGGTATGGTGCGTTTTCGGAGCAAGACTGCCGTTGTGTACTTTTTTGACTGTTCATGATAAAAGAGTAAAGACAATGAATACCATGTGACACACTCTCGGCCAATCAAGCGACAGAATCTGAGGTTGAGATGTTATTACAAACGTATAAAATCCATGCTTACTCTTGCTTTCTCTTCAATCTTGGGCCCTAGATTGACTAACTCTTCCTGCATGGCATCTACCAGGGAGTTGGCTTCCGAAAGCTTGGACAGACCGATAAACAATCGATTCCTTCAAGAAAAACAGAAATACACAAAGAATTCCTGTTTATACCAGTTACTGGGACATATTGAATTGAGTACAGTATAGGGAGCCTCCAAATGACCTTAAGTGACCTTAAAGAGGTAAATTTCGTTGAGTACGTATTCTTTCTCAAAAATGTAAACATTCCTTTCAACAAGAGAACAGCATCTCACATTGTGGGCACTGTTTGGATGAAATCAACAAAAAGACCAAATACTTGGTTTTTTTTAACATTTAACTGCAATATGAGGTTTTCAAAGATGCTTGTCTCAATGAATGCAAAAAAAATAAAAGTTAATAAAAAACAAAGTGTTGGTAAAGGCAAAAACGTGATAATTGAAATGCCCGCTGCCTACATTGAAGGTGGTTTTAAAAAAGTGTGCCCACAGACACACAGTTTTTAAACTACCTTCAATGATTGTTTTCTTCCGAACAATACCATTTGAGGCGGAATGATTTCACAGGGTATTTGGTACAATCGTCATCTTCTCTTCAGCAAGCTTTTCTTCTTATTAAATCAGTAAATGTGATGGTCATTAATCAATCATAGTAATTACTTATGTTCCTAAGTGCATTTAAAATCTAAAACATACAGGGCGAGTCAAAAAAACCGAAACCAAAATGTCGGGAACATTGTTTTAGTGAAGTTCTGCATGTAGCACTTTCAAAATCTAGGATATGAAAGCCCAATCCATAAGCTTTCTCTTAATACAAGAATCATTCAAATCACTCATGTACTTTTCAAATTACGGAATTTTAAACACAACCACGTTTTTAAAGTTCTGTCCACGGATCACAAAAAAGGTGTGCGTTCTTTCAACAAAACCAAAACAATTCACACACATCCTTATTTGATTTGGTTTCGTTTTCCTGAACCTTCTGATGATCCGTGGACAGAACTTTAAAACGTTGGTTGTGTTTAAAATTCCGTGACTTGAAAAGTACATCAGTGATTTGAATAATTCTTGTACTAAAAGAAAGCTTATGGATTGGGCTTTCATATCCTAGATTTTGAAAGTGATACATGCAGAACTTCACTAAAACAATAGTCCCAACATTTGGGTTTCGCTTTTTTTGACTCACCCTGTATTGCCTTGACTTACTTGCTATCCATGACACGCTGTTTCTGTTCTTTCAGCATGTTGGAGTAGAGCTGGATCAGATTCAAGTAGCTGCTGGGTGTGATGTAGAAATGTCTCCTCATCTCCTCGTAATACTTGACCGTCTGATGAGTGATGTCCTTGTGGATGTCCACGCAGACGTGGGCTATGTTGTCCTTCAGGTTCTGTTGAATGAAACAATGTATACAGTTTGTCAATATTGACTGTTCTGTAAAAGAAGAAAAGATTTCCTGACATTAAAAGCCCATTCATATTGGAATGAAGTGACAGAAAGCGATTACAGAAAGTGGCATATTGCATGGTGTTGGAGAGTTAAACATGGTCATGCGTTTTTATGGTTATGATTTGTGTGTTGTAATGATTGAATGGCCTGGATTTGTTTATAGCAAAGTGCTGGCCAGCTCTGGGATAGTTTGGAAAAATCGCTCAGGTTTCTAAGTGTAGCAACTCACCAGGGGATGTATGTTTACAGTGTATAACTGGCACCTTTTGAATCCTGTTACCATGCTTCTCTGCGATTTAACCCGAAAACAGTTCAATACACTAATCTACCAATCCTGCCCCTATGGTATTTACCACGCTGTACCTAGAGTACTTCCCACACTGACCCTACACTACTCACCACGGGATCCTGATCACCAATGATCCCCTGGAAGTCAACCTGTCCCAGATAGACATGGGACACACGCAGCATGGCCTCCTCGCTCCACTCATCAAACCAATCCTGTCCCTTCTAATCCACCATGCTGACCCTACAGTGCTCACCACAGTGACCCTACACTACTCACCACAGGATCTGATCTTACTAATCCCCTGAAAGTCAACCTGTCCCAGATAGACACGGGTGACTCGCAGCATGGCTTCCTCACTCCACTCATCAAACCAATCCTGTCCCTTCTTATCCACCACGCTGACCCTACAGTGAACCTGTCCCAGATAGACATGGGCCACACGCAGCATGGCCTCCTCGCTCCACTCATCAAACCAATCCTGTCCCTTCTAGTCCACCATGCTAACCCTACAGTGCTCACCACAGTGACCCTACACTACTCACCACAGGATCCTGATCACCACTGATCCTCTGAAAGTCAACCTATCCCAGATAGACATGGGCCACTCGCAGCATGGCTTCCTCGCTCCACTCATCAAACCAATCCTGTCTCTACTGTACTCACCACACTGAATCTACAGTACTCATCACCACACTGACCCAACACTACTCACCACAGGACCCTGATCACCACTGATCCCCTGGAAGTCAACCTGTCCCAGATAGACATGGGCGACACGCAGCATGGCTTCCTTGCTCCACTCATCAAACCAATCCTGTCCCTTCTAGTTCACCAAGCTCACCCTACAGCGCTCACCACACTGACCCTAAACTACTCACCACAGGATCCTGATCACCACTGATCCCCTGGAAGTCAACCTGTCCCAGATAGACATGGGCCACGCGCAGCATGGCTTCCTCACTCCACTCATCAAACCAATCCTGTCTCTACTGTACTCACCACAGGATCCTGATCACCACTGATCCCCTGGAAGTCAACCTGTCCCAGATAGACATGGGCGCGCCACTCATCAAACCAATCCTGTCTCTACTGTACTCACCACACTGAATCTACAGAACTCATCACCACACTGACCCAACACTACTCACCACAGGATCCTGATCACCACTGATCCCCTGGAAGTCAACCTGTCCCAGATAGACATGGGCCACACGCAGCATGGCCTCCTCGCGCCACTCATCAAACCAATCCTGTCTCTACTGTACTCACCACACTGAATCTACAGAACTCATCACCACACTGACCCAACACTACTCACCACAGGATCCTGATCACCACTGATCCCCTGGAAGTCAACCTGTCCCAGATAGACATGGGCCACACGCAGCATGGCTTCCTCGCTCCACTCATCAAACCAATCCAAGGTACAGCAGTTGACAAGAGAAGGGTGGGTACGACATCTCTGACGGAAGGCGTCTCCGGCGGGGCTGGTTGCTAAGACAACATGGAGTCGTGAACGTACTCGCTGTCGGACAGGAACAAAATATTTATTCCTTTTAAAATTTTATTTATACAACATTCAACACACAAACAAAAGGATCAACAAAAATAATGAGATGAAACATGTAAACATATAACATTTCAATTGCACACAATACATTAATTAAAAGAAAACCCATTGTAAAGACACAGGAATACAATATATTTTAATTGCCAGCATTGCACAGTAAAAAACAACTAAAACACCATATGTGATGCGATCAAGCTAAATGAGTCGATTGTCGGGAATTTTTATGTGGAGATACAGGCCAAAATAGGGCCACTTCATCACATCACTTCATCACATCTCTTGGTGTTCTGACTTCCATAATTTTTGAACTGAAGATGGTATCATCATGCGGTTTTCACAGCAGTAATGCTGAGTTGTGCCCTTTTGAAATCTGTAATAAATTTTTTTTTACCAGGGTCGACAAACGACTCATGTAGCGTGATCGCATCACATATACTTGGCTATGATGAACAATCCCTTGGCTCTAAAATCTCATGTACAATGATTAAAAACAAACTCAGCATTGGCAGCCAAGAATTACTATAAAACAACTTCTGAGGATGTTGTTCAATCTAACAATGTCTTTTTTTGTCATATTTTATTTTTTGTTTAAAATCTTTGCTAATACGCCAAAACAGAATGAAATGTAGGTAAAATTGTAAAGGTCTGTCACGAGCCAATGTGGCCCATCAGGCGGACGTTTTTCTCCAGTTTCGGTACCATGAAACAACGGTGAATATTTCTACTCCCCCTGGATGGGATGCTAGTCCATCGCAGGTTACTCCCCAGCTAATGCCGGTACCCATTTATACTCCTGGGTGGAGAGAGGCAAGTGGGGGTGAAGTGGCTTGCCCAAGGACACAACATATGGCCAGCAGCTGGATTCGAACCCCTCAGCCTCTGATCATGAGTCACCCTAACCACCAGGTCACACTTCCCAGATAAAATTAGATCCTACTTAAAAGATGAGTTTAAGCATTCCAACTTGTTTCAAAGTACAGTTTGAAGAAAATCAGGGGTGCGGTCCACTCAATCTTTCTGTGCATAGCCGATAGAAAAAAATGAATAAGCAACGTTTGCATTGTTCTGGTAAATGGAACACACCCCAGTTTAACTAAAAGCTGTCTTGAATCGTGTGTCATTGCAGCCATATCCAAGTAATTCGAACGCAGCCTCCTAAAGAGTTTGGCTTCCGAGAATTTGAACGGGCCCACAAAAAATGTATTTGTACCTGGATGAAAAACTGGTAGACGGCTTCCCTGGTGTCCGGTATCTCGGCCTCGGCAGCAGCTCTTTTCATGTCCATGGTGATGGAGTCCAGGTCGTCGTTGTCAAACAGGTCGGGCACCTCGCCAGAGTTCAGCACGCAGTTAATGTCCTCCAAGAAAGTTTCCTACAAGAAATCATGAAAAATAACAATTGGAAGGATGTGATTTAAAAACACGGACAAGACATTTACATGGCCAGTTTGTGAATTTCCTGCACTCTATTGCCAGACCCTGTGTCTGAGGGCTACATCAAACAAGAAGAAAATGAATGGCAAATTTTAATTCACTTTACTGGTCTGAGGAATGACCATTTTGTCCCGACTTCCACATCTGACTTCCAACAATGCATGCCAGAATCAGTATGCTGCCCCACATATTAATAATAATAATTGTGCTTATATAGCGCTTTCTGTCGAATCAACCATCTCAAAGCGCTTTACAATTATTACCCTGTTCATCAGGCCATGGGAGCACGCGGCAGCCGATATCAGCGCTCAATCGGTCCTCGACCCTCACAGGTACCCATTTATACTCCTGGGTGGAGAGAGGCAATTGTAGTTAAGTGTCTTGCCCAAGGGCACAAACACCATGTTCCTGGCCGGGTTCGAACCCACGCACCTTCGTACATGAGTCAAACACCGTAACCACTGGACCATGGCGTTGGACCGTGCCATTCTACACATGCATGCTGTCTTGCATGTAAAAGCCATACTACTGGGTGACTCTTCTACAACTCTTGATTCACGCAGGATCACTCTGTGACATCATGAACAAGCAAGCAAACAAACAAACAAACAAACAAACAAACACCCCAGCAAACAAGCAGCTCCCTACCTTGACAATATCACTGTCAGTCAGCAAGAAGACCGTGTTGCTATCCTGCACCCCGGCGATCCGGAACACTTTCTTTAAATCGTCCCTGAAGTCGCTCTGTCCGTAGCCCCGGGTCAGGGTCAATCGGTACAGCACACAGCCAGAGACATGGCTAGCCAGCTGGGCAGTGCTGGCCTTGCCTGTCCCATCCAGACCGACCAGGACCATGTGACCCCCGGGCTGGTTGAAGACGCGAGCGGCTCGGACGATGTGCTCTAGCGCCTCCTTGAAGAAGATGAGTTGGGAACCCTAATGCAAACAATTTAAAATGACAATAAATTAATTTTAACTTGATTTTACTTATTCTTTTATTTACCCCAGGTACATGTACAAGTAAACCTAAGTGTTGTAAATACTATAAAAATTCAATATTTGAATTTCGAAAACGTGATTTCCCGTTTCAGGAAATCAAACATTCCATTTTTATCATTACTGCATTAAAACTGTGCAAGAAAATGCAATTCCTCCTTCATCATGTGTGCCATGTAGTTGATGTCAAACAACTTTGCTGAAGACTTTACATAAATTGTACCTTATGCTTGGAATTAGAAATGTGTAAAGATATAATTTAATGTCCACTTGAATGTATTTTTTGTGTACGCACAAAAAGCTAAATTTCAAAAGATGACTTCTGTTATTTCTCTACTATTTTCTGCTAAGGTGCAATTCAGTGGCCCTACATATATGCCTCATTCACGAGTCGGCCATATTGAATTGAAAATTAGGTAAAATCTTAAGTTTTGGAACTTGCGAAGAAAAACGAAAGCAAGTTAATGTATTACAAATTCAAGTCTGCTTCAATGAATAATTCAACATTTGTAGTTAAACATTCCCAAATGTTTAAAGCCATATTTAAAAAAAAAAATGACAGTAAAATAAGGCTGCATTGTGCCTGCATAAAAAGTTTGGGGCCATCCTATGCAACAGTTAACAAGTAATGAAATACATTCAGGGAACTCGACAAAAAACCAAGTCGTGAATATGGCCCATATGGGTCTAATTCTTTTTTGTTTTCTTCATGCTCCATACGTACCTGGCCTGCACCATAGTCCACTCGCACCATGTACTCCTCCAGTATCTGGGCCAGCTTATCGTAATCACTGATGTGACGGTAAACTCTGTCCACAGACGGGGCATTCAGGTCCAGAAAGTCACCAAACAATATAGGCTCATCATGAAGCTTCTCGGGGGTCCATTTCACCTTAATATTGGAGAAAAAAAAATCAATCATCAAGCACCAAAGCAGGCTTGTGGACAAGGACATGGAGCCATCAGTGAAGTCCCCTCACAGAAGTAATCACAATCACAACCACAATCCTTAACGATTTCGCGCCGGGATTATTTTGACAGTGAGTGGACCCAGGCGCAGGATTGTTTTCATGAGCCTTGATGCCAGACAGATTTAGGCCGTCATCTGCGGGTAGCACACCCTGATATTTCCCGCCTCCCTCACTGCGAGCAGGTCACTGATAGATATTTCTGCAATCTGTTCCAAATACCGCGAAATCTTTGCATGTATTCACGTCATCCGACTTGAATGGTTAAGTTTACTCATTCTTCCCTAATCATTACTCACAGTACCACAGAAACACAACTACAAAATAAACCATCACCATGAAAAACAATCGTATAAACTTTAAAATGTAAAAGTGTTCTTGCTCTCAATGCCTACAAAGGCAATGTAAACTTTTTTCCATGATACACTGAAAGTTATCCAGGCTGTGTTCGGACCACTACAAACCTTGAAGTAGTTGTGGAGATCATCGGCTAGGAATTCAAAGAATCGTTTCCTGTCTGGCTCATCCACGAGTCTGTCGTGAAAGACCCGGGTGGCTTCATGGGCCAGGAGCAACGCGGCCGAGTCTGTGGACGTGATGACCGTCTCGTCGGCTTGTAACAGGCCCTGGATAACCTGGATAATGCAATGAATGAGCAAAAAAAATTAACAATGAATCAAGATGCAGAGCCTGTCTTGGCCACAGACTAGGCTTGGATTCTGTTCCACCGATACAGCCGGTCACGGATCTTGCATGAGCTTGGATATAGCGCATGTGAGGTCTACTCGGAATTTCTTTGGTCCAGGTGCCAACGTTCCCAAGATTAGTACATATACTGCTAAAACATATTTTCTTCGTAAGCAAAAATTAGTGGAAGACTGATCATACATCATCATATTTTTGTCTGGTGAACTAGTTTGGCCAAACATCTGTGCTTAGTACCAGTAGCTCCATGAAACAACAGCATTAGAAGAACTTAACCACAAAAAACCATGTTTTGATAATCAGATATCGATCTTTCAAATTGTCCAAATTGACAGATTGTGCGACTGCACACATAGGGCTGGACCACAGACATACAGGGTGAGTAAGAATGATCTGGACCCAAATTAAAGAAAATATCAAAAACATGTAGCAATTATCAAAACAAGTGCAAATGCAATATGTTATAGACTGGTCTTTTGAACATTTTTGGTGAACGTTTCATTTCATTGTACCATTTTAAGGAAATGCGCCAGCAAAGAACACATGCTAAAAAAACCTCTGACCACGGTTCCATGGTTCAACAAATTTAATGAAATCGCGTACTGATGTGACTGCATTGTTGGAAATGAAATCTTAGAACATAAAATGTGATGCGATCAAACTAAATGAGTCGTTTGTTGGGAACTTTCATTTGGAGATTCAGGCCAAAATAGGGCCACTTCATCACATTACTTCATCACATCTCTTGGTGTTCCGACTTCCATAAGTTTTTAACTAAAGATGGTATCAGCATGCGGTTGTCACAGCAGTAATGCTGAGATTGTGCTCTTTTCAAATCTGTAAAAAAAAAATGACCAGGTTCGACAAATGACTCATTTAGTTTGATCGCATCACAAACATTGCCAGTCTAGACCATAATCTGTTTTGGTCGACTTCAGTCGCTCCATTTAACTATTTGGTTCGGTGTGACTGAAACAGCCTTTACCTTTGAGAGATCCCTCAGGTTAAAGGTGTAGTGTGACTTGGCCGGGGTAGGCAGCATATTGACACACATCTTATAGTAGACGGCAATGGATGCTGACACCAAGGGAGTCAGGAGCTCTCGTATCTCCGGTAAGAAGTTCTGGTTCTCCAGGAAGCGACCTAGCTGGACCTGGTAGATGTGCTGGAGGGAACGCACCGAGGGCTGAGGCAAGGCCATCATGCTTGGGAGAAAACAGAAAAGGAAGAGGAATGCAACTTGAGAGAGGCTGCATGCGTGCACAGCCCAATGCGAAGGCATGGGTGGATTACACATTGACACTAACCATCTGATGCAAGGATGTAAGTGGACTCTGACATTTGTGCTTAAACGTTGAGGCATATACAGGGTGGAAAAAAAACAAAAACAAAAAACCGAGACATTATTTCTAATTGGAACAGAAGTAGGGCACATGTGAATCAAAGGGAGATATCCTCTGTTAGGGTTGAATCTCCTCTTTAAAATGACACCCTGGTCATGTCATTACATTCAGGGTTGGCTGAGCAGTTACCAATTTTATGGAAGGGACTTTTCAGAGAATTGCGCCACTTTTCAATTGTGGCTTTTGTGGTGTCAATTGTCACAGAGTGAAAGGCTATGGTTGCCAATCAAGACAGGTGGGATGAAAAAGAGATGTCATCATGAAAAGTGGCGCAATTCTCTAAATAGACCCTTTCTCAAAATTGGTCACTGCTCGGTCAACCGTCAGGACACGATCAGGGTGTCATTTTAAAGAGGAGATTCAACCCTAACAGAGGATATCTCCCTTTGATTCACATGTGCCCTACTTCTGTTCAAATTAGCAATAATATCTCGGTTTCGGGACTTTTTTTTATCCACCCTGTACATATAGGAGGTACATGTGCATGTATTCATCAGTGTTGTTGTACTCGTTCTCATACTCGGGTACGTTTTTTGGTACTCGTAATCGTGCTTGTACTCATGAGAATGTACTCTTACTTGTACTCATACTCTTACTCATGACAAAGTACTCATACTTGTACTCTTGCGAATGTTCTTCCAGAGAATTTCTAAGTTTTTTTAAGAGCTACATGCAGGAAAGAACCAATTTTGTACAGTTTGGGGGCTTCTGCATTTGTTTAATGTCAAGTTTGACAGCAAAAAGCCCTTGAGAACACATGCACCCACTGAAATTTGCTCCTACTCATGTACAGTTTTTGGTACTCGTTCTAGTACTCATAAAAAAGTACTTGTACTCACACTCGTACACATGGCAAAGCATTCGAACTCATACTCGTGCTCATAACACACATGTATGGTGCCAATATGTTATTTACAATTTTATAAAGTCTCAAATCAGGCAATTGCAGGAGGACTTACATCCCTCCAGACGCAATGTCCTAAAACCATCGAGAAAAAAAAATAGGGTATATTGGATAATTAAGGGTTGTTGGGATAAATAAAATTGATTGAGCATGTGAATTGATGAAGTTTCGACTGAGTAAAAATTGGCTCATACTTCAACAGAATGCAAGAAAATTTGCTTCATGATACACTCCCAGTGAAAATTTGCACATTTGGAACATTTTCAACTTTTGCAACATTCATAATGCAATTACTTGGCATGATGTCGTGAATTCATGTTCGTGTTTTCATTTACGCCGAGTATGAAATTAGCTTTTTAACATTTATCACTCCAACTCACCAGAAATGTTTGAGAAGTCTCGGACTGACTGGGTTTCTGCCACCTCCCATGGGAGCACAGGCCCCACAAAGAGTCACATCCAGTATATTCTGCAGCGATTCAAGAACAAGATAGAAGGATAATAGAAGTTCCATTCCACGGCTATCGGTTGCCATTGCTGCGCTATGACACAGCTCTGATGGCATTCGTAGTGCCAGTTTAAAAGTTACCACTCAGATGACGAGGATTTATTCAGATGTTGTTAAAACAAACAACGAATGTTGCACATTCGCGAAATGGAAAGAATAAATTCATGAGGCGACAGATGGAATGTTCCATTCCACTCTACTGTGCCTCTTGGAATGGAACATTCCATCTGTCACCTCACAAATTACTCTTACCATTGCACTCAAAAACATTCATTATTTGAATACTGTTTCACCCTGCAATAAAACTTGGACCAAACAAAATTTATACACTTTTCAAAAAGTCGCTCCACAAGTGTTTTAAATCAAGTCTTTTTCCAAACCCCACAAGAGGGGAGTCAGGTTGGCGTAGCAGTACTTTCCTCGCCTTCCACCGCTGTGACCCAGGTACGAATCCCGCCTGGGCCAATATGTGCATTGGGTTTTCAGTCCCTACCTGATTCCGTGGGTTTCCCCCAGAATATTCTTCTGGTCTTTTCCTTCCACCTCTAAAACTGTAATATTTTCTCATTGTCTTCTCTCCACAGGTTTCTTCAGGCTTTCGAGCTACAGCGCCTATGGTACTTTTGAAGAATCCTTGGTTTCATTACCAGAAATGATTAATAAAAATAAAGTACACTTAGATGCAAAGGGTTCAGTAGGAACTATCGGTCGTGCCTGAATGACTGGGCTACAGCTGGAAGTAACACACATGTCTCTGGGAAGTGGCTAAAGCCGCTTCCATAAGCCTGTGTACAATTGTAAGCCGTAGCCAAGTAATATGTACGCAGCCATAGCCTTTGCATTCAGACTATCTGGTCTGAGCACTATGGCTTTTGTGTGGAGAGGAACACGAGTATTTGGACAAACGCACATGCTGGAAATAAGAGTTTGTGTAAAACAGACTCAGACTTGAGTACGAGTCTGAGTTTTGTTTTATCAAATTTCATTTCTTTCATACCTCTGTTGGGCTGTCAGTCAAAACACTCATGAAAACTGTCAAGAAGCAACATGTTGTTTTTTTTAGGGGGAATGGGATTATGGCATGAAACAAATTATACCTTCCAGGCAAGTTTTTTGGTGTCATAGAATCCTCCAAACTCTAGGAACTGTCTAAGCAGCTCCAGTGGGGGTTGGGCTCCATAGACCTCGGGGGCGGGTAGGTTCAGATCATCCACAAAAACAAGGACCTAAGAAAGAGGGGAAAAACACAAAATGGTGATAATAATTTTGATTGTGCTTATATAGCTTTGTACCAGTTATACTCCTAGGTTGAGAGAGTAATTGTAGTAAAGTGTCTTGCCCAAGAACACAAGCACTATGTTCTCTTCCATGGTCTGAACCCACATACCATTGCACATGAGTCAGCCACCGTATCCACTGGACCACAGCACTCCATGTTGCCATCCTGGGCATGCTAGCTTCACTGTTACAAGTGCTTCAGCGTCAAAAATTCCCACGATTTGTTGGTTTCTGTTGCGCTCAATTCTCAGATACCAGCATGTAATGAATATTCATTATTACTTAATTATAATATTATACCTTTTTGCCTCTTGGCCCCACCATGGTGTCTCGTCCCTTCTTGATGAGCTTGTGCTCAATCTGGGCCCGTACTCTAGCCGCCGTAGTCTGAGCACTCAGCTGTAGCGTAGTAGTGACCATGCCGCTGGTACCGGTAGCACGGCGCACCTGGCCAGTGATGAAGGTCAAATCCATGGTGTCTGCAACACCGATACCTACAAAAGTAAGGATAGGAATCCATATTTAAAGGTTATGGGATCATTTGCATTTATCCCCGAAGTAACCTACCTAATTATTATCAAAAACCTTACTTGGATTAAAGATTGTACTGGTACTAAACTCTCCTCGAAAGTATACCGTCTGGCTTGCTATCATATAGAAGAAATAAAAATATGTAGGTGATTTCCAAGGATTAGTCTATTGACTGATTTTTGGAAATAAAGAGTGCCATTGTGTTTCGTGATCATAGTATTTCATTGTTTTCGCGAAAGGCGTAATATCCACTGAGCTGAAACTTCAACAGGTTAGGTTTTGAACTTTCTTCTTTGGATTTTGAGTGGTGTTTCTTAGAAATGAACAAAATGCATGAAAAGCAAATGATCCTACATGTATATGCCTTTAAAGCATTCCAAGGAGTGGCAGAGTAGATAATCCTGTTTATATATTGTAACGGGTGTCAGTCAGAGATGTGGTCAAGTCCATCACAAGTGCCTGCGAGTCCATCGCACATGTCCCCCAGTCCAAATTCAAATCAGCAGTTATTCAAGTGAGCTTTAACAAAGGCATTCCTTTGTTATTGTTCATTCACTGTTTCTTGTGACTGGACTTGTAATTTACTTCTGAATGAACTTGTGATGGACTCGACTACATCCCTGGCATCAGTCAGATTGTATAGAAACCTTTTCTTGAGATGTTCAGATCCCTAAAAAAAGCTGGCATTGAGAGTTTGTTTGTTAGTAAAATGAGGGGGGCATGGCGTAGTGGTTGGCGTGCGTGACTCATAGTTGAAGGCTCAGGGGTTCGAATCCAGCTGCTGGCAGTGCGTTGTGTCCTTAAGCAAGGTGCTTCACCCCCACTTGCCTCTCTCTCCACCCAGGAGTATAAATAGGTACTGGCATTAGCTGCGGGAGTATCGGTGGACTGGCACAGTGTTGCAGTCCAGTTCACTGTTCATCAAAAGTCCTTTCACAAGTCCAGTCACAAGTCCAATTCCTTTCATAAGTCCAGTCACAAGTAATGGGATGAACAATGACAAAGGAATGCTTTTGTGACATTTCATTTGAACAGCTTGTGACTTGACTTGAGACTGAAAGACTTGTGATGGACTTGCAGGGATATGTGATGGACTGCAATACAACACGGGACTGGCAGCCCATCCAGGGAGAATTGAAATATTGTAAGTCGTTTCATGTCAAGGGAACCGGGGTTAAAAGCCTGCTTGATGAGCCACATTGGCTCGGGACAGACAAAGAGGTTTCAGCTTAGCGTGCTTGCTTACCGCTGTCCGTGTCATCGTCCCCTAGTATCCCAGCTGTTAAGGCACTGATATTGGACAGAATGTTGGTACCCCGCTCCGAGTAATGGAAGACATCACCTAGGATGGTACCCAGCTGGGTGGTGGCTCCTTTCTCTTTGCTCAAGAGTTTAAGCATGTGGCCGACAATGGCCGATTTGCCCACTCCGGAGTCACCTGTTTGCAAGTAAGGGCAGGGAGCACAAAGTAAAGACAGCAATGAAAAAATAGTACCGGGACTACCAATGCACACCGACGTCTTTAAATCAATTCTTAGACAGAATACAGTTACAGTTTTTTAACTTTGCAATTTGACAAATCATTTTGCCCCACATTTTGGTCTTATTCAACATTTCTTTAAATTAATTTGAAACCATTATACATGCATTTTAGTTCAGAAACAGGTTCTTCCCTGTATTATTAGTCTGAGCTTTGGACTATTAGTCCTGTTTGTAAAGTCTGTAACAAAAGCCTACAATAATTAAGTTTAATTAAGTTGTTGGAATAATTCAAAAATGGTCCAATTTACTGTTAAAATATAATCACATACTGGTGGGCTTATGGTGGTTGCACTTCTGGTTATGAATAACTGCATGCATCATGATGTACAGAAAAAGCCACGGTGAGAAGTTTTGTGATGAATTTGTGACTTTTGCACAAGAGATATTTGAAAGATATGCCAAACAAAATACCAAAAATAGTTTTGGAATAATTACTTTACAACTTTTGAATTCGGGCGTTTCACAATGCGGTGCGCCACCAAGAGTTTGCCACTGAGAGTTCATTTTTCCCAGTGCATTGTGGGAGATGGTCAACAAATTCGGAGCGCGGGCTATGAAATTGTTACTTTGTCTGGTCAGTATTTTCGTAAGCATATGATTCGAGTATTTGTTTGCCCTTTCTTTTTATCAATATGGGTGGTTTTTTTTGTAAGGTGGCAGAACGCTATGCCCCAATCCTTAACAAATTAGCTCAAGTTGTCTACTGATACTCAATCAAATAGGCCATGTTTTGTTGACCCGTAAACTTGAAAAATGGACTCTCCGTGGCACTGCATTGTGAAACACCCAAATTATCTGCTGTCTGACAAAAATCAAAAGCCTTTTTTGAAGAGTATTGCAGATGTCCAAAATAGAAGGGGAAAAAGGAAGCTGTTTCCATAACGTAAAGACATACATGTACCTATTGTAAATTCAAATGTGTTGAAGAGCATGACAGTATACCCCCAATTTAAGCATGCAGGAATACTTCACAAATAAACTGCTAGTCAATAAATGGTCCAAGCAATCTTGTTCATACCTGTAAGCAAGACCGGGTGTCTGTTGACCAGCAGTAACCCCACGAGGAAAGAATACCGGACGGTATCCACAGTCGGTACCAGCTCGTTATCCTCCCGCGTTGCCTTCTTGCTCATCTGGGTAGTCAGGCCCATCTGTTCCCCCAGCGAGACGTGACTGACTCCCTTGTCAATCAGAGACTTAGTGGAGGGAACCAGTTCATCCCAGGGTACAAACTTGCCGCTCTCAGTGCTCACAAAGTAGTGGAAGATGGTCCGACTACCAGACGGCAGACGCACACCTGTCAGAAGAACGTAGCACTTTATATTTCACTCCTAATAAGCAAATTCAGTATTCCAAGTACTGTATGTGCAAAAATATAATTGGTAATTTTTACTTCAGTATAAGCATGGCAGATAAATGCACATGTGTTTAAGAATGCGGTAACCAAAAACAGGTTTTGACATTTTTTCCTCCATCAAAAAAGAAGATGGGAACTTTTACTTGCACAAAAATTGGAGCACACACAACATCAAAAAACATTGCACTGTCCAAAGATTTTGGACGTTTTATTACTTTTGTTGGTACCTGCTATGAGTTTGAACGCATATGGTGAATTGGCTACACCAAAAGGAAAAGCATCAAAAGACAATTCCAGAAATTTAGTATTTCTGGAATGTTCACTCATTCCTTAATCTTCAAGCATTCTATGCAAATAATGAATGTTTATGAATGCAATGGTAAGAATAATTTCATGAGGTGACAGATGGAACGTTCAATTCCACGAGGCGAAACATGCCATCTGTCAACGAGTTAAATTATTCTTTCCATTGCACAAATGTTAAACATTTATAATTTGTTTTATACAAAACTTGAATAAATCCTCCTCATCTGACAGGTCAGAGCCATCAATCGTGTGACTGTGCAAAACATTTTCTATTAACCGTGGAATAGAACTTTTGCGATAAGGCTGGGCCGTGGGTTGGGACGAATAATTCAAGGACGTGTGATCAACAACCCACCAATCAGATGACGGGGATTTATTCAAGCAATGTACAGGGTGTTTCAATAAAAAGGAAACCCAACTTTGAAGAACCAGTATGGACAGACTAAATGTTTACTGGCTATAAAATTGGTATCATCTGAAAGTGTAATCTCTATGCTTTTCAACGATACCTTGTTTACATTTCCAGGATCATGCATCACTGAGCGCCATTGTCATGAGATTTTGATGCAAAGTTGCAGTTGGTTCACTTTCATGTCAAACACAATAGGCATGGTGTGCATGAGAATAGGTATTCAAGAAGACGACAAGAGTGCATAAAAAGAAACCCCAAAACAAGTCGGGTTGGTTTCAAAACTGGATTTTATTGTTTGTCATGAATTTCTCGTTTTGACCAAGCCACGTTCAAAACAATGTGCCATTTTCCCGAGGATTAACATTCAAGCCATTTCACAGACATTTCCGTAACAATAGGCACACCGTGCCCAGTGGTTTTTTTTTTATGAAAGTGAACCAACTGCATTTTTGCATCCAGTTTTCAAGACAATGATGCTCACTGATGCATGACTCAGAAAACCTAAACATAGTATCATTGAAAAGCATAGAGATAACACTTTCAGATGATACTAGTTTTATAGCCAGTAAACATATCGTCTGTCCATACTCATTCTTTGAAGTTGGGTTTCCTTTTTTTTTTAACACCCTGTATAATACAAACTATTAAATTTTGAGAAAAAGAAACTGATTCCCAAGATTTTCATGTCAAAATGCAAAATCAAATTCGCAACTTCGGTCACACATGTGCGCTCAAGTGTTGACATACCTAGTGGGGGTTCTGTATCAAACATATCGTGCACAAAGGTGTCAAACTCGTAGGCAATGTTGAGATCGGGGATGTCGGCTTTCTTTGCCTTGGCTCCTCCCCCTCCGCCAGTTGTCCGAGGTGCGACTGAGATGCCGCCGTCATCTTCGCTGTCGTCCTCTCTCTTGAGGTTGCCGCCCACCGACCAGGTGTAGCAGAAGACGAAGATCTTGCCGAGAAGTGTCAGAAGCTGGTCGGGGTGCTTTGTCAAGTACCACTCCTTGGAGCTGGACAAAAAATTGAGCGGAAGATATTTTTTTGTCAAACTAACACCCGTTTTAGACTGGTGCTCGCAGAGTTGCATTTAATGAAATAGTATCAGTCGTCATCATGGACTAGACTACAACACTGCTAATTAGCTAAACACTGGTCTTCGGAAAACAGATTTTTTTTCTGCTAACGCATTGATATGTTTGTATGTTTTGTTTTGATGGAAAAATTAATTAATTCCAGTTTTGGACATCTTTAACCCTCTGAATAAAGGCTTTCATTTTGTGTACAAATGAACCCGCCCTAAGAGCCGAATTCATATCTAGCAGCTACTAATTCAAATTTTGTGAGGAAATAATTCAATAACTAAACGCCGGTGGATTTTTCCATTCAATGTCTCATTCCAAAGTGAATGACGTGTATATTGCTAGAAAAATAGCAGTTGAAAAAAATAAATCTATTTTTTGAGGTGAAACTCCAAAATAGCAAGGGGAATGCATCTTTAATTACTGACCTATGTTTAGACTGCTGTCGGAGTTTCTCTTTGCGCTCTTTTTCTTTTTCTTTTTCCTTCTCCTTTTTCTTCTCTTCTCTTCTCGATGCTCGTCGGCCGTTGGACCGAGACGGAGGCCGACCGGTGCTGTCGGCGCTCGCTGGACGCTCCTCATCTGTGCAACAACAAAAACAAGAAATTGTTGGTTGTAACGGTGTAAGCAGGCACACAACGTCGAGTCGAAAAATGCAAAATCCTATGACACCTCCTCCCCCTTATAAAATGGTACGCTGCACTGGAACCTATGTGACTCACTGAGAATGACCAGTGTCACTCTTAAAATAAGCAGCACTGTATGCTGTTCATAGAGCTGCTTAAGCAGAAAATTTGCTTAGGCACGAAAAAATGTTGCTTAGTAAAATTAGGTTACCGGCCAAAACTCCATGTGATGTACATTGCTTGTGACTGGTATTTAGCTGTTGTTTACTTAGCATAACAATCGCATGGACTTTTGGCTGGTAACCTGATTTTATTAAGCAAGACGTTTTTGTGCTTACAGCAAATTTTGTGCTTAAGCAGCTCTATGAAATTGGCACGTCACTTTAATGCACAGTGGACCGGGCATGTGGTAAACACAGAATCATTACAGGAAAGTTCCCATCACATTCAGCTTTGTCCTAAGAGTGCGGCAATTCTTTACGTAGACTGCAGAGAGTTGTATAATTAGAATACGGCACAACTGTGACAACTGTGAAATACCCAGATGTTCCCACTTTCAGCGCGTACGAACATCTTTTAATCTATTGTCTGAAAATTTAAGACAAAAAGGTGTCTTCACTCCTCCGATACAAAAAAACCCAAAACCAAAAAATATTCAGGGGGGGGGTGGGGGAAATGACCCCCCCCCCTTGGAATATTGAAATGCAAATCTATGTGCTAAGCTCTATTTAGAAAGAATTCAAAACTTGCCCACCTGAAGAATGGCAATTACGCGTCCATGTCATCACATTCACGTACAGCAACTATGCTCTCTAGATTTTTTAAAATATAACCCTATAGCTTTGTCTTAGGCCACCATTTTTCATTTCCTCCACACCGAATGGAAATCCTGTTATCCAAGATGGCTGCATGATGCAAAGAGTCTGCTGCAAGGTCTAGAATTTCCACACAGGGTGCATTTCATGGAGATGTTCAGCACAGAAACTTGCTGAGCACTTAAAACCTTTATTCAACAAAAGCAAGTTGCAAGCCTAAATCGCATGCAATGAATACAGCTTGTGACTTCTTCTCAGCTTATTTACGCTTAGCACATACATTTTACATTTGGGTCATTCAACAAATGTGTGGTCCAATTTTTTTGTTTCCCTGTTATATAAGATTTTGTAAACTCAGGACACATCTTCAATGCCTTCTATCTCCAAGAGTGATAAAGTAAAGCAAAGAACTTGCCAAATAAATTTAAAAACATGTAATTTGAAGTCCATTTTATCTATACCTGCATGGCAAATTACACAGGTCAGGTGTAACTGGGACACAAAAAAGGTCACACTTTTACACCCCAAATTAATGGAATGACCAATTTAAATATTTTCCGCTTAGCGCTCTCCATAAAAATTAGGCCCTTGGTCCCCCGCCATTCACCTGGGCTACCATAGCCTCCATTTTTGCCCAGGAAATCCAGAAATGCATGCAGGAGATGGCACAGCATGGCCACTATGCTCATGTCGGTGGCTGCAACTATCTGATAGGCGGAGTAGCAACTAGTAAACTCCAGACCCTTGTCCAGGCTCTTCTCAAACAGCTCGAGGAGGTGCCGTTTGCCACTCTCGGGAATCTATAAAGAAATAATAGTGGAATGTTTGAACTGAATTAAATACAAGACACACTTCAGCTCAGACAATTTCAGCTCAGTAGATTCCATACTTTTTTTTAGAAAACTGTAAATATGCACACTCCATTATTCTCAACGCAGAGCAATGTTCATTAATATGTAACCGATTGCAAACTAAACCAAGTTTGGGAAATTGGGGACAGTATTTGAAGAAACAAAAAAATTCTTGAGATGGTTCGGTCCTAACTCACGTGGAAAATCGTGTTCTCTTTTCTTGAAAATGACAGCATACTGGGCCAATGTTTCACAGGATGTTTGATCTTATAATTTACTTACAAGTGGGATATTTCATCACATTTTGGCAGTTTTCATTTGTGAATGTTTGCAATTGGTGTCCATTACCTTTAACTGCAACATATAAATGTCTACATCCTAGCAACTAAGGAATTGACCATTTTGTTAACTAAAAAACAAAAGACACTGTGGTTGACCGATTAACTTACATCTCTGGGTAGCTTAGACAGCCAGGTCCTCACATACGGCCTCCAGCCTAGATCCACAGGATCCTAACATCAAGGAAAACAAAGTCAAAAGACCACAATTATTTATGGGGGTTTTCGACACAGCACAGCCTGTGACATATGCAGTGTCTGAATTACTTTAGTTACAATACAGTCGAATATCTTGGCAAAATTTATTTTAAGTGGAAATGTTTAAAATTTTTATCGAGATCAGAAGTCATGAAAATCCATGATAGTGTTGTCAGTTTCAAACCTTGTACTGAAAATGGCAACATCTGAATTACTCACTGACCTGTATATTAACTAGACTCACTGACAATACTCACGCTTTGCAGCAGGCGCCCACCATTTCATCAGGTGCACAACTAAGTGACATATCGTCTATGGACTTTGTGCACACGATATGTTACTTCGTGTTGCTACAAACGATTTTGGTTACAAGTAGTTGGTTATGCATTTCTTTAGAATTAAGGTGGCTTTCCTTACCGTTGAAGAGGTACTTGTGCACAGAGCCCATAGAGGTCACTGGAATTATTTGGTAGTAAGAAATGTGTCTAGGAGAAGTGGCTTCAGCAAATTCCATAAAGAATCCATATTAAAAAAACAAACAAAACAAGAAAAAGAAAAAGAAGCGAACACTCACCAAGTAGACCATGGCGCATCTACTGATAGTAGCCGGGCTGGCTTGCGACAAGTTATCCACCTCAAACAGCAGTCTCATCCCAGGGGTGAGTCCCACCCTCTCCCCGTTAGCCAGACAGAGCAGCTTACTGTCATCCAACACGGTGTTGAGGTTCTCCACCCACAGTGTGTCCACGGGTCCGTCCAGGATCAGCCACTGCCAGTCCTGGGGGATCTCGTCACCGTGATTGGCTTGGGTTCTGTCGCTGGCACTGCTCCTGTCTTCCAAGAGTTTGTGTTCGTCGGACAGGCCGCTGTCATGTGGATGGTGGGAGTCTGCGGCCGTGGACTGGGGGGTTCGCGGGGTGGTCAACTAAAGGCAAAGTGAAACATAAGTGGGTCCACAATATGTGACCACATCCCCCAAAATGTGTCTTCAGGACATCTGTTAACTTGTTGGTTTTCATATGCATTCAAAAGAGCATGTTTATGTTTTCTTTTTAATTTACTCTACCTCATACATATTCATGAGTGAGTACTGATTTCTTAATGGTCCATTTGCAGCTATGTTCCAGCCGATATTTTAGCATGGCTACCAGTCTGAAAGTCAAGTACGCATGCAATTGTGGAACTACATGTATCACACACTGCTAAATATTATTTTCTTACATTTCTTAATATAAGAATATAAATCAAGAAGTATTTCCTGGTCTCACTCCCTAGAATGTTTTCTAGGGAGTGAGACAAGAAAATGTTTCTTGAAATAAGATTTGTTCTAGTTTTAAGAATACCATTTTTAGCAGTGCATGGGTGGTGTGCACACATGCACTTGCCTGGATGTAAACACACACACACATTCAGTTCTATTTTTACTGGGTGGTTTCCTTACTTTTTCTTTTCACAGACTCCTAAAATTAAAGACTGACAACTGCCTATGTACATGTAAGAAGTAATGTAAAACAAATATAACTTATTTTCTGGAGGACAATTTATATCACTATACCTCATACATATTCATGATCGAGAGCCGAATTCTCACTGGTCCATTCACCATCACGTGCCAGATGCTATTTTTGCTGTTTACCAAGCGCGCACGTGAGTATTCACGCACAGGGTAAATACACATGTGTAGTAGATATCGCACAGGCTACCCGTGCAATAGTCTACTACACATGTGCTTTATGAAGCAATCGTGGAACTATCGCACGTGTGTAGTACGCATGCGCGAACCTGCCCTAGCTACACATGAAAAGATGGCGGCACACGTAAAAATTAATCAGTGTTTTCCCAAGCTCAACGTTGCCTCTTCTACTAAAAAAGTTGTGCGCGATGCCGATAGAAGAAAGTCTAAGGAGTTACTATTCTGCAAAAGAACTGAACTTTTCGGAGGTTGAGCAATATTCTTGAACTGGACAAATTTCTCCGAAGATTTTATTCCGAGGTGCCTACTGCAATGGGAAAATTCGGCAACTGAATATGTGTGATATTTAGAAGGGTCTCATATTTTTGAGGTATAGTAAAACAAATACATGTGCATAACATGGTTTATTTTGGGTGGATAGTCAATATTAGCTCCCCTCAGTATTGGAAGTTGAAAAGCAGTTTGCCAACTTCCAATACCTCAGAGAGCTCTGAAACCATGTTATATTTGTATAGTAGCCTACCTGAGACGTGGGCCTGTCCCCCCTGGGTGTGACACTCCCCATGGTGGTGGATCTGTCTCCTTCCTCCCCTCCGCCGTGGGTAAGCTCGGAGGCTTCCTTAGCGAATCGACGGACGGCCGATGCCAGCAGGCCATCCGTCCACTCTAAGGTGTTGGGGTTGGTCTGGCCGTACAGCTCTCCCATCTTGACACACTTGGGGTTGATGACAAACGTTTCTACCCGGCCTTTCTTGCCATAGGTTTTCTGGAGGATGAGAGGACGGGGGAGGATTATATTTAAAATTAGAATTACGAGCACAATATTCAAATAGTTAAGCTTGATGGTCGTAGTTTGGATTAAAGGAAGATGCTGTAATGATCTTGGTTAATCTCAAATGTCAATACTAGGTCGATCCAAAACATGAATCCCATGTCAATCATAAACAAGAATCCAATGTAAATCCCAAACTTTAATCCAATTACGTACATGTAAGTTCGCATGTTGCTGTATTCCAAAATTTCATTTAAACATTTTTTTTTCAGCTTGAGATACGGTTGTTAAATGGCTTCAATAAATGGCATATTTCTAACTACCAGTACCCGGCAAAGTTGCATTGTTACATTGCCCTAATTGTTAACAAATCTGGTCTGAAATTTCTGAAATATCCCATATGGTACATTATTTAGCAGTCAAACTTTCAAACGCACTGATTTCATTGTTTTAGCTTTTTCAGTAAATCACACTGATTTCATTTTTTTAGTTGATTTATCTTATGGTATATATGCTGGTTTTATTTGACCTCCTCACTTTAATCTACTTCCTGTGTCTTCCAACAGCCTTAAAGGGAATATACAACATTTTAAAACATCAAACAACCAAAACTACCAAATTATTATGAAATACCTTACTGGACTTTTGGTGAGTAATAGTCCAAAGCATCCTGTAAAACCATGGCACCTGGTGTGCTGACGTTTTCAAGAAAAGTGGAATTTATGTATCAATTGAAATTGGTCCGCATTTTGTTTGCAATCGATTACACACCTATGAACAGAACAAGCCAGCTACCCCCCCCCCCAAAAAAAAATCCATCGGTTTCTGAAAATTACAGCAAAAGCAAATGTTGCATATTCCCTTTAACGTACACGTAATGCATTTTAGGGTAATTCCATACAAAAACAATGTGAACTTTATGGAAATGGAAGGATGTATATTTTGTATACCTAATGAATTTTAAACAATTGTGGTGTATTTAACAATGAAATATCTAGACTCTTAATTAGCAGACAACAAACCCCCCCCCCTCCATTTCCACTCACTTCAAAAAGGGGGGAAAACCTGTATTAAGGAATAAATATTATAAACATTTTACTGAAAATCAGCTCAAAGACCAGCATTCCAGAGTCACACCAAACCCAATTTTCCTTTTATCTGAATTACTTTCAACATTTCAAACAATTTTCAGGGGTGACTGCTGCATTCATTTCAAACACCTGCATGTACAAGTCGAAGTGAACGTATTACAAAAAGTTTGTCAATTTGAATCCATAGTCTATTTGGGTTGATGACATAAGTCGTTTTTGATAATTTTTGGCTTGGCTAGACTCTGGAAACCCCAGTCTGAAACAGTTGTCAGAAACTGCACTACATACCATGACTTGCAAGCCAGTCTGCATCTCATGCTCCCCCATGTGTATCGTGGGTAGCAGGACCAAGGCCCTCTGCAGGATGGTGCGGACGGCTGTCTTGCCACCCCCCGTCGGACCGACCAGCATGACGCCATGTCGCACAAGGATCTGGCTGTGCAGCTGCTTGACCTGGTCTATCTGGTTGGGCCAGTGTTGGAGTCCTAGGTCTCGGATCGCCATGGATATCGCTTTCTGGGGATTCCAATGCAAAATTGCTATTCACTTTAGTCCTTGTATGTTGGAATTTTGCATGTGGGACAAAGTAACCATTTTATTCTGGCTTTTGCGACTATATATTCAGTGCTGGTCGAAAGTTTGCAAGAAGAAGTCATAAGCTTACTTGACTGGGACTGAAACTCACCACCTCCTGCTATTTACACGCAGATGTCTTAACCACTCAGCCATAGCAACTTATACTGTGACGCATTCCAGAACTTTGTGAAATTGATGCAAGTCTCTCATCCAGAGTTGTCAATCAATGTGAAGTTTGATAGAAGAATCATGAATCCAGGTTAAACACTAATCAGAATTGTTTGCCCACATAAGGACATTCTAAGAGTGGCATAGGCCATTTCCGAAGTCGTGGCTTCATGTCTGGCTTCGGCTTCACCTATGGCTCCAGAACGGCTTTAATCAGTGTTTCAGTCAAGCCACTTGTGATGGATCACACTTCATCATAAGTTCATCACAAGTCATCCAGTCATAAGTAAAGTCATAAGCTTTTCAAATGATACGTGGCAAATAATATTGGCTTCGTGTATAGCGCTCATGTCTGTCACAAAGTGATGATCCTGGCGCTCCAATACAATAAGTGCCTTACCCAAGTGCACAAGCACCACGTTCCCCGTCAGGATTCGAACCCATGTACCACGGCACACGAGTCATCCCGTAACCATTGGGCCACAGCACCCCACAGAAGGCATTCTTTTGTTACATCGGTTACATCCTTTGTTACTTGTATGACTGGACTTGTGAACGACTTGCCACTTACTTGTGACTGGTACTAGTCTTGCATACCCACAAGAACCTTGACTACAACACTCGCTCTCATGATCAAAATATTAAAATAAAAATATTCCATACTTTGGCCATGAATCAAACATAGCTGTGAAGCAGACCACAGACCTATGATGAGTCTGAGCTCAACCCTCTCTAGTCAAAGCCAGAGACGATTCCAGAGTAAAGAAAACCCTTCATAATCACCTCAAGAGCTCCCGAGTCTGGTGCCGGTGGGTTGACACCCGGGAATAGGTCGGCCAGTATGCTCTCAAACAACGGCACGTCTTCTGCCAGGAACTTGGGCAGGTTGGCATCTCGCAAGGAATGGATGAGAATGAAGGCTTCCTGCTCCTCAGATAGGGTTACGTCCTGAAATCTATCAGCGAGAGGCAAAATGTGACCCAATGCAACAAAAGGAGTTTTAACCCTACAAATACTGCTTAATTTTAAAAAATAACCCCCCTTGCCCCCTCCCCCAAAAAATACTGTTTTCTGATAGCATCACTGTTTTTTGGCATAGAGCCTTTTTTGTGCTTATAGACTGATGTCTTGCAGACATTTTGACATTAATTTCACAAAAAATTGGTTGAAGTTAGACTTTTGATATAGGATACCTTAAAAACCTTTTGTTGACTGTGCATAAGAAAGCATTCACGTGCACTCATTTACATTTGGAAGAATGGAATGTTGATAATCATAATTACAGAACACGTTGTTCAATTGAGCTAGACCCTGGCATGTGTACTAAGCAAGGATGTCTGTACAGGGATACCACCTCCCAATCTGGCTGTAAGACGGCCAAAAAAAATGGGGGGGGGGAGTTGTTCATAGCTCTTCTTCATATGCAGTAAAAACAAATGATAACTAACTCGTCATTGTGATATATCACTCAGTTTGTCATGCTGGTGAACATGCATGTGGGTAAAAACAATGAAGTGAAACAATAGAGCAGATATTTAAACAATTCGGGCAATTCACAATGCAGTGCGCCACCAAAAGTTTGCCACGGAGAGTTCATTTTTCCCAGTGCATTGTGGGAGATGGTCGACAAATTCGCAGCGCAGGACACTTGAAATTGTTAGTTTTTCCAGTCAGGAGTTTCGTAAGCGTATGATTCGAGTATCTGTTTGCCCTTTTCTTTTTCTTATATGGTGTTTTTTGTAAGACGACAGAACGCTATGCCCCAATCTATAACAAATTAGCTCAAGTTGTCTACTGACACTCATTCAAATGGGCCATGTTTTGTCGACCGTAAACTTGAAAAACAGACTCTCCATGGCAAACTCTTGGTGGCGCACTGCATTGTGAATCGCCCGAATTAACTAAAATAAACCAACCTTTTTTAAAAACGTTATATACTTACTCCGACTGCATTTGTCGTTTCTTCTGTCCAGCCATGACCAAGACTGACTTGATAGCACGCATCCCAAAATCATAATGGTCCTTGGGAGAGGAAATACAACAAATTAACATTTTGTTTGCTTGTTTTCCAATCTGGGCATAATCTATAAACTGTCTGAGAGTTTGGGGTAAGGGATGCAGGATCTTTCACGGACCAGGGCTCAATTACATTGAGCTGCGATGCAGAAAATATTGTTTAGAAAATTTACGTGCTAAGCAAAGACCTGATGAGAACCAGTCATGAGAAGCATAAAATCGCATAACATTTGACTGATAACCTTTTCTGCTCAGCAAGTATTATCTATGCTTAGCAATGTTTTGTATTTTTTTTAGGCAGCTCAATGAAAATGGCCCTTGTCAATGGAATAGCCGCTTGCACACATGCGTCTGTGACGATTAATTATGCAAAACAAGGCTGCATCTTGACCTCCAGATTCTGACCATTCAGGGGGCGCCTTCTATCGTGTCTTTCATAACCCATTGTTACATCATTATAATGTTAGAACACACCCATGGTAATATCTACGTGGAAACTAGGCTTAAGTCACTGACCTGTTGTGACAGTTGTTTGCTGGCAAGCTGGTAAAGATTGACGATCTTGTTGGACAGGGATTTGGCTGAAGTGAAACCCTCGGAGAACAGCATGATCTCCGCGATCAGGGCGTAGTCTGGCACCATCATGGACACGGGACGGAACAGGGATTTCAGGTTGTCTGGCAATTCCACACGACCTGCGTAGCTGGGGTGCAAGACACAATTTAGTGCAAATGAGTTTGATGAAAACATAACCACCTGATTGGATGGAACACATCACCCCACAAAGTAAGGCTGGTTTATAGTTGGTCGCATGTGACTGAAAACATTGAAAAGTGATCATCGTACAAACTTTTTATAGTTGTCGCTAAAACGCCAGCGACTGCTCCCTGAAGAACACTAGAAACATTGCAACTGAGTTCAATTGAACTTTGAGATGGTTGCTGTCCTTGATTTCATCAATTGACCAATGAAATTGCTTGGTCATAATGAATGAATGAGAAATAATGAATGTGCAAATATGGCACAGCAGACAGTATCACATAAAATGACAAACTTGTTTAATTGTAAAACAGATGCTTTCTAAGATGCAGAGTTTTCTGGGTATTAAAACTGATATCAAATATTCATGAAACCACTCCACCAAAATTTAGCCCGAGTCACTTATTCATGAATGCAAATGTTTGCCTGATGCTAGCAAGGCAACAACTTGACACCAATAGGTTACATCGTTTATTCAGTTATTTAAATATCCATTTACTTTTGGGTGAGTGTGGTAAATGGTTAGGATTCGTGACTCATGATCAGAGGGTCAAGGGTTCGAATCCAGCTACTGGCAATTATGTTGTGTCCTTGGGCAAGCCACTTCACCCCACTTGCCTCTCTCCACCCAGGAGTATAAATGGGTACCGACATTAGATGGGCAGTAACCTGCGATGGACCAGTATCCCATCCAGTGGATATAGAAATATTCTCAGTCGTTTCATGCTACTGAAACCGGATATAAACGCCCGCCTGATGGGCCACATTGGCTCATGACAGACTTTACCGGCGTAGTATTAAGCGCGGTATAAATGTTTGCTATTATTATTATTATTATTATTTACTTGACATCCATATCAATCAATCAAACAACTGAAGAAGTGACGCCTTATGGCCTTGAGCGTCACACGTCACAGTGGAATTTGTTCGCATGCGTTGCGCATATCAAATATGATCAAAAGGGGCCGAAAATTACACCAAGCTAGGGAGCAACACTTACCTAGGATTCATTGTGATGAACACTCCACATGTGCTGTTAAGTCGTATATCCCGACCCTCAAACACAAACCTGCATAGATGCAAAAGGAGTGAGAAGCTTTAAGGCAATATTCTTCTGTTGGTATAAACTAAATCTCTTAACAGGGTAAATTTGAAATTTGCAAAATTGAAAAGCAAACTAAGCCGCGTCCAAATCACTTGGCTACGTCTTGAAAATACACAGGCATCTATGGGAAGTCGCTACAGCCGCTACCATAGGCACATGTGTAATTTCTAGCCGTAGCCAATCAATTCAGACACGACCTAATTTAATGCCCATGAAACTAAAGGGAAGGCAGCATTGTCAAGGCCCATAGATTTCAAAAGATATCCAGGGCATTGCCAATGCTCACATCAAGTTGGATGGTTGTTAAGTCTGATTCTGCCCTGCCTTTACCTGAGTGCATTCTGATCCTTAGCAGTCTTGATGCTGTGCAGCTGCTGAGCAATGACAGACAGCACCTCTAGGTCGATCCGATTGAACTCATCAAAGCAGCACCAGCTGCCTGACTGAGCCTGGCCTGAGAAGAACTTGCCCATCATCTGCAAATTCAACAACCAACATTGTGGTAAGACTTGAAGGTTTGCATGGTGAAGATAATGCGACTGAGTTAACGGTAGCACCATGTGACAAATCTCTTTTTGTGAGTTTGTGAGGTTCAGGCATGCAACTTGGAATTAACAAAAAACGAGGAAATTCTAATCTTTACAGGACTTTTGTACAGTGTTTTTCAATTTTAAATGGCAAAAGTCTGAAGTGAAAAACGAGGAAATCAGCTGATCCGAGGAAAAGTTGCATGCCTGGAGGTTGTGAAAAGAACCAGGGGAAACTAAACGTTTCAGACAGTATGCTCTGCCCATCGTCAGGAGAAAAACTTATGTTTTCTGCAACGGCCCCAGCATACTGTCCACAACGCTGAGTTTCCCCGGTTCTTTTTAAAACCTCACAAACTCACAAGAGATTTGTAACATGGGGCAACTACACAACTTAATTTTATAACCAACATTCTGAATGGCATCTTCAATCTTCCTATATGGGCTAAAATCCAACACTGTGTGGAAAAAGCAAATGCTAGTCTGAAGATATCATCAAAATCTCTAGAGGACTTAGAGTCTGAGAACAGCTGGTACGTAGTTTGCCTATTAACCTATGACCTAGGGGTCAACTTAATATAATTGGCTGTCCCTATATACGTATATATTACGAGGTCAGGTTTCCAGTCTATTGCACAACCCGTGCACCTTAAATAGGTTATGTCCAGACCTTTGGGGATGTCGCATCCTTAAAAAGAAATTTGCAAAGTAAATATCTAATTTTAGCATGAGATACTTTTAACATAACTTTTCAAGAAACCTGGTCTACAACCAGTAGCAAAATAATAGTAGCATATTGTAAGAAGGTAACTAACGATTACTTTATTTATGCGGCCATGCACATATTTGTGGTCATTTAGTACTGTGCATGAACAATAAAGTACTGATGAAAAACTGCAGAACAAGTAATATAGGTTATCCCGCGAGCGCGAGTGGAACATGGAATAATGTAGTGCATCCGTGCCCCACATACCACAAGGCCGAAGGCCGAGTGGTATGTGGGACACAGACGCACTACATTTTCCATGTTCCACGAGCGCAAGCATGATAACGAATTTATCTTCAAGCAAACTTGACGCGCAGTACAGTTGGAACGAGCACGCTTTACAAGGACATTCAGCAGTTTAGCGCATGCAGCTGGAATGTCGCTCGCATGTTGGAACAGCGCAATACGCGGAGTGCGGTATGGACCGAGGCCGTGCTACATGGTAATATGTAGCACGGCTTGTTGCCAAGGATCGACCAATTAGGATTGAGGAATCAAGTTTACTTTTGATAATGCAGGTTGTCAACCGTTAAATTGAAGAGTGACACACTGTATTGTAAACTGCTTATTTGTACCTTGTAGTCTAAGCCCTCGGAGCAGTTAAACACCAGACACTGCTTCCCCACGGCCTTAGCCAGGTCCTTGACCGTCTCTGTCTTGCCGGTACCGGCCGGCCCAGCAGGCGAACCACCCAAGTGTAGGTACAGGGCGCCGGTCAGCGTCAGATAGCATCGGTCAGTTAGCGGAGTGATGACCAGCCGGCTGGAGCAGCCCAGGTACTCATAGCCGTACTGGAAGGAGGCGTTGGCTTGTTGGACCATACAGGTGTTGTGCTGCTCGTCCCATTCGTAGCGCAGTTGCCTGCGGGATGAGACAGTTGATGATAGGAGTGTGCATTGGAACCGGGTACACGAGTACCCAACTGCTGATGTCAGCAACCGGTTCCAGATTAAGGCATTGGGTACCAGAAACCAACTCAACAAATTACTAAGCAACTTGTCAGACAATGAAAGAGAAAGGTTCTGAATGCCATTTGTGGGGAATTTTTCAAAATGTAAACCAGGCTACATGGAATACAAAACAGATTTTGCGTTTATGTGCATTTTAACGTGAACAGATGACACTCGCGAAAGTTGGAGTTTGCACCATAAACCTATAAAGCCCTTGGACAACCTCCAAAAATTTTGGTGTTGGGTTTCTTTTACGAGTACCTAAGTACTCTTTTTTTAATTCCATAGGGTACCTGATTGCAGTACTACCTTTAAATGCACATCCCTAGTAGATGATGGTCATGGGGCAGTGTCGCATTCCTTTTCAGAGTCCAACAAGTAGATTCAAATATACGTAAGTACTCTCATCAAATCAAACAGAGAGAGTTGGGAGGGACCCTTGAATGCATTACCCCAGCACACTAGGAAAACCATTAAAGCCGAGAAGCTAGACAGAGTGGTTCTGGTATTTTTGGGCTTTTGATAAAGGGCATAAGCATTTAAGGAATGCTGAAAATGTCCAGGAATTTCCGAAAGGACTCAGACTCTTTTGCAAGTGGAACATTTCTCAGAGATCTGTTCAAGGTACTCAGTCAGCACAACCTTGGTGCTTGGGCTTGATTCCTGTTACCCAGTTGGAAATTCCAGTTTAAACCAGCTGAACTGGTTTGAACTTGAATTTTCACCTGGGTATACAACTTTATATTTTACAAAACCTCAGAAAAAGGATTCAAATGTGCTTGAAAAATCTGTTTGCAATCCTGCTATACAGTAGATGGAGTTTCATGACCAATCGCGAAAGCTCCGTGTGCATGTGCTCACAGGTTTGCCCAAGTTCACAACAATTATTTCAATCTGAATGTACACAAACCTGTTTTGTCTTCGTGTGAGCACCAGGAATATGGAGGTAATACATTAGAGTCCCCCTAACTCTCTTTTTGGAAAAGAGTGCGAAATTACTTGTAAAAACACAGAGTCCATATAAAAACACAACATTGGTTCACTGGACAAACTCTGGTCATACCTGGTCCAATCAAAATCATCGCTGCGACGGACTTTAGCCTCAATCATGTGATTCAGGATATCCCTGGCGTGTACCACGATGGTAATGAGAGCCTCCACGCTGTGGCGCTGGTGGGAACTCAAGGCCTTGGTTACCATGCCCGCTAAGGTGTTCAGGCGGAGTACCAGCTTGTCCCTTGTGTCTATCAGGGCCGAGCCGGGATCAGGGGATTCCAAACTGGCCACTACGTCACGGTTGAACATAATCTGCACCTGTTGGGGACAAAAATAAGACAGATTTGACACCAAAGACAAATTTAGAGCCTATTTAGATTTGGCGAAGTGAAAAAAAATAATGCACTGGTTTCAAGTGGGAATGTTCAGTGGAGCGCAAACAATGCACACAGTTGAGTGCTACACTGCCGTGGCAAGAAACCTAGGCAATTGTTCAAAATACTGCTAATCAAATCTGCAGTCTGGCTAATATTTACAATGTTATAGAGCTGGCCATGATTTGGACCTGTAAATCTTTCAATAATTTGCATAAATTAACATAATACTGCACAGTTTTCCGCCCACGTGTAAATGTTTACTACTTTCTTACCACAGTAAGCACCACTTGGCCGGGATGACTCAAGACCCAGTCCTGAAGATTACGTCCCCATCGATGGACACACTCTTTGAAATTTCTAATATGACAAAAACAATTTTATGCTTGATAAGAAGATGTCAAAATGGCTCACTAAAAATAATATAATCTCTTTCATAGATTAATGAGCGTCTAAGAGCACCTAAGTTTGCTTAGTACAGAAAGTTTTGCTTATTAGAAATAAGGCCCAATTTTTGAGCAGCTTAGAATCAGTCACACGCAACATGCATTACTAGACATTTGCTGGTTTTAACCGTGTTTTTTTTGCCAAGCAAATAATATCGTTGCAAAAGAAGTTTCCATGCTAAGTAAAAGACTTTTGCAATATCTCCACAAAGCGACTTGATAACACTGGGTCATGCACAACCTCTCCATTCTAGTAGATTCTACATGGCGGTCACCGTACCAGAGTTTTTCAAAACTGATCCTCTTTTACATGTTGTGTGTCAAAATCTGATACTAATATTAGATGAATTATGTAGTCATAATTAGGTTAGATATGCCATAGTAAATGGTTCCTGAACAATATGCATCATGAAAATAGCTCCGGAAGACTTTTGCAAGCAGGATTCAGACCAGTTATGGCCCAGCAAATTTTAAAGTTCCGATATTTTGTCACGCACAGTAGTGTTCTCACAGGAATATTTCTCATTTATGTGCAAGAAAATTAACTTTTAGAAGAGGAAATCGTTAATGTGGTTCTGGTCTGAAGCCTTTGAAGGACTCAACAATCTTCTGTGAAAGTGGCAACTTGTCTCTATTTGTTTTTAAATTTGAAAGGGATATTTATTATAAAAACAGGCATGCAAACTTTCCTACAAAAAACTAATAATAATTAGCATGCACATGCTTTTATGAAAATTTGTTGCTATAAATATTTTGTTCAAATTTCAATATTTGGTAATGCATTAACAGAAATGATGCAAAACAAAGTGGGCTCTTTTGTTTGCTACAATGGTTGTGGTTGTTTTCTAAAATGCAATGCATGAATGAATTGTCCGTGATCTTTTTTTTTCTTTCAAGAGTTAGAACTGGCATGAATGGTTGCGGTTAATAAGCAATGCTGTTACTATGTTATGGGGGCATAAATTTTGCCTTAAACTTTTAAGTTTTTCCATTCTATTTGTAATTTTCCAGCTATTTGTAATATGCCCCGTAATTTTTTTTGCCAGAAATAACTTTACTTGGTGGAACCATCCATATTTTATAAGGATAATTCCTGAAGTATATGCAAATCGTGCCCTTTACAGAAACCAAATAAAATAATCTGAATCTGACAAAAATAGATTGTTAAGTAAGCAGTATGGTTAATTTCCAATTCTGCGGTTTGTGGAAAACCTTCTCAAGGTGGAAATTCTCATGTTTTTGGATTTTTTTATGCTGCATTAAAGTTGGCACAGCTCTTTCCAAGAACTGGCTTTAATTTTCTATAACCTTCTATAAAATTTTATAATCTCAATTTTGAAAAAAAAAAATCAAAGGTATTTTCTGAGAATTTAACATCATAGAAGGTTTTCGGCAGATCGCGTCCTGTTTGCAATTTTTCCGGTCCTGCTGTTAAAAATGAAGAATCAATTATAAAGACACCATTGATAAAAGAAATATTCATCGTTACATTATCTGCACAAAAACTGGAGGAAAGGGAGTGGAAGATACTGATTTGTTGAACAGCAAAGCCAAAATTCAGCCATAGGAAATGTTACTTTTACTGTACACTTTTTTTTTTTTTTTTACCATTTTTTTTTTAATTTCGAGGATCCCATCTTTTTCTTAAATTAGAACAGTGAGAAAGCAATACCAAGTTTTCATTTTACAGAATTCAAAAATACCAAATTGAAAACGATGGAACCTCTCTTTTCACTCTGAGTTCATATCAGCATGAACCCCCCCCCCCAAACAAATCATCAGTTGATACTGGAGCGCTTTTACCAAATTCTTCAAGAATGCAATTTTTTTTTGACAATCCCTCTATCTGATATCTATCACAGAGTTGTAGTTGAGACCTTTACAACGTCAAGTCAAGTTCAATAGGGCATGCAACTAGGAATTTAGAAAAAAAACGAGGAAGTTCCCAAGCAAACAAGAACTTTGTACAGAGTTTTTCAATTGTAATGGCATTTATGAGAAGTAAAAAAAGAACAAGGAAATCAGCGGATCCAAGGAAAAGTTGCATGCCTGTTGAATATCAGATAAAAACATTATGGGAAAACTGGTCCCCAAAATGGTCTTCAAATGACCTAAGCAAGTCCTTGAATCTAAACAAAACCAAACAAATTGCAGGCACTTGAATGCTAACTCCAAACAGTCAATAGCACTTTTTTTTCAAAAAGAAACTATAAAGGGTTATATTTAGACTTGTTTTGTCTATGAATATTTAAATAATTACACACAACGATCTATCAAAGGGTCTGGGTCGTCTGGTCTCCACTACAGCACTGATGTGTAACTTTCAAAATGAAAATGGAATAATGGTCTATTTGTAACATGTTCTGCTAAATGAGGGATTAACTTTGATTAATGGATCTTCTTCCCTTGAAGACAAAAGTGGGTTAGTAAGCCTTTGTGGTACAGAGAAGCACAGACAACACAGACCAACATAAAAGCAGCAAATTACCAAAGTCTGAACTTGTAAATTTGCTTCCCTCCCAAGATTTGAGAGTATTAATGTATGTGAGTATTTACCATTTGTGTTACAGGTCAGTCTAGTCCCCTTCCTCCCCCCCCAAAAAAAAATGTGCCTATAAGCTCAGAACTGGTGTTACCTTAAAATACCGTAGCTAGATTCCTGTGTCATCTTTTTTCTTTGTCTTAAATTTCCAAATTAAGGTTTCTGAAAAATCAGGAAGGGCTGGAGGGATTTGGGAGCTGAAATCACTTCTTTATAGTCGGGGGAGGGGTCGAGTGAGAGAAATATTTATGTTGTTTTTTTTATAGAGGAAAAAGACCTACAATTGTTAGGTTTTCAATATGCAAAGCAGAGAACTGAAGTGAGAAATAATTACCCAAAGTCAGTTCAAGCCAATATTTTAATTGTAAATAACTGTATAAACTAGCCTGTTAAATGTATCAAATAGGGTTTATGCAACGCAGAGTTAATAGTTTTAATTAAAATTAAATTGTTTGATGAGAAAAAAAAATGCATTTTGCATGCAGCTTAGCATTCCCTTTCAAGCAAAATAAAGAAAGGAAAAGCATCTTTTCGGCAGTCTGAAAAAACCCCAAAGAGATTTAATGTGCCTTCATGGCGCATGCTGCTAGCCATGCTATTAAAAGCAGAAAGTAAACGGTTGCATTAAATCCAAAAGTCAATAGACAGGACATAAACTTCACCAGATAGTGTTACCCACCACACAGAAATGAGTCTATTTGCATATTCCAATGGCTGATAAAAAACCTTTTTATATTTTTTTTAACATGATCAAAGATTTCCATTTCCAGGACCAAACATGATTAATTTGGTTCATTGTTGATGATGTAAATGGTATGATACTATTTTACAGGTTGGGGTGAAATCCATGTCACAATGCCTTCTTTTGGTGATTTCTATCAACTATATTACGCAAAAAAAAAAAAAATGATTCAAGTCTTGAATCAAAAGACAACAACTGTCAGACTCAAGACTTATGAATGGTGATGAATGAAAACTCATTTTTTGGGGGGTGGGTAACAGTCAAATATAAGGATTAACAAACCCGATACAAACACCAAAACAACACAAACATCAAAACACCAATGCTGACAGACAGTATACACATTTAAACACATTTTTGGACAAAGAAAGTTTAACCACAGACTCGAAAGAATAGGTGCTGGAGTCCGCCCATGCAGATTGCAGACGTCGATCCATCATTGAGAATTTCATACATCTGTTTTATACACACATGACAGAACAAACAAGCCGTTAACAAATCTTGGGTTTTTTGTCAGATCACCTGTTCTTTCTTTGCTTAAAAAGTCCTGCGTGGAAGAAAATAAAGCCAAAATGGTATTATTTTTTTCCTGTAAGAGTTGTACAGTAGGTGCAAACAATAATATTATTATTGTGTCCTGAATTATTAGGCCACAAGTTTACAAAACTCTACGCATAAGTTAAGTTCACTTTTAAAGACCAGTTGGTTTTATTTGGGGACATAAATCAGATCTAAGATTATACTTCACATTGATATTACCAGTTTCAATTTGCAATGTACAGTAAAATCTCGATAAGTCAAAGTCTGATAACTGAAATATACTCATAAGTCAAAGAATTCATTCCCTTCAGTAGTATAACAATGATATACAACCCTGCTTAACTCAAAACTCTGCTTAAGTCAGATTTTGAACCTGTTCCCTTGAGGTTTGACTTATCAAGATTTCACTGTATGTTGCAAAACACTTTAAATTTGGTATGATGCAAAATGAACTCGACAGTTTTATAACTATTTGCAAGTGCACAATTCAACAGGGTTATTATTTTTTTGACAGTTTTTATTTCAGGGAATCATCAACCTAAAGACTTGATTCAGACTGCTCACACCTCAAGTCAGCAATGGCCAATTCAAGTGGTCACAGCTCACATTTTTTGGTATCATATGCTTGAAGAGTCGCTTCAAGATTTTAAGTTAATGATGCTTTTAACTCACCTTTTGACCGTGTCAAACATTGCTGACTCCACGCTGCCGAGCCACTGCTCCACCGGACCACGGGCTCGCACATTCCTGATGATGGAAATAATGCAAAAAAGCAGACAGAAAATAAACATGGTTCATAAGTTACAACAGCCCTGTTCATATATGGTTGGCTAAACCACAGTCACTTGGCACTTACTAAAACGGGCTTGTGCATGACTTTGCACAACATTTGTGTGTGATCTAGAGGTGCGCATCAATTTCCTTGAGTATAGTGTTTATCATGCACTGTAGTCAACAAATTTTGGACTAGTTAAAGTTATAACACACCTCCTGCTGGTTCTTTATCCTGGTTGGCTAAAACACGGTCATGTGTGGTTCACTAATATAGGCTAGTGCGTGAAATTTGAATCAGTGTATAATGCCCAATCGGGCAGCGCCCTCTAAACAACTCAAACTCAAAAACTGAATCTAGGGAAACTTAAAGTGTTCCTTTGATTGTTGAATTGCTTATAGTTGAATTGCTTATGAGTTAATGGTTGAACTAAAACAGTTCAATAATAAAACCCTGAAAGGTTTCTTTTCTTATTTTATATTTTGGACAGAAGTGAGTTATAAAGCACACATGGACTTGCATAATTCGGTCACTAGTGCACGTCTATGCCCCCTCGGGCCTGTGAGTGACCAGAAGAGGTTTGAATTTAGGGGTTAGGTTTCTTTTACAGGTACCGGGTACCTGTGTTTTACTTCAATAGGGTACCCAGTTCCTGAACTGCCCCCGAATGGGTTTTCCTCCCTCCAGAGAAATCAAACACTTTCGATCTCAGGCTGTGCTCCGTGGTCATATATGGGTCGATGTGGCAGGCAGCCATAGGCGCCTTTACGTGCCAGCGGCCCGACCACATTGTAGCCGCGTCCTTCGCAATTCAGCATACCAGCTGCAAGTAAGGATGAGTAGCCTCTCAAATTATTATTATTATTATTAGAATGTACCCCACTATTCCAGGCTTACTTTGGCATGAGTATGACCTCCCCCTCAGCAGACACCATGGTCCTGACAGTCGGAGGTAGCTTGGGTTCCTTCACTATCTCTAGACTCTTGATGTTACCAAAACACTTTACCAAATGGGGCTAGAAAACAAAAAGTTAAGAAAATAAGCTACTTTTTTTTTCTTACTGGTTTTGGGGAGTCAGATTAGCACAGACTGCGCCTTCCACCTTTGGCCTAGGTTCGAGTCCACACAGGCCAGCATGTTGTGTGGGTTTTCAGTTACTACCTGATTCAGTGGGTTCCCCAAAATATTAATCAGGAGTTTTCCTCCCACCTCTCAATCTGATAATTTCTTCACCCTCTTCTCTCCATAGGTTTTTATTTAATGCTTGCAAGCTACCGTTACCTTGCTTTTGAGGAATCCTTTGTTTCAACACCGGATATAAAATATTAATAAAGGATAATTTGGTGATAATTTTATTTCGCAGCATGCCTGGTACTTTCTCAAAGTTTGGGAGCCAAAATTCTTCATTTTTTTGCCTTTCTTTTGCACAAATGTAGATTTTTGCTGGACCTAAAGGGTCAGCCTATTGTCATCTGACTGAGTCACACACTGACTGACTGACTGACTGACTCCCCCACTGACTGACAACAAAATGGCTGACTCACTTGGTACAAAGACATTCTTATACTGAGACTTTCAGACCCAGCTTGACCAGGCAAGCCTAGTCTTGCCAATGATCCAAACTGACCTGCACAGCATCAGGATTCTTGCTCTGTGCCAGAATGTCCAACAGCTCATCATTACTCAAGAAGTAGAAACGAGGGAAGACCAGGCGCTTGGTCTCTAGATAATCCTGAAAGGAGAAACAAAAAAATGTATGTCTTACAACAGATACAGACCGGCATTCCAGAGTTGAGCCATAACTAATAATAGTATGAGGAGCAACTCTGGTTGACCTAAATGGCTCAGACTTGCTCTCGGTGTCTGGCTCAGATCCATTTCACAGTGAGGGATGAAGAAAGACTTGGTTATCATCAGTGAAGGATGCTGCCGACAGTCACTTTGTTTCCATCTGTCTCTATCTTTCATAGCAGAGGAGAAGTATCTTTGTGATAAGCCAGTCAATATGGGTCATTCTATAAATTAAGGGTTGTCCAACGTATTGAGATTTGTGATGGTTTCCATCAATACCAGACGCTTCTGGGCAGAACTGGAAATAGACGTAAGACTTATTATGATGTGGAAGGATTTTTTTAATGGTTACGATACATGCTGCTACATCGACTCAAACCGGCCAGCAGACCCCGGCAAGCTTGGTGATCGAGTGTTACCACGTCTGCACTAGTAAGCAGGAGGTCGTGGGTTCAAGTCCCACCCAAATAAGCTCGTAAAGTTTTTTTCCTCGCAACCCCTTGGACAACACTGCAAAACCAAAAACCCAAAATAAAAAACCTTGAGGGTTGTACTTACCTCTAGACACTTGTGAATCTTTTCCAAGTTGGAGTTGTTAGTCTGTAGTATCTCCAGCACGCCTGGTGCTACGGCAGCCCTCAGCGCATTGGGCCGGTCCTCAGTCCGTCGCATGATATCCTTCCAAGACTTATCCACTGCTGCAAACAACTTAGCCTCACTGGGTAACTGCCTGCAAAATCATACAAAAAGTTCAACATTTTCACCTGAATCTTTTGGAGTTGTTATATGACCCATTACTCACTTGCACCAATGAATTGATTATAGCTTTGCTGGCAAGCAAGAGAAAATTGTCAATTTTTTTTGGGGGGGGGGCAGACTTTTTTGTAAAGTATCAGAGACTACAAAAAATATTGATAATATTCTGTATGATATCATTTACTCTGTGCACGAGTATTTCCTCAACAGTTATAAAGAGATCTAGAGAGTTTGCTGTAATTTACAGAAATGGATGGATTTGGGGGTTAGTATTTTATAGCAATATTGTTACACTGACTGGTTTGAATTTTTGTGTTCATAGATGCTGGAAAAACCACGAAGAACAATCCTGTTCTTGTAGTCTGGTTCCCTGAACCCACTTAAATGCAAATAGAAAAATGTGTAGACGTCATGGAATTTTAAGGTCAGGGAACCAGTCTAGCTGGATTGTACCCATTGACACGATTGATAGGTGTGTAATCGATTGCAAACAAAATTCAAACTAACTAAATATGGTAAATTGAGGGCAGGTGCCATGACTTTACAGGATGATTTAGACTGTCATTCAAGAACAGTCCAGAAAGGTATTTCAAAATAATTGTGTACTTTGTACAGTGTTTTTCAATTTGTAATGGCATTCAAGAGAAGTAAAAAATGAGGAAATCAGCAGATCCGAGGAAAAGTTGCATGCCTGTATTCAGTGTGATATCATGGAGTCTGTGCACATGGTGCATGAGTACCCCTCAACAGTTACAAGGAGATCTAAAGAGTTAAGAGGAATAACTGAACGCATTGCTGTCGTATATGTGTCACTCACCCAAGGACAATTAAAACAGGTTTCTACACATTCGGATTAGAAATATTTGTGTGTACTTAATGCCATGTGCACCCAAACCAGTGCACACAAACAGTGTTTCTCTCGTATGGAGCTTACACCAGTGGTCACAAAATACAATTTGCTGGTCATGCATGCACAGCGTTGGTAACCTACTAGCACCTGTCATACATTGTATTACACTGTATTTATTCCGTGCTGACTCCATTGAACCACACAGTGCTGGGGCAGTTTTGGGCAGCACAGGGAGTAACAAGCAAGGCGGTTTTCGGGCGGTACAGGGACTAAACTGACCTCTGAATATCAGGGGCCAAGAAGATCTGCTCCAGGTAGAGCCAGTTGCGCTGGCAGTTCATCCACTCATCCAAGGTACGGGAGAAGACATTCAGCTTACGATCCCACTCTTCAACTAGAGCCTAGATAGAATAACAGAGAAGGAATATCAATAATTCCTCGTGTTGTAATCGAGTCAATAGAAAGGTTTCGCATGCAAAAAATACGTTTAGTGCGACGGATACGTCATCAGTTATGACGTCATACGCCACTCACTATCCGCTAAACGTGCAGACGACACGCATATTTTGCTCGCTACGCGTAAGTAAAAAACGGATACGGATAGCTAAACGTAAATGCAAGCGTATCCGTTCACTTGCGAAACCTCCCTAATCACGAATCTACTACAAATACAATATTGGATTTGTCCTTCACGGACATAATTTCTTAAGCACTGTATATTCACTGCTGTCTGTGGGCTTGCGGGAAAAGTATCACAAGCCTACTCGGGTGGGACTCGAACCCACGGCCTCCTGCTTATTAGTACAATTGTGTGACTCAGCAAGCACAATGGTCAATTGGTTAAGACTTCTGCATTAATAAAATATGGGTCGTGGGTTCAATCCCATCCAAGCAAGCTTGTGATTTTTCTCTCGAAGCCTTGGTCAGAACTGAGTATACAGTGTTTATGACATTACGTTGATGGGCAAAAATTCAAAATTGAATGTATATCTCCCTGTACTCAATCCCCCCCCCCCCCATAAAAAAAAAACATTGTACAACAAATCTGATCGGAAGCAACAAGTGATGGACAAAGGATTGCTATTGTCACAGTGCATTTCAATAGCTGGTAATAGTTGGTCACTTGACTTGAATGACTTGTGGATGACTAGTAAAGACTTGATAATGAGCCTGAATTCTAGAAGCCATGTTAGAAGGTGAAACGGCACGCTACATTTCAGGAACAGACAAGAAAAACACTTATGCCAACGTTATGAAACGCGGAAACTCCAATTTTATTGGTACTCTGTCATTCACAGTGGGACAAATTGAACAAGTATGCTATCATACTTTAATTGGAGCGACAAATCGGGAGCCCCGGATGGTTGCTATGGTGACCTGGCTCTCCTCCAGCTGCTGAGTAATGTCGTCTGCTCCGGCGATGATCATAAAGTCCCTGTTGCTGTGGGGGATCAGACGGAAATCGGTACCCTGCCACAGGTCAATCACCTGCAAAATAGGGAGGGGGAAAAGAATTTCACTTCATCCAAAAAGAAATTGATGATGCTGCTTTAGCACTTATTTAGCAGAAAATATCGCAGAGCAAATGTTATGTGCTCAGCAAAAAATTGTGCCCTAATCTGAACTTTTCAAAATCATGTTGCTATCTTATGCTTATTGTGGTTTAGATTTCAAGCCTTCTTGAAAAGCTTTTGCTTACCTTGTTCAGCATAATTTCCAGAGTTGCTTCATTGCTTGCCTGTGTGGAGATATCATTGATTTTGTCCTTGTATTGAAATAACTGAAACGAAGAAGACACAATATTTTACTGTAAAAAAACTTCTCTTCATAATTGTAGAAAAATGGCGGTTATGGGGCGGTAAGGATTTGAGATTTGGTAAGGATTTGAGATTGGAAGGATAGGTGTAAAATCTGACGAATTGTTTTGTTCTTAAATTATTCATGCATCAGTTGAAAACCATTTAACTGAATCTGGGAACCGCTTGTTTTTTTTTTATGGAACAAAATTTCTGCACCTTTTGAATTGCTCAAATTCCTGAAAAATTAACCCATTAGCATTTAAACAACATTGTATTACATTGTGCCATTTAGTTCCTGATGAATCAATGAAACGATATGGTGCAGGGCAGGGTTTAGGCAATGCTGGGTAGTGCAGGATGGTTTAGGGCAGTACAGCGTTAGTGATGTCATACGGGCGCCTAACCAGGGTTTTGTTTGCCCGTTGCAGTGGCGAGAAAAAGGCACTCGGCATTCGTGCTGAAAGGTAGGCAGGGATTTTCACCAGACACCCGGCCTCCATAAAATAAAAAAGAGTTGGGGGGATAGGGGGCTGGACACATTCTATGGGGGCACAATTACAAACATTCGCGAACGTAAACAAGGGCACTCTTGAAAAAAAAAGTGTAACTGTGAAAAATGGCACTCGTGAAAAAAGGCCAGTCATTATAAAATATTATGTTGCATAATAAAATTTTTGATCCTGTTACCCATTTTCACCGTCCGGATATTGCTTCTATCAACGTCCTGATTTTGTTTTAAAATCTCCATCCTGCTGCAATTTGCCACTCTGCACCCCCCTGGTTATGCTACTGCAAAAGTGCACAGGCATTTAGACATTCTCTCTTTCTTTTTACCTGTAGGTCCATAAACTTGCCCAGAGTGAAGTTCTTATCCCGGACGATGTGTCTACCAATCAGGTCCTGTATTTCTTGCCAGTGACGGGGCCTGAGGGCAGGGTTACGCAAGGCAGTCATGATAGGCATGCCTTGCTTGAAATCAATCACTCGCTCCTTGAGACGAGGCAAGACCTCATTGGGCGGCAGACCTGTTTATGTGGAGATACATTTCAGGTCATCAATGAACCCTCCCTCTCTGGCTGGCAATTTCAACATGGCCAGCCCAGCAGTCCAAATAAATCAAGTTAATGTTTTTAACAGTTGAGTGCTCCCTGCCGTCATAACCCATGATTGACTGGCTGGGATTGTTATGGAACCTGATATAGCTATGCTTTGACTAACAAATAATAATACTATCGGAGTCTTATATAGCGCACATATCTACCAACTATTAGGTACTCAAGGCGCTGGAAATATGTCTATTATTAAAGAAAGGTAAATAAAGTTTATGAGAAATATGGGACCCATTATGTAGCACCTTACAAGGGTTTACAAGGTGTTGTAGGAGATTGATAAGCCAGCTGTGCCTACCAGTCACCTGCTTTTGTCGGTTGATGGAATGTGACTGTCACAGTGCCTACAAGAAATATGATCTGACTGTTGATGACTTGCCTGTCATGCCTGTGTAAAAGGCATTGCAGGGGAGCAGGATTGAATTTTTGACCGTCCGCGACTGATCAAACAAAAGGAGGGTTAATTAATAAGCTGTATTTTCAAGCAAATTAGGAGCCTGTGTTGATGCTATTTTCTGGGTACAGAAAGCAGGAATATCAGATTTTATTGAAAGATTTTAGCAATTTAGCAATCAAAATTTGAAAAAAAAAGGAATTTTGAATTATAGGATCACTTGGTACTCAATTATAGCGGACTTGGGATCAGGTCAATCGCAAGTCAACTCACAAGTAGAAGAAGTATGTAGGAATACTAGTTACAATTTGAGACTCCTGCGGTAGAGTATTCAAAATGCATAGACATGATTTGATGGATATGATCTGATCGACTTCCAAATACTTCCAAAAACGTCACCAGCAATTTGTTGCGAGTACAATGATGCCTTCCATACTTCTTGGCTTCACTGTTCATCAGTCTAAGAACTCAGAACTCAGGGCTAAGAACTCAAAACTCAGGGGTCAGAACAACTTTTATAAAATGGCAATGTTATCCCTCCAAGCCAGCCCCTTCAGGATTTAAGGATTTTTTTCTGCAGAGTTGCACAGAATTTCATTACAAGAGCTGTTTAGATCGATATTTGTTCACGAGCACAACATTCTGTTGTTAGCCGGGCCATGAAATAGGGCCCTGTACCTTTCTCCAGCATGTAGACAGTCTGGGTGAACCTGTTGACGTTCTTCTGCACAATGTCCACGTTCAACTTGTCAAACTGACTGGCCGTCCACTCGTCCACGAGCCTTCCCCACTCCATCGTGCTCTCCCACAGCAAGCGACGCAGCTGCAGGTCGCGCTCGACCTCGGAGAGGTCGTTCAAGACTTGCTGGGCGCTGACGCCGCTGTCAGAGTAGTCGGACATGAGAGACTCGCTGTGAGGGAGGGGAATACAAAGAATTCAGACAGTCAAAGGAAGAATTTGGAAGAGAGTTGTCACATGGCCGGTCCACAACAACTGTTGGCACTTTATTGCCGATGTCGCCTAATGTGGCCTGACACGGAGTGTGGGGCACATTGTTTTTTCTCTTTTCCTCCTCTAGCATGTTGCCTGAGAAAAAACATTTATCATAAATATCGCAGGAAGTGATAATCTGGGAAGTTCGAAATTGACCTGTTTAAAAATGTTGACCTAATCTACCCTCCGAGTATCACTTGTTGTCCGATGGATTTCTCTCCATAACCAACGTTTGATATATGTGAACAATGCAAATTTTATGCGACCTTACGTGCCAGTCAAATTGGGACTTGATTTCGTTCAGAAATGTCAACTATAAAGCTATTGATTGGTCAATTTGGCGGACTTGTTTTTGTTACACAACAACGGGTACGGAAAACCTGATACAAGGCGCCCGCTGAATGGTCAGAATCACAAGGTCAAGACGCAGTCTTGTTCTGCTTAATTAATCGCCAAATCTGCTCGCATATCATACACCCTTGCTGTGCAAGGGGATATCCCATAAACCACCCTTTACAAAGTCGCAAAGAAATAATACCAATGTTTCCATAGATGTTTCATTATTGGGACTCCAGTATACTTCAAGTACAACATCGTTCTTCATTTTTTAACAGAAGTAGTGTATATTTGATTGTTTTAGATTCATTATTTTGATTTGTCTTTAAAACGCCCAAACTTTAAATTTTAGTTGACCCTTTTGTCAATGTAGTTCCCAAAACCGCCCTGACTATTACTCACTGTACGCCAAAACCGCCCAAGCACTCTATTAGTGAGTCTTCAGTGCAATAAACACAATGTAATACAAGTGCTAATGGGTTCAGATAATCAGCTCCCTCCCGCCGACTTACTCAGCAAATCCTTTGAGTTTGGACTGGCGCGATATGGAGCTGCCAAAGCGGTCTTGGTAGCTGGCATAGCTGCGAGCCTTGACGGTCAGCGTGCTCAGGCTGTCGTGAAGCAGCTTCATGTTCTCGAGGGCCACCACGGGCAGAGTGTCCGAGCTCAGGAGGGTGGGCTCTTGGACGTGGTTGCGGATGTCGTATGTCTCAGCCTTTCAAAGACCAAACCAAAATGTGTTGTTCATTTCAAAGCATGTATGAAATTCAAATCAGTTTTAACGCCTAGGCTCTCACAGGATTCCCACAGAAATCATACAATGAAATTCCATGCTTTTTTCAATAACTTTTCCAGGACAAAATTAGAGCTTTCCACGACCAAGTCCTACACTCTTTTGGCATCTTAGGAGCCTCCTTACAATACACTGGCCAGTCATCACACTGAGGCAAGGGACACCACTCCCTTTTCAGCCTTCCAGTTTGATGTAAGACCATAAAAGCATCACAATGGTGCACTGAACGTGCAACAAGTATAGAGCATACATGCATAAAGAGAAAGTATATTAAACTGCAATGCAAACTGGAAGACTGCCTTAGCCAAATATTACGCATCATCACGTATGGGTTGTGCAGGATTCCATGACTTTTCCATCACTTTTTTCGTGGAATATCAACTTCTCAAATGTTGTAAATAACCCAATTCCACGACTTTTCATTTTCCATAACAGCTTTTAATTCCAAGATTTTCCATGAAAAGTGAAAATCCTGCTATCAGTAATCAGACATTGTGAAACGTTTTGGAATTTTTCTTTTAATAATTTAATAAAATTTGTTCATTTACATTGCGCAAATTCCATGAATATGTTCAAATGCGCATGCTCCAAACATGCTCAGAGAGGGCGCATTCTGCAGCCGATCCAGAAACACAGAGGCAAGCCCCTTCTCTTTCACGATAAGTGTCCTGGGTGTTTGATGTGCATTACAAAATGCACAGGACCTACAGTTTTACATCCCATCCGAAAGACGCAGGCTTGAAGGAGCCCTATCATGTCCCAGACAAGCCACCAACCAGGACAATATAAGAAATGGTCTCCCATCCAACTACTGAGCTTGGTCAATGGTGCTTAGCTTGGCAGTTATACCACTCTCGCCACAAAAGGCAACACTCAGGCCCTCTGTGTCATCACTGGAATTCACTTATAATTGCAAAAGCAGGTGACATTCATGTGGTCATGACACAATACACAGGGCTAGAAATATATTTAAGGAAGTGCTTGTCTTACCTGAAGAGCTTGTATGTGACTGTTGAGGTCGTCGCTGAATTTACTGATGTTTTCGTCTTTCTTGGCTTCACAATAGATGATTACAGTCTATATGGGGAAACAATTGTGAACCGTACAGCCTTTTTAAAATTGGTAAGATAACAAATTTTAGGACTTTCTTAAACTTTTAAATTGAGATTTTTCATGTCAGTTTCAGCTGATATCCGTCGACCCACCTGTACCAGAACTTCATGAAGTGAGCGATCCAGACCTATGATAATTGTTTTCAAAACTGTCAGTTTGTTTTTTCAAAGCTCGTAATTCCATACATACTGTTTGGCCAGGGATCACATCCAAAACCACAAGGGGTGGGAGGCAGGGTTCTAGTCACGTCCTCACAAGTCCATATCTATGGCATGTTTGCATTTGCTGAAAGAAAGCCCTTAAAAGACCAATTTCTTCTGTAATATTTAGCAATATTGTATCGAGTCCACCTGCAGTCCATCACAAGTCCTGTTCATCAGTAAATCACACGTCCTTTCACAAGTCCAGTCACGAGTAAACAGGGAATGAACAATAACAAAGCAATGCCTTTGGCACAGTTCATCGTAATAGTTTGTGACTTGACTTGGGACTAGATGACTTGTGCCTGACTTGTGATGGACTTGTAAGGACTTGTGAGGACTTGTGAGGACTTGTGATGGACTTGTGATGGACTTGTGAGGACTTGTGATAGACTTGTGATGGACTTGTGATGGACTTGTGATGGACTTGTGAGGACTTGTGATGGACTTGTGAGGACTTGTGATAGATGTGGCTAACACCCTGGGTCTAGTTCCCAATGTCCACTCACCTTCAGATGTGTGAAACTGGGCATGAGGGTCTGGTAGAGAGCCAGTTCCTCAGGCTGGATGGGCATGTTGAAATTCCTGGCGATGGTGAAGAGTCGCGTGACCACGTTGTATTCCTCGTCCAGTTTGGACAGCTCGGAGGCAGTTTGGGAAAGGAAGGCAAGGTGTTCCACAAACTCCTCCACGGACTGGGGTGGGTGGTCCAGCTTCTTAGATGCACCCTGATCATGGAGTAATCACAAAAGAATTAGGACATAATTAATGGGTCATTACATAAATTTGGGTCTAATTGTTTTTTGTGACCCTGTTACATCTGATATAAGATTGTGTAAATTCAGGACACATTCTTTAATGCCTTCTATCTCCAAGAGTAATTATGTGATGCATAGTACCTACCAAACAAATAAAAATAGTTTGAAGTCAATTTTGTCAATGACCTGCATGGTAAATTACACAGGTCAGGTGTAACAGGGATACAAAAAAATGTCACACTTTTGGACCCCAAATTTACGGAATAATCCTAATCCATTAGGACTTTGTATTACATTGTACTACGTTGAATTAATACTATGGTGAATCCACAAAACCAAAGAGTGTTTGTGTGGTGTTTGGTAGTGACAGGTAGGGGCGGTTTGGGTTTGGGGCGGAAAGTGGTAAGCATACCAAAGAGCACGCTAACTTTAGTGACCAACAAAAATAGTGACGCAACCTGCACGGAAGCGTTATGCTATGTGAATACATGTAAGGTTAGCAGAAGTTTTTTGCTATACTTAGCACAACCTTTCTAATAAACGTGAAGCAATGCCTTAGTTTCTGAAAACAATGCAAATAATAATAAGCATTTATTGAGCGCTTTATGTTTATGAAAAACATCAAAGTGTTTTTCATAGAAAAAGTTGAAAAGTAAAGAAAATAAGAAAACAAAAACAGCTTAGCACCCAAAACACTAATGCAATGTATATTGCTTGGGAATGGTCTTGGGATGATCTTTGCTCACAAAAAAAAAGGCTTGGAATTTTTCTATTTTATCTGTTTAAAATTGGGCCCTATTTATCTGAGGAGAATTTAGATCCAAACTGTCTAATGTTTTTTACCGACAATAGAGTATGCAAATCTTCCCAGTTCATGTTCACTTTTTACATGAATGTCGTAGCACCAAACGCTGACTAGTCTAGTCACAGACTCCTGTGTTTGTACGCACTGCTACCTGCACGATTATAATTGATCAGAAGCTGAGGTAAATGTTTTCAATTTTAGACACGACTTTCTAATATTTTCAATAGGTTGTTAACCAGTTTGCGCCAGGATTATTTTGACAAGAACGGAACGAGGAGCGGGAATCCTTTTCACTCAACATCAAGCCAGGCATCCCCCTCGGGCAGCACACTCATATTTATAGCCTTGCTTGCTGCGAGCGGGTCACTGACAGATATTTCAGGCTTCGCTCCCTGCGTGTTTATCTGTCATCCGTTCCGAATACCGCAAAACCTTTGCGGGTATACACCTCATTCGGCGCGAACTGGTTAAGTTGTAGAATTTTCTTTTTCTTTCACAGATTCATTTACTGCCCATGACCAGATAAGCCACATTAGAAAACAAAATATCTGCAAGAGATAGGACATCACACTTATTGTAGCTTCCTATACGACATGCCCAGAAGAACCGCATTTCTATAAAATCTCGCCACTTTTTGAGGTCAACTTGTAAGCTCTATGAGCATCTGATCTAAGAGTATCCATACCTTGATAACCTTAATGAGGTTCTCGTTTCTCTCGTTGGCTATGACCGGTAGCCGTGCTATGATGGCGTCCAGAACCTCGTTGGGATATGGCATGCAGGCCGCCTTGAAGTTCTCGCCGAGCACCATGATCATACTGCGCCTGCGCTGAACTTCCATTACAGTCATGGAACGGATCTGGAACAAAGCAAAACACAAAAGAAAACCAAGTTGCATATCAATTTGTCAGAAATTAAAAGGTTTGAAGTTCTGGCGTTGCCAAATGGTATTTGTTTTGCACTAGTTGACAAGATTACAAAATTGTTTTGCTTTTTTTGATGCAGAGTTGGAAAGTTGCAGTTGATATTCTGCATAATGGGATCTGTGCACAAGTACCCCATCAACGGCCAGAAAAGGAGAGTTGGGGGTGACCTAGACTGGTTCCTGATCCATCCACTGTGTATTTCGAATGTATCTAAAGTTATTGGAGGCAGAGATTAGTCTCAGAGACCATCGCAACTTGAATTTGAACGTATTCGCGTGCGGACGACGCCTGACACTCACGCAAATTAAGATGCGTTGGCTATAGCTCTTGCCCATTCAGGAAGTCGTGCGTACTTCGCGCGAACCAGTACAGTACAGAACGCGCACGCTGTGTGTCCTGTCCACAGAGCTCTCAAGAGAGGTAAAAACGCACCCTCCTTTGTGGAGCACAGAGCCCATAGTATTTGTTTACAAGGCTTTTAAATGCTTGTATGTTTGCATTTGAAGAGAAATAATAAGGTGCAGGAGCATGTGAAAGAGGTTGATCAAGAAGTGGAAATGGCCTCTTTGAGGCAAACCATTGATGCTTCAATTTGCAATAAGAATCTTTACTTTTGAACAGAGTAACGACATGAGGAAATAAATAAAGAAACATAATATTCAGCGACCCACTGAACTCTAAAGACACATTGCAATTTCAGTGTTGGAGTCGTGTCCATCACAAGCCCATCACAAGTCCGGCCACAAGTAAATCAAAAGTCAACTGACAAGTCCACTCACATGTAATAGGGAATGAACAACAACAAACGAATGTCTTTGTCATAGTTCATTTGAATAGCGTGTGACTTGATTAATGACTACATGACTTGTGATGGACATGTGATGGATTTCATCACAACTACCCCCACTGACCATGTCTCTTCAGAGTGCCCTTACCATTTCAGTGTGGGTGGACAGGACATGGTGGAACTCCTCCGGTGTCCAGACGTGTTTGCTCATGGAGTGTTCCACGTTCACTTGACGGGCCGCGTGGACCATCTCACAGTATTGCTCAAAGTTCTTTACAGGAAAATAAACAGAGAAATTGTATCACCAAAAATAAGCCAACATAGAATCTTATTGGATATATTTTCAAAGTAAATGGACAAAAATTGAACTAGAGCTGGGGTGAGTGCATGAAACTCACGACATCAATCACAGCTCTGGTGGGTTTTACAACGGAGTTTTACTAAAATCATCATAAATGCATTGCATCAAAAGCGTATTTGAAGAACGAGATGCCGACAGTTTATACACTCACCCAGCAAACAATAAAAGTCATGGGGAATTTAGAAAAGAGTTATTTAGTTTTTGCTATTGAAAAGTTTCAAAATCACAAAAACAAATGTGTGGGATTATCATGACTTGAATAGAAAAAGAGTTTGCATCAGGAAATTATTTAGTTTGACATCACAATTTTAGTTCAAGGCATATCACATTTCTCTAGGTATGCTAAGATTATCAATTCATTTACCTTATCTCTTGATTTTTGGCTTGTTTCATTGATTATTAGAACTACACAATCTAAAACACTAACTTTCCATACGAAAGTACACCTCAAACAAAACATGAACATGAATTAAACTGCTGCAAACTGCTTACTGAATTGATTGATCTGAAATCATAGAGCTATATTAAATTACTACAGTGCTAACTCGCATTCTGCGCGCGGAGCGCTTTGAAGCCGTCCTGGGCACAGACATTTTGAATTCATGTGCGTGTTTGTGGAACATAAAGAAATTAGATGGATTGAATTTTAAAAGTGTACTCTACATGCAACGTGCAAGTAGAACATATGCAAACAACTTAAGCGTCTCATCAACGATTAAAAAAAACGTGACAGCAAAAAGCATCTGCAGCGAATACGCGCACACGTTGCGCTGTTTGTGTAGAGCAAAATGACACGCTCTTTTGCTGATCGTGCGTTTCGGTTTTGGGCGTATCGGCTTCGATAACGCACCAGTATAGAATACAAACGCAGATATGCAAATAGCCGTACAAAAGCCGTACAAAATTTGTAGGTCTCCATAAGTTTGTGCACAAACATGGATGCGCCCAGCAGGCATTACTTTGTACACGAAGTTAGCGCTCTACTAATTTAATATAGCTCTATGTCTGAAATATACAAATCATACAAATCAGCTGGTGTAACATTCCAGTGTTAAGCAAGACCTTTTTTTAAGTCAAAATTACAACAACAAAAAAGACTTATGAAAAACATAATTATGATTGTGATGCATACCTTACTGTACTCCGTAACCGAGGCCACGTTCTCGGCTACCAGACTAAGCACATCGTGCACCATAGTCCTGTATTCGGGATCCTCCCCAAAGAGCAGCTCTAAGTCTGGCCACGGCCTCCTGGTGTCGTCTTCCTCCTGGATGGGCGTGGACAGCTTGAGATCATAGCGGGGTGGGCACCAGAAGACAGATAGGTAAGGATCACGTTGCAGGGCACCCACCTGACCTGTGTATTAAATAAAAAAGATTTCACGTTTACAGTTGATCTCCATGTGCTCTTCAACAAATTCTATATTTTGTCTCCTGACAAATTTTCAATTTATACAAGTACAAAACCTACTTTACCTTGAGTCTATTTCAGGTATGTACAGCCCCTTATGAAAAAATACTGCACGTTAAATTTGCGAGATCCCCCTGGCATGCTGGCAATATTTATACAGTCCGTTAGTAAGCACACTTTTCAGTGTACCTAATCAAAATCAACAATGACCTCATTTGACCCCTAGATGACCTTTGATGTCAAACGTCTCAAGTCATCTTTCCCCATACCCAAAGATTATTTTCACCAAGTTTGGTTGAGATTGAAGTCTGACTTTTCATATGACAGCACTAAACAGTTAACTTAACCAAAATGAAACACACAGACACACAGAAGGAATACACTATTGCAAGATCCCCCGTCTTAAAAGCCAAGGGGATATAAACACATAATTTAAGGTTGCATTTTTGCCTCTTACAAACAGAAAGATCCACCTGAATTATTGTCGAGCCGCAAATAATTTAAAATTTGTAAGGTAATTCTTCAGTAACTTAATGTAGGTGGATTTTTGAAAAGTGAAGCTCTGATCTCCAAGGTCGCGCCAGACAAAATTATTCAGAAGATTTGAATGAATTGAAACATTTAAAACAGCTGGGAGCGACTATGTCAAAAGACTGAATGTAGGAGACATCCGGAACAACTCCATATTCTAGTCAACGGAACACTAACACACAAAGTCTGCCAGTTTGAAACTAAAATCTATCTCAAACAACCAGAGTTGTGGCCTTTGACCTCCAGTCTAAAATGGTTAACATTATTTTAGTTTTCCAACGAGCGCGAGTGGAACACGGAATAATGTAGTGCGTCTGTGTCCCACATGCCGTGAGGTCGAAGGTGTTGTGTTACGTAGGACGCACTACATTTTCCGTGTTCCACGAACACGAGTGGGATAACAAATTTTATTCAAGCAAACTTCACGCACAGTGAAGTTGGATTGAACACTCTGTACACAAACTTTTCAGCGGTTATCCTACACGTACACGCAGTAGAAATGGCGTATGCATCTTAGAATAGTGCAATAGGCAGAGTGCAGTACAGACCGTGCTACATGGGATAATGTAGCACAGTTTGTTGCCATGGATCAACCAATCAGGATCGAGGATTCAAGTTCCCTTAAAGATAAATATTCTTGTTGCTTACCGACTGTGTGTTCCAGGCCAGCTATGACACCCCTCATCTTGGATATAAACTGGTCTTGGCTCGGAGCCAGACTCACAAACACCTTGGTAGTGTCCACTTTCTTCTCCTCTCTTGGTGTCCTACCAAAAAAACATGCAGACGACAAACTCTTCGATTCTATCATTTTATTTTTTAAAAACACAACACAAACTTCAAGGGTTAGTCTTGGGTTTTAAAACACAACACAAACTTCAAGGGTTAGTCCAGAGGTATTGATCATTCAGACAGCACAATGTGCCAAATCTAAGCCCATGCTTATGCACAATCAGGAAAGAAAGTGTTGATGGGTTCAATAGAAACAACTTTAAAAGTAACTGTTTTTCTTCAAAAACTCCTGTTGTTTTTTGTTTTTGCTTTTTTGTTTTTTGCTTTTTTTGGGGGGGGGGGGGGAATAACAAAGATTTCTTACAGGGTATTATTTATTTACATAGGTTAGATTAAATTTTAACCCTAAAATGGGTGGGCAGGGAATCCCAAACATTTTTTTCCAATACCATTGCACATTTATTTTCCATGCCTTTGGTATAAAAATCTGATGCAACATTTGAAGAAAATGTCAAATTCAGGATACAATTGCTTTTCTCTCATTCGCACATAATCACTAAACAGAAGCATGTAAAATGAATGATCGTAATTACAAAATGCTTTGTCCGATTAAGCTAAAATTTGAATATATACTTATCCTGAATTTGTCATATTTTATACTAAATTTCATAACAATCAATCATTGCATTTCAGTCCCAATAACAGAAGGTAAGATACTTTACCTTTCTGGGTAAGCGTATGCACTCTCTTCATTAAATCTCTCCGTTTTGACTTCTACATCTTCATCGTCTGGATTGTCGGCGATGGATCCCTCCATGTCACTCTCATCTGATTTATCACAAAAATGCAAAAAAATCCCTTAAATTTATAAAAAAATAAAGATTCAAGCAAATTAAGGCTACAGACTTTAATCAGGTGTTTCGTATTAATTAGGTGGCACTACATGCTCGCATGCATGACTTGTGAATTCTTAATTTGGGGTATAAATGTGATTTTAAAAAGGGAGTGTGGCCTAGTGGTTAGGGTTCGTGACTCATGATCAGAGGGTCAGGGGTTTGAATCCAGCTGCTGGCCATATGTTGTGTCCTTGGGCAAGCCACTTCATCCCCACTTGCCTCTCTCCGCCCATGGGTACAAATGGGTTGAAATATTGAACCTGCTTTGGTTTTCACATACCTGAGCTATCCGTTTCACTCTCGCTACTGCTGGTCAGGGGTTGCTGATCGGGAAAGGTCACCATCTTCTTCTTGAGTGATGACATGGATTTACTGATGCTCCGACTCGCTCTGGAATGAGAAGACCTCCTGGACAGGGACCTGAAAGATATATGCACAAAGTAACAATAGCAATACCTTACTTCAAAAGTTCACGTTACACACTACGATCCGAGCAAGTCACAACATGTCCATGTCTGTCCGTCGTTGTCCGACGAGGACGGATGATGCCGATGTCCTCGCGACCTCATATGTGAAGTATAGCTGATTCTATTGACGAAGCTGCGCTTGCAGCTAGAGTAACCACAATAATAATAGTATATTACATTTATATAGCGCTTTCTATGGGCGTTTCAAAGTGCTCTCTATTTTTTAGAGACAGGAAATGAAGTTGATGAAAACACAAGACCCATTATGTAGCATCTTTATAAGGCTTTACAAGGTGCTGAGGCGCACTTTGCAGCCACTGCCAGAAACACCGGGGCAAACCCCTTCTCTTAGCGATAAGTGTTACTGGGTTACACTACACAACACACGGGACCTAGGGCTTTACGTCTCATCCCAAGGACGACGCAATAATGGTAAAGTGCCTTGCCCAAGAGCACAAGCACAATGTTCCCCGTCAGGGTTCAAACCCGTGTACCACGGCACGAGAATTGTACACCGCAACCATTGGATCACAGAGCCCCCACAGCGCACTCATAGAGCCCAACTGAAGAACCGGAATTGGCCCTGGTTTGAGAATAATATATCACAAAATAAGCAGCCAAGAGCAGTACAACCTCAATCAGAATTGTAGTCATTTGAGTGAAGTCTCATTCCTAATCTCAAGTCACTTCGGTCGAGTCCGAGTCCCAGTCACTGTAATTGTGACTCAAAACAGACTCGACTCCGAGTACCAGACATCAGTCCTGCATCTCTGACCCTCAAACCCACATGGCGACATGGGTAGTGGTCTCATTGGTATTTTGGTTCCGAGCGTGAGAAATTTTAAATAGTGGCTTTTTATAGACAAAGTTAAGGTGGTTCAAATATTTATTTTCACGAGGCACATACTTTTCCAGAGCACCATTTTTCTCAGCATTGTGTGAGGCAGGGGAGGGAGGGAGTTCTCAATTTGTCCAGAAGGCAAAGGGGGAACGCCAGCCTTAGTTAATAGCTCCACCCCATGATGTTTTAACCAGTCACACACGTAACTTGCGTATACAAATACGTCTAACAAAAGTCCTACATGCGTGCAGTTTCATAAGATGCATGGGACTTACAGTCCTCATACAATTTTTTTAATGCAATCCTCGAAAAATGCACCTTTGCGTCCCATTTAACCTAATTTTCAATTGTCGTTTTACCATATTCAAGGGTATTTTGGTGCCTTTTTTGTTAATATGCTCATGCAAATTTCCATCTTCATGAGCAAACCTGTGATGTCATCCTGGGCAGAAACCTCAATGTTACAGCTATTTCAGCACAAAAAGTTACTGGAATTTTGGATATTTTATTGTCGTAAATTTTCTTTTCTTTGGTAATTCGTCAGTGTCAGTACATGGCAGTAGGCCAATGAGCAACCCTTTCTCACAAACGTTTTCAATGAGCAAAGTTTGGGTTCACAATTGGAACAGAAAACCCCTCAACTGAACAGTGTCTTCCTGAAATGACATCGCAGCAACAGCTCCCTCAGTTGACCAGAAAATCATTGAAAATATAAATGTTTAAAGAAGTGCACTTTTCAATAGGATTAACCAAAAAGAGATGTAAAATAGTTTTCACTTGAGTAGAAAGTTGCACAAAATGTTTTCCTATGAAAAATTCATCGCACAGACCCTTTATACATGCAGTATGGGCTGGCAGTATGGCCAAATCAGAACAGTCCGTTAAAGGGAATGTACAGCATTTGCTTTTGCTGCAATTTTCACGTTTTGGGCTTGCAGATGCTGGAAAAACCAAGAAAACCAATCATGTTCTTGTAGTCTGGTTCCCTGACCCCAATTAAGTTGAAACGGAGCAATTTATAGACATTGGGGAATTGTAAGGTCAGAGAATCAGTCTAGCAGGCTTGTACCCCTTCACAGGTGTGCAAACAATTGCAAAGAAAATGCGGAGTAACTAAATATGAAAAATTAGGAGCAGTTTTTGAAAAAAAGCCAGATTTCTCCAACGCTGTTCGACCGACCAGAGTTGGAAAAATAATATTTTTCTTGAAAATGTCAGCAAAGCATACCAGGAGCCACGATTTTACAGGATGCTTTAGACTATCATTCCCTAACAATCCAGTAAGGTAGTTCGTGATATTTTGATCATTGCATTTTTTTATGGTTGCAGATGTTGTATCTTTAAGCACTGTCAGAAGGAATACTTTGTGATAAATGCAAATAAATTGCCAACTCCGCTCCCAGCCCCTCACACTTAAAAGAAAAAAAATCAATCTTGGATCTTCACTTTGAAACAAGAGTTTTCTTACGTTGCCCTAGAATTGGCTTTCCTCAATTCTGGCACATTCAACACAAGCTGGACCCCAAAGACTGGCTCCGGGGGCATCTCTACAAACTCCTGCTGCTTGATGTCTTCCAGAACCTAGACCAATTTGGATGAGAAAAAAAAAGGGCAAAAGTGAACTTTGGTCAACATAACTTTAATGATTATAATATGCACAATAATACTGGCTACTGAAATCCACCAGATTTTGCAAATTGCCTGATTACAGAGTGATGCAGAGATGCCAACTTTACAGACTACAAAATAGTAGCCTAATGATTCTTCCTGCAAAGAGTAATGCTAATGTAAATACATAGGACAACAGTCAAGTTTAAGAGTAACCACAGTACTTTTCAGAGTAACCACAATGTTGGCGTGTAGGACAGCTGGAAATTTCAAGAGTAGTAACATGCCTCAAAATCCTAATAATTACTCCAAAAGAGTAATGGTTGGCATCTCTGGTGATGCAAATATTCTAAGCTGTTAAACAAAATTCATCAATACCTAAGACAGTTTAGCCATTCTTATTGGTCAAGAGCCCGTCACGTAGGTGGTTTTAAATGGTTGATAAAACACTTTTCCGGTGTTATGTGAAATTTGGACTCCTATGAATTCTGGTCCCTTTTGCCCCTATATTGGTTGAACGGTTGCAGTCTTTACTTAGGCATGTGCAATACTACCCATAAGTCCATATTTTGAGTCCTAAATTCACACTAAATTTGCTTTACCGGTGTAGCATGAATTTAGGTTTTATGAATACGGACTCATTGGTGGTATTGCGCATGCTCATGCATAGATAATTAGGAGAGGGACCGGTCACGTGAGAGGGTTTAACCAATAAAAGGGAAAAAGAGTCCGATTTTCATACGAGTCCGATTTTCATATGACACCGGCACCGCCGCATTCTGCACCACATCGCACAGTGCGCGCCACGCGCGCGCCAATCTCCATATCAGGAGATGTTTACAACTAATAGCAAGCGGTACATACCATAACAAGGCTAGAGGGCTGTTTCAAAAACATGAAGTAAAATTGTTGAACAAAATCGTTGGAAATTTATAACTTTTGACTTGTTTTGACTTTTTGACTCAAAGGTATAAATGTTCGGGGCGGGGCGCTATCAGCAACCAGGCTCCTGAGTCGGTCTTAAACGTACTTGTTTAAAACCAGCTCAGCACATATTTATTCCTTTAAAAGTAATAATTGTGTCCAATCTTACAGTTGGTCACTTAAATTCACCAATCCGTATTTTTTCAGAAAATATCCTCTTTTTATCAGACTCTGCTACAATCACTCAACCCCTCATTTCTGTAATTTGATAGACTTTAAAAAGTGCATAAAACACATCTTGATGAGTCAACTGACTCCCCAACCCCCATCCCCTGTTGCCAAGTGTTTCTGTTTTCTTTCTTGCACTGAATATTTCCTATCCTTTTCCAGACCATATGCGCCCGTTCTATGACCTGTGGTGTCAAAATGGACAAGTGACTTGATTTTATGAGTGCTTCTCCACAGATCTGCAGCCGTTACCTGGTCTATATCAACAGGGGCTGCCTCCTCCACTGGTTTATCAAAGTCATAATGGACGGTCCGGTCCTTGGTAGCTGAGCCACACCTCGAGCCATCCTGGCTGTCAGCGTCTGTTGTCATGCCCAGCCTCCGGGAGAAACCTGCTCAGAGAAACGGATCACATGTATCAGTGAGTTGGTATCACTGATGTTTGTAACTCATTCAAAAATATAAAAACAAATAGAAGTATAATAGCTTCGGCTTCATGTCTTGCTTTAAAATTATTTTAGAAGACTATAAGATGTGGAGTGTCATGGCCTAGCGGTTAAGAGCACCGGACTCATGCTCTGGTGTTTCAGAGGCAAAAGTGGCGTGGGTTCGAGCCCTGGCACGTACACTTGTGCCCTTAAGCAAGGCACTTAACCATTCTTGCTTCCTCCTTCGGATGGGACATTAAGCCGGGTACCCGTGTTGTATAAGGCCTAACGCACGTTAAAGAGCCCAGCAACACTTATCGCTAAGAGAAGGGGTTTGCCCCGGTGTTTCTGGCCTCCTAGTTATACTCCCTTGTGGAAGTCCTTAGGAGAAGAACCAACCAAGTACCAAGTACCAAATGTCCAAAACAAATAGAAACACTTCAATAGGAATATGTAGATAATCTGTTTGAGAGGAGAACATTGACCCATTTCCAGCCAGTGTCCCCTTACGTTAGTTGCCTTCACCCTTAAAGATCAAGGTGTTCTTTTTGGCCATCTTACAGCCAACCCCAACCCCTCCACCTTTTCATCTCCAAAATAAAGTGCAGACTTTTATGCTGAGTAAATACGCAACATCCACAAGACATCAGCATTAAAATCAAATGGAGACTAGAAATAATATGTGCTGATTATATTGGAAAAATGTCTGCCAGCCTCTTCAGTGTTTTCTGGGTAAAAATCTCTTGGTATTTTCTGGGTAAAAATCTCTTGGAGCTCAAGCCAGAAACGGAGTTACTTACCGGTGGTTTTCTTTCTTGGCATGTAGCCGTCTCCGTACTCCTCATCATTATCCTCTGCTTCTTTCTTGGCCAACTCTTGGCCGGTAGTAACGGAGGTGCCCAGGAACCCCTTGAGAGTGTGCACGGCTGTCTTGACCAAGCGGTGCAGCATCTCCAGGATCAGGTAGTCGGCGGCCCGCAGGAAGCAGGACAGACGGGCCAGGATGCTGCGCCATTCTGCCATGTCTGTGTAAGACGGGCCAGTTTCTAGCAAGGGGAGGGAGTTGGAAGACAATTTTAAATATAAGGGGAAAAAACTTGTTTGAAACCTTTCTGAATCCTCATAAATCCTCCAATGTGCAGAAACCAAGGTATTAGCCAAAAGGGTGTCTATGTGTCTATTGGCAACCTGTAGGCTATTTTGGACAACTAATATTTGTTACACAAATACATATGTAAGCATGAAACATATGCAACTTGGGCATCCTGTCTCTTACTTTGGATATCAAGACAAATGTGGACACCCAATTTTCAATTGCTGACCAAAGCCTTGGTAGGATCCTGATGTTCATCATGTAGTCTTGGTCCAAAATTGAATTTGTTTTTTATTTGGCCCTGATACACTCAGGAACCTGACATGTGCTGTAAGGCCGCTGCAGCGATATCAAGGTCGCTATTAACAAGATGAATTAAATCCAGTTTTTAATGTGCAGAGATTTTAATGTGCTTGTCAAGGACCAGCTGTATTAGGGAAATAAAATCCAAATCCTGTCTTGGACCTAGGCATCAAGTGGCTAGGAGTTTGCTACCTCAGTAAAATCCTCCCAAACCTGGTAATTTTTAAGGATCAAAGAGGATTAGGGTAAATTATTGCAATTTACAAAAGTATAAAGGAAAGGGACAACTTCTGTATGATAAAAAAGACAAATTATTACACAATAAACTTGAAATTCGATCATTTCCTTATTTAACAGCAAATTCTTGATAAAATTGGTCAAAAGAAAAATCATTGGCTTTAACTGCTCAAGTGTGATGCTTGCTTGAAACTACACTTTCATTAAAAATTTGGAAATATTTCAGTAAGTCTTTGCAAACTTTAAAAAGTAAGCCCATACTATACGACAGCTCAGGAATTCAGTGTATACAAATAAGAATGATAATTTACACTTACTTTTTTGCTTTTCGCCAGCTGTCTTTGCACCCGTCTTGTTCTTATTTTTGGAGGGATCAACCTTCTTGGTGAGTGGGCCTGAGTTAGGAAGCAATGTTTGGGTGACACCCTCCATTTCAGCCACTTTCTGCAAAGGCAATTTTAAAGTCAAAATTTGTTATTTTAGTTAATGAAAAAAAAATTCTGAAAACTGCAAACATATATATCACTTTCTCCAGACTAAATTATATTTGACCAATATTTTGGTATTTCAAAAGTAATATGTATATTACGTAATATTGTTTTTTTTTTAATTACAAAGTTGCGTCTGCCTAAGTTCACACTTGCTATAAATACATCTGATGTAACATGTATGAATGTCGAAAAATTGACATTTCTGTTGTTGATGTTGTTGATCATTTGTTGGAAATCAGTATTCATTTTGTAGCTTTGGCTTACTTGAGAGGTTTTTTTTGAACAATTTCCTATTTTCTAATTTCATTTTTTTTTCATTTTCATTTTTTTAATGAGCTGAAGTTTCAACTACAGTAACTTTTCATTAAGGAATTTAACAAGATGTTATCGTTTTTTTGTATAAACAGTAGAAATAGAATGAAAACGACACAAATGTAATTGTTCATTCCCTGTTTCTTGTGACATGAGATTGACTTGTGACCAGACTTGCAATGTACTTGTCATCTATCAAAAAAAAACATCAGCTATAACACTGTATATATTGGGTCATTTCAGTCGTTACATGTTTCAAAGCAGACATTCCTTCATAATAGACAAACTCACCGCACAGCACTCAAACGCCAGCCGTACAATCTTATCCCTCATGTGCATGAGTTTCAGCAGGGCCACGTCACACTGCTCGGCTTGGTCCGCGCAGAAGTCCTCCAGGGTCAGCCTGGAGCGGGAGTCTAGCTTAAGCAAGGTGATGGATTTCTCTCCGTCCCCGTCCCCTGACAGGCTGCTGCAGGCCGCTTCGCATTGGCTGCGGATGTGCAGCAGGCAGCGCTGCAGGATCTCGTTGGCTGCGAAGAGCTGACGGTGCATAACAGTCCTTGGGATGGTAGGAAAAATGCAATGCTGTGACTGCCAAAAATCCAAGCTGAATGTCTATTTGGTCTTGGTTTTTGACATGTTTTGACATAAAAAGCTTTATTTGAATGTTCTAATTAAGCAACACATCTCTTTTGGCTTGCACAACAAACTGTGAGCTACTCTCAAATTGTGAGCAAAACTCATATTTTTTTCATGTAATTTCAATGCCAATGTCATATGAAAATCGAACTCGTATGAAAATCGGACTCTTTTCCCCCGTTATTTGACCTCTCCTCTCCGTGTGGTCCCCCTCCCTGTCTTATCTATGCATGAGCATGCGCAATACTACCAATGAGTCCGTATTTCATAAAACCTAAATTCATGCTACAGCAACACTAAATACCATCCAACCAATAAGATACTGTATTAAATAACTTCAATCTAGTCCTCTAAATATATTTTCTATTTTTGATAACAGTGCAGACTAGAGTACAAATAAAGGAAACTCAAAAGACTGCTGGTTGAGCACAGAAACTGACTGGAGCGGGGCTTGAACCTGCCACCTTCGGATTACCGTTCCGGTGCTCTACCAACTGAGTTATCCAGTTGGTAGAGCATATGGGTTTATGGCTTCTACCTTACGCCCTCGATCAAAGACATTGACTAAATGGGAAACCGCAAACACAGGGCTGGATATTTCAGTTGGTAGAGCACCGGAACTGTTATCCAGAGGTCACAGGTTCAAACCCCGCTCCAGTCAATTTCTCTGTCCAAATTAAAAAAATTATTATAATGCACCTGGTCAGCTTCCCTCTATGGTTAATTTGAAAAAGATTAATTATATTAATACAAATTATTTCAATTTCTTAAAGAGCCAAAGGTACAAATGTCAAATAGTGGCGAAACTGTCAAAATGCTAGACTCGTCAGGTACAGACCATGAGACACACATGGCACAAAGCAAACAAGAACATATGTGTAACTCTTTCTACATAATTCCTGACTTAAACTCACTTGCTGCTGGATTTCTTGAGAGCTCGGACGTTGCTTTTCCACATTTTAAAGGCTTTCCAAATTCTACAGAGAAGAGAAAAAAGATTCTCACAATATGGCTAGTAGTGAGTACTTCATGTCCGCCAACAATTCCAAGTGTCAGGCCCAATAACGATGGCCAAAAGTGCTCGACTATTTGTCAATTTATGAGACCATTTCATGCTTCACACATTAACTTTCCGAATACATTGTGACCATAAATCAGTTGGAAATGGCACAAACTGAAAACAAACGTCAATATTTCTTGTAACAAATTTTCAAATTGTATCTTTTGTTTTAAGTCCATGTAAAAAGGAATTCATACGGCAGTCAAATAGTCCAGATAACAATGCAATGGTTACTGTGTTCGAATCATGTGCTGTGGTACTTGGGTTCGAACCCTGATGGGAAACATGATGCTTGTGTTCTTGGGTAAGACACTTTACTACAATTGCTTCTCTCCACCCAGGAGTATAAATGGGTACCTGTGAAGGTAGAGACCAGATTGCACTGATCTTGAGCTGCTGCAGAAAAAAAAACTGGTCTCATGGCCTGATAAACGTATCTATTTTTTCAGGGTGAAACCCAAATAGCACAGGGAATCATCTTTAAGTACATAATTCTGCAGTCAAATAGTTGAGGGAACAGTGAGAGACCTTCCCTACCCAAACTTACCTGAATTTGACAAACACAGGTAGATCAAATATAGCGTGGAAGAGACGTCGTTCATACAGCCACTGCATTGTGTGAGTTAACTCCTCATAATCTTCATCCTCACTCTCTTGAATGCACTATTCAATAGAGTTAAAGACAAGAAAACATGGCCATTTCATCTTTATCTTCCATCCACCACATAGCGCATTATCTGAATGGTTTCCTGACAATAAACCACCTTTGCTAATTCTAAGAGCAAGTTCAGCCGAGGACCAATAGTCAAGTAGTGGTTGATTTGTGACGTAACCTACGCCTGCGCAGTTACAGCAGCGTAGTCAAACTGTGGTCAAACGATGGTCAAAACGTCAACACAAAACTCCTTGGTTCTGGCTCCCTGCTGTACATTATGATGCCCATGGCTATTTGTAACCAGTGATGCAACCGTGCCCTGTGGTATGGTTCCAAATAGTCATCCTTCACTCGAGCAAAGTCAGTCGAGCTATGGTTAACTGTAGTTCGCACTTCAACTTGCTCTAAGTTTTTTAAGTTATTCTTTTAAATCACCCCCCCCCCCAAAAAAATAATTATAATTTACAGAAAGCACAATAAAAGCCATCCCAGCAGTCAAATCAATCGAGTAACTGTCTTTAACAACTGAGAGCTCCCTGCCTTCATAAAGCAAGATTGAACAGCTGTGACTGCTTATGTAACTTGATAAAGCCTTGCCTTGACTATAGGCGATTGATAAGTCATCTGCACAGGTTGCATGTACAGTACCTGCTTTTGCCTGTTGATGGAATTTGACTACTCACATTGTTTATAGGAAATGTGATCTGATTGTAGGTGACTAGCCCATGTATGAAGGCATGACAGAAAAGGAGAATTTTTTTTTTTTACTGTCTGTGATTGCTCAGACAGCAGGAACGTTTTTAATACCTGCAACTGAAATTGGGTCAGTCTTAAGTCACCACAAGTCAATCACAAGACATCTCCTCTCAAGTCAAAAAGCTACTTGATAGAGCTGTGACAAAGGCATTCCTTTGTCACTGTTCATCCCATATCACCTCACTCCTGATTTAACTTGTGATTAACTTAATCATCACTCTAAGGGACAATGCCTGGTATCAACCCATGAGTCAATCACAAGCTATTCAAAAGAACTCTGACAAAGGCATTCCTATGTTATTGTTCATCCTCTGTCACCTCACTTGTGATTTAACTGGTGATTACACAAGTTAATTATCACTCAGGCGGGACAATGCCTGGTATCGCCCCACGAGCCCCTCACATCTCATCCTATCCCAAGTTAAGTCACCAGCTATTCAAAAGAACTCAGATAAAGGCATTCCTTCTTCCTGTTCATCCTACATCACTGTTTCATTGTTCATCCTAGGGGAGCAAATGTAGCGCAAGATGAGACAGAGGGACCCCCCCTTTTGTGTTGGTCATTGTGTTACCAGAATCTCAGGAATTCTTTTGAGATATCAAGGGGGATGTGTTCGGTAACAATAGTCTAGGGTTTGCATAGGGTATACGGAGATTGGGGGGCGGGGGTGCCCCTCCATCCCATATCGTGCTGGGTATACAGGGGAGCGCCGTGGTCCAGTGGTTACGATGTTCGACCCATGTGCAATGGTACTTGGGTTCGAACCCTGACGGGGAACATGGTGCTTGGGTCCTTGGGTAAGACAGTTTCCTCTCGCCACCCTGGAGTATAAATGGGTGCCTTTGAGGGCAGAGACCAGATTGCGCTGATCTCAGCTACAGAAAAGTGATCTCATGCCTGATGAACAGAGGTAATAAATATGAAGTGCTTTGAGACCTAGCTTGGTGGAAAGCGATATATAAGCGACCCACATTATATAATCTGACTTGTGATTTGACTTGTGACTGACTTGACTACAACTCCTGTGGGACGATGCGTGATGTGCGAGTGTAATTTCACCCACTGCACGACACTCACCAGGGTCACAGCAGTAGCACTGGCCGTAAAGTACATCCTTGATGTCCGGGCTTCCTGTGGTGACACCACCTGCAGGCTGTAGGGGTTATAGCGCCCCCTAGGGTTGTGACGATCGCGGGGGAGTGCGTACACAAACTCACCGGGATCCTCTGGTCTTCCAAACAAATGCTGCGTAAGGGGTTTAAGAAAAAGGAAGAATTAAAAAAGAGAAAAAAAAAAACCTGTAAAAGACAACAGCCTGAGAATACACTTAAGGCCAAAAATCCATGTGTCCGTCATGCGTTAAGCGTAGTGCGCACTGCATATTGCGATAAACGCACATTTATGAACATGTTATGGGTCAATTTTTCTCTTGTTTATAAGGATGTTATTCTTGTTGTTATTTGTTGTTTATTTATTTTATATTTTTTTCATTTTAAGGTTGCAGAACAGCATCACAACCTCATCACAAAGTTGATTGAAATTCTAATAAAAGTTTTTTTTTTCAGTTGCCATGTTCAAAAGAGATGCAAAAAAATATATATTAATTTGATCATTCACTGGCATGTTATGAATGAAATTTTAGAAAAAATGGATGAATTTCAAAGTTACCATAATTACCAATTTCAAATTTTAGGTCAAGGCAGGGCTCTCAGTGGTAAGGCTGTACAATATTGGGGACCTTTCCAATTATTTGAAAGTTGTCAATTTCCTAAATCTCTTTTCCACATGTCTTTTTATACTGATAATGGTTAGGGGATTTTTTTTTAAAGAAATTTGAAATATTATGGTGAAGATAGTTATTTGTGTCATCAGAAAGGAACAGAGGTAAGAGTACTGCATGCTACATAATACAACAAAGAGTGCTACATAATAGAAGAAAGAGTACTACATAATACAAGAAAAGTTCATTGAAGTTTTATTAACCCCTTAACGCCGGTATTGTTCTGCAATGGACAGCTGCACTTTGAGTGGAATGTGAAGGACGTGCAGCGTTTCCAGGCTCATCAGCCTTCATTATTCTGCGGTCACCGGCGTTAAGGGGCTAATATAGACACGGTGTTACTGGAAATGTTTACTTTTCACCAGAGTTGTAATGACTCGAGTCAATGACTCGACTCGAGTCCGACTCGAGTCACATTTTTTTGGTGACTCGACTTTCGTTCGAGTCATCAGAATAATGACTCGGCTCGGGAGGAAGGGCTAAAGACTCGAGTCTCAAATATAAAAAGCAAAACTTAAAAAAAATATTTTGCATGACTTGCCGGTTTTTGTTTTTTGTCGTTAGAATGTTTTGTTTAGTGTTCAAATATTTGTGACTCGATTTGACCCGAGCTAAATATGACTGACTCGACGGCTAAACTCGACTACACTCTGTGACTCGACTCGACTCGACTCGACCTTCTTCAACTAATGACTCGACTCGACTCGAGTCACGTCTTTAAAATGACTCGACTCGACTCGAGTCACAAAAATCAGTGACTCGTTACAACTCTGCTTTTCACAAATTGAAGAAATTTGTTAAAATGCAAAAAACTAGAATAAACTCTTTGTGGATCACAAGTGAACCAAAAAAAACAAGTATTTTGTGAATGGAGAAAACTAAGTTCAGAGAATGGAATGATACACACTGTGTCAACTAATTATGGCCTCGTCCAAGAAATGGACATTGTCTGTGGCTACGGCTATGCACTGAAGTGCATCAATAGCAAAATACCTAAGTGGTAGCCACAAAAAGTACCAGATTTGGACATGGCCTGACTAGTGATAAAAAAATACACTACACTCATTTTTCTACAAACTGTGAAAGAAACTACAAGGATAAGGATATCTACAAGATGATTACCAGCTTCTAGGACCTGACATATATATGACTGCCCCCCCCCAAAAAAAGAAGAAGCAATACTGCCCTAAACAATGACAAAATGTATGCTGGTTTTAATGGAAAGGTAAATGTTCCATCCCTTGCAGAAACCCCCAAACCTGCTTGTCTGTTCCCAGTTTTGGGTGTCTCAGTAATTAAACAAGGATCGACACATCAACTTTCATATGAGATCATTCAAATTTAGAAGAGCTATGTTGGGTTTCTTGTTCCTTTTGGGTGATAAATTTTTCATTTCAATTTTTTTTAAGGAAATCCAAGCGAAACAGAATAGTATTGATGCCCACATGTTTTGTATAAGATGTACGAGCATACAAATATGAAAAAAAAACACTCAAACATCCCAAATTTTTAGTCAGTGACAAGACGTTATTCAAATATGTTAGGAACATTTTGTGTGAACGTGGCAAGACTATCCCATCCTGAACCCAAATAGACCTTTGTGCCAATGTACCATTATGCGTAACCTACTTTGGCAAGTAACTACATACTGTACATGTAACGGCCGGTTCATACTTCATGTGAATGCAATGCGAATTTGACGTCACGAACCATTTGCTGCGAAATTCGCCTGAGTTGAAATGTGTTCTACTTTTGCCAATTCGCAGCACGAAAACTTGCCCTGACGTCACAAATTCGCATTCGCGTTCACTTTCGCGCTGAGTATGAACCGGCCTGAAGCCCTCTGGAGGTAAATATTAATGAGGGAAATTTTGCATTTTGACTGTCATTTTAAACGTTTTTGCCAGTGCTCCTGGACTCACTTTTGGCAAAAAGTGTGCACGACTATAACACCCATTCCTTTTGGGGTTTTTTACCACTTGCTACTGAAGGTCAACATATTGAGCGTACCAAGGAAATAATTTGCATGTGCCACATGCTGCATGTGTATGCAACTGGTTCTAATACTTTCAGTGATTCCTCCATGGTGCCCACACATTTTATCACAGTACAATGAAATCTCAGAGATGAAATAAAGAGTTACTAGATGATCACACTTCAACACATCACAAAATCAAATCTGCAGTGACATCAACCGTGATATGGTCTATGAGGAATACCGTACCTTTTGCTTGGATTTGAGCTGTGCCTCAATACTATGCTGAATATTGGAAGGAGAAGAATTGACGATGTTCACAAGTAAAAAAAACAATCTTCATGGAATATGTTGCGAGCGAGTATTAGTTTATGAGTCTTACAATTCATCAATGGAATTTACTTCCAAACAGCATCAAATGTTCCAACAATCTTCCTCATTTTAAAAGGACAGTGAAAGAACATCTCTCTTCGTATTAATTTTGTTTTTTAAGCAGCCGAAATTTTTGTGTTTTATGTGATTTTTTCTTTAATTTATTTTTCTGTTGCTAGGTCCAGTGCAATTTTTTTTTTTTTTTTTGAACTTTTTTATTTGTACTTGTACCCGTATGTGTGTTTTTAAGGACCCCGATGGAATTAAGCCGTCTTATAAACAGCTTTCGGGTTCCTGGCTCTGAGTATGAACCGGGCTTGTTTATAATACCATTGTATGTTTGTCTGTTTTTGCCAAAATAAATAAATAAATAAATACAATGTTCAACTGAAACCTTCAAACATTTAACTATGTAAAGTCTTGGGACACGCTACGCTTTCACACTGCAGAAATGGGCCACCTGACGCTCACGCGCAGACGCCACGGGTATGTGTGCATTCATAATAACTCTTGCATACTTAACGCTATATATGTGCAAACCAGTACGCACACGCTGTGTGTCCCGTCAAGGGGGCTCTCGAACGTGGTAAAAAAGCACCTTCTCTTGTTCGCGCATGGAGCCCATAGCTTACAAATCTACATAGTAATAATAAGTTGTTTTTGCAAGTGCACCCTCTATGCAAAGAGCTGATACAGTGATTTGCTGGTATGGGAAGCTCTTGTGCGGGGGGACTAAAGAACAAAAATGTTGGGGTTAAAGGGCAGAATAATATTCTTTTTTTAAGTTGAAAAGTTTAAATCTGAAAAATAGTCAACAAGTGCAAAGGCACTGCAACTCACAAGCTTGAGGAAACCTGGAGGGAGAAGACAATGAAGAAAATGTTCTGTTTAAGAGGTGGGAGGAAACCATATCAGGGTTGCAGAGTTGGAGGGCGCCATAAGTACCATCGCACCAACCTGACTCACCAATTTTCCGAAACTGAATAATTTGAAGATATTGTCTCGAGTTGATGACTTTTGCTGGAAAACAGGTGGCAAAACAATCGCCTATTGATTAAGCAGATGGAAAATCCCCGGCTGAACCAGGATCAAAAATTGTTGAAAAACACCTCCAATTTTAGTCTAAGAAACCCTGCCAGATGCAACAACATGCAAAGTCTGATGAATGCAACAAGATCCAATATGTTTAAAAACGCCAACTTTCCTCTGAGGCTGTGGATACGGCAGTGGTATTGATAAATGGGACTCACATGTTCTCAGTATTGGCATTTTAACACACTGGTGTCAATGGCCAAATGCAACAAGGTCCAACAGACTTTTACAGATACTGCAATGCGCTGCATCAGGCAGGGTTAGGATGAAAGCAAATCTGAAAGCCGTATTTCCTGTCCTAGCTCCCATAAGATCCCTACCTTGGCTGGTTCCAGTAACCTGTCTTCAATGCCAATCATCTCTGCCTTGACCGTGGGGCCATGCCTCGGTAAGTCTACCACCAGCTCCATGACACCTCGCATCCGTCGCAGATGATACGTCAAGCTGTCTATATCTGGCGCTAGGAATCCAATCAGAACAATTCGAAGAATCAAACTCTGTTCAAATCTGGAATTTTGTAATTTATTCGGTAACTCAGTTTGGATTTGCTAAGTTATGAGCATTTTAATTTTTGTTTAGCTTAAATTTGTGTTAGATCTTCTAAGTTTCTTCAAATATTTCATGATTTTCATCATATACCTGGCGCTCACATGCAGGAGGCACAGATTTATGTACACTCAGAGTGCAATTAATCATGTTCACTTTGCATCATACACGTGAACCAGTGTGCGCATGCATATGTGTCTTCCTCAAGGAGCTCTCACGAGTCGTCACAAAGGACCATCTTCTGTTCATGCACAAAGTCCAAAGGCTCCTGTGCCTAACATACTCATATTTCAATCAATTCATAACGTGGTATTCACCAACATATTTATATAAACACTGTATACTCAGTGTTGTCCTGTGTGATTGTGTCAGAAAATTCACAAACTACTTGGGTGGGACTCCAACCCACGACCTCCTGCTTACTAGTGCAGACGTCTTACCAACTCAACCACCGAGCTTACCGGGGTCAGCTGGCTGGTTCGAATCTGATTTAGCAAGACAACACAGAGTAAAGATCTCTCTCTAATGACGTCACTGCCTACAGATTGCCACGTGCATCGGCATTTTGGGAGTCAAATTTTTGTGACGCGCATCAGCCGTGCCGTGTGTTGAAGAAATTTTGAGCTACATGCGCGTGTTTAGAACATTTTGCACACTGTGCGTACACACACCTGATGACGTGGAATACGAAGTTGTAATTTTCGTACGCAGATGGCTGTCTCTGAGAGTAGATACATATTTAAATCACCACAAGGAAAAATTGTATCCAGAAGTGGACACCTACCTGTGTCATCAAATTTGTTTGTCTTCAAGTACATGAACACCATCCTGGGGTCCTGCTTACGGGAACCGGAGGGGGAGGACGGAGGTGAGGGCGAGTCACCCAGGTCAGAGGTCACCGAGGGGTCAGGGGTGAATTCCTTCTTTGTGAGCTGCATCAGAGGTGAGGTAGGGGCAACGGACGTGCCGCTGGCTGCCCCGGGTACGTCCAAGTGGGAATGGGAGATGGCTGGCTTGTGCACATCGCGGAACTGTATTTCGTCTGGGGCGGTCCGTTCTGGAGCACTGGTTGGTTTGGCATCGGAAGGAGGTTTAGGTTCAATTTCACTAAAGCAAAAAAAATATACATAAATAATAATGAATATTATAACGGAAAATTGTACCTATTGGGAGACATTTCCATTATTTGTGCACACAAAAAATCTGAACTTTAATGATGTCAAATCCTACCCTAAACTTGACCAGTCCTCATCAAACTTTCTTAATTTGGTTTTTGCATCACAAGGAATACATTTTGGCTATTTGCGACAAAAAAATAAGACTTGAAACATTCGAGTCCTCCTAATCTACCTAGTCTCCCTAAGGCACAACATTTAATCAAAAGCTATCTCCCTAATGGGCCATTTGCAAGAATTAAACAAAATCTACTGCAAAGTGGTGCTAAGATAAGGAGGCTGGAAATGTGTGGACTACTCCAACAAATAATGGAGAGTCAACTTGTAAAAATAGAATACCTCTGACATTTTATTCCTCTGTTCCAATTCTAATCCCGCTACGTGCATCAGGTTTTGTAAATAGGGCTTTCTTCCCAATATGATTTTGTAGGTTTTGTAGGTTTGTTTTGTCTTACTTTATAATTCATAGTCAAGTACTGCGAAACAGATTTACTCATCTCATTCTACCATACCTATCATACCAAAAATATATCACGTCCCAATTTTTCCAAAAAATGATGCGGGCAGTTTTTGCCCCCCCCCCCTCCCTCACAAAGATGGCTTATAGTCTTTTCCAAAATATCGACCACTTTTGTGCAACATTTTCAAAATGGCAAGGATGTTATTTTTAAAAAAAAATGTCCATCACTTAAGACTGAAATTTAACCTCACAATGGTTACTCATTCATGTTCACGAGAAACTGGTACTTTATATTTTACATGACCTTGCAAATACGAGATTATTGCGATATGTTAAGAATTGTCATACCCCTATCATTCAACAGAATACACACTAGAGTTAAGCCATGTCCTTATTACTTGGCTAGAGCTGAAAATCACACAAGCACCTATGGAAGCGGCTGCAGCCACTTCCCATACACCTGTGTGTTATTTCCAGCCGTAGCCAAGTGATTTCAGATGCGGCCTTAGATTCAATCTTATGAATATGTGATGAATTGTCATACCCCTATCATTCAACAGAATAACCACAAGAACTAGGCCATGTCCTAGATACTTGACTAAGGCTGGAAATGACACACGCACCTATGGTAGCAGCTGCAGCCACTTCCCATAGACATGTGTGTTATTTGCAACAAGGCCAAATAACTCGGACAGGGCCTTAGATTCAGTCTCACGATTTGTTTGGCTTCTGCTGCTTAGTCTCCTCCTCCAGCAGTGATGACTTGCTTCCTTGTCTCTTCATACGAATCCTGGCATGGTCTCGCTTGTACAGGGTGGTCCGTAGGGCGCCCCCAGGGGCTGGGACTCTAGAGGGCGGGGGGTGCGGCACCGCTGATAGATTAGATGTTCCCTGAAAGAGAAAGAGATGTTTGTGATTTCTAATGCATCCCTGAGACATCACACAGTAAATTAAGGCTTTATCAAAAAAAATTACTTCCTTATAACTGTCATGCCTGTTACATCCCACACTGCTCCAGAACAACAGAGCACGCTTATATTATGGATTTTTTTCATAAGGGAATAAATACCATGTAATACTATGTAGGCAAGGTTATAAGAATTTCAAATTTGATTTACTTGTACATGTAGGATTAATCCTAACAATCTCACAAAATGAACACATTATATTTTTGAATGCCAAATATAGAGTACAGTGCTTCCACAACCCAAAAGCAGAGGGAAATTTATTAGTTGGAATTTTTCAGTAGAGCAAGGATATAAATCTTTTTGTCTTTAGATGAACTGAGACTGAAACGTCAATGGCCAAAATGCTAAAGCAAAAAACAAGAGAATCACTTGGAAATGTTTAGCAAACGTCAGGCCATTTCTGCGTCCAGTCTGCTTGTTTCTATCATGTCTATAGTACTGTAACATCAAGCTATAGCATCAACTATAGACAACGCCAACTGTAGTAAGGATATTCCCAACTAAAGTTGGGACTTCCCCAACTATAATTGGGACTGTCCGAAACATAGTTGGAACCACTGCTATAGTTGAGACCATTGCTATAGTTGGGGGGGGGGGAGGGGCAGCAATACCAATGACTTACATTGACTCCGTTCTGTGTCTTCCTGTTCGGGATACCAGCTGGTCGAATAGTCTGGTACACCTGGGCATCCTGTGGTCGATCGTACAGCCTGGCTTTTAGGTCAAGGCCCCGCCTCTGCGCAGCTTTAGTCGCCTGGAAATACTGCGGGGTGCCGGCAAACTTCACGGTCTTAGACGTTGTCGTTCCGTTCTGCCTGGATAAGGGTTCCTCTCCATCGGTACTCGGCAGTAAGTGACCCGGTGGGGATGCGCTCTCCAGAAACGCAGCCGAGATGGCATCGAATGGTGTCGTCTGTAGCGTGGCGGGGGCGCTCTGCGCCGGCCGGGATCCCGTGTTGGGAGTCACAAACAGCTCGCTGACGTTCTGCGGTGAGATGTCATTGTAGCCCAGGTCCATAATCGGTTCAGGTGAGCCACCTACTCCAGACTCTGATGTCAATTCAGACTCGGAATAATGTGGGGAATCCATGGCCTTTTAGTGAAATTGTCACTCTGTAAGCAAGAGAATGCAACAAAAATTTACAATTTTTTGTTTCATATACAGTGTTCTCCACAGACTTTTTCCTTGGGAGGGCGGCATGACGTCATCGGAACTGGCATGTGGCAAAAAAATGGGAAAATAGGTCGAACAAAAATACGCGTCCGAAATCTGGGCCACACATGTACATGTATGTACAATACACTTCATGCCCAATTTCCGGACACCAACTCCTGCTTTACTTTCGATTCAAACAAAATTTTAAGATGAAAAAAAAAATGGTCAGTGTTTTCATTGCATAAAATGCCTGAATTACGGTTAGAGTAATGGAGTCATCAATAAAGGAGTTCACTTCTTACTTGAGAAAGTCGAGGGAAAAGTCCGAAAGAAAAGGGCACCGTTCATGGTGCTTCAATCATGTCCATGATTCAACCACACAACTCCACTACTACACTTCCATTCATACGTGGGGAAAAATCAGGCATTATCGTCTTTCTCTTCCAGCAAATGCCAGTGAAATGTTTCGCTAATGCTCTCTTCGTTATCCTCGAGATAATCATCATGATTTTTAAAGCATTGCATTTTGTACAACTAAATCTGAAACCTCCGAAACATCGCACAACATAATGATTTTATCCACTGGATCGTTCACAAGGCTACCCGTTCCCGACCGGCCATGTGCTAGCGGACGGTGCGGTGCTGTACGTACGCGCCGCTGGTACACGCTGCATATTCGCACGCACGTGTGACACAGTGATTTTTCCATGTCGCATGTCAATGTGTAACCTTTTGTCCAGCCGCAGAAGGCTCTGATCAGTGTTATGCCCTGTGTTTCTACCGTTTAAATACTCCACTAACGACTGGTGAAAGAGATTAAAACTACGTTCGCGATGATTTTAACGTGCCATTTCCATCGACTTGTCTTCAAAATTATGATTGAAATAAAATGACATTTTGTGAAAAAATCGTTAGAAAATCCATGATTTGTAAAATTTTTGGCAGGGCAGTCAATTTTCTAGGCAGGGCGGTCAATTTTCTGGGCAGGGCGGCCAATCGTTTGGCAGGGCGGCCTTAATTCTTAGGAGGGCGGCCCGCCCTCCCAAAACCTACATGTGGAGAACACTGCATATACATGGCCTATATACAGGGGAGGCCCTTCAACTTTACCTTTAAGTGTTGGAAAATTTCTTTAGTAAATTCTGCTTTAAAATATATTTCTGTCGGAATAAGACTTTATTGTTATGTTTAAAGTTCCCAAAAAGTAGGCCAATACCTTTTTTTGTTTTTATTGAAATGATGTGTATCATGCATGTGTCGAGACAGTGCGATGGGCCACGGTATATGGTCGACCACGTGCAGCGCGTGCGCCTGCATTATCGTTGATTGATCGCAGGTGTATTAGAATGAGCAATGCCGAAGAACATTGTTGCAGAAGGCCAGGGTGGTTTTGTTATGTTTTTGTTGGAGGGGTCATTTTAAATGTACAGGTATTTGTCCATGTACTTAAAAATATAGCCACGGTACACTAAAGTTATATAGCATGTTTCTATTTTTGGAGAATCTGTATAAATTTGTAAAATGTTATGTAACTGGCACATGGTTGATTTTCAGCAAAAAAAACATTCTCGAACTCTTTCCATGCATAGGATTTAACTAAACTTCTTAGATTTTCGACAAAAATATATTATAAGATTTGTGGATTTAATTCATTTACCTCAAATTTTCAATTATGATAAGATTTTAAATATTTTGTATGCACTTGTTTTTACCAAAATCGAAAGAAATTCATTTATTTCATATTTAAACAAACGTGTACTGTGTAATAAGTAGTAATGTGGGATGGCAAACTAAACTTAGTTAGTTTATCTAACTAGAGACCAAAGTTGTGCACATAAACTTATCCTTTATTCAACAAACATCGATCCACATTGTTTTCAGAAGTAGGACACAATGGAGACTCCGTAGAATGACGTTTTCCGTTCGTGTGCGAATTATGGGCACGAAACTTTCGTGGCAGCCAAGTTTACTCATCTGCAGACGACGACGTTCTCGGTGATTCCTTGACATTCAATTATTGTTCAAATTATTTTTCCATGTAGTTTATTAGCCATTCTTACAACATTAAAGTCCATAACTGTGTAAGCTTTAGTTAATAATTTATGCAAGAAAAAAATCGGTCGAAGTGCTAAGTGCGCGAAAAATGGTCACACAAGGATCCTTTTTTTAATGTCCCCTAACAAAAACAAAACAAATCAAAGCCAAAGCCAGCCATGCCAGCGTAAAGGACCTTTTAAGTTATTTTAGAGTTAGACACCTAATTAATACGCAGTGGCTATTGTTACGGCAGCCGTAACGCATTTCCCATTTTCTATCGTATTCGTTACGGTAGTACTGCAACTTTTATAAAAACATGAGAAGAAAATATAAAATTAGCAGGAAAAAAGTGCATTTGAACGTTATGAAATTCAAACTTTATTTCCCTTTTAAAAAAAATCCTCCAAAGCCTCAGGTTAGAAAAGGAAAAAAATTGGAGTGCAAAACTGAGATGCGAACCCGCAACCTCACGGTGCAAAATCCTACCCTCTATCGACTGAGTACTCCTAGAATAGTATGAGGCTCCACGTAGCTCCACTACGTGGAGCCTCATACTCATAGTTCTAGGAGTATCGATAGCCCAGTGGAGCTCCTCCGTTGTGTACAACGCATTTATGATGTTGTGCCCATTCTTGAAAATCACGCATTCTCGAAAATGGGCAGGCACATTCTCGAGAATGTGCAACTGGATCCTTGCTCAATCTTGGCAAAAAATAACTCTTCCAGATTGAGCGCACATTCTTGAGAATGTGCGACAAGATAACGGTCTTGTCGATGCCGAGCACCGGCTGCGCTTGGCAAGTCTAGCTGCATCCTCGTTCACTGATTCTTAATAATTATACTGTTGCAACGCAAGGCGCTGAAAAGTAGAGTGGATATGAAAAGTATACGCGTATTGTATGGGAGAGGGGACCAGGGGAAAAAATAAGAAGAAAGAATTCAGATTTTTGGGATAATAAAAGAGGGGGGGGGGACGTAAGAATGAAGAATGTGAAGAATGAGAATGAATGCTGCGACATCCCATAGTGCTAATGCTATTTCCCATTTAAATTGCCACCAATTTATTGTTCACACCCCACCATAACGTTGCAGAGCTGGATTCTATCTAGTCAAAAGAGCAATTTTGGCAGCTTCTGGACATCGTTTTTTTTTCGCGGCACGCATATGATACATACAGGGACTTGTACTTGTCTAGCCTAAACAAAGCACTTCCCAGACTAGTTCTTAGTCCTCCGTTATTACAAAACTTCCCATAAGTAGGCAGGAAAAAGCAATAATAACAGGTTTAATTTGATTCAAATTATCGTAGTTATACGAGTACAGAAGCATGGAACACTTTCTTTCCTCTTTATATGAATTGTTTCCCTTTTAACAGTCCGGTACAATGCCTAATCAGGGAACAAATTTCCCGTTCTGGCAACAAGTATCCTGATCAGGAAACATTCACCGTCCAGTACAAATGTCTCCAGTTTTGGAAACGCACCAATTGTTTCCTGATCAGGAAACATTTGTCAACCTGTACAGTGTTTCCAGAATAGGAAACACTAAAAATGTTTCCTGATCAGGAAACATTTGTCAAACTGTACAGTGTTTCCAGAATAGGAAACACTAAAAATGTTTCCTGATCAGGAAACATTTTGAAAAAGGTAAATTGTTTCCAAAGCAGGAAACACTACTCTTCCAAATCAGGAAACAATTTTAAATTTGTAAAGTCTTAAGTTCTTAATCATTTAGTCGTTTGAAAGTTCGATTTGCATTTTGCAAAAGTTAAAATTTAAAAGAAAGAAAAAACGAATTGAAAAGTCTACATGAGCACAGAATATGATGGTGTTCATAAACAAATTTAAAACATACACTAAATAAGATTAACGTTAAAAAAGGACATGGAAAAATATTTGCAAAGTTACTCGAGAATACATTAATACTGTTTAAGAATATTTATAAAAATAGAATATTTATAAAAATTCAGAATGTTTCTTTTAACTCCAAATGATAAACAAAGAAATATTGTTGTGTGAATTCAAGTAGTCTTCAAACTGCCAGCAGTTAAGTTGCTCTGAAAGTCTCAGATATCAGAGTTTGGACAAACCACAGTCACATAAAAAAAAATGAACTGTACAAAATGTACACCCAGTCCCCTAACCTTTTCTATGTAAAAACAAAGAGAAATATGAGTATGTATGCTGCATCACTATATACCCAGGTACTGGTATAAACTAAACCTAAGGACTAGTGTGCCAGTCTAATAAGACAGCTGCTGGCATCTGATGTGTGGTCAAAAGAAGTCTCTAGGGGCCAATAAAACATGGGCCAACCTCCTGCCTCCCCTGTACTAAGGTATGGTGACTTCCAAGAAACTGTGTGCACCTCATTATATATGCAGTAGGCCCCTAACTTAAAGAATTAAGGGTCTAAAGTTTGGCTATACCAGTAGTACTACTGCACTATATGGACACCTTGTACTCTGGGCAAAAAAGGAAGTTTGAATTATACACCAAAGTTTGAATCTAAGAATGTGTAGGCCCATATATATGCCGGTACATGTATACATAAAAAATGGAAAATAGGATGTACATACCGGTAGGCCTGTACAGTAAAATCAGGAATATATCCTTGAATTTTGTGTACTCAAAGAAGTTAATGTACATGTAATTGTAAACAAGAAATTCAATGGATATAAATCAAAATGAGGGAAATACAAATCCTTCAAATTCATGGAAATCAAATAAATCTGAATGAAGAAAGTCCTCAAAAGGGTGATCTTACTTTCTTAAATCTATAGATACAAAAGTGAATCTAGGCTTCCTGAAGATCAATGAATCCACTTATTCAATAATCAGAGTAAAGTTATATTCTCTACCTATAATAAACTTCAGCAACAGTGTACAGCCTACCTCTATGAGCCTACATTAGAAGCCTGTGCAGCTGCGGTTGCACGGTAACTATAGTAACCAAAGTTTCTGGCCTTTACCACAGGGATTGATTATGTAACATCATTACCACTAGATTGCCCTTGTGCACAAGTAGTATGGGTATCATATTCCATGGTAAGATGAAATCCTGCATAATGACCAGTTTTCTGGCCCGACTTCTGAGCCTTACAAGAGCAGCACAATGCTAGCCCATCATGTGTTAAGAGACTTTTCAAAATTGATTATACATGTACAATGTAAATTACATGTGCGGGTAGTACCTCCTCTAACTTCTAACATGGAGCTCCATAGTTATAATGTAGCATACATCATGATGATACATGTACATGTACATGTACATGAAGTTCACTTTGAACAAACATTTAAAATATATTTTAAGTCAATGTATGGAAACAGAGATTTCTATCAAAAGGAATTTATAATTATAATAAGCCATCAACATTTTCCAACTCACAATTACAACAAGGAATTATAAATAATTAGAATACACAGAACATGTATACTGCATGCACACATGTACCATAAAAATGAAGAGAGCATAGTTTACAATCCCAATTTGACATGCATGATGTTGACCAGACAGATTCAAAAGTAGATTTATCAAGTGTTCAAGGAATGCCATATTTACCGGATCTGGGTTTTGCAGAATCTACCGTGCTACTAATATATTAAAAATATACACTGGGTAAATGTGTGGATTATTAGCTTCATCATAAAAATAACATAAAAATAAATTATGTAATCGAGTATGCAAATTCATGTATTTTACATTGATCATAAAACTTAAAAGTTACGAAAGTTGAAAGGTGTAATAAAAATACCACAATTTTTAGCTGTCCACTGTGCCAACTTAACTCCACGGGTACCGCTGATAACTTACCGACACACAATGATGAAACACTTTAAAGGGAAAATACCACATTTGCAAACATCAAAAACCGAAATAATCAAATTATCACGAAATACCTTACTGAATTGTTAGGGACTGACAGTCTAAAGCATCCTGTAAAATTGTGGCTCCTGGTGGGCTGACATTTTCAAGAAAAACTATATTTTTCCAACACTGGTCAGCCGACCAGCGTTGGAGAAAACTGGGCTTTTTTTTTTAAAACTGTTCTTTGAATTTTTCATATTTAGTTATTCTGACTTTTCTTTGCAATGATCACACACATGTGAAGGGGTACAAGCCTGCTAGACTGATTTTCTGACCTTACAATTCCCCATTGTGTATTAATTGCTTTGTTTCATCTTAAGTGGGGTCAGGGATCCAGACTACAAGAACACGATACATGTAGGTTTTCTTGGTTTTTCCAGCATCTACAAACCAAAAACATGAAACAAGTTAGTTTAACAATATTTTATATAACATACTAATCCTCCAAATCCATTCTGAAAATTGCAGCAAAAGCAAATGTACATTCCCTTTAATGCAATGAGCGAAATGGTGGACACGAAAACAGACAAAATCAACCATTCTCAAATTTACACCCCCCAAAAACCCCAAGTGATTCATTCTTCACATCAGTCTTAATTGACTCAATCAAAATCTCGTTTGACTTTCAAATTTACTCATGGACATGATGAAAATGTAATTTTATATCTAGAACTCACTCAGCTGGATAGAACATTCCACCATCTGTAATGGGTTCTTAAACAAATCTGAGTGACAGCAAAGGTGTTTCATGGGGAAATACTTATCACTTTTGTTTGACTCACACTAAAGTTTTTTTACGAAGACTAAATTTGTGCAATTTTAATTTTGCAATTGTCTCACGCGAATTTTACATCAGTTTCAATATGTACATGTAACGTATCCTGTTATCACTCTGGATATTTTGTTAGAATTCCATTTCCAAATTAAACTTTTCTCTGAAGGAATGCTGTTTGCACGATAGGATGCATCCTAAAACAATTCCACCAAACAAGAAAAATGAGGCCTTGATGTTTGTCTTGCCTTCCTTGTGTGCATTATGTGGTAGGCACACACACTTGTGGCTTTCCCTTGGGCTCAGAACAGAAATTGCTAATGGCATGAATGGTATGCAGTATTTTGTGCATGGATGATTGATACATGTACTGTGATAGGCTTGTGCAGACTGACAGATTGCCAATTGTAACCTTGCAACCACAAGTTGGGGGGGGTCTAGCCACAAATTGTGCCTGGCTACTTTTGGCTGAAATAGAGCAAGGCAAGCAACACAATCATAGCAGTTCTACCATGGAGGTAGGACACATTGAGGTCTTCCTAAAATATTGTACCAGCTAGTAGTCAAAACCCTTGCAAACTATAGGCCAGTAATAGAAAGTTATTTCAGAACAAATAAGCAAAGTTATTTGCAGACATTTTACATTGTCTCCAGAAATCTCCAACACATCATCGTTGAAGGATCAAATTAATTTGGCCAAAAAGTGGTCTTTCTTATTTATTAAAATTAATTCAGTGTGTGACTAATTAGGCCTTGATAGTAATTTTTTGGTAGTGCAAAGTAAATGTTAGAACATCATCAAGGGCCGTCATTATTTCAATCATCAATGCTCACAGAGCAACTTTCAACCAATTAAGAAAGGGGTACATGTAGGCCTACATGAACATATGAATAAATGGGGAAATGTATTCCTCCAACATGAATGCTAGACCTTAAAATATATCATCTCCAGGGATAACATCATGTGCAGGTACATGCACATACAGCAATTAACCCTATCAGTCCTGAATCCTCCAATTCTAATTCGTACAATTTTGCACACAACATGAACCTTTACATACTGTACAAACATGTAGGTTTGCCTTTTCATATCACATGGTTTATTGATTGGCTCTCCCTAAAACCAAATTGTTTTGCTCAGCAGTCATGCGGAAATCGTGAAAAATGGACTGCAAGTTGCTGTGTGTGTACAAATTGTTGACCACCCATGACCACACAAAAGTCATATAAAAAACCCTGAAACTTCTCATATTAAAATGCTGGTCCTATAACCAACATTTTAATGCAGACATCCTTCATGGATATATGCACATTTTTTTTACAAACCTAATGGTTCACAACTTTGTGCAATGTACCGGTACTGGGGTACTTTATAAAATAAGCAACACTTTTCAAACAACATTACAAGTACAAACATACATTATGTTGTCTCCAAAATAAGAAGCATGTTCCCTGAACAGGAATCATGTTGAGCTGTCTCCAAAATAGGAAACAGCTGAAAAATCAGGACTGTTTCCATATCAGGAAACATTTGCAATACCCGGTATGTGTCCAAACTTAATTGGAGATGCTGCATGATGTTTCCTTTTAAATACAAAACATCATAAATGACTGGAAAATTTGTCTCTTGTTCAGGAAGCAATGTTTCCAGCTTTTACATGCAACATTTTGTAATCCATAACTTTAGGTAATGTGGTAATGATATTATGCCACAAAATATTCATAATAAATGAGTTAATATTTCCTCAAAACAACGTGGTGGTGAAGTCCGGCAGTCACAAGATACAGCCATTTGAAATTTTCTTTGCTTAAAAAAAAAGTATGTAGGTAGGCCTATGTAAAAAGGTGAAAACCTAATAAAAGGTGGGGTTTTTTTACATTGGAGATCACTCCCACTTTTATGCATTATTGTTTTCATAATTGTTTCAGTTTTATTTAACACTAGTTTTATACGGTTTAAGTGATTTGTTTTCCATTATGGAAAAATGTTGCCAGATCTGGAAACAAAACGTTTCCTGATTGTGCCTAATTGAACTACATGTACAAAATGTGCTTTAACGAATATGCTGTTAATTATCGAAAAGAATAAGTAGAATCTAATCATCCACACAACTATCCTTTTAAAATGGGGCATTTCTGTTTTATTTTTGTGTAAATGCTTGTAAGAACTACTTTCAGGGTCCACTTTTGCGACCCAAAAAAGTCGGGCTGTTCATGCCAGTTGTGATGTGTTCGCCTTTTGCGGAAATGTAAGAAACCACATTTGTGCATTGGTGCTTAAGTGACATACACATGTATACAACGTGTATCGAACATTGACTGACGCGACAGGTAAAATGTATTTGTACATTGGACTCATGTCCGATGTAAACATTTTCCATCTATTCTCGGGAACGGTAAGACATTAGGTTGGTTTTCTTTCAACCAGATGTTTGAACTAAGTGAACAATCAACAGCATGAAAATTTCATGGATTTTTTAGGACACAGCTACATGTATGCCCCTTTAACTACATGTACCGCATGTGAATGCAGTCTCACAGTACTCAGTGTGCCATCATCTTTATAATGAAGCAGTGTTGGAGTCAAGTCCTCAAAGCTGAGTACCGAGTTCTCCGAGTACTTTAGGGGCCGAGTCCAGGGCCGATTCCAAGTACACTGTGACGAGTCTGAGTGCAAAACACCGAGTACGAGTACATGTACATTCAAGGCGGAGTACTGGGCCGAGTCCGAGTACCGAAGTCCGAGTCCGAGTAGTACAATACCAAAAAGTACACACACAAAAATAAATAAATAAATAAATAGGCAAGTAAATAAATAAAAGAAAGTAAAACAAAACTAGAAATGTGTTTGTGGACAAACACTGAGCTATTTTGACCGTTTTAGCAATAACTGCCGCAAAGGAGTTTCATCCAAATTGAATGAACAATTCCATGAGTATTCTATCCATGGTGGTCTAACTCTAAGTCTAAAAAAAAATGACGTCATGATGACGTCACACATTTTTCTAATTGTCTGTATCTATGACCTAACAAACCTATTACAAATAGAATTTCGAATTTAGCACACTCCATCGATGAGAGGCTTAAAGGTCCAAAAATTTAGTAATTCTTAGATAACATGATGACGATAAAATCATAATTTTAGGATTACGTCACGTGACACTTGATGACATCATGATGACGTCATGGTTAAGCCTGAATCTTAAAATGGTGGTCTAAGTGTATGCCAGGTTTGAATTAGATCGGGTGGTATATTATGTAATTTTTGGTAATTGATACAAAATTTAAAATTAAAACAATTTTAAAAAAATCAGATGATGTGGTCATGATGACATCACTGCAGATTTTGCTTTTATCAATACCTACCTACCCACCAAGTTTCATAATAATCCGACATACCCTTATATGTGAATCAAAAAATCACGTTTTTGATGTCATGATGGCGTCACACGTTTTACAAAATTTTGTGCATGATCTATCTTTCACCAAACAAACCTTCTACAAAAAGAATTTCGAATTTACCTTGTTCCGTTCATGAGATATGAGTAAAAGGTCCAAAAATTGAATAATAAATATAAAAATCACATGATGACGTCATAGTGACGTCACAACAATTTTTGTTCACAACTCTTCCCGGAATACCTGCATACCAAGTTTGAACCCGATCGGACTTCCGGTTGTGTAGATATACATGTAGGGTGTTAAGGATGCAATTTTAGGATGACGTCACGTGACACGTGATGACGTCATGATTTGGCCTCAGGCTGAATCTTCAGATGGTACATGTAGTCTAAGTGTGTGCCAGGTTTGAAGTCGATCGGTTGCGAAAAAAGTCTCAAAGTCCTGTGTAGAATGAAAACGTGTTATCGGTTATCCTATGGGGAAAAAGTGGAAAAAGGGGGGGAAAAACAAGAAAAAAAATAACAAAGCAGGGTTTGCTGATTTAAATCAAATTTAAATCAAATTTAAATCAAACGATTTTTTTAAATCATTTAAATCAACTGATTCCAAATAATTACAAAGTGTGAGATGATGTTAACACATTCAAACGCCCCTACTTCATCAACATCGACTCAATTTAGGTTTTGCATAATTACACAAAATCATTGTTTTGATTAAGTCAAGATCTGAGTTTAAAAGTTTTTCTTCAAAGCTTTTAATTTTAAAGAGAGCACACTCACGTTTGCTTTAATCATTCCTTGATCTGCTTAATACTGTGAATCAACTGCACTGGTGTAGGCCTACATGAACTATCAAGAAGTGTATTAAAAGTCCCAATCGATAGTCTCAGTCCTAACGTTTCTCCCTACAAATTTAGATTGAGATAAATATAAAACTCTTTAAAAGTGCAAGGCCTGATTTCTGTTCTCCACCTTGGGCCATTAATCAAACACTATAAGTTTTACAAGGATCAGTGCCGCCGGTTTTGAAATGAGAAGCACTTTTATGAAATCAACATGCCCATGGAGAACTGTTGTATTTTTTTGTATACCATGTATACAGGTACCCTAAATCAAGTTTTTATTCATATCCACACACAACGTATATCTCAGCTTTATGATTACCAGAAATACCATTTCGGGATTATTCTGAAGCAAAATCCTACCTTAGGAAAAATCCTTATATATATGGTCTCACTGGTGAAGACTTGAGTTCTAGGTTGCAATGGAATCGATAAAAAAAGAAATGTACTTGATTTGTACTCCCGAGTACTGGGGTCGAGTACCAAGTCCAAACCAATGAGTCCGTGCCAAAATTCGAGTACAAAGAATCAAGTACGAGTCCAACAAATTTTCGAGTACCGGTACTGATAGTCGAATATGAGCCGAGTAACTGAGTGTACTCAAGTTGTACTCGGGTACGAGTACTCCAACACTGTAATGAAGCCAAAACTTGTTTGTTGAAGTTTAATTACAATACCCTAATCACACATCATGTTATATTATTTAAAAAGTGTTGCCATAAGAAGATACACATGTTTCCTAAACAGGAAACATGGCAGGCATGTTTCCAAAAATAGAAACAATCAGATGACTCCAGTTATGGAAACATCAGTAATGTTCCCAAATCAGGAAACATTTAAAGTGTTTCCAGAACTGGAGATGCCTTAACTGTTGCCTGAACAGGGAACAATTAGATGTCTCCAAAGTTGGAGACACTTTACAATGTTTCCCAAACAGGGAACATCCGTGATGTAAAAAAAAGAGTGCTTCCTGTTCAGGAAACATTAATTTAATTTCATCTGACTGTTTTGACCTGCAATTTTTAATGATCTATATCTTTATATAACGACATATAACGATAAATCAACAATATGGCATTTTTGTCTAATGAATGACTGAATAATTTCACAAAGTGCCTAAGCGGTGAGGTGTTGCAGACTAAAAATATGAGAATTTGAAATATTCTTTTTTGAAAAAAATATATGTAAAATTAAAAATTAAAAAAAATAGTTTTTTTCATTTTGTTCAATTAGTGATATCGAAAATATTTTATCTTCAAAAATATTTTTTTTCAATGTGCTTAAAAAATTATGAGCAAAATATGATATTTGTGATTTGTATCCTGTTTTGGAGATGTGTTGCCTGATCTGGAGACAAATTAAATGTTCCCTGATTAGGCAATGTACCGGACTGTTTAACCGCTATACAATTCATTTAACATAATTATGTCGTGCAATGTTTGGTAAGATTGGGCAAAATTAATAAATTGTGCACGTGGTATTCCCACCCAATCTTAAGAATGAGCGCTCATTTTCAAGAATGGGCGCTCATTCTTAAGAATGCGCGCTCATTTTCGAGAATGCATGATTTTCAAGAATGGGCACAACAATACCACTGCACTGGATCTCGTTGTACGGGAGTTAATGACTTTTCGGCAAGTTCGGGCACGGTTCGGGTTACCGTGCGCTGGCGTTGGCAGCTTTACTTCGTGCTGTACAATTATGCACAATTAAAATGAGGAAATGCACACTCTGCACGTACCTAAGAAACAGCAAAATTCGTGTTGTAATCGTTCATCTTCTTCATCAGTTCAGTTCTTCGCAAACTTCCAATGCCGAATGTTTAGACCGCCATTTTCTTTTCTCATGACAACTGCTTTTAACCATCATGCATTGCGAACCCAATTAATTTCCTCGGAGTACTTGGATTCCCACGACACTAGTGTACAAATTGATTTCCTGCTCGTGTTCTGGACATAGTTGTGTGTGACCTAGCTTTAGCAAGTCTAGAATCTTTTCTCTCTCAAGTCTTACATGTTAAAAATCCTAAAAAAAGCTATTTGAAATTATAAAGGATAAACCGATTATTAAAGGGAAGATACAACATTTGCAAACATCAAAAAACGAAATGACCAAATTATCATAAACAATTTTACTGTATAAAGCACCCTGTAAAATCGTGGCTCCCGTGTGCTGAAATTTTCAAAAATACTTCTATTTTGCCAACGCTGGTCAGCGTTGGAGAAAACTGGCTTTTCTTCAAAAACTGCTCCAAATTGTTAATATTTAGTTATTCTGCACTTTCTTTGCAATTGATTACACACCTGTGAATGGGTATGAGCCTGCTAAACAGATTCTTTGACCTTACAATTCCCCAAAGTCTACAAGTTGCTCCATTTCATCTTAAGTAGGGTCAGGGAACCAGACTCCAAGAACATGGTTAGTTTTCTTGGATTTTCCAGCATCTCCAAACCCAAAACGTGAAGCAAGTCAGTTTAACAATATTTTCTGTAACACACTTATCCTCCAGATCCATTTATTTCTGAAAATTGCATTATGCAGCAAAAGCAAATGTTGTACATTCCCTGTAACGAGTATCAACCCCAAAAATAGTTATCTCCAGCATGAAACAACACAAAAACAATACGTTTTGGGGACATGAGTTTTTATTAATTGGGAGTTTAGGATCAATTATTTATAATGATCGAGGGCCGCGGGTCCTACATCATTTTCCATTTGAATGCAAATTCAAGTTAATTAAAAGCCATGTTTTACTGACCAAAGTAAAAACATGGCTTTTAATTAACTTGAATTAGCATTCAAATGGAAAATTATTATAAATAATTGATCCTTAACTCCCAATTAGTAAAATTTCAGTTGAAGTTTTAGTGGGTGAGTGATTTTCGCAGTAGGCCTATTTAACAAAATCATCTAATTTTACAAAAAAGTTTGCCCACTGGCACACTTTTTTTTTTAAACCAAGTCAATCATTGTTTGCTTCCGAATGACACTATTTCTGGCGAAATAATTTCACAGGGTATTTGGTGCCAGTTATTTTATTGATTTTCTCATTAAATTGGTTGGTTCATCAACTTCCTCAGGACTTCCCTGCTATAAATCCAACAGAGTCCAACCGGACTTTCCTGCTCAATCCACTGTGCCTCATTTTCAGTTGTCTGCTGAATCCAACGGAGTCCAACAATGCGTTATAATGCGGTTCAGTTGCCTGCTGAATCCAACATTTTGCATGAGCCGATGTACACAAGGGGTTTACTGCTCAATCCAACAGGCTCCATCGGGTATGTGACATAGTTGGATCCTGTTGGATTCAGCAGGGTTAGGGTTAATATAACAACTGTTACTTTAACAATTCCACAGATTATTTTTCGTCAGTTGAAAAGTCAAAACATGTACATACAAAATGTGGAGCATGAATCGGTTGTAGTTTTAGTTGTGCCTTGTGCAGCACGTTTATTTCTTTCACCATTAGATTTAAATAATTATTACTGTCATATAAAATTTCTTATGTACAACACTGGCAACACGTACTGTACAACAAGTAAACACATCAAGAGTTCTGAGTGTTATAATAAACCTGAAGAATGACAACTTCAGGCAGGTCAATTAACACAGCAGTTTGACAGTTCATCTCATACAAAAAAATTACTTCTTACTTTACTTTTATAATGAAACAAAATTGAAAATAAAATTAAACATTATTTAAATAAAGAGGTGACTATTTATATGTTGCAGAACAGAATGACATGTTACTGTAGGCCACAAAATTCCAAACAGTGGTCTCATTCGAACAGGCTTTTTTGTACATGTTTGTTGGTCTTTGACTGAGATTATCAAATTGAAGATCAAGTTTAAATCTGATAGTAAACATGTGCATTGTAGAAGTGGGATAGGGTAGGGCATGGTCGCCAGGATTTTATAAGGGGGAGGGTGGGCAAGGGGGGCGGCGGGGTAGGCAAGGGGGGAGGGGAGCACTCAACTGAAGCAATGTGAGAAATCACCGTCGTGAAAAAGCTCAGTCGCAATTTGTCAAGATTTGATTTGCATATTATGTCACAAAATCCACATATTTTCTCGAGCATGTTTTAAATTTATATGCTGTTTCAAAGGAGTGGGAGGGATGGGGGGCATTCACCCCTTCCCCTTGACATCCCCCGTCACCCATGTTAAATACGCAATAAATTAACAGTGTAATATTGACTTCGCCCTTCATTTCCTGCTTTCATTTCCTTTTCCCTTCTTTATATCAGTAAAGCCGACACAACAAAAACTTTGTTTGCCGAGAATTTTTGTGATTCTAGTGTTGTAACAGTGTCCATCACAAGTCCTCCAGTCTCAAGTCATGTCTCAAGCCTATCAAATGAACAGTAACAAACTGCTTTCCTCTGTAATTGTTCACTTGCTGTTACATGTTCTTTCGATTGGAATCGGTAAAGGGTTACTTTTTGATCGACTTGTGATGGACTGGACTACATCACTGCCTGATTCCTCCAAAATTCCCCACATAAAAATATAGTGCAGTTTTCCAATCGAGTTATTGATAATACTTATGATCTCTTGTTGACAGTGCAAATTCAATTCTACATGTACGTGTACATTAATGCACTATTAATACTATTGTAATAGGACAAAATTTAAATATTCCTTGTGAGTAAGTTTTGTACCTTGTTCATATTTTGGTGCAATAATTATTAATACAATCTTCTACTGTTAAAACCCCATTTCAGAGTAAAGGTTCAATAACATAAAGTGAGTAAGTACAAGCATCGAGTCCATGTGTCAATTAATATGAGTGAGTCACAATACAGAACATTGACAGTTGGTCGCAGAAAATGGACCCACCCTGCCTATCAATCAAACAGTACGCATGGACCAATTAGAATACGAACTTTGGTCAGGTGACCACAACAGCTCTGTCAAACTCAGGCTATGGCTATGGCTTGGCTATGGCTTGAAATTACACACACGTGTCTATGGCAGCGGCTACAGCCACTCCCCATAGACTCATGTGTAATTTCAAGCCATAGCCAAGTAATTTGGACACAGCCTCAGTCTCGAGCTATGTGAAAATGTTCGCAAAAACATGTGGGCAAATTCGGAGTGATCAATACAGCTTCGCCCACAGTGCATCATGAAAAACGAAACTAGGCTTTTGGTTTATAGACTGCACAATTTAAGTTTGAAATTGTCTTCTGGTAACTGCTTCTCCAAAATGCTTTTGTGCAGTACTGCTTGAATGGGATAATTAACTGTGGGACAAAATTTCAAAAAGTCCGTTTTTGTTGCTAGCCCTCCCATGAAAAAGGGCTGCCTGCGTTGAGTGCAAAGGGTCTGTAGTATAGTTCCTTTGAAAAAAAAATGGTTGGTACAGAAATCAATAAATTAAAGGTACATAAATATAAACAGTTTTATACGAGATACAGATGCTACAGAATTACTTTTACAATTGTTTGAGAATATCCATACCAGCTGGTAAATTCTACAACTTGTAACTTTATTTTGAAACTTGGAATGATCCCTTTCCATTTTGGAACAGTTTTATTTGACAACAAATTTTTGCCCTTTTCTCTAAATTTTCCACAGAATCAGGTTATAAAGTTGATTCATTAGGTCCCCCCCCCCAAGAATAAACAACTATGCACGTGGATCAGTGTATACCAGATCAGTCAAATGGATCAGTCTATATCATGGGATAAAGTTTTTAATCAGACGAGCACACATTATCAAACAAGTTCAGTAGCTTAACGGCCTCTAACTCACTCAATTATCAATTCACTGTGAGGTTTACAATGACAATTTAAGAGAGTCCAAATACGAAACCCTATGCAGCCTCTAATACACTCACAGTAGCATTCATAACAATGGTCTTGCAACAAGATACTTTTAGTGTGGAGTGAATAAGCTTTTTGTGATGTTTAAACCATACCATAAAACCACAATATTACAACTTATTTTTGGATTATTACGAATGGTCGAAAATGGCAACATCCCACACTTTAAAAATACAATGTTTTTTTCTTCATACCCAAACCAAGCCCAAAGTATAGACGGTTTGCACTGCAGTCATCTTTGATGTGCGTGCTTGTGTTCAACACGGCTACGAATGGGCAGATCCCATGCGCATTCATTGTTAATGAACAAAACACACCTCAAAGATGGCCCCTGAGTGCAATCGATCTATAACAGTTGCTGGTTGCACAGAACATAAATTGATGGACACAGGACACAGCTTGCGTGCCCAATAGTTTGTGTGCATATGGCACAAAGTCTGCACAGCTAATTCTTATCTGAATGTTGCACAAATCTCCAGTGCACCTTACCACAGAGTCATGCATGTATTCTAGTGGGAGTAATTGCAGAATACCCCGCCACTCGGAAATACACCCCTAATTTCTCTGGCTACGAGGTTTGAATCACTGGAAAACAATTCAAGTCCATTGCCAGCTACGCGGATACTGAGTGGGGGTCCCCTTGAGAACGAAGCAACACAAAACGAATGGGAATTGCTGAACAAATTCCAAGTCCAAACCAACTACCCTGTTGTTGGCAACGCGGATACGGAGTGGGAGTCCTTATATGCTTGAGAATGAAGCAACACAAAATGAATGGTAGTTGCTGAACAAATTCTAAGTCCAAACCAACTACCCTGATGCCGGCAACGCGGATACGGAGTGGGAGTCCTTATATGCTTGAGAATGAAGCAACACAAAATGAATGGGAGTTGCTGAACAAATTCTAAGTCCAAACCAACTACCCTGTTGCCGGCAACGCGGATACGGAGTGGGAGTCCTTATATGCTTGAGAATGAAGCAACACAAAATAAATGGGAGTTGCTGAACAAATTCTAAGTCCAAAACCAACTATCCAGTTGCCCGCTACGCGGATACGGAGTGGGAGTGCAGTGGAGCATGACGCATAGTACATACAAGTAGTGCTGAGAGGGTTTATTGAGGGCAATCAACCTTGACTCCGTAGCCATAGATCGAGTGGCGGGGTATTCTGCAATTGTGCCTTCTAGTGTCTGTCAAGTCTCTGTCTATGTAAGCCTTGAGGGGTACTTGTTACTGTTAACAGTTCGCCGCCTAGGCGGCCTTACTGCTACCTCCAGTCCCACACGTCATCCATGTTGTCTGCGACGCTATCCAAACCATCCAATGACTGGATGAACTCTGTGTAGAACGCCAGGTCTGACGTCACTAACCTGAGGACAGGAACATGAAATCTTCAAGCGTTAACCCTTGCTCTCTGAGTGTTGTGATTTCGGTTTTGGTTCTGTTTTTGTTCAGTTTCTAATGCCAGTCCCATGGAAATGCCATTGCCAAAACTGTCAAGACCGGAGTGCACTGGAGCATGCTTGGGGTGTGCATCAGGGCAATTCCACGGTTACTCACGTTACATTTTTGATGTACTTTTGAGTTTCCTTGGGCTGTAATTACCTTACTGAAAAGGTTTAATAACTGTTATCCCCATGGTAGATAGAGTAGACCTAGACCTACATTTACATTTTAATGTAATGTGAGTAACTGATTGTGTGCGTCTTGTTTATCATACATAACACATTTTTCTGGATGTCATCTTTGGTGCTTAGGTAGGTCTAGGTCTACTCTATCTACCATGGGGATAACAGTTATTAAACCTTTTCAGTAAGGTAATTACAGCCCAAGGAAACTCAAAAGTACATCAAAAATGTAACGTGAGTAACCGTGAAATTGCCCATCGGAATCGAGTAACCGAGTACCTGACCATTAATGTCAGGAACCGATTCCAAATTATTTCGCATTTATCTACAAAAAGTTAAATACTGAAAAAAAAGGCCTTTAAAGTTTCAAAGTTTGGAGTTTTGGAAATGAAAGATGGCAATTTTGTTTCCTTTAACCCTAACTCACTAGTGTCTTTTACTAAGTACTGGACCAATTCCACCAAAATCCATCACTGACCCTGCTTCGCATAATGCTTCAGGACCAAATCCACTGAAATCCACCCCAAACCACCACTACTATACATGTAGGTTGATTGTAATGGACTTGGTACAGATGGCTTGCATTCCAAAACCCGCCAAATGGGGAAATGGATTTTGACGGATTTGGGTTGGTAAGGGTTAAAAAATATTTTATTCCACTTCCACGATATCGTTTCATATTTTAAAAAATAAAATTCTTTAAACTATCTGCAGAAGACATATCAAAGATTACAAATATCAATAAATCTGAAAATCGAAAAGAATATCACTCCCACTTCATTATTTTTTTCATTTTTTTCCCACTACGACCGTCTCATTTTGCCAGAATGCCTCACATTTGAGCCAAAAACGAATCAACCTAATCATGAGAGAAAAAAACTCACCCGTGCTTGGGCCCCCCATCATTCCTGACCTTGACCCTGATCAGAGCGTCTCTAAGGTGGGTCTTGAAGGACACATTGAGCCTCATGAAGAGAACCTTAATCTGCTCGGGAGGCAGCAGCTCTGCAATGGCCTCGTGAAGCTTCCGTACCCTCTTGCAGACCTCACGGAAGCAGGCGGAGGGAACCGGGGCTTTAACCTCCCACTAAAAAAAATTGTCAAAATCAAAACCTATGGTTTTTTTTTACACAACACAAGCAATTTTCAATACCGAAATACTGCTTTGGTAGTGAAAAATCCTGTTTTTGTCATCAGACACCTTTGTCATTGTTCATCCCTTTACATGTTACTGGACTTATGATAGACTCAACTTCAACACTGCCCTGTATATCTGAATGCATTAGTAAGACTGACGTACCGTTGACAAAAGGTGGCGGAAAGAGTCGTCCATAATATTGACCAGTTTGTTGGAGATCTCTTGCACGTGGTCATTGTAATCCTGGAAGTGAAAGAGACCGGCAGAGTTTGTAAATAAAAAATATAAGAAACTAGTTGTCAAATATATAAGAAACTAGTTGTTGTCAATAAAACAGGTTTCACAAGCAAACGGAAATAGTCAGCGCACCAGATAGGTCATTACTTTGTGTAATCTTAAAGCTCAACTAGCTTTATGCTAAACATGTACACGGCACGTCTATGTTGCATGCTACGCATCAGTGTGAAAAGCATAGTAAATTGTCAATTGTACATCTTCTGCGTTAATTTATTCAACCATGTTTGCTTGAATGAATTGCGGAACATATGTGTGCCCTTTGTCTGTGTTTCAAAGCTGGATTAGTCACAGTGGCGAATGTTCATTGGAGGCTGCCATCTTGAGTCGCTACTATTGGCAACTGTTCCAATAACTAGGCGGAACAACAGCATGGTCGATAACAGTTATAGATAGCTAAACGTATGCATACATTGTACACACATCCGTTAATAGATGCCTGACCTCATGCAACTCAACACAAAATGAATTTCAGATTCTTTCAGACTCTTAGATACTTTCAACAGTTGGTGTGAAATAAAATAAATAGCAAAAACACCTTTTATTCAGTAAAAATAAGATCTGATTTGTTTTGTATATATAAAATGTGATTTGTGATACCTTGAGAATCTTGTCCAAGTTTTTGAGCAGACCCTGCATTTTGGGCGGCAACTTCTGAGAGAAGAAGTCCTTGACGACTGGAATGAACAAGATGACCAGCTGAAGGCAACGTGATGTCAGAGCTGGAAGCAAGATAACAATCAATGATCCTTCATTTATTGGCCTCTTCTTACCATTGCCAACTTGTTAGGGTTCCCGTCACTTTATGAAAACAAAATTACCATAAATGTCTCTGATATTTCCCTGAGAAATTTACAAAATTCCATGAGAAATAGATTCACTTTAACAAGGTTGCTGGGAAGTCAAGAGCCAGTTGAAGCAAAAAAACTAAGATTCTAATAATATTCCGATTATTTGTTGACAAGCGATGGTTTCCCTTCTGCCTTTATAACTGTCCTTTCCTCACCTTATGGAACCGAGATACCCACAATTGGTGAAAACTTTCCCTTCTCGGTCACTGTCAAATTCCCCGAGTTTTCCCTGATTTTTGGTGTTTTGCCCAAATATCCTGAGTTTTCCCTGACTGGAAAAGTGGTAACTCATTTTCGAGGTTTTCCCAGATTTTTAGAATCCTACTTATGTGTAAATCTGCAGGACATTTAACCCCTGCTGTTACCATATGTAGCTGACTTTAGTTGACATGGAAACCACACACAAAATACCTATATATAACAGGTACTATCAGAGGTTTTCAACAAGCTGACTTTTAAGAATTTCTTCACTGCCAATACATCATCCATATACCGACTGAAAGATAGCATTACTATCACAAAAAAGTTTTGGGAAAAAAGTGCTTCAGAACAATCTATACACAGTTTGAGGTATGGAGTGTTGTTTCTCTGTGTGATGAAATGCCTTGCAGTTAAATTAATGACACAAGATCAAAATGCAGTTATATTAGAGTGAAACTGCTCTGATGAAACCGTTGGCATGGTAACAGACCTAGATTCTTGGTGGTGATAGTCTTGAGACCGACGACCTGTAAGGCACCGGCGCCAAGGATGAGTTGACAGGATCTGGAGTTGAACATCTGAAAGGAAGACACAAGATAGCAAAGGGATAAGTAGGTTCAGCATGAATTGATCTGAAAATGATACAGAGAGCTTTAAAATTTTACCAGATTGTATGCTCGAAACATTGCATGCTCTTTGTGGACCTGTGAACAAAAGAGGTCCACAGGGTGCAGAAAGTGTGAATGTTTTGTGGACTTGCACAAATCCACACAATTTTTCCCACTCTCTAAAAAAAAAAAGGTTTTAGAGGCATTTTGGGGTTAGGGTTATCGGTCGCAAAATGAAGAGGAACAGTCAAGGAAGTCATGATTGGAACTTTGGGTTGAAAGAGTGTTACATTACAGTGACAAAGGAAAAGACAGTGGCTTGTCCTCGGGAGTTATGTAAAACACGTGTGTGTGTGTGGGGGGGGGTAATTGGGTTGACATTTTTCACAATGCTGCAAACATACCTGTAGGATTTCGACGAGTCTGGTGAGAATGTCCGAAGTCACTGATGGAATGTCAATAGCACACTGACAGTACTCAGCCACCATCTTCAACAATAACAACACTGTCCTGCAACGTTACAGGGGTTCACAAAATTGAAAACAAAAAAATGTATAAATTTGTGAGTTTGTTTGAGAACACATAGGCAACTTTAAAGCTTTCAATGTCAAAATGAAGAAATATATTCTTGTTTAACAGGGTTTGGGGACTGCACATGAGTTCCATGATAGCTGGGGTGAGGACACTCAAGTCCCAACAACTCACTCTTTTTTTATTGTCTTCTACAAAGAAGCCTTCAGTTACACACAGTGGTTCAATAGATTAAATGAGAGATTAATGATTGTTTAATAAATATGTCTCCCCCCACCCCCCAAAAAATCTAAACTTTAGCAGGCCTATACACTTTTATTATAGAAGTAGTTACATGTACATCATCCGCCCCAAAGTCACGCACTGCCCAGGGTGATGTGTCCAAACAAACCTGGCCTAATGCATCAATACATACTTTTCAAATTTTTCATCAACTTTTCATCCGCTGGAGAAGAAAAAAACGGCAACCTTCGCATCCTGAGTGACAACTACAGTCAGTTACGAAGCACCATCCTATTTTTTAATGTTATTTATTTGTTCAAATGAAAATGTTCCTATAAATCGGTGGCCTGAGACCTAATGACCTAATGTAGTAGACAGTCCCTACCTCGTCTGGCATGTCTGGCGTCCCGACTTCGCTCCCATAGGAAAGCGCATATGTAAACAAAGCCATTAGGTCTTTGGTCTATTAAGCGGTACAAATGGGGTGAAAACATTGTTTGGGTGCATCACTATTGCAGATGACCCCACGTTACCTCATACTACTATGGCATATTTGCAACAAAATGAGATTTTACAGACGAATTTGGACACATTTTTTACAGTGAGCAACTCCAAGTTATCCTCAAATCATGCAAACCTTTGATTTTTTTTGTACTAGAAGATAAACATCAAAACAGAGCACCACCCATTCTTTCCTGTTTTTGTGGGAGAAGGAAATTGGAAATTTTCATAGCAACCGAACCATTTTTTTCTTGTGACAAAATTTACACCTTTTTTCCTTCAAAATTTGAACAGCTGGAGAAATAAAATTTTTGAGTAAAACAGTTTCCAAACTTACCCTACGACTGAGTATCTTTGGTTTGCAATCTCTACAAGCTCCAATGGTTTCCTCTCGCCACTTCCTACATATTTAAAAAAAACAACCCAGATCTCTATAAAATTCAGGAACCAATTCTGTATGGATTTGAATGCAAAGCTAGAATAGCCCTATTGTTTTATCAGCTCACATTTCAACCTGTCTTGATGTGTTTAAGAGCGAAAGTACACAATATATGTTTGTAAATTTATCCATGTATCGAAATTGAATATAATGAGGCAAAGTTACAGAAGTATCCACATTGATTATAACAAAGATTATCCAATATATGCCACATCTGTCATCTGAAAAATGTGCCTTGCATTTGTACATACCTTTATCAGCATTGACAAGAAGCGTCAGAGAAATTTCTCCTGAAAAAAAAAAAGTTGGAAAAAATTACCTTTTGCAACCTGAGCATGAATGAGCAGCTTAGAGATGGGAACACTAGGCACTGATTTGTGAACATTAGTCTCCCAGTGATCTTGACATCAAATGTAACTGGTCAAAATCACATCCACTCTGAAAATGGATATTAATTCATTTTGTGGTGTAAATACTGACTATATGTGACCCTTCAGCACGAAACCAGTCATTTGAACCAATTTTTGAAAAATAGGATTTTGGGATCTTTGAACAAGACATTGAATAACCTTTTCAATGATTTACAGAATATGGGAATCTGACAAACTCTGACGGACTTTTTGAATGTAGCAAATGGCATTCAAAACCTTTCGTTTTCATTGTCTGAGAAGTTAGAAATTGTGTGTGCAATTTGTTAAATTGGCTACAGGTACCCGATCCCATAATCAGGAGCCAGTTCTTGACATCAGCGACCGGGTACTCAGGTACCCGGTTCCGATGTACACCCTTATCAGAAGCTGTAAACCTGTATGTGAAATGGCGCCAGGGTCCACACTACAAAGTCGCAATGCTAGCAACAACAGTAATGCTATATACATGTAAATCAGGGAAAATGGCAATTGTCATTCACACTGAGAAGATACAGCACAATTAAGAAGCACTATGGCTTCTAATTCAAACCCCACAATCTAATATTCAAATACTGAAATATTCACATTAACTTTGTCAACTTTCTCCGTGTAAGTCACTCACCTTTGGCCATTGCACTAAGTAAATCTTGGAATTCGGCAGGCACCTCCGCTTGCTTCCAACGCTCACTATCTAAGATCAAACTGGAATCCGAAATTCCGAGATCGTCAATTATACCCATTATCAAGATAATCAGTAACACAATTTACAGGAGCTGATAAGCAGAAAAAAAATGCTTGGCAAATTTACCGGATATGAAAAATCAGGCCCCAATTTCATGCGCTGCTAAGTACACAATTTTCTGCTAACAGAGCGTATGTCTTTTCATGGAGACTGCAAGAGGCATGCTTACCTCTGAGGAAAAAGTTACTTAAATCTGTGATGTAACAATAGAAATCTCCATGCTCGTACAACCGTTAGCACATCCACACCTTGAAATATTGCTTAAGGTTGGCACAATTTCTTGCCATAGTAAGCACAACTTTCCTGCTAACTGTTTAAGCAGTGCCATGAAATTGGACCAAGCTGGTGAGCACCAAACACAACCATCAATATTTTTATGATTGTTGAAGGATTATTGAAGGATTGAGGATGAACAAATTCCAGAAATAACGGATGATTTTGGAGGATTGAGGCTGAATCCAAATTTTACATGGTACCAATTGACAGATTTTGAAGGATTGAGGATGGTTCCTATGGTTAATGCTTTCTAAATATGGTTTCTTTCAAAGGCATTTAGGAAACCTAGATAATTAAGACTTAGAAATTGTTACTCAAGCTGGTAGCATTTGGGGAAATTAAATTGGGTTTTCCGAAGGATTTTTCCTCAAAACACCACGAGTGGATACACTTTATTTCTCACCTTAGTTTCGTTTTCCTCTCTTCATGGAATCTACTTATAAACTTATTAGCCTGTGGAAAAAAAAACACAGAAAAGACATAATATTAAAAAAATGCAACATCATAAATCAAAGTTGGCTGAGCTATGAGGAGCCTGACAATGATCACCATTAGTAAGTAAAACTGTTCATTTCCGTTCATTTATTATTATTCAAAAGTGAGTAACTTTTACATTGCTTGGAATATAGCAACTGAAAAAAACAAATCTATTTTTCGAGGTGAATAGATTTCAAAGATAGCACGGGGAATACATCTTTAACAGAACATTTTAAAATAGCTGAAAAAAAAATATGACGTTGCAACAATTACGGAAAACATGAATTGACCTTGACCCCTGACCTGATTCTGAAGACCCCCTCTCAGCGAGGTGCTCCTCCTTTCACAGACGCTTTCGCATTTTCCAACAAACTTCTCTATTGCACGTGAGAGAGACACAAATTCACCCGAACTCAGTCGCTCCAGAAATCCATCCTGAACAAAAAGAGAAAAAAGTCGACAATTTCAAGTCTATATTTTGTGATTACATTTTTTTCTGGTTACTTTTCATTTTTGTTTACCTTTTTCCACTAATACGTTCTGCTTTATCATTACTGTCATTTCAAAATTTTAAATGTACAGATAGTTAACCCAAAAAAACTAAATCACAATAATTATTCAACTGTTTCTCTTTCAAGAATGATATGTTTCAATTCAAATATTCACATACTTTTGTTTGCTGAGTTTCAATTCAAATATTCACATACTTTTGTTTGCTGAATTCCATAATATATATTATGTGTGACCATCCTGTACAAAACCATTCACTTGGATCATTTTTTTTAAGCGGGGATTTTGGAAAGGACATTGAATAAGCTTTCCAATGATGTATAGAGTACACGTATGTGAGTATAAAGTAGTAGTAAAGTCTGACATGAGCCAATGTGGCCCATCAGGCTGACATTTATGTCTGGTTTCTTGGGCATGAAACAACTGAGAATCTTTCTATTCCCCACTGGACGGGATGCTGGTCCATCACAGGTTACTCCCCAGCTCATACAGGTACCCTGTATACTCCCGGGTGGTGAGGGGAAAGTGGCTTGCCCAAGGACACAACATATGACCAGCAGAATATGGGAATCGGAGAATATCTGACAGAGATGTAGGCATTTTCAGTTCCCAAGTTTTGGGGCTCGGAAAGTTTAAAAATCGAACATTTTGTTGTTATAAAGTTTCCCAAATGAACTCCTTAGTTATGCACATTTGTATAAAAGCAAACAGAACAAAATGTTATCACTTGTCCTATACATTTATATACACAATTTGTCATCAATTTACTACGTATTGTAGGCTGTACCTTAAAATACGGCTCTGAGACTTCCGACTGATTCTGTGCTTGAGGTTCACATATGGGATATAATATAATAATAAATGTGGTCCTATAGACTACTACTACTAATAATAATACCGGAGTCTTATATAGAGCACGTATCTACCAACTATGAGGTACTCAAGGTGCTGGAGACTATGTCTATTATTAAAGAAAGGTCAATAAAGTCTATGAGAAACATGGTATCCATTATGTAGCACCTTATAATGGTTTACAAGCTGCTACGGCGCATATTGCAGCCACTGCCAGAAACACCAGGGCAAACCCCTTCTCTTAGCGATAAGTGTTACTGGGTTCTTTAGCGTGCATTACGCCACACATGGGACCTACAGCTTTACGTCCCATCTGAAGGACGAAGCAATAATGGTAGAGTGCCTTGCTCAAGAGCACAAGCACCATGTTCCCACGGTCAGGATTCGAACCATGGCACACAAGTCGCACACAAGTCGAACACCGTCACCACTGGACAACAGCACCCCACTAATACGGTGGCAGCCATTTTTTTTTACGGTGGCAGCATCTTTTTGTTTTTGCTTACCTTGCCTCTGGCTATAAGGAGTTTGAGGCAGCGGTCATGGGCGTAGTCACACACAAACAGCAAGAGATCCTGCAGAGACTGTGTGAGTCTGCTGTGTTCAATGGGAGCTATTAGCACATCAACGTCACTAGCATTGTAAGACAGAAACACAAAAACAGATGACATGAACAATCAGTGTTACAGTTCAGCGAAAAATTAAAGGTAATGGACATCATTTTCAAAAAAAATTGTTTAGCCAAATCAAGGACCAACAATACAATAAATCTGAAGCAGGTTAAAGAGGTTGTGGAATGCTGAAAGTCGTTTTGTTTTTTATATGTTTTTATTGTAGAGTAGACCCATATATATATATATATCGTAATGACAAACTCCCATTCTTTTGTAATATGCGTTTATATGTTTATAAAACTGAAATTCATTGAGTAATTTGTTGGTCGTCGAGCGTATAATTGAAATCAACAGTCGTCGGGTTCTTCGTAAAATCAGAAAAATCGTGACGTAATAAACAGGACTCGTTTATACTACGCTGCATGGGGAGTCCTGTTTATTACGTCACGATTTACTATGTTTTGTTTGCTGCCCCCAACGACGACTTTTACACAAATTGCAAGTTCGGGTCGAAACAGGACCTGAAAAACAGCTCTCAAAAGTACCTTTTGTATTCATTTCATGACAGAAACAATAGTCGTTTTTATTTCATCACACCTTAGGCTACATATACCCGAAAAATGACGGAAATGTCTTCGAGCATTCCACAACCTCTTTAATAAAAAAATAACTTGTCAAAATTTCAGCTTGGTAGGTATACTTTTTGCAAAATCTGTGAAAATGCATCTTCCTTTTTTTGCGACGCAAAGCGCAATGGTTTGGTCCAACCCATCACAAAGAAATGATGGTAATTCCTCTCTTCTTGGAAGATGACAGCATACTAGTTGCAATGACTTCACAGGATGCACGATTCCATACTTGGACAAAGAGGTGCGCTGAAAGAGATGTCTTTACTCTCTTTCTTTTTAAATTAAATTGCTCTTTTATATAACATTTATGATAAGTCTGCATTTTTTTAAGCGTCACTTGAATTTTTTTGAGATTTATTAAGTGAAACGATTTTGTAATATTACCTCTGTGCGATTTTAATAAAGGTATCAATTTGGAAATAAGTCGTCAAATACACGTAAGTCGCAAATTTCATTATCACTTGTAACTGGTTATTGTACAGGTAATGCTAAATCAAATCAAATCAAATCAATCAAATCTATCAAATCATCCATCCTTGAAAAACAAAAACAATCATGCCTTCAGGACTCATGATCAGGGCTTTTACCCAATATACCACCCTGCAATGATAACACTGGCTGGTTTTACCAGTGCTTTCAGTGCTTTAAGTACTTCCAGTTGTTCTCAGGGAAAAAAAGTGGTTAAACACAAAATACTTACAGTTTTGCTGAAGTTGTTGGTATCATCTCCTCAACCTTGCTCGGTCGGGGCTGAGGCTCCTCGTCTTGCTCGCCGTCGTCTAACGCAGTGGCTTCGTCGGCGCATTCTACCAGTCCATTCTGGTCCGGACCGGTTACGACCGGTTCTGCGTGCGAATCGGGGTCGACTCCGGCAGCAAGGTCCACCAGTCTTTTGATGACAGTGGTTGTTTCCTTATGAAACAGAGAAAAGTGGAACTTGTTGGATAAAAAAGTTTTTCATTCCACTGTTGTAGCTGAGTCCGTCACAAGTTCTCACAACTTCGTTACAAGTCAGGTACAAGTAATCTCATCCCAAGTCAAGTCACAAGCCAGTCCAATGAAAGATATTTCTGATATCTTGGACCTTATAAAGTTATTGCCTCAAGTATACGCTGAGAAAGTGTGACGTCACCTCCTCCCCGGGTCAAGCTCACTTCCTCGACAACGGTTCATACACATTTCTTAACCCTAACCACCAAACTCCATCAAAATCCATCCCCCCATTTTGGTGGATTTTGGGGGACTTGGTCCAGAAGGCCTGGCGTGACTAAATATTGATGGAGTATGATGGACTTGGGCCTAATGGCCTGAAGCAGTGCTAGGGGTATCCGATAGATTCTGCCTAGCGTCCTGTACTGCTATTGTGATAAAAGCCATATGTGGCAAGTCCATGAATGCTAACCAGGGCGTCAGTGGTGGATTCCATTATGTCATGTACAGTTTTGTATTGGACGTACAGTGATTGATGGATTTCGATGGACTTGGTCCAGTTTCTAGTAAAAGACGCTAGGGAGTTAGGGTTAAAGACCCATTAACTATGTTTTGTAGAACATTTTCACATATAAGTACCTGAAAATGGTTCACTGCCTTTCAGCAGATTGCCACCACACAAGTTACAACCAGAGCTGTGCTCATTTCCGCTTCACAGAGGAGAGTCAAGAAAATTAAGAAACGGATTCACAACAGCCATAGTGAAGCCACAGTGTTGACTGGGTCGTTGCAGTGCACGTGAACCAGTAATCATGTCTTCACCTCTTGATTGACGTCACGACTACGCCAGCGATATTGGTCAATCTACCTGCCTACCCAACCATTCACTAGATTAAAGCTATAGTCCATCATCTGCAGCTATCCGAAAAGTAGCTGGCGTAATTATTGTTGAAAAACATACTTGGTTGAAAGATAGTAAGGGGACTAAAATCCCTGTGAAATTCTTCTTTTTGGCAAGCTGCCATTTTGAAGTAATCAACGAAAGGAGGCCTTTCCAACGGTGCTTCTTAAGGCACACCGTAGGAAATTTAAATTAGTAGTTTGTTTTGTTTTTCAGCGAAGCGCGCGCAAGCACTGTAACTGCATATCGGCTCAGTGAGAATGTGTCTCGGACGCTGAATTCAGGCCCAATTCAAAACATGATTCAGCAACCTTTGATTTGAAATTGAGATCCTAGAATGCTGCTTTTCTCGGAATATACAGCTGAAGCTGAGCTGAAACTTCATCAGGTTAGTTGTCCAGCACCCTTCTTTAGATTTTGAGCACGTCTGTTGCTTCAAACGAGCAAAATGCATAAATTACAAATGATGGACTATATCTTTAAAAGGAAACCTTATTAGAATGGTGCCTGTTGACACAGTTATGCTTTTTTGGCTCACCTTGACTCTGTTCATTAGTAGTCCCAGGTTCTCAAACACCGACCGGAACAACTGCAGCCACTGTGGGAAATTCAGGAGTCTCATCTGATCAGCAAGGCTAGGCAACAGAAAAATACAAAAAAGGCTCAAATATTACAAGTGACTGGCAATAGACTGTGCTAAAAGGCTAGTTTGTACTGCATACCAAATTTTGCCAAGCGACTTTGAGGTCATGAAACAGTCACAGTGCAAAAACTCACCTTGGCGTCACAAATTTGTGTTATGTTCGTTTTTGCGCTCATTGAGTATGAACCGGCCTTAAAGCATTCGTCTCAGAAATGTTCCTTTTTAAAAATGACATGCTCAGTGTTTTCTTATTCGGGTCGAACCCTTACTCGAACCCATGACCTCTTTTTGTTGCTGGACAACCGATTGTCCTCCGAGTCACTGACTGAATGACAGAATCACTCACTCACTCACTAACAGATGGACTGTCTAACTCACTGACTCATGAGTATGGGCAATTCCACGGTTACTCACGTTACGAAAATGTAACGTGAGTAACCAATTTTCTGCGTCTTGTTTATCATACATAACACATTTTTCTGGATGTCATCTTTGGTGCTTAGGTAGGTATAGGCCTACTCTATCTGCCATGGGGATAACAGTTATTAAACCTTTTCAGTAAGGTAATTACAGCCCAAGGAAACTCAAAAAGTACATCAAAAATGTAACGTGAGTAACCGTGGAATTGCCCGTATACATAACGTCCAAATTTGAGACTTTTGGATCCAGCTCAACCAAGCAAATTAAGTCTTTATTGACCTTTTCTTTTTATAAAAGGAAATGTGTTCTAAGACTACCTTCCAATGTTGGCATCATTGTCCATGTTGTCAGCCGTGGATACTGCTTGCACCACAGTCTGTTTGATGAGAGCCTTGATGCTTTCGGCGGCTTCCTCTCGGTATGTCTCCAAGAAGCTGAACTGATGTTGTCTCAGCATGCCCAGAATGATGGCGGTTAACTTGTCCTAATTTAAAAAAAAAAATATGGTGATGTCATTTCACTGAGTTACTCCGAGTTACTCCTTAACCTTTTGGACAATGGACCATTTCTGGATTTGATCATTAGCCCCACCCACCGTTGTTAAAGTGCTTGTGATCGAGTTTGATCAAGCTACCTTGGTCACCTGACCAAAACTCTCAATCTAATTGGTCAATGCTCTTTTTGATTGACAGGCAGGGCAGGCCTTTTCCTTTTGCAGAGGGTAAAGTTGAACAGAAAGTTTTCAGACAAAATATTTTTGCACAATCGATTTTGAGAGGCCGCATATAAAAGTGAAATTGTTTAAGTTATTTAGAATGCAGTTACGGTACAAAAGTAGACTGACCACATCCTATTTTTTTCAGTTTTGGTTTGATCAAGGTAATAAATAGTCAGAATATGTCTGACGTACTCTTTCCAAAAGCGGTCTGTGTTTACTTCATAGCCAGTTGGTTGCAGACAGTCACAAATATGTAGGTAACAACACGTGCACATCTCCAATGCCACACTGTGCGTTGCAGCTGCACATGTTATTTGCACGAACACGCATGTCGGACTTGTATGCGTGTCATACATTAACCCTTTAGGCCAAAAAAACAAAGTCTCCGGTTTCTGGTATGGAGCTTGCCCAAAAAGTGGTGCGGCGACGCAGCTTTTATTTACACGTGTTTTTTTTTGCTTCAAATGTCGGCTGATGACTGCAAATGGTGCCCGACTAAACTTGTGCAAATATATGGGAGTCCAGAGAGGCCACATAAAGCTTATTCTCGATCATAACCCCATCTAAAAACACGTTGAAATTGCGCAGCAGCAGAATTACAGTCAAACCAGTGAGTTTGGCGGTTTTGAGACATCATCTTGTATTGAAAAAAAACCTTTTTCATTTTGCCGACGCGCATGGCTACGGCGACGCGCGCGCATACCAGAAACCGGAGACTTTTTTTTTTGGCCTTAGTCACTGTAGCTTCTGAAACCGCCCTGCCTATTACTCCCTGTAGCACCAAAAGCCACCCCAGCACTCTATGGTTTTACTCGTTCTTCAGTGAATAAACACAATGTAATACAATGTAGTACAGTGTTAATGGGTTTATCAAGGCTGCAATTGTTCAAAAAATCATCACCAAGTGGGGCCTAATGCATCGCTTGATAGGACTTCTAGTTTGGTCATCATTCACATATTCTGGAAAGCTTACCTCATCCACATGGCCCTGTCCATCCAGGGGCCTGTTGAGGTCAGCTGCGGTGAATCTTGCAAAATCCTGCGTCATCATCTTGTCGATGAGCTTCTCCAGCTCCACAAGCTGAGAACCAAGATGCCTGTTCCAAAAAGATTCAGATTTTTGTTTTATCAAGTTAAAAAGAATTGACACAGGGCTCAGTTTTACCCTTGGTCAGAGTAAATGTGTCCTCTGATTGTAGCCAAGTCTGTCTTGATTATAAAAACAAGATTAAGAATACAGGAAAAGCTATTTGACAAAAATATTATAAATATGTGACCTGTTCTGTCAAAATCAGACTTTTCTGGGCAAAAGGTCAAAAATGAGATTTTTGCATATTGTTAAAACATGTTCTTTTTCTTTTTAATAGGTGGTTTAATTTTTGAAATCGGTCGTTCCTGGGCAGAGTTATGCTATTTTGAAGTTCATTGTGTTGGAAAGTAGAAAACGGAGAAAATGGCCACGAATGTCACAAAACAGTAATTTCTTTAACTGATATACCTTAACAAATCATCAAAAATACTATATTTAGAGTTCAAATTAGGCTTCAAACTTTAATAGTATATTTTAGACATGTTCAGGATTACAAATATGCAAAAATTTGAAAATTGAAAAAAAAATCACTCCCTAAGCGTTTTTTTCAACCTCTGCCCAGAAGCGTCTGCTTTTGACAGAACAGGTCACATATGGCAAGCTCAAGTAAGGCAAAGCCAAGAGTGCCATGCACCTATCATGTCATAAAAATGTCATGTCCCACATCAGAGAAAATTTGAGTGAGGACTATATAACCGTTGTTCGACTAACTTCACTTGAACGAAGCATGGTTGGACTACTCTCGTCGACTATTTGGAACCGGGGCCCAGGGCACAGTTGCATCGCTGGTTACAATGGTTACCAATGGATGTACACAACATAAAGCACAACACGGGAGCCAGGACCAAGTTGTGACATTTTGACCGTTGTCTACTACAGTATGTCCCAAAAAACTTGTCCGTCTGGCTATTTTTGAAATAACTACAAAACCATGAGGTCAATTTTGAAACCCCTATGAGTTTCATTTAATTTCAGTCATGCATTACTACACAATTTATCAATTGATCACAACAACAATTTTGGACACCAACTTTCTTGCCTTAATGAATTTCAGTTCTGTGTTAAGAAAGCTGTGTAAAATCCTTCATGTTGTGAAAAGGGCTGCAGTTGGGATTGGAATCATTTGCCTGGCTATCAGTGATCATGACAAGACATCAGTTTAATGCTCAAGGGCAAATGATTCCAATCCCAAACCACATCAGCCTTTTTTTTTCTCAACATGCAGGATTTTACACAGCTTGGATAAAATGGCACTGAAATGGATTAAGGCCAGGAACTTGGTCACAGGGCTCAAAAATGTTGTTGTGATTGACAATAGTGTAGTGATGCGTGACTAAAATTACATAAAACTCATAGGGGTTGAGGCTGAGGCTGAGGAGTATCTGCACAACCAAAACATTTTCAAAATTGACCTCATGGTTTTGTAGTTATTCTAAAAACAGTCAAACAGAGACTTTTTGGGGGACATCCTGCAGAGTAGGCCGAACTTTGCTGAACACTATTTTCGGTTGAACAGCTTCATGTACTTGGGGTCTGATCCTACCTGAAGCTCTGTAAACCAGAGAGTTCCTGGGTCAGCACCTCTTGTGTCGTGGAGATGAGATCCAGCGCACCGACAAACTCAGACGTGGTCAGGAGAATCTGTATGGTCGGCTGGGTCTGGTGGACGGTGGCCATCAGTTTCAACTGGAATGGAACCATATCAGGGCCAGGTGAACCAAGCATTGACAACCCAACAACAATCAGTGCAAGTGTTTTGTTCTTTTCCAATAATTAAAACCACTAAAAATCCAAAGAAGAATGTTCTAAAACCTGACCTTTTGTTTACATCAACTGTGTGTTGAAAAGTTCTCTCATTCATGAATAGAAGCGTGGAATATTAGTCATCAAAATTACAAATACCAGTAGCTTTGAAAAAAATTGATTATTTTGAAAAATGAGCATTTTCGCTTAAAAAAGTTGAGCACCAACCAGCATAAACCCTGCACAAATAGATTCTCTGAATACTCAAAAAACTTTGAAATCGGTTTGAAAAACCATTCATAAATACCTATTCCTATTGATCGAGAGTCCGTCATGTGGCTGGCTGGTCTGAAACACATTTCCAGTTTCACATGAAATTTTTGACTCCTTTGAAATCCAGTGCCAGCACCATTTTATTGGTTGAACGTTCACAATCCATACGTACAGGTAGGCACGCGCAATACTACTAGTGAGACACTACACCAGTACATCTGCGTAGTGCGCCACATCACGCTGTATGCGCGACGCAGCGCCAATCTCCATATAACAAGTTGTTTACCAGAGGGCCTTACCATTGTATAGCTAGAGGGGTGTTTTGTTGATCAAATTCGTTGAAAATTTATAATTTTTTACTTGTTCTGACTTTTGGACCAAAAAATTTGATTTTTTTTACCGAAAAGGTATTTATGAATGGGAATAAATATGTGCTTGGTCGGTATTAAACACTCTGTTTTAAGACCGGTTGGAGTTTGGAGGCTGACAACTACCCTCGCCTTCAGCTCGGTTCATTGTCAGCCTCCAGACTCCAACCAGTCTTAAACAGAATGTTTAACACCTCCCAAGCACAAATTTATTCCCTTAATAAAAAACAACAAAACAAAACAAACGACAATGGCGACCTTAGAAGAACTATCTAGAGGTTGGTTCCTACCTTGTTGAAGACCTTGACGTAGTTTGCTCGGGAGATTTGCAGTTTGAGTAGTCTCAAGTTGCCCTGGGCCAGAATCGCATCAATGTTGTTGATTTTATCCCTGAACAAAAATAGCAAAGACATGTCGTCAAACAATCTTTTTCAATTGTTGTATAAAAAATCATCCAATAAACCAAAATGGCAAACTATAACTTAGGTCACTTTTGATAAATATGAGGTTAAGCGAAGATACTGTTTTCAGGAAACATTCATGTATGCATACTACACTTTTTGGGGAGGGGGTTGACTATTGTTTTTCTGGAAATGAAAGTCAATTTTTTGTTCCCGTCCTATGCAACAAGCACTTTTTTAACCAGTTTGCTTCGGAGAACGTGATAACACACACTGGCTGTTTTTTATACACAGGCACGGCTGACGGTTTAAAACGTCAAGATTGCCTCCACTCGCCTCCAGGTGACGTCTCAACAATCTAATCCCTCGTGCCTTTTATACACACACACAAAGTTCTTGAAGTCTGTGGAGGCGGACCATGTGTTGATCTTGAATGGGCCGTTGTGCATGGCCTATTGTTCGACCATTTACGCTCCAGTTGAAACATATGAGGTTTCAGCAAGAAATATCATACAAATGTTGTTGAAATGACTCTTGCGAATCAGTATTTGTGGCGTTTGGCTGTATATCAGAAGTTGGCCGGGAAATTTTGCCTTTTGCGAAAATCGATTCCGGCGAGAAGTGGTTAACCGTGGCTGTTATTGGTCAACAGATCGGTCTATTGCCAGGAAGCATTTATAAGCTGAGTCCTACCTTAGTTCCCGAATGGCTCCACACGTGGACGCCAGGTTCTCCTGCAGCTTATCATGGGAGGCCATTGCACTGAAGAAAGCATTGGACCGGATGGAGATCTGCTGTGCTATCTGCACCTCGACAATGTCCAAGTAGTGGCTCAGCTGGAAGAAATGAAAGTTATCAGCAGTTTTTTTAATAATGTTAACAAAAACTAAAAAACAGGAATGGATTCTAGTTTTTTGGAACACAACCTATAACAAACACAAACAAAATTCATATGGTGATGTATAAATGTGTAGCCAGTTAGTGTGGCAAATAGATGATGGGATTGTTCATTTGATAATAAAAGCATGGAATTTGGCACACAGTCAGAGTATGTCATGAGAAAGATATTTGGCTGTAGGGCCATTGCAGATTTGTCCTTTAAAAAAATATAGGTAGAATAACAAGCAATGGCAGCCATTTTGAAAATTTTGAAAATTGCTTGTTATTCTACCTATAATTTTTCAAAGGACAAATCTGCGATGGCCCTATAGCCAAATATCTTTCTTAAGACATACTCTGACTGTGTGCCAAAGACCCCCAAATATTTCCCCTATCTGCCCCACTATAAAGTAAGACTACAATGTGAAGGGAAGCCAGCTGTATGCATACAGTACTGCGCAGATACAATGTGCAAAAAATAGTAACGACGTGTATATTTACAATATGTCACCAAGCCTTAGTTGAGCAGTCAAATAGTCCTCAAGAAGTGCACCTCATTTCTACTGAAGCATCAAACCCTTTTCCTGTTTTCCTGATTCACAGCACCAAAACCTTTGACCAGTTACACACAAATAAAGCTTGGTGATTTGAATTCTGCTTTCATCTGTTTCTTTATTTGTAAGTGAAAAAACAAGGAGTTAATTTAATTTTGTGTGGCTTTTATTTTTGAACTTGGGGGAAGGGGGACCTCCGACTATACATTATGTGGGCAGCACAGTATTGTAGTGGAGGCCATCAGAGGTCCTCACAAGTCATTCACAATCGTCTAGTTCTGATGCAAGTCACTAGCTACCATAGAGCTATATTAAATTACTAGAGCGCTAACTCTTCAATCTTGCGCTCAGAGAAGCTTTGAAGCCGCTCTGGGTGCAGACATTTTGAATTCATGTGCGTGTTTGTAGAACACAAACAAAATAGATGGATTGAGTTTTAAAAGTGTACTCTAAATGCAACGCGCAAGTAGAAGATACGCAAACAACTTAAGCGCGTCATGACCGTTCGAAAAACGTCACGGCGAAAAGCATCTGCAGTGGAGGGACGCGCACACGTTGTGCTGTTTGCGTAGAGCAAAATGACATGCTCGTTTTGCTGATCGTGCGTTGCGGTTTGGGCGTATCGGCTTCGATGACGCACAGATATGGAATACAAACGCAGATATGCAAATAGACGTACAAAAGCCGTACAAATTTCGAGTTTTTCATAGGTTTGTGTACGAACATGGATGCGCCCAGCAGGCATCACTGTGTACGACACATGAGTTAGCGTTCTAGTGACATGACCAATCATCTTAAATACCTTTTCTTGTAGAAGTTTGGAGGACTGATGACCTGAGGCCGGGTCACTCAGCCTTTGACCTCTGAACTGTGACCACGGCAGCACAGCCTCAAAGGTGTCTGGGTTTTCCAGGGCAAAGTCATTCCGGAAAAACATCTGCAGATCAAAACAAACAAATAACTAACATACCTGTATTATTTAAATAAACAATACAGTGGTACTTCAGGTAATTTGAATATCACAAACCGAAACCGTTTTTTTCTTTACAATCTGAAGTATTGTATGTGTTCCATGTGATTGTTTCTTCTTTTTCTACCTATTAAAAAAAACTAAATTGATAGTGTGTGCGCAAAAGTCCTGATGTTACTTCCAAAACCTTATCCATAGGTAAAAAGTCCCCAAGTTGTCTTTATTGAACATTGTACCTTTTAACGGTAAACAATTGCCTATTAGTGGTTCTAATATTGATCTATGTATTGTAGGCTGATATCAAAACAGCTGAACATTCCCAAATGCGCCAGGAAATAACATAGCTTCAATCTATTTTTAGATACTGTGTTTTCCTGAAAATGTTGCCTGTGCTACAAAATGTTTCCCAGTGACTGAGCTCTTTCTAACACTGCTGCTTTTAAAAAGCAGGGTTTTGGACCTAAAACTGTAGTTTGAACTGTTGTTTGTTTTTACTTTACATGTGCATGTACCTGTACATGTACATGTTCATGTTTATGTTGCTACATGTACTGTAAGCAGCATGCACATCAGAGGTGCAAATTAGCAATGTTTGCTATTCACGTTGTCCTATCGGTATTTACATGTATAAAAAATAAAAATCACTTATACATGTACATGTGTAAACATGCATCCATACACTACCTGTACATGTAGATGATGTACATGCAGTTTTAGCCACCTGCCATAAAAACGTGTATGCATAATTGGTAAACCTTTTTGTTCAGGGTGTTTTACCTGCTCACCATATGATCGACCATGACTTCCAAAGATAGTGCGCCATTTGCATACATTCAAAAACCAAAGTGCCAAAATGTCATGAAATAGCCTACATGTGTACATGATTGTAAGGAAATGATAAAACTATCAAGCATCTTGTAAATTTTTTGCGTCTGATGTTGCCGTCACTTTCAAGAGAAATTACCATCATTTTCAACTATGGTTATGACTGAACCATTGTCACAAAAATGGCTAATTTTTATTTGTTAATACCTACAGGTTTTATGGAAAGATTCAGCGAGCTGCACTATGATGGTTGAAAACAAACAGCGCTTTGTGTATATGTGGGTTTGTTTATGGTGTAAATCAAGGACACACGTGTGAAACATCATCGAGTATTAAACTGAGGACAGGAGTCAAATCGAGGACGACCTCGATTAGAAAACATGTGCAAAACCAATACGAGCAACGAGCTGTTGCAAAAAAGTTAGAGTATAAACAAAGGATTGATGATCAAAAACAACAGAAAATCCTTGATTTACAACGTACGTACACCATAAACAAACGTGCCGGTGTTTCGAAAAATGATGCCTTGTGGAGACTCAGGTATAATATGGAACAAAAGATTGTTAAGGTCTCCACAAGGCAATTTCTAAAGGTGAATAGGTCTCCACACGGTTATCACGAAATAGATATGGATTTCAATCAAAAAGTAGGAATTTCCAAGGTATACTTGTCAGTCGCAAATAAAAGTATTTCGTGTAAGGGATATTTGGTCAGAATTTCAACCAAGGAAAGTAATTCTGATTAAAATAGGAGCATTTTGGAAATAGCTTTCGACACTCTCACAATTTTGAACAAGAGAACAAAACCATGTCTCCACAAGGATATAAGTTTGATTGTGTGTGAACACACAACATTATCAGTGGAGCGATGTTACTAGCCCTTAAATCAGAGCACCTCATAGAATAATGAGGAATGCAAATATGGTAGCTACTACGGTACATGTACCTTTAATATCAACAATAGCCATCTGCTCCAATGAAGTGCTAAAATTCCATGTAATATTGTTGGAGTTGTCAAAAGGACAAAATATGTTTTTGTTTGAAAATGCATTTCCTGGATCCTCTCAACCAGCTGTTCTGGGAGAAAAGGACGATGTGCAAACAAAACCAGTGCTCTCATGACAAACAAATGGAATTCAACATGTGAAAAAATCTGGTATACATGTATGTGCCTCTATGAAAACTTTGCCAAATTTTCAATTTAACAAAAAAGATTAGGAACACTTAAAGCCAGAATCCATCATTTGCAGCTATATACTTGGTTAGAAGATAGTAAGGGGACTAAACTCCCTGTGAAATTATTCTTTCTGGCAAGCTGTCATTTTGAAGAAATCAACAAAAGAAGGCCTTTCCAACGGTGCTTCTTAAGAAGCACCATAGGAAATTCAAATTAGTAGTTCGTTTTGTTATTCGGCGAAGCGCGCGCAAGCATTGGCACGACGCATGCGCACGCGGTTGCTATAATTCGTCAGATCAGTGCGCGACATCGCTTATAGCTGCAACCGGCCCAGTGAGAACGTGTCTGGGACGTTGAAATTAAGCCCAATTCAAAACATGATTCAGCAAATTTTGATTTGAAATCGAGATCCTAGAATGCTGTTTTTCTTGAAATATACAGCTGAAGCTGAGCTGAAACTTCATCAGGTTAGCACTCTTCTTTAGATCTTGAGCACTTTTCTTGCTTCAAACGAACAAAATGCACAAATTACAAATGATGGACTAGGGTAAACTGGGGTAAAAACGCCCATGGGGTAAAAACGCCCACTTGACTTGTTTCCATTGCTAGTAAAAAATGACAAGATGAATTGTTCAATGGAATATATTTTTAATAAGTAAAATGTAGATAAAAACTAATAATAAAAAGAATTAAATTCATTAACATATTTGAAGGGTACGTAGGTGCTGTTGAAAAAAATATTTAAAAAAAAGTTTTAAAAAATGGCCGTCGAAGGTTTAGCCTATATCACTTAAAATTATTTTATAAAAAAAAGTATCTTATTTTTTTATTATTCTTTAGTTGATATATATTAAGAAGGGTTAATGACATAATTATAAATGATTACAATATTAAAATCTATTTTAATATTTGCTTAATAATGTTTTTTGAGTGGGCGTTTTTACCCCGGTTAAAATCAGGGGTCTCGGGGTAAAAACGCCCAGTACTTTCCTTGATATCAAACTCTATTGCAGCCTCATTTATCTTCAAAACCTCACTGTTAGAACTTTCTACAGCATTATGTTTGTTGTATGAGTAAGTATTAGCTATAAGAGTCCCACTACATAAATATTGAACAGTCAGGCGCGGGTCCGAAGGGGGTGAGTTTTGGGGGTCCAAACCCCCCCCCCACCCCGAGCTCTTGTCAAAAAAAAAATATCATACAAATTCCTACAAAATAAGTCGAAACCCCCTCCCCCCCTCCCTCCCCCTGCTGTGACACCCAAACAAAAATTATACTGGTATAATGTCCGCCTGTTCGAAATACGGTACATCATTCTGTAATCTACATGTAGTGTTAATAATCGTTGAATTTGAACAGCGCCCCGTATTGAAATATGGTACCAGCCAGGCTCGCCCCCTCATCCCCCAGTTTTTGATTTTACGAAGGCAAAGTATCCGGAGAATAAAAACCTGTGTAGATTTTCAGATTTTTTGCTGATGAAACCCCCCCCCCCCCTGCGAAAACTCCTGGATCCGCCCCTGACAGTGTATTGTGTGAAGTGGGGAGGTACATGTAGGTGGTATCACTAACTGACGTTACGAAGTGGCAAGGAATCTGGCATTTGTTTAGTCTAAGTAATAGACCAATGGCGTCTATGATATGCGAGCAGATTCGCTGATTAATTAGGCCAGACCCCACCTCTTGACCTCCTAGATTTTGGCCAATCAGCGGGCGCTTTCTATATCGGTTCTCCGGTCATTCACCATTCTGCGTCATAGACAATGGATTAAAAAGCCCTGCGTCACGCACTCTGTTACCATGTTAAGCGATAACGCGCCTGGCTGTTGTTGCATAATTACAAAACACTGCATTCGAATTAACCAATCAAACGTTTAGTCCTGATTTGGGAATGAAATGACGTCACGATTTAGTAAAGTCGACTCCGATTGGCTGAGGTGCGAGATTGCATAAATCTGCATGCTTTGATATATCAGACGTCAGACAGGACTCTGGGCTCCATGGATATCGGGTGATACTCAGACTAGCATTTATTAGGGAATGCTCGAGAAATCATGAGCTGATCATGGCATTTTCTCAAGAAAAAAAACCACCTCTATGGTGATTTGGTGTACTTTTAATAAGTAAAAATGACTAGAAATGGCTCTAAGACCCAACTGGACCGGTTTCTGTTCTCATGCTATAATAGCAGAGCTTCATCAGTAGTAAGCCAAATCCAGTATTTTATATTCGGCTAAATTAGTCGTGTCAAATGTTAGGGTGCATAGATACACATAAGTGCATCTAATAAAATTTTGTGTGAACCTTGTAATAAGTCCAATTCCGGGTTATTGATAAACCTTGATTTGACAAGTACACCTTTAAGATTTTTGGCCTTTTATAGGCAGGAATTGGTTCGCTGGGAAACAAATTGCACATGTAATTTCAGGTGTTCCGGAATTAAATGCCCAGTCTTTCAGCAATACTTTTGTTAGCTGCTGGGTTTTGATGTGTGTTGTGTAGATTATCTTGAAGACTAGAGGTGGTTCTTTTGGTCATGTTTCATTCATGAATGATGTATTGCTCACAGATTTCAAATTGTATGTCTTTTATGACTGGCAATCTCCTCTTTCTTGTGGTTACAGAGTAGAAGTTCCTCCATGAACGCATTTCTTTTCTCTAAGAAATATGTCTTGTTGTCATCTTAGTACCGTAGTTTGATAAAGCCTTAGGTTACCAGCAGTACAAATGTGTAGGCAAACGTGTAGGCTAGAAGCACACATACAAAAATGCCTAATAACATGGAAAGTGGCTAAACAAGATTGAAATAGATTTTTCAATATTGGCAGGTCTTATCATAACCTACAAGTTTGTTATGGGCGAATTATGTACGCTAATGTTCCACTTCCTTCCACATAAAAATACCTGTTTCAAATGATCAAGTTTGTTGTTATAATTAACCAGTTGTGTTTGAAAAGTTATTTGTATTTGATGAAGTATCCCTCCATATTAAATTAATTACAAAAATATGACTATATACTATGGGGAAACCTGTGGTATAGCAATATTTTTTTATAAAAATGTGGGCGGGCGTTTTTACCCCGAGGCCCGGGTAAAAACGCCCGCCAAACTTCCTCCCGAAAAGGGGGGAAAATGTCCCCTTGTCAATATAACGACCATGATATTATATTTGCGCCTGATAGAGGAGACAAGTATTGCATAAAACCACACATTTATTTCCTAGTGTCTCCAAGTAGCACTGAGATATTTAACAAAAACCTAAAAATCGGGCGTTTTTACCCCAGTTTACCCTATACCTTTAATAACATAAAATGTCTATCAAAGACAAGCTTAAACCATTTTGGGAAAAAGTTTGTGCAAAATGTAAAGAGTAGCAATACACAAAAGTCATTTCTAAATAATTTACCCAATATTCTTTGCCATTTTTTATAGGGGGGTTTGTTTGTTAGTCTTGTTTTTAGTTTTTTTTAGGTAACTGCCAACTGGTACTCAAACTAATCTTGCACAACAGAAAGTGTTCTAAATACTCACATGTACACTTGTTCACTATTTTGTGAGTTGAGGATTGTATGAACAAAAGAAATCATTTTAAAATCATTTTAAATCATTTTAGTAATAAGTGAAAAAAACCTGGAAGACTTAAACATACCTTTGGAATCTGTTCTACTTCAGTACTGCCTCGCTCTGAAAGAAGGACAAGCAACAAGCAAATATTCACATGATGTTGATATTCATGAATATAGAGGTCAAGTGGGTTGGTTGGTTGTATATGGCCTTGGGCTGGAAATATCAAGGTTGTGGGTTAACATCCAGCCAGAGGGAATCATATGCTAATAATTCACCTCATGAATTATTCAATGAGGCAAAAACCATTATACATGTAAATTCCATATTGTACATGTAGCTTGGCATGCAATTTAGTGGCATTTGTGTACTTGTCGCTTGTAGGCCTTTCCTGCCATTAAGCGTATTAAATTGAATCTGCATAAACCCGCTTTAGGCCGAGAAAAAAATGTGTTTCCTATTATACGTACATTGAAAACTAGGGTGGGTGGTAAAATAGGGGGGGGGGGTGTTTAAGGGGGACTCTAAATTTATATAACCTGAAAAAATTGGGTGGGATGGTGGTCAATTAATTTTTTTATTTTTTGTTGTTATTGTTTCAGTTGTTCATTCTGCCATTGCTTCACTTTTTATAGGCTCTGCCGCATGCTGTGGCAAGACTACCGCAAAACAGCACTGTCAACCAACTTACAAAAAATGAAATGAATTTTTCAGAAAATGCTGGACGATATCCAAAAAAAAATTAGGATAGGGGTTGCACCATAATTTTTTAGAACTATTTTTTTCTTAATAAAAAGACTTAGGTTCCACATAATGTTCTAGGTTGGGTGGGCAAGCACAGGTATTTTTTTTGTGACCTTATAATTTTTCGGACAAACTACATGCTCTAATTATTTCTATTGATACTTTTATCTGAAGGTTAAACTTTAAAGCACAGTTTCATTAATCATTTTATCAATAAAAATGTTCAACAGTTTCAACTTCTGTAGTTTTACATATTAAAATACACTCTTAGAAATCTGCACCTAGCTTGATTCCATTAAAGAGGTTGTGGAATGCTCGAAGACATTTCCGTCATTTTTCGGGTATATGTAGCCTAAGGTGTGACGAAATAAAAACGACTATTGTGTCTGTCATGAAATGAGTACAAAGGGTACTTTTGAGAGCTGTTTTTCAGGTCCTGTTTCGACCCGAACGTGCAATTTGTGTAAAAGTCGTCGTTGGGGGCAGCAAACCAAACATAGTAAATCGTGACGTGATAAACAGGACTCGTTTATACTACGCTGCATCGGGAGTCCTGTTTATTACGTCACAATTTACTGTGTTTTGTTTGCAGCCCCCAACGACGACTTTTACACAAATTGCACGTTCGGGTCGAAACAGGACCTGAAAAACAACTCTCAAAAGTACCTTTTGTACTTATTTCATGACAGACACAACAGTCGTTTTGATTTCATCACACCTTAGGCTACATATATCCGAAAAATGACAGAAATGTCTTTGAGCATTCCACAACCTCTTTAAATATTTGATATGGAATCAGTGCACAAGCCTCATGACTTTCACTACGTGTAAAATAATGTGTGTGACACTAACATAAAATTGTGTACCATACTGGTACGTCACACTGCAGTAACTTCAACCCACACACACACAAAATTCCACAATATGCTCAAGCGTACTATTAAAGAGAATATGAAGGATGAACATGACATTTGAGGACATGATAATGTTACGCCATTCTGCACACGTTAATGTTTATGGCTTTTACTGTACATGTGGTGCCTGAAAACTGCTATACTGAAAATAGGAAAATAAAATTTAATTCAATTCATGCAAATGTCAAAACCTCCATGGATGACGTGAAAGGACAGCATACCGTTAATTGAATTTATTACTCTAACTATTAAATATTTATTTTTCAAGCTCATTTTTTCCCTGAGAGCTGACTGGAAACAACAAATGAACATAACTAAGATTAACCTCCCCTCCACCACATAAAAACAATGTCTACATCATAAAACATTACCACAACAGGCAAAATCCCTATTTTCACAAACTGGTGTTACATGTCTATACAGAGGCTAACGTCCCTTTTACCCAGCCGTTTTTAAAGAAACGTGTCCACCCAAGAAATAAACGCAAACAAATATCACCAACTATGAATGGTTAAAAAAAACCACATGCACACATGAAACGATTTCTCAAATTTGTGACCTGAGCATTACTTTTCTGCTTAACCCTAACCCACCTCACTCCTCCAAAATCCTCCTGGCGGATTTGGAGGATTCTAGAGGATTGAGGATGAATGGTGATTGAATCAAATGAGGATTATGGAGGATTGAGGATGAATGGTGATTGAAGCACATGAGGATTTTGGAGGATTGAGGATGAATGGTGAATGAAGCACAAGAGGATTTTGGAGGATTGAGGATGAATGCATTTTGAGGCAGGACTGTCTGATGATTTTGAAGGATTTGGCGTCGGTTATCCTTCATTTAAACACGAGTGCAAAGTTTTGGGATGAGGAGGATTTTGGAGGATTGAGGATGAATGCATTTTGAGGCAGGACTGTCTGACAATTTTGAAAAATTTAGGCGGAGTTGAAAAATTTTGGAGGATTTTGGAGGATTGAGGATGGTTGTAAGCAACAAGGGCCTAGGGGGTTAGGGATGACCGACGGTTCTGTCACAGCGCAAGCAAGTCGCAGGTCGACCTGGGGGCAGCTTAACACTCCTATGCGAAACATACATTCTGAGCCAAGTTGTTCTTTACATCAAAATGAATCAAGTGACTGTTTTCAACAGTTAAGAGCTGCCAGCCAACATAAAGCAGGATTGACTGGCTGTGGCTGTTAAATGTACATTGACACAGCTATGCTTTGACTGTAGGTGATTGATAAGCCAGCTGTGCCTACCATTTGCCCGTTTTTGTCTGTTGACTGAATTTGACTAGTCACACTCACAGTGCTTGCTTACAATATGATCTGACTGTTGGTGACTAGCCTGTGTAAAAAGCACGGCAGGGAAAAGGACTGATTTTTTGACTACCTGTGACGGTTCAAACAGCAGGGGGGGGGGGGGGGGGGAAATGGTGCATGAACACGTGAAGGCGTTTTGTGACCACTTTTGAGAGCCCCAGTGGGAGGGAATTACTGCGTGCGCGCTGGCTCGTGCATGTACTCTTTTGTTTGACTGCTTTTGTTTGAATCTGCAAAAATCCGTTCCATCTTCCCGTGAGAGCCTCAGACACCATCCGCAATGACTTCAACTGTCCCTCCCAGTGGTCTCCCCCAACTCTCATTTTTTTTTAACTGTTGAGGGGGTACATGTGCACGGAGTCCATAGAGTGATACATTTACTTACAGTTTACAGGTTCTTACCTTTTAGTCTGACGACAGGACTCTGGTGATTATCTGACTGGTCTATTGCCGCTGTACTGATCGCCAAGTCTAGTTTCTTGTGTTCTTTTAAGCGCTGCAGTAGAAACCAAATTATGAAGAATACACTTTAAAGTTCAAACATTTGGAAACAGGCTTAATGTGTGTAATAGACTAGTATAAGATTTCAGGCAGGCAAAATGTTTGAAAGTTCAACCATGACATTCCTTAAAACACGACAAGACAAGCCTTGTAAATTTGGTAGAATAAGCTGTTTTGGTAAAATGGTGGAAATGAAAATTTCACCCCCGCCGTTCGCATGGAGACTTGACTAAATGCCTGAACACGTATCATGACAGCACATGAAACAAACAGTGCCAGAGTAATGCATGTGGTGTAGGATGCTCCATAGGCAAGCCTCATAAAGTTGGTCCCAGTCCAGAGTAAATTTGGGACCCCGAAAAAATCAGTGGAAAACAATAAAACCGACAACTGCTACTCTTGTGAAGACAGTCTGAATTTCAACCTAATGTTTATTACAAATTTTTGTTTGTTTGGATTTTAATCTTTTTTTTTCTTTTCATGTAAATGAAATTTGCCGACCACAAGGTTAAAGGGCAGCTTGAGATGTCGGCAACAAAAAAGGGAAAGAGAAATGCAATTCAATGGAAAGTTCAGGAAAGAGAGAATTTGCAGACAGATGTACAATGTATCCAATGTCTAGGATATTTGTATCAATTAATCTGGCCCAGGGATGACTGCATACATCAAAGGGATACCCAGCAATGGCAGCTCGGCATTGTGCAAACTGAGTCGGCAATACAAATGCTCTGTGTTTAATTGTATAGTTATTCCGTACAATTGCTGGCACAATGATTATGTTATGACTGTGGTCTCCCTACCAGTGCACACATATGCTGTCAGGCCATAGAACTTTGTGTGTGAAGGCAACACAAATGTCACGCTCAAAAAATAAAAATCCAGCTCAGGAGCTCATATTTGCTTTATACAATTAAACACAGAGCATTTGTTACCTAGGACATTGTGTGATATTATATACCTGCAAATTCTGATCCTTGCTTCACAAGTGCAGAAGTATAGAGTACCGAAGTCTGATGTCAGCTTTCTTTGTTCTGGTTCGCGTGCTGGTTAGAGCGCTATCAATGTCTGCGCACACTTAAGCTATGCGCTTGAACTAGAATACGCAGCACACTTACACTTTGGTACTCTATACAAATGAGACATGGTCCCAACTATAGTTGGGACTGTTCCAACTATAGTGCGGCAGTTGGGTCAGCCCAACTATAGTTAGGACTTGAGTTGCGCCGGACGCTCGATTCGTCGTGCATGCATGCCGCAGGGCTGGCCGGCCACATGGTACTGCTATGAGTTGTCTAGCTGGGTTTTATAGTCCAGCAACATTTGTTATGCAAAATTCAAAGATTGGCGTGGCCCAGCTATAGATGGGCCCCACCCATAGCATATTTCAATTGTTCAAAGTTAAGCCAGACATGTATAAATCAGAGCTCAGCTGTGTAGAAATGTTACGGTAGCTGTAGTTAGGACCGCAAAATTCAAAGATTGGCGTGGCCCAACTACAGATGGGCCCCACCCATAGCTAATTTCAATGGTCCCAAGTAAAGTCAGACGTGTATCAGAGCTGTAGGGAATGTTTTATAGTTGTAAATCAATCTAAACTATAGTTCGGACACTGCAAAATAAAAAGATTGCCATGGCCCAACTATAGATGGGCCCACCAATAGCTAATTTCAGTAGTTCCAAGTAAAGTCAGACGTGTATCAGAGCTGTAGGGAATGTTTTATAGTTGTACATCAATGTAAACTATAGTTGGGACACCGCAAAACAAAAAGATTGGAGTGGCCCAATCATGAGATGGGCCCCCTTGATGACTCCCAACTGTGGAACTACAGTTGGGACCGTCCTAACTATAGTTGGGACGATCCCAACTATAGTTGGGACGATCCCAACTATAGTTGGGACGATCCCAACTATAGTTGGGACGATCCCAACTAAAGTTAGGACCGATACCATAGTTTGGGTGTAACAGTGCCTCTCAAGGTCCTTCCCCATTTACTGATTCTCCGAATACTGCAAATAGATTGGTCGCTACCCACAATCAGTGGATCACAAACTTTCTTGCAGAGAGGACATGTCTTGGTGCCACACTAACAGGTACAACGTGTTCAATATGTTGGCTTGAATGTGCGCATGCAATTGTGTTATTCAAAGTGCACAGACCAAGCCGGGCATACCAAGCAAGTAGCAGTTTAGATGGGATTTTTAAAGTCACTATGAATTTGGCTTTATGAGTCGTGACTAACTGACTTTTTGCACACTTACAGTGCCCGTCCAGCGCAGATATTTCTCAAAGTGCGCCCTGGTGATGTGAGGTAAATGCGGGGACGGCAGGATGTCGTTCCTCTCCACGAACGTCTCGCCCCAGGTCTTGGTTAGGAAGTCCAGCTCCCGCTTGGCCTTCCTGGGGTCGTTCAGGACCGCCGGCAGACTGACCTGGGAACAGTAGATTGTCCATTTGTGTTGGTCGTTGACGACGGAGGGTACCGAAGAGGCGGGCTCGTCTGATGAGCTGCCGTTAGGACTTTTCTTGATAGCGTCTGATGGGAGTCAAGAAAACAGGTATGTAATAATCAATACAAATGTGATGAACAACAACTAAAACCCTGAACTGGGATAAAGATAGTTGGACAGGACTACGAGACAGGTCTGAAAATTCCAAAAAAAAAAATTTCAGTAAATGCATCAATATTTTCCATGCTAAATATGACTTTTTAGGACATGTTAATATCGCTTTCTGATGATTGATACATGTAGGTCATTGCAGGGAAAAATTAGTGATATCCATACGTGTAGGCCCTATCGATTTCTTTCCAAAGAAACAACTTCCATTTCAGACATGTCAGAGGTCCAAACAGGATTTTAAAACATTTTCTCCGTAACTGTATATGAAACATCATGTAAATTTGTTGTGATCCAGAAATACGAGATACAATGCATATGATAGCACGGTGAGTAAACATAAACAAGCAAAGCACTTTTAACTTAGCTTAATGAAAGTGGGTATTAATCAAAGTCTGCAGTGTTTCTTCAGTACTAAACCTACCCCCCCCCCTTAGAACTATGGTGCTCTTGTATTGTAAGCGGAGCACCATAGTTCTAGGGGTAGTACACTAGGCCTACTCACCATTGACAGAAACCAAAGAGTGATCCTTCGCAACATGTGATTCGTAGTCCCCGTCACTTACTCCCTCTAGTGGCAGTGTCGTACAAACACCGTTCAACCCATATCGACAGACGAAGGAGCCACCTTCCTTGGTGCAGTGATACTCTCTCAAATGCAGGCAAAAATCTGCCGGGTTCTTAAACGTTAATGCACAAAATCGACATGACTTCCAATTCGGCGCTTGACCCGAAGTGGAGTTAGGATTCGTCCTCGTTTTGGGGAACCCAAATTCAGAATTTGAACCCGTTCTTTCATGCCTATTTTGGTGGTGTGATCTTGTTACGTGTCTGTTGCCGGCAGTGGAAGTCGACGCTCTGCTGCCGTGCTGTTGTGCATGGTGAACCTGGTTGAGTTTGGTGGGTTTCGATTGCAACGATTGTGAACGACTCTCCCAACCACTCATGGCGTCTAAATCGCTTCAAAAATCAAAACACTAACAAGATTACCGATAACAACCAACTCTCTGATGTATATATTACACATGATTAGACATATGCTACGAATTACCAATATTAACACAGGAAAAACCGAGTGTTTTCGCTCCGGGGATTCTCCACGTAGAACGCCTGGTTAGTCACCATTTTGTCCAATATTGCGTGATTAATCCATGCAGTTCAAGGAGTTGAAAAAAAACTTGTACCCACAATGCGTTCGGCATAGACTCGTTTACAGTCGTTACCATATCCGTGTATGCAGCCAGACATAAGGTGCTGAAGTTTAACCGCCTTGATTTACGGTCACGTTGTGAAATTCTCCCCCTGAAACATACGTTCAACACCGGCGTCTGATGAGGATGCTGACGTTCGTGTACATTCTGAAGGGGGCGCGGTTTCTGAGTGGGAAGAGGTGGGAGGGCTGCCTAGTTATGTCATTCTGTCTTTGTCATTTATAATATTTTGGCAAGAATAAAACGCGTTTTTGTCCTTTTCATACAAAATCTGTTTCATATACAGGAAAGCAAAAGTTAACTATACTTAGTGAAGTAGTTACCGGTACTTTTATTCCCAAAAGGTACCGGTATTGAAATTAAAGGGAATGTACACAATTGGCTTTTGCTGTAATTTTCAGAAATGAACTATTTGAGGGGTTATTATAATAGATCAAATATTGTTATACTGAAATGTTTGAAGTTTTGTGTTTGAAAATGCTGGAAAAACCAAGAAAAACAAAAATGTTCAAGTAGTCTGGTTCCCTGACTCCACTAAAGATAAAATGTATCAATTTAAAGATGCCGGAAAATTGTAAGGTAAGGGAACAAGTCTAGCTGGCCTGCACCCGTCCATGAACATGTAACTAATAGCAAACATAATTTGGACTGAAAAAAAATAGTAAATTTGGAGCAGTAGTTGAAAATAGTTAGGTGTTTCCAATGGTGGTCGGCCGACCACCGTTGGAAATGTATACAAAAATACCATTTTCTTAAAAATGACTTCACACCAGGTGCCATAACTTTACAGGATGCTTTTGACTGTCATTTACCAACATCCTAGTAAGATATATCTTGAAAACTGGGTAGTTATATTTTTTGATGTTTGCAAATGTTGTATATTCCCTTTAACATTGAAAATGGGAAAAATTACAAAGGATTCCAAAGGGCAAGAGTTGTAAAACATTGGAGAAAGCAAATGGCAAGACACTTAATGTAAACACTGAGCAATTGCACTTGTTCATGAGAAATTTTATTTAGAAAATCACTTCTATCACTTTTTTAATGTGAAAATTAGCATTCAACTTATTATTTTGTGCTATTAAATTACCCCAAAGCCACAGCTTTTCAATGGATTTCTGTTACTGCCTCCAGCATTGAAATATAGCTGCAGAATTACAAAACGCATATACCCCAATGATGAATTTTATATCTCCAAACTACTTCTAATTCTAAATATTTTTTTTTTATGATACATCCATAAATTATGTTTAATACATTTACAGAAACAATAGAGACACATAGACCTATATGCTGTTGACTGTGTATTCACAAACATGGCAAATCTTTTTTTTTTTACAAAGCTAACCAAAACAAACAATAAGTAAATAAGTATAATGCAGAGTCAGAGGTACAGCAGCACAGTAAGTTTTTACATTCAAAGCGTGAGATCCAACATGTTTTGAAGAAAAAAAGTTATAGCATTCTTATAAGTAGCAGATATAATATGAAAACTTTTTTTATATAGCAAGTATAGAGATATATTAATTTGTCAAACGTAAAATCAAGCATAACTGTTTTTTAAAAGAAAACATTCCGTCAGTGTCCCTATTTGTACAACTATTTTTAAATAAAAAAAATGAATGAACCACTTTTATTTGTTTTATCTTACTACAAACTACGTTGCATTCGAAAGGAAGGGGGACTGAAAAATGCAATCCTAGCAATTTATTGATCAGTACAAAAATACATCGGCATTCCACAAATTGCATGCACGTTAATAGGCTGATATGGGCTTTATTCACGAGTCGGCCATATTAAATTAAAAGCGAGGTAAAATCTTTGTTTTTGGAACTTGTGAACAGAAATGAAAGCAATGACATAAACAGGGGTGTGAGTGACCACTGATTTAAATAGCTGAAAACAGCTGAAAAAAGGTGTAAAAAAAGCTGAACTTTGGAAATCTCCTATACTTTTGTGCACAAACTGAAATCGGCTTTAAAGCTGAGATTTCACGCCCCTGATAAAATTAATTACAAATTAATACCAGTCGGCTCTCATGAATAATTTACAATTTGTGACTAAACCCTAATATTTGAAGCCACATTTAAGAAAAAAAAATTGAAAGTGAGGCAATGCATAAACAGTCTGACGCCATCCAATTCAACAGTTCACAATTTACAAAATATATTCAGGGAACACAACCAAAAATCCGCAGACACTGTCCACCCCCATATGCACAGAGATGGAGGGTAGGAGCTGGCCCACGTGTACGACTGCCTCCTGTCGTGTGACAAAGATTGGTCACGTGACAGGTCACGTGAGGGCCTCGACAACACCAGTTGACAATGACACCGTGATGGTGTCGCAAGCTCCTGATACGAGTTCTGTAATCAAAGTCTCAAAAAGGTATCTTTTATTTAATTGATATAATAATGGGACAGGAAACGAACTTTCATGCTCGACAACCAAAATGGCTTCCTTGTTATGTAATGGGAGAAAGCTTCAAATTCACTGCACCAATTAATTGAAATCCTCCTGAACCAACATGAATGACAAGTTTCTGACTAACTGAGGCTTTAAAGGCATTAGGATCATTTGCTTTTCATGCATTTTGTTCATTTCCAATAATAACACCACTCAAAATCAAAAGGTGGAAAGTTCAAAGCTTTAACCTGTTGAAGTTTTCAGCTCGGTGGATATACTTTTGATCACGAAAAATACAATTTCGGCTATAGCACTTTATGAGCTCCGTGCACTAAAAAAGAGGGCGCCCTTTTACCTAACAACGACGTCCCATGGGCGGGACATTTCGCTGGTTGACACGCACCGTTCCTTGTGTGTGACGCACGTACACCAGGGGATTTGTACTATGTACACGCAGTGGCCGCGCTTCGCGGCAAATGAATTGCAGTCAGGCAAGATGGCGTCGGTCGGTCACCCCCAACTGTACTTCCTTTGCCGGTGAGGGGGTACTTGTGAACCAGTACCAGTATGATCTTTAATCTAAGTAAGCTTTTTGATAATAAAGTTGGTTGGTTACTTTTTGGATAAATGCAAATGATCCTATATGCCTTTAAGAAATAACCCAGTTTTGATTCCACACATAAAACCTTTTGAAGAATGTCATCAGATGAAGACTGTGCTTTGGAAAAAAAAAAAGGCGAAAGTCTTAAAGATTTTCGCCGTTTTTGTTTTGTTTTGTTTTTTTGGTGCGGTAATCTGAGGGTAAGCAATTGGTCTTGCTGCACACTCCATCACGCTCGATGTTGAAAACCTTTTTGCTTTTTCACTTCATTATCAATGTACTACATACATGTAGCTTGACTACTTCATATAAGGCCCAAAAAAAAATACTCGGTCTCTGGTCAGCGCGTGTGTCGATTTTAATCATGCGCGTCAACCTTTTTTTTTCTTCATATTAACACGGAAGCTACAACAGCGCCCTCTATTGCCGCGCCTCCTCAAATTTTTGTACCAAGGAGCACCAAGGAATGGGGAAATTGCACCAAGGCAAACGATAAAGGGCACCAGGGCAAATTATGGAGGACACCAATGTATAATGAGGACACAAAAAAGCAAAATAGTACCCACCTTGTCTGTACAATACAAGCTTGAAAAAAAAAAAAAAAAACGCGTCGCCGCATCAATTCCGGAACTTCGGTCTGACCAGAGACCGACCTTTTTTTTTTTTGGCCTAATAATGACTAGGAATAATTATAAAATATAGGCACTGCACGTGTGTGCTGGAATTTACTACCTTACGGAGACATGAACACAATAGGGAACAAAAGATTGTATACGTCTCCAGAAGAACATTTCTATAGATGAATACGTCTCCACAAGAATTTCACGAAATAGATATATGGATTTTACTCAAAAACTAGGAATTTCCAAGGTAGGTTGATCTGTCGCAAATGGAAGAGTTTTAGAAAAGGGATATTTAGTCCAAATTTCAGCCCAGGAAATTAATTCTGGTTAAAATAAGAGCATTTTGAAACTTCAATTTCACACTCGAAAACTTTACTACACGAGAACAAAGAAATGTCTCCACAGGAATACAAATTCCAGAATGGGTGTGTTTGCATGAGTGTAAAAGAAGACAACCTTGGAGCCTCAGTGAATTCTAGATTTTTTTCTTTTGGATTGAAGTTTATATTAATTTTTTTTTTTTTTGGGACACTTTTCACGGAAGTTGCTCTTTACTGCACATGTATCTTATAGAACATTTACATGCAAATTTGCACTATACAATAAACCTATCAAGTTTGATTCAGGACACAGCAACTCGCTGTTTGACCTGATTCAATCCATCATAAGTCTACACACAAAAAAGGAAACCCAAATTATTCACTTAAAATATTAAACAAGAGAAAAAAAACCTGCAGCAAATTCCGATAACAAGCTCAGGGGACACCATGTGAAAGCTCAGGCAACAATTCACACCTTGGATTGGGCATGGTACCAAAACAAAATATTAGGCATGATAGAAAACAGTGAAAATCAGCCAAATTTTAATAAATCTGCATTTTCCCTGAGCCCTACTCCAAACTAAATTTTATCATGTTAACCTTTTCTGTCGTCTGTTTTAATACCATCTATTAATTTGAAATACTACGCATCGGACATGACTTTCCATCTGCCACAAAAGCATTAACTTTGCGATGGATCTGCGCTTACTTTAGTAGCAAAGTGATGCAAACCATTGAAACATACTTTACAATCGAGTATTTGCTTTTCCGTATAATTCCATCTGCCACATCACTGCCTTTATCTTCAAGCAAACTTGAATCCTCTATTCTGATTGGTCGATCCATGGAAACAATCCGCTGTATATTATCCCGTTTATGCCCATATCCCTACCCACGTATTGTGCTATTCTAAGGCCAAGTTCGCGCAAGGACTATAGTTGACCAATGGTTAACTTACGTTTGCCCGAACTCTGTCTAGTCGACGATGGTTGACTACGCTAGTCGAATATTTGGAACCAGCCTACTGGGATTGGTTGCTTCGCTGGTAACCAATAGCAGCGCGCATTCATAACGCTAGCAGAGAGCCAGGATCCAGAAGTTTTGCGATGACATTTTGACCAGCGTTTGACTAGAGACGTTCGCACGTTGCTATCAGTGCGCAGGCGTAAGGTACGTCACAAATCAACCACTAGTCGACTAATGGTCCTTGCCCGAACTTGGCCTAAGATGCACGCACTATTCCTGTTAAACGCACGTGTAATAGGATTACCGCTGAAAAGTTTGTGTACAGCGTGTGCAATCCGTCTTTACTGTGCGTCAAGTCTGTTTGAAGATAAATTTGTTATCCCACTTGCACTAATGGAACAATGTTGTGCATCGGTGTTCCATATGCCACTCGACTTTACGCATGTGGGACACAGATGCATTACGTTACTCCGTGTTCAACTCGCGCTCGAGGGATAACTAATACAGTACATTTAGGTCGTACTCCAACCAACAACTTCTTGCGTACAAGTGAGGATGTCTTAACCACTAGAAAACCAAGTTTGCGGGGTATGGCGTTCCAATCTGAAAGTCACTAATAACAGTCCTTGTCGTAGCTGAGTTCATCACAAGCTAGCACAGGTCTGGTCTAAAGTAAATCACAAGTCCAGATGAAAACCCGCATGAGATGAACATTAACAAAGGAATACTTTTGTCAAAGTTCATTTGAATAGCTTGTGACTTGACTTGCTACTGAAGGACCAGCGAGGACTTGCTATGGACCCTGGCAAGCTCAGTGGTTGAGAGGTTAAGACACCTGGACCGGTAAGCAGGAGGTCGTGGGTTCGAGTCCCTTCACCGTTTTCTTATCTTCTAGTGAATTTACAGATTCTGCCAGTCGATGGTCAGGAGTGAATGTGACAGCCCTCAGTGTTCAAGTGGTGCAGACGTCTGCACCGGTAAGCAGGAGGTCGTGGGTTCGAGTCCCTTCACCATTTTTTTCTCTTCCAGTGAATTTACAGATTCTGCCAGTCGATGGTCAGGAGTGAATGTGACAGCCCTCAGTGTTCAAGTGATTCAGACGTCTGCACCGGTAAGCAGGAGGTCGTGGGTTCGAGTCCCTTCACCATTTTCTTATCTTCCAGTGATTTACAGATTCTGCCAGTCGATGGTCAGGAGGGAATTGTTAGCCTTTAGTGTTCAAGTGGTTCAGACGTCTGCACCGGAAAGCAGGAGGTCGTGGGTTCGAGTCCCTTCACCATTTTCTTATCTCCCAGTGAATTTACAGATTCTGCCAGTCGATGGTCAGGAGGGAATTGTTAGCCTTTAGTGTTCCAGTGGTTCAGACGTCTGCACCGTTAAGCAGGAGGTCGTGGGTTCGAGTCCCTTCACCATTTTCTTCTGTTCCAGTGAATTTACAGATTCTGCCAGTCGATGGTCAGGAGGGAATTGTTAGCCTTCAGTGTTCCAGTGGTTCAGACGTCTGCACCGTTAAGCAGGAGGTCGTGGGTTCGAGTCCAGTGAATTTACAGATTCTGCCAGTCGATGGTCAGGAGGGAATTGTTAGCCTCTAGTCTGTGAGCCACCTGAGAGGGTATACTATGTGACAGCCAGGTCTCGTGAAGCTGGTTGTAATGTTCCTGACTGAGGTGGAGAGGGTTGCCTCGCCTACAGGGACACCAAATAATCATCAGAATGAAAGCATTAGTATCAGCTTAAATATTACACAAATAATGAATGTTTATGATGCAATGGTAAGAATAATTTCATGAGGTGACAGATGGAATGTTCCATTCCATGAAGCCGAGTGGAATGGAACATTCCATCTGTCACCAAATGACAATATTTTTTCTATTGTATGAATGTGAAACATTCATTACTTGCTTTATAACACCTGAATAAATCCTCGTCATCTGACTGGTCAGAGCCACAGACAGTGTGATCCTGCAATGGAACTTCTATTTACAATTCAATGACATGTGACGAACGACGAATCAGGTGACGGGGATTTATTCAGGGGTTGAATAATATACATTAGTGCTGTGTATTTTCGAATAACTTAGTATTCTAACATTAATTCGGTTGAATATTCAAATATTCAAACACACCAATCAGGATTTGCGTGCGCCTGCAAAAAAAATAATAAATATCAAAAGCATCATGTATTGATATACTATTTCAAGAAAGCAGACAAGCTGATATTTGAAAGATTTTAAAGATGCAAATAAGAGTTAATGGTCTTCACAGAAGGTTCCTTGTAGCCAATCTTAAAACTGTCTTCATCCAGTATCGGATGAAAGGTACGTAACAAATGTAACTTACCTGAGATTCAAGTCTGGTTCCCCGTATTCATCCAGATATGGTGTCTGATGTACACAGCCTTTGTTCTTGGCTGACATCATCAGTAGCTGGCACTCTCGAACCCTGCAAAATAAAAAGAAAAACATCAATCCATCCAAAATGACCACATCTCTTTCTTTTATTTTGACATTTCAAACATGCTTCAAACTGTTGATATCTTTCAGGGAACTGCAAGAATATGTTTGACAAAGGTTTCTCTGATCCATATGGCCTATAATAATGGGCATGTATGTTTATGCTCTTTCAACTCGCAAGGTAAAAGTGATGATCGTTTGAACTAAATTTTACTAAAGATTGTTCGGTATAGCGGTAATTCCTTATATTCATTTTCATATCCTGTTGCTTAGAAAAATAATATGCAAAATTTCGGAGCCAATTTGTGACCTGTCAGCAAGAAATGAGCTTAAAGTTGGAAATTGCCATTTGCAGTACAGTGGGGCAAAGCCAATATTTGAAGAGGCGATTGATTTTTTTTTGTTTTTAGGTGAACCTCAATCTGTAAGTCCTGCTTTATTTTTCTGCATTTTGTTTTGTTTGGTCAAACATCTGTAAAACCTATTTCTTCTCATTTTTTATAAGTTGACTGTTCATTCAGGATGATTCACTGTAACACAGCTACAGGATTTTGAAATGCCATTTTCTCAAGATTCAATTTTACAACTCCAAGCAAGTTGGTGGTCTATATTTCCGTTACTGAACTCAGTATCCCTAAACACTGTATACCATTGGAAAGCTCTTGTTTGACACAATCCAGACAAATAAATATCTCAGTTCTTAAAAAGTCTGAGATTGTCCAACGCATTTAAATACTCAAAAACTAAACTTAAAACCCCACGTTCTTTTCTAGTTCTTACCTGAGGTACAGGCCAACTCCAGCCCCACACGTGATAGCATGGGAGGTACACGCACCCACTGTCTCCCCGTCAATCTCAGTCTGACAACAGTAACTCTGGGAGCAGACTACAGCACCGCAGACCAGGCACAATGCTGGTGCTCGGCTGTCGCTCTGTGCACCGCTGGCCTTCGGACACCTTGAATAAGGAAAAGAAATCATTTCATTAAGATGAATCCAAGAAGAACTGAGCTAGCTGTATGAGCAGAGTAAAGCAGTGTAAGGGCTTTTCACACTATCGTCTCGCCTACCCATTTCGGAATCAACCTGGGTCAAGCTTGAGCACAAACATGGTCGACAGTTCACCATACACGTACCATTGACAATTACATTGGTTTGTGCATGGAATAACCGTATACGTAGATATTGCATTTTCTATCCAAGTGAAGCATCTTAACCCTGGTATTGACCAGGGCAGAATTTCACTTGTGTTGAGCACTGGCCCAATGGAAATTGGATTGTTCCTTTTTTTGAAAAAGTTGGTTCAATTCTTAGGGGTTGGCCAAGATCCAACACTGGGATTTTGGATGGACAAAAAAGTTGGAGCTCTACTATAATAGTTTGTGCATCTATGGCCTTTGGCCTGAATGTACAGTTGGCCAGAATGGATAGGCAGCCAGAGTGGACAAGTGGCCAGAATGGTCAGGTTGATAGAATGGTCAGATGGCCAGAACGGTCAGGCGGCCATAATGGTCAGGTGGCCATAATGGTCAGGTGGCCAGAATGGTCGGGTGGCCAGAATGGTTAGATGGCCAGAATAATCAGGTGGCTAGAATAATCAGGTGGCTAGAATGGTCAGGTGGCCAGAATGGTCAGGTGGCCAGAATGGTCCGGTGGCCAGAGTGGGCCGGTGGCCAGAATGGTCAGGTGTCCAGAATACACGGATGGCCACAATTGTCAGGTGACCACAATAGACAGGTGATCAAAATGGACAGGTGGCCAAAACAGAGAGCTTGGATTTCTACTTACGTAAACATGGACACATTGTTCATCAGATCACTGTAGTCCTCCGGCAGCTCAATCAGTCTGTTGACCACCATTGGAAAACTGTTAAAGAAAAATACACTGATTGATAAATGTTACTGAACGCAGTACAAAACGTCAAAGCAGACATTACCATACACTGTCACTAGTCCATCATAAGTCATCTCATCTCAAGTCAGTAACGAGCTAGCCAAAAGAACTATGACAACTGTCCTTACCGAATGACATCTGCGCCGGTGTCGCTGAGCTGCGACTTCAGGTCTGGATGCTGACACCACGCCTTGATCAGATCCTGCATAATGGGTTCCTGCTCATTGGATACCAGACTAGAGAGGTCATAGGGCACGGCCAGGTAGCGACACAGCTGTTCAAACTCATCCAGGCATGTGGCTACGAAAGAAAGTAAAAACATGCAAGAATGCAAGTACAGGTACAAGAACTTTGCCATGAGTATGAGTACGAGTTGTCAAAAGGAAAAATATGAGTACGAGAGCAGGTATTTTTCCATGAGTATTAAGTACGAGTACATTTCAGGGTACACACATTCCAAAGTACTGTTTGCTGCCAACCTATTGCAGTATGGAAAAACTGCATGTAAGAAGCATTTGCAATGCAGATTACATGTTAAAGAAAGGTGAATCCTCCATTGATTACTTGTAAGCAAAGATGAGCAAACAGTAGATAATGAGTTGTACATTTTCAATAGTGGGGGAGTGTTGCCTAGTGATTAGTGTTTGTGACTCGTGATCAGAGGGTCAGGGGTTTGAATCCAGCTGCTGGCCATATGTTGTGTCCTTGGGCACTTCATCATCACTTGCCTCTCTCCACCCAGGAGTATAAGTGGGTACCGGCATTAGCTGGGGTAAACCTGTGATGGACTAGCATCCCATCCAGGGGGAGTAGAAATATTGCCAGTCGTTTCATGCCAAGGAAACTGGAGGGAAACACCGGCCTAATGGACCATATTGGCTTGTGACAGACTTTACCCCTTTTTTTTTTACATTTTCCATAGAGCACAAGTACATTTTGACTACTTTAGAAGTATTTCACTACAAGAATGAGTATAAGTACTTTGCCATGAGCATGAGTACACGGATATCAATTCCTGTTTTACGGTAGAGACACTGCAATTGTCATTCAAATCAGATTTGTTAACACATGATAAAACATCCAAATTATACAAGAAATCAATGGGCATTACTTTCCTTAATCTTGCAACAAAATGTGCTTGGCACTGGAAAAATACAAATGCCTCAGACTCTTAGGGAAATGCCACACGGTGTTCTGAATAAATTCTGCGCAATATGATTGAGTGACTTGTGCTTACCCTGCAACTCTGTTGGGGTGGGTATGCCGGTGACAAAACGGAAGAAGATGGTGGCACATCGGAGCAAGGGAAGGCAGGACGTACGGACGACGTCCAATAGCCTCCAAGCGTCAGGTTGGACATCAACAGGAATTCTGTCCAATCAAGAAGGGATAAAAATGAAATACTTTCAGATGCATCCTGGGAACAGAAATTTGTGAACGAATGTGCGCTCTCTTAAAACACCTGGACATTACATGGAATGTTACTTTATACGGTGAATCTAAATGCAAAGCAAGACTATAATAAATGCAACTGCATATTCTCCGCTTCTATCGGTGTGGAAATAAACTAGGGAAAAAACAACGAAATAATGATAATTTTGTTGTAGTGTTTTTTTTGTTTTTTTTAGCATGATGGCTTCATTTACACTTTGGTAATTGTTGCCCGCTTTGATGTAGTCCCCCCCCCCCCCGGCCCCAGAATATAAAACCCATGGACTCTATTACAAAAGACAACAATAGTTTTGTTATACCACGGCTTTCTTTTTTAGAGCTTGTTTGAGTCTTTGAATAGTAACCATATGATAAGTTAAAATGTCATTTTTGTAACGACAGGATTTCTTTCTGTTTTGACACCCTATGCAGTCCAATGCTTTGGTCTTTGATTGCATGTGTGTGTCTGCGTTGACACGAGTGTGGATCCGCACTGATACGCAGACATGCCGGGTAACATCATTTCCTTCTGCCAAGGGTCTTTTGTAGCTGTGCTGTACAAAGCATTCAAAATTTTGTGTGGTTTTTTTTATGCAAAACCGCCCAAAGCAAGGCTTTAAAAGCCACTCTTGCCAAAGGGCTATAAAGCAGAAAACTAAGACAAAAAAAAATATCAGGAAAGCTGGAGGTAGGAATTGATATTCCTCTTAAAACAGGCTAGATCATAGAATGGAGAGAAACACGCACTAGGCAAGGAGTTCCAAAGAGATACAGAATGTGGGAAAAGCTAGTACAGTAGCTCTTTGTTCTACATCTCGGCACAGCTAGAGTGTATGGGTGAGAGGAAGCAGAGAGCCTGGTTGCACGCTCAAACACCCTGACAGGAGCAAACACGTCTTTGAGACTGATGAAAGGTGATGTTCCCGGGTAACATGAGGTAATGTACTCTGCGGAGTCCGACAAGTTTTCCATATATAAACGTTTGCAGTATGTCACATGAAAAGTTCTTAACCGCTGAAATTTCACAATCCAATACCATGGAATTATGAGAGTCTATGCACGACCTTGTGGGCAAACAGCGCTCTCTATTTAAAATACACTTTTATACAAATCTATTCACCACCAAGTAACAGTTGACACAGCCTATTACCGGGCTAAATCAGAGAAGGGAGGAACATTAATGCGAAAATCTTCCACAATCTCCTTTACCCATCCATCAGCACAGAAAGATTGCTTCAAATTCTCCTTCATACCAAGGACCCTTGTGGAGTGGAATCACCTGCCTGCTAACATAAGGGAGGCCGCAACTGTTCAAACCTTCAAGACCAATCTTGACGACATCCAGATGTCATCTTTAATAATGGGGGCCCATCATTGGCGTCTGCTAGCCACCATGCGCCTGCAACTTACATATCCCGTAGCAGAGATTGTTGCAGTATCCAGCAGAAGCAGAAGATGCGTTCCTCCCCCCCCCCCAACACACAGGAGTACAAAAGGAACATGGACCACATCACTGTAGACAGCATTCATTGTCACTGGTTTCTTACCCTGCTAATGTTCTTAGTCTTGTGTATGCCTGCAGCATGACCTGAGCGTGCTGGCTACTGCACCCATCCTGATCCATGCCGGACTCCTCATCTACGATATGCAAAGAAAATCAGAGAAACAAGAGATTAAATTAAGGTTGACATTTGAATCAGTATAAAAGCGTCTATTGGGTTTTATCCCGTCATTGACGCAATTTATTAAATAATGTACCCTCATTATTGTCCAAGAGCTTGCAAGAATAAATTCGCAAGCTTACTCAGGTGGAACTCGAACCCACCACTTCCTGCTTACTAGTGCAAACATTTAAACCGACCACATTTCAAGAAATACACGTGCAGTGCGGAATAGAACAGTGGGCATTACGTGACCACAACATCCAATTTTGTTAGATGTGTCATGGTCTATATGGACAGTTAGATTTCAAAGATCGGTGGGGTTGCTCCCTGCCCCATCCCCTCCCCTAGTTATCCCCCACCTCCCCCCTCCCCACCCCAACCCCAAAAAATATCAACTGCACTGGGTATCTACCTTGACTGTCTATCTGAACTGTGAGTAGTATCTGCACTATGTGTGCAGTAAGGACTGCCCTCAAAGCATGGTGGCCCTCTATTGGCATGGTGGATATGGTAGCCTTCAATCCAGTCGCACTGTCACCTTTCTGCATGGTAGCCCCTGATAGACACACACTGACCTGCATGGGAGAGCGGGAGAAGAGTCTTGAGCAGGAGGCCAAACAACTGAAGCCCATTTCAGCATGTATACTTGAGCCATGCATAGGATTTATGTAACAAACTGTTTGTAAGCTGACAACATAGTATGCTCAATTGTACGAAACTTGGCATAACTGGGAAAGCTTGGATAACGACAATCACGGCCTTTCCAATGGTACTTTTTGTGTACTATATCATGTTGGTCACAATTGAACTATTGCCGTTAGCGAGTTAGCCACGCCCCTTAGACAACCCTATGGAATTGTGTACATTAAGTTTTGATTGTCTCAGATTTTGCGCGTTCCGCGTCCATTTGTATATCATGTAATTAGACAATATTTCACAAGCTGTGTTGACGCGATTCTTCCGCGATAGGTTAATAGGTGAGGGCGTGCTGACGTCATCCGATGAAAACATCTATTCATTTGCACACCAGTTTTCATCGGTTGCTATGTGTTACCATTCAGCACTCCAGACTCAAGAACCATTGAGTTTCAAGAACATAAGTCTGGGCGCTAGATAAGCCAATGTTTTGAAAAAAAATCTTGTCTTACTGTCTTGTGAATCAGGTAGCAACACTCAAAAATCTCTCACATGTCAAACAGCATTTTATATTTTGTGACTAGCTGGGCATTGACAGACGATTTATCAACATTTGTTTTTTTTTATAATTCAATAGTGGATTGCTTTGTCATTCAAACGTATTTTCAGTGGTGGCTATCAAAAGTGAAAATTCTCGGAACTATAACTATTACTGTTCATGTCTGTGAACAATGTTACAACATCACATACAGGTTACGTAGGTTAGGTCCTGTTCTGAATTTATTGGTTACGGCTTGAAATTACACACCTGTCTATTGTAGCGGCTGCAGCCACTCCCCATAGACTCGTGTGTAATATCAAGCCATAGCCAAGCAATTGAAATTACACACCTGTCTATGGTAGCGGCTGCAGCCTTTAACCATAGACTCGTGTGTAATATCAAGCCATAGCCAAGTAATTGAAATTACACACCTGTCTATGGTAGCGGCTGCAGCCACTCCCCATAGACTCGTGTGTAATATCAAGCCATACCTAAGTAATTGAAATTACACACCTGTCTATGGTGGCGGCTGCAGCCTCTCCCCATAGACTCGTGTGTAATAGCAAGCCATAGCCAAGTAATTGAAATTACACACCTGTCCATGGTAGCGGCTGCAGCCACTTCCCATAGACTCGTGTGTAATATCAAGCCATAGCCAAGTAATTGAAATTACACACCTGTCTATGGTAGCGGCTGCAGCCACTCCCCATAGACTCGTGTGTAATATCAAGCCATAGCCAAGTAATTGAAATTACACACCTGTCTATGGTAGCGGCTGCAGCCACTCCCCATAGACCTGTGTGTAATATCAAGCCGTAGTCAAGTAATTGAAATTACACGCCTGTCTATGGTAGCGGCTGCAGCCACTTCCCATAGACCCGTGTGTAATTCCAAGCCGTAGCCAAGTAATTCGGACGCAGCCATACCTACTTTTGACAAGATTTGTGACCCATGGTGTTCAGTTCAGTAAAATATTTTGAAACAGCTTTAGGGCCTAAAATACATACATACCAGCAATGTGAACATGTCAATGTCAAGCAGACAAGGCCCAGTATTCGCGTGCTCTGCAGAGAATACTGTGGATAAAGAATTCCGACATAAATTTATTAAGTCTGGTTTAATCGCCTAAATTCTTAATGGAAATCGGTAGGAAAAAATGGACAACTTCTTCATGGCTCCGGGACAAATTTTGAAGTGAGAAATATTTTTCCAAGCAAACCTATCTAAGCTCGCCTGTATTAAGTGAAAATCAAAAAAACATCACATGGTATTTAAGATGTCGACATATCTTTAATTATATAACACCTCATCCACAGATTCTGTATCTTGATTGGCCAAGAGATTTTTTGCTATCTTGCTGTGCATGGCCAAAAGTACTATACCCGTAGTAACCAGAATACTATACGCAGCACAGCAACCAGTACTGTGTGTAAATGTGTGTGCGTTACGTGGATTGTTCCCAAGCGCTAGCCTACAGAGCTGGGTTCAAACATTTCATGAAGGGGTAGTTTGGAAAAGTGCAAGTAGATTTTCAACTACTTTTGTATTCAAACAGAAGTACATTTTAATTGTATTTAGATTAAATTAATCTGTTATCTCTTAAAATCAAGCAGAATATGAGGGAGAGATGTTATAAAACAACTGCATTATCTCGTGGTGAAGTAAAACTAGCCTCCCATGGTGATCCATAGAGCATTCTATTTTCCCAAGGTGAAAGAATGCTCAATGGATCACCTCAGGAGGCTAGTTTTACTACACCATTCAAAGCAGTCAATGTTTGTATACTAACCAATTTTTATTGTCGAGTTACTTCCTGTGCTTGGCAAGACTTAGGAAATGGTTACCAAGTTAGAACTAAAAAAAAATGTTGTGTACATATGCAGGTATCTTGGGCACCAGACCAGAAACCAAGCAGTGCTGTAGACAAGTCCATGAAAAGTCCAGTCAAAAAGTAACAACGGACGAACAACAAAGGAACACCTCTGGCCACAGTTCACTCAAATAGATTCTGACTTAACTTGAGACTGACGAACTTGTGATGGACCAGTAAAAGGACTTGCAATGGTATTGATACAGCACTCGGAACCAATTAGGAACCGTAATAACCAACTATGGAGACAACACCAATACACCAACTTGAATGTAAAGGTTTAACAATCTTTGGGAGAGAACTTTTACCTGACAGCAGTCGGACGACATGCTTCTGGATGTGGTTCTGGTCGCAGTAAAAGGTGTTCACCATGGCAAAGCGCACTAACGCTTTCAGTCCCTCAGTCTAAAGGGAAGGAGAAGGGGATATTTACATATGTAGAGTGCTCCAAAAAATTTACACTTTTTCAGACGCAGATTTCCTGGAATTGGGGAGACATGTTAAAAATGTTTTATAGATATTCCTTAACTACAGTATGTTCATGGTATATGGTGAAAATGGCGCTGAAAATAAAGCCTAAATTAAGAAATGGCGATGTTTTAAAGAAATATGGTCAAAAGCCAGCATGTCCAAACGCATGTCTATGAGATATGGTGAACACAATAGCACTACGTGTACAAAGAACTGCAATAAGTCTTACAGCATGGGCCCTACCAATGATGACCTACCTGTCTAGATGCCATCTCTCCAAATAGTGGCTTGCCTTTGCTTCTCAGTAACACCTCTGAAGTCATGACCATAAGAAAAGAAGAAAATCCAGTGAACTCCAAAAATGTGGCTGTCACTTCTGTCTTTTTCCTTCTTTTAATCTTTATAATTACTTCATTCATTTTTGTTGTTCTTTCATAATTGTTCTTAAGTGTAATGTTTAAGTTGCTGATTGGAAAGATGACTTTTTTTCCTTAAGTTTTTTTGCCATGAAGAAATATAGTCAAATCAAGATGAATTCTTGTTAGAATGGATGATCTATACTAACTCGACGGCAGCCATTTTCTGAGGTGTCACCAGGCTCGCTGGAGTCGTGCTCAGGTAGTACGCACGCACTCCCAACTCCTTCGACCACAAGGGTTTACCAAAATGCATGTGCGTCTTGTCTATAAGAATGCGTGCAGCATGCCCGAAGACATGGTGCCACCTCAAAAAACGACTTCGCATTTTGTTTGCCCAATTAGTAATGAACTTGGTATTGCGTTGTGTTTGTCATTCATACCTGTTGATTGTATTGAGTAAGCGCAAACATTCCAGCCCAGAATGGAGACTCTCTCGTTTTCATCGTCTGGCATGACGCCGAGGCCAACCTACAAACAAAACAAACTCTCAAAATAATTTGTGACCTGTCACAACAGGAGTGAGCCTCGATTCTCAAATGTTCATGTTGCAGTACAGTTGGACTAAGCCAAAGTTAGAAGAGGTGGCTGATGTTGTTTTTTAGGTGAGCCACAATCCACTATAGTCCATCATTTGTAATTTGTGCATTTTGTTCGTTTGAAGCAACAAAAGAGTTCAAAATCTAATGAAGGATTCTGAGCAACTAACCTGATGAAGTTTCAGCTAAGCTTCAGCTGTACATTCCGAGAAAAACAGCATTCTAAGACCTCAATTTCAAATCAAAAGTTACTGGAATCATGTTTTGAATTGTTTTGAATTGCAGCTATACGCGACGTAGCGCACTGATCTGACGAATTATAACAATCGCGCGCGCGTGTGCGTCGTTCCAATACTCGTGCGCGCTGCGCTGAATAACAAAACGAACTACTAATTTAAATTTTCCTACGGTGCTTCTTAAGAATCACCGTTGGAAATGCCTTCTTTCGTTGATTACTTCAAAATGACTGCTTCCCAGAAAGAATAATTTCACAGGGAGTTTAGTTCCCATACTATCTTTCAACCAAGTTTGTTTTTCAACAATAATTACGCCAGTTACTTTTCGGATGGCTGCAAATGATGGACTATAGCTTTAAGTCCTCCTCTGCCTTATCCAAAAAAAATTGTTATTTCTATCATTCATCTACAGGTGAGTCACAAAGAAAGTGACCCGGGTAAATTATATTTTTCCTTAAAAGGCAATTAAATTTGATAGACTAATGAAAACGTCTTAAAAGAGCATGTTCTTCCACTCATCTTAAAAAAAAAAAAGAATTACTGAAATTGATCCACGCTATCAGAAGTTATGCATGTTTACTAAAAAAATCCATTTTTATAGCTGTCCATGGAATGCCATTGGAAGCAATTGAGCGAAGTGGGAATTACAGATTACATGCAGGCATTCAAATAAAAATGAGATTTTAATCATTTAAATCAAGACGGAAACATTAGTTTTACTGTCAGATTTTTGTGTTTGAATACGAGGAACAAGTCATCTATTTTATTCTGAAATATTAACGGCACTTTTTGTCTGTTTTCCTTTGCGAGTTCTCGTTCATCCATGGAGGTGGGAAAAGTCCACGTTTCATTGTATTTAATGGGTATTCAACAGTTTGTAAAACGGGCAATGATCAGTGGTGGACAGCTGAATGGTGTGATCTTCATATTAAAATAGTCATAACTTGGGAATGGAGTGTGCAAATTACGTGAAATGTTCACAGTTACTAGTCAATAACATGCACTTTATGCCTATGTTATTTTTATGAAATGGAGGAGCCACTTATTTTTTAGCTATTTTTTTTTAATCCGTCACTTTCTTTTTATAGATGCATTTTTAGGCTTTCTTATGTCCACGACAACTGTTTGGGAAAAAACCCATGATGCAAAAAAGCAAGATTTACTACATAACTGCCCCACTGCATCACAACCTGCGGTCTGTCTTTCTACTACTGAACTCAGTTCCCCCAAACATGATTTACCATTGTTGCGTAAAAATCCAGAATTACAAATATCCAAATTCTCAAAAAAAATCTGACTTCAAGCTCATTTTGTTAAGACAGGTCACATTTCAGCAATAAAACCTACAAATAAGTTTTTTTCAAATTTCACACCACAGTACGAACTCAAAGCCTCATTCATCAAGTATCTGTGGACGAGAGTGCTACTCACAGTGTAGGCTGTCTTGGAAAACATACGGATCATCTCCTGAACACTCTTGGAAAAGGGAAAACTATTGAAAGAAGGGGGAAAAAGAAGTTTTAGGAATAAAAAAATAGCACATCAAACTATCTTCAAACAATTAAGCACTGTCGATATATTGATATTTCTCGATTATTTGATATTATTTTGATATCAGTATCGCCTATAATTGTAATTTTGTCATTATATCGAAATATTGAAGATTTTGATATTGAGCAATGATATCAGGAATATCAAAAGTGCGTCAAATAACTGTTAAAATATATCTCTCATTTGTGTTGTTACTTTGTGTTTAACGTTTGCTGAATAATGAAATAAAAATCGGTGATGCTTTGTGCTCTGCGTTCTCTGGAATTTGCGGTCTCCCCAATTGTAAAACCTCAATAACTCATTCTGGACAAACTCTCAGTGCTGAGATTTGTTTAAAAATGTTTGAGCAATATGCTTCAGAGAAAGTCGTGGAAAATTGGGACTGAAGATTTTTGTTTTTATCAAGACAAAGTTTTATCTTTATGGTCTTTAACTTTTACATGGTAATAATCGATATATCGAATATGCTCGATATTGGATTTCCGATATATCGATTATTGAAAATTCTGATATCAACAGTGCTTAAAGCACCAATCATTTTCTTTTTAGTAAAATGAAAATCAATCAAAGCATTTTACTTGGAGCCTTGCAGCAGGGCACAGAATTTTTGGAACTTCTGCGTGGCGGCATCCCCCAGCGTTTTGGCGGCGTCTCCCAGTGTTTCCAGCGTTTCCATGGTCTGGGAAGCTGCGTCTCCTAGTGTCTCAAGGAGTCCCGTGCTGGTGAATATTTGCCTGTCAAGATCTGGGTAGAAGCATCAACGATCCTTGGTAAGCGAAGATAATAATCATGGGTTTTTTTAACGGCACAATTCAGGACAGCTGTGCGTTTTCAAATAATTTAATATTGCTGCCGAACACTGCCAAAACAAACAAAACTAAAGTTCGGTTAAAAAGTGCCGAACCAAACCGAAACCCAAACCGAACCTGACGCTCCACTTTAAGCACTATAAACATTAAACAATTTGACTCCTAGTTCTGTGGGTGCGGGTCAAAAACTGGCAAAGGTTACAAATGGCAAACATTTTAAACTCTTTTTTGTTTTCCAGAGCCCAGCCTGATACCTTCGCTGTCGAGTTTTTCCATCTTCACTGTTGATCCCATGTGTCCCTCCATATCAGCTGTTGACCCCTCTGCCGATGTGGACAGATCCAAGGGATCTGATCTGGACTGTTGTGGTGGCTTCACCCCGGAGCGTACCATTCCCTGAATGAGGTTGAGCCACTCCTGGAAGGCGCTGCATGAGGTGTCACTGTTTACGAGGAAAGTGTTAAGTACTACAGGTTAGGAGGGAATTGTGTGTAAAAGGTTAATTTTTAGATTTTTGAAACATTTTTTCTCTCTTCATGGCAAAATGCAAAAACAACAAGTAAAACGTATAATACAGACATAATAAAGACCAATCCAGGTTGCAAAACATAAAAAATGGGGTTTTTTGTGTGAGGTTTGTCGACCAATTTTTAGATGCAGCTTCGGATCTTTATCTGAACATTACCACCATTGCTTTTTTATTCAATTAATTTTGTAATTCATAAGTATGGCCGAGGAGTTGGGGATAAACCCAAAACGGGAAAAAGAAAAATTTGGGGGACTTGCGAGCCTCAAGGTTCAAATGAACTTGGGAGAAGTTTGCAGATACACCATGGTTAGAAAAGGGTGCTTCTGAGAGCTACAGGCATCCATCACTTTAGGTGACAAAGACGCTCCTTTGTTATTTTTCATCCCTGCTAACTTGTGACTGGACTTGTATATTATCTTCCGAGTCAGCGTGGCATGTCAGTTACATCACTTGGCGCTCAGTCATCCATGACGGTAAAATGGAGTTCGTGGTGTCAAGACAAAGAAGACATTGTTATGTAACAGATGGTGGTTACCATTTTCCTATTAGTCATACCCGAGAAATCAACAAAATAAGCTCGGTTTCTTTCATTTTTAAACACCCTGTAGTTAGCACAACAGTCCTGCTAACTGTTAGGCAGCGCCATGAAATGGTGGCAGAGACTTGTAATAGACTTGTGACCGAACTTGTGAACTGTGTCTAATATGTGGTTTACTTGTGACCACGCTTGTGAACTGACTTGTGATTTACCTGTGACCGGATTTGTGACTAGACTTGTGATTTACTTGTGACTGAACTAGTGAATTGAATCGGACTTGTGATTTACTTGTAACCAGATTTAGGAACTGACTTGTGATTTACTTGTGACTGGACCTGTGAATTGAGTCGTAGTTGTGATTTACTTGTGGCCAGACTTGTGAGCTAACTTGTGATTTGCTCGTGACAAGAGTTGTGATGGACTTGTGATGAACTTATGATCCATCTTAAGTGCCTGGACACCAATACTTGAGGACTGCAGCCTACCTTTCTTCCTCCGGCAGCAGAGCCTGCAGCGGTGGGATGAGGGGTATGACGGTGTTGCCGATGGTCTTACACAGCGGGCAGAGGTACTGGTGACGGGTCAGGTCATAGCTCAAGTTGTTACGGAACCGAAAAGTCCTGCGCTGCTCCTTGATGACCAAAGACTCAAAATACCTGAAATTGTAATTCAGTCAAAAACATTCATAAACATTTTATTTTTGTTAAAGGCTGCTTTAGAATAATATTCTTAACTTTGCTCGCCCCATGTTTTACTTCTCACAAGTTTCACCACCTCCCCCCCCCCAAAAAAAATAGATGTGTGATTTGAATTGCTAGAAATACAAAAGTTATTCGATATTTAATGAGACATCGACCCAAAAAAGGAGCCATTTTTAAGTTAGAGAAAACCTTTACTTATTTCAGAAATGTATGGACCAATTTTTTTTTTCAATTGGTAGGCTAGCAGAGATTTCCATAACAAAAATTTGGCGCAATCTGACAAAGCATTTGGATCATTAATATTCCACATATTGCCCAAGAATAACTACATTTAGCTGTACACTGTCAATGGAAAACAAAACATTTTTGAATTTGATATTTTGCAAGAACGTTGTTTAGGGTTTTTTTTTTTAACCATTTCGTGCCGGATAACGTGTATACACGAAAAGGTTTTGCGATATTCGGAACGGATGACAGATAAACACGCGAGGAGCGGGGCCGAAAATATCTGTCAGCGACCCGCTCGCAGCGAGCAAGGCCGGAAATATGAGTGTGCTGCCCGAGGGTGATGGCTTCAACCCGCCTGGCTTGAGGTCGAGTGAAAAGTAATCTCGTGCCTCGTTCTGTTCTTGTCAAAATAATCCTGGAGCGAACTGGTTAAATAGGTCAAACTTGAAGGTTTTCATGGTGAAGATAGCAATAAGATACAGGTTTATGGTAGCACCATGTGACAAATCTCTTTTTGTGAGTTTGTGCGGTTCTGAAAAGAACCGAGGGAAACTAAAATAGGTGTTTCATATGTAAGACATCAGTCTACAAATTCATAAATGATAAGCACAAACAAATTGTAAGGCCAGGATTCCATAAAAGGGGGGTACATTTCGTGCCCCCTCCCCCTTTACCCCCCAGTTTAGGGTTAAGGTAGACATGGTCAAATAAACAGAAGCTATTTTACCCTTGCCAGCAGTCAGCGTGCATGATGTGACCACAGGTATTGGCATGCACACCCCAGGTCAACTGAGCCGACACAAACAGTGGATCAAGCTCATCTGGAACGAGAAGAATATTAACCAATCACATAAATGAGTTGATTGGTGAAGTTATTCCTAAACAACATGATGACCATGGGAAGTTTTTTTATCAGGCTTTGCAAAAAACATTGTGTGTCTTGAGGAAAAAAATGTCACAATACAGTCAAAACAACTAACTCTAGAGGGAAAAATAAAGATCATTAGTTATAGAAGTAGAATACATTGACTAATGTCTAGTATACCGAGTTTGTCAAATCTGAGCAAGACAAACGCTGTGCCCGAATCAATAGCCACGACCCCAGAAGAATATTCTTAGGAAAATTCGTGGAATCAGGCAGGGACTGAAAACCCAATCCACATATTGGCCCGGGCAGGAATCAAACCTGGGTCACAGCGGTGGAAGGCGAGGAAAGTACCGCTACGCCAACCTGAATCAAAAATACCACCACTTCTTCTGAACTACCCCTTGTTTATGCACATTCGGAAAAATATCAGTTTTGTGTGGTTAATAATGTTACATTAAACTTACCCGGATTTCCCAAGTCTTTGTTACGAGCTTGAGCCAATACAGTTGACCTGCAATATGAAAGATATATGAAAAAAAATCATGGACAAAAATTCGGAATCGGTGACTTGTGATGGACATGTTTCAGTTTCAGACCAATATTTCAACTGTGTATTCGGTACAAACTGAGTTATTCCTAATCTCCAGATATCTAGCATAGTTCCACTTTTTTGCATTATCCCACTCCAACTGGTTATTTTTTTATGTCAGGCCATTCAAGTTTGCTTCAATGTTCCTGTATACGTTGGTCTGGCCCTTTTACTTTACTTTCCTTCTTTGAAATCTTCACTTTTACAATGTATATGGGTCATTCTATCAATTTTGGGTCCACTTTTTTTTCCTGTCCCTGTTACATCTGACATTTATAATATAATTCTGATGCACTCCTTAATGCAGTCGTTCTCCAAGAGTGATTATGAATAGCAAACTACCTACCAAACAACTAAAACATCATTTGGAGTCAACTTAACGATATGCAATGGCAAAATGCCAAGGTAACATGGACAGAAAAGTGTCACACTCTAGACCTTAAATCATGTTTCAGTGTATTGGGATTTTTATAAAGGCCTGCCCCTACGAGCCTGGCTTCTCATGATCATACCTCCATCTAATCAGAATTGATTCCACATGGATATTCTCTCCTTTCGATGGAAATACATGTTATTGAAATGGAAACTCCTGCTGCACAACTTAAATTTGTGTTCCCTTAGCTAGTATTGAGTTTCGTTCCCCCTCCCACAAAAAAAATTCCTTTTCTAGCAATACAAAAGTTGTTCACTTTTGCATGAGACATCGACTGAAGAAAATTGGCCCATGTTTGGTTATTGAAATATTACTTTACAATTTTTGAATAATCAGCTGCCAAACAATAATTTCGTTCTTGCCGGGTAGACTGGTTCCCGCCCATCCATTTTGATAATACATGGACCAGGAGCCAGTTTGTTTGCAAAGCGGGTCCATTTGTGCCTAAAACAAAAACCTTTGGGTTTTTTTCAGAGGGTTGCAGAGGTAAAAAAACCCAGGGAAAAAAGGATATTTTGGGGTTGGAATAAAACATACAAATTGAAAATGTATTAACCCTAACGTACCTGAATCCATCAAAATCCACACCCCTGTTTTGGAGGATTTCGGCGGACTCAGGATACCTCCATGTTGCAAAAGTTTGGGGATTTTGATGGATTCAGGGCAGTAAGCCTAGCAGTACTGAAGGATTTAATGGATTCAGGATAACTCCATATTGAGCAGTTGGGGGACTTTGATGGATTCAGGATCTCAGTTTTACTCTTTGGCTATATGTTTGGTGTGTACGAGGTAGATGTACTACACTAGTGGATTCTGATGGACTCACCAGTGGATTCTGATGGACTCAAGACACCATAATTTTTTTGCATGACACAATTGGTGGATTTTGGCGGATTCAGGATACTTTCTAGTAAAAGTGCTTAATAGGGGATAGGGTTGAAAGAATTTATTCATTTTCAAAGTAAAATATGCACTTTTCTCCGTATGTGAAAAAAATTAAAGTTGCACACCTCTGCACAAACATGGGTAGCACCAGCGAATCACCATCTACTCTGATTTCGGACTCCTCCATGCACAATATGCAGGTCACTTTGCTGGTCTCATCCAATAGTGGTTCACTGTGGGACGGACCAAGCGCAACAAATGCATCCTCCATCGAACTAGACTTCAGAAACATATCACTGTCATCAAAACAAAAAAAATTATGGGGGGTAACAAATTCTGACATAATTTGTATTGTAATCAACACAATCAATCACATTACTTACTAAATTATAACCTTTCGTCTACTTCAAACTGACCAATCCCAAAATGCACTTGGAGTGAAATTGTGTTCAGTCCATTTAAAGTTGTTCTATTTTCATTTTCAACCCTGTCAAATTGTTGGTTTTTTTTTTTAACTTGCTATTTTTCTACCAACACAAGGGTCAATCACTGTTTAAGGAGCATTTGAGTTTAACCAAAAAATTGCCTAACTTTACTTGGGGGAATGTGCCTTTGCTGATACAAGCATGGCTTTTGGCACAGTAAGAGTATGTCATGAGAAAGATAACTGGCTATAGGGCTATCACAGATTTGTCCTTTGAACAAATACAGGTAGAATAACAAGCAATGTTCAAAATTTACAAAATGGCTATCAAATATCTTACAGCCAAATATCTTTCTTAGGACATACTCAGACTGCGTGTCAAATGCCATGTTTGTATCATCATAAACTGTACTATAATAAAACTTTTTTTTACGGCCAAACAATTACTCTGGAAGACTTTTTGTTTTTGTGCATTATAGGAGCAAAAGAAGACACCACTAACAATATTTTTGGTTACAATAATACCTACTAATTGAACATTTGAAAACTGAAAACAGGGGATGCATCTTTGATCACTATCACTTTTTATAGTTTTTAGTTAAAACCTTGTTTCAACTCATTTTCCGTATTTTATATTGAAGTGACCACTAGTGACCCTTTTAAAATTTGCAGGAAAAAATTGCAATAAATTTCTAAAACATGCGGTTATGGATATTTGGATGAAGGTAATAAAAGTGAAAATTATTACTCGTTTATTAAAAAATGTTCGACATCTATTATTGAGACAGCAGTCTTGTGCCGAAATTAATTTGGTTGGCTACGGCTTGCAATTACACAGCGGCTATGGAAGCGGCTGAAGCCAATTGCCATAGACATGGATCACTGTGAGCCGTAGCCATCTGAATTACTTGGCTACGGCTGGAAATAACACACAGGTCTATGGGAAGTGGCTGCAGCGGCTACCATAGGCATGTGTGTAATTTTCAAGCCGCAGCCAAGTAATTCAAGACAAGGACTTACACTGTGTCCATGCTGGAGGTGGAGGCCGTCCGCTCCTCTCTGGCGCCCTCTAGAGTCTGCTCAAAGAACTCCGGGTTCTGTCGGATGAAGCTGCGCTGCATGGCCCTCATCTGGTCCATGGCGTGGGCCCTCTTCTTCATGGCTAGCTCCGATCTCCGCTGGCGTTCTGCCTGCTGCTGTCTGAGCAACTCCTGGTCCTGCCCCTTGGGGGCGGGGCATGATGGCGCCAAGGAGGCGGTGGCAGTGTCGCCCCTCATCAGCTGCAGTTCCGTAATGTTCTGGAGGTCAATCATAAGAGTTTCTTTGAAGTAAATTTAATGAAACATTCATGGACCCGGAATCCCTAAAATAAATTCTCGACTTGTAGGAAAATGGGCGCTAGTAATGGCTCACAACATCGTAGGCTTACATGAGCATTTTAGAGATTTGACAGATGACTTTTAGCCACATGCACCACTTATATCAGGTTCTGTGTCACATAACGAGAGTCGAATTCTATCAATAATTTCCTATGCATCCGCTGGTTAAAATTTGTCTGAGCTCACCTGTTTTCCTCTCGAAAATACAATTTAATCATAATTTCAACCTCTGAGGTAATGATTGAAATAAAAGATCATTATACAGAATTCTGTGTTACAAGATGTAAAAATGTCATCCAGCCCGAATGCCTTGCCAAGATGCAGTGGCATGACTAGGGTTCAATTCGCAGTGGGCACATTCGGAACCTTATTTTCTGAGAGGGGTGTGAGAAGGGCAGGGTGGGGGGGGGGCTTTCCACATTTCTCCCTCCCCCATGCCCCAACCGTTAGTAGGCCCACTACTAAGATATGAAAAACGCCTACTGTTTGCAGAGAACATCCTCCAAAAGATAACGCAAATTGTTGGCTTACAGTATAAAGTAGAACCATGGAATGGGGTTGCACTGTTTCATACCTGTAAGACCCAGGCTAGAAGCTCCTTGTGAGGTTCAACTGTGGAGTTTCCCGTCAGGTTCTTCAGCAAATTCAGGAAACTTGGCTCACCTGGATATAAACATCCGTAATACAGACAATAAGAGTGATGCGAGTGTTGATAGAATATAGACTCCGTGCACAAGTGCCCCCTCAGCGTTTACAAAGAGAGAGTCGGGGGAGATCACCGGAACGGACATTGGAACGCATCACCGACTGAGTCTGACGCTCACGAGAATAGGAGTATGCATTTACGGGTACCCATAGCTCTATGGGTTGGCCACAACTAGGGCTGTGTATCAGAATTGGGTACCTGAGTACCCAGCCCTCGATATCACTAACCAATTCCAGATTATGGGATCGGGCACCCGTAACCAACTTTACAAATTACTTAGAAACTTCTCAGACAATGAAAAAGAAAGATTTTCAATATCACTTGTGGGTGATTTTCAAAATGAAAACCAGGCCAAGTTATTTCACTTTTATGACGCTCGCCAAAGTTGCAGTTTACCATCAAGCTATAAAGCTCACTGTACACACTTGTATCTTGCTGTACTGACGCACCATATGGCAGTATTATCACACGGACCTTTATGAACAATCTGAACAGCATCTTCCGAAATTTTAAATTCTGGGGTTGGGTTTCTTTAACGGGTAACCGGATAACCGTGTCTTTTTTTCAATCAGGTACCCGATTACTCCACTATGTGTAATAGCACAGCCATGGCCACACTTACCTTTCACAGCTTTTTCAAGGAAACGAAATTCTTCTCCCATCTTTGCATGCCGCTTTTCTTCAAGAACAGCCAGCCCGGTTAAGAACAAAGCCTGTAGAGGGAATTTGGATACTTATGATTCTTGCTTGGATTAATTTACAAGCTTCACAATATTTATTTAACAATGACAATTTTAGTGGAATGTAAAAGGCAATGAATGGTACAAAGCCACAGCTTGTACTTAGGACAAGATAACGGGTTTCAATGACAAATTCCTAAGCTGTTTTGGCATCTTATGAGTTTATTAACAATGCACTGGCCAGTCATCACACTGAGGCAAGGGACGCCACTCCCTTTCAGCCTTCCAGTTTGACACAAGACCAATGAGCACCACAAAAGCACCGCAATGGTGCACTGAAAAGCAGCAAGTATAGAACATACATGCATAGAGAGGAAGTATAGTAAACTGGAATGCAAACTGGAAGACTGGCAAAGCCAAATATTACACATGATCATGTATGGGTTGTGCAGCATTCCATGATTTTTCCATGACTTTTTACTTGGAATATAAACTCTCCATGACTTTCCATGATAGGTGAGCGGGGATATCTGGGAATTGTTTGCATCTGCTCATCCAGCTTCCAGACATATGTTATTGAAACTCAATGGTTCTTGAGTCTGGATTGCTGAAAGGTATCACATAGCAACCGATGAAAACTGGTGTGCAAAATGAATGTGTGTTTTCATCGGATGACGTAATCCCACCAGTATTTTGCCATCACTATCAGTGGTGCGCGCACCCAAGGGGGGGCTCAGGAGGCTTGAGCCACCCCCCCGAGATGTTTTTTTGGTAATTTTTTTTTTTTAGTCCCACAATTTGACCTTGGTGATATGTATGTGGCCTATTTTTGAGTAGTATAATAGTAAGTGGGTGTAAGTGGCGCCACCAACGTCAAACGCCGAAAAAAAACTTTATTTTTTTCTGTGGCCAAAAATGTTGGGCAAGATTTTTGGATTTTTTTTTTAACTTCTACAAATTTGAAAAAAAAAAAATTGTGAGCCCCCTCCCAAAGCCAAATCCTGGGTGCGCCACTGATAACTATGGTACAGGAAGGTAAAAACAAGACATTACTATCATAAGGTGCTAAACATTATTATTGCAGTATTGTGATAATTTATGCAAAGTATTGAAAGGTTAACAGGTTGATGTCATGGCTAGCTGAATAGTGTCAGGACTGGGATGCAGATTTATAGCATAGTATTTTTGAAAAAATTACTCAGGTTTCTAAGCTTTGCGGATAATCACTCGACTGTGCGGAAAAATGTCCCAATGAAAACGGAACATTATCATTTATTTCCCACTTGTAATCCTGTTACCACGCACACAAGTAAACAAGCCCTTAGCATTTCAAAAAGTTGCCTACCCTTTGCAGCGATTGCTCCGAGTAGATTTGACGAATGCGCTCCACTGCGCGACGGACGATGGTGTGTAAAACGCTGACTAGGACGTCACTGTCCAATAGATGGGGAAGATTCTTGAAATTGGGGCTCGGAAGTGGGGGCAGGGGAGGACAGGCCACTGAAATAAAACATTTGGAAAAAAAAAAAATAAACAACCAAACTTAATATTTGTTTATTTCAGTAGAATAGCAACATACAAAACATCAGGCTACAACAATTTAACAATACAACAATTTCTATGTACATGTTCCTGAATGTCATGGAAGTTGCTGACACTCACCTTTTAAAGGTAGGGTAGATCATTTGTCATTGGTACATTTTTTTTGTTTGAAGCTCAAAATCTAATAAACGCACATACCCACACACGTTTGTTTACGGTGTTAATCGAGGATTTTCTATCGTTCCTTTTCCCTTTTCCTTTGTTAATACTTTTTTGCAACAGCTCTCATTGATTTTGTACACGTTTTCTAACCAAGGAGTCCTCGATTCGGTTTCTGTCCTCAATTTATCGACGGTGTTGCACGTGTGTGTCCTTGATTTACACCATAAACATGCGCACAAATACATCTTTGTAAACACCGGCAATCGTGGACCCCTATTGTTCCTAATCCTTTTACCTTTGTTTGTACTTTTTAGCAACAGCTCTCACTGGTTTTGTCCACGAATTTCAATCGTGGACTATCAGTCAATTGTGGACGTATTGTTTGTGCCCTAACTCTTTTGTCCCTAGTCCACGGAAGGACAAGGCCGAAACAGTATGCCCCTTTGGCTTCGCCGCAGAGCATAAAAATACATTTTATCTAGAACTGACAAAGTGGGGTTCGAACCAGAGTCCCAAGAGGATGAGTACACCATTATTTGTTGTCCATTACCTTGCACTGGTTTGTCCTGTTTCATTCGCTTGCGCTGTTGTTCTTCGGACTGCAACAGAAAACAACCAATCCACAGCCCATCAGTATTATATAATAGCCAATCACATATAATCCACTGTGCATTACATTTTGGCTGGAGGGCTATTCAAATTACACCGACTATTTAATCTACAGATATCTAAATAGAATTTTCCTGAGTGGAATATTCCAAACATGTGCGGGGTCTTGAGAAGAATTAGAAATAATCTGTGTTGTTGTTTTTACCCTAGCTCCCTAGGGTGATATACTAGGAACCTTCCTCATTCTTGCAAATCCCAACACCACATGGTAAACTGCACATAAACAGTTGTATGTTGTAAAAATTTGTATCGTTGTGGAGACATGTCTTTGTTCTCGTGTAGTAAAGTTTTCGAGTTTGAAAGTGAAGTTTCAAAATGCTCTTATTTTAATCAGAATTAATTTCCTTGGCCGAAATTCGGACTTAATATCCCTTTTCTAAAACTCTTCCATTGGCGATAGATCAACCCACCTTGGAAATTCCTAGTTTTTTAGTAAAATCCATATTTCTATTTCGTGAAACTCTTGTGGAGGCGTATTCCTCTATAGAAATTGCCCTGTGGAGACGTATACAATCTTTTGTTCCCTATTGTGTACACGTCTCCAGACGGCACGGTGTATCAGATCCTAATCCCACGTAAAGCACAGTCAGTTTACTAGTGCAGTTCTCATCCTGTCAGATCCCAACAATTCCTGGTGTTGGAGTTGGCTGGTTGGGGATCGTTAGGGTAAATGGTATCAGTTGCATGGTTTTATTATTTGTCAATAGCTAGATTTTGATCGACGGTCACTTTTACTCGAATGACTTGAGAGTTTCTGTGAGGAATACATCTTTAAAACGTTTCAAATCTCAGCTAGTAAGCTGCCTCGATAAAATCTATAAATGTATACATGACATTCTTAATATATTAATAAGCTTGTTGTCAAGTTTCAACAGACGCACGCAATCCCAACTGGCAGTTCATTTTACTTCCAATTGGTGCATTCAGTTTAAGGCTGGCGCACAGCACACGTAAAAATATGATCGCCGCATTGAATTTTAAGGCTGGTGCACGGCATACGTAAAATTTGATCAGGGCACTGCAAATATTCAATCTAATTTAAGCCTTTCATTACCATGGGGGACTTTTGTACACAAGGAACTACCCACCTGCTGCTTACCATAGGCGACTTTAGTCGACCAGGAAACAAGAACACCCTCAATACAGATTTATTCATTGCATTTTAAAAAGCTGGCATGTTGGTATCTTTGGCCCCCCATACATCAACCACATACCAGCTGAACAAGTGTTTATGGATCATTCTAATGGTGTAGTTTATCCATAGTGCTGCCATTACAAAAATGTAAGAAAAGTGCTTCAGAAGTATCCACGCACAATTTCAGGTATGGAGCGCCATTTGGTCACATGGTGAAATGGCTTGCAGTTTGATAACTGAACAAACGGGCATAACTTTCACATTTGTTGACATATGGCCTTATTTTTTACATCACATAAAAGAGTAAAGTTCAAGGAACAAACTTCACACAATCACTCCTTGGAATTGAAAATGTGGATTGAAAAAAGTGAGTTTTCGACTTGTGGTCCATTTTTCACGCTGTAGTGATTTCCACATGACTGAGCAAACAATTTGGTTCTGTGGAGAGCTCAGTACATTGTAATTGAACAATATGGTAAGGAATAAGTTTGAATAATCAAATACTAAATTATTGAAAAATGTACACCACTGTTTTTCTGCTAACCTGTTTTGTTGTTTTGTGCCGAGTCCATGTCTGTGCTTTCAAGTGCCAAAGATAATGGCCCTTGAAGGGAACTGATTTCCAGTGATACCCTTACCTTTGACTGGTCAACCCGTGAGTAATGATAGAAGAAAGGTGAGTACTCGGCCAGGCAATCAGGCTTGATCTCATACAGGCCTTTGCTGTTCGTTCCAGTTGGCTTCCTACAAATACAGTCAAAAAGAGGGGGGGGGTGTTTAACACCTGTTTAAAAACTCCTGGATTTTTCCACGACTGTGGGAACCCTGACCAAAGCATTTTATTTAATGGAGTTAGGAGAGGACCCAATGTCATAAAACTTCTCCGCAGAAAATACCCAAAAATCAAATTTTGTAAAAATCAAAATTAGCTGAGATGGTATTTTGGCTGGAAACTTGCTATAAAAATCTTCCAGTGTTTCCTGAAAAATCCCTACTTAAAGAATGGTCGTCGGGAGAATGAACATTTTCCTGACAACGGGCGGAGCATGCTGTTCGGGGCGTTGGGTCCCTCCGGTTCTTTTTCGGAGCCACACGTGCTCGCGGGGGAGATTTGTTCACGTGGTGCTACCGCGGACTTAACTTGTCGTAGTATCTTTCCACCATGCAAACCTTCTAATCTCACAGTACAGGTACACAGTATATTGACATATCTTACTTGCCTACGGACAGATGTTATAAGTTAATATAAGTTATAAGTTTTAAAGTTTGTATTTTTGTATTTGTGTAGTTTTTACATTCGTGCTTTTTATGTGTTTTAAACCAAATAACGTGTAAAAAGGCCATGGAATTTCCCGCACTGGGATAATAAAGTTTTATTGTATTGTATTGTATTGTATTGTATACACAAAAGTTTTCTTAAAAGAATCCGAGGATGAAAAAAAAGGACTTACTTAAAATTTGCCACTGAATTGATGACTTCTTCCACACCAGTTTCATGACAATGCTGGGAAATAAAAAAAAGGAAGAAAAAAACTGATTATTCACTTTTATATCATGCGCCCTAACAATTTTTGACTGGTCACAGTGTCTTGTGGCGATTATCAAGGCTCATCAGAATATGAAAAATGTAATTTTTGTGAACTGTGCCGCGTTGTGAAACCCATATGGATTGGCATCAAGGCCGATTCATGCTTAAACCTCTTATCTAAACAGTCACAAACAGTCAAAATTTCTATCCACTTCCCTCCTATACTTTTAACACAGGCTAGTCACCAGCAGTCAGATCATATGTCAAACAAGCACTGTGACTAGTCAAACTCAGTCAACAGACCATGAACAGACAACAGAAAGCAGGCAAGTTGTGTGCACAGCTGGCTTATCAATTACCTACAGTCAAAGCATAGCTGTATCAAGTTACATAAACAGTCACAGCCAGTCAATCCTGCTTTATGTACGCTGGGAACTCTTAACTGTTGAAAACAGTCACTTGATTTATTTTGACTGAAAGGACTATTTGGCACAGAATATATGTTTGCACAGGAGGGTTATTGTGAATGCGAATGCAAAGTGAATGTGACGTCACAAAACATTCGCTACGAAATTTGAAACGTGCCTCTTTTGGTCACTCACAGTCACAGACCCTTGGGGTACATAGTTGTGTACTAGTGACCTTATTGCCAGTCAATATAATGTTTCAGTAACACAGCCTTGAAGGCACCCAGAAAATCCTAAGAAATTAGATTCCCACTTGGCATAGGGAAATGGGAGCCTCTTGTGGTCACTCACAGTCACAGCCCCTTGGGGGTACATAGTTGTGTACTAGTGACCTCATTGCCAGTCAATATAATGTTTCAGTAACACAGCCTTGAAGGCACTCAGAAAATCCCAAGAAATTAGATTCCCACCTGGCATAGGGAAATGGGAGCCTCTTTTGGTCACTCACAGTCACAGCCCCTTGGGGTACATAGTTGTGTACTAGTGACCTCATTACCAGTCAACAGTATGTTTGAGTAACACAGCCTTTAAGGCACTCAGGAAATCCCAAGAAATTAGATTCCTACTTGGCATAGGGACATATTGGAGCCTCTTTTGGTCACTCACAGCCACAGCCCCTTAGGGTACCCATTTGTGTACTAGTGACCTCATTGCCAGTCAATAGTATGTTTGAGTAACAAAACCTTGAAGGCACTCAGAAAATCCCAAGAAATTAGATTCCCACCTGGCATAGGTAAATGGGAGCCTCTTTTGGTCACTTACACTGTCACAGCCTCTTGGGGGTACATAGTTGTGTACTAGTGACCTCATTGCCAGTCAATAAAATGTTGAGTAACAAAGCCTTGAAGGCGCTATGAAAATCTAGAGAAAATAAGATTCCCACTTGGCATAGGGACATATTGGAGCCTCTTGTGGTCAGTCACGATCACAGCCCCTTTGAGTACATAGTTGTGCACTAGTGACCTCATTGCCAGTGAATATAATGTTTCAGTAACACAGCCTTGAAAGCACTCAGAAAATCCCAAGAAATTAGATTCCCACTTGGAATAGGGAAATGGGAGCCTCTTTTGGTGACTCACAGTCACGGCCCCTTAGGGGTACATAGTTATGTACTAGTGACCTCATTGCCAGTCAATATAATGTTTCAGTAACACAGCCTTGAAGGCACTCAGAAAATCCTGAGAAATTAGATTCCCACCTGGCATAGGGAAATGGGAGCCTATTGTGGTCACTCATAGTCACGGCCCCTTAGGGGTACATGGTTGTGTACTAGTGACCTCATTGCCAGTCAATATAATGTTGAGTAACACAGCCTCGAAGGCACTCAGAAAATCCCAAGAAATTAGATTCCCACTTGGCATAGGAAAATGGGAGCCTGTTTTGATCACTCACAGTCACAGCCCATTGGGGTACATAGTTGTGTACTAGTGACCTCATTGCCAGTCAATATAATGTTTGAGTAACAAAGCCTTGAAGGCACTCAGAAAATCCCAAGAAGTTAGATTCCCACCTGGCATAGGGAAATGGGAGCCTATTGAGGTCACTCACAGTCACAGCCCCTTGGGGTACATAGTTGTGTACTAGTGACCTCATTGCCAGTCAATATAATGTTTGAGTAACAAAGCCTTGGAGGCACTCAGAAAATCCAGAGAAATTAGATTCCCACTTGGCAGAGGGACATATTGGAGCCTCTTTGTGGTCAGTCACAATCACAGCCCCTTGGGGTACATAGGTGTGCACTAGTGACCTCACTACCAGTCAATAGTATGTTTGAGTATTAAACGCAGCCTTTAAGGCACTCAGGAAAAACCTAAGTAATTACATTCCGCCTTACGTCCTTAGGTAAGGCCTTGACGATTTCACTGTGCGACATTGAGTTAATGTACAGCTGGTGTAGGACCTCTCTGCGGACGCGGTCAGCTCTGGTCACTTGGCCCACACCGGGGATGTATCGCTCGCTGACCAGCACGATCAGTAGATGCAAGAATTCCTCCAAGATGGCCAGTCCTAGGGTACGCTGCTGGATGTCCTGCATGAAAGGATAGGGACATTATCTCCGCTATACTGTAAAGTGCAAAAGTTGTGAATGTGTGCGCATGTTCATGGTGTAAATCGAGGACACACATGTGAAACATCCTTGTGTAATTGAGGACAGGAGTCAAATCGAGGGCGACCCTGATTAGAAAATGTGTACAAAACCAATGGGAGCTATTGGACAAAAAGTTAAAGTATGAACAAAAGATCGATGATGAGGAACGATAGGAAATGCGTATTCAATAGGGGACGTTGAACAATAGAGAACAATAGAGGACAATAGGGTCCCCAATTCCCGAAGGTCCACAATTGACGATCGTGTACAAAACACATGGAAAGGTCTTCCAAAAAAGTTAGTGTACAAAGAAAAGAGGAACAATAGGGGTCCACAACTGAAGACGTTTACACACTTGTGTGTGTTCACGAGTTGATCGTTCACAAGGTAGGCAGGTGGCAAAGCCACTTCGCCCGCGTACTTGATAATATAATAATAAGTGTGAGTTTGATGTTGCACCATGTGAAAGGAAATCTTCTTTTGCGAATTGTGTGGTTCTGAAAAAAGACCAGGGAAAATCAACATTTCGAACAGAAGGCGTTGTCAGAAGTCACCGGACAATCAACCTCGTTCCCTGGGCTTACTTTATTTTCAACCTCGTTTTCAATAGTAAGCCCTGGGTAGGAAACTTTCTTCCTCTCTCCTGATTCGATACCGCAATTGGCAAGTAATGGATTTATATCATGTACTTGGTGTTGTTATTTTCAATGTGCACTACGTGTTTTCATGTTCATTTTAATTATTACGTCCACCCCTTCCCAATAATAATCTTTTCCTTTCCAATTTGCTCATATTAATATGAAATGTGATATTGCATATTGACTGGAGAAGATTGTAACATGCAAACTTTGAAAAAAATATTGTGTTTACGTAACTCCCGCCACTTCTAATCGATTCTGTTTTTACCCCAGACACCACATACAAAAACAAATGCTATTTAAACGTAAAGCACAGGCAGGCACCAGACTATTCCTAATTTGCATCCGTGTCCAAACATTTTGGACATGCAAATGATCCAATACCAGTACCAGGGTGAGAGAGCAGGTAGTGGTGGGCGCGTACTGCTCGACACCATAGCAATGCCAAAAAAACCCAGAAAACAATTAAAAACGAAAGATAACTTTCTCTCACACATATCAAAATTAGCCATCTGAAAACACTTTGAAATGTCTTGGATGTGTGTGCATGGCTTACCTCGGGAGTGGAGCTGCCCTCAAATTCTACAGTCAGGAATCTAACCAGGTTGTAGCGGTCTAGAGCGCGGATCATGAAGTCATTACTATCCATCAAACAGGCACAAGACTGGGACACACAAATAATTGAGATGTGGAAGTCATTTAAACGTTTGAAATACCCAATCATGCAACTTGGCAATCTCAAAAACGGAGAAATTCCAAGTTTTGCACTTTAACTTATTTACCTTTCTGCTATTTAAACTGTCACAGACAATCAAAATTTACCCCTGCTATACTTTAAACAAAGGCTAGTCCCCAGCAGTCAGATCATATGTCAAGCAAGCACTGACTAGTCAAACTGGGTCAACGGACAAAGCAGGCACGTTGTTGTCCAGCTGTTTTATCACTCACACGGAGTCAAAGCATAGCTGTATCAAGTTACTTAAGCAGTTCCAACCAGTCAATCCTGGAATTGTTAACTGTTGAAAACAGTCACTCGATTGATTTTGAATTCAAGGACAACTTGGCACAGAATGTATGTTTGCATAGGAGGGTTAATGGCACACCAGATTAAAAAAGAAACAAGGAAAGCAGTATGTCTGGACCTGTTTCTGTTCACAATCATTGCAAAACTAAAAAAAGAAAAAAAATATTTAAAAAAAGGAATAATCTGACCCCATTCTTGTGTTTTTGTTTTGAGGTCCAAATGCCTTTAATATACAATGATTGGGGCATTCGCTGACAACAAAACTTTTTTTAATGACAAATGAATTTTACCATTTCACAATGGGAAGTTGGTGTTTTACCTGTAACATGATGATGTCTTTATCGTACATTTCTCGCTGGCAGGCCACATTCTGATAGTAGTAGATCTATCATGGGAAAGGAACACAATACATAACATTGTAAGACGGCCAACATAAGCAACAAAAAGTTTGAATAAATTGATCAAATTCTGGGAATTTGGGCGATTCACAATGCAGTGCGCCACCAAGAGTTTGCCATGGAGAGTTCATTTTTCCCAGTGCACTGTGGGAGATGGTCGACAAATTCGCAGCGTGGGACCTTTGAAATTGTTAGTTTTTCCGGTCAGTAGTTTCGTAAGCGTATGATGCGAGTATATGTTTGTCCTTTTCTTTTCTTTTTATCAATATGGTGTTTTTTGTAAGGCGGCAGAATGCTATGCGCCAATCTATAACAAATTAGCTCAAGTTGTCTGCTGACAGTCATTCACATGGGCCATGTTTTGTTGACCGCAAACTTGAAAATGGACTCTCCATGGCAAACTCTTGGTGGCGCTCTGAATTGTGAATCGCCCACATTTCTGGGATTTTTTTCGAGCGTACCAAGTTAACGCTCAATTTCTGTACCCAATATGTAGCACTTTACAGCTTTTAGTCCAACTTTCGTGCCATTAAAAATGTCAAGGTTTCCATGGCAAGTTTTCACAGCACCAGCAATTAATTGAATGCATAAGATTCTCTTCAACAGAGAGGCTTAGCAATACATGAAGAAAGTCAGAAAAAAATGTCCAAGTGCGCCACACCAGGGGGCACCACTTGAGGAGGGATGACTGTCCAACCTGGTTGAGAAGCGAGTAGCCATTCCGTCTCCACATTGCAGCATTGACCTGAGCCATCAGGACCTGGGTCCGTAACGGTTCCTCCATCAGCTCCAAGGGGGACAGAGGATGCTGGGTGTTGAAAAACGGAGAGAGATATGCCAGTGATTTTCAACAAGAAATGTGTGGTGTATGGGTTGTTAAACCCTTCTAAGAACAAGACCCTTCCGCACCGATCAAAATCATCATGTTGGAGCCGGGTTGAGCCTTGAGATTTGAGTAAAGCCCCCTTTCACAAATTTATTACTAAGAGTACTGAGTATTTTGGCTCAACTCCCTCCCCAACCCAAAAATCCCCCCCCAAAAAAACCCCCCAAAACAGTGATTTTATTCAAACAAAACCAACAAAGCTTTTAACTAGATCAGCTAAGGTATCTCTGATTCGCCATTGCCTTTTGACCCATTAATTCATGTACTGCCCTTTACTGCCACAGTACTGTATGATTTTATAGATGCATTTAGAATTCAATACAATGTAATACATTGACGTACAGGTGCTAATGTATTAATGGACTTACTGGGGGCAGCAGGCCGTCAGACAGATAGCTCAGGTTGTACCTGCCTAGCTCAAGTTGTAGACCTGCACAGTGATGCACAATGAAAAACAGTCAATGAAACCGCCCTGCCTATTACTCAATGTAGCGCCCGAAACCGCACCGTAAAAACTGAATTTTCCCATATACGTTGTGTACACAGAGCAGAATTACCATTCGTACATATGAATATATTAATTAGCCATAATTCCAAAACCCTTTGACCTATAGTCATGAATTTGTTTGGGTATGTTCATGCCGAGTTGCTCTATGCATGTAGCGAGTTTCAAAATTTTTCGTCACTCGATGGCCGAGATCTTAGGAATTTTTGAATTATTAGCTGCCAGAGAATAATTCAGATACGTTTGTGTGCAAAGTGATAAGCCTTCTTCAGAGGTATGCAGATCCAAAAATCGGAATAAAGTAGTTTTTTTTCTTTAAAGCAAAACATGGAGAAAAAAATCCATTTTTTGAAGAGCTCAGGGTATGCAACTTCGCATGTGTCATGTCCATAAGTGTGTTGCTAGCAAAGTAATTGCAACAGCAAAGATTCGAGCAGGCAGACACAAGCACATTAAATTCAAATTTGTCCTTTTTAAGCGAAAAGTTTAGGGCTTTTTAGGTCTGATCATACTAGTCAGGCATGGACTACGTGCACAAGTGCTCCCTCTTTAGTAGTCCGTCCATTTTCAATAAAGAAATATCTGATCTACAGGTTTCAAGGATTCTTACCTGCTAAGAAGCGGACCAGAGTGCAGTGAACTGTTATCGGCTTGGTGGACACGTTGTAGACAAGGCACTTTGTTTTGTGGTCGGCCACTGTGACAAATAGCAGTGCAAATGTTACTGATAATGACAAGTTAAGGCCCTATCAGAATCACTAAGCTATAGATAGCAATAACACACAAATCTATGGACAGTGGCTTAAATGTAATATACATTTGCTTTTGCTGTAATTTTCAGAAATGGATGCATTGGGAGTTAGTATTACAGTATTTTTCACTTTGCATGTTGTTGCGTTGGCCAGGGTTTTTTATACAAAACACCATGGAGGGTTAGAGTTAAAACAAAAAAAGACGGACAAAAATGGAAAATCTTTCGAGTCCATACCTTCAACTTCCCTCTCTTGGCAGTTGTGGACAATTTTGCGTAGCGCAGTCATGGTAGCACGGTACGTCCTTAAGAGCAGGGAGCGCTGGAAATACAAACCAAATACATTTTTCACTGAATTCAGAGAACTTGATGGAAATTTAATATAGGTTTTCCCCGCCAATTTCCTAAAATGTTCATTCACCTCTGAAAATCGGCCATTCATTTTTGCCTGAATTTGAGAATCGCTCTGAACACGTGTTTCGTTTTCGCTACCAGAGCATTCGATTCCATTTCAGTTCAATCAATTAAGTGATTGAGCAGCACCTTTCGTCTATGCCCATTCAGATTTGTTTACAAGACTTCTGTTTTGCTTTTAGATGGCGATTTCAAACATTAACCATTCTATTTCACTTTAAGTTTAGAGTTCTGTGATGTAATCTGTTATTTTGAATGAGAAAAACATACTTTTGATTGCACATTCACGAAATTATGTTCCAGAACTCTGCGCGAAAAGGTATGCTTGGGTAAATGAATGCACAGGTAACGTAATTGGCCGTCTGTCTCTCAAAACCGAATGTACGGACAATGAAAACGATTGAACTTTCGTTGAATTGAAACAGGATTAAAAATGTGCATTCATATCCAGATGAAACTGAATGACCGTTTTTCAGAAGTGAACAAACATTTCAGGAAATTGGCAGGGTGAACCTATATTAAACTGGTCTTATGAATATACTAGCAATCATAACAGGTCCGTCGAAACTTGTTAAATCTAGGTTTTTTTATCCAGATGTGAAAATATTAGATTTTAAAGCAGAGAATTATTTCCAAACAACTAAACTAAACAGCCAAGGTAGAACACTTCCTTGCCAACGTGCTACTGTTTCCAAATGTGTCAATAAAAAAAGAGTCAAATCAGTGATATTAACCGTGGTCTGAACTAGGGCAAGTTTCATGGCGCTGCTAAGCACACAAGTTTCTGCTAACTGAACCTCTGTCCATTTCATGGAGACAGTAAGCATTAAGCAAAGAATAGAGCACGCTAACATTAGGGGCATTATTTGCTTAAAGGGAATGTACAACATTTGCTTTTGCTTCCATTTTCAGAAATAAATGAAAATGTCACGACACCAGGAGCCAGGATTTTACAGGATGCTTTAGACTGTCATTCCCTAAAGAATGCAGTAAGGTATTTTGTGATAATTTGATCATTTCGTTTTTGATGTTTGCAAAGGTTGTATATTCCCTTTAAAATAACATGTTAAACTGAGTCGTGTCTTACATCCGAGACACACCAATCCAGCAGCAGAGTCAGACAGGGACCCAGTTTGATCTGAAGATTGAAAGCCGTCTCCCACTCCGGCTCAATTTCGATGTGCTTGCCAACCTGCCTCACCACCTGATCCATACCCTGAGATACAGGAAAGAAAAATCAACAAATTAACACAATTTTCAAACATTTTGTTGACGACAGGTGTGGATTTTGCAACAAGAAAATGTAAATTCTTGTTGTGTTGTGATCATTAACCAATTAGTACGAAAGTCCAGTTGCACCATGAAGTTATTGCGTAAGTTGCGCAAAAATTATGCTGCGCATCATTTTTAGTTATGACAATTTCACGAAAGTTTCATAGTGCGCCAATTCTCGTCTTGCGCAACAAATTATGGCGTACTTGAGCAATCATTTTAGGTGGTGTAAGTTGTGGCGTAGTGACTGCAAATGATCTATTTTACCAGCAAATCGTGATCACTATGGAGACTTGCACAACTTATCGAGGTTGATACGAGACACTCACAACTTTGCGTTTCAAGTAAATGAATGCATTATGATATATAAATTACTTAAAATATTGAGTCTTGATGACTATAATAAAAATAACAATAGTGACCTCAACTTCTGTTCAATCAATCAGATAGATATCAATTTGGTAAATTCTCTCACAGGAGTCTGTGACTAGACTAGTCAGTGTTTGGTACCAAGACGTTCACATGAAAAGTGAACTCGATTCTTGAGTCGACTTACATGCATCGCACTCAAGAGATCCAACAGCACCGTTATTCCGTCCATGACACGGTCACGCACAGCTGGAGTCCATTCCTCCGGCTTGTTGGACAAAATGTACCTGAGACAAAGAATCGACATCAACTTGATCACGAGTCAATTACTAGGCAATCACTGGTCAAATTACCAATCCAATCAAATAACCAGGCCACAAATGATGGGGGAATGAACGATGACAGAGAGATGTCTTTTGTCATTGTTCATTAGAATAGCTTGTCACTGAACTTGAAGCTTGACGACTTGTGATGATTGGTGACAACTTGTGATGACTTGTGATGATTTGTGACAACTTGTGATTCACTTGTGCTGACTTGTGATGATATGTGATGACTTGTGATTGACTTGAGATGATTTGTGACAACCTGTGATGACTTGTGATGATTTGTGACAACTTGTGATGACTTGTGATGATTTGTGACGACTTGTGATTGACTTGTGACCATGCAAGCCTGGTGCCACCTCGATAATGCTTTCCAATAGATTCCGATCATATGACATCAAAGTATCACATGACCGTCCTTTTTCCCTGTGATCAGCCCCCACTGCACTAGGCAAGTCTAGTAACCACGTCATGCATTGTAAATTATAGAGTAGGGCTTATTTGCACTTAACAACAAAGAATTCTCTATCAAATGGCATAAGGTCACTACCTGTGCTGTGTACCGTTGTCATAATCATGCCGACCCAGCACTTAGTGCTGACTCTGCGCTTTTCTCAACATTTTTGCCATCCATCACAGTTTTAAAGGCTTGCACGCGGCACTATACAATCTTTCCCTACAACAATGGCGACACTGACTTTCCAGTACCCGCATGTAGGCCGGTTCACGTAATAAGTGACAGCCCTCTATTGTGGTCACCAGATTAGTCTACATGTATATTCAAGCTCCTTCTGGGAAACCACAATTAACTGAAAAGTGATTTGGTTGACATCTGATAAAACAATTGAAAATAAATAATAACATTTAAAATATAATGCAATAAATACATAAATGTGTATTACCTGAGATCGATCAACACAAACTGGAATCGGCGAAGTCCGTTTAGATTCATCCGTTGGAAACGGAACTTCCCACCTGCTGGCCCTGTTTCCAGAACAAAGGAAGAAAAGTTTGCTGTATAAATGACTTCTCCTTAAAGGAGCTTTTATGAAGACACATACAATAATATGGACAATATCAGCACAGCAATTTTCTCCTTTTTTTTCAAGGAACAAACTTTACATTGAAGTATAAAAAAAGCCACTTTGTCTTGCACTGTTGAAACGGAGTCAGAAATTTTGTTAAACTGATAAAAATCTAGTTGTTTCATCATTACAAAAAGTGTTTAACCCTAAATTGCTAGAACAAAAAAAAAACTTGCCAAACGCAACAACATGCAACGACTGTGAAAGTGTGAAGCCCACCCAGTGCAACAAGATCCAAATGGTAAAAAAAAAAAACAGGCCTAACTGCCTCGAGTCTAGGGTTGCCACCTGCAACAAGATCCAACAATGGCATTGTTCAAAGGGACTACCTCACACTGTCACAGAACTGGCAGCTTTTGCACTGGTGTTGACTACCTAATGCTACAAATAAAAACACTTTTACACCTGTTGTTGCATCTGGCAGGGTGAGGGTTAATCACTGAACTCAGTCCACCAGACCATAGTGGCGGTACTTGGTACCTCAACTCACCTTCTCTGAATTTCTGAGTGTAGTCGACAAACGTCTTTAGAATGACGGCCAAGAGATTGTGTTCTATAATCAGCATCCGTGACTGAAAAAAAGCAAATGTACGCAAGTAAATTTCCAAAAAAAACTTTTTATTACAAAATTGTGATCCAAAGGAATGTAGGAATGATGGCAATTACCCAAAAAACCCAAAAACCCACTCAAATTACCCAAAACCTTGCTCAAAGAGAAAGATAGTAATGGTACCAAATATCCCGTGAAATTATTCCGCCTGAAATGGTATCTTTCCGAAGAAAAAATACTTGAATGTCATTTTAAAAAGGGTGCCCGCAAGCATCCTTTCATTGAATTTTTCTCAAATCCAGAAATGAGACCCCAGAAAAGGTTGCATATGTTTTCTCTGTTTCCTGAAAACTTTTAGTATCCACTGAGCTGAAATTTTAAACAGAGTAGTTGTCATGCACCCTACTTAGGATTTTGGGTAATTTTGTTTGAAACAAAACACAAACGCACATAAAAGCAAATGGTCCTACGTACTTTTATGCAACAGGCTCATCCAGTCAATTTATTTTTTGTTCAAACAACCGATTGAAAACAAGGAATTCAATCATCTTTTTCTTACCACCGTTGGAACGGTGTATATCTGCACAGACAGCGAAGTGACGGACACCACGTGATCGTGATCATCCTCAGCGAAGTCATGCAGGATCTGGCTGTAGTGCTGCAGAGATACAACGCAATAAGACTTGATTTACTCCTCAGCTATTGTACACAGAAGAACTTCGCTATAGACTCCGTGTGCATGGCTATTTGTCACCACTCTCTAGAGGTCGAATGGGAGGGACGCACCGTGTGTGCGTACTAGTTTACGTGCGTATTGCATGAAATACACATGACCAGTTCTATTTTGCTTTACCTCATACATATTCATGATCGAGAGCCATATTCTCACTGGTCCATTCACCAACTTGTGTTAGCCACTAGTTTTGCTGCTTACCAAGTGCACATGCAAGAATTCACAGGGTAAATATGCATTCTAAGTAGACTATAGAACAGGTTACCCGTGCACTAGTCTACTGCGCATGTGCTCTACGAAGCAATCTTGGAGCTAGAGCACAGGGGTAGTGTGTATGCATAACCATTGCCCTAGCTACATGAAAAGGTGGTGGCACATGCACATCAAAGTTTGCTGAGATAACTGATGAGTACCTCAATGAAATTTTGGTGAATATGCATGAGGTATAGTCAAAGAAAATATAACTTGGTTCACCTCAGGAACTTGTTTGTCAACTTCCAAATATTGTAATATTGACTATCCACCGTTACACCATGTTATATTTGTATCCCGGATGTGCAAAATCATTGATCTCCACTTACATGGATATTAAAGATACAGGGCAGCATTGCTGCGCTTGTCTGGAATTGGGACTGGCAGCATAAGAGGAACAAACACTTAAGCCAGTTTTGGCTCAAGACTTATCTGAATTGACCTTCTACCCTTACCTTAGTGAACATGATGGCAAACTTCTTCTTGTACTCCATGTCCATTAGCAGGGTACTCATGAACAGCTTGTGCCACTGTATTCTTGCAACTGTGTGCGATTCAGAAAAATAAATGCCAATATTTATAAAAACAGGTTGCAGGAAAAAAGTCTCAAAGACTCACTTCTCATGAATGTTGGATGTAAAATGGCAGCTATGAAAAAAAACATATGAGTTCACATACAAGAGGTCAATTTTTACAACGTTTTTGTTTTCAATTTTTGAAGAGTTAATCTTGTTTTGTTAAAGTCCTGTACAGAATTTCATTAAGATACTTAACTGGGCTTAGAAACGCTGTGCTGACTATCGGCTCCGTGCATGAACAAGGAAGGGTGCTTTTTTATAACTTTCGAGAGCCCATTGCAAAGTGCGCACCACTATATTTTTAATGTGCACAAAGCTATAACGTCTTCACATGAGCATCAGGCGTCATTGGCAATGCATTTGAATGTCTCTCCCAGTGGTCTCCTACAACTCTCCCTTTCTTACCATTGAGGGGGTATTTTTATACGGGAAGGCCATAGCATGATCATTGGTATTGCAGCTGGAGCATGAAAATGCTTTCGTGCACATGGAGAACTCTTCTGATACATGACTCCAATGTTAAAGTCTACCTACTTGTTTTTACTAGAGTTCACTCTACGAGAGTTGCCACGCACCCAAATTTGCATTAAAAGTAAAATACAAAATGTTGGTTAAATAAATTCACAAGCTTTACTTAGGCGTGCCAAATACTACCAATGAGTCTGTATTTCATAGTCCTAAATTCACACTACACTAGCACCGCAGCATTCTGTGCTACATCGCGCACTACATGCCCACATGCGCCAATCACCATATAAGGAGATTTTTAGTACTACTCGCCAGAGGCACATACCATAAACATAGCTAGTGAGGTGTTTCACAAAACATGAAGTAAAATTGTGGAACAAGATCGTTGGAAATTTATAAATTTTTACTATTTGACCGAAATGTATTTATGAATGGGGAAAAATATGCGCTTGGCCAGTACTAAACAAGTACATTTAAAACCAACTGGGGGCCTTGACGCAGATAATTACGAGGTATCAGCGTGCAGGCCCCAAGCCGGTTTTTAACCTACTTGTTGAAAACTGGCCAAGCACATATTTATTTTCATAATCACACCAAAAAATCATAAACCTTTGGAGTAACTCAGACCCAATTTTAAAACGCCAAATTTATGGGCTCAGCAGAGAACCGGTCACAAGCAATATACACTGCACATTTTTTTTAGCTGGTACCCATTTCTTGATAAGCCATTTTTTGTTTGTACTAAGCAAACCTGTATGCACAGAGGCTTTATGTAATAAGCAAGTAACTGTTAACATTCACTGCCCAGCTAATTTCTCATGCGATTAGTTTCTTACCTTTCCAGAGTTTTGTGTCTTTGAGCATGATCTGTTCTAGGATGGTATACTCCGACGCGTGGAGGGGCTTCATAAGTTCCTGGCATTGCAGCTGACGCAACCCATCTGAATAGTAAGAGAGAGGACAGATACAATATGCAGAGAATTGCAATCAAGTATGTCACAAGTAGGCCCTTCGCTAGGGGGCCAAGAGGGGGGGGCAGTGGTAGTGATCAGGATAGCTCAAAAGCCAGGATGTGTTGCAGTTACGGGCTGGATGTCTGATTACAATGCTGCATGCAAGCTGCATCAAGACCAAGTCCATTGGACAGTAATAAGTCATGAAAAAAGTTACGCTTGTTTGTGACTGCTCTGGCAGAGTTTCCTATGGAAATATATTTTCCCGATGTTGTTACGCTTCTTTGTTACTGTTTTGGCAGCATTTTCTATGAATTGGCTTAACAAAAGTTGGAGCCAAAATTTCACGATGTTGTTCATGCATCTTTGTGATTGTTTTTGGCTGCGTTTTCTATGGACTGGCCGAACAAAAGTTTGAGGAAACGGAGGTACCGGGGCGGGTATTTCAAGGTACGGGGTATTCATGGACATAAAATTCTACTCCCTTGACAGGAATGGGGTATTACTTTGAAGTAAACAGAGTTCTGAGGTATCTGACTTGGAGGTAACGAGAGTTTACTGTACAGGGATGAGCTGAGCTAGTACTTTCTTGAGATTTTCCTAAACCCAACTTGAAAATGACTAGGCATTAGGAACATGTGGGGAAAAATGTCAAAGGGTGCCATGTTTAAGGGATTCCATTATGTGCATTGTGTCCTTACTGCCACTGTGTCCAATTCCATTTTGTCCCCAACAAAACTGAAGCTAGCATACCAGCATAGGAGGCCACTTCAGACAGCCAACTAAGAAGCTTGAGGGCATACGTCTGATGGGCCACGACGGTGGAGTGCATCACCTGAACCTTCAGTGACTTGGCGTCGTGAAGGCCGGTGTTGCGTTTGATGATAGTCCGAGCGCGCTCACAATCCTTGTAGAGCCCATTGCGCACTGTGCTCCGCCCCTGCAATAGGAAAAAAAATGGTATTCAAAAGTGTCACTGAAGCAGAAAAGAACTCATTTTTTACCTGTTCCCTTTCTTCAATAAGTTAAAGAGTACAAGGCAATTTTTTCCATGAGTACAAGTACGAGTACCAAAAAAATCTACTCGAGTACAACTACGAGTACGAGTACCAAACAAATCTACTCGAGTACGACTACGAGTACAAGTACTTTCTACATGTAGGAGCAAATTTCAATGTGTCACGTGTTTTCAAGGGCTTTTTGCTGTCAAACTAGTCATGAAATGCACAAGCCTCCCAAACAGCGGAAAACTGGTTCATTTCCTGCATGTCGCTCTATAAAAAAATTTGTAATTCTTGCGGGTGAACATTTGCAAGAGTACGAGTACGTGTAGGAGAATGAGTACTGTGTCATGAGTACAAGTACAAGTGCGAGTACAGATATTTTTTTCTTGCGAGTACAAGTACGAGTACGAGTACATTTTTGTGAGTACAAGTACGAGTACCAAAAAAATGTACTGGAGTACGAGTACAGGTACCACAACACTGAAATGCCAAGTTGTTACAAATGAAAGGTCTCACTCTGTTTAAAAGGAGGAATAAGCCTCTCTCCTGATGACGCCACACTTTGTTTACGTGTGTGCTTTCCTATGGTGCTCAGTGGACCCCCACTGGCTCCATAGGAAAGTGCACATGTAAACAAAGTGTGACATCATCAGTACAGAGGCTTATTGAGGGGAGAAAAAACAACAACAACGGGGAGCAACAACGTGCATAATGCAGGTCACCAGACAATGCTATACATGTGAAATTGGATTGCATTGGATTCTCGTACCTCCCTGTCGACGATTGTCGCAAAATCAACAGCTTCCTTTGGCGTACAATTCACTGCCTTCCTCAGAGTCTCAATCACCTTGGAAACAAAAATAAGTATACAATTGAAAAGTTCAGTCTCTTCAAGCTGGAATGACTTGTAATTTCAGTTGATGCAACTTTTAAAATTTCACGGTTGTATTATATTAGTAGTGACTTAAGAAAATCAGCTAAAAACCTGGGCCCAATTTCATAGCCCTGCTTAACAGCCGATTTTCTGCTAACTGAGCCTACATCGATTTCAACGAGACTGTATTTAAGCAGTAAGCACAGCAAAAGCACACTTAACCCCGGAGGAGAAAGTTGCTTAAATCAGTGACATAGCATGCGCAACCATTAGCACGTCCACGCCACAAAATAGAGCTTAAGCAGCAGAATGATTTCCTGCTAAAGTAAGCAACACTTTTCTGCTAACTGTTAAGCAGCGCTGCGACCTCTTTTAAGGGGAACGATGCCTTTTGCAGGAAATCTATACCTGCAATATATAGGCATAGATATCCCTGAGCAAGATATTTTACTGTAATTCCAAACATGATTTCATTGTGATTAGTACATCTGACAGCATGGCTGTAACAAAGCGATGATCTGAAACCGACACTGCAGTTGAACATAATGACATACCTGCTCATAGGTGTGAATCTCGTCATTGAACAGCATTGTACAGTATGTATCCTCCAATGTCCTGAGAGGGAGATATCAACATTGAACTGTTTAGCAGGGAATGACCGCTTTGACAGGGAACGGCCCCTTTGGCAGGGAATGGCCCCTATGGCAGGGAATGACCTCTTCCGCAGGGAATGACCTGTCTGGGAGGAATGAACTTTCTGGCAGGGAATGACAGCCCCTTTGGCACGGAATGACCCATTTGGCAGGGAATCCCCCATTTGGCAGGGAATGACCCCTTTTGCACGAAACGACCCCCTTGGCAGGGGATGATCCCCTGGCAGGGCATGAGCCCTCTGGCAAGGGATGACCCCTCTGGGAGGGAATGAACCTTCTGGCAGGGAATGACCCTATGGCAGGGAATGGCCCCTTTGGCAGGGAATGACCCCTCAGGCAGGGAATGAACTCTCTGGCAGGAAATGACCCCTCTGGCAGGGAATGACCCCTCTGGCAGGGAATGACCCCTCTGGCAGGGAATGACCCCTTGGCAGGGAATGACCCCTCTGGCAGGGAATGACCCCTTTTGCATGGAATGACCCCTTTTGCATGGAATGACCCCCTTGGCAGGGAATGACTCCTCTGGTAGGGAATGACTCTGTTGGCAAGGAATGACCCCTTTGGAAAGAAGTAATCTGTTTGGGGACAAAAAAAAACAGCATAATCATATTTATCCCTAACAGCTGAATGGAAAAATTGGTCAATTTTCATGCTGGTTTTTGGGGGATTCCCTTGGAACTCAAAGTGGGTTACTTACTTTGGCCGCAGATCCTCCACGGGCACCTCGAGGTCGTCCTGGAGCAGCATATCGCAGCAGTAGTGCAGAATGATGCAGAACAGTGCAGAGGAGTAGGACTGCATGTCGACGGGTAGGTGCTCCAAAGGGTCCTGTATAAATGGGTCATACAAAAATCCTGTAGGACTGTCTGGACCCTTCAAGATTAAAAGGCCAAGCTTCAAGCTTCCACATTTATGACTGGGAATGTTTAGGGCTTCATGAAATTTCTCTTGCTGTGAAATTGGAGGTAAAGCGTTTGTTCTAGCCAGGCATTAGAGGCGAAAGATCAAGGTGCGCCACGTTCAAGGGGCCGCGCCACGTTAATAGGGGACATCAACAACACATCAAAGGGATGGATAGACAAGATAACAAAAAGCACTTCAGTGGTAATCCATAAGAGCAAACCTGACCTGTGCTGGCTTTTCCGGGTTGCGTTGGTGGATGCTGCAATAGGGATCGCTCTTCCACGCCTCAATGTCACCGCAGTCGCAGTAGCCTCCTCCTCCAGACGTGTTCATCTGACCAAAGCAACAGAACAGTACACGTCCATGCATGTTTTTAGGCATTTAACTCACTCAAACAACTGAATGCAAGTCTAAGCAAGGAAGGGATTGAGTATATCAATAGGTGCTGAAGTGGACTCAATCACAAATTCTAACGCAAGTCCATAACATGTTGTTGAGTGCCAAGGAAAAGGACGTTAGCAGCCCAGGCATGTAAAAAAAAACACTTTTGGAGATTATCGAGTTTAAAGGTTTTGTGTTTCCATTTCTAAATTAAAAAATCACATAAGGCTGGAATGTTGGCTCATGAAATTTGTTAATAATTGAAATAATAACGTTTATGTTTATTTCAAAGTATTACTTAATTTTGAAGTTATTTACATTTTTATGTTGACGACCTTCTACCGGGAACTCCCCTTGCCTTAAATAATTTTGCCGGGTACAAACTTGGCTTTACCTTCCTACTTCAGTGGCACGTTAGCGCACTTGGAAAATAATACTACACAAATTTGGCACGCCAACACCCTTATGCCGGGGAAAAATAATGAAAAATCCCCTTCCGTCTCTTTCATACTGTTAATTACGTCAGAATGACGTAGCCCCTGGACACAAAATGTATCCTACTGAAAGATATTTCCACGCTCTATCGATTACCCGAAAAATCTTAATTTGACCTATTGACCTGTTTTTGGCCCTAAAGACCTTCTCCCACGCATCCAACGAAGTCATCATAACCTAAGTCTGTTTACAAGCTATTCAACTGATCTGTACATCTCCTCCGTCTTGGGACTGGACTAGTGATGACAATAACACTCATATACGGGTCATTCTATAAATTTGGGGTCCACTTTTTTCCCCGTCCCTGTTACATCGACATCTATAAGTGTATAATTCTGATGCACTCCTTAATGCAGTTATCCTCCAAGAGTGATTATGAACAGCAAACTACCTACTTAACAAATAAACAATCATTTGAAGTCACTTTTCATGATGCTTGAATGGCAAATTACAAAGTACCAAGGTAACAGGGACGGGAAAAATGTCACACTTTGGACCCTAAATTTATACTTATAGAATGACCCATAAATGAATGCAAGTCATTGACATATGTGCACTGGGACACAGGGACAGTTCTGTGAGGAAAAACTCAATAGTTCTCTTACCCTGTATCGGTGGGTTTTATGTTTGCTCTTTTGAAAGCACTCAATGCAAAGTACGCAGGTTGGGTCCATTGCACAATCCCTGTGAGCAAAAACAAATAACAGGAAAACAACTTAGCTACAATGTATCTCATACATTATATTATTAATTGTACATCATTGGATCAATAACCATCAAGAAACAGTATATAATGAAGACCTTAATTCTTGCGATGTTCTTGCGATGTAAACCTTGTTCCCATGGTGTCAAGCAGTCGCTCCTACTACCTGCTCCGTCACCCTGGTACTGGTATGTCCAAATACCTTGCACATGCAAATTAGGTATGGAATAGTCTAGTACCTTGCCATGACTTAAATCAGTGTTTGTTTGTACATGCAGTGACCAGTGCACAGACGGAATACATTGCTCCTGCTCCTCCCTTCTTCTCCACCCAACCCTACCCCACCCCCACTCAACCTCTTAAAAGGGTGAACGATTATATTTATCATACAAATAGTTCTTGAAGTACTCACCGACAGGAATAGGTGGGTTCCCCCATCTTGAAGACCCGGCCGCACAGCTGCGGGGGATTGTCCGTCTTCTTGAGTTGCTGAAACACCAAGCTGGGGTCCCCGTTGCAGATGAACCACTCCAGGGGCTGAAGCAGCTTCTCCTGGCACATCAGGTCCTCCTCGGGCACGCTCAGCTCGTTGGAGGTGTACGCCCGGGGCACATTGTCGCGCCAGAACTGATAGAGGGCGGTGTTTAAGTCGGCCTTGGAGCTGCAGTGCTGCCATCTCTGTGGATAAATGTGTGGACAAAGCGGGGATGATAAAGATGCTAACCCTATCCCTCCAGGGTATTTTGGCTTGAAACCCTGCCAGACGCAGCAACACGCAAGCCTGCCAAGTGTAATAATAATAATAATAATGGAGTCTTATATAGCGCACGTACCTACCAACAATTAGGCACTCAAGGCGCTGGAAATTATGTCATTTATTAAAGAAAGGTAAATAAAGTTTACGAGAAGTATGAGACCCATTATGTAGCACCTTATAATGGTTTACAAGGTGCTGCGGCGCACATTGCAGCCACTGCCAGAAACACCGGGGCAAACCCCTTCTCTTAGCTGGGTTAGTGGGTTCTTTAACGTGCATTACACAACACACGGGACCTACGGCTTTACGTCCCATCCGAAGGACGAAGCAATAATGGTAAAGTGCCTTGCTCAAGAGCACAAGCACCATGTTCCCACGGTCAGGATTCGAACCCATGCACCACGGCACACGAGTCGAACACCGTAACCACTGGACCACAGCGCCCCAAGATCCATCAGGCCGAAAGTCTCAAGGCCAAACTACCTCAGAGTCTGTTGTATGGCATTGTTCAATGGGACTAGCTCTCATTGTCTCAGAAGCGGCCGTTTATGCACTTGTGTTGGTAGCTGAATGCATCAAAGTGCACCAGACTTTTCCACCTGATGTACTGTGTTGCATCTGGCAGGGTTAGGGTTAATCTTAACATTCTAGGCTTTTGTTTTCCATTGGAAACAGTTCTGCGTTTCAGAAATTCTCCATCAAACAGGAAACAAAAGGCACATTGTATTCAACTTTGAAGGGCAACTGAGTCCCATAAAGAGTAATAGAGGTTGGGCTGTACCTTTCCAAATCCTCAAAAATGAATTTTGGAGGATCTAGGGGGTAAGAAGGATACGAGTAATACTCGACTCGACCTCCCATGTCATGATGCGCATGCCTGCACAATGCAACATTCAAACCCCTGCCCTCTATCTATGACACACTATGTTCTTAATGTCACCAAGTAGTTCAACGGTAAGTCAACTAAATTGAAAGTGGATATTGTTCTCTTATAGGGAACCGGGCCCGTAACTACACGATCGCCCATACATCAACAATCGTGTAGTTTACAACACCTCAAAAATAAATATTTTACACCTCAGTAAAATATTTGAAAAAAGCCATTTTTTTTCCATTTGAAGCTTTAGGCCTAATATCGGCAACTAGCCCCACTTGTGTGGCCTCCGTATTGCTGCGATGTACCTTAGGCCACACGTCTGGTTTAGTACGAAACTAGTGCATATGGACTCCAGAAAGATGTCTAAATTTCTCGAAAAATTTGTACAAAGATTACCTAATCTACCCGGAGGGCAAAAGATGAGACATCATAGAATACAACCGTATGCAGTGGTATGTAAAAAAAAAAATGCCAAAAAAGGGTGCGCCAGTGTTTGGACTTAACTCCTCAGTAGGTTGAAAAACCAGGTGTGTGGCTTAACGTACGGCGCAGCAATACGGAGGCCACACAAGTGGGGCTAATCGGCAACCAGCATTGGAAACTGATACAAAAATACCACTTTTCTTGAAAATGACAGCACACCAGCTGCCACGATTTTACAGAATAATGTTAGACTGTCATTCACTAACGCCAGTACTACGGTCCAATAATGACAGTGTTCATAATTAATAATTTGGTAGGCCTATATAGTTTTATTTAGACTCGAAGAGGAGTAATTTTAATTTGAAATTATGTCACTCAGACACAGAAAATCTGAACATGGGCGGATGTACAGCGGTTTGTATAAAAAGTTACCTGGAACTGTCGCACTGACTGTACCGTCTGTCGACCATCATGACCTAGCCCATAAATGTGGCCAATTTACTAGACTACCTCCGTAAATAAAGGCCACACTTCCACCGTGTACAAAAACATGTCGAACTTTGTCAAATTTTGTTTTCACATTTAAGTTAGGCTTTAGTTTGTGGCTTTTTTGCTTTAGAAGCATACTCACCCTCTTTATAGGCTAACAAGAAAGTGCTGCCTTTTTCAATTGTCTAATTTTCGTGAAATTTCATGTTGAAATTTTGATACGCAAACGTGTCGTGTGCAAACGAATCAGGAAATTTCAGGAAAAATAGACATCTGAAAAAGGCACTTTCTGATTAGCGTATAAAGAGGGTGAATATGCTTCTAAAGCAAAAAAAACCTACAGTACAAATTAAGCCTAAATGTGAAAATCAAAATTTGACAAAGTTCTACATGTTTTTGTACATGGCCACATTTATGGGGCTACCGATAGCCCAGACTGGGACCGTGAGTGCATAAAAACGTGCAAAATTACTACTGACGTTTTTTTACTCACCATTCGGCTAATTAATGCCCACCCAACACATACATCAAAATGCTATAGTTGCAAGCATGTTACCTGCAAAATTTGAGACCTTAAATCCAATTTTAAGGCAAGGTTTTGGCAGTTCAAAAACCACCCATGTCAATCTCCATGCTCTGGAAATGGGTGTGTGATTCCCAATGTATTCTGGGTAGGTGTAGGAAGAGCCTTGCAGCTTACTTGTTTTTTAATCAAGTGCCAAATGAACATAGCGCCCTCTGCTAAAAAATGAAACATTTTGTATTCACTCAGATCAACAAGATGGCGCTGTTTTATCTACACGATGAAAATGTTATAGCTGAGGAGTCTTTTTGCAATGCATTGCAGTACACATCAATGTGATGTCTCACGTATGGATTTCGATAACTCTCTACAAAATTAGAATTAAAAGCTGAAATTTTGGAGATGCAATGCTCACAACAGCAACTTTGCTAGACCCGTGAACGTGGCTTGTAAACTACGCCACGTTCTTGTGTCATTTTGAACCTGGCGAAATTGTCCCTCTGACTCCCTCCGTTACACACACTGGATGTTATTTTGCCCATGTAATAAGTACTCACATATGAAGCTGTCTTGAAATCCGTTTGCACGTCAAAACTTGCATTTGACGAAATTTGAGGAAAATTCTGGCCCCGATTTTCCGGTTTATGAAGTCCTGCTAGCTGCCATTTTCTCCCAAGTGACGCATGCGCATTGCGTTTTATTGTACCGTCCTTCGTATAATTCTGCGGCTGTTTACTGTCGCAGCTAAAAGAGACATCGTTTTAGACAAGTTTCAAGTCCTTTCCTCTCTCACCGCACCGCACGCTGGCGCACGTGCGCCCACGTGCGTGAGCGCACACGTACACGTCATGAGCCGAACAGCCAATCGGGTGCGGGGTTGTTTTTTTCGGGGTTGCGACATGAAACAACCGTCAATCTGTCCAAGCGCCTCGTCCGGGGTCGTTTGTTAGGGTCACTTGTCGTGTAAAAATGAAATTTCTGTACAGGTTCGTATGGGTCTTTACTGATGGGCAAATTTCGTCGAAATTACACAGCCTAAACAATCGGACGGGAAAATTTAGATTTCTAGGTGAGTACTCAACAACCATACGGAATTATGTAGCCGGATCGATTTTCGCTAGGTTCAAAATGACACAACAACGTGGCGTTGTATACAACGCCACGTTCACGGGTCTATAACTTTGCATGCTAGGCAGAAGTTTCGGGGATTATTGAAGAAACTGTAGTGAGTAAGAAGCTTGCAAAATTGATTCACCCTGGTTTTATCATGCAGCACAAAGTTTTGCACGATATGGATACCTTCAGTTTTGGGACTCTCATACACGTATTGAGAGTCCCAAATTTTCGGACTACCGATAGCCGAAGACCGCCCCTACATTGCCCTACGCAGTACGTGGCTCAGTTAAAACGGACTAACCAAATCATCACGTTTAACGACGTTACTTACACTCGACAAAAACAGAATACTATTTTATCAAGAAATACATCCTTTTCGCTTTAATCTTCGCCTTTACCTGTGAAAGCAACATGGGAGAGTCAGACATTTCCTCAGAAGTTGCAGAGTTCTTTTCAGTTCCTGTGTCGTCGCCTTGCTCGGCCATCTTGAGGATTGAATGATTCCTCTATTTATACAGTGCGCCCTCTATTGATCGTGGTTGGAATCCAATCCACGCAAACTTGGGCTACTTCCAGTGAGTTTCACTTTGATCCATTGTTGGCGTTTGAACATGTAATATGCACAAGAGCGATTTCTGATAAACTTCACATTTTGATGTAAAACATCGGGGGGGGGGGGGTTGTTGCGAAGATGTCGGAAAAGCCACACATAAAGGCGTATTCTGCACCCGACTTTTTGATATGATTATTCAAGGGGGAACAGTTAAGTGGCGTAGTATCCGGTGTCGTGCCAAAAACCGTCCGGTGCCAAATAGTGTCCGTCAATTAGCATAATGCGCTCTGATTGGCCATGCGCCCATGACGTCACATTGTTTACGGAAGCTTGCCAAATAGTGTCCGCGCTTAGCGTTCATCCTGCATGCCTTGCTGTCGAGCTGTCAAGACGTCGTATAGATACGATTTCTTTCACCTGAATTTGCTTTTTACAATTTGTTTTAACGTTTTCCTTGTTATCTGTGATAACTATTTACTTGGTTTCCCTAATAGTTTAAACAAAATGATATTTGTGCAAAATGTTGTGTATTTTTTTCGCGTCAGTTCACCTGTTTGGCGTGCAGTGCAGTAGGCACGATTTTTTCCTGCCAAAAGCTGTCCGATCCCCCCTGCCAAAATAATATTGTCCGATTTTCCTGCCAAATACTGTCCGCTTTTTCCTGCTAAATACTATGTGATTCCCCTATTTAGCACCGGACGGTTTTTGGCACGACACCTGACACTATTTGGCACGTATTACGTGCCAAATAGTGTCTGGCGCCCACTGCGCATGCTCAGCGGACACTATTTGGCACCGGACGGTTTTTGGCACGACACCGGGACTGACCCGAGACTTCCAAAGGGGTTGCCCCGCAAGCCGGGGCGATACCCGGGGATTTCCAAAAAGCATGCCCCGCCGGCCGGGGCATTGCCCGGGGCTAATACCGGGACTTCCAAGCAGTTACTCTGAGACTTACCTTCGGAAAATCACTAGCCTGACATGTACATGCACGACATGCATCAGAATGCGTGGGGATTGAGAAATCAGAAAATCATTATTGTCTTAGGCATGAGTAAGTGTGAGTGGCCTTAATTTAGGGCATTATGCCAGGCATCAGTTTGCCGGGGCATATGCAGGGACTTCCACATTAGGCCCGGCGTACTACGGCCTGGACTGTGCGGGGACTACCAACTTATGCCCAGTGGTCGGGGGCGGGAACTTACCCATGCATTATTATGCATATTTACCAAATCGGTAGACAAAATGTAAAGAAAAACATAAGCGTTCTCCACGAGATGGTAAAGGCCCTCGCTGCTACGCCGCTCGTGCTAGTCTTTTTACTTGTCAGCATCTGGAGTGCGTCACGTGTCTGGGTAAGCGCGTGGGACTTGACTAAAGGCTACGCTTGAATAGCACGCAAGTTGTCCAGGCCGGGGCAGATCCAGGAATTTTTGCGGAGGGGGGAGGGGGGGTGATGGGTTTCATCAGCAAAACAATTCTGAAACGTAGACAGGTTTTTTTCTCCGGACACTCATCCTCCGAAAATCAATAAGGGGGCCTCGAACCATACTTTTAATGGGGGCGCTGTTAAAATCCGACGATAATTAACACTATATTACAGAATAGTGTACATATACACCCTTACCAAGCTGGCTCTGTCCGTATTTTGTGCAGGCGGACATTATTAACATATTATTTTTTTAGGTGTCACAGCAGGGTTGGGGGGGGGGGGGGGTTCGCATTATTTTCAACACATTTCTATGAATTTTTTTTTTGGGGGACAGAGCAGGTTTCCCCCCCCCCCCCCCGGGATCCGCGCCTGTTGTCGAATACCTAAACTTTGAGAAAATCATATCCGATTCCCCCTGCCAAATAATGTCCGATTTTCCTGCGTAATAGTGTCCGATTTTTCCTGCTAAATACTGTCCGATTCCCCCTGCCAAATAATGTCCGATTCCCCCTTGCAAAATACTGTCCGATTTTCCCTGCAAAAAAAATTGTCTGATTTTTCCTGCCAATATAGTTCGATTTTTCTTGCCAACAAATACTGTCTGATTCCCCGCCCTGCCAAATATTGTCCGATTCACCCTTGCAAAATACTGTCCGATTTTTTCCTGCAAAATACCAATACTGTCTGATTTTTCCAGCCAATTACTGTCCGGCAGGACGTACGTGCGCCCTTGTGTTGGAACGACGGCGCCCGGACACTATTTGGCATCGGACACTATTTGGCATGTATTACATGCCAAATAGTGTCTGGCGCCCACTGCGCATGCTCAGCGGACACTATTTGGCACCGGACGGTTTTTGGCACGACACCGGGGAGTCAGGGTTGTATTTAACAACACCCCCAAAGAAATTTATTTTCATGACATATTTTGAGCTAAGAGCGCCCTGAAATCGCCCTGCTAGTCGACAAAATCGTGTGTTCGTCTGCAAACTATAATGTGCCTTGATGAAAAGCGTCAGCTGGTGTTCGATAGTGCCCATCATCATTTGAAAAGCGCCCCTGTGAACGGGTGGCCATGATCCCACCCCCCAATCCCCCTCCCATTTCGATTTTACGGAGGCAGGGTGGCCATAGAGAAAGTCCTGCGTTTACCTTTTAGAATGTTAGGTTGGATTGTCCGTTGTTTTGTTACCCCCCCCCCCCCCCCATTCAGAGTGGGCTAGTGGCGCTCCTGCCATGATGTCGACAGTCTTCGTTACGGATCTTCGCTCGTACCGGCCCCGCCCTGCAAACAGGACGCTGGGATACTCTGATGAATTCACGCTCTGAATGGTTGGATTTTGCGTGACCCGTGCGGTCATACTAAAAAGCGTCAACACAGCGTCAACACACTTTAAAGCACCCACACAGCGTCAACACAGCGTCAACACACTTTAAAGCGTCAACACAGCGTCAACACAGCGTCAACACATCCAAAATTCATTAAAAGTGACAAAAGCAGTATGTAGCCCATAAAGTATGGTCAGAAACAAGATTTAGGCTTAAAATTAATAGGTTAAACGTCTGAAAATTGCGATTTTCAGTTCAAGAAAATTGGCTCTCCGTGCCGCTCTGAAATCGGCTGCCATGTTGCCTCAGTGGCAGCGCGGACCATACCATTATGCTAAAGGGTGATAGCGTTGTACAATAAACCAACAGAGAGGGCGCGACCGGCCAATACCAATAGATATCCATTTCAATAAAGTAAATGAAACATAGACACAATTCACAAAATAATGATCCACCACTCCGATCCTCAGTCCTCGAGATCTGGTATCCCTCTGTTGTTTATGACAAGATAATGTCATTACCTACACACCCCTACTTGAAATGGTGTAGTCCAAGCTTTGCGCGAAGTCAAGATGGCGGACAACGGCCGTGCGAGTGAAAGGTCTTTTTTTTCGCGTGAAAATACTATATTTTTAACAACGAAATGGAAACTCAAACCAATGGAAATTCTCTTTTATTCTATGCTTTACAATTATATACCATTTTTGGTAATTCAGAATGTGTTTTGGATGTGTTGACGCTGTGTTGACGCTTTTTAGTGCGACCCGACCTGTGACCTGCGCGTCATCACGGTCATGACTCTTTTATTCCAGTTTTAGATGTTCTTTTTTTCGTTGAAATATTTCGTAATAATGTAGGATCTTCTGTAAAACTTATCTGTGTTGTAAATTTACAATTTCCGTCACTTGCTCAGGCTCCGTTTTCGAATCACGAACGGTCGGATTGCATTATGCGACGCTCAAAATTTTGTCCACAATAAGTCATGGTCCGCAATGAAACAGAATCACATCCGGTTTTGAACGTGTGCATTTCTATGGGAAGTTTTCGGATAGCATTTGCGCACATTGTCTAACTGCGGTCTTGAACAGCTGCAGCCAGATGCTTTATACATAGGCCATAGGCCACTTCCTTCACAAGATTCTGTGAAGCTCATCAGCGTGTCCCAGCGTCCTGTTTGCAGGGCGGGGGGTACGAGCGAATTACGGATCGACAGATTGATTTCTGGGCTTCCGTCATCTCTATATGAATGTCGTCTTGCTTCCGTCATAGGATGTCGACATCTTACCTGTAAAGTGTCGTCATAAATTATATCCTGAGATAGAACATGTCCGACAGTCATTTGACTCGGCCGTGCGCATGGAAGTCGATTGAAGTTTCCTCACACGAATACTTTAAAGGGAATATAAAACATTTGCAAACATCGAAAAATAAAACTACCCAGTTGTTACGAAATACCTAAATAGGATGTTGGTAATTGACAGTCTAAAGCATCCTGTAAAATTATGGCACCTGGTGTGAAGTCCTTTCCAAGAAAATGGTATTTTTGTAAAAATTTCCAGCGGTGGTCGGCCGACCACCGTTGGAAAAACCTAACTATTTTTCACCTACTGCTCCAAATTTACCATTAATTCAGTCCAAACTGGGTTTGCTATTGGTTACATGTTCATGAACGGGTGCAGGCCAGCTAGACTGGTACCTTACCTTACATTTGTCCAGCATCTGTAAATTGATCCATTTTATATTTAGTGGAGTCAGGGAACCAGACTACTTAAAAAGTTTTGTTTTTCTTGGTTTTTCCAGCATTTTCGAACACAAAACTTCAAACATGTCAGTGTAACAATATTTGATCTATTTATACTAACTAAGTTTGATTCCCGTTTCAGAATAGAGTCACACCTGCCAGATTTTTTTCTGCAACCAAGCATAATGCATGATCTCATCATCTCAGTCGGTAATGGTTCTTGGACTTTACTTCCCTTATAACAAAAATCCTCCATTGCTAGTGCTATGAATCAGAAAAAAAGGTGAAATTTCTTTCATCAATCAGTATGACTTGATTAAACATGCACTTTAGGACAGGACAAAGAACCTGACTTCTGGGTGAAAAAAAAAGAAAATGTAAAATATCTGGGATTCAACCCCTAACGTGCAGCACTGTGGCCAGTGACGGAATATGATATTATTTCAAATCACTTTTAATTCAAACACGTGATATGTTTCACGTATGCGTATTAAAGTAAATGACTTTGTTAGCCTGCAGAAGAAAATTTGCCAGCCGGCGAACCAGAAAGCTAGCCTGGCATGCACGAACGATTGAAGTTGGCCCTAAAGACTTAGGTGTAGACATCGGGCGAACTCGATGCTTCTGTGGAAGAGCAGTAACTTGCCTGCGTTGCCACTCGTACGGTTTTTTTTCTTCAACCATAAGTTTTCACCATAATTTTGACTATACTCGGACTAGAGGACTTTCAAGTTCGATGGATACAGACCCAGTTTCTCCTTTGAAATAATACCAGGAATTACACGGACACACCACGGAAAATAACTCTTACATATGTATGAGTTAGCGGTGGTACTGAAAAGAACTGGCCGTGTGAGTACGTTTGTGCTCTGAGACTGTTCGTCCTCTGGAGACGAACAGAGCACACTGTTTGAAACGCCGCCAGCGTATTTCACTAACCCACATGTCACTTTTCATTCGACTGACAGTCCTAAATAATTAGAGAAAGAAACACTATCCTTAACCTGTCACAGCATCGCTGGTTTGCCAGCTGGCATGGACGACGAAACCGACAAACGGTAAAACAGGTCCATGACACTAACAAGTGACACATGAAGAAGGAAATGAACATAACAATGTCAGTGGATTGTCAGGTTGCTTATTGTTCTTCGGTGGACCCCCCCCCCCAAAAAATCATGTCTTATGGAATAGCTAGATTTGACCTGAAGAGAGCAAAATAATAACTTTTATACTGAAAACACGGTCACCGATGCAAAGACCGTCAATTTGGGGTGACTGCTCTAGGTTCCGACACCCCTATGTTCCGACAACCCTTCATGTTTCGACAACCCGCACATAAGATTGTGTTACTCCTGGTTAGGGTTAGGGTTAGGGTTAGGGTTAGGGCTAGGGCTAGGGCTAGGGAAGAGGAATATAACATATGGGTGTCGGAACATAGGGGCTGTCTGAACATTAATGTGTAACCTCAATTTCGTGTCAAAGGGGAATGAAGATGGGAAAATTTTGAAATTTGTTATGACCTCCAGAAAACTGAAACCAGAGTTGTAATTTCTTATTTTCAACACCCCTGTAGTCTGGCGTACCCCCCCCCCCCACACACAAATGATATTCCTTTTTAATTATTCAACCAGAGAAGCTATTTAGTGAAGACACTGTTTGATTGTTTGTTTGTTTGTTAATCGATGCTAGTCTACTCATTCAACGATTTGAAAATATTCATTGAATGAAAGAAGGGGAAATGGCCCCCGTTCACTTAAAAAAACCCCATTTAACAGATTTTACTAGAGACCTGTTAAATTGACTAGCTATTCAGGGTAAGCTGAGTGCAACTGAAAATCGGTCAATCTGACTAGATTTTTCCAGTCAGTATTATTGACTAAAGGAAAAATAGCTAAAATTGGAGTAAAATCCAACTACTGTTTTTAGAGTGTATATAGCAACAATAATGTCCAGTCAACCCAAACTCTCCCCTTTTTGCAATTACTGGCTCCTTATAAATGTACCTCCCCCAGCCCCACCCTACCCCGCCCCCACCCCCAAAGTTTTGGATCCGCCAATGCATATTCTCTTCCCAAATCGCAAGTGTCGGTGTTTTGCTACTTTTTTGTTTTTTAAACAAATTAAACGTATGAAATTAAAAAGTAGCTGTGTTATCAATTTTCGTACTCATTTTGTTCAAGCAGGTCACATTTTCCCTAAGCAACTTTCACTGTTACAAAAAGCAGACATTTTTTTCGACTAACAGTTTTTTTTAAGTGGACTGAACTTGTCACAGTGGACAAGACCTTTACAGTACCAAACTTAATCAAGCGAGAACTTTGACAAAAAGACAGTTAAGTATACGGGGCCATTGCCACGGTGATGACTTTTTGGAGCGTGTGAATTTCACACCACCACTCCACATCAAGGACAACATTATTTTCAAATGGTTGTCGATTGGCATCTTTTTATGGAGATGTTATTTTCTTTCTTTTTTGGTCGAGAGTTGTTTTCAGAGGAAACGGCCTTCGCAAATGCGAGCAAGCTACCGAAAAGACGGTACGGTGAGGTTGTTTCCGTACACTAGTGTCGGTACCAAGCGTGGGAACTTAACTCTTCCGCTTCGCTTGGACCAATCAGATCGCCCGTTGGAAAGCAAAATGTTTGCACGATGGTTTTTGTAAAACCTTTCACACCCTTGCAACCTTCGTAGTTACTAGTATTTAACAGACGCTACTTTCCTAAATCAACTCAAACGATTAATACTGAACACTACTTTTCCAAGGAGTCTTCTAAACTTCAAAGTTCATCAAGGAACCGACATCCTAGTTTGCAAGAGTATTTCCGACGGAAAAAGATCGCTATCTACCACTTTGACCACTCACGAAACCGGTAAGTAACACTGCGTACTTGTAGAACTAATAAGAGGCTCCAGCATTGGACTCGTGAAGTCTACAGACCTAGTTGTGCTTTGATGTTTTAAAAAATGTTGAGTTTAAATTAATTGCAACGTACAATTTTTTTTTCCGAAATGAAGCTCTCAGATTCATCCTTAACAGAACAGACGTGCTGGAATTTGCCTTTATGTCGAGTCATTGCTTTGTTCTCGTGTACTAAAGTTTTCAAGTTTGAAAGTGTACTTTCAAAATGCTCCTTTTTTTCACCAGAATTATAGTCCCGGGCTGAAATTCGGACTTAATATCCCTTAATACTCCAATTTGTGACGAATCAAACACCTTGGAAATTCCTATTTTTGAGTAAATCCATATATCCATTTCGTGATAACCTTGTGTAAAAATTGCTCTGTGGAGACGTATACAATCTTTTGTTCCCCAGGATTTTTGTGCACATGTCTCCATCACGGGGTGCCGTGTACCAGATCAAATTCGCAAGACGACATGTATTTAGATCAGCCCATTTTATTCGATTATATTAAGAGGGTTTGATTTTTTGAAGCAATGTTCAGGTTGAAAGGGTGTCAGTCAGTAGAGTTGTGATTCGCATCCACATACTGGTTCCTTTGCCAAATTGCCAAGACAACCAGTTTAAAAAAATGAGTGCGTTTGCTGACAATATTCCCCATCTACAGATAGCGACCGTTGCTGATCGGTAGAACACTATTATAGTTATCTATGGATCTTGGGTTCCAGTCCCGACTCAGTCATTGTAAAAGAAAACCGGGAAAAAAATAAAATCGATTCAATCCTCTGTCTCCTCAGATCACCCTGCCAAGATGAACCGAGGTACCCGACCGAGTCACACGGGCGAGGACCCCCGCAAGGCCCCGGTGATCAAAAACGCCGACATGGAGCAGACCCAGCAGGACCACGCCGTGGAGGTGGCCCTACAGTCCCTGGACAAGTTCAACGTGGAGAAGGACATCGCCGCTTACATCAAGAAAGAATTCGACAAGTCCTACAACCCGACCTGGCACTGCATCGTGGGCAAGCACTTCGGCAGTTACGTCACCCACGAGACCAAACAGTTCATCTACTTCTACCTCGGGCAGATAGCCATACTGCTCTTCAAGTCCGGTTGAGCGGATTTCTGTTGAACTTTGTACCAGACTGTGTAGACATTCGCAGATTTCAGACATTTTATTGAAAATGCATGTTGTAGGGAGTAATTTATTAATATAAAGAGTACTTTGATAAAATGTAGATGCTTATGCGTTTTCGATTTTCGTCCATGGGTGCACAGATTAATCGTGCACATATTCACGCAAAATGAGTATTACCACGCTAGAACTGCTTTATCGGTTTTTGGAAAGTAATAACCGAAATCATCAGCATCGCCATCACCAGCAACACCATCATATCTCCACCATCCCATCACCACGTCTACATCCCGCTCATCTTACTCAATTGCGCTCGTATGTTTCATCGCCTGACCATCCTCTACAATCATTCCAACCCCATTCCTCATTATATTCCCCTATCATCTTCCTAGTTAACCCCCATCATAGTTCTCCACCATCCTGTATTTCCCCACCATCATCATTTTAAATATTTCAAATTTACCCCCCCCCCTCCACCACCATCGCCCATCTCCATTCCTCATTCCAAGACTCTATAAGTATCCTAGTGTCCATGTTAACTTTCAACATAATCCTTATCCTGTTTTCCTTGTCCATCATCATTTTGATAATTATCATCATTCTGCGTCCTTCATCCTGCACCTTCATTTGTAATCATCACCCAATTTCCATTCTTTATTGTCTTTACTGATCATCCAAAATTTCCACGACAAGTTCTCCATCATCATCATCATCATCATCATCATCAACAACATCATTCTGAATATCATATCATCATCATCAACTCCTCGTTCCTTCTTTATTCCTTCTCATCATCCTAGCTTTCCATACCATCCATCCTAATTCTCCATTGTCATCCTCATCTTATACTGCCCATCATAATTTTCTGCATCCTTTATCCTGCACCCTTTATCCTGCACCCCTTCTCTCATTACAATAATCCTATCAATTTTCTTCCTTCTATACCATCATCATCATCCTTGATTTCCTTGTATCTCAAATCCTCATTTTCTAATTACTATCCTGTATTTTCCATCATCATTTTGAATCCCACATCTTGTCATCGTCCTTCATCGTCACTATTCTCATATCATTTCCTTTTTGTATTCCTTCTTATCATCCTAGATTTAGATTTACTTCTTAGCCTCCATCCCAATTTATTCTCCATCATCATCATCATCATCATCATCCTCATCCTCATCCTCATCCTCATCCTCATCCTCATTCTCACCCTCAATCTCATCCTCATCCTCATCCTCATCCTCATTCTCATTCTCATCCTCATCCTCATTCTCATTCTCATCCTCATTCTCATTCTCATCCTCATGCTCATGCTCATGCTCATCCTCATCCTCATCCTCATCCTCATCTTCATCCTCATCCTCATCCTCATCCTCATCCTCATTCTCATCCTCATCCTCATTCTCACCCTCAATCTCATATTCATCCTCATCCTCATCCTCATTCTCATTCTCATCCTCATCCTCATCCTCATCCTCATCCTCATCCTCATCTTCATCTTCATCCTCATCTTCATCTTCATCCTCATCCTCATCCTCATCCTCATTCTCATTCTCATCCTCATCCTCATACCCCTCATTCTCATCCTCATCCTCATCCTCATCCTCATCCTCATCCTCATCCTCATCTTCATCTTCATCCTCATCCTCATCCTCATTCTCATCCTCATCCTCATCCTCATCCTCATCTTCATCTTCATCCTCATCCTCATCCTCATCCTCATTCTCATCCTCATCCTCATTCTCATTCTCATCCTCATCCTCATACCCCTCATTCTCATCCTCATCCTCATCCTCATTCTCATTCTCATCCTCATCCTCATACCCCTCATCCTCATCCTACCTATCCCCAAGTTTCCACCATCATTCCGCATCCTTCATTCTGCACTTTTCCCCCAATCACCACACCAACCAAGATCCTCATCTTCCACCTTTATTCTTTGACAACCTTCATCCATTTCCCCTTGCTTCGTCTCCATCCTGCACACTTTATCACCATGCCACAAGCCTCAGAGATTCCATTTGACTCATAATCCTCTTACTCAATTGCACAAAGGAATTGTCTCTCATGTAATCCATATACTTTGTATCTAAACGTTTGTCAAAGGTGGAATCTTTTACTGACCTCTTTGATCGTATAAAATATAGGCCAAAATAGACTTTTGAATTTTGATCATGGTGTTAAAAATTTAAAATCACATTTTATTACCTTTTATTGGTAATTTACTCAATTAATTGGCTTGATTCTTCTTAAAAAAATACATTCCTTTATCTCGTTACTTCTGTTGGCTGAGATTATTTAAAGAACGAAAGGACCGTTACTGTTAATTAAATTAAGGTTTTAGCCGAATTCAATGGCCACCAAGATGTCACATATTTTGCTGTGTAAAAAGTAATTTCCCAACTTAAAGATTTTTAGACGACCACACATATTATACAAAATAAAATAACATTAATACTACAATCAAGTTTTCTGTTGGAGAAAAGAATCCGTTGTTTTTGTTTGATTGTTTACCTGATTCCTCTCAGAATAAAATTACCCCCTCCGGTATTTCACTCTGTATGATTGGGTTCGCAGTACTTGACTATAAAACTCTAAAGAAGTGGGGTGGGTGGGGTGAGGTGGGGTGGGATGGGGTGTGGGTGAGGGAGGGGGACCTCCCCGATCCCCCACCAAAATGTGAGATCCCTCTAAACATTAAATCTGGGTGTCAATTAAAAGATAACTCAACTTCAGAAAGCAAGGCACGGGGGAAAATCCTGGTCGTTAAGCCTGTTGGCTCTCTTGGTTTCCGAGCAAAAGGTGATCAAAGTGACCCTCGCCCCCCCCCCCAAAAAAAAAACCCCTTTAAAATGTAGATATGAAACCGGGTACAAAGGTACAAAAGATGTGCTTTCTGTGCTATTTCTAATTTCACTCAGAATTTATTTGCCTAAATTTCTATATCTAGCATTACAAAAGTTATTCACTTTTGAATGAGACTTCGACAAAAATCCGGTCCACGTTTAGTTCAGAAGTCATTTCGAATTAGTTAATTGTGGTCCGACAATAATGCAGATCTCGCAGGTTGGGTGGGTAGGCTGATTTCCGGGTTTTTTTTAATAAGAATTAAGAATCGATGACGCGGGGACCGGAAGCCAGTCTATTCGTTGGGTGGATATGTTTGTGTGTGCAAAGTAACCCAAAATAAAAGGTATTTTTATTTCGTTGAAATAAAACATAAACGTGAAACATTCGTTAGGAGACAATAAAAATCGCAGAAGATGAAGAGCATGGACACCACACTTTTCAATGGTACTATTGCGACACAAGCCCACATTTTATGTCTCACCACGGATCCTAGACACCAGGATAAACGACTGTTCTGAGCTCTAGTACAAAATGCATTGAGCGGACTTGTCTAGACGCGTGATAACGGGCATTAATACCCGTTGGCGCGTAATCGTGAATTTTCCAGGTGTGCCATTGTGTTGGGTTTTCGCATGACATCTAAAACGGAAATATTCATAAAACTGTCAGCAAAACTACTCCTTATTTAAGATATAATTGTTCCAAATTATTTAAAACATAAATACTTAAGGATATAACAGATGGTATTGTGCAGTTTTTGTCGTCATAGATGAAGTATTTACCCAGGAAATAAACGTCAAATTTCGAGGAGAACACCGTTTACCCAAATTTCGTTTTTAATTAGGCTTTTATTACAAAGTTTTAGAGAGATGTGATGCCGAACCGACGATACAAAGTCGACATTTCATTGTTCATCTTAAAGCTAAATATATTGTGCTCGGCATTACCATGGTTATGTAGTTATCACTTATCAGAATTCAATAATAAAGACCAAAAACGTAGACTCATGAATGTTCAAAAATATAATTCGAATCGCTGGCTTGACAGACTTCGACACCAGATCGGGCGCAGAGCCATGCAAATCTGAAAGCCACCGCGCGCAGAGGTCTTTGTTGACAAGTATTCATGGTATTTGCCACCAGTACGGGCCGTTATCACGCGTCTAACCAGGAGTTGGGCCGAGTCTTTATCCTGGTGTCTAGGATCCGTGGTCTCACAAAGCTATACAATCGCAACAAAAACTGAAGCAAATGCTGCGGCTACGGTTCCTGTTTTCATCCCTTTGTAATAGATAATACAACCAAAATAGATGACACAACCAAATAAAAGAAATTGGCGGCCAGATCTTCTTCCACTCACTGCATATTGATCTGCCACATCATACGAGGACCACGGCAAACAAGAGGGAAAACAAGTTGGAGATTTGTACCTTTGCGACACTCACACAAGCGCAATTCAAGCATTTCACTCGGAAAACCCAATTGTGTAATTGTATGAAAAATATATATTTTTTAAGTTGAACAAAGAAACTAAATCCAGAGGGGTTTGAACCTGCAGTCTCCGGATTCCTGTTCCAGTTTTTTTTTATTTATTGTAATTTTTAACGATTTGCAGTCTCAAAAACCCCCTCTGTGCTCTACCAACTGAGCTATCCGCAGCCCTACTGTTGGTAGTCCCCCAGTTTGTCAGTTTCATGTTCAAGGGGCGCTAGTCAGAAGCCATAAATCCGTATATGCCATGCAGCCAGGGATCACACCCAAAATCGCGGTGATAGCAACATTAGCAATGCTGCAAACCTGGGAAACAGCAAGCTTATACTCTCGCTCTTTTCGCCATGCAAACCTTAACATCTTGCATCGCTTCTTGCTAAAAAAAAAAAGGGAACAAGCTGACACATAAAGACACTATCTAGATGTACTCAAAAACGTTTAACATCTATAGAATTTTCCAACAAATCAGATTTTATGAAACTGTTATTAAGCGCAAGTAAACTTAAGATCAGAATAAACTACTTGTTCATTCACTTGCGATGTGCGGTTTGTTCACCCGACCGTGGCAAACAACGAAAACAGCAAAAGCTAGCGAGGCCATTGTCATGGTGAGGAATGCCATTGTGGCGCGAATTTCTCCGCTGGGTTGAAAACTCAAGGATAGCACCTCTCGTGTTGACACACTGGTCCTTGGAACGTAGTTCCCACGCTGAACGGCCGGTGTAGTGTGAAACTTGGACTGCAATTATTTTACGGACTTAATATTGCGCATGCGTAAATGAAGATAAAATACAACAGTGAGGGGTCACGTGTCAAGGTTACAGTCCATATAAGGTAAAAGAGACCAGATTTCATAGGAGCACATATTTCATATGACACCGGCCTTGGCTAAACGGAGCAGGTTACCGTACGGATTGATCGGAGATATCGGCCAATCGTGGACAAGGACGAGCAAGATTCGTCCAATCAGTGACGCACGGACAGTTTTCGTGTCAAATGGTGGTGTGTTTTTTCGCCAGGATCTGCAACTTGGCCAATTTCCTCGAGAGTGTATTTAAACGGACGATATCTCACGCTGCATCCACCGAATGAAGCAAGGAGCTGCTTTGAGTCGTTGTGCGCCACCTGTTCAGTTGTCATCAGTCTTTGACAAGTAAAACACAAACAAGACGGCAGTTTTTGGGCAATTGACGTATCTGGGAAAAAAGATCATCCACGGTGAGTAAAACGTATATAAGATCCAATGATTGTGATTTACGATGAGTTGGTATCAACAGTCTTTAGATGTGTAATACTTTGTACTACAGATAATTTGAGCTTCTTAGCATAACAGTTTATCCACATTTTGTGTGTAAATTTTGGACTACTTTCTGTTTAACAACTATAGCAACTTGCCCCCTGGCGGCATTTTTTTGGTTGTTATTAATGTATTAAAGGTTTTAAGACGGTTCAGACGTCGATACAGTAAAGTCTTAATCCACCCCCGGCATAAAAAGCTTAATAAGCTGCTGACAGAAACCTATGAAGGAAAACCGGAAAAGCAGGCATTTAGGCCGCTTCTCATTACATAATGTGCATTTTGCACGCACGTTCTGGCTCTGTGCCACTGGCTAATTATTACAAAATGCATCCAATGAGAGCTCAAAGAAAATATGAAGTAAATCTTCTCTTTCGCTCCCTATAGAGACCCGTATTTCCTCCCACGATGAACCAAGCAGACAAGAAGCCGGTCATCAAGAACACGGACATGGAGCAGGACCAGCAGGACGAGGCGGTCCACTTCGCCACCCTGGCCCTGGACAAGTTCAACGTGGAGAAGGACATCGCCGCTTACATCAAGAAGGAGTTCGACAAGTCCTACAACCCGACCTGGCACTGCATCGTGGGCAAGCACTTCGGCAGTTACGTCACCCACGAGACCAAGAACTTCATCTACTTCTACCTGGGCCCCCTGGCTGTCCTTCTCTTTAAATCGGGTTGATTTTTTTTAAACTGGCATGCGAACTGATGTGCATTATGTAGGACACAGGACACTTGGCATTTTCTAAACCATAATGTCTAAGGTATTATGGCTTCAGTCTCCAAAATCATCAAGATGCCTTTAGTTTCTAAACAAAAAGGGAAACAATTGTTTCATGTTATAGGATTCGGTGTTCCTTAATCGAGAACATGGACCTTTGCTAGAATCATCAAGGTCTGGGCTTAAAATCACCTTAAGCTGTTTTCCTGAATACAGTTGTAGTCCTAATGTGCATGCTTTCCAGCGCGGGCTTCACGTTAATTGAAAGAACATGAGGGCCTACAGTTGTGGAGGCTTGACTGTTACTTGTTGGGTTTTCTAGATCCAGAATACACGATCTAGCATGATATTGTACGTATCATTTATAATAGGATAGTTATATAGTCCAGGCAAAATACTAAAAAAAATTAAGTGAACCTCAATCGAGTTGCAAACTATTTTTTTCATCACAGTGCATTTGTATAAGGTCCCGAGAATGACATACTAAAAAAATCAAGTGGTGGAAATATGCCTTAATTGCATAAATCGTTAATAACTGCCGTGTAATATATTCTGTTGCAATTTGCGTGAGGTCAAACCATATTTTGCCTAAGCCATAATGGTTATGTACTGCAAAAATGTATTGGGTTAATATTCTGGATGGGGTCATGTTCTGATTAGAAAACCGTCTCTCCATCCTTAAAAAGTTCATCCGAGTAATTTTACAGATAAATTGATGTATGTAAAAAAAAAAATACGAAGGCATGAAGAGCCCCATCCCCGCCCCATGCCCACTCATTTGCACTAAGGCTGCAGTATTCTTTGAAAGCGAAGGGGCTTTAGTTCGATCGCGTCCTCCAAAAACGATTACAATTTATTAATTTTACATGGCTGTATTGTATAAATTTTTATTGTATCACTTTCAAAGTATAGCTAAATTTAAGACTTAACTTTTTAGATCTTATATTGTCGGCTGTATACAAAGAAGAGGGATATCGTTGATGCACGAAGTGACGTATCGTGTGCACTAATAGACGATCTGTATCGTAATTATGCCGAGGCAAAATATCGTATTCGTCACTTCGTGTTCACCCGACGACAACATTACAATTTAATTTGATTGAGTGTCATAAAATAAATCATTTACGCGGAACAGCGACATGAGAGCGCGTTCTGTCTGAGCCTTGATACTTTAGCCATCTGGAAAGATAATAGTAATTTCGTATGAAACCTTGTTTCTGGGAAAGGTGAACAAAATAAAACCGAAACTCCACAAGAAAATGAGTCTTATAAAGAGGTGTTGTTTTTTTTATAACTGAATGATATTTTAATGAAATGTCGTATGAAGCCTTGTTTCTGGGAAAGGTGAACAAAATAAAACCTGAAACTCCAAAAGAAAATGAGGTCTTATATTAAAGAGGTGGTTTTTTTTTAAATAACTGAATGATATTTTAATGAAATGTTGTATGTACGAGGCGTTCTGGCAAAATACAACAGAACTTGGCATACAAGCCATAGTAGAAGAAAATGCCAAAAAACAACAAACAAATAGGGATGATTTTTTGGGGTCAATTTTCGGATTCATTGATATTTGTAATCTTTGATATGTCCAGTCTATCTATTACACATTATTTAAGCAAAATAGTGTAAAAATCGTGCAGTAGAGGTTTAAAAAAAGGGAAAAAAGGCACCTTTCATTTTCACTACAAAACTCGAGACTTGAAAGACCTTTTTTTCTTAGTATTTTATTTTCCTGACATGACAATAAGTGCGAACTTAAGGGTTGTGTAAAAATCAAACGGTTGTGTACTCTTCTTCTTCCTTCTTAGTGCTGCCTTCATATGTTGAAGATAAACTATATGAACCAAGCAACCTGTTGTGTAAACTGTTGTTTACACAACTGGTTGCTAGGTTCAAAAGTACACAACCGAAATAACAGAACGGCCATAACTTTTCAACTGAATGACCGATTGCAGTGCAACAAACAGTATCGTATGGAGACTTATATTCTCGTTACTAATACACCTAAACCCTACAGTCATTTCGACCTCTGACCAGTTCTATCTCATTATAACAGTCCCAGTTTTTGGTAACGCACCCTGAAAAAAAATATTTATGATGAAATTTCATTAGGAATTTGCCCGCAAAATGAAGACAACAGCGGTCGGTTCCTTCCACCGCAAATATTAAAAGGTTAATAACGTCATGTGTAGGACAAGGTTTTTTTTTTTATAATGGATTATTTTTGTTGCGGCATATACGCACCGTAGCACCCCCCCCCCCAGCCAAAAATCCTTCCTTTGTTGCGTTATTATTTTGTTTGCTGCCACCAGCGACGAGTTTAAGACAAGTGGAGCTGGTGGCACTACAGGCGGTACGTGAAAAAAAGGAAGACGTCATTATTATTTTCTTATGAATAAGCATCGAACTAGCTGAATAATCATGATCCGTTGACGATGTGTGCTGCAGATAAAAACACCGCGGTCGGGGCGGTCATCAGTGCCCACTCTTCTTGGACTTAAAAGCAACATTTGAGCTTCGAGTCGCCTCAGTTGCCGCACGGCTGAACTCATATCAAGGCGGCTGATCTAACAATCATTTTGTGGCCATTCAATTTCCAGGCGTAGAATTTCATGTGGAATACACTTTTTTTTAATATTAATTTTGATTTAATTTTTTTGATTGCTTAAAACGTATATACACAATAATTGTGTTCACTTAACCTTAATGTATAGTAAATGTTTTAAAGGGAATGTACAACATTTGCTTTTGCTGCAATTTTCAGAAATAAATAGATTTGGAGGATTAGTATGTTATAGCAAATATTGTTACACTGACTTGTTTCACGTTGTTGGCTTGTAAATGCTGGAAAACCAAGAAAACAAATAATATTCCTTTAGATTGGTTCCCTGACCCCACTTAAGATGAAACAGAGCAATTTATAGACTTTGGGGAATAAAGGTCAGAAAATCAGTCTGGCAGGCTTGTACCCCTTCACAGGTGTGTAATCAGTTGCAAAGAAAATGCGGAATATCTAAATATGAAAGATTAGGAGCAGTTTTTGAAAAATGCCAGAAGCTTTTCTCCAACGCTGGTCGGCCGACCAGCGTTGGAAAAATACACTTTTTCTTGAAAAATGTCAGCACACCAGAAACCACGATTTTACAGGATACTTTCTAAATATGAAAGATTAGGAGCAGTTTTTGAAAAATGCCAGTTTTCTCCAACGCTGGTCGGCCGACCAGCGTTGGAAAATACATTTTTTTCTCGAAAAATGTCAGCACACCAGAAACCACGATTTTACAGGATACTTTAGACTGTCATTCCCTAACAATTCACTTAGGTATTTCGTGATAATTTGATCATTTCATTTGTTGATGTTTGCAAATGTTGTGTATTCCCTTTAATAGCGGTGTTGTTTAATAGATGTAGTAGTTCTATAACAATAGTTTTACAAATTTAAAATATTCCATGTGCTTTTATTATTTTTTTGCATCGTGTTTGTACATTCGTAACCATTCACTGCCTGTGAAAACTTACTGGCTATTAAAATGAATACAACTTCTTGTTTGTGTTACTGTAGGCTCATTAATTGAAATAAAAAAATTGCATTGTTAATTATGGATTTATATGAAGCCCGGGAAGGGACAGGGTGGAATTTTTTTGGGCATTTGCTAATTCGTTTGCACGAATTACTAATTCGTTCGCACGAATTAGTAATTCGTTCGCACGAATTCCTAATTCGTTCGCACGAATTGCTATTTCGTTCGCACGAATTACTAATTCGTGCAAACGAATTACTAATTCGTGCGAACGAATTAGCAAACTCCAGAAATTCGTTCGCACGAATTACTAATTCGTTCCCACGAATTACGAATAGGAATTCGTGCGAACGAATTACTAAACTCCAGTAATTCGTTCGAACGAATTACTAATTCGTTCCCACGAATTACTAATTCGTTCCCACGAATTACTAATTCGTTCCCACGAATTAGTAATTCGTGCGAACGAAATAGCAATTCGTGCGAACGTATTAGGAATTCGTGCGAACGAATTAGGAATTCGTGCGAACGAATTAGCAATTCGTGCGAATGAATTACTAATTCGTGCGAACGAATTAGGAAATTCCAAAAAAAAAATCCACCCTGTCCCTTCCCGGGCTTCATAGATTTACAATATGTGGACGTCGGGCTTTCATATATTCATATCAACAAAAAGTGGAAATATGAGCAAAAACTGAAGATTTAAAATATTGTAAAATAAATTAAAAGTTACAAAACTAATTCAAACTATCAAATTAGTTGTCAACAAACATCAAAAGTACCAAAAAGTCATCAATACCAATTTTATTCACAATATTATTTGCAGGAATTAGCACCATTGCCTTATGTAAAATTATGATCTATACATACAATCATCCAGAAATACAGTGTCCGAATGCCTGGCGTCCACTCACGTGGACAATTTGTTTTGCGATATAAATCAAATAAAATATATCATTTTTTACAAAGTAAAGTGTGTCCTCGTGTTCCTGAATCTAAAAATAATGTTCACAAAAATAAACTGAACATGACATAGGGACAACAAAAGAATTGGGAACTAACAACTTGAAGAGAACGCACTGGCAAAGATAACTAGAGACCGCCATTTTGATGAGTTGTATCTACTGACATAATTTGTCTAATTTAGACAGTTATGGTCACAAATGAGGAAACCAGGCATATGGAACATTATGCAAGTATTGCAGTTATTCTCAGAAAGGGCATGTGGGTTGTAATGATAATAACACAACGTCCACATTTTGGACGTCGGGCACTAAAGAGGTAATTTAATGCAAGACCCCAATTAGAACAAGTTTTAAATTGTCCGGACATAACACTGGGTAAAGAAATGTAATAAATACATAAATAAATATAGGTCTATATCAAATTCAAATACGATAGTGCCGATATAGATTTGGCTTTGATAAGGTTGTAGAATATATTTTTCTTTCGTTAAATTAAAAATTGAGAAGCGAAAAAGTTTAACTACCAACTGAGGGTCTGTTTCGATTAAAACGTCATCCAACTCGTCATTAGAAACAAAAATGTTCATATTTACGGTGAATGAACTTCAACCAACGTTTAATTTGTAGTAAAAGCCCCAGTCACCGTTTTACGGTTGAGAGCTACGGATCTTCACGGATTGAAATTCGTGATAAACCGTTGGAGTACTGTATTCACCCTTAGTGCATCCGCGATTATCCGTCATCTTCCTTGGGTATTCGTGGAGGGGCTACGGAATTTTTTTAACTGTTTAATTCAAAACTTCCGTGCAGGTGAAACGTCATACAAATCAATCCGTAGTGCAACCGTGGGACATCTGTAAGACTACCGTACTGATTCGTCGTGGTAGAAATCTTAATTAATTCGCTACGAATGTCCTACGGATATGTCCGGATGTGCTAGGGTTCTGCTGTTAAAGGGAATATACATCATTTGCTTTTGCTGTAATTTTCAGAAATGGATGGAATTGGGGGGTTAGATATATATAGCAAATATAGTTACACTGACTTTTTTGAGGTTTTGGGTTCGAAAATGCTATAAAAACCAAGAAAAACAATCATTTTCCTGTAGTCTGGTTCCCTGACTCCATTTAAGAAGAAACAGAGCAGTTTACCTATATTGGGGAATTGTAAGGTCAGGGAACCAGTCTAGCTGGCTTGTACCCGTTCATAGGTGTGTAATCGATTGCAAACAAGTGCGATGGTCAACTGGGGCAAGTATTTGAAAAAAAAGCCAGTTTTTTTCACACGCTGATCGGCCGATCAGCGTTGGAAATTGGTACAAAAATACCACTTTTCTTGAAAATGACAGTATACCAGTGCCATGATTTTACAGGATAGTTTACACTGTCATTCACTAACAGTCCAGCAAGGTATTTCAAAATGATTTGGTAGTTTTATTTGTATTTTCCCTTTAAAGGTCGTACTACGAATATCCACGCTTTATTCGTAGGAGAACCTTGGCCATCCGTGGCCCAATCGCAGACAACCGTGGCGTTAACGTCAGTAGTAATACCGCCGATACTCTTCACCAATCCGTTCATACTCTTGACAAACCGTGGTGTATTAATTAGAAAGTCGATTTCTCCACGACTCTCAACGGTTCATCGTGATCGATTGATTCTTGGTAAACCGTGGGTTATTCGTAGCTCCAAACCGAAAACCTGTGGCTGGGGCTTAACACTGGGAAATAAATACCGGAGTCTTTCAACGCAGACAAGCAATATACCGTGACGAGAACAGACGTGCAGCGGTTATTAAATGAGAAAAGTAATCCCCGTCATGAGGTAAGTGATATTACTGCGTCATGCATGACCACCATTCATGACAGTTATTTCGATTAGAAGCCTGTGTACTGTACCTTGGAGGCTGTTATGCATAATATTGTATTAATATAATATGGTTTGGCTAGCCCACGGGCAAGGTGATTCTGTAGACTATAAAAGGCACGACAGATATTTTTTTCTTACCAACAGTAGAGAGACAGCAGAGAACAAAAGATGGAATTTGCACTTAGTTCATGTCGGATTGTCTTATTTCTGATGACAGTTGTGGCATTGATAGGTGTTGCTAACGGTACTCGACAAACAGGTATGTGGCTGAGAAATGTGGTGAGAAGCGCGATATGTTAAGACTTTTTGCCTTACCAGTTGCCAATGATGGCCCGACATAACATTATTACCAAAAAATTGTCTTCATGAATTAGATCGATGTTTTCAAGTTCTTGTATATTGTTGGAAATTTTTTAAATGTTTGTCTTGCAAATAAAGCATGATGAGCAGGCGCGGTTCTAGAACAAATATTTTGGGGGGGCTAGCACGGTGGATGCAGAATTTTTTCAGGGAGGCGTGCTGAAATGTAGCCCGATTATTTTTTCCTGACACTTAGGCCTCCAAAAATCAATAGGGGGGGGGGGGCCTAATGCACCATTGTCACGGCTATTTCTTCTTTAGGGGGAGACTGTTCGCATGTACATTACAATCCTTCTTTTTGCTAATGCAATTTTTTTTTTTTACGGAATTTATTTTGGGGGGGCTAGACAAAAAAAGGGGGAGGGGGCTACAGCCCCCCCCCAGCCCCCCCGTAGAACCGCGCCTGATGATGAGTGAATTTGAGGTTTAACTCTCTTCGTTTTGGGTGTACGGTATCATGGTAGGGGGCCGCCCAATAGTCCGAAGGTCCGATAGTCCGAAGGTTCGATAGTCCGAATGCACAAAACTTCCATAAGAGGGGGTTCGTTAGTCCGAAAATGAAATAAGGTTCGTTAATCCGAACATTTGATGCAATAGTCCGAAGGTTCTTTAATCCGAAGGTTCATTAGTCCGAAGGTTCATTTATCCGAAGGTTCGATAGTCCGAATTTAGAATAGGGTTAATCAGTCCGAAGGTTCAATAGTCCGAAACGAAAATAAGGTTCAATAGTCCGAAGGTTCATTATTCCGAATTGACAATAAGGTTCGATAGTCCGAAAAGACTACGAGGTCCGAAAGTCCGAATCAACAGTAAGGTCCGATAGTCCGAAGTGTCATACTGACGAACCGCATTGCCCATTCGGACTATCGAACCTTATTCTCAATTCGGACTATCGAACCCTACCGTATATTCGGACTATCGAACCTTATCATCTATTCGGACTATCAAAACCTTATTGTCGATTCGGACTATCGAACCCTATCGTCTATTCGGACTACCGAACCTTGGGATCAATTAACCTTATTTTATTTTCGGACTAATGGGCCCTTCGGACTATCGAACCTTCGGATTATCGAACCTTCGGTCTATTGAACCGTCGGACTAACGAACCTTCGGACTAATGACCCTTCGGACTAAAGAACCTTCGGACTATCGAACCCTCGGACTATCGGGCTGTAACCATCATGGTATTCCACGGCTAGAATCCGAATATTTGATGCAATAGTCCGAAGGTTCTTTAATCCGAAGGTTCATTAGTCCGAAGGTTCATTTATCCGAAGGTTCGATAGTCCGAATTTAGAATAGGGTTAATCAGTCCGAAGGTTCAATAGTCCGAAACGAAAATAAGGTTCAATAGTCCGAAGGTTCATTATTCCGAATTGACAATAAGGTTCGATAGTCCGAAAAGACTACGAGGTCCGAAAGTCCGAATCAACAGTAAGGTCCGATAGTCCGAAGTGTCATACTGACGAACCGCATTGCCCATTCGGACTATCGAACCTTATTCTCAATTCGGACTATCGAACCCTACCGTATATTCGGACTATCGAACCTTATCATCTATTCGGACTATCAAAACCTTATTGTCGATTCGGACTATCGAACCCTATCGTCTATTCGGACTACCGAACCTTGGGATCAATTAACCTTATTTTATTTTCGGACTAATGGGCCCTTCGGACTATCGAACCTTCGGATTATCGAACCTTCGGTCTATTGAACCGTCGGACTAACGAACCTTCGGACTAATGACCCTTCGGACTAAAGAACCTTCGGACTATCGAACCCTCGGACTATCGGGCTGTAACCATCATGGTATTCCACGGCTAGCCTGTTTCGTATTTTACTTTGTTGCTGAATTTAGTAATTGTGGACGCTTGCCACTGTATCACAAAGATGGACAAGCATTACATTTATTGTGTGGACTTCCTAACAAAAGAGGTCCACATAAACCAGTTTCCAGATACGTTGTGTGGACTTGCCCAAGGTTTTCCCCTCTCTGGAAAACAGGTTTAGAAACATTTGTGGGTTAGGTTTATCAGTCGTCAAATGAAGAGAAACATTCAAGGGAATCATCGAAAATAAATTGGGTCGAAAGAATTTTCACTCTTTGAGTGAAATTAGGTTTTTTTCACAGTTTTTTTTTAACTCTACGAAAACAAAGGAATGTCCACACTAGGTTTGTAACGTAAATATTTGTTTATGGTGTAAATCGTGTACACACACACGTGCAACGTTGATTAATTGAGGACAGGATAGAAAACGTGTACAAAACCGATGAGAGCTGTCGCAAAAATGTTTAGGGAGTAGGCTATAAACAAAGGAAAAGGGAAGAGGAACAAATGAAAAGCCTCAAGTTTCACCATAAACAAGCGTGGGTACCCCCTTAACCCCCCCCCCCTCCCTACGTTGCCTACGCCTATGTGTGGTTTAGGTGGTGGTGGGGGTGTTGGGGTGTCACACTCCTCTAGCAACGACCCTGTGAACGGGCCTGTACAAAAAAACCAAGTTCAGATATTAAACATCACAAACTAGACAGCACTCAGAGAGCGCACATCTCCGCCAAGGCTAAACAATTTCCCACCATTACACACACCGCCAAACCTCAAACTCAAACATGTTGCAGTTAACATGATATTCCTGTGGTGGGCTACCTTTCTACTCCCCATTGTATAAAATGGTCTTGTCCATTGACCTGTGTGGTTAGATTGAATAACGTTGAATAAGTAGCCAGTTACTATTAATCGACATGCATGCACACTACATGTACATACGTCAACGCGTCAGGCAAGGATAGATTTCGTGCAAGACTTTCATGCCAGACCCTTTGTGCACTTGCACTTGTTCAAGTGCATCTAGCAGAATTGTGCCATTTACATACGGTCACCCTCATTAAGTGTGCGTGTTTACATTAGGGTCGTAAAACAGAGGCTCCATATACAAGCCACGCGACTTTTAGAGAGAGTCGTAAACTATAAGCCAGTAAGCTGGCCTGGTAAAGTGTGTGCAGGGTATATTGCTAGAAATGGACGGGTTCATTAATTGTTGAGAGTGTCCCAATTTCATGATCTTTAGCACGTTCACACCTAGAAAATGGTGAAGAATCCTTTCCAAAAAACACCCTGGATCCGGATCACTTCCGGAATCTTATCTATTTGTGCTTGTACCAAGAACCACCCTAAAAAAAATTCAAGAAAATCCGCCCATATCTTGTAGAGTTATCATGTTCACAGACAAACCAATTAACTAACGCTGATGAAAACGTAACCTCCTTGGCGGAGGTAATACAACTCGAAGTTAGCTATAATTCATTATCTGCATGCAACATGAACATGCGATTGAAACCAACATATTTCAGATGTGCATTATGCATGTCTGAGAATAAATGTCGCAAAAACTTTCATCAAAACTCCAGAGACAAGTTACATTCCAAAAATCGTCCTGTATGCTTTTAGTGACAGTTCAAGTTCTGTCATTAATATAAGTGAAGAGGATATATTTTTTTTTGTGACAACGGAGGATAACATTCCCCTTGTTCTCAAATCAAACTTCATTTAAATAATACACCATGTACTTTAGAAAAGGAACAAATTCGATGACAATTACAGTACCTCGTGTCTACGAAGCAGTTCACAGTGAGGGCGCTCTGTGAAAGCTCTCTATATTCTTAATCGGTCTTTGAATTGACATTTTCTGGATTCCTTTTTTGTTTGTTTTCAACAGATGCCATCACCGTGACGCTGTTTTGGCTTAAAGTAAGAATCACGCCCGATGCCTCGTGCTGTGGACGATGCAACGAGGCCGTACCACACAACCAGACCTATGCGATGACCTGCTATTGCGACGAGTATTGCTTGGTGTACCAAGATTGCTGTCTGGACTACGAGTTGTACTGCACTGACCTGGAGGGCAGACTTAGCCAAGAGTGGGCCGATGATGGGCTCTTAGAGACGGTCAAGAATTGTTCCACAGATTCGGTGACTCTAAGGAGAGCGGGGATGGCATCATTCAATGGCAGTGAAACCGTACGTGACCTTTGCACGGCCTGGCAATCTGAGCATGCGCAAAGCTTCATCGACGAGTACACTTGCAAGCTAGAGGCACTGTGGGAGCCCGTCATTTTGGCGCGAAAATCGAATCGATCTTTAGCTCACGTGCCTGGTCATAGAAATTCCAAGTTCGTGCTGGTCCAGGATTGCTTGAAAGGTGGGCACACGACTGACACGTATGACCTATGCATGAACACGAACGTATTAAGTGGGTTTGACACTTTGAATGATGTTAAAAAGCTTGTACCGGTTGCTGGTCAAGATGGCTTGCATTACCGTAATGTCTACTGCGCCCGGTGTAACGGCATGGAGGACGAAGACCTACAGTTCTGGCAGGTAAAGCTGAACTGCCCATTTGAGGTAAGGCGCGTTGGTCTGACCGACAGTTCCGTGGGGAGATGTACATTTGAGTCTGTCGGTCCTCCGGAGTCGTTCAAGGGTAGAATTTCCCAGCCACGACTTGTTCCTTCCGAGGAGATTTCGTTTTCCTGTGGTATTTTTTTCACTGTCAAGTCCAAGCGTGAATACGAAGAGGCGTGCCGGGCGTACAGACTGAGAACCTCGTGCGCTAAAAACCCACACTGCGATGGCAGTTGCTCTTGTCGGGGCCCTGATGCAATGGATGATCCATTATTCGTCCCTGTAAGCGCCCTTTTCGACTTCACCACTCACCGAGACATGCGCTACTCTCTGGACGGTGACCCCACGGTTGTGGTCTGCAAACATGAGTACGAGTTCTTCGATCCTGAGCTCGGAGCATGTCGAAGGTTTTACTGTCTTCCTGGTCAGGCTTACGGCCCTCATGGCTCATGCGTCGCTGTGGACACTGTGAGTGATCGGTGTTTGGTATCGGACTTGGATGATCCGCGCTTGGTATCGTTTCAGGTAGATTTTCATTACATTAGTTCGGCTGAGCTCTTTTCGAGGAATATGACCCAAACTCTGCTGAATGTAACTATCACAGAATTCGATCTGTATGATTGTCAAGTACCGCCTTTCATAGATGACGCTAATATGCACATTCTTTGCAAATTATCTTTTACCGCACTTCCTCTGCTAAGCTTTGAAGAGACTTTATCAGACTTTTCAACCTTAATAATGTCAGACCCCGTACGCATGCCAGACCCCGGTATTTTCTTGAAGACTTTAACACTGAGGAATTTCGATCAGCAGGGATCACTGGTCGATAGGTGCGGTCGCTTAGGACAGGTGCCGATTAGTTACTCTCCTGGGGTCGACTATGAGAGGTTTGAACTAAATGGATCCCTCCTTGTTGTCATCACGGTGGATATCGATGACAAAATAACATGCCCAAGTGATGGCCTTTATCAAGAGGTCGTGTTCAGACCGTTGGAGATTCAAAAGCGATCAGAAGAGTTTGTGTACTTGTGTCAAATGAAGCTCAACTGCTCCATGATGATTCTCAAGTCGCCCGAGTATACTTGGCTGGATAATACGACCATACGCTTATCTTCAGGTGTGAACCTGTCCAGTGATGGGTATATTCAGCTGAGTGACGATCAGGTCGTAGTGTGTCGTCTTGGTGAGCGTCTCGATTATGCCCAACCCTCCTTCCTTGGAGACGCGGTGTTTTCTTTAGTCTGCCTGAGCATTTCTCAGCTGTTCCTGTTCCTGTGTCTACTCAGCTTTTGTCTGTTCCCGGAGCTCTGGACCCTACCGGGCAAGAACCTCTTCTGCTCCATCTTGGCCCTTTTTCTGACCCAGACAGTCTTCCTGATTGGTCCCGGGTCACCCCTGAGTCAATTCACTGTCAGTAATGAGGATTCTTGTCTCGCTTTCGCCGTCTTGGCTCACTATCTCCTCTTGGCGTTTTTCTTCTGGACCAACGTGGTTTCGCTGCACTTCGCCCGGACGTTCGGTTTCCAGCTCCGGATGCGGACCAGGCGGTTTCGTCGAGCTTTCATGTGGTACTCGGTGTACGGATGGGGCGCTCCTGCCATTATATCCGGGGCCTGGGTTGTCGTCCATCGCCTGCTCTTGACAGGCAGGGACACACTGGTGATCTACCGACACTGCCTGCCCTACGGCGTCGGCGCTTTGTTGCTGGTGGCTGCACCCATTTCGATTTTGATGATGGCGAACGCGGTCCTCTTTATCTTGACTGTGGTCGGTATCAGGCGAACCAGGAAGTCAACCAGCATGGTGATGAAGGACCAGAGAAAGCTGGAAAGACTAAAGATGGAGGTTGCTCTCTGCATCAAGGTAATTATTCTTTGCATATCTGGGAACACTGTTGACAAACGATGCTCTGGTACTTCAGACTTGAGGCGAAAATTAAGAATAACAATTTGGCTGAAATGGCAAAACAGCTAAAATCTGTTACAAGTTCCCAGCCGAAGATTTTGCTCATCTTTTCTGATTGAGACTTGAAATAACCGGTTTTATAATTATTTGCATTTCTCAAAAGTAGATATACTTAAAGTCCCATACAAAAACCGGTAAGGCCTAACTGATGAGATGGGTCGAAGTAGTCCAGGGGATACGTGATAACCCGCCGTATTATCACAACCCACGATTCCCGTCGAAACGAGGGAAATTCATAAAATCGCCCCCCCCCCCCAAAAAAAATGGGGTAAAACTAGTGCGCACGCGCTGCTTCTACAGGCAATTACGGGCCATTTTAAGACCCATGCAAACTACAATTCAATTCAATTCAATTCAATTTATTCATTCAATATTTTTAACCCAGTCCTGTAATTGGCGGTTTTTTCTGCTGTTGGATGTGGATAATAAATAAATAAATAAATTGATCATGGCAGCGTGAAATTCTACTTCTCTGTTTGCACATAAATATTCAATTACCCACAATACAGAAAATTGAATATATAAACATATACACGTTAAAACGTTCAATGAAAAGGTACTAAGTTAAATAATAAAAGTGTTTCTCAAAATAAGTAAAACCCTGAAAACACCCCCATGGACCACATTGAACGGGCTGCCCAGGGGACAAGGGAAGGTAAGCTGGAAGATAAATAATTATTAGGCCAAGAGGTGCGAGCGCATTACAACATTTTTTTTCGAATTTCAAACGATGCTCAAATTTCTGCCACCCTACTGTTCTGGTGCACACAGCTTTATAATATAGTTTAATTTCAACAGGGTAGCCTTTTCAGTTATTTAAACTGCTATTCTTAAAGGCCCTGATTACATTAAAATAAGTTATTGAATGAAACCAATAAAAAAAACCTTAAACAAAACCAAAATTCTTAAATAATAAAATGACAATATTAAAAGAGTTTTTAAAAATATACGAAAATAAAAATATATAAAAATCAAAAATGTACGTAAGTAACAGGGCCAAATCTATTAGCACAAAGAAGAGAAAATTGGTAACTAGCAGGCAAACTTTTGGTAACTAGCAGGCAAACTGTACCCATAGTCGACTAGAGTATAGTCCAACCACACTGGGTCCGAGTATAGTAATTATAGTCGAGATATATGGTTAATGTATAGTTATAACTTGCTCTGAGTTAAGCCAACCGCGATCAAAGCTATTTTGTTTTATGCAACACCTGAATGAATCCCCGTCATCTGATTGGTGGATCGTTGACAGGATCACATGTCATTGAATTATTCGTCGCCGCGCACGGCACGGCCCGGCCGCGCCACTAGTTCTATTGCACGGTGGATAGAACTTCCATTTGCACGGTTTCATTACTGCCGGTGGTGGCGCTGTATTACGAATTTGATTCACAGAATGTCAAATTGGCGGACGATTCGCGAGAATCTCCGGTTTTTTTTCTCCGAAGAAATATCGGAACTGTATGTAAATGCTGACGCTGCAAACACACAGAAGCAAATAAGATTTGCTGCCAAACAATTAGACGAATTTGAATAATGGTAGTTCTGAACTTGTCGAGCACAGTTTTTAAGATACATCAATTGGAAATGACAGTTCTGAACTTAGCTGTGGAATAGTTTTAGACCGAGATAAATTGAATATGCTGGCTAGCTCTGAACTTGTTTTGAATAAATCGGATATTGGAAGGGGCCCCCACATTTTTCTGAAAAAGTAGAACATTGATGTAAGTACCAGTTCACAAGTCAACCAATCAGATGACAAGGATTTATTCAGGTGTTAAAATCAAACAAATAATGAATGTTTCATATTCGTGCATTCAAAAGCATAATTTTATTCGATGCATCGGATGAATTTTCCATTCCACTCCGCATCGCCTCGTCAAAGGAACATTCATCTGTAATTATTCTTACCATTGCACTCACAAACATTCATTTTGTACAATGGCCGTCATGCAAGCATCTCAAAAAGGCTGAGTGCGCTCATTTTTGTTGTCATTCCTCTTCTTGTTTTCTCAGATCTTAGTTGCGACAGGGATGACCTGGATTCTCATCTTCATATTGGGGTACGCATATGCGGATGGCTTCTCCTATCTCTTCAGCATCTTGATCTCAGTCCAAGGACCCCTTCTCTTCTTCTGCTTCGCCTTCACGGAGCGAGTCCGTGGCATGTGGCGGATCAGGATCTCTGGGCTCTGGACGCGCCGGCCCAGGGCTGGGGCATCGGCAGGCGCTGGCGCATCTACGATGTCTACAGCTCGGACCAGCTTCCAGGTTGCAGACCAGTAAATAGGCCTCAAAATTGCCATTATCTGCCGACCAAATTACGATTTGTGCACTGTCGATCGATCGTGTTGTGGCCTATAGGGGTAGAAATGTAGGGACCTTGGTGTGAACAAGACTTTGAGCTAGTTTTCCCGACAAAAGTAGATTAAAGTCGATCTGTTTTGCAATTGAGTTGATGGATCATTTTTCAAACTGGCGATGGGCTTCAGGACTATACTTTTAGGTGTCATGATTTTTGGAGGAAAATATCAACTGAAAGTAATTGGTTAACCATCTCAACCCCCCCTCTCAACCAATGAACAAAAAGTGAAATAGGGTAAATCAAGCTTTGGTTTGTGTATGTCTTAAACACCTTGGAAAATAAGCGAGTTCAGTATTCCAACTGCGCATATGCACATCAAGATTTGCCAATTTTTCTTTCGGGATAAAAAATCATGGTATGCGTGCAAAAGCATAGCGGGGTACCAGCAAAATTGAAGAGATCATCGTGTTCTGAAGTATAACATTTTGCAAACAATTCTAGACAGCGAAGTGTTTTTAGGTGTCTTGTGTGTCAAAACTTTTGTGCGAACGAAAGTTCATCTCGTTTTCGATTGCACGAAAAATTGCACAGAATGTAGATTCGGTTACCACGTCGCCTATAGCCTAATTGTGTGCATACATCTCCTGCGGTTTTCCCGAAAAAAATTCGTCTAATCTTGCTATGCACCAGACTATTTTGGAATACCGAACTGATGATGGTGTATTGTGAGCAATCTACCCGATTTGTTGAAGTGGTGCATATGAGAATTTATGTACTGGTCTGCTCGCTGCACTAGAGAGTTGTTACGGAATATAGAGGTAGTATATGGGCATACATTTTGTGTTATTGGTTGGAAACGGCCATGGGACTACAGCAGGCGCGGTTCTAGAACCAATAATTTGGGGGGGGCAAGCACGGTGGATCCAGATTTTTTTCAGGGAGGCGTGCTGAAATGTTGACCGGTTATTTTTTTCAGACACTTAGGCCTCCGAAAGTCAATAGGTGTGGGGGAGGAGGGGGTGTTGGTGTTATGGCATATTTTCAATGGGGAGTGCCAATAAAATCCTAAAATCATTCACACTATATTAACTAATGCACCCTTGTCACGGCTATTTCTTCTTTACGGGGAGACCGTTCGCATGTACATCACAATCCTTTTTGCTAATGCAATTTTTTTTCTTTACGGAATTTATTTTTGGGGGCTAGACAATTTTTTTTTGGGGGGGGGGGGTACAGCCCCCCTAGACCCCCCCCTGTAGAACCGCGCCTGGACTACAGAGAGGAAATCTCCCGTTCGTGATAGGGATGGAACTAGCGAGGCGAGATGGTACACAATCAATATGTAGGGTAATGCACAGGTGTCAGTGCGATGTCTTTTTTTTTTTTAAAGATAAACGAATGTATTCACCTTTACATGATTAGTTATTCACTTTTGAATGATAAACAAAGTTATTCATTTTTGAATGATTAACAAAGTTATTCACTTTTGAATGATAAACAAAGTTATTCACTTTTGAATGAGACCTCGAACAAAAAAAGAAAAAAAGAAAGAAAGAAGTCGGCTCACCTTTAGTCTTGTCATAATTTCTTTACAAATGTCCAATTGTTCGGGGATCGACAGTACTAATTCAGTTGTCGCAGGATAGACTGGTTTTTACCCCTTAGAATTGATACTGTAGGGACCAGAAGATGCGCAGAAACAACCAAAAATAAAACACTTTTCAGAGGGTAGGCCTACGTGTAAGCACGCAATGACATGCATAGAAATATTTATATTTAAGTATGATAGAATTAATTCCGGTATTTTGATCATGGACAGAATTCAGACGACGAATATCAATTATTCTCTTCTATCTCTGGCTTTATTTGACTAATTTGGATGAAACCGGGGTCGAATAATTGGATATTTCAAAATTGGGTATTGATTTATGCTAATTTGATTCAGCAGTCAATTGTTTATCTTGAGTTTGCCTATATTTATGCTAATACCTAAATTCTGAACATCACCACAACCCCGCTTCTATTTGAAGCGTATTGAATTTTGATGAACTTGGGCCAGTCAAAAAAAGTGCTTACTGTTGCTTATGTCAAGGCATCCAGAGGTCAGTTGCATATAGCCTAATTATGTAAATTAGTTGCTCTGAAATAAATTTAAAAAACACTCTAACATCTGTTCTGGGCCTTATCGGCAAATTTTGCTAGTTCATGGTCAAAATAGTGCTGAATCGTACTCTGAATGCAAGTAAATATTAGGACCGGATTCAGACGAGGACGAATCGTTAATTAGTCCCATCTATTAAAGAAAACGGTTTATTTAAGGCAGTGGCGAGTTCATCCGGGCATTAAATGAGGCACCATACAATAGACATGACCCATTGTGTCCACGCGGACGAGAGCGCAAGAAAAACAAAATTATCACCAGTTGTTTTGTTATTGTCAACCCATGTCAACATAAACATCCTCTTCGCCGGATGTTTGCACTTGACCATCAGTAGTAAACTGAATCAAAAGCTTCGTTTTGTCTGCATTGTCGTAATATTTTCATTCCAATTAAGTCGAATATTCCCCCGACGGTCGGATAGGTAATTAAAACTATAATTTATGCTTCAGGACTAATGGGGAGTGTTGAGGTTTGCGTGCGTAGGGAGTTTCGTTTCGTAATTATCGGCATCCAGCGAAATCGCTCAGGAATATCGTGCATTACAACTTGCATCGCGTAAGCGCGAACATCTACCGGAAGAATTATAGAAATTGAGTCGCATGTGTGTACCCATTCCGGAGTTTAAGCCCTGCTGTTGGACAGAATAACAGTTTGACTTTGGACTTCAGAGCACCGTGAACGACTAGAAGGAGGTGAGTGTTTGTTTTTGTACCGGTATATGTTTAAAAATGGCTCTCCCATTGCTATTTTCGAATTTCACCCCCGAAATGGTTCCGTTTTCAAATTGTTAGTTTTTAGGAGTACTAAAATTATTCACTCAATGAGACATTTAAGAAATAAATACGAAGACATTTAGTTATGGAAAATGAACAATGAATAAATTATGCGCGGCCCGGCAATAATTCAAGCATATCGTTTGTGCGTTACGGGAGCAAATCCAAAACAAAAAAGTTCAATTTGAGACTGTTAAAACGTCTCAAATAGAAAAGGGTCGCCTTCTCCGGTTTAAAAGAAAACAAAGATTAAAAAGTCGTTAGGAAAAGAGAAACACATGTTGAAGAGCATGAGTAGATCAACTTTAAAGATTTTACGATAAAGAAATAGTTGTATTTTCTACTATTTTGAGACCATTGTTGTTATGTGTAAGATGTTCAAATCTCAGCATATTGCATGGTAGTTCCGTAGATTTTATTAGTTGCTACCATAATTAGTTTGCCAGCAGATCGTTATCTTTTCTCAATATACTTGTTACACTTCGCGTATTTTGATAAATTGGTTAAGATTTGGAAGTCTGCATTGTGAAGTGCGCAATAAAAGTAACTTTACTTGCATGCGTTTTATACAGGGTGAGTAAAAAAAACCGAAACCCAAATGTTGGGACCATTGTTTTAAAGAAGTTCTGCATGTAGCACTTTTAAAATTTAGGATATTAAAGCCCAATTCATCAGCTTTCGTTTAGTACAAGAATCATGCAAATCACTCATATACTTTGCAAGTTACAGAATTTTAAACACAACCACCGTTTTAAGGTTCTGTCTACGGATCACAAAAAAAATCAGTGTTCTTCTAACAAAAACGGATGTGTGTGAATTGTTTTCGATTTGCTGAAAGAATGCACACCTTTTTTTGTGATCCGTGGACAGAACCTTAAAACGGTGGTTGTGTTAAAAAATTCCGTAACTTAAAAAGTACATGAGTGATTCGAATGATTTTTGTACTAAAAGAAAGCTGATGAATTTGGCTTTTATATCCTAGATTTTGAAAGTGTTACATACAGAACTTCAATAAACAGTAGTCCCGACATTTGGGTTTCGTTTTTTGACTCGCCCTGTACATCCCATTTTGTAAGTTTATGAGCTTAAGAACCGGGGAAAACTAAACGCTTCGGACAGTGCTCTGCCCGTCGTCAGTGGACTGAGAGAATTGGATGTAGCAGTGAAGCACCCGCGTTCCAAGAAGGACAAAAGATTCTGGATTGTAGTTAGCGTCACTTTTCACTTTGTGTAGCCTTTGCAAACGTTATGGTGCTATAGACGGCCAAACGTGCCACACAACCAAGTTGCCCGGTAAAACGTGATATCGTGATTGGATTCGTATTGTGAAATGATTTTCATTCCGAAATCCGAACTGGAATTTTATTTGAGTTTCACTTTTAAGTTGATGTGTTCCAAGCAGATTAGAATACAGGGTGAGTAAAAAAAGACGAATCCCAAATGGCAGGACCAATGTTCGAATGAAGTTTTGCCTGTGGCACTTTCAAAATATAGGACATAAAGGCCCAGCCAATAAGCTTTCTTTTAGTACAAGAAACATTCAAATCACTTATTTACTTTCCAAGTTAGGGAATGTTGAACACAAACACCGTGTTAAAGTTCTGTCCACGGATCACGAACAAGTAAGTGTTTTTTCAGCAAAACGAAATCGATTCACACACATAACGTCAATTGTTTTCTTTTTGCTGAAAGAACACTATACCTTTTTCACTTACCATACTTTCAATGGGGGCGCTGTTCAAATCCGACGATTATTAACACTATATCAAAAAAATAGTCTACATGTACCCCCTAACCAAGCTGGCTCTGTCCGTTTTTGTGTGCAAAGGCGGACATTATTACCAGTACATTTTTTGGGTGTCAGTGCGGGGGGGGGGTCGCATTTTTCCAAGAATTTCTATGGACAAAAAAGCAATTTTGACAGAGCTGGGTTTTTTTGACCCCCCAACTCCCCCGCCCCCTGGATCCGCGCCTGAGAAGATCGTGAACGTGTTCTAGTGTGAGGTCTATATACGGTCCTTGAGAGTGGGATTCAGTTGAAGTCCGTCTTTAGCGATGTTGCAGGAGTCGGTGGTGGGGACGTTGGTGACGAGAGAGAAACGTCATTAAAGCAGGCAAACTCGCTAAAGGTTGAGCTTGAAAACACTGATTTATTTCTGTTCCCGAAAAAGTCATACCAGTTCTTAAATATAGCTTTCAAACAACAACCACACTTTGGTATTAAATTGTAGTTAAATAGACATGTATATAAAATATGAACAAATCTCATTGATTGACTCTTAATTCACTCTAATAAAATTGTTATGCAGGTTCTGAAGCCCAAATATGTGTGAAGTTTACGATAAAATAGCCTTCAGTAGACACAACAGTGTCTACTTCCAAAAATTCTGCCAACTGTTTAAAAATTAAAGAGAAACCTTTGCCTTCTTATATGACTTTCCTTTTCTCCATAATTTTCATCTTCAAACATCCCCATGTAAAGACCCCGTGTTAATATAAAGAACATGTTTCCGTGTCGTCATACCAACGGGCAACCCAACATGCAGGCAACTAAAATGTTTAAGCATCTTTTGCATGCTATACTTTGCCAACATTACACAGTTTAAGGTCACCACTTTTACACAACCACGCTATATAGTGACACACATCCAGTGTAGAAGACAACAGTTTGCTGAAAGTTGGCATTACGTGACCACCATATCAAACTGTGTAAACAAAACAAAATGTAACATGTGGTCTACAACAAAGGTACAGGTTGGCGTAACCCCATGGTTCCTGAATTTTACAACTCCCCTTTTTATTTAGAAAACTATCCTCTATTCCCTGTTCCTACAAATGGTACTTTGCTCTCCACTTAATGCATTTATGCTGTTCAATGTATCCTCCAAAATACAAGCCATTGAGCTGTAAACTCTAATTCACTGTGTTTATAGACTACAAAATGGCTTTATTGTGTTGAATTAAGGATAAGTGTTTTTGAATTGGTAACCTCCCAATAACATATTTCCTTTAAACCCCCAGAATCAAAGGTTTTAACACTTCCTTTTTTTTTTACACTGAACACCATTTGTTCGTCCATGAATACGATATTGATCACTATGTACAGGGTGAGTCAAAACGAAAGTGACCTAAATTGAAGAAAAAAAAAATATTTGAAAAAATATGTGGCTCGCTCCACTTCATACAAATAATATAGGGATGAAGTACATGTTATTGACTAGTAACTGTGATAATTTCACGTGATTTGCATACCCTAGGCCTATTCCCAAGTTATATATATTTTAATAAAATATCACAAAACTCAGCCGTCCACCACTGATCAAACTGATGAATACCCATTAAATACCATGAAACATGGATTTTTCCCACCTCCATGAATGAACGAAAACTTGCAAAGGACAACAGACAAAAATCGCCATCAATATTTCAGGAAAAATAAAAGTTGACTTGTTCCTCACTTTTCAAACACGAAATCTGACAGTAAAATAATTTTTCAGTCTTGACTCAAATTATTAAAATCCCAGTTTTATACTTGAATGCATGTGTGTAATCTGTCATTCTCATCACTCAGCTCAATATAGATTCCAGTATACTATAGCATTCCATGGACAGCTGTGAAAAGTGTTCTTTTAGTAAAACATACAACTTCGGATATCATGCACCAATTGCAGTAATTTTTTTTCCGCAGATGAGTAGAAGAACATTCTGTTTGAAACATACTTCATACTTCATTGGTGTATCAAATTTGATTGTTTTTTAAGAAAGAAAAAAATAACCCAGGTCACTTTCTTTTTGACTCACCCTGCATCATACACATTTTCTAAACTCCAAACTTAAAACTCAAATTTTTACAAAAACATTGTGTAATAACTATAAACGTTGTTTCTTGATGGCATTATATACAGGCCTGCGTGATATACAGTGGCAATATATCAAAACATTGCTTCGATACCTATACTTCGATGTATCTATACCTAGATGCATTTCACACAATACAGGCACATTATAATACAAAAACACATAACAACAGCACAGTGAGTAACTGGTATAGCGCACTTAATGAGAGGGTTATCCAATTATTTATGGGCAAAATCAAAACAGGCTTTGTCTCAAGGATATATACTACCAAAAATATCGTGTCTTTGCCCGTTTTCTCTTAGATCGACCTGTAATACATTCATAGGTAGTACGTTTGGTGTGTCAATTTCGTAAGTTATTCATCATCCCATGTAGCCTACAGTTGTGATATTTGCATTCATTCGATTATGTCCGTCTAGAGAAAAAAAGGAAATGTGTCATTTCTTGACATTTGTGTTATTTGACAGAACATCGAACATTAACCACTGTTTTCGACGTTATTGGTTAAGATGTGTTATTTGTCAGATGGTATGATTATACTGATAAGTTGTTCTGAGATCTTTGGCCATGCACGTCATCACTGTAATGAACTGGTTTCGTGGCGCTGCTTGACGGTTAGCAGAAAAGTTGCACTTATAGTGTAGCAGAAAATTGTGCAAACCTTAAGCACTATTTGATGCTGTGAATGTGCCAAATTATGCTACATATTGCCCGCGCACGTGAATTTTGATGTGCTTATTGCGTACAGTCTTCACGAAATAGACGAAAACAGTGTTTTAGCAGAAAATCATGTACTTAGCAGCGCCTGCAGCTTTGGAGGCTTGGAAGATATGAGAGAAAAAAACACTGTTGTGCAAAAAATGGAAATCGCGGTTAGTACATTGCCACACGGCCAAGTTGACTATATAAACGTGATATTGTGATTTGTGTTATGAAAAGGTTTTTTATTTAAAATCCGAACTTGATTTTAGTTGGTTTCACTTTTATTTTTTCAGGAAACATTCTTGCACGATGGTTTTGATGACGGACGTCGTAAGTCACGACGACTAGATATATAAATTCTGCTTTCTCGACAATTATGAAATAATTGCCCAATGTATAATATTTAATCGAAAGATGACATAATTCAGGGTATAGGCCTACACGAAATTGCGCAAGGCTGTTTTTATACTTACATTGCCATCTAGGCATTTTTCGGTTATTAACTTGACGTGCGGTTTACAATCAACGAAATCTTCCTTTACATTTTTGTCGACTCCGCTGAAGCCATTTGGAAAGGAAAGCTGTGGCGGCTAATACTCTAATTTCACCAAGTTGGTCATTTGGGACTGTGCAAGCCTGATTCGTGACTTATCGTCAGCGGTCAAATCGCAGGATTTCAGAGACAAAATCTGAAGCTGTTTCATATCGGTCAGGAGAGACCATAAACGACGTGCTTCCGCAAGGGTAGAATTGCCAGACAGATCCAATTCGACAAGGTTGGGCATGTTACTTAGTGCCGCGGAAATGTGCTTTATGTCAAACCTTTTCAATTTGCAGCAACTCAAGACCAGTTTGCCGAGAGCTTTGATTTGAGCCAAGTGTGACCATGAACGGCTCGAACCAGCAAGCATCTCATTGTAAGACAGATCCAATTCTTCAAGGTTAGGCAGATTACTCAGTGCCACGGCAATATGCTCCATATCGCGCCCTATCAAATTGCAGGAACGCAAACACAGTTTACGTATAGTTTTCAATTCTGCTAGGTGAGACCATAAGTCATCTGAGCCTCCAAGGGCCTCATTGCCAGACAAATCCAATTCAACAAGGTTGGATATATTACTCAGGGCCATAGTGATGTACCCCATGTCACCCACTGTCAAGTTGCAAGAGATAATTTTCAGTACCTGAATGTTTTTAATTTCCGAAAACTGAGACCATAAACCACCTGACGCAGAGAGAGTCGGATTGTGCGACAGATCCAACTCCACAAAGTCGGACATATTTTTCAGTGCCCTGGCGATGTGCTCAATGTGATCTCCCGTCAACTTGCAGTAACTCAAGTCCAGGTTTTGGAGATTCTTTATTTTCTTCAAATGAGATAATGCCTCACCATCGTAACGAAGCATATTGCTCGACAAGTCCAACGCAAGAAGGTTTGGCATATTACCTAGTGCCATGACAATGTGCTCTATGTTATCTTCTTCTAATGAGCAACCAGACAGGATGAGTTTCTTGATACTTCTCATTTTTTCAAACTGGGACCATGAACCACATGATCCAGTGAGATTCTTGTTGTAAGACAGATCCAATTCAACAAGGTTGGGCATATTACTCAGTGCCGCGGAAATGTGATCCACGTCATCCCACGTCAATTTGCAGGCACTCAAGCAGAGCTGCTGGATACTCTTCATTTTCGCCAGGCTAGACCATGAACTACATGAGCCAGCAAGAGTCTTGTTGCGAGACAGATCCAATTTAACGAGGTTGGTCAGATTACTCACCGCCATGGCAATGTGCTCCACGTCATCCCCTTTCAAATTGCAGGACCACAATGTTATTTCCCCGACATTTTTTAATGCCGCCAAGTGAGTCCACGAATCCCCTGAACCAGTAAGAGCCACATTGTCAGACAAATTCAAGGAAAGATTTGCAATGTGACCAAGTGCCCCAACAATGTTCTTCGTGTCGTTACTTGCCAAGTCGAGATGGTTTAATGTCACATTCTTCAGCTGCGTTAATTCGTTCATTCGTAGAGAGGAAAATTCTAACACACAGTTCCTTTCAATGCGTTGACCAGTCGGATTTTTTACTAAGAGATCTACATATAATTCCGAAAGATGTGTCATTTTGTTCACGTAACATGCAAATTGTGCACCAAATCGCAGTGAGCTACTCTCTCGTGCTACCACGCTATGTATTTCCAGGCTGTGAACCTTTTCAAAGTAAGCGTTCTCGTCAGCCTTTGTGTGGTCAGTAACGTTTTTAAAGAAGTACATCAACGATGTGAAATAATCACTACTGAAATTTCTGACTTGGATTGTGCATGCCAAAACCGAATTGATTAACTGCAACGGTGGCAATGTCTGGGACTGACTCTCAAAGTAACAGTTTAGGGCTAATTGTAAGTTTCCATCGTGAAGAATTCCCGCATGTTCTACTTTATCTAACAAAAATTGCAAAATTGAGTTTGTACGGCGTCCGTCTTTGTCACCGCAGCAAAAGCGCAGGAGATAATCAAATCCTTTTGCCTCACGGTTTTGACGAAAGGACTCTACAAATTGTTCGTCATCTTTTTCACTGAGGTTTTCACTTTGGAAGAATTTAGCAGCACAGAATTCCTGGAATGTCTTATGAATGAAATAAACACTGTTACTCGTATCGAGGCTTTTTTCCTTCTGTACTCGCTGGCTGGTGAGGATGCCAGCTTGCATGGCCATACGAAGCACATCTGGATCAAAATCTTCCTCCCGAAATGAAAGCGTTTGATCAGATGCAAGAAGGCCACGCAGAGCAACCTTTCCAATTGCAATAATGAGCTTTGATATTTGTTCTTCAGATATTATTTTTGTCTTTCGTTTGAATATGTATTTTAGTGCCTCATCATACAAGCGTGACATAGTATCGGGGAGTTTGGAACTCACTCTCCATAACAAGCACATCAACAACAGTATCATGGGACTCCTTGCCAGAGCGTACAGAACCTCCGAGGATTTAATCCTCTCAAGAAGCCCAGAAGCTCGGAAACTTTCTTCAGAGTAAAATTTGTGCACATATTCCTCAATGTCATCTTCGTTAAACCCCAAAACATTCACAAGAACAAAGGGCTTCTCAATCAAAGAGCTCTTTACCAGTTTGTCATAGTGAGAGGGGCGAGTTGTTACAAGTACACTGCATTTGTCATACTCACCCTTTCGATTAAGCATTTTGAGAAGTGAACCGAATTTCGTCTCATCAAGTTCAGTGGTCTTGAATTCATCAAAACCATCCAACAGAAACAAAACTTCGTCAGGCCGGGTCGTAATGAAGGATTTCAACTCTTCTCTATCTATGTCCTTTTCATCTAATAACTGATCAAACACTGAGTCTATTACATCTGAATTCTGTGTCAGAGAATGCATTTTCAATACGAAAACTAACTTATATTTCTTCAGAACAGCGACAGAGCCACAAGCCCAATCGTAAGCAATTTTATCGAGAAGAGTCGTTTTACCTAGACCAGCCCATCCTCTCAAAATTGCCCGTATAATTGGATGACCCTCTCTGGATTTGATTTCGAAAATATCCTCGTATGTTTCTACTTTTCCCTTTAAATCATAATCGCCCTTTTCTAATTGTAACTTAGTGTAGATGTCCATAATATGTTTTTTGTCATCATCCACCCATGGCAGCATCTGCACGTAACTACCCGTAGTTTGGTAGATATTTTTTAGCGTCTCCTCGCACTTATCTGCAGCAAGTTGGGCTGGATCAGGTCGAGCCTCGTGTAGTGTACTGAATCCTGACTGTTGTGGTCTCTCTGCGCTTGACTGACCCATTTCTGCAATGTAGAGTAATACAAGAAATTTGAAATATCAGTGACAGAAAGTTCTCGTTCTTTGTTGCAATCAGTTCATTCCGAATCAAATACTGATTTAAATTTTAATATTATGATTTAAATAAACAAAATGTGTTTTTTGTTATATATAAAAAAAAATCGCCAACCCTGTAACGTACTTATGAGCATTATGACCAATGGTTCGGTGTGCCGTTATCTAGTCTTTAAAGGTTGTATCAAATGTTTGTTCACAACGTGCGCATTATTATACGAAAGATTCTCAGAGTTTATAACTGAATTGGGTGGGGATTTACCTTCTGAACCAGTAGGCATGCCTGTAATTAGCGGTGTCCCTTGTTCACTGTCGTCTTCCTGGCTCCTTGATGAGCGACGCCGCCGCTCTACAAATAAATAGAAGAAGTGAATTTCAATTTTGGTCAAGTTGCAATTAATTGGCTCCATCTAGTGAATAGTTTTTATTTTCTTCATTTTGGTCACTTGGTTCCTTTGTTTTTTCGGTGTGAGAATCACTTTGTGCTGAGTAAAAAGACCTTCATCAATGTTAATTGGGAATTTTTGTTTGACATTTTCCGAATACTGACTTGAGTTTTGTCGATGATGAGTATTATAGGAATCTGAAAACTCCTTTGTTGATGGGTGTAAGGGTGTGTGGGAAGATTATGACAAATTTTGGGACAAATCAATGTTTTGAAAGTTAAAAAAATATATATTTACATCAGTCTGATTTAAATATAAATATTCTGATTTAAATAAACAAAATCTGATTTTTGTTATAAAAAAAAAATCGCCAACCCTGTAACGTACTTATGAGCATTGATTACGCCAATGGTTCGGTGTGCCGTTATCTAGTCTTTAAAGGTTGTATCAAATGTTTGTTTACAACGTGCGCATTATTATACGAAAGATTCTCAGAGTTTATAACTGAATTGCGTGGGGATTTACCTTCTGAACCAGTAGGCATGCCTGTAATTAGCGGTGTCCCTTGTTCACTGTCGTCTTCCTGGCTCCTTGATGAGCGACGCCGCCGCTCTACAAATACATTGAAGAAGTGAATTTCAATTTTGGTCAAGTTGCGATTAATTGGCTCTCTGTAGTGAATGGATTTTTTTTAATATTGTTCACTTGGTTCTTTTGCTTTTCGGTGTGAGAAACACTTTATGCTGAGTAAGAAAACACAATTCATACCTTTTGTCTTCCGCTTTCGACGTCTACCAACAACATTATCTCCGTATAAATATCTCACTAGAGAGAGGAAGACAATAAACCATATAGTTCAACGATTAAGGCCGATGTTAAGTAAAATGTGTCGCGTGTACATACCACGCATTGATAATAAGTGAAAATGTAAGGGATGGGGCTTTGTTTAATGAAATCGACTGTGATAGATTTATTTATTCCATTCACTTTTACAGTAAAGTAATATAAGTCTTGGTTCGTGATTTTCACTTTAATATAAACATCTAAACCGATAAACCCTCAGCCTCATGTAGTATGTTAATCACTCCTGAAAGTTAATATTCCAGCTTTACCGACTTTAAGTGTAAATCGAGAAAGGAGGGGCAGCAGAAGTTAACTGGGGCGCTGACTGGGGGGGAGGGGGGGGGGGGGGCATCGGGGAGCCTCGTGTTCTGAAGGGGCACTCATCAATGGGTTTTAACCCAAAACCAAAACCTACTTTTCGCTTTCCCAAAATTCTGATGGGGTGGAATTGGCACAGGTTTTGAGCGAAAAGGAAGTAAAGACCAAGCATGCGTGACCCTGCAAAGGGTCACGCATTTTTTTGCTGGGCTTAGACTGACCCACTGACTGACTGACGCTCACTTGGTCTTGCTGGACCAACATTACGTGGCTTGATTAGTCATTGTATGTACAAGCTACATGATGTGTGTTACACTCGCACCGCTTGTTACATGCACTTTCATGATACGTGTGTACACAGAAAATACAAAGTGAGTAATTTGACTCATTATCGTAAAAAAAATGAGTCATTTAACTGTAGTGTTAATTTAACACCATTCGGTATCTATACAGGACAACACCAGTAAAATTTAACACCAGATGGTCCTATATAGATACCAGTGGTGTAAATTTAACACTTCAGTTTTTGCAGTGTATAGTGACACACTTTGGCCCAAAGTGTCTCACTACACGGACAAAATGACTCATTTATTACGATATTGAGTCAAATTACTCACCTTGTGTTTTCTGTGTAGGTAATGTCAAGTCTGCATGCAAATGGCAACAGTAGCTTTTTGTTTCAAATACGTTACCACTACAGCGTTGTAGTCCCCTGCCCTGAAATAATTTAAAGTTTAGTAGCGATTATCTAATCATACTCACATATTCCCAGAATTAGGGCCATCGCAGCTATCAAGGCACCAACAATTCCAACGCCAATGCCTGCCCATTCTCCAGCAGTCAATCCATCAGACCCTGCAGGTGTAGGTTTGGCTACGGTGGGCGAAACTGAAACGGTTGTCGTGTTGGATGATGTTGCCATTGCTGTCTATTCAGTGGCTCGCCGAACTACCAAAAAGGTTGTCTTTATGACAAGATTTAAATGAGAAACATTATTAAAATAGAAAAAAGGAGACACTATGGACAATTCCTCAAAAAAAAACAACGAACACGACGTCACACCAGGACGGAACCGGCCAATTTAAGATTATTGTTATATGTTTAAAGGTACAAATAGGATCATTTGCTCGTCATGCATTTTTTGTTTTCATTCGAAGACTCGAAGCAACAAAACTACTCACAATCTTAAGCAGGGAGCAACACAACTAATCTGTTGAAGTTGTAACTCAGTGGCTTCTCTAAGTTTTGGAGAAAGATGGAGAAATATCTGTGCCCGTTTGGGGCGCAGGGAGCATATTCCGTTGCTAATGTACCGTAGGTAAAAGAAAAGTGTGCCAAAACTATGTTTAAAAAAAAAAATCTTCAAGATAGTTTTCTTTCGGCCAAAATCATTTCCAGTCCTATCTTAACTTTGAGCTTGGTTTTCTTAATAAATAGGTAGGTACGCTTCGGGTAATCGTCGATTAATTTAATTTGGTGCATGTGTTGGATGGAGGGGCAGGGTGGTGTTCCTTTGGCTCGATATCAATGATTACCTCACTTTGGGTATACAATACAAATATCAACGAAATCTAACATTCCCATACACAAATGTATGCCTAAACAAGGTTACCCTAAACACAATTCACGATTCCAATATTTAAAACACGACAACTTCAATAGCATTTCCTCGAACCAAAGCAAAAACCCGTAAACGCCATTAAAATCTGCATACCTTGCTATCATGTCACGTACAATATTACATTATATTCAAATGCACTTTAATAACTGTATCTTACCTTCAACTGACAGACTATCTAACTTTGGCTGAAAAATCCTCGCCTGCAATGAATCCAGTGCAATTTGAGAAGGTACAGATAGAAATCTTGTATTCCGAAATGTGAATGGGAATGTGATGAATGCGAGGTTTTGTTTCTGGCGGTTGCAATTTGTCTGAGAAGAATTAGCTGTTGAGGAAATAGGCCTGGTATTCAAGTGGTTATTGTTGGAATGCTTTGCCAGTGCCGTATACCCAGGGTGACCGTAAGGTCAGAGCAAAATTCTGCTAAATGCACATCAAAAATCTGTCAGATTTATTAAAAATCTGCCAAATTCCACAGAATTACTCGAAATACGCTATAAACACTTAAAATCACATGCAGATTGGTAGTATTGCTCTAATTAAGATTCATATTACATAAACAATCTAGTCACATGATGATGTTGTGAAAGTAATAATAATAATAATTTGGGAGGCTAATCATCCTTACTCGCAGCTGGTATGCTGAATTGCGAAGGACGCGGCTACAACGTGGTTGGAACAAGTATTGGAACATTTTGGGCGAAACGCGGATCAAAAACCTTATGCAAGGGTTTGTTTGAAAGGATTGATTTTTTTTTTTAAATAAAGGTACACTTTTTTGTTCAAATTTGCTGTTTTTTCTGTCAAATAACCATTTTTTTGCAGAATTCTGCCAGAAATCCGCCAAAAAAATCCATTGGGTCAAATTTTCTGTCAAACTCGTTTTTTAACAAAAATTCTGTCAAAGTTAGCCGAAAATCGGCTAAAACGGTCACCCTGCGTATACCTAACCGGTTCAGACTGGATTCTGGATTTGATTGTAACGGCGAAAACCAGACTTTGCCCGTCTCGTTCCCATACCAACCAGCGATTGCTGGCACAGACTATTTATAGTCAACAGTAGTGGGAGTTCATGTCCACATGTATGTTCATGGTGTTCATTACCAAAGTGCGCGTGCGCAAGATTCGTGCTTACAACGGCTTTAGCAACGGAAGTGTCTGTTTTCGCGCGCTTTGATCGTAATTTGAAGCATCGTTTTTATTGATAGATTTCAATCAATTTGACTGAGATTTAGTAAAATATTTTATAAGAATTTCAATATTCTTGAACAAAATGATGTTTCTTTAGCGTTTATTTGATCTTATCTTCCACAACGAAACATTCCCAAGTTTAAAACACTTTCGAAAACAAAATGTTTCGGACTTGACAAAAATGTGTGTTTTGAAATTTAGGCCTACACTGTTATTTCGGTTGTGTAAAAATCAAACGGTTGTGTACTATAATTACGAACCTATATAGCAACCCTTTGTGTAAACTGTTGTTCACACAACTTGTGTAAAATACTACACAACTTGTTAATTTTTTTTCACACAACTGGTTGCTAGGTTCATATAGTACACAACCGAAATAACAGTGTATTGAATTTCTCATGAAAGTTATTTCTCCTTGTCATCCAATGTTGATTCATGTAAGTTTATCAATTGTAAATAAAAAATCCGCCGGATATAATTATGCGGAAGCGAAGGCCGATTTCAGTTTCAAACAAGTTTTCGCGCGAAATTGGCAGAATAAGGAATATAATGGCGTAATCCAGAAACACACGATCAAAACAGAAAACCTGGCGTTTTATGTTTGACAAAACTCTGTCTTGCCGTCCAGAGCTATTGGTTCCTCCGCATGATTTCGGAAACTGAAAACTGAAGTCGTTGGACGGATGCTTTCATGATACTTGCGCTGCCCCGAATACATCATGTACATGTAATCGTACATGCATGTACATGTACATAGTATTCACATGAACATTAACATTTTGTACATTATAGCACACAAGCTTCCTCCAACTGCTACGATTTCGAGCCTAAGATGAAATTATATCTGACTGCAGTAAACCACCTGGATCGACTATAATAATTTTATAATGCCGGAGTCTTATATGACGCATGCTCTACCAATAATTAGATACTCAAGGCGCTGATAATTATGTCTATTTATAAAGACAGGTAAATGAACAGTGGCGTAGCCAGGAATTTTTCAGTGGGAGGCCTCAACATTTCATGGGGGGCGTCATGTAGATCAATGATAATTTTTTTAGAAACTTGAAAATCTCAGTAGGGGGGAGGCAACAAGGTTTCGTGGGGGCTGTCGCCCCCCCACGCCCCCCTTCGTGGTTACGCCACTGCAGGTCATACAGTTAAAGTTTATGTAAACTGGTATGAAAAGTCAACGAAAAGTAACTCCCATGATCTGTTTGACACCAAGTTTGTGTTAACTTGCCGGTAACGCCCTAAAAAAATTATCCTGACAAATATTTTCATTTTGTAACATTTTATGTTCGTCTGTCGGTCTTTTATGCTGTTATGTTTACTTCTAGGTACCTTCAATGGTACTATGTTTAATTAACCTGTTCATTTGTTTAATTAAATTAATAACGCACATATAGTTGCCAAATATGGCACTAACAAGTTTGAGGTCGGCAATTTCGTCTTTAAAAATCTGGGTACGTCGGGTTACCGTACACACAATTATCCTGGAGACAACAGTACCAAAGTACAGAAAGTCGTACGCATGAGCTCCCCAGCAAGTATCGCTGACGCCATTATGATTCCAAAATTTCTCACTGTGTCACACAGTGAAATAACTAACAGCGTCGTTGTATTGTGAACACATAAAAGCATTCAAGTCGCGTTCTTGCACACTTTCTGCAAGTCGACATAGATATCCTTGAACCACTGCCCCTGCTTTGCATAACAAGTGCACACGAATGAACAATTCGACTTTTATTCAAAGCAATTTCTATGTACAGTTACCAGACTCTATTCAGTAAAGTCTACGGCATCGTACAGTGTGGCAGGGACACCAACAAGTAACAAAACACCAACTAAATTGAAAAAAAAAGATAAATATTTTGATTGAATTTCGTTAAAATATACTTGTTGGTGAGGTATCACATATTCTAGCAAATTGATAAAAATGTACAATATTACAATACGCAATTTTGAGGGAAATGGGCAAAATACTGCATAAATAATTTCACTTGATATATTCATAACACACAAACCGACAATTTTCATTTTCAGACACACAACGAGAAATATTGTTAACACTGGTCACATTGTGAGGAGTTGTGCTGGGAATCCATGAAGATGCTATTTCATGCTCCTTCGATACGCTCATCCGCATGAAAAGCAGTTTGATTCTAATGAGACAACCTCAGTAATTTACACAACACACATTTCTGATACTGTTCTTATTGATATTTATTTAAAGCATGGGTTGTGGCTATGATTCAGGCTGAGTATCTATTAATTTGTTATGATATTATGTATTAGTCATGATGAATTATTCTTATGCGGAGAAATAATAAGGATGGACTTACACACAGGATGTGACATACACACACTAAAGAAACAACAAGAAAATACCCGGGAACAAAATGAAATAAGACACAATTTAACATTGACAATAAAATAAATATGACTGCAATAATTCCTCCCTCAGTTTTGAAAGAAAAGATTCACAACCTTTCATAGTTAAAACATTTTCTAATTTTAACACGGTGACTTCGGAGAACATTAATGAGGCAATCGAACAGTTCTCGTATCTTGTAATCCATGTGTCTATCAGTTCTAAGTTTCAAGTGGTGACACGTTAAAGGCTGTGCGACGGAGCTGCCCTGCAATTCATTCCTGAAATTATTGTTGCATTCCCCATTAGTTCATTAACTTTATATTAGAATCAACATTATTATCTATGATAACGAATTTGGCGGGAAACAGAGCTTTCACACAGTGACTTTACTGGTTTATTTAACTTTGTGGGGATTCCTCCAACGTCAGGCTTTTCCTTGGTTTCAACACCGGTGTCGGAGTCTCACAACACTAACTGGGGGAACCAAGTAAGCCAAAGATTCTAGCTGAACCGAGTGGGCACGGTACGAGCTATCGCATCGCAGAGACGGCCGGCCTGACGCGGGAGCGGACCGCTACAGTGACGGGGAAGCAACGGCTAGACGGGGCCAGCGAGTGTACCGGATCACACTACAGTTCGAGCCATGGTGTGCATGGTCAACTAGGGCCAGTGGCGTAGCCAGGAATTTTTCAGTGGGGGGCGCTGCCTCGCGGGCGGGGGGGGGGCTGGAACATTTCATGGGGGACGTCATGTAGATCAATGATAAATTTTTTTTAGAAACTTAAAATCTCAGGGGGGGGGGGTGACTGGGGTGGCGACAAGGTTTCATGGGGGGTGGCTGTCGCCCCCCACTCCCCCCCCCTCCTGGCTACGCCACTGTAGATGAAGTTTACGAGAAAGATGTGAGACCCATTATGTAGCACCTTTATAACAGTTTACAAGGTGCTGCGGCGCATATTGCAGCCACTGCCAGAAACACTGGGGCAACTTCCCTTTCTCTTATGGCGATAAGTGGTACTGGGTTATTTAACTTGCATTACACAACACGCGGGACCTACGGCTTTACGTCCCATCCGAAGGACGGAGCAATAATGATAAAGTGTCTTGCTCAAGAGCACAAGTACAATGTTCCCACGGTCAGGATTCGAACCCATGTACCACGGCACACAGGTCGAACACCGTAACCACTGGACCACAGCACTCCACAACAAGAAAGCGGCGGGGACGGCGAGTGTACCTCAAGTATAGGCATTGCTGCCGACAAGGCATATTGCTTCCCTAACTCGGCATCAGGCAAACAAAGAAAATGTTCCGGGAGTGGCGGGTTCTATTTTATTTATTTATTACATTTCTTTAACCAGTGTATATCCACACATTCCTGGGGCATGTTCTTTGTTAGTCTTGGCTCAAGACGCTAGTGATCGATAGTGGATCGTGCACAGTGCGCCCTCTAATGGCACAACAATTAGACCAGCACGCCTATACTCGCACTAATGTCTTGGCCATTTCGTGTCAGTGGTTTCACTTTTTCTTTAGTTTCTCCCTAGGCTTTCCTAGGGAATCAGTCAGAGATCGAGAAATGGTTCAATGGCTCGCTTAACGGTGGTAAACATTCGCGCTATACGTGCGGTGATCAACATCACAAATCAGCGACCGAGAAATGGTTCAATGGGGAGTGCACGACGGGGACGTCTCTATTATAGTCCAAAGTCCCATTGGTCCGAAGACCCATTGGTCCGAAGTCCCATCGGTCCGACGTCCCATTGGTCCGACGGTCCCATTGATCCGACGTCCCATTGGTCTGAAGTCCCATTGGACCGACGGCCCATTGCTCTATACGTTCCATTGGTATAAACGTCCCATTGGTCCGAAGAACCATAGGTCTGACGCTCCATAGGATTAGTGTTAGGGTTAGGGTTAGGCTCAGTCAACGTGAACAAGTGGAACTTCACAGTATTATGTTTCGGACCAATGGGACTTCGGACCAATGGGGCTTCGGACCAATGGGACTTCGGACTATCGAGACGTCGCGACTACTGCGGCAAATGGGAACTACCGTTTGGTTCGAATTTATACAGACGGTTCGATTTACATAAAATGGCCCGCCCCTTTTGCTACGAAATGACCAAGACATTAGTGAGAGAACGTAAAAAATCAATTATTGAAGGGCGCTACACGACGATGCAACCATCGCTCTTGATCACTGACGTCTTGGGCCAAGACTAGTTCTTTGTTTGCCTGATGGCGAGTTAGGGAAGCACTTATCGGCAGCATATAAAGCCATATACTTGAGCTAGCCTACATCCACAGCTTTCGTGTGTCGACTCAGACAACTACAGGGACTCAATATAGGGTATCTACATGGGCGTCGTGAGGGGGTGGGGGGGGGCAGGGGGGGGGCCGCTTGCCCCCCTGGCAATGTTGTAGTCGAATCACCAACGTCGAGTCCGAGTCCCGAGCCACAAGCCTGGAGTCCGAGTCCGAGTCTCGAGTCACAAGCCTCAAGTCCGAGTCCAAGTTCCGAGTCACATGCAAGCCTCGAGTCCGTTCTGTCTTTTATGTAAATCACTGTGTACATATACATGTAGTTTACCTTGTGTGTGTAAATGTTGTTTAGACCCAAAAGTGTTTCTTTTTAATTCCCATCCTTAAAAAAATCATCCGCCATCCCTAATTCCTTCCATGTGCTCATCGTGCAGGCGCTAGACGTGCGTGCGCGGCCCCTGGATACGATTTTCCGCGGCGCCGTGAGTAAAAAAGAATGCTTCTTTCGTCACACAAATACGTAACGTTATGTTTTTGAGTGGTCGGGCACAACCCGACCACTCTTTGGATTTGTTGCGATTAATCTTTCTTTCTTTCTTTTTTTTCCCTTTTTTTTCCCGGACAATACTTTTCTCTTAAACGGTATATGGTATGAACTTGTAACTTTCAATATATATCGACCCTCATCCAAAGTGGTGCATATTACTCTGACGTCATGATTACGTCATCAGGTGTCAAATTACAAGTGATTTTATCTGAAAAAGTGACCAATTACTTTCACCTATAACTCTTGAACTAAACAATCAATGATGTTTGTATTCTGTAATCAGATAGACCATTAATCGCTTAACATTTTTTGTCGCGTACGTGAACTCGCTTGACCTTTACTTCCGGGTCTAACGGAAGGTCAACGTTAGGTGAATTCAAAATGAAGACGTTAGCTTGATATCAAAACAAAGCAGAATTTCTTCCAAACGGTTCACAAAACCTTGTGTGAACTTGTACCATGTTACAAAGATGTTTATTAATTTGTTACGTCATCATGACGTCATCAGGTATCAAATTACAAGCGATTTAAGGGCAAAGTTTGACAAAATGGTTTGCGTTATATCTTTTGAACTAAATAGAGTATCGTGTTCGATTTTTCGTGAGGTTGTAGAGTATGCCGTGAGAAACATTTCTTGTTCCCGGACACAAAACCGCTTGACCTTTACTTCCGGTGTTACCGGAAGTGCAATAAAAACTTAATATAACTCAAAAGCGGAAACATTTTACCACAGACATATATATTATGCAAGTGTTTAGTGAGAAATGCAAGTCATAAAAAACAGTGTGATGACGTCATTCATCCGAAAGAGCGCCACTAGCGGCACATAAAATAGTGTTTATTTTCTTTAATCTGAAGACCATCAGTTCCAATTTTACCAAATTGCCCCTTGATATTCTTTGATTAACCACAGATAACTTGGCAAGGTTTCAAATTCATGACGTCTTCAGACCGGAAGTTACGTCTATGAGAATTTGAAAACGATCATATGATAAATTGAATGCTATCATTTGATCCATGTCGTATATCTTCGTAGCCCAAATAGCGATATCCATAAAAATGTGGACTTTTGCTTCCAAATACTAGTGACGTCATCAAACCGGGAGTTAGGTGTTTATAAATACATACAATTATATTTTTCATATTTCCGTACGTTAATTATCTTCACAATAAACATTTATCCACTCCGAACTAAATCAGTTTTCACTTCCCGTTTTTTTTTTAATAATGACGTCATCAAACCAGAAATAACTCGTATGTGTACATAAAATGTTTACGGAAATTTATCACACCGTTAAGATGCATTTTTTAAACAAAATAATTCATTGTGATGAAAAGGATTTTATTTCGTGATCCTTTGTTATTGCATAAACATATTCGGCTTTTTTTTATGAAAAAAATTGCCTGCCCGACCACTCTGCGTTTGTAACAACAAGCGCGAACCTCTAGTTGGATTTGTTGCGATTAATCTTTCTTTCTTTTTTTCCCTTTTTTTCCGGACAATACTTCTCCGCGGGTTTTCTCTTAAACGGTATATGGTATGAACTTGTAACTTTCAATATATATCGACCCTCATCCAAAGTGGTGCATATTACTCTGACGTCATGATTACGTCATCAGGTGTCAAATTACAAGTGATTTTATCTGAAAAAGTGACCAATTACTTTCACCTATAACTCTTGAACTAAACAATCAATGATGTTTGTATTCTGTAATCAGATAGACCATTAATCGCTTAACATTTTTTGTCAGTACGTGAACTCGCTTGACCTTTACTTTCGGGTCTACCAGAAGGTCAAAGTTAGGTGAATTCAAAATGAAGACGTTAGCCTGACATCAAAACAAAGCAACATTTCTTCCAAACGGTTCACGGCATGATCACAAAACCTTGTGTGAACTTGTACCATGTTACAAAAATGTTATAAATTTTGTTACGTCATCATGACGTCATCAGGTATCAAATTACAAACGATTTAAGGGCAAATTTTGACAAAATAGTTTGCGTTATATCTTTTGAACTAAATAGAGTATCGTGTTCGTTTTTTCATGAGGTTGTAGACTATGCCGTGAGAAACATTTCTTGTTCCCGGACATAAAACCGCTTGACTTTTACTTCCAGTGTTACCGGAAGTGCAATAAAAACTTAATATAACTCAAAAGCGGAAACATTTAACCACAGACATATATATTATGCAAGTGTTTAGTGAGAAATGCAAGTCATAAAAAAACAGTGTGATGACGTCATTCATCCGAAAGGGCGCCATTAGCGGCACATAAAATAGTGTTTATTTTCTTTAATCTGAAGACCATCTTTAATCTGAAGACCATCAAATTCATGACGTCTTCAGACCGGAACCTACGTCTATGAGAATTTGAAAACGATCATATTATAAATTGAATGCTATCATTTGATCCATGTCGTATATCTTCGTAGCCCAAATAGCGATATCCATATAGTAGGGTCCAAAACATAAGTTCCGTGACCATTCTCTGGCTAGGATGGTTTGACGATGGATTTGACTTCTATGGACCATTTATAAAGAAATTAGCCCCCCGGTCCCTCCCAAAAATCCCGGCATTTTTTGCAAGGGGGCCAAATCCAAGATGGCCGCCGGCGCCATCTTGAAAAATTAACTTTTGAACCAGAGCACCCAGAATCATGTATGAAGACACTTTTTCAGGTAAGTCGACCATGAGGATTCCGATTCTGACATCAGTTTGACGCTATGACGTCATTTTGACCCAGAAATCCAAGATAACCCCCATTTGATATAGCAAAAACATAACTTTTGAACAGGAGCAACCTAGGATCATGAATAAACACATCTTTTTGGCAAAATCGTTGCGCTGATGCAATTTAAGAAGGTCCTGGACCCATCCAACATAAGATGCAAGGTCCTAATGGGATCGAGGGCCATATCGGCTGGATTTTGTATAAACTTGTTTAGCACAACGATCGAATTCTGAGTTGTTTTAACAAAGCACACCTCCTTTTTAGGTTGTGTCCCTAATGAGGCTTTATAATCACTACATATATGTTGTCACCAAATTATTCTTTTTTTATATATTTTATATCACAAAACACTTCCGATACTTCTTACTGTTATACGTTTCCTGGAATTGGTACGCGTACTGCGCTGATGCTGTGGTTTCAGTGGTTTGAGATGAATTGGTAACATGCATGTATCTTACGACAATGTCCATCGTTCCATGTGTCCTCCAGTGTGGTGGGCTTTGCGACAAGGCCACCGGTTCTATGACCGGCGGACACTTGTGCTCTTAAGCAAGGCACTTAACCATTATTGCTTCGTCCTTCGGATGGGACGTTAAGCCGTAGGTCCCGTGTGTTGTATAAATGCACGTAAAAGAACCCAGTAAACACTTATCGCTAAGAGAAGGGGTTTGCCCCGGTGTTTCTGGCCTCCTGTATAAACTCCCACGTGGAGTATTTAGGAGAACAACCAACCAAGAACCAAGAACCAAGAACCTCAAATGAGAGGTTGGACAATCCCAAGAAAAAGGCCCTGTAATGGAGCGGCCTGGACAAGTTTGGAGATGTCCACGCCACTGACAATTCGGATAAAAGCCCTGTCGGACAATATAATGTGTCCGTGATGCATGTAGCTTGACCTTATGAAATACCAAGAAACTTGAACAGGCCAACAAAAGACAAAAAAAACAAGAGGTTGATGAATGCCAAACTCAGTCTTTGTCTATGCCTGTTGTCTAGTTCTGTTGCCCAGCTGCGGCTTCAGCTGCCAAGGAGCTGCAGCTGATCAGCCCTACGCGCTTAAAATCAGATATCACCTCAAATGTCGTTTGAAATACTGCGTAGCTACATGTATCAGAAAATAAGTGAAGATGACAAACTCCCACACATGCTCAATGTGACTCTCTATAAGGTTCAGACCATCTTCTTTGGTTATATAAGAACAGTAACCCTAACCCTAACCCTAATCCCAACATCCAGGGTCAAGTCATCCTATATAAAAGATATCCTAACCCAGGAGTTTGAGGGCAAGATCGGCTTCCGCTCCAACCATCAGAGGAACCAGAGTGATCTAATCCATGACATGTTTGGGAAGGGGGGGGGGGCTTGTAGAAGCAGCTCTGTCCTCTATCGTTGTCAACATAGTAGTAAGCAATTGGTGCGCAATGTGGCTGAGCGGCTCAAAGATGTCATCAGTTCAATCCAACTCGTCCCAGAGCTAGAAAAGGGGGAGCAACTCTCGCTTCTCATGGTGCAGCAGATATCTGCTTTGTGTGGGAAGAGGGGGTAGATCTGTCCCCAAGCACACTCTCTCTCACCTCTCATCAAACAGTACGTCATAAAACGACCAACCACATCCGCCATCAATGCCACCGTCACCCTTCGCGGGATGACTTACATGCAGCAGTGAGCTTGTCGACTCTTAGTACAAGCTTGTCATGGGGTTCAGCTACCCAAGCGTGCTTCTCCTGCAAGACGTCTGAACCATGCATGACCTGGAGCGGTGCTCGGTCTGTCCCAAGAAAATCGCTGATGAAGAACCAATCATCAGTGACATTGACACTGATGACTTTCTCAACAACAACTTTATAGGAGGAGGAAACGCACCGCTGTAACTTGATGTTTCTGCAGCGTCTAGAACCTCTTGTACATGAGAAAAAGGCAAATATCCAGGATGAGCTTACGCGCATCAAAGACGCAAAGACTGTCTCACAAATACTGGCTGATGAGGAGGCTGAGATGAAAGCAGGTACGTCATAAAGGACCACACGGCGCTGTGAGCCGCCCATCCACCCTAATCATGCAACTTACAGAGCCATGCGCTTAGTGCCGATGATTAAGACAGCTTGTCTTTGACATGATTCACAACTGACTTGTATGGCAGTCAGTGTAAGCCTTGCGCTTCCCCTGCTCCATATTCAAGCCATCATGACACCGAATAGTTTGCTCGGCTGCATCAGGTTGCCATTCACTGTTGCTTGGTTCTCCTTCAGCAATCTCCTCAGGCGAGACCGAGCACCGCTCCTGGTCATGCATGGTCTAAAGGCCGCGGAGGAGAAGCACATTTAGGTAGCTGATCCCCATGCCCAGCTTGTAGTAAGAGTCAATAAGCTCCTTGCTGTAAGTCATCCCGAGAAGGGTGACGGTGGCATTTCTGGCAGATGTGGTTGGTCGCTTTATGACATACTGTGTGATGAGAAGGTGAGATGGGGAGTGCTCAGGGACAGATCTACCCCCTCTTCCCACACAAAGCAGATATCTGCTGCACCATGAGAAGCGAGAGTTGCTCCCCCTTTTCTAGCTCTGGGACGAGTTGGATTGAACTGATGACATCTTCTCCTTCTGCTCTAGCTTCTCGACCCTCGGTGCCTACGGAACGAGTTTGATTATTCATTCCTAAGCCAATCAGCCACATTGTGCACCAGTTGCTATCTGCTACGCTGACACCGATGAAGGACAGTGCTGCTTCGACATAAGAACCACCCTGGCCCTCCCCCACAGACGCGTCACAGTCTAGGTCGCTCTGTCTCCTTCGAGGATGGGAGTGGAAGGCAATCTTGCCCTCGCATGAATAGGGTGACTTGACCCTGGATGTTGGGAAGCCATACACACAGAGAAGGTTTATCCTGTCATCTCTGAGGAGGCTCTAAAGTACCCTTAGCTTATGTTCCTCAAAGATAACTGTTCTGATGCGGTCAAAGAAGATCGTCTGATCCTCATGGAGAAAGGCTTATCGTGAGAGTTTGTCATCTTCACTTATTTTCTGATAGCTACGCATATAATTTCAAACGACATTTGAGGGTGATATCTGATGTCAAGCGCATAGGGGTGATCATAATGCAGGATCCATCAGACAGTCGATTTTGTCTTGCAGGCTCTGATCTTCCATGGTTAATGTGTGTCTCTTGAAATCTGGCCATGCGTGATCATACGAAATCAGGATTGGCTTTTGATTCTGGGTGCTTTGCTTAATCCATGTTACAGCTCCAGTAACATTTTGTTTTATGATGCATTGCCCAAAAACTCGATTGCAGTTCCTTGGCAGCTGAAGCCGCAGCTGGGCAACAGAACTAGACAGCAGACATAGACAAAGACTGAGATTGGCATTCGTCAACCTCTCTTTTTCTTTTTTTGTAGGTCTGTTTCAAGTTTCTTGTCTAGTTTCTTGGTGTTTCAAAAGGTCAACCTAAATGTATCACAGACACACTGTCCAACAGGACATTTATTGCAAATGACAGTTTTGTGGACATCTCAAAACTTGTTCTGACCGCTCCATTACAGGGCCCTTTTCTTGATTTTCCCACATCTCAATTGAGGTAATGGGATCGGTGGCCTTGTCGCAAAGCCTACCACTCCAGTGTGAAACTGGAGGACACATGGAACGGTGGACATTGTCGTAAGCTTTGTTCTCAATTCATATCACAAACCAGGCCGGAAACCACAGCATCATTACAGTGCGCGTACCAATCCGAAGAAACAATAACAATAAGAAGTAGCAGAAGTGTTTGTGATATAAAATATATAAAAAGCGAATAATTTGGTGCCAACATAATATGCAGTGTGATGATTATGATGATTGCCGTAGTCAGTGGAGACAAAACCTGAAAATGAAGTGTGCTTTGTTAAAACAAGACAGAACTTCATTGTGCTAATCATTTTTAAAACCAGCTGATATGGCCCTCGATCCCATTTGGACCTCACTCCTTAAGAACCATTGACCATCATGTCTGGCTGCGGGTTCTCGCTCCATTTATGCTTGATGGGTCCAGGACCTTCTTAAATTGCATCAGCGCAACGATTTTGCCAAAATAATGTGTTCATTCATGATTCTAGGTGCTCCTGTTTGAAATTAATGTTTTTGCTCTATCGAATGGGGGTCATCTTGGATTTCTGGGTCAAAATGACGTCAAAGCGTCAAACTGATGTCGGAATCGGAATCCTCATGGTCGACTTACCTGAAAAAGTGTCTTCATACATGATTCTGGGTGCTCTGGTTCAAAAGTTAATTTTTCAAGATGGCGCCGGCGGCCATCTTGGATTTGGCCCCCTAGCGAAAAATGCCGGGATTTTTGGGAGGGACCGGGGGGCTAATTTCTTTATAAATGGTCCATAGAAGTCAAATCCATCGTCAAACCATCCTAGCCAGAGAATGGTCACGGAACTTATGTTTAGGACCCAACTAATAAAAATGTGAACCTTTTCCTTCCAAATACTAGTGACGTCATCAAACCGGGAGTTAGGTGTTATAAATACATACGTTACATACCGTACGTTAATTATCTTCACAATAAACATTTATCCACTCCGAACTAAATCAGTTTTCACTTCCCGTTTTTTTTTTAATAATGACGTCATCAAACCAGAAATAACTCGTATGTGTACATAAAATGTTTACGGACATTTATCACACCGTTAAAGATGCATTTTTTTAAGCAAAATAATTCATTGTGATGAAAAGGATTTAATTTCGTGATCCTTTGTTATTGCATAAACATATTCATAACTTAACTCGGCATTTTTTTATGAAAAAACTTGCCTGCCCGACCACTCTGCGTTTGTAACAACAAACGCGAACCTCTAGTTATTTTTATTTTGATGAAAATACGTGACTCGAGTCACCAGTCACCAAGCTCGAGTCCGAGTCATCATGGTCGAGTCCGAGTCCGAGTCCGAGTTATATTCCAATGTGACTCGAGTCGAGTCTAAGTCAAGAAAAATGTGACTCGAGTCCAACTCGAGTCCGAGTCCTGGACTCGAGACCTACATCACTGCCCCCTGGACAAGCCACAAAAAAGGAGGGGAAAAAAGGAAGAAAAAAAAAGAGGCGGGAAGTCATATTGTTGTTAATTTAATGGGTTGGGGTGAGGGTTGGAAATGTCCCTGCCCACCCTCGAAACAAATGATACATCGGGAAAATGCTGGAAATTATAGGGATTTTTTTTTGGGGGGGGGGTGCTTTGCTCCCCTTTGGAAAAAATCCTGGCGACGCCCATGGCAGGTGCATCCATTAACAGTACATGTACATGTACCCCCACTTGTTGCAAATCTAGTTTGAGTGTCGTAAATCCCTATGTGTTTATATTCCTCCGTGGTGAAACATATCACGTGATTGAAGCAACATATGAATTGATTTGGGATGACCTCAAAATACTTAGACTGCTAAGGTCAATCGAAGCGACATCGCAGACTAGAGTTTTTCATAAACTGGATGCGGTGCAGTTTATTTAAGGAAGCTGAACTACACTGAATATGCGCATTTTGATCAGTGACTATTGATTGCCAAAAAAACCCAGTTACTTAAAAATCTTCACCGAAGAGTCCAGTCAACTGGAGGCAATTGAATCAGTGTGATCTGAGTTTACTTGGTTCATGCTTGGTTGGACAACAAACAATACGAATCGCCCACGACTGGATCCAAAAAGCCTTTTGGGTTATAATAGCCCTATTGTGTTTGAAGCTGAAGGCCAGGCTTCTTCATTGCGTATTCATCGTGCAAAAAGCCTAAGACTTTTGGCGAAGGCTTCGGGCAGTACACAGTACGGCGAAGAAACTTTCCGGAAAGGTATTTTGCACTTCTTTTAATCTTTGTGTATCTTTTAAACGATTATTGGGGAGAATTTGAGACTGAAAGTTGCATGAACCAGTTGCAGTTTTAACTTAAACCTTTCCACCGGTGGTGACTTCTTGGAAGTCGGTCATGATGCTAACGGAGGAACAAACATCTTCTTTTTTTACGGATTCATTGGACACCCTGCTATGTCTGTGCATTGAACCTCGGTAGTTAAACCATAGAGCAAGGACCGTATACCAACAACGTCGCGGTGCTATGTTGCAAGGTCATTTTGAGAAGATGGTATATGCGATCAAGCTAAATGAGTTGTTTGTCGGGAATTTTTATTTGGAGATACAGGCCGAAATAGCGCCACGTCATCACATCACTTCATCACATCTCTTGGTGTTCCGACTTCCATACTTTTTTAACTAAAGATGGTATCAGCATGCAGTTTTCATAGCAGTAATGCTGAGATTGTGCTCTTTTCAAATCTGTAATAAAATTTGTTTTGACCAGGGTCGACAACATGACTCATTTAGTTTGATCGCATCACATATGATCGTGTGATTTGACCTATCGCCATTTCAGCTATAATGTTGTCTTATTTCAGGAAATGTCATCTAGCCTATTGTGTGAATGGTGAAGCCATAATTGTAATAAGTCAGGCCATTTTGTGTGTGTGAACCCTCTTCTTATGTGTTCGACCATAGAACAAGATTTAGAGACAAAGTGCACCGTCACTTGTAAATACCGTGTTGTTGGTGCTACGTATCGCATGAATCGAGTATTGCTTATTAAACACTTGTTGGCGAGTAATGAGCGATAGCCAACAAGCTGTATCTTACTATGAACTATAGGGAAACTAAGAAAACAAATTCGTCGATCATTGACGGGCCAATGGATATTTGACGCCCACAAATTATCGGATTTGGATAAAGCAGAGGTTTAGGTAAGGGCATGGACTGACCGAATTTAGTGGCAGTGTTGGAGTTAGAGACCTGTCCAGCCCTCATTAATATTTTCATCAGTTTTGAGACAAACCAACTCTATCAATAAGCCCATTTGTGCCATACATTATGATCAAAGAATACTGATAGTTTTGAAGATAACACAGACTTCTGGTGAAAATGTTCTATTTTTGACTCAGAATCTCACCGAGATCTTAATTGCGAGACCACTTTGAGATGCAGATTTCTCACTTACTTTTGATTTTAAGTCCAACTGTCACTGAAATGAAGCTAACTGTTTTCTATGTCAATGCCAAAATTTTGTGAGATTTTTCCCATTTCAAATTATCATAGCATAGCACTGTTAAGTGGGACATTCCTAGCCCGTTTGATGCCACCGATTACTACAATAATTCTCCGCAGACCTTGCAAATATCTCCTTTTCATATCATTCAAATAAAAAAAAAGATTCTTTCGTCGTTTAAAAAGTCTTCATTGAGCGCATTGCCACAAGCTTACTCGGGTTGGACTCGAACCCACGACCACCTCCTGCTTACCAGTGCAGACGTCTTTCCTCTCGATCACCGCCGGAATTTATGCCAGCATGTGCTGGTTGGTTCGAACCCGATATGGCAACGGGGACCACAGTCAATCACTACTTGTGGCTTCACTTATCGGACAAGGATGCTAAGGGAAATGGGACCATGGTTACCTTGACTACACAGTTTACTGATAGCTGACTCATTATTTCAAGAACCACCTGAATATATATATTCTTTTTTTTTTTCACTCTCAACTTGTTTTCGCCAAACTTCAAGTAAACTATATCTAAACTCTACACAGTCGTTCTCTACACATAATTGAGCAAATTTATCATGTGATTTCTTATTATGCAAATTTTTATCATAAAATGGCATTGTTAAGAATTCCGCTTTTTGAATGCTCTGCATAGAAGCGTGTACAGTAATCCTGTTCGGTATTAATAGGTTATATTTTTTTAATGTCACAAAAGAAAAGCATTGCCTAAAATCCCATGCATTTTCATAGTCCAGCCTATTGTGAGAAAACCTTGAAATCAAATCGTTTAATCGTTGGGTCCTCCTTCCATGCGATGGGAATACTTTGTGTAGGACTGTAGTCAGGATCATCCATCATTGTTGCAAGACGTACGGTAAAATACTCTTCAATAGATACTCTTTTCCGCGGGGCTCTCGGTCACAAGAAAGACTAAGTGGTGTGGATCGCGTGGGAACCACTCTGAGATTTGAATGGATATAATTAATGTTCCTTTTGTCCTCATTGTGTACACATCGATGGAAACGCCACGAATCGCTCCGTAGCCTGTAGGGGTAGGGTCGGGGAGCGGGGGAGTGGGGGGGGGGGGTCGAACGACAACTCCAAATTCATTAGATCACGGTCCGTTTTGAGCTTTCTATTTCTAATTATAGAACATAAAATAAAACAAAGTTACGATTGACTTTCACTGGTTCAATCCGTGTTTATGCGAGCGTTTATATTTCCAGCAGTTGCGGCATTAGTGGCACACATTTAATGGTAAGAGTCCATTTTGACTTAAATTATCAATTCTTTAGTAAAACGACCAAACTTTACACCAGGCTGGCCACGGATCTGACATTTAATCATCGAATTTCCTGTGATCCCATAAGAGGTTTAATCAGTCGCTAATTGCAGCCTGAAACACCTTGGAAGTTACCTGACGATTTCCGTGCCAGTTCAACCAATGGGTCCTTGTTGGCGTGAAAAGGAACATTATTATTATTATTATTATTATTATTTTTACTGATCTAGGGACACCGTCGATGTTGCACAGTCGACGCCAAACATTTTCCCGTGTAATAAAACTGTTTCACACCACCAGCAATAATGAACGTTTACCATATCATTGTTGGCTTGTACAGGGACGGCAATCTGATCACAAATTTCAGCAGTCCACACCTCATCATTTACCGTTCTCCGTACTGAAGAATACCCATTAAATACTTCGAAAAGCGGACGTTTTTCCACCTCGATCAATGAACGAAAACTTGCAACAGACACATGAGATTTGAAGGTTTGCATGGTGGAAAGATACTAAGACAAGACAAGTTTGCGGTAGCACCATGTGAATAAATCTCTTTTGTGAGTATGTGTGGTTCTGAAAAGAACCGGAGGGACTCAACTTTTCGAAAAGTGTACTCTGCCCGTCGTCAGGAGAATGAGGGATTCCAACGATGATGCGATGTTATAAGGATGGGTGCGGTGAGGCGTGATGCAAACTGCAACAGACAAAAATCGCCATCAATTTCAGGGGGAAAAGAGTTGACTTGTTCCTCATATTCAAGACAAAAAAAACCGACTAAAAATAATGTGTCAGGCTTTACTCAAATGATTGAAATGTCATTTGTATTTGAATGCTTGTGTGTAATCTGTAATTCTCACTCAGCTCAATAGCTCCCTATATCATGATCAGCTAGCTATAAACTTAGATGTGTTTTTTTTTGTAAAAGACACCGATCTTCTGACAGCATGAAACAATTTCGGTATTTTTTTTTTCCAGATGAGTGGAAGAACATGCTCTTTTAAGAAATACTTCATTCGTGTGTCAAATTTGATTGCTTTTAAAGAAATAAATCATGAATCCAGGTCACTTTCTTTATGACTCACCGCCCCGCAGCCTGTATGTATTAAAGGTTGAACGCGCAAAATGTACATTAAAATGTAAATGTACATTTTGTAGCATGAGCAGCGTCCCTATAGTGACACGTGGTGTCCAGCACTCCCTCATATTACCCTCCTTCTGCTTTTCGAATTTCCACCGCTGGGCAATTTTAAAATTTTGCCGTATGGTCATCCCCCCACTCGCCCACACGGATTTACAATAACAATTCATATCAAAGTGTTTTATTTTAAAACAGATGGTGAACGGAATATTAATAGCTTGTGTTTATCATTTTAAGAAGGCCTCTGGTCCCAGCTTGCAATTAAAAACCACTTTGCCTTTTGATGGTCTAAAAATGCAGTATACTCACATTTACAGAAAAGAAATAAAACAATGTTAGCTTGGAAAGCAAAGCTGGCTTGGACCACTGGCAGTCTTTAATCTTATGTCTGTTTTAAAAAGGGTCCTGTCCAAGTCATAACAGTTTTTATAAAGGGAAAGTAGGCAAGCGAGACGGGAACCTATATGAAGGCAATTGAGGGGCACCAAGGAATGGGGAAGGGCACCAAGGCAAATGATGGAGGACACCAGGGTATATGAGGACACAAAAAAGCAAAATAGTAGTCGCCCTTGTCTATACAATCAAAGCATGGGAAAAAAGGCCCCCCCCCAAAAAAAAAGCATCGCCGCATCAGTTCTGGAACTTTGGTCTGACCAGAGGCCGACTATTTTTTGTTTGCCTTACTAACAAGTTACCGGTACAACTTCTGGGCTATCGTACGTGACACTAAGCGGAACAAATAATAAGAAGGTCAAGCGAGTTCACGTACACGCCAAAAAAATATCAAGTAATTGTCTATCTGATTACAACGTATGAACATGATTGATCGTTTTGTTCAAGACAAGAGTTATAGGTGGAAAAAACACACCCGATGACGTCATCATGACGTCAGAGTAATATACACTATTCGGGATGTGGGTCGATTATGTTGAAAGTTCATACCATAAACCGTTTAGGAGAAAACCCGCGGAGAATTATTGTCCGGAAAAAAAAATTATCAGAACGATTTCAAACAGTGGCCGGGTTGTATGTGCCTGACTCCACTTAACAAAGAAAATTTATCAGAACAATTCCCGCCCACTCAATAATAATCCTGGCACGGTCATTGATGCTCAGTAAAAAAGGCTTCAAACTCGTGGAAATCGAAGGGTTTACGTATCGTAGCCTAAATATTCTCATTTTCCATTTCAGGTAAGTTTTCGAGATGGGGACGTGTTCTGAGGCCGCTCGCACAGTCATGGAGTCGTTGCATGTAGTGACGGTAGAACCTATTATGTTCGTCCTGTCAATGACGAACTACATGCGGACGCCCGCCAGCCAACTTCTAGTCCTGCACACAGTCTGTATCCAGAGCTACAACGACACGGTTTGCGGAGATGTAGACGAGAAATCGGCTGCTGTTGAGAACGACGTTCAGGCAAACGCATCGCACTGGAATTTCCTCCTCAAGATGGCCCTGTTCATCCCAGGGGCCATAGTGTCGTCCTTGTACGGTCCCTTGAGCGATCGTTTGGGAAGGCGCATGTTCCTGATCATCCCATCCTTGGGCAGCATTCTGGGAGCTGTGAGCTTCCTCTTCCAGACTTACTTCCCAATGATGCCGCTGGATTATCTGATCGCCAGCGAAATCGCTGTGGGGTTGTCTGGGAACGTCGTCACCGCTTACATCATTGCCAAGAGCTACCTGTGTGACGTGACGGATGGCACTAACCGAACCAAGCGACTTGGAGTGATGAAGGCTATGTCTCACATCGGAGGTCCTATCGGGGCATTCCTCTCCGGTGTCCTGATTGACATGAAAGGCTTCGCCCCTGTCTACTTCATACTCGCTGGTATCCACGTCCTGGTTGTGCTCTACGTTGTGTTCTGGCTGGAGGAGACCGTGGATTATGAGTCGGACCAGGAGCTGAGCAGTGGAGGCGACGAAGATGACACTAGTGAGGACGAGGAGAGGGCTGAAGATGAAGAAATCGAGACGAAAGGGAAAGAGGAGCCTCAAGCTGGACAGGAAAAAGTGGAGAAAGAGGGAGAGGCAGACGACGGCAAAAGAGAAAGATTTTGGGGTGAAACACTTGACTCCATCAGGCAATCTTTCAGGGAGGTGTGGAAGAGCTTGAGAAGCATGCTTCTGGTCTGCTTCCGAGAGAGACTTGGATGCAGACGCAAATACCTCCTGCTGGCTATGCTCATTGGTATCATCCATAACATTTGCTCTACAGGTTAGTGCTGCGCCCACTCTTCTTTTAAGTGGTGTAGTTTCAAAGCAAGGCGTATGTCGTAGGCACATGGTCTCGAAAGGTTTAAATGTTGGGGCCAAGTCACACTAAGCAATTATGTTCACATGCAAACAATATGGAGGCAAGCCAAACAAACCTCCGGGAAAAACGAAGTAGATTCTAACAGTTTCTTGAAATACAAGCTCAAGTTTTGGAAACAAAACAAAGGGAGAGTGTTGATCTTTCGCTCTTTTTTTTTTATTGAAGGGGGTACTGCCTTTAAAATGGAAGATGGAGGTTCTCGGTACACATTGCATCAGAGATATAGATTGGAAATGAACAGTATTTCTGCCCATGGGCTTAGCCGATTAAAGTTTAAAACCGCAAGCGAGTAAGCACAGTTGTACACTCTTTGTCTTTTATGACCTCAGCCGAGACTGTACCACGGAGCCCATAGTAGATGATGTGGCCTCAGTAACCCCCCAAAAAGGTCTACACTTCTAAATTGTGTCCAGTGTCTTGGAACTTTGAGAACGTGTGGAGAACGCATAGGGGAGGTTAATAATTAACCCCAAATTCCTATCACTTAATGCAATTATATTTTGGATGTGTTTCCTTTACTAAAGGACTTTTCGAGAAAAAGAAATATAGTAGCTTTATGTGTCAGTTCATAATACGATGTAAACTCAGTGCCAGGAAACTTGGTACACATATTTCCATGTCTCGTTTGGCCTTTTGATCAGAATAAACACAGGCTGAAATATATATATTTTCATCATTCTTTTTTGATAAGAAAAACATCAGAATTTTTATGTGTTATTTTTCGTTCTCCTTTCACTTTGATCGTGCACAGCCGAAATGGACCTGATTGTCTTATACACGAAGCATTCTCCGCTGAATTGGACCGCCACGACCATCGGTGTTTTCATCAGCGTTCGAACCGCTCTGAAAGCAGCCACCTTGGTCTTGGGGTTACCTGCAATCTTTAAGGTAATATCCAGTCCACAGGACATCAGAATAAAAATACCGCCCAAGATTAACAATTAAGTCCCATTAGAAAAAGAAAAGAACGGAACTGAGACATTGAAAACACAAGGTATTTTTTAACTTGCATGATTTTTATTTAGTATCTTTTCAGGATTAAAAAAAAAATTCAAATTAAAAAAAATATCTGTTGAGTTACTACGCAGTGCCTTTTTTCGCTCCTGCTAGTGTAAGTTACAGGTTGCCTTTGTTTTGATAAAGGGGTGTTAATTTGTTAACGCGGTATTAAAACAAACTACAAAAGATATCATTTTGAATATGTAAAAATAATGTTATCGTCTTATTTGACCCTTTCTTTTAGATTGTGAAAAACCACTCGATGCAGTTAGATCTAGGTCTGACTTCCATAGGGATTATCTCAACCTCGGCAGCTCTGACCATGATTGCATTCGCAAAATCCACTACGGTCATGATGATAGGTAAGCATTTAGTTTGATTTTGTTTTTCACATAGATTTTTATCTTGCTATTAAAACAAGGTATTTGAATAATTCAATATAAAGTCAGGTTCGACAAATGTCTTCAATAATTTATCAGACCGAAAGGACAGACTTAATACACAAACGATAATGTTGTAGCTTTTCTTGAAAATTAGAGTTCTCCCAAAAGTTTCAATTTGGGGACAGTGCCGCTGTACACTTGGTCACTAACGGCAGCCTCGTTCCAGCTATTGTTTATGGCATGGTTGTATTTAACAATGTTACCGCCATCACTGGGGGCCATCATGAATGTACAGGGACATGTGTGCTCAGACTGGTCTAGGCCCACACATAGAGCAAACTGAAGTTATGGTTTCATGATGAGGCCTATAATTCCTGCTATTTTGATCCATGAATCCAAGGGCTACGTATTAAACATGACTGAACATGAAAACCCACGTCTGAAACTAAAACACATCGTGTTTCATTTTGTGTTTTGGAAATGTTCGTTTTGTAGCTGCCGCTGTTGGGATGTTAGTGAGCTTCCCTAGTGTTACCGTAACGTCCATCAAATCCAAGTTAGTGGAACCTCAAGAATATGGTAAGTCAATCCCACTTCCCCCGAAGGCTTTTGGTAATTAATGAAATAAAATTTCCATAAACACTTTATTCTCAATGTTACCGAGTGATTGTGAAAAAAAAATCACTCAGATGGGACTCGAACCCACGACCTCCTGCTTTAAAGCGCAGACGTCTAACCACTGCACCTGCGAGCTTGCTGGGGTCAGCTGGTTGAATTATATGGATCATATAGCAAGGAACAGATTTTTCATCCACCTGACGCAAATTCCGTCTTATGATTAGCACTGAAATTTGCAATATTGCAATATATTTGCAATTTTTTTTTTAAATCTCTGACAGGAGCTTGTACATGTCACTTGGTGGTCGGTCGGTCTGTCCCCGGAAAAAATTTACTAAAAGTATGGTGTTCCATATGTGCCATCGGCGTCACATTTTTCGGCGTCGTATTTTTCAGCTCTGGCAGGGATCATTTTGATCGATTTCATGCAAGACTTTCTTACCAGACTTCTAGCAGCACGGCCAGAGCGTATTGTGCTCTCGCACAAGTTTCCCGTAAATGGATCTAAAATTTATCCAGTTATAAAAAAAAAATCAATAAATGGGTAAGGAGAGGTGGTTTCTGTTAAAAAAAAACACCTCCCAGTTCAATCTACCTTTCGGATGACCGACTGACAATGTATTTCCTGTAAAACCATAAACGATAAATTGAGTTGTGGGTCATTATTTTGGCAAAACTCTAAACTAAGCTATCTTCGGTCGTGACAAACGACAAACTATAATATCGTCACATGAAGACAAACGCAATAAAGGAAAGTGCTAAAACCGTGACTTTTTGTGTTTTCATCTCAGTATGATAACTTACTCTTTACTTGTCTTCATGGAATTCTTATCACCACGCATGCAGGGTCGCTCTTTGCAGTAACAGCTTTGATTCAGACGCTGACCTCCGTAGCCAGTTCTGGTCTTTTCAACAATCTTTATGCTGCCTTGCTGCCAATCTGGCCCGGTCTGCCGTTCCTCGTAACAGTCGGTTTCTACGCATTGTCGCTTCTCCTCGTACTGTGAGTAACGTGTTCCTAACAGTATAGGCTTAACCATTTTAGACTGGCGTAACTAAAATGTATTTGTAGAATGGCTAGAATTCGGTTTTAGAATTCGGCTTCAGAATAAATTATTTCGGTGCTACCCTGGAACGTCAGTCTGAAACGGATGGTAGAGAACCAAGTTTTATTTGTCGCAAAACCAACCATCCTACAATAATGGACATGCAGAGGTCCGTGGACTAATTTGAGGGCAACCAAAGTTCAATGGCCGTTAGAGCATAAAACTGTGGAGGCTGGAAGGCTTGCGTCAAATCAACCGTAACACCAGTCAACATCTAGTCTACATCTGTTTGTGAACAGAACTCATATTAATAGGGCTTTCCCGCTGTTTAGATGTTTAGGTTATTGTGCCAAGTCTAAACAGCGTGATGTTACCTATAACCTTGATTTGTTTGAAAGTAAAGTAGTGCAGTTAAAACCGTCAGCACAGTCAATAAGATTTATGTCGGTAAAAAAAACTTATATTTTTTTCATCTGAATTTGCATGTGCATGTATTTTGATCCCACAGACTTTATCATTGTGAATAACGAATCTAATAACACCCCCCCCCCCGCCATTCAGGTACATATGGTACGACATGAAAGTGCAATCTAAAGAAGAGGAATTGATGACTGGTAAGTACGACGTTAAAGCCAGTATGAATATTAACTGAAGTAAGTCTGTCACGATCCAATGTGGCTCATCATGCAGACCGGCGCATATTCATGTCCCTTGACATGAATCCTGGCCTGGATGGGTGACTGATCTATGCTCCCGTTCATATTCCTGTCCCTAACCCAAACCTGAAACCGGGAAGTAACACAATATTAGTATGTGCGGGTTGTCGAAACATAGGGGTGTCGGAACATAGAGGTGTCGGAACCGACATAGGGGTGTCGGAACAAAGGGGTGTCGGAACATAGAGCAGTCACCACGCGAAACTGGCTGGGTACTATTAAATCTACAACTGTGCTTGCACTGTTTTGTGTCATTATAGATCATGGACCCAAATACAAAGAACTGAAGAATGTTGAAGACGGCAAGACGGATTAGCTACCTCGGAAAAATACCTAGTTGCAACCGCGGTGATAGAACAATGGAGATGGGTTTCATATTATTATGTGATCATCTTGAAGATAAATGTCAGATTTGTCTAGATATAAAGAAAAAAGCTCAGTTGATGGAGAAAGCCAGGTTGCTTAGATCCATTTTTTGACGAGACCTTGACCGACTGGTCCACAGCATGCACCAAAGTTGGCAAATGGATTCGTTTAGTCCTAGAGAGGATATTTAGAAAGGGTGATACCATGAATAACTTTTGGGAAAGGTGACAAGTTTTTGCATTAATATTTATTCACATAATTGGGTACTTAAATAGGGTTACCTCTATCAGATGGAGAGATATCTCTATTTTGGATTAACTGTTAAATTTGCACTCTTACCTACCGAACAATTCGTGCCTGGCTGAGTTGGGCCATTCCAATGCAAAGTTTTTCCAAACGCACGCAGGCGGACGTCCGGGAATGTTCATGGCTTATCTAGCTCCCAGACCTTTACAAAATGAGCCTGGGGTGCTAAATGGTAGGGCCTAACAAACCGATGAAAACTGGTGTGCAAATGAATAATTGTTTTCATCACATGACGTCAGGTCGCCCCTACGTAAAGATCAATTCGAGTACGCTATCAATTCTGTCACGAAGGCCCCCTTCAATGGCGAAAGCATTGTGCTAGCTGCTCAGACAATCCGTCACGTTACACTTGCTTTGTAGAATAGGGTGGACAATGGTTTCTCCATGGAGAGGGGCCTCGTTAGGGGTACACACCTGTAAATAGGCCTAAACCAATCCGCCGAGCTCATGAATACATTAGTTATACCCCTCAAAATATTCAGTATTAGAGAGTTCTGAGAGCCATAAAATTGGGGATTTGAAGAGATAATGGCAATGAACCCCTGACCCGGACTCGGGGCTTCCAATTCTGAGCATTTTGGTGCAATTGGGCTCGAAGTTGGTGCTATTTGCCATGTTGTGGAGGGATCGTTTTTCAAGAGGGCTATTTTTCCGCTTTGGGCAAAATAGGGGTCGTCTTCTTTGGGTAAGAATTTCTCGGAAAGTCAGTGGTCAACCCACCAAAAATTGAAAAGAAAATGAAAGATGACATGTTGATCATCATTTTTCTGTGCAGCTTAAATACCAGTGAGAGTTCCGAGTATTTTTCGAAGAATTTTGAATATGGGCATTTAGCACTAGTGTCTATGGGAATTGTAATAAATTGGGGTGCATCGCGTACCCGGAACCAAGTGGACTTTTGACATTTTCGTCTGACATTTGAGGTATAAAGGAGAAGTGTACAGATGTATGGTACCAAAAATTATTTACATTTTGAAACAAAGCTGAAATAAGGCAACTGTACTTACTTATAACATAAAAGGCCATCAGCCTCGGTCCAAAATGTTGGCCACCGGTATCAAATGAGGGGAATAATCGTCATAGCGATTTTTGGCAAGGTATACACCTCCAGAGTTGGAAAATATGTGATAGCATTGCAGCGGTGGCAGCTTTTTAGGTGTTATCACCTTTTTTACAAAATGTCCATCAAAATGCTTGTTACCACTCTATGGGCGGTATACCTTGTGCATGCCCACTGTAATCATTTATGCCCTGATTTGATACTGACAAAACCCCAGGCTGAAGTATTAGATTATTTTTCTTGATAGGTTTGGACAAGATATTTGAATGTGCATGTATAAATTGTATATGGTAACCTGTATGGCAAATTGATTTCGTTTTGTTGTCAAAGACAAGTTCCAATAATGCAAGTACAGTTACATGTATAGGCTATAAGTTGGGTGTAAACTTTTTTCCACCTACATTTAATGCAAGAAACTTGTCCTAATAACAGATTGTCTTCTTGAATCACTGGTTTAATTGTCAAAACACAATTTTGAGCAATTAACAAAATATAAAGAATGTACCAAAGTTCAATTATGGTACGTGAAATTTCAATTTAATGCGACTGTTTTCATATCAAACCAAGTGACACTTTCGATGCAGTTTACAAATTGGGAAAACACTTCGTACGATCTTGGTCACGTACAACATCGGTAAACCCTGTCAAGAGACAATGAAATTGCTCACGATAAATACAACCAATGTAAATCTTCAAAGAAATAGATACAGAACAAAGTTTTACCATTAACGAGAACAATATCACACTATATTGTCCTTTTTAATTCCAGTGGTCGTGTTGAAATTTGGCGTTTTAGTTTTTTAACTATCTCCCTCATCCGTTAATCTATTCAACTATAGTGGTTTTTTATGTTATAATTTATCAGTTTACTGTGTTGTTTTTTCCTACTTCTTTCTTCTGTACTTTATTTTGAGTGGTGTAGTTTGTAATTTTCTGTTTTAACTTCTTTTTTCGATACTATTTTAAATCTTTTAGATATTGTCCCTTTTACATATCTAATACCTGTAAGTTGCATTCAATTTACAGTCGAGTCTCGTTAATACAAACTCGTTCGGACCTAGCCAAATTGTTTGTTAAATCAGAATTTTGTATTAAGAGGAATATCAGTCCCATTCATTGTGCACATAAATGCACAGTCGGGACCAAGGCCTTATGTTTATTAAAACCAGAATTTATATTAACAGAGTTTGTACAAACGAGAGTTGACTGTAATTCATTTTTAAAGTGTAAATTATGTACAATTTGGCCCTTGGGCCACGACACTTGAGTTTTATTTTTTTTTTAAAAATAAACCAACAACATTAAATATACTACAGGAAAACTACATTATAATCTCATATTCTGGTTCCTTTCTTTTTGGCAACAAAACAGGGTATCACTTGTTTCAGAGTTTATTAATACTTAAATGATTCTATGTAAAGACGAGGAATCGTCATACGTTACTTTATAGTTTTGCTTGTCAAAAATGAAGTCACTGCATAATAACATCGCTATATACAGAAACCTAATCAACATGTGAATAATATTTTAAACTGCACTACTGAAAAGTAATTTCACAACACAGCTGAGTAGCACGAGTACTTTGTGCAACAGAATCCTGTACGCGGATATGACAATAATTTTCGATTATTGACCAATGAAGTCGATCAGGATAATAAGGTTGGCTTAATAGCAGTACTTTCCTCGCCTTCCACCGCTGTGACCCGGGCTCGAATCCCGCCTGGGCCAATATATGGATTGGGTTTTCAGTCCCTGCCTGATTCTGTGCGTTTTCCATAAAATATATTTCTTGGATTTTCCTCCCACCACTAAAACTGTAATTTCATTCTTTATCTTCTATCAAGGTGCCCCACTGGAAACGAGTCAAAAGACTATCCCGGCCAACAGCTGAATAACAACAAACAAGCTGTAGTAAAGTGATTCATCGAGCCATACCGATTGGCGATAACATCTGCTTAATCAGGTTAAGCGCAACAACACAACATAAATAACTTCAGTATACTACAATCCATTCAATTCCTATGGTATTATCAAGTTCATAAATAAGTTGGCAATTTGTATTACAGGTAGAGCCATCTGTTTTAATCACCGAATTGAGTGCTTTAACAGTATGGTTGCTGAAATTGTACAGATTTCATTTCAACCAACTAATACCTATCAATTAATGAATCTTTCTTCCATCTTTCAAATACTTTTCACTATTAACCAATGCTGTTACAGCTTGTCAATTTTCAAGCATTTGAGCATGAAACCCGACTTTAAAACTTAGGAAACAAATCTCTACAGGAGCAATATTTTACAACACAAAAAACCAAAAAAATGAAGAAAAAAAAACAGAACAATATGTTGATCTCTTCATCGACTAACTTGTCCATCTATAAACAAAACTATCATACAATGAAGTGGTTTAGACTGGTTCCCTCATTTATTGTATGCTCTGACTACAGGACAGGAACCAGTCCAGAAGTGGCGGACCATTCAACCTCAGCATAACCATAACATTACACCTTCATAAGCTATGAATTTTAGACACAAATGTGCAACAATTCACACCGGCTTGAAACGATGTTGACAAAGTAAAAGTTTTTCAGTCTTGACACTGTTATTCACACATTTCCAACCCCGCTTCTACTTCTTACTTCAAGCGGTACAGCATCTTACGTTGCATGCGGTACTGAATTTCCCCTCTTCGCATCATCAGATGCAGAACCTTGTAGATGGAACGCTCAGGATATTTCTGTAAAATAATAGAGAGACAAGTGAGGCGAAACTAATAAGATCAACTTTATGCAGCATAATATATTCCAACTATGCATGTGAACAAGAGCTGATGATTTCATTTCAGGATAAATGCTGCAGATACATACACACAAGTCCATGGAAGACGTAGTAACTGTTTCAAGTTGTAATCCTCCATGCAATCAAAAAGATTTAAACCGTTCCTACAAAAGTTGGATCAAACAAAACTTGCTGTCCAAATTTTTGGACATTGTGTACTTAATTTAGAACAAGACCTCTTTTTAAAAAAAATTGTTGGTACCAGCTATGATTTGGCATGCATCAACAAATTTTGACACGTGTAAAGCGCAGTTGAAATACCTTACTGGCTACAGACAACAGATTTCGACTTATTTTGAGTGCCCAAGTAGCTGAGTTTTGTACATTGTGTTAGCTTCAGAGGATTGTGAGAAGGGTCGGGTAAAATCTCTCTTCTCTCCTAGGAAGCAAAGACCCACCTGGCGCAGGAAGTCTTGAATGATGCAGTGTTCCGAGACCTGTGAGCCGATAGCAAAGCGGCGTTTCAGTTGTTTCTCAATCCTGTTCAGTTCTTCTTGATCCTCCTGGGTTGTGAATCCTTCAACACCTAAAAAAAAAAATAAAAAAAAAATAAAAATAATGATAATTATAATAAATCTGCGCGATATCTCTCTATTATAACCTTTTAAGGAAATATCACGGTCAAGGTATACCTTGCATTACATTGTGGGACAGTTTGTGCTAAAATTGTTGAGCGTTGTGGTCCAATGGTTACGGCGTTCAACTCACGTGCCGTTCGAACCCTAACGGTGAACATGGTGCTTGTGTTCTTGGGCAAGATACTTTACTACAATTGCCTCTCTCCACCCAGGAGTATAAATGAGTACCTGTGAAGGTAGAGACCTGGTCTAATGGCCTGACAAAAAAAGGGGTAATAATTGTAAAGTGCTTTTAGACTGTTGGTATAATGCGCCTATCAACTGTTCGCCCCCCCCCCCGGCTGCCCCACCCAAGACGTGGGGATTGTCACTTTTGAAGTGACAAAATCCCCACCCTTCAGGCAAAATGTGACAATCTCAGACACTGTCTTTCCATGTACTACGCCAATGGGAACATATTTTTAAGTGACCGAAATCCCCACCCTGGGGCATGAAAAACGTGACAGAATCCTTACATCTGATAGGCGCATAAAGTGCTATATAAGCACATTATAATTATTATTATTATTATTAATATAAAATTGGGATTTTATGCAGCACAAACTGACCCACAACACACTGCAACACATAATGCGCATTTTTGGTCTAATGGTTTCCATAAAACTGTCTAAACTGCATCGTTGGAGTCCCGGAGTGACTCACCTGATAGGTTGCCTGTCCTGGCTGCATCCAGGGTGGATACTTGGAAGAGACGCAGCGCCTCATCCACGTGGGTCTCTGAGGCAAAAGGCTTCAACTGCATCTTGGCCAGTGACTCAGTGATGCGGATAATAGCCTCAAGTTGCCTGTTGGAGAAGACAAACATCTAACATTATTCTGTACTTGGGATTTTGTACTAACACTGTGAACATCCTTTTAATACTTTCTTGCAAAGGTGAAATTTTGCTTTGAAGTTAAACCTCAACAGATGTTTTATGGATAGTTACCTGGGGTAGGCAGTAGAGTAGGCCAGGTGTTTTCTCATAGTTTACCTAGACCAGTGGTGGGTACATAATCTTTCAAACTTTCATGAGTTACATCAACAAAGGGCAAAAATCCCACACCAAAATTAACATCTTTCCAATGAGAAAACTTTTATCAACGCAGAATGTAACTTGTAAATGTATATCCATGGAAAAAAGGGCTTTCAAATAAAGGATTGCCATGGAAACTGACCTGACAGTGATTGGAATGTTGGTCTTCTTGTCTGTTTCCCTCTCGTGTTCTCGCGCTCCGCTGCGCATCAAAACGTAGCGGTTCTTCAGTTTCTCTGCTGCCCCTTCGGAGATGCGAGGTCCACACTTACTGCATGGGTCAGATATGTATAAAGTTAATTCAGACAATGACAATAAAGAGGAAATCTTCAATATCAAACTTAAGCTCACTTCACTGGCGGAAAGATTTCATTAATGCAAGCCAAATTTTTGTTGCAAAGCAAAAAAGGTATCCCATCAAAACATCATGAAGTGATTTTGTTTTATCAAAGCAGCGTTTTAATCATCAGCAAATATTAGTTCAAACAATTTAATATATGCTTAGCAGCTTCATGAAACTGTATTGCCAAGCAAAAAAGGTATCCCATCAAAACATCTTGTAGTGATTTAGTTTTATCAAAGCAGCGTTTTAATCATCAGAAAATATTAGTTCAAACAATTTAATATATGCTTAGCAGCTTCATGAAACTGTAAACTGTTTAGCCAGATTTTAGAGTCAACCATAGAGCTATAACAAATTATAAGAGTGCTAGCCCCTCATTCCCATGCAGAGATACTTTGAAGCCATCCTGGACACAGATATGTTGAGTTCATGTGCCTGTTTGTAGAACATAATAAAATCACACAGAATGGATTTCGGATAATGTACTCTAAATGTAGCGCGCAGGTACAACATAAGTGGACAACGTAAGCACGTTTTCTGTGAGTATGACCGTTAAAAATGCTCATTTTCTAATTGCGCATTTCAGTTTTGGGTGTAACGATCCACTTCGATAACGCACTGCCTGGTATAGAATACAAACGCAGATATGCAATAGCCGTACTAAATTTCAAGTTTTCCATAGCACTCAGCAAGCTTCATTTGTACAGCGAGTTAGCAATAATTTAATATAGCTCTGTAGAGTCAACACACAGTTGCAAAATTCAGGAAGGTATGGTCGGTGTCTTTTAAGAAAACACACTGGCATGTCTACTGGCAATCTGACAGTATTTGTCCCGCCCCCTACTCTGACGACATTTTGTCCTTACTTTCTGACGTAGGAGATAAACTTCTTTAGGAAGTTGAGGGGAAGTTCTCCTTCCTGTGAAGGGCCTTGTTGGGCCATGCCTTGCGCTGTCATGTGGACGTTCATTACATGCTTTGCAAGCCTCTGTATAAACAAGGATTTAATAATGCTATGATCAGTGAAAAGGCATCTCCCGTTAACTACCAGAGTTACCCCCATTTAAGACGGGCGTTCAAGGGTTGCAACAAACCCAATTATTCTGCAGATCTGAATTGAGAACATCAAATACAGGTAGTTTGCTTTTTGAAACAATTGGGAGCGACTGTGTCAAAGTGTCGATTGCACCAGCCGTTTTAGAATTACTTCAGTGTCTAGTCAATAAAAAATGAAGACTAGTCAATAGAAAATTGTTACAACACCAGTGACAAGTGGAGTTTTTAAAAGTTGACAATTGTTATGAGAAAACAAAAATTGAAATTGTTTGGATCACGGATAATCAGTTATAACTACATTTAAAAAACACTAAATCCCTCCACCAATATTGTTGCGTCAGTGCAGATCTTTGTCCTCCACATTAAACTATGTCTTACCATGTCTTTTTCCTCATCATGCTCATCCTTGACAATGAAGATCATATCAAAACGCGACAGAATGGTAGGCATGAAGTCAATGTTCTGAAGAGAGAAAAAAAAAAAGGTCAAGGCAAATTTTCAGATCATGTGGAAGATCTGCCACCCAACTTCCCTTTAGATCCATGCACAACTAACCCTCGAGTACATTCCCGATAGACATCGTCTTTCATGGGAATCGGAGGACCAGCGTATTGTTCTATGACTGAGTGAATCACTTTACTGGAAGACTGCTTCACTGACTAAAGCCTGGTTTCCTCATCGACTTAAGAAACGCGGAGAGCAACGCAAACAAGACCCAAACTGCAACGCAGACATATGGAAACATTTCATGTGGAAATATCAATGAAAACCCAGACAGATGCAAACTATCTTGCAGACGACCGGCAAATATGAACCCGGTTTAACTTTGCATACGGTTCCGCGCAGTCTGCATAAGCTTAACATCAATATGGACACTAGGCTTGACTCATGAGTATATGTAATGTTCTAAACTGAGGCATTCAGTTCAAACTTGAGGTGATTCTAAATTGTGTTAACCAGCGAAATATGTTCTCTCTAGCCTGGCCGCTTTCCCTTTTTTGATTTTAAAAAAGGAAAAAGAATATGTATAGTGTACAGTAATAGTAAAAAAGATTACTTGTAGCTTATTGGCACAAATGAACACATGCTTACATCGTCTCCCTTAGTGTCATCCCAGCGTCCGAACACCGAATTGGCCGCGGCCAGGACCGACGCCCGTGAGTTGAGCGTGGTAGTGATGCCTGCCTTGGCGATGGAGATGGTCTGTTGCTCCATGGCCTCGTGGATAGCCACGCGGTCGTCCTCTCGCATCTTGTCAAATTCGTCGATGCAGACCACGCCCCCGTCAGCCAAGACCATGGCCCCGCCCTCCATTATGAAATTCCGCTGTCATCAAAAAAGGACATTTTTTTTTTTAAAAGGATATGGAAAGGATATGGTACCCGATTGAAAAAAACCCATAGGTACCCCAAAATTTAAATCTCGGAAGTTTTTCATAAAGAAGAAGTTACTCTTTCCTATGGGAGCCAGGTGGGGACAATTGTGCGAATGAAAGCAAAGCGTGACGTCCTTATGTCTTAAGTCTATTACAGGTACTCAATACCATAATCTGGAACCGGTTCCTGACATGAGCGACAGGTACTCGGGGTATCCATTTCCGATGCACAGCCCTACGTCAGACACCACTTTTCCTGGCTTATTAGCTTGATATTGATCTCTTCTTTACTTTGTGGCTGTATTGTGTGGTTTGTTTTACAGTCCACTGAGCTAGTTCAACGTCAAGTTTGAAAGAAGAAAAACAATTATTTGAATTTGCCTTCTGAAAGATACGCGAGTGAACCCACTTTTGAAGTTGTATTGTGTTACCAAGACATAAACTATGATTCAAAACTATTTAACAGAAACTGAAAGAAATATATTAGAAATCAAGCACTTACAGATTGTGGGTCTCTGATAACAGAGGCCGTCAGGCCAGCTGCACTGCTTCCTTTACCTGATGTATAAACCTAAAAAAAACAACGAATGAAACAAACTAATAAATACATATTGGAAACCTCCCTGAACCTTCACAATCAACCAGGAAGTTTTGGATTTTTTTTGTAGGAATGCATGTTAAAAAGGCAGTGTTGTTGGGCATGATCCCCTTGAAAGCGTAGTTTGAAAATGTGGTATTGGCTTAATATTTCCTGCTTTCCGATACAATGGAGGGATTTGGAGGATTCTTATCCAAAGCCGTGTTCCCATGGACTTTTTTGGATAACTTACTGCGACTTTCCTGTCGAATGACAAACTTAAGTCCAATGGGGACAAACAGATAACGAAGTCTTTCCCCATTTCTTTCAGACATTATCATCATCGCGTCGGATAGTAGCTGACTATTTTAGCGCACAAAATTTAATCGATTTAGTTCAAGGGTTATTGTGCATAATGCCCGCAATCGAACTTCCTGCTAGCCACTAATGGTGAATAAACGGTGTTGAAAAAAAGTCCAAGTTGGAACGCACGGTAGATTTACGCTTAGGAATGTCGGCGTTAAGTTTCCGCGTGGCCGCGGCAAAAAAATCCAATGGGAACACGGCTTAAGGTTATAAACAATATTACTTTAAGACTTCGGCTTTAAAAGGACTTTAAGACAGAATCAATCAAGGATTTGCTTTTCACCGACCTGAATATTTGTTTGTCTTTCTTTTGGTACAAATGTCACCGGATCCAACAAAATGAGGCTTAACCCTACCCCCATGAGTGATTTACTAGGAACCTTCCTCACTCTTGCAAAATCCAACATCATATGGTAAACCCATCACCCAAACTGTTGGGCTCTGATTATGGTGGTATGCCTGACCCCATGTAAAGCATAATCAGAACCATGAAATTGGGCCCAGAAATGTTGCAAAACTATCCCCTTCAAAAACATTTTGTGACCATGTACACTAATTGGAGTTGTCAGATTTTGCAATGGAAACTGGGTGTAGATATAGTCCTTACCCCAATTGGCGAAACTTTCTCCACAAATTTCAGCAGCTGACTCTTGGCCGTTCCGGGGTCGCCAAGCAACAAGAGATTGATGTCTCCACGGCGCGTCAAACCGTCGGGCATACGCTTACGGGATCCACCAATTAGGAGACAGGCAATGGCCTTCTTTATATCTGTGAAGTAAACCCAAATTTATCACAATCAGGGACAACCTTCTTGCACTACTAAGAAGAAATCTAATCGAGTGAAGTCTAGTCAAAACGTATCTGAATAATATGAAGGGCATGCTTCAAAGTTTGAAGAAATGCCAATTGCTGCTGTATTTTGGAAAATCTTTGGTGTATCATTCCTGGAAAGCACACACGCAATGTGGTAAATGCTCACCGATGCTGCCGTAGATAGAGGGCGCTATGCTCTTTGCAATGAGCTCGTAGACGTTGGGATTGGCGGCCAGTTGACGGAATTCCTCTTCTTCCTCCGATAAGAGGGGAACGCCAGAGCTACGGCCCGGACCCTCCGTGTCTACCTCAAAGCCCACCACGCGAATGTAGGGACTGCGAATGCCCACGGCCACCTTGTCTGAACGTGATCTCTGTAAATGAAACAATTTGCATCCCATCAGTCACTATGTCAAATTGCACAATGTTTGCAGCTTCTGTGCCAAAGTGTATCAGTTTTTTATGCCTTAACCAGTTCACGCCGGGTTTATTTTGACAAGAACGGAACGAGGCGCATGATTACTTTTCACTCGACCTCAAGCCAGGCGGATTGAAGCCATCACCCTCGGGCAGCACACTCATATTTTCAGCCTTGCTCACTGCAAGCAGGTCGCTGACAGATAATTCTGGCCTCGCTCCCTGCGTGTTTATTGGTCATCCGTTCGGAATACCGCAAAACCTTTGCATGTATACACGGCCTTTGGCGCTACCTGGTTAAATCCCTCCCTCTCTGGCTAGTAAATTCAACAAAGCCATTGCAGTAGTCAAAACTAATCAAGTGACGGTTTTTAAAGGTTAAGAGCTCCCTGTTTCAGGGGTGTGACTGACCACTTATAAATATAGCTGAAAATAATGAAAAAGGTGTAAAGAAGCTGAACTTTGGAAATCTCCTAAACTTTTGTACACAGCAAGTGAGGGAAAAAGCTGAAAACAAGCTGAAATCCAAAACAAAAAAAACTGAAATCAGCTTTAAAGCTGAGATTTCACACCCCTGTTGTTTACAGAAAGCAGCATAGACTGGCTGTGACTGTTTATGCTTTGATCGTAGGTGATTGATATTAAAGACAGCAGTGCCTACCAGTTGCCTGCTTTTGTCTGTTGATGGAATTTGACTAGTCACATTGTTTACAGGAAATAATTATGATCTGACTGTTGGTGACTAGCCTGTGTATAGAGGGGAGGCCAGGGAACAGGATTGATATTTGGACTGTGACTGTTCGGACAGGAGGAGGGTTTTAATCTTATGCCTCCACTTGCATGTGTGATGTCTCCTAGGAATTGTTTTTCATGTATTTACTTGACTGATGCCATTGTGAAAGGGACATCAGCCAAAGTTTGAATTTGTGAAGTAGGAATTCACGTGCAATGATCGGATGGGAGAAAAAGAGGGAATACATTTCACCAGAAACTCACACAACCATTTCCGACTGTTAAACTCTGGTGGAATTGGACACATGCATTAGATTTTGATACAAAAGTCTGGGAAATTACACCTTACACTGTTTAATACCTAACTAACAATGTGACAGTTTTGGGAATTTTTTTTTCGTCAGTCATTCAGATTGGTGCATTAAATTTACATGACACAAATTTTGAGAAATGCTCTGTGGCCAATGGCAACCATTCCTTACCTTTGAAACTGGTCCCATCTTTTTGATAGCGTACACGCCCATGATGGTGACACGGTTACCGGGGACAACACGCTCACACAAGTATCTGGAGGTTTCATTCCAAACAGACGGAAAAGAAGTCATCATTTAAAGTTCTCACGTTGCCCTGTTATTTTAATACAATCTGAGGTTTTGTAATTTAGCAAAATGGTTTTGCTGGATGTGATGCATTTTTAGGCTTGAGATGCATAGTCAGAGTACACCTTGATATATGTGACAATTAAAGTCAAAAACATTGGGTACAAAATCCTGCAGAGTCCTCACAAGTCAATCACGCAAGTCTGCCAGTCCCGTGTCGAAGTCACAAGCTATTCAAACGAACTGCGACCAAAGCATTCCTTGTTATTGCTCATCTCTGGCTACTTCTTGGCATAGCGGTGCTTTCCTTCCACCGCTGTGACCCGGGTTTGAATCTTGCCTGGGCCAACATGTGGATTGGGATTTCAGTCCCTACCTGATTCCGTGGGCTTTCCCCAGAATATTCTTCTTGGGTTTTCTTCCCACCTCTAAAACTGTAATTTCTTTTCATTTTCTCCTCTCAACAGGTTTCTTCAGGCTTGCGAGCTACAGTGCCTGGGGCACTTGTGAGGAAAATTTGGTTTCATTACCAAAAATAAATAAAAAAAATAAAAAAAATAACTAACTTGACTTGTGAATGGACTTGTGATTTACTTGGAACCAGACCTGTGATAACCATGGAATCCTGATTGTGGATAAAAATACACGTGTACATACTACATAGCACGTGTTTATCAAAACTATACAAAAATAGACATGCTTACCTGTCGCAGTACAACTGGATGTGCCTGGGCAATTCACCGTTGGGTACATCCTCGGGACACTCCTGTAACTTCAAGACCTGGTAGTCCACACACTTGCACTTGTCTGGGACAATGAAGTATGGATCCAAGGGGCATGAGGGTCGGCCTGCTTGATCTCTGTCAAGGAGACATGAAAAGAAGTCTGTTGATCCTAGCTGTGGTCATCTTTTATAATAATAAGAAGAATAATACCGAAGTCTTATATAGCACACGTATCTGCCAGCAATTAGGTACTCAAGGCGCTGGAGATATGTCTATTATTAGAGACAGGTAAATGAAGTACATGAGAAATATGAGAACCATTATGTAGCACCTTTATAATGGTTTACAAGGTGCTGCGGCACATTAAGCAGCCACTGCCAGAAACATCGGGGCAAACCCCTTCTCTCAGCGATAAGTGTTACTGGGTTCTTTAACATGCATTACACAACACACGGGACCTACGGCTTCACGTCCCATCCGGAGGATGAAGCAATAATGGTAAAGCGCCTTGCTCAGGAGCGCAAGCATCATGTTCCCACGGTCAGGATTTTTGAAATGCCGTGGCTATATAGCTATGGCAGTCGACCGTCTGAGTCACTGACCTGACACTACTCGACATAAGGATATTTTGGTTTCGGAGCCGGACTATCAGCCGAACTTCCCTTAAAACAAAAATCCTTCAAAGCCATGGATCACTAAAACAACAAAAAGAAATCTACTGCAATAAAAAGAAGGATTTGATTGAAAACATAAAACTAAAGGAACTATCAAAAAATAAAAAATAAACAATCCAAAAATCCCAGATTCGATCCTAGTACCTTCAGCATGGTACATGTAGGTAAACTTTTTAAAGCGCTCTGGATAGAAGTGCACTAAAACATGTGATATAGATTTGCAAAATAACGGGGAAAAAACCCATACAACTAATGTAAAATTCCTCAGAGAAAAAAAAAAAAAACAGACTTAAAACCCTTTATCAAGTAACCCTAACGTACCTGAATCCATCAAAATCCACACCCCTGTTTTGGGCTCAGTCCATATTGAAAAGATGGATTCAGGACAGTAAGCCTAGTGGTACTGCAGGATGGATTCAGGATATCTCCATATTGAGCAGTTCGGGGTCTTTGATGGAATCAGGATATCAACAGTTAATCTCCTTGGCTGTACATTTGGTGTGTACAAGGTATATGTACTACACTGGTGGATTCTGATGGACTCAATGGTGGATTCTGATGGATATCAGCATTTTTTTGCATGACAAATTGGTGGATTATGGCGGATTCAGGACACTTTCTGGTAAAAGTGCTCAAGGGGTTAGGGTTAAGGTAAATTGTAACTCTTTGAACTTGAAGGAATTCAAACAATGCATGATAAACATTGAGCAGTCGCCATTTGTTGAAAGCGGCTGTCGGCTTGCTGTACACAACGACTGAAAGGATCTTAATGCACTTACGTGTTACACTTGCGCGGCATGGTGTACCCCTCCAGTCCTGGTTTAACGGACAGCTTGGGGATGAAGTTACGACAGCCTCGGCACTGAATGGTGATCTTGGTTGCCTTAGCCCTGATGGCCGACGCAGCGATTACAATGCCCGGTATCTTGATAAGTCGAGAGACTTGGTCCGACTGCAATGTGGACAAAAAAAGTCTTAACATTAATTTTATTTTGGCACGTATGTTAATTCACCACTGATGCCATGAGAAATTGCTCAGTCAGTGTTAAAAATATGCAACACTTGCACCATTTGTGTCAAAAAACCCAGTCACATCAGGCCCCATTCAATTTCAAGCTTTTGTTTTTAGATTCAAACCACTATTGCGCATTCACTGAGTTACATTTTTTTTAAACCAAGAGAACACACTCGGCATACTACGCGCACACGCGGACGTGCCGACATGAATGCGCTGCCGACGTACTTTAGATGGAACAATGGACTGATTGGGATTTGTCATAAGCCCTGCCAATCTTAGCAACGGCTTGGAAACGTTATAAGCTCGGTAAACTGCGCAAGAGCACTTAGGCCAAAAAAAAAAAGTCTCCGGTTTCTGGTATGGAGCTTGCCCCAAAAGTGGTGCGGCGACGCGGCTTTTTTTTTTTTTTTACCTGTTTTTTTTTTTTTTTTTGGCTTCAAATGTCGGCTGATGACTGCAAATGGTGCCCGACTAAACTTAGTGCAAATATATGGGAGTCCAGAGAGGCCACATAAATCTTATTCTCGATCATAACCCCTTCTAAAAATACGTTAAAATTGTGCAGCAGCAGAATTCCAGTCAAACCAGTGAGTTTTGCGGTTTTGAAACATCATCTTGTATTGAAAAAAAAACTTTTTCATTTTGCCGACGCGCATGGCTACGGCGACGCGCGCGCATACCAGAAACCGGAGACCTTTTTTTTTTGGCCTTAGTCTTTACGCATGCAACATGCACGTGCGTCATAGTACGTACGTACGCACACACACACACACACGGGCTATTTTAAAAAACAATTCAATAGTGGGCCCATTGATCCACCTAAAGTATGGCGGCTGTGCGTCCATGTCGGCACGAGTGCGTACGGGGAGTGTACTCTCTAGAGTTTTTAAATATATCCCTATGTATGCATAAGACATGTCTTGACGTCATCCAGTACCCAAATCAGTGGGGTTTTAAATATTACGCCCCAACTATATGGCCCCAACTATACTTGGGACACTCCAAACAATAGTTGGGATGGTCGTAACTATAGTCAGGATAAGGCTATAATTGGGCATAACACCAATACAACTGCGGCATTGTGACGGACTTCAGATAGTGCTCTCACCAAAACTGGCCAAGGCGTACAGGTATGACTTTGGTCTCATTACCTTCAGGTTTCTGATGGATATGGGGTTAGCCTCAGAGTTCAACATAATCTGAATATCCTCCACTTCCTCCTGGACTCCCTCCTCCCCTTCTGGGCGTGGCCTGGTGACCTCGTCCGCCATCTCTTTAGCCGCATCCTCAAACTGAAGATAAAGCAATCGAAGAGAAAGATTTTAGAGATATAAAAATGAAATAACTGGAATCTAAAAGCCTACATTTCTATCATTGTTCAAAGCGGTTGGGATTGTCACCTGCATTAGCGAGTTACCATGGTTACAGGTTTGTATCAAGTTATTCTTATATGCCCTCTGAGGAAACAGAAATACAGTTTGTTCTGGTAATCTTTCATGTTCAAAGGTGATAATGTTAGGAACAGATTCAAACTGATGTCCTTCCTCAATAGCTGTTTATTGCATTTCCCCTATGAGGAGTACTTATACATCGACAGGGATTGTCTCTCAACAAATACAAAGTCTTGGAAGTAATCACCACTTTCAATGTCTTCCATAACCTGTTGTTGTGTTACAAAAACAGGTCAGCCAAATTGACCAATCAAAAGCTTAGTCCACACTTCTGATCGAAATGACGTCACAATTCTAAAATCCACTTCGATTGGCTGGCGTGGGTGTTGCATAAAATTTGCATTGCTCATATCAGACGTTGGATATGGAGAAGGCTCCGTTGGACAACGGGTGAAATTAAGACTATGTGAAGGGATGTTGTTTTTCCAAATCATGAAAAGGCCTTAATTCAGGCCAAGCCTGAAAACTGGCATCCCTGTACTAATGCATTTTATGCAATCAAATGATGGTGCAAATTTACAAAAAGAAGCCACCAAAAACCCCAACACTTAAACAAATCGAAACTGGTGCGTACTGTGGACATTTATTTACAACTTACAAATGGCAAAAATTCTGCAGGATTTTTCTTGAGTTTATCAGCCAGATCTTCATCGAAGCTGGCCACATCGTCAAGATTTACATCCAGCCAGAACTGGCCGAGATTGTAGTGTCGCTTTAGCTCATCTCTGAATGAAAAGCACCAAAAAACATGTTAACAAGGAAAGAATTCCATACCCGGCCACCACTCATATTTATGACCTGAAAAGTACCAAAAGTTGTAAATCTGATGAACACACCAAGGGCGAACCCCTCTCTTACTCTTAGCGATAAGTGTTTGCTGCAATGTTGATTCTTTTACGTGCATTTATACAACACACGGGACCCACATCTTTACGTCCCATCCTAAGGACGAAGCAATAATGGTTCAGTGCCTTGCTCAAGGGCACGTGTCCGGGCCCGGGCTTGAACCCACGCCACTGTCATGACTGTTGCCTCTGAAACACCAGAGAATGAGGGCAAGATTACCATATGCGAAGTTCACTAATTTTCCTCTGTCATGTCTGTATTGAGTAACAAGCCCATAGCAATTTCATGTCATCAAAGTCAATTTGAGCAGTGAGAAAATACAAGCATTTTCTTAGAAAACACTTAAAAATTTTCAGTCCACTCTCATAGGGTTTGTACACAGAGTGTTGAGTGAACTTCTTAATTATATGGAAATCTTTCCATGAACAAAAGTAAAACTCATCAAGATGATGTGCTCATCCATAGGCCTACCATGCCTACCCCTGATTCATGTGATTAAAATTAAGGTAAAATAATACAACCGTATAGATAAAAATCGATATTGATAACTGACATGACTGAAATGAAAAAAAAAACCCAAGAACTGGAAAATATCGAGAAGACCCCCTCCACACCAAATAAGAAAAAACGCACCAAAACAATGGCCAACCACAGAACTGTATAAGAATTACCATCCAAGTAAAAAGATCCGAAAAAAAGGGCTGATAAAAAGGGCTGATAAAAAGGGCTGATAACATGGAAAAAGAACTGATAAAACATGTAAAAAGGGGTGAAAAGGGCTGATAAAAATGACAAAACCCTATATGTGTTAACAAAAGAAACGAAATAATCTTTAACTTTTAGGTAGCCAAACATTCATTCGAAGACACCAGATGAGATTTAACCCTACCTGTATTTGTACGTGAAGTTTGCATCGTGAAATTTTCGTAGAAAATCTTTAAATCGTCGCTGCACAGCCATGCGATTAACTTGCCCATCTTCCTGAATTCCCTCCGATCCAAAATTATCGGAGTAAAAGACCCCTTGATTATCAAAACCAGACATCTTTCTTTTCAAAACAGCAAAATTTCTCCCTCAGCCAACTTTACTTTCAGTCCACTGCTGTGCTGGTTCGTCGATTTAAATGCCTGTGCCCTTGTCACGTCGGACCATAGACCTGTATGGATATGTGTGCGTCGGACAGTGTGTTTCCCGGGAAAATTCTTCACGTGTCGAATTCGGCGCGAAAATAGAAAACAGCGCCCTCTTTAGCCTATTGCGTTCGGAAAATAGTCGGCCCCCGTGTCATACAGGCTGTATCATTTATGTTGTTTAACGTTCGGGCATCCGACCTGATTCTAAAAATAATATCAAAACAATAAACATCACAGTCGTGACAGTCAGAAGCCGTGTCGAATGGGCTACAGGTACGGCTACAGCTTCGTTGTTAACGCACTGTACTCCATGGTGAATAGTCATAGCCAGTATTGTTAGCGCACAGTCCTTCCGGGTTCCACCTACCTGCCTCATGTCCCAAAATGGTGACCGTTTTAGCCGATTTTCGGCTAACTTTGACAGATTTTTTTGTTAAAAAACGAGTTTGACAGAAAATTTGACAGAATGGATTTTTTGTGCAGATTTCTGGCAGAATTCTGCAAAAATGGTTATTTGGATAATTTGACAGAAAAACAGCAAATTTGAAAAAAAAATGGTACATTTGTTTAAAAAAGCTTAAATCTTTTCAATCAAACCCTTGCATAAATGGGACAGCTTGGCTGGGCAAGGTTCACTGGGAACCGGACGTCATTGTGACGCAACAGTGTTTTGTCTAAAATTTACGCAATTTCATAACATCTTTATGTGACTATAGATTGTTTATAATTAATTTGAACCTTAATTAAGGCAATACTACAACATCTGCATGTGATTTTAAGTGTTTATAGTGTATTTCGAGTAATTCTTGGAAATTTGGCAGATTTTTGATCATTCTGACAGACAGATTTTTGAAGTCCATTTAGCAGAATTTTTGAAGTCCATTTAGCAGAATTTGGCCACGACCTTACGGTCTTCCTGGTTCCAAATTGCATTTGTACAGCTAGCCCGAAGGAAGAAACTAGGATGGTGTGTATCATTCATGTCATTGCAACATTTCATGTTATTGTTATGCTAAGCCTAGGCTTATGTGTTGCTAGTGCTACTGACGCTAGACCATGTCCGAATGTTTAAAAAGGCGATAAGTAGGGTCAATTTACTTGCACTTTGCAGTTGCACCCATGCCTGGTGTGTTTTATTTCTCCAAAGACTCCATAGTCCATGGGCATGGTTGCACGAACAAGGCAATGCCGCGTGAGGGCATGTTGGGCATGGGGGGCGGTGACACAGTCGTGCCAGTCCAAGGGCGGATCCAGAACACAATTATTTTTTTTTGGGGGGGGGGGGGCAAAAAGATTAAGTTCCCCAATTAAAAAAGTGGGTCCCAAAAATTATGGCGTGGGGTTTTGGGCGCTTAAGTAAAAGTTAATGGCCCCCAAATTTTTTGAATTGATATATACATTCTAATGTTAGATGCTCGTCATGGTCATGATGGTGGTGCGATCTGAGGCAATTTCTGACCACTTTAAATCTTTTTGAGGAAAAGATGGTGGGTGTTCGCAGTGCATGCCTGCCTTTATTGTGACGTCACTTTGAAAAAAAAAAATGGCGAGACGTTTTTTTTTGGGGGGGGGTGCCCCCATTGCCCCCCCCCCCCTGGATCTGCCCCTGTGCCAGTCAAACTTTAAAATATTTTTTTCTTCAGTAGGCCTATTTATCCAAATTATCTCTTCTACATATGATTGCATTTCATGGTTACCTTGGTCATGTTTGTTAAAAATGCTCTGTGGAGTCCTAGACATCTAGGCCCTACTGAAAAGGTACAAGAACTTAAAAAAAAGCCTACAGAAAAAAAATATTGTAACCTGACGCCACTTTTTTCTTCATGTATCATCCCAATGAAGGTCATTCATTGCAAGAAAATGATATAATAGGCTAAGAGTAAGACATGAATCTGGGACTGAGGAACGTTTCCAATTTTGTTAGGAAAATTTTCTTGACTCTCCATAGACTTTGTACACAATCGCGCAAGTGGTGTCCAGTTGCAACATTTTTTCCAGGCCTACTGCCATTATTACTCTAGTTTTGGCCAAAGTCAAGATGCTACTGATTGATAGTGGATCATGCATATCTAACGGCGTGATGGGAAATCTGTAGTAGCCATTTAACAATTAATGTATTTTCTCCCAAGGCTTTCCTGGGGAACCAATCAGCAATCACAAAATAGTTTATAGTCGATCGTACACATTCGCATGATGGTTGTTAGCATAAGCACTATGTGCATTGATTAAACGTCTCTAATTATGCAACGCAGTGTAACCCCCGTGCGAGCACAGGACTACCGTATCAAATGGAAAGCCAACGCTTAGTTAGAAGATACAGCAATACAATTGACACCCATGGACTTTTTTATAAAAAAGGCCACGCCCCCTTTGCTGCAAATTTCCATAGATGTTTGTGCGAGGTGGTCAAAAAAACCAATTGTGCAGGGGTGCTCCTCAACAATGTAACCATCGCTCTATATTGATCACTGACGTCTTGGGCAACGACTACACATGGTGGCATGGCTGGCTAGTGCGGAAAGCGCTCGCCTGCCCCTCTTACCACTGTGCCCCTGGTTCGATCCCGGCAGGGATCATGTGAGTAGAGTTGTTCGTTGATTCGCTCCTGTGCCACGAGGGTTTTTCTCCGGACTCACCTGTTTTCCTCCCTCTGAAAAAATCAACACTTTCAATCTGTGTTCTGTGGTCATATATGGGTCGTGTGGCTGGCTGCCAAAGATGCCTTTACATGCTTGCGGCTCGACCGCATTGTAGCTGCGTCCTCCTTTCAAGAAATGTTTACCCCCCAAATTAAAATGACCTTGCTACGCCACTGTTGCGGGGCATTAATGTGCTTTTGTTGTTTTGTTTGTGATCAAACTGCAGGCGCAAAATTTAAAAGTGTGTGAATTGGGTGAAGGCGTCGCAGACAGGTTGAAGAAGCTCAGATTCAGAAAGGAAAAGACAAATACTGCATTGATTTGTAAGTAGTGCGTTTAATTTTTATGAATAAATAGTTCTTGCAAAGTTGGGGATAACTCCCTAACCCTGCTGAATCCAACAGGATCCAACTATGTCACATACCCGATGGAGCCTGTTGGATTGAGCAGTTAACCCCATGTGTACATTTCTGATGCAAAACGTTGGATTCAGCAGGCAACTGAACCGCATTATAACGCCATGTTGGACTCCGTTGGATTGGTGACTGCTCTATGTTCCGACACCCCTATGTTCCGACAACCTAGATTGTGTTACTCCCGGTTAGGGTTAGGGTTAGGGTTAGAGTTAGGGTTAGGAATAGGAATATGTGCAGTCGGAACATAGGGGTGTGGGAACATAGATGTGTAACCGTTGGATTCAGCAGACAACTGAAAATGAGGCACAGTGGATTGAACAGGAAAGTCCGGTTGGATTCTATTGGATTTAGCAGGGTAGTCCTGAGGAAGTACTAGGGGGTTAGGGTTACACTGGCAACATTTTTCTTTTCCTTTTTTCCACCCCCCTCCCCTTGTTAGAAAAAAAACCCAAAAGCTGAAGTAAATGTCAAGGGCATTTTCAGAACATGCTTCTATTTTATCCCTTTTCCTCTCAACCTCAAATCTGGATAAAAGGCCAAGTAAAACAGCTTTTCGCCCCGCCCACTTCTTTTTTTCCCAACCGCCCCTTTTTTTTTTGCAATACTTTTTACCATATTTTTGTAAATTTATATACATTGTCTTTTTATAGTTTCCAAAACAAAAGAGTCGCGTGCTATATAGAAAGGGTCACGGCTCATTTGCACACAACTTTGTATCGGCAAAGAGTCAAGAAATCAGAAGCTATCTTGGAAAATCCACCATCCTGGGGAATCTTGGGGGGGGGGAATTCAGTTTGCATGTCTGTTGATTGGGACAGTGCTAGACTGATGCATTCCAAGCTTCACTTTTAATTTTCTTAAAATGTGGCTTAAAACATTAGGGTAGGTTTAATCACAATTTTTAAATTAGAGCGGACTGGTACAAATTTGTTATTAACTTGATGTCATTGCTTTCATTTCTATTGGCACATTTTCCAGAAGTGAAGATTATACCTTGCTTTCAATTTGATATGGTTGACTCGTGAATATAGCCTGTAGAAACTACATCAACTGCACGTCTGTGCTTATATTAGATCTGTATCTGTTAGCTTCTGTACAAACACCTGGTGTGGCTATCGCGTACAGCCTCATGGTGTATGTGTGAGGATAACTGCCAGAAACACCAGGGCAAACCCCTTCTCTTAGCGATAAGTGTTTGCTAGGTTCTTTTATGTGCATTTGTACAACACACGGGACCTACAGCTTTACGTCCCATCCGAAGGACGAAGCAATAATGGTCAAGTGCCTTGCTCAAGGGCACAAGTGTACGGGCCAGGGCTGGAACCCCCGCCACTGTTGCCTCTGAAACACCAGAACATGAGTCCAGTGTTCTTAACCGCTAGGCCATCTCACCCCATAAACATAAACAGTAGTTTGTGCACAAAACCCTGGCACCCTCATGTGCACATATGAGGCCAAATAAAAAAAAACTTGTTTAACGTCCTGCCTTTTTGAAAAAAAAAGCAAGGAGGAGGCCTTTTCTTTTCCTTCCAAAATGGCCGCCCAACCGGGCTATTTTTCAAGATGGCTGCCAGCTGGTTTTTTTTATTGAATGGCCGCCACTTGGACTGAGGAATGACATACGTTATACCAGCTTTATATGGGCTAGATGCAACAGACGAAGTGGCGAGAATGACGTCACTTTTCAAATGTATCATTTTTTCGTGATTTAAAAAAAGGTAGTGTATATTTTGCCGGAGGTAACGCCGGCAAACTAACGTTTACTAAAGGTTTGCCGGCGGCAATCCATATCAACAGAGGGCGCTGTACTCTTTAAGATAGGGCTGAATTATAACATTATTAAATTCCCTCCAAAGTTGTGTAGCACAGTTGGTGCAGTGGTTAAGCAATATCTCTAAAGAGTGGGATGTCCCGAGATCGAATCCTGACCCCCGTCACAATTTTAAGGTTTTTTTTTTCCATCCCCAAATAAATAAGAATATTCTTCTTTTATTATTTTAATATGTCTCAAACATTTTATTGCAGAGTATTACTTTTTCTTTTTCAGATTTGTGGCTCTGGAGGATTTTTTTTAAAGGGAAATAAAGTCCGAAATTATAAAATGGTCTGATTCCCATCTTGTTAATACAAAAATACAACGATAATATTGGCATGGAGCCAGACTAAAATTTGTCACCAGAAAATGTTTAAGTACAAAAAAAACAGTAACTGCGCATGTTCAGTGCATATCCGGCAAACTAACGTTTACTGAAGGTTTGCCGTCTCCGGCAAAATATCCACTGCCTTAAAAAAAAAGGGGAAAAAAAGGAGGGGCCTCCAAAAAGGAAGCGGGCATGGACGCTAAACATCTTTTTTTGTTGGGTTATATCAGTGTCCGGCATCTTCCAAATTTGATCACAATTAAATGATTTCAACAAATCTGCTATGATTGGACTAGGGCAGATACAAATGCCATATATCAATTTTGAAAATTAAATAACTTTTTTTTTTACCTTTGATTTTGTTTCAGTTAAAATCAAAGACGAGCTGATAGTCCTGGAGGATGAACTTGAAGTAAGCCTTTAGTGTTTTTGAATTGTTGAAAACAAATTAAAGGGAATATACATCATTTGCTTTTGCTGTAATTTTCAGAAATGGATGGAATTGGGGGGTTGGAAATATATAGCAAATATAGTTACACTGACTTTTTTGAGGTTTTGGGTTTGAAAATGCTATAAAAACCAAGAAAAACAGTCATTTTCCTGTAGTCTGGTTCCCTGACTCCATTTAAGAAGACTGAGCAGTTTACATACATTGGGGAATTGTAAGGTCAGGGAACCAGTCTAGCTGGCTTGTACCCGTTAATAGGTGTGTAATCGATTGCAAACAAGTGCGATGGTCAACTGGGGCCAGTAATTGAAGAAAAAAAGCCAGTTTTTCCAACGCTGGTCGGCCGATCAGCGTTGGAAATTGATACAAAATTACCACTTTTTTTGAAAATGACAGTATACCAGGTGCCATGATTTTACAGGATGCTTTACACTGTCATTCACTAACAGTCCAGCAAGGTATTTCAAAATGATTTGGTAGTTTTATTTTTTGATGTTTTCAAATGTTGTATTTTTCCTTTAAAAGTCACACTGAAAAGAATTATGGCCACATCTAAATGTGTAAACTTCTCCGTTTTCCAAAAAATACAGAACAAAGCTTTATTAAATGCCATCTTTTTCAAAGGGGTTAGGGTAGTTTCAGGTTTTTACTAGTGTTTCAGGCTTTTTATTGGTATATTGGTGGCATCTCTGTCGGTTTTAAACGGATGATAAAACCATGGCTGGCTGGTCTTAAACACTTTTGCAGTGTCACATGAAATGTGGACTCCTTTGAAATCCAGTGCCTTTTACCGTTTTATTAGTCGAATGTTCACAATCCTTACGTAGGTATGCGCAATACTACCAGTGAGTCAGTATTTCATAGTCCTAAATTCACAAGGCACTCACCACAGCTGCATCGGCGAGTCATCGCGCAGTGCGTGCTCTCCATAAAAAGAGTTGTTTATGTCTCACTCGTGAGCTGGACACTCCATTATAGGGGTGTTTCACATGAAGTAAACTTGTTGACCAAAATAGTTTGAAATTTTTAATTTGGGACTTTTTGACTTTTGGACTGAAAAGTTTTTTTTTCTTTTCGAAAAGGTCGGGTAACTATCAGCACCCAGGCTCCGACCAGTCTTAAACATAGTGTTTAACACCTCCCAAGCTCACATTTATTCCCTTATTTATCTTCAATGTTCCTTAATTCAATTTCCCACAATATTATCAGGACATGTCAGTCGATGAGTTGCAGGCAGAACTACCCACCAGCCAGCCGCGCTACGTCTTCCTCAGCTATTGTAATAAACACGACGATGGACGAACCTCCTACCCACTCATCTTCATCTTTGTGTCTCCATCAGGTACTGCATTCGTTTTTATGTTTTTCATTTTTTTGTAATCAAGCACCAATTGTTTTCCTTGTGAATGGAGAACCGGGCCGGTGGTAAGGGGGGGGGAAGAGGAAGGAGGGGGGCCAGGCACGCAGGTTCACGAGTACATGTACACGTGTTCTTCACTTCTCTTCCCTCAAGGGTTTATTCTGCCAGTATGATTGATAGCGTAGTCAGGCCCCGAGACTGGGGCTACCTGCAAAGAGTCGGGCAGGCGGTCTGTTAATTTTGTTACACATAGTTCATTATCAATAAACATACACAATAAACATTAAACAATAATAAATTATTCGTGCCACACTTGACTTAAAACAACATACATGTAACTGAATAGGCATGAAGGCAGCGCCGGCTACACGGGTCAGGGACGCAAGCAGACAGGTCAACCCCGCGCGCTGGCTGACCGACGATCGCACGCACACTCACCGCACACACACACTTAAACCCTCCCCGAGTATCCAACACGGTCGCATGCCTACTAAACTTGACAGCGAGCGATCCAAAGTTCCAGGGTAACTACACTTAATCCCACACATGTAAAGGTGTTACAGTTAAATTACTGATGTCACATAAAATCCTAATCTAATCCCACAATCCAATAAATCTTGTAAGTCTTGCACGTTAACCCAGGTGATGTTTTACACAATCACAACGCACGTACATGTCACTATTGTCAACAATCAACGTTAAAGTTCCAACACTACACTACCTCAAACTTCACCTAAATTCTACATTTTCAATCCAACAAAAGCCATCCCCATCCTTATTAAACCAGTCTATGATAAATTGCGGTAAAGGTAGTAGGCCGACTGACCTCAAAAGTTTCCACAAAATAATGAATTTTACGCTACAAAAATGGGAGTAAAAGAAAGGACATGATTACCTGCAAAGAGTCGGGCAGGCGGTGCCAAAACCCGCGTTTTTGGGCGGTATTTATATGCCCGTGTAGTCTAAACCCTTCGGAAAAACTTAAAGTTGATATCAGGCCGCCAAACCTCGGAAATTTACAACACAGAGAACATTGATAGAAAATAAACAAATGTTGTTACATTTCAAGGTCCTTGGCCCGCATTTTCAATGATTAAAACTTGTGATGAACTACACGTAATAATTAAAGATCATTGCGCACAAAACTAAGGACGACAATGAAGGACATGCAACAAATTAAAGGGGTATCATTGGGTCCCCTACACCTGTAATTCCTGAAAACCAAATCCTCATCAAAAGTTATATTATGTTACAAATCCTCATAAACCATAGAGAGAAAGTAGATCAAGTTTTACATGAAAGCAACGTCAGAGTATATAGATTGTACCGAGTGCCCAATGAACAAAGATATTGAATAACTGGCAGATTGCCATCAAGGGTTGGAGAATTCAATAGGCAGAGTGCCCTTATGGTGTGCAAGGGTCACATGTGGAAATTTCTTTGTCTATTTTTTTAATTGATATTTCAACAACATTAACACCGTGATTTTTTTTTTTGCTCTTTCCAGGGTGTAAACCAGAGCAGCAGATGATGTACGCTGGAAGCAAACTTCATTTTGTAAATGTGGCTGGCGCCACAAAGGTACATCATTGTGTATGACCATATTCATCATAAACACCGCAAAAAAAGAAAGAAAGAAAGTCCACACTCATTGGTGGGGTCACAATTTTGAATCTGATCGTCTCATGATGTCACTTATACATTGTAGACCTATGGGGATGTTGTTAGCTACATTTTGCTACCAACACTGACAACGGTTTATGAAAAATGATCCGATTTGAAGAGTTGCAAATTTAAAGAGTATGCGAGTTGCGTGGAAATTGCTGCCTGACAATGTGACACTGTCCAAAACGAACGGCAGGAAATATCAATCGCACCGTGCTTGTATGCATGGGGCACGTGAAATTAAATAACCCGCGCTTTGTTCAAGCACTGTGCAGTCGATAGGGGCCATTGAATTGCGGGCTCTAGAAGTACAGACAAATATACATCGTATATGCACACTGCACATGTGGATCTAGGTTCCCGCAATTCAGGATTTTATGTTGTTCATGCACCTTTTTCAATAATTTGAATAATAATAGATGGTTTCATTACTTGATAAAAACAAATATTACATTGGTTGTTAATTTTTGAAATTGCGCATTGTGTTTAAAAAGATATAGGCATGCCTCACAAGTCGTTCAGTCAAGGATACTAATTGTTCCCTGCTGGCGTTGGGCATTCATCTGTGACTCTTGCAAAGTTACAGGAGATTGACAATCTTATAGCATAGCTAAAATTCCCCCAAAAACATCAATCAGTATTCTAGGTAGGTCATGTCTCATTGCATTTTGAAGAAGGATAATAAATAAGCCTAAAACAGTGGCTGAACTGAAGTTTCCGTGCAGCAGTTAACGCTGTAGCACCACCACCAACCGTACAGACTTGCTATTTCCACTATTCCTTCATTCCCCTCCCCCCCCCAAAAAAAGAGGAACTGGAGCCCAAAATGAAATTTTGAAAAATGTTCTCTTACATGAAGAAATTTCTCAATGGTCTTGCACTGTACCGTATCCCAGCTCATTTACGTGCAAAATGATACAGGCCTTTTAGACACCTGTCTGTTAGGCCAAAAAAATAAAAAGTCTCCGGTTTCTGGTATGGAGCTTGCCCAAAAAGTGGTGCGGCGACGCGGCTTTTTTTTTTTTTTTAACCTGATTTTTTTTTGCTTCAAATGTCGGCTGATGACTGCAAATGGTGCCCGACTAAACTTAGCGCAAATTATATGGGAGTCCAGAGAGGCCACATAAAGCTTATTCTCAACCATAACCCAATCTAAAAACACGTTAAAATTGTGCAGCAGCAGAATTCCAGTCAGACCAGTGAGTTTGGCGGTTTTCAGACATCATCTTTCATTGAAAAAAACCTTTTTCATTTTGCCGACGCGCATGGCTACGGCGACGCGCGCGCATACCAGAAACCGGAGACTTTTTTTTATTGGCCTTAGTAGAAGAGATGGATGTCTCAAAGGCCCTTGTCTTTTTGCATGTAAAAAAGTCAGGGTGCAGTGCACAACCCTTCAGAAATTTCTACATGGAGGAGAAATGTTTCGTGTTCGTTTCGGCCTCCAGTTCCTCTTTTTTTCTCTCTGGAAAATGACATGTCCTCTGCGAATGACAATTCGTGGATAGCCTTATAATGTAAGCACTTCCTTCCAAACAAATGCAATTTCAGCTCAGAAAACGCCACAGATGGAAAGTGCAAATATGGAGTCTGTACGGTCGCGGTTGACGGCGGTGCTGCGGCGTTAACTAGCCTAGCCTACTACACAGAAACTTCAGTTCGGACACAGCTGTAGGCTTATTTATGATAAGATCCTTCTTCAAATTGCAATGACACATGATCTAATTTAAACTAGCCGTCAATTCATAAGGTTGTCAATCTGCTGTAACTTTGCAAGAGCCAGTTCGTGGTGTAACAAGAAAAAGGACGTAAGGAGCCCATGCACGCAAAAAGCACCTTTGGAGATAATTATCGAGCTGAAAGGTTTTGTGCTGCCATTTCTAGATTAAAAATTACATAAGGTTGAAATGTGGGGCCAATTTCATAGAGCTGCTTAAGCACAAAATTTGCTTAAGCACAAAAACGTCTTGCTTAATAAAATCAGGTTACCGGCCAAAACTCCATGCGATTGTTATGCTAAGTAAACAACTGCTAAATACCAGCCACAAGCAATGTACATCGCATGGAGTTTTGGCCGGTAACCTAATTTTACTAAGCAATGTTTTTTTCGTACTTAAGGAAATTTTGTGCTTCAGCAGCTCTATGAAATTGGGCCATGGACATTCGTTAATGATTTAAATAATACGGTGCATTTTTATGTCAAAATATTACCTAATTTTGAAGTTATTTCAATTTTTATGCTACGACCTTTTATCGGGAACTTCCCAAGCCTTAAACGTATGCTTAAGTGGCATGTTAAATCCTTGTGTCCTTTTGCCGGGAACAAATTTGGCTTTGCGTACCCACTTGAGTGGGACGTTAGGGCGCTTTGAACATCTGTTGCTACATTAGAATAACACCCTTACGACCTTTTGTCGGGCACAACTAATGGAAAACCTTCTTCCGTCCTTTGTTTACTGTTAATTACGTCAGAATGACGTAGCCGATTGAGACAATATGTATATCAAATGAAAGATATTTCCAAGCTCCATCGATTACCCGAAAAATCCTAATTTGACGTTTTGACCCATTTATCGCCCTCACGCCCTTCTTCCAGGAACCCGACGAGTTGTTCACCGCACACACTCTTTACGCCGCCATGTTTGTTTGTGTTATACGCCTCGCTTTGATTTTAAGATGGCGACCCTGCGAAAGGTCTATCATAAACAATACATGTATAATTTTTCTTAACAGGTTTTAGAGATTCGGAATGTAGAAGAATTGACGGAGGAGTACATTAAGGAAAAGCTTTCATTCTTCCGTTAGTGCAATCCTCATCATCAAGTCCATAATATCAGCTTGTCATCTCACAGAAGCAACCCCTGAATACTGAACTGGCTTATTCAGTAACAGAAGATGAACAACAGGTATACTACAAGTTATCCCGCGAGCGCGAGTGGAACACGGAATAATGTAGTGCGTCTGTTTCGTCCGAGTGGTATGTGAACACTGATGCACTACATTTTCCATGTTCCACGAGCGCGAGCGTGATAACGAATTTATCTTCAAGCAAACTTGACGCACAGTACAGTTGGATGACGCAGTTTAGCGCCTGCAGCTGGAATGTCACTCGCATCTTGGAATAGCGCACTACGCAGGGTGCGATCTGGACCGTGCAATACAGTATAATATCACGCTGTTGTTGCCATGGATCAACCAATCAGAATCGAGGATACAAGTTTACTTGAATATAACAGTGCGTATCCCCGTGCAATAACATTGCCACACCTCAAAGATGGCTGTAATGCAAAAGATCTATTGTTTTGCTAAAATAGTAAAATTTCTTCAATATAATTAAGGCACAGATCTGCGTGCATTGACTATGCTTTGGTTTGTGTGGGTTGGCTCAGGGACCACGTAGTGGGGGAACTTTTCTAGTAGGGTAGAAATGGACGGAGTTGGGGGACTTTCGATTCCGTCTCCCCGCTGTAACTTTGGTCCCCACAATAACTATTGCGTACCGTGTGTGGTACCCAAACTACGCAACAAAGATGCATGGGTTTGTTTATGGTGTAAATCGAGGACACACACGTGCCACATCATTGGTGAATCGCGGACAGGAACCAAATCGAGGACCACCTCGATGAGAAAACGTTTACAAAACCAACGAGAGCTTTTGCTAAAAAGTACAAGGAAAGGAATAGGGAAGAGGAACAAAAGAATATCCTCGACTTACACCATAAACAAACGTGGTAGGATTTGACTTCTTTCCTTCTTTATTTTAGTACCATTACTTAATCAAAAGGGGTGCATACCTATGTTCCCCAATACCTATGTTCTCCAGTACCGATGTTCCCCATCCCTAACCCAAAGAATTTTGGGGAACGTGGGTATTTGGGAACATCGGGTAGACCCCAATCAGAAGTGGACTTGTGTAGTAGACTATTAGGGACTAGCCTACCAAGGTTGATCGTATCAGTACACATGGTTACCAATATCCGTACACACCACAGTGCACATGTATAGCAGTCAGGAAGGACCAAGAACTTTTGTGATCCTTCAACCCTAGCCACCCCAACTCCATCAAAATCCATCACCCCATTTTGGTGGATTTTATGGGACTTGGTCAAGAAGGCCTGGCATGACTAAATATTGATGGAGTATGATGGACTTGGGCCTAATTCTGGCCTGAAGCAGTGTTGGGGGTATCCAATTGATTTTGCCTAGCTTCCTGTACTGCTATTGTGATAAAAGCCATGTGTAGCAAGTCCATGAATGTCAACCAGTGCGTCAGTGGTGGATTCCATTATGTCATGTACAGTTTTGTATTGGACGCATGGATTTTGATGGACTTGGTCCAGTTCCTAGTAAAAGACGCTAGGGAGTTATAGGGTTAACATTAGGACACAAGCACGACATACGTCATCCATCAACCAGTAGGCAACCAATTCAGCCAAACTTGCTCTCGGGTCATCAAGGCATGAAAGGGGGTGGGGGTTAATGGTTTTTATTGAGTCCCTTAAAGGGAATGTACATCATTGGCTTTTGCTGTAATTTTCAGAAATGAACTATTTGGGGGGTTAGTATAATAGATCAAATATTGTTACACTGACATGTTTGAAGTTTTGTGTTCGAAAATGCTGGAAAAACCAAGAAAAACAAAAATATTCAAGTAGTCTGGTTCCCTGACTCCACTAAAGATGAAATGGATCAAACATACCAGAAAATTGTAAGGTAGGGGAACCAGTCTAGCTGGCCTGCACCCGTTCATGAGCATGGAACCAACTCTAGCAAAACAAAATTTAGACTAAAAAAAAAATAGTAAATTTGGTGCAGTAAGTATTGAAAAATAGTTAAGTTTTTCCAACGGTGGTCGGCCGACCAGCGTTGGAAATGTAGACAAATATACCATTTTTTTGAAAATGGCTTCACACCAGGTGCCATAATTTTACAGGATGCTTAAGCATGTCATTTACCAACATCCTAGTAAGGTATTTCGTAGCAACTAACTTGGTAGTTTTATTTTTCGATGTTTGCAAATGTTGTATTTTCCCTTTAAAAGGCTTTGAATCAGTTTGAACTAGTTATGACCATACCGTCCCTAAAGCGTGACACAAAATGGACGCTACATGCAAAGATGCATGCAAATCATACATGTATCTGTTCATTTATGAAAGAGTGCAAAGATACCTGGGCGACTTCAAGCGATTTTGTGTCCAAACAAGGTTCATAATTTGTATTATCAGGTTAATGGTTTATTAATTGTTTGAATGTATCCATTTCATAATATCGTCAACTTTTTAAAGATGCATTATGTATACGTATTATAAGATTATTTACTCTTAACAGATTATATGGTGTGCTGTGGCCTCGTGGTTAAGGGCACTGGATTCGTGGTCTGTGGGTAAAGCTGCAGGTTGTGGGTTCGAGTCCAGCCGGGGTCATGGTGCGTGTGCCCTTGAGCAAGGCACTTTGTCATTCATTGCTTCTCTCCACCCAGGAGTAAATGGGTACCTGTGAGGGCAGAGATGGTTATTGTGATTGAATTAGCTTGCTTGCGCCTAACAGGCAGCATCAAGCTGTATACTCCCCAGGGAGCTGAGATGGTATTTGGAATGTTTAATTGGCCCAATGATCAGGGGTAATAATAATACTGTAAGCGCTGTGATTTAGTTTACTAATAAGAGCCGATTATTACTAATTATTACTAATGCCGATTATTATTATTATTATTGTTATAAGATTAGGCTATCTGTACTCTATTTGGTTACAGAAAAGTAACCCTGGAAACCAATATGGAAGTTTACATTACAGTGGAACGTCACTATACTGAACACCGCTATACCGAACATTCGGCTACACCGAACATCGTCCTTGGCTTCCATATTTTGTGTACAAAACTTGTTAAAAATATTAACGGAAGAGCGACAAGTGGCTATTAGTATTATTTCCCCCAAGAAATAGAAAGCAAAAACCACCCATTGCAGTAGGTAGTAAGCTAATCTTTTTGTTACATAATACATTCAATAGTCGGCTTTTGTTCAAACTACAGTATACCAGGGCCGGTGTGCAGGGTGAAGTTCATGGCACTATGCATTGAAAAGTGAGTTCCGGAGCACCGGAGCTTAGAATCCCTACACCGATCGCTATTATAAACAATTTCTGTTGATCCTGCGATGTTCGTTATGGTGGCGTTGCACTGTATTTTACGTATTCCTAACATGGCAATAAACCATTCTTGGATTTTAGATGTGCTTTCAGGAGAAATATGTTGAAGAGCACAGATAGTACATCTGTAATTGTAACAAAAAACTATAACAGCGCAGTGATTAGACTTTTGTGTGCAAGCATTTGCATAATGCCGATCAAAATTCGACATCACGATTAGAATTTTGTGTGCAAGCATTTGCGTAATGCCGATCAAAATTCGACATCACGAAACTTTGTCTACGATCCAGAATCATGACACTGCTTAGGCCAAAAAAAAAAATAAGTCGGTCTCTGGTCAGCGCGCGCGTCGATTTTAATCATGCGCGTCGATCTTTTTTTTTCCCAAAATGTTCCGCGGTAACTCCAACAGCGCCCTCTATTTCCGCACCTCCTCAATTTTTTTTTTTACCAAAGAGCACCAAGGAATGGGAAATTGCACCAAGGCAAATGATCGAACGCACCAAGGCAATTATGGAGGACACCAATGTACATGAGGACACCAAAAAAGAAAAATAGTACCCACCTTGTCTGTACAATCCAAGCTTGAAGAAAAAAAAAAAAGCCTCGTGGCCGCGTCAATTCCGGAACTTTGGTCTGACCAGAGACCGAATATTTTTTTTTTTTTTTTGGCCTTACCATATGAAGCGAAGTATCCATGATTGTACAGGGTGTTTCAATAAAAAGGACACCCAACTTTGAAGAGACTAAATGTTTACTGGCTATAAAACTGGTATCATCTGGAAGTGTAAGCTCTATGCTTTTCAACGATACCTTGTTTACATTTCCAGGGTCATGCATCACTGAGCGCTATTGTCATGAGTTTTTGGTGCAAAATTGCAGTTGGTTCACTCTCATGTCAAACACAATAGGCATGGTGTGCATGAGAATAATTATTCAAGAAGAATACACGAGTGCATAAAAAGAAACCAAAACACAAGTCGGGTTGGTTTCAAAACTGATTTTATTGTTTGTCATGAATTTCTAGTTTTGACCAAGCCACGTTCAAAACAATGTACCATTTTCCCAAGGATTAGCATTCAAGCTATTTCACAGACATTTCCGTAACAACAGGCACACCGTGTCCAGTGGGTTTTTATTTTTATGAAAGTGAACCAACTGTATTTTTGCATCTAATTTTTAAGACAATGATGCTCAGTGATGCATGACCAGGAAAACCTAAACACGGTATCATTGAATAGCATGGAGATTACGCTTTTAGATGATACCAGTTTTATAGCCAGTAAACACATCGTCTGTCCATACTCCATTCTTTGAAGTTGGGTTTCCTTTTTTTTTTAAACACCCTGTATAGCAGAAAATGTTGTGCCAATGGTAAGCTTGTTCTATTACTTGGTTACATTCATACGTGCATTTGGGAAACCTTTTTAATACTAGGGGAGTTAAACCGAGCACACTTGTAAGGTGTTTCGCAGAAAACCAAATACATGTAGTATAGGGGCCTACAGTGAAACCTCGATATTAAAGTCAAACCTCAAGGGAGCAGGTTCAAAATTTGACTTGAGAAGAGTTTTGAGTTAAGTAGGGTTGTATGTCATTGTTATACTACTGAAGGCAATAGATTCTTTGTTTGACTTAACAGTTGTTTTGAGTTTGACTTGTAAATCGAGATATCAAGATTTCACTGTATATGGAATAGACGCTTGCACATGCAGCAAATTAAACTGCATCTCGGCCTCCAGATTCTGACCATTCAGTGGGTGCCTTCCATCGGGTCTTCGGTAACCTGTTATTGTATTACAAACACATGGCAGCATACTGACCAGTCAACAGCTTTGGCTGAATTTCTGACTAAGTGACATCACAACTTCTAAGGGAGGTTCCAATTGGCTGGTGCACGGGGTCGCATGCAATTTACATGCACAGATATATCAGACATTCGTAGTGTGGTTCTGCACACGCGAACGTCAGATCCTTAGACAAACAACCAAATGGCAGTAGCTGAAATCGCACATGTAGAAAATAGACTTGTAATGTTTCTCACAAATGTGCCTTCACATTCGGCAGCTTTTCTGTAATTATTGTGAAAAGATGTTATCTGGGAAAAAAACTCTTGCCTCTGAAGAATAGGGCTATTATTATAAGACAATTAAATTAATTTGATACTGTCCTGTGAAAGATGGCAAATTTGACAGGGATTGACATTTTTGACATTTACTGCACATTTTGACTTTATTTTGTCACTTAAGGCCCCAAAACTGAAATTCTTGTTTCTGGTACATTGATTAGGGCTGTCCCAAATATGCCGAATATTTGAATATTCAATTATCAACGAAATATTAGAAGAGCTTTTTGCTGCTTTGAATATTCCCAAACCAAACAAAACCTATAGATCATATCGATCGCCGCACGCAAACTTTAACGCTCTGCATGCAACTTTTTTTGGCGCAGCAAGGCAAGCTGGCAGTTTTGAATATCCCAATATTTGGTCACACAAAGTTTGAAGTAATCAAATACTAAATTATTCAACATAGACAGCCCTAATGTTGATCTAGCTAGAAATCAGTGCAATGACATCTTTTCTATAATAAACATATTCTGGAATGCACATATCAAAAGGGGCGATACTTCATTCTCTAGCGTACCAGATTTGTTAAATACAAAAAGTGTGGAGAATGGAACCAAACCCACAAATCTTGCAACAAAGTATGATTCCAATTGATCTATCAGTATTTGCCGTGGTTGAACAATCTGTTATCATAGTTGGGGGGATAAAATGCAGTCAAAAATGAGATGAACTGACCAGAAAGTAGTGGGCCTAAGATAACATTGTAAATTGTATTATTTGTTCTATTATGTGATGTGCTCTATTGAATACTTATAAGACTTCCAGAATGTATAGGAACACATTTCAGAAGGATAACATGTACAGCAGTGTACTCGTGTTTTTAAATGAGGTATGTGGAATTTCATGAACATGACTGAAAAGAATTAAATTTTATAGAAGGAAACAACAGGAGCACACTTGTCATTGTTTTTTTGGTCTTGTTTGGATGTGAATATTGCTTACTGGTACACAGAATAACTAAAACGAACAGTGAATTCAGCTGTATGATTTATTTTGTCAATTTATAATTAGAATTCTTTAATAGCACATCTTTGTTTTCTGGTTTTTTTTTTTACACATGTAGCTTTAAAACTGCAGTGGAAATTCCAGTGTGTAAACATACATGTACATTCACACAAGCAGTGGCATTTGTAGGATTTTGCTTTGGGCGTGGGGGGGGGGGGGGGCAAGGTGGAAGGTAGCCGGGATTTTTTTTATATGCCGCTGTTCATTTCAACATCCATATCTTGTAACAGCTACTACGTGTCCAAAAAACATGTCCTACTTTTGATCCTAAATAACTCTGTTGTTTACCAACGGAATTAAACCAAAATTTCAGATCACGTAAACAAAGCACGGCAAATTTTCTGGAGTGAGTTTGTCATCGGCTTTGTGCAAGAGAGTGAGATTTAAATGCCATATGAAAAATAGTCACTTTCAGAATGTTGATACAGCGCTGGAGATGGTGGCAGAAGGCGCGTGCGGCGGCCGGAAGCTGAAGGAATGCAGGATCACCCCTGGTGTTATTGCACACCTTGATCGTGTGTTGCGGCAAACGATCGAGGAGGTGTGCAAAGTCTCCAGCTCTGTATCGACATTGGAGGACACCGAGTCGAAAGTGGCAGATTCTGAAAGTGAGAATTTTCGTATGGCGTTTACATGTGTAAATCGCTCCTTAAATTTGTCATGTCTTGTTCTATCTGAAATTTTGGTTGCCACTGGTAAACAACAGAGTTATTTAGGATCAAAAGTTGGCAATGGTAGGACATGGTTTTTTTTACACGTAGTACAAGCGTCGTTTGTGCTTCCAAATGTTTAAAAAGTTATTTTTAACAAGTACAGTGCGTAAAATGCTTGTCAAGTGACTGGGGGATAGGCTGGGCTGATTCAACCACACACCCCTGAAAAATGAGAAAATTAAGGATACACCAAGAGTTGAACCCAACTAAATGAAACTGATTTGAATACAGAAACATTGCAAGATGAATGTCGTGAACAGAGACCATGTTCCCACACATACTGGAGTAGTAGGGGAGGTGGGGGTATGGGACCAAAATGGAAAATCTGCGGCCGGTCTGGACACGCCGCTCTCGATTCTAAAAATAGTTGGAGGAAAAAATAAAGGGGAATCGCCCGCGGCAAATTTTTTAGAAATCTGACGTCAGGTATGGGACCAAAATGGAAAATCTGCGGCCAGTCTGGACACGCCGCTCTCGATTCTAAAAATAGTTGGAGGAAAAATATAGGGGAATCCCCCGCGGCAAATATTTTAGAAATCTGACGTCAGGTTTGGGAGCAAAAAAGAAAAATGTGTGTCAAGTCAGGGCCTGTCGCTCTGGAGTTAAAAAAATAAATCTGTCGTCGCTAAAATGAGGTGATGTCACCACCACGTGACCTTGAAAAATGTGTGAGTCACCACCACGTGACCTTGAAACGTGTTGAGGCACGATAGGAATTTGGCGTAAACAACGTGACCTTGAAAAATGTGTGAGTCACCACCACGTGACCTTGAAACTCGGGCAAAAAAAATTAGCTTCTCTATCTGTGAAAAGGTAGAGAAGCTGTGTTTTTTTTTAAAATGGAGAGTAATATGTTCAGACCGACGAGTACTTAAAAAATTATTAAAAAATAATATCGGTTTTTATTAGATATATCTATGACTTTTTTTCAGAGTGAAAACCTCGAGCTATCTAATAAAACAGATCAGTGCGATCATCATATAATCATCGAGAATGGTTTTTTAGTTTGTGAAAAGTGCGGTGAAATAGTTTCACGTTACTTTGATTTTTCGGCAGAAAATGCGCAAGAAGATCGTATCAATTGGTCAACTTTAAAAGGAAACAAAAGAAAAACTGTGGAGAAACTTATTTTTTCTGTTTGTCCAGAGCAAGACGTAGAAGATGTCCAAGAAACAATCAATAAATATAACGAGCTCGTTAATTACAAAACATTGAGGGGAAATGGTTGCGTTAAACGGTCGTTAATAGCGGCGTGTTACCATCACGTCGTTGGATGGAACAAAGAACGAGTTAGAGATTTATTTAAAGTGACTCAAAATCAATTTAATAAGGCACTAAAAAGATACGATGACCACTACAATAAAGGCGGGGCCGAGGGTGTAGCCCTAAGAGGTGAAATAGAGGTATAACTCGGCGGATCGCTTTCATAATGTTTATTTACCGAGAATTTGAACTTGTAAGTTTTTCGATAAGAGATTTTTTTTCTTTTGCCAGCCGTTCGTCTACCCGTTTTTTAACTTCTTTTTCAAAGTCTGTATCGTTTTTAATTTTTTGAAGCTTTGTGCTGGTCTTTGTTCTAATTTTTTGCTTAAGCTCGTTAAATTTTGCGAGTTCTCTCGTAATCAGTAAGAACTCTTCGTGCGATATATCTCCGTCGTTGATGGCTTGAGACACGTATTCTTCAATCGTGTTAAGTTTGGAGTCTGCTAATATTTTAATCTGGTCGTGCTTTTTCAGCTTGGTGGATAATCTCTTAGACGCGATTCTAAGCAGAATATCTACACCAAAAGCGCCCATAAACGTTCCTTCTAACACCAATCCAACGGGGGCTGATATAACACCCAAGAGAGCGGGAATACCGACAGCCCCTGCTATAAACCCCAATCCTTCGACTCCTCGCTCTATGTAGTTAATAGTGTCGATCATTCTCTTTATTTTTATAGGTGCGCTCTCGGTGGTCTCTCTCTTTCAGGATTACAGCTCGAATCTCTTCAATCTTTTAAGTCTGTAAACATTTGTTTCTTAGTTAGTATTGACCTGGAGTACATCTCCAGAAATATCGGGGTATAACGCCTTACCATCTACACTCATGTTTTTAATATAAAAACATTTTAAAATTAAAAGATCTCCAACTCTATCATTATACTCACACCCTTGTTGTTGATGATCTTTCCCCTTTCACCTGTGATAGAAAATGTCAGTTTGTCGATTATACCGTTTTTAAGTTTTGAAATCTTTGACTCTATCAGGCTCAGGTTTGCGCGTAGCCACGGGTACGATTTTTAAGATGTCAGAAGGACGACCATCTAAAAGTTTTCACTCGTACTTAATTGCGGGCAGCGAATAAACAAAAATTTAAACGGATTAACGTCGTAAGACCCCGTATACACCACTTTGGGTATCAGTCTTCCTTTGGGTAAATTGAGTAATCGAGATACTTCTCTGTTCAAGCGCAATTTGAGATTTACGTCGGTTACCACCAACGTCACCTTTTAGATTCTCTAAATATTCGAAAACTTACCCCGGGTATATAATTCAAAATGAAATCGAACCAATCGACGTCGTACCACCCCGGTGGTATGGTGACCGAACCGGTGACTCCAGCTGGTAACGGCGCTAAAAGACTCGGAGAAATAAAATCTAAATTATCACCAGACACGATAAGACTTCCCCGTATTGTTATCCCAGCTTGTCTAATTAGTCTAACCCTAGGTTTGCTTATTATACCTTCGATATATTCTAGCGCTATCTTTTTACCTTCATTGATGAAGCCTTTTCTTTCGAATAAAGTTGTTATTAAAAATATAATCGTATTGCGTTGTACGTCGGTTAGTGTTCTTTCTTGACTTTTATTGTGTAAATTTCTTTGTCTTTCAATTATTTGTTCTATTTCTTTTTGATCGATTCTAAAGCAGAGGCCAGTCGATCTGCTTCGTACGCTTCTATAAGATCGTTTATAACTCTATTAAAAGTATTTTCGTCGTTAATTAAAAAGTCGTAGGGGTACTCGGGTATCAACGATTCAATTAAATCTCTATCTGTTCTTACTGCTATATCTGAGTCAACCCGTTCGTATCTTCTATCATCATCAGGTCTTTCAGCTGGTCTCCCGTCTATATTCGTATACCAATCAATCTCCGTGGCGCTGGAAATATTAAAATATCCGGCGTTAAACAACACCCTTTTTACGCGTATAGATTTTTGACCGTTTAAATTATCTACGACGTCTTCTAATTTAAACGTCTGCTCATTTTGAAACAAGTGAAACGAATGCATTTATTTTAAAGTCTTTTTATATTAAAACTGAAACTAAAATAATGAGTGATTTTAAGTCGTTAAAAAAGCAGATACAATCGATAGCCGATCAGGTAACGAGACAAGTAAAACAAAATGTAGCCAAGGCAAACGAGCTAAAACATCAAGCTGCACCCCAAGCAAAGTTTTTAAACAGCACTAAACCCAGTGAACTGGAGGTCATAGTTAATAATACCAACGGGTTTTTAACCATGTTTCCCGACTTAACCTCGGACTACAAATTGCCTCACGTTGAGACGGACGAGGATGTAGATCGTTGGAAATCACACCCCATGTCGTTTTATCAAAATCAGTTAAATTTTGCAATCTACTGCGCTACTGCGGGCTGCGGTATTGGATTCGATCTTTTAAACTCGAGCAACCGTTACGTTTGGGCCATCTTTAACTTTCATTTATATTTTACGGTTAGAAAGATCCTGTACGACATTGCCGCTCCTTTACCGGGAGATGACGCATTTAACGCTCTAGACAACAGTTATAATCACAGAGCATTTACCGATACCTGCTTGTTGTTTGGCATAGATCAAAACAAGTCTTTTAAACAGACGAGAGACACAAACTCTAACGGTTTAGGTACCTCATATATCTTTAATAAAGGCAAGTTTGTGGCGGTTGGTGAATACGATAAAGCATTACCCAACAAACCCAACGTTCTTTACGGCGGCTACCACGGTCTAGACAGTCCTAAAAAGAGTGGAAGCAGTTACGTTCCTTGGACGGTTATTTACATCGAACAAAACGAATCGGTACAAAAGGCTTGGTTAGATTTTATACCCGACACAAGTTCGTTTACCCCCGTGGGAATCATAAAGATCAACGAATCAATCAGATCTTACGTGTACGCTTTACTCGGTGCGCAGGCTCAAACAAAAACGAGCGTATTATCACCGGGCACCGGATTAGACGCTCAGAGACAATTTAACGTCATCGTTGAAGATATCATCAATGCAGTAGACGACATGGAAACGAGTATCAATCAATTTCAAGACTCTTTGCAGTATGCCAGAACGCCTTTAAATTTTGTCGTGAAACCGGGGTTGTATTTAATTCCATCGGATATGAACTTGAGGGTTGGAATGCACGACGGCTATAACAACAATCTTCAAATCGCTACCCAGAGTATGAACACTGGTTTGGTGCCAGATTTAAACTCACAACCTCAGCCGGACGACTCTTTTGATGACACCGATGACGTCGCGCCACCAACACCCCCAGAGCCTATGACAAACGATGTTGTATCACCTGCACCAGCACCAACACCTGCACCAACACCAACACCAACACCAGCACCTACAGTTTTAACACAGGAGCCCACTAAACTACAAACTCACCAAGACGAAAAATTATCGTTGACGGTAGGAATATTAGCTATCGTTGGTATGGGTATTTTGGCTTACGAGGCAACGCGATAAGTCACACTCTAATCTCACAAGACAAAAAAAAGAGCCTTACCAACTTTGTGCTGGTAAGGCTTATTTTTTTGTTTAAACTTGATTACAACTATTACTACCATCGTTTTTGCAGGTACGCAAACACCAAGGCTCCCACACCCAAAAACAAAGCCCACACGTGTTCGGCCAACCACGATACGGACTTACTCAGCGCGTTAAATATCCAACTGAGTACGCTGCCTATGATACCCGGCAGAGCACCCAACGCGCTCACCCCCAGTTTTTGAAGAGCAGATGCAAAATTAGCGAGTTGTTTTGAAATCCACTCTTTGATACCACCTTTTGGTGTTGGTGTTGGTGCAGGTGTTGGCGATGGCGGGGGTGGGGCACCTGCACTTCTCACGCTAGCGACGATGCTACTCACTATCGTGCTGATGGCTAAACTAAAAGCGGCTAAAATACTCACTACGGTCACACCTTGTTCTCTAAACAGAGTTCTGATCTTTTCCGCCAGAGTCGTGTCGTCGCCTAATATTTTATTAATCGTTTCTTTGATTCTAGCGATCTGACTTTTGAGCCCTCGTTCGTTGGCTTTTGCGGCTTCTAATCTGGCAGATCTTTCAACGTTCAAGTCGCTCAATTTATCGTTTAACTCTCGTCGACCCTCTTCGCTGTGAGATTCGTCGAGTTCCTGTCTCGTGGCTGCAATCTCTCGGTCCAGTTCTGTGAGACGCGATAAATTAAGTTCTAGGTTACCTCTTAACGTCTGAAGAGTTTTGTCTAAACCCTGGAGTTCTCTGTAATTCAATCCTTCTGTTTGAGCGCCGGTGTCTTGTTCTAAATCGTCTATAATCTTGATTACCTCATCGGTGACTCTGGGTAGTTCTGTCATGGGGATACTCTCGGGTTGTATCGATTGCAGGTGTTGGCTTTGATCGTCACTGAGTGTCTTACGTTCGTAATGCGTAAAACCTAATTTGTTTCTAATAAAATCTCTACCGTTTAAACCCATCTTTCTTACATTTAACTCTATAGTCCTCAGAGTCAAGAATCTGTCTGGTTTTCTTTGATCCGTTAACCTTAGTAAGCCTTTACCAGTGTCATAAAATAAACCTTCTGTGTTGAGAATAAAGTTTTCGTATCTCGGAGATATTGGTTTATTGTATATGTTATAAGTATCGTAAAACTCATCAACGCGCCCATTAGTGAGCATGCTTCTTCCTTGATCTAAAACGTCATCTATGTCGGTAGTGAGGATTGGTGGTGCAGGAGTATCAAAGTTGTCATCCAGATTGGTCTCTGCTACATCATCATCGTCATCGTAATCGTAATCATCAACGGGGTCAAAGTCAAATCCTCCTTCAGCCATTTATTTAATAAACCTATTTAAATTATGCCGTTTTCATTATACTGCCCGGTAGTATACCCTGGGTGACCAACCAATTTTGCGTGGCCAGAGCTCCACTTATAATGCCCGTCAATTTAGCCGCATCTTCTACGCTTAGTTTGTTTAAATCCGGCGCTTTCATTTTAAGTAGTTTAGCTCCTATCATGGCGTATCCCATCGAAAGACCCGATATGACGGCTCCGTGATAAATCGTATTTGCTATTCCGTTGGTGTCAAAGTTACTCATCGTTTTTAATATAACAATTTTTAAATTGCTGTTTATTCCATGTCTAGCGTTTTGGGGACGCTGGGTGTAGTGGGTTGCGTGACTACCGGCACTGGCTGTATTACCGGCGCAGTTGCCTTACTTTTTAGTATCAGCAGCCCCACCCCTATTATGGACGCTACAGCCCCCCACATCGCCCAAGAGTTGTAGTCTGGTGAGCATGTAGCTTCATCCGATGTTACGTTCATTTTTGCTAATTTTAATTTCATCTGTCTATTGTGCTCGGCTAAAGCTTTACCCTGCTGAATTCGTTTAGGATTTTTAGTCTTGGTCACTCTCGTTACCGTCGGTGATGTCGTTGTTTTTATCGGTGGGGGCGTCTCTGTCTCTGCTGGTTGAGCTGCAGGCGTTGCTGTCGCTGCTTTCTGATCTTCCATTTATTATATTAGGTTTATTAAATTTCAAATGTTTTGTTGTGATAATCGTAGCAACTAGGGGTGATATTAAAGTTCCGTACTTGTAACAAACGTCGCTCAACATACCAGCCATACTCGCGCTTATAATAGGATCAGAACTCAAGTCGTTGGTGAGTTCTTCTTCAGAATCTATAGTGACGTTATATCCTAAAACTTGTACGGGTGTAACAACAGCTAACACTCTCGAAAATAGACTTAAAGTGTATTTACCAACGGTTTTAACAATTTCATTTCCAAATTTAGTTTCGTATAGATGATACAGCTTGTCGAGTTCTTTACTGTCAAGAGCTTCGATATGTTTAACGGTGTATTCCTTTCCCAAGTACTTTCTAGAGTTTCCGGCTGCTACGACACCGCACAAACGATCTTTATGTTCTGCGTTGTGATCTTGTTCGTTCGTTAAAGTCAGTTTTAGGTCCTCCATTTAATTAGAAACGAATTTAATTTTGTTGTAGCTGTTGCAACTTTGTTACAAAAGCAAAGGTATTCGTAGGTGTAAAACGATAAATTAAGCGATATGATGATAATAGCCAAAAACTGCATATACTCGAATATTGCTATCATTTACTAACAGCAAAATACATTTTGTTGACGTTTGTTGATTAACAAATTGTAATACATGTGTAGTTTGTTGAATAGGTTGCTACTCAACTAGCTATTAATTGTTACTCACCTAGCTATTAATTGTTACTCACCTAGCTATTAATTGTTACTCACCTAGCTATTAATTGTTACTCACCTAGCTACTCAAGTAGCTTGTAACTAACTGGAGGTTCGGTGTATACGACCAATTTACTATATTTCACATCTCTCAAACGTCGTTTTATATAATCTCGTTGTTCAATGGGTACGACGTCGTTTTCGTCTAACGCTTGATCAAACGATGTTTTATCTTTGCAGTAAAATAATGCCAACCAAGCCGTGTTTTCTCTATAATCTTTTAAAACGCTGTTGTACCTTTGGGTCAGTAACCAACAGCTGTGATTTACGTGTCTTCCGCTAAATGCCATCTTGCTTAGCGCGCACGTCTTTTTACGATATTTAATCTCTTGATCCGAAGAGCAATCGTCCACGATAAACAACGTGGCAACACCTTCGAATATTTTCCTGTAAAAATCGATCGCTTCGTTGAGCGTCATCTTGTACAATTCCGGATCGCAGAGGTATACCTCGGGATCTGCTTGAATCCACTTTCTTTCGATGTACGTTTTGTTTTTAAATATGGTAGGGCAAATGATGACTATCGCCTCAAATGTGTTTTTATAGTGTGACTCTAACAGATCCAAAATCCATTTGGTTTTGCCCGAATTTGTTTTGCCGACGATTAAAGCGCAATGCGGTTGTGTCATTTTAACTTAACAGAGATTTAAAATTTCCGTCTTCCAAGTTCAATTGAGCATCCATGACTAAAAATACGTACATCGTGAGGTCACCTTGACCTTCGGCTTCTCTGTTAAATTGAATGTTGATGCCTCCTCCGTCTCCGAGTTTCCTACCGGATCCGTGAGCGGAATTGTCGTCGTTACTTCTAAAATCGAGCCACAGACCGTACTTGTCTTTTAGGTAGTCTCCGAGGTCAAAACCCGTCAAATTTAAGTCTTTAGCTACTCCGCGCCCGCTTTCGGTATCGCTGTCTCCAAAGAACTTGTTGATTTCATTCCAGTGTTGATACTGAAACATGCCTTGACTGTAGAGTTGATTGGGTTTACCTTCTACGGTCACCGATGTTTTGGCTATTTTTGGATTGTAAAATCGCTGCGGATTCTTGACCGCGGGATCTTTAAACAAAAACAAAATACCCTTGAGACTCCTGATGGGTTGATTGACGCTGACGTTCCAAAGCGTGTCCGATTTGTTGACGGATCTAACTTCTAGCGAGTGGATTTTATCAAACAGATATTGCATTAACCCCTTGTGTTTATTCCTGATGGTGATAGCTAGGTCTCTGTTGGTCACCACTTCGTATTCGAGAGACAAGTCTGAGATAGAATACATCGCCGCCGTATCTGAACTGTTGACTACTTTTTCGTGATCGTTAAACTTTATCTCGTACGTCAGAGGTTGTTTTAAACCGCTGGGGTAAAAATGGTGATGCGAAGTCAGTATGTCAATGTCTAGGGGAATACAATATCTGTTACCATAGGCATCCGCGATAGCTTGATCCTTACCGTTGTTGGCGCCCGCGTTAGCATCTTGTGCCCCCGTTCTTAGTTTAGACACGTTTTCTTTTTCTATGCCCGAGTACGCCATGTTTCGAGTCGTCGAGCTGTTGATCCAATTGTCTTTAAAGTTGTGATACACGTCGGCGTGACGATAACTCACAATTTCGTGACCTTGAAGCCTGACGCTGATTTCGCTGACTAAATTTCTGGCTAAATTACCAAAAATGGTTCTATTGTTGTCGCTTCCACCTTCGAGTTCTAAATTGAAAGCTAGTTTACAAGTGCCAGGTACGATCACGTCGTCTACACCCAATTGAGGAAACTTGACCCTCAGCGTTTGCCCCGCCGATATACTACTAGGATTGTGGGTAATGACCACCTCTTTTCTCTCACCCTTGATAGATCTGGGTATTTTTAATAGCCTGCTGGGATTGAGCTTTTTTCCATACGCATTCATTTTATTTATACGAGTTTTAAATTTAAAGGTATCTGTAAGCCAAGAAGCCCACCAATAGCGTTCCTCCCGCGATAAACGCGAGTTCTCTTTCTATTTGTTGGTCGCTAGGCTCGTAAAAATCTTCGAGTTTGGGTTCGTGTTGCAGTCCTACGGGTAGTTCGGTAGATTGTCCACTCACCTCGTTGTAGTAACGCAACGCTTGGTCTACGTTAGAAAATGTTTCTTTAGAAGCATTTTGTTTTCTGATACGGCCGTTTAGAAAATCTAGATATTTCGTTCGTTCTCGTTGCCACTTATCTTTGGCGGCTGAGAGTTGTTCTATCGCTAAATCGTGTCTCTTACGCTCCTCGTCACTCTGTTTCAGATTTGAAAATAAAAAGTTTGAACCCGTAAAAGCTAAGGCGTTGACGATCGCGCCTCCTAACATCATAGCAACGCTAGCCATATTATTATAAACGTCTTTTATATTAAATAATATGCAAACATTATCTAAACTGTATTATAGCCCGAGCGGTTATTGGAGAGGTGAAAGTGCCGTCGACCATTTACACGATAAAACAAAAATCGATAAAAAGGTAATCAGAGATTGGCTTAAAAAACAAGCGATATGGCAAATTTATCTACCGGGTCCTGCGTATGTACCCAGGCCTACGAGTACATCACGAGAGTTTGAAACACCAAACGACTTTCACCAAATGGATGTGCTATACCTACCCTGGGATAAAGTAAAACGCAAGACTTATAAATACGCTTTGACGGTTGTCGACGTTGCGAGTCGATACCACGAAGCAGAACCTTTGGTTTCTAAAACGGCAGATTCCACGCGAGATGCTATCGTCAAGATTTACGCGAGGTCGCCTTTGAGTTACCCTAAAACGTTGAGAGTAGACGCCGGTACCGAATTTAAAGGAGCATTTAAAAAATGGATGGCCTCAAAAAACGTCGAGATTATCGTAGGCGAACCCGGAAACCACCGATCGCAGGGTATCGTAGAAAGATTTAATCGAACGCTAGCCGAGAAACTGTTTGGTCATCAGTACGCTCAAGAAATGTTAAATCCCGAGAGTAGAAACACGCAATGGGTCGAGCGATTACCCAGCGTGATCAAAGCTATAAACGATGAAACGACAAGATTAATAGCTAAAGCGCCGTCAGAGGCGGTTAAACTAAAACAGGTCCGGCAATCGCCGGCTAACCCCGTTAAAACAAAAGAGCAACAATTACCGCAAGACGCTATGGTTAGATATTTATATTACCCGGGCGAGCAAGAGGGTGGTACTGCGAGAAGAGCCACGGATCCCATTTGGAGCGTAGACATCTTCAACGTGGAAAAAAGAACGAGTCAATTTAAAATGATTGAAGGTAAAAAAGTCACGACGGGTCCTACTATTTATTACCTGCAAGACGGCCCAAAAAGGAGTTTTGTGAGACAAGAGCTTCAAGTCGTACCCGAGGACACGCAATTACCGCCTAATTAATATCTAGATTACGGTGACCATAAGCGAGCGTGTGTATTCCATCCGGTAAAATGTACCTCTTTGTGTCCAACGGACTCAACGATAGTTTATTTTGAGATATGGTGTAAAGGATGTGATTTTCCGATCGAATTTGAGTCATCGTTTCTGTTTTAGATTTATTTTTAAAGATGCAGTCGTAGTAGTGTCGGTGTTTTAATTTTTTGTCAGTGACCGATTTTGTGACCCCCTTGGCCTTTTTCAAGTTGATGTCAGCGGTTAAAATCGAGTACATCTTGGGTCTTACGCAAACGGCTTCTTGAATGACCTTACCTCCAAATTCGTCTTTAAATTTACCGATCACTTTCTTATTGGTTGGGTTGTATAACTCGTGATCCAGATTGTAATTCGAAAAGTCGTAGTGTTGCCCGTGAGATCGCATGTCTTTGTATATGTCATCCGTGTAAACGACAATCAACAGACTGTCCGTATCCGTATACATCAACCTGATTTTATCTCCGTATTTGTCTTTCAATCGGTTGTAATAAAAATCGTACATCAGCGTTTTTGAGAGATCCAAGATGCTCACTCCGCAGTAAATGGGCTTGTTTAACACGGTTGTCGTTTTATATGTTTCCACAAACGACAGGTCACATTCTGGAAACGGCGTTGTTGTTTTATAGCTCGGTTTTTGAATTAATTTTTGGTATTTTTTTTGATCGCTCTCGTTATTGTCTCTCAGTAGGTAACCGTCTATTCGATTTCTAACGTTTTCCATCGTCTTACCAAACACGCTGTTATTCATCAGTTTAAAAAAGTCTTTCTCAAAATCAGAGGTTGCTTTTGTTCGGAGTTGCGTGTTTTTATCGATGTAAGATTTCATCCAAGGCGCTTGTTTAAATTTTAACACGCGATGTACCTTTTTTAGTTTCAAACCGAGATCGAGGTATGACTGCAACGTAACGTAGTGCAACACGTATTTTTGTTTTGGATTAAGCGTACACGTTAATTTTTGTACGTCGCTACTAGGTTCGGTTTCCAATAACTCGTTTTGATAATCAGACATCCAAGCTTGGGGTACGACAATATTTTCGGGCGCTAGGGGATAATCGTTATGCTTGGTGTGTAGATCGTACGGATAGTCTAAATCTACTTCAAAAAAGTAGCCGGTGTTGGACGTTTTCTTAAGCGTTAATATTCTTTCTTCGGTAAACGGTTTCGAGGGTGTCCATTTAAAATCACTGTACGGTAGATATTGACTCATAGCCCAACCGTACAGATTGTTGGCATCCAGATAAGCGATATAACTCGAGGGCTTGTTTGAATCATAGTCATCGAGATATTGATTATTGGCTTTGTGATGTCTCATTCCACCCACGCTAGATATGCCTCCTCGTTTTGCTTTTTCAAAAAATAAGTGTTTGTCGACGTCTTGCAACAGTTCGAGTTTAGCTTTCGAGTGTTTCAATAGAGCATCCCAGGACAATCCGGGTGCGGTAAAATAATTGGCTGGATCTAGCCCGTAGTTTGTTATACACGTTTGTCTAAAGTTTTCAAATACGCCTGCAAGTAATAACGTATCGGTAGTCACGTACAAGTCGTGATATTCTCCTAGATTTTGTATATTAAACTCGTTCCACACGCGTTGAGCTCTGTCATAGTCTTGTTGCGATATATGTTCGTCTTTTAGTCTGCTGTAAAACTTGTCGATGGGTGGTAGGCTGGTCTCTTTAAACTTATCAAACGAGTTCATATATTCGTAGGGATAAATTCCTTTTTGTAATAGCAAGTCAGAATGTTTAAAATGCTTTTTGAGTAGATGAAACGACTCTTTTGGACAACCTTTCACTAATTTATCCAACGATGATGCCATAAAACTAAACGAGTCTAAAAATCGTAGATTTCCTATCGAAAAAGAAATATACTTTTCTGAATTTTTAGCGATCACTTGTATTTCTGTTTGGCTATCGTATTCTGTCATTCCCTGCATGATTAAATGCGCGTCGTAATTTTGTAAATTGTGAAAAAAGACCGGTATCGGTGTACAACCGGGTTTAATTTGTAGTTTGAGGTTACAATAAGCGTGTGCGGCACCCCTATATTTACCAGTGACGTGGCAGTGATCTCTGACCTTTCTAAATTTATTAATGCTCTTTTGCAGTCTAGACATTTAGACTCGATAAATCCCTTACTATTTTTGTACTGATGTTCTTTCTTTTGTTTTATCGTCTTGGGTTCTCTGGGTTTCTGGCACTGACAGTTGCTCGAGTAATTGGGATAAATTGGTTTCTCGCAAATCCAACACGCGTTTGTTGTATCGTGATGGTCTTTAGCTCGCTCGTTAAATGCCATGGGTTGGGGTTTTTCAAATATGCAATTAATATCGCTTTGTAATTGTAACAGCGTTGTTATAAATCTAGTTGAAGCGTCTTTGCCTCTATAAGTCTCTTGATACACATTTTTACCGTCGCATCGCACGACAACTAGCGAATAACCGCTAGCTTTGTGAACGTTAATCTTTTTTGTGTTTGTCTCTTTGTCTGAGTGAGTAGGTTTAGATGTTAGTGTCTGTGTGGGTGTTGTTGTTGTTTGTAGTATGGATTCAAAGTCAGCATAAATGACAAATGGTGCTTTTTGTTTGTGCCTATAGTTTTTAAATTCTAATATCGGTACGTCTCTTTCGCCTGGTTGCCCGTCTATGTATTTTGGTTTACCCGTCGGAAATACAATCTTTGATGGATGTGCATCTATACCCTTACAATCGGCGATATGTCTGTCTAATTTGTTTTGATTGGTAAAATGACATAGACATCTTCGACAAAAATATTTCTTACATTTATGTTTGGTAACGTCGTACATCAACCTCGTAAAATATTTTATCCAACAATAGTGATGCTTGTCACCTTTAGAAATCAAAAGCAGATCGATAGGGCGTGACTCTGGTTTATAGTTTTTAGACACGTATAATGGATATATCTCACCCTCATAACCGTATACGTTTATCGATAAAATATTTTGTCTTTCTATCTTGGGTATCTGATCGACCGGTGTCGGAAAGTCAACGCCTTTAAAACTGAGTCCGTCGTCTTTGGTGTATACAACAGGTTCTTCTTTATGAATTTTATATTTAGGATTATTTCTTATTTGATTTTTACTTTATCTGTATACAACCCAAGAGCAGCTCTCAAACACCATCTCAAACACTCGTCGTCTTTGTTTTTGATGTTTATCATCGCCTGTTTAATTTTAAGATGTTCGGGTAGGTTTATGTAAGAACTACCTCTCACTGGATTATATCTGTTGATGTTGATGTATAACGCCATTATCTTTTTTAAAACCCAACCCGATCCTTGATTCGTATACCTTTCATCCTTTTTAAATAGCTCTTCGATCTCTTCTTTTAAAACCTGTTTTATTTGACTTTGATTTAAAACGGCTTTCGGCTTGCTATAATGAATAGCTTCGATAGTTTCGATCGTACCATCCGATTTGGTTTTTTCGTATTTTATTTTGATTGTGAGCTCCAGTTTTAAACCTCTCAGCTCTCTCAATTCTGACTTGATTTTATTGACTATTTGTTCCTTGTGCGAATCAAAAAACTTGATTAAATCGTGGTTATAAAGTCTGGGGTTTAATTCCCAGTTTCTGTAGTAATTTCTAAACCTTCTCGTTTCTCTAAAAGCTGACTCTGTAAAGTCTTCGGGTTGTCTGTATATTTTAATCGCCGAGATTAAATCTTTTTTCAAAAACCGTCCATTATAACCCGTCGGTACGTATTTTAGATTTTGTTCGTCTACAATCTGTTTGAGCTCATGTAGTGTCTTTTTCCTCAAGTTTTTAAATTGACTTTCATAATTTTTTATCCCCTCGATGTAGACTTTACGAGTAAGAGAAACATTTTCATTGTGCGGTATATTATATCGCTGCACGTAATCACGCAGCGTGGCTTTGTTCCATTTAGAATATCCTTTGACGGTCGGTCTGAACATATTACTCTCCATTTTATTATAGAAAATATAATATTTTTTTCTCATTTTTTTTGGAAGGCAGACTTTGGATTTATAAGCAATCAGACTCACCGGCTGGTGAGGATCTTCAAGACGAGAGATAATGGGCCCCGAGTTTCAAGGTCACGTGGTGGTGACTCACACATTTTTCAAGGTCACGTTGTTTACGCCAAATTCCTATCATGCCTCAACACGTTTCAAGGTCACATTGTTTATCAAGGTCACGTGGTGGTGACATCACCTCATTTTAGCGACGACAGATTTATTTTTTTAACTCCAGAGCGACAGGCCCTGACTTGACACACATTTTTCTTTTTTGCTCCCAAACCTGACGTCAGATTTCTAAAACATTTGCCGCGGGGGGATTTCCCTATATTTTTCCTCCAACTATTTTTAGAATCGAGAGCGGCGTGTCCAGACTGGCCGCAGATTTTCCATTTTGGTCCCATACCTGACGTCAGATTTCTAAAAAATTTGCCGCGGGCGATTCCCCTTTATTTTTTCCTCCAACTATTTTTAGAATCGAGAGCGGCGTGTCCAGACCGGCCGCAGATTTTCCATTTTGGTCCCATACCCCCACCTCCCCTACTACTTACTGGTTCTTATACCTAAACAATAGTCTAACAGTGCTGAATTTCATAAACCAAACAATGTATTGTCCTACATGGCAGATATCATCTCTACTTTATGAAAATATATTATATAATAAATATATACCAAAACAAATGTTTACTATAATAAAATACAAAAACTACATTCTAACAAAGATCTACATGTAGTACAGTAGTTTTCAAGAGGTAAAGGTGCACAAAAGTTAAGGAACTGGTGCCAATTTATCACTGAACAGAGATGTAAAAATAAAAAATAAAAACTTTTTACAGTGTTCTTGTTTTGCTGCATAACAATTTTTTAACCTGAAGCATGTAAAGTGAACTTTAAGAAGTTTTATCTTTACCCAATAGGCCTAACAATTTTGTTTTTACCATGTTTACTTGGAGAATATCCTAATTCAGCCATATTACAATATCAGCTTTATAAGCAAAACAGTTCGCTTCACAATAAAACGCCTTCAGACGTTAGCTTTTGTATTGTAAATTTTTGTTTTTCTTAAAAAACTGCATTAACAGGAACCCATGTACATTATAAAAAGCAAAATTGATTTCTACTTCTTTGCACGATGTACATACAGTCTTGTACTGAAGAATTTTACATTATAACTTAACCTGAGTTACTAACTTCTATCAAAAACAAATCTTCTTTGATCTTAACAGAAAGCTTGAGCTTTTTAGATCAGAATATGTACCCCTACGAAATACTCTTATAAGAATCTTATAAGAATCTTATAAGAATCTTATAAGAATCTTATAAGAATCTTATAAGAATTTTGTAAGAATCTTATAAGAATCTGAGAACCTTCTTAAAAGAATCTTATAAGAATCTTATAAGATTTTTATATGCAAATATGCATAAGTATTTTATATGCAAATTAGTAAGATCTTATAAGATTCTTATAAGAATGTTGTAAGAATCTTATAAGAATCCCTGCATGGCCTACAAAATACTCTTATAAGAATCTTATAAGAATCTTGTCAGAATCTTATAACAATCTTATAAGAATAGTCACAGAATCTTATAAAAATCTTTTAAAATTTTTAAAATCTTACAAGATGATGTTAAACATCTGATAAAATTTTAAAAATATTGTTATACTTTTCTTATAAACCTACATCATGAATAGACATGCTCGTTACTAAACATCTATGAAAACCCATGACTAACAAAAAAATCTTGTGTTTGCTGATGAAATAAATATTTAAAAAATGACACCTCAACAATTAATGGATGCCAGGACAGTAAAAGTAGGCTAAAAGAGTTAATTTAATACTTACAGTTTGTTTCAGGACTAAACAACACATGAAACTGATCATATAATTAACAGCTTTCAGAGGAAAAGTTGAAATACAATAATTCTTTTCATTTGGTTTTACCACACGTTAAATAAAGTGATCAGAACCAGTCATCTGATTTATAAAATACATGTATTCCAAAAAAGGTACTTAACATCTTCCAAAATACATGTACATGAGTTCGTTTCTGCATTCAGTATGGGATGTTGAACAATAGAGGACAATAGGGTCCCCACCAATTCCCGAGAGGTCCCATATTTACAATCGTGTACAAAACATGTGGGAGATAGGTCTCCCTGAAAAGTCAGAGTACAAACAAAAAAGAGACAATAGGCATCCTCGATTGCAGGAGATTTAAAACTTTCAATGTAGTGAAGGGTCTTTGTTCTCTGCGGCATGGACGTTTCCAACATACATGTAATACATCAGATCATATGTCCTGGTTTACAGCACGGTAGCAGTGGCCAGCAAAGCGAACTTGTCGTTGAGCAACAATAGCAGAGATGTAGGTGGAATGTCTCCGTAAATCTGTTCTTTAGTCCTGTGCTCACACCATGAGATGTTCTCCACCCTCTTAGAAGCATGGTGCATGTGCCATCAAGGCGATCTTGAAGCTCCTTCTTCATGGTCCAGGTTTCAGCTCCATAGAGAAGAATGCTCCCCACACAGGCTCTGAAGAAGGCCAGCTTTGTTGATTGTGCTATACTTGATTGCCGGATGTTATGAAGCTTGTTACAGGCACTCCAAGCTATTCCTTTGCGAGTGAAGAAGTCCTTCTTACTGTCGGCAACATTATGACCCAAGGTACCTGAAATCACTGACCTCTCTAAGTTGGGTGCCGTCACTGGTGTATATTGGTTAGTGGCTCTCCTCATTGATGGTCATGTACTCGGTCCTCTTTGCATTAAGAAACAGGCCGACCTTGGCTGCAGCATTCTTGAGAGATGTTAACAGGTCTTGAGCATATCACACAGATGATCAGCCGTGAGGGCCAGATCGATCCACTTACGGTAGTCAAGATCAGTGAGATGCAGGCTTTGATCTTTGATGATGTCTTGATTTCTTCTGCTTGATGGTTAGACCTTTGTCGTGGATGCAATCCAGACTTTGCCTAAGGATGTCGTCCACCACAATCATGTAATTGCAATTTTGCTCTATCTGAAATGAAAAACAGAATACTTGGAATTAATTAATATATACAAATGTAATGTAAAAACAAGGTTTCATTTTTTTTTTTAGAGTATTAGCTTATGACCAGAAGTTGCTTAATAAACTGAGCGTTAAGCGTCATTAAGTTGACTTATTTTTTTTTCAATTCCTTTCCATGCTTAAGTTTAAATTTGTCATTTGAAAGACACCTGATTCATGTAATGCAGTCAAAGCAGTACATTTTTATTAACACATAAAGAATTAAATAATGTCCTAATTGTACACAATGTATTATACATGCCTTTACATGTACATGTACATGAAGACTTACCAGTTGCAGTGCACAACATCATGCATGTTTAATTGCAAACGGCTTGAGAGCGTTGACTCTTGACAATTCTTGACAGCAATCTTTCCAGAGACTTCCATGCAGACATCGGTCCAGCACACATGTATTTTGGATGTCATGTTCAGGTTAAGTGTGTACATGAACAAAAAATTATGTCCAAAGGCCATGTCAGGGAATATATCCACAATTTTGACACAGTTTTATACAGTTTTTGTCCTCAGTTGCAAGCCAGTATATGTGCACTCAACACTGCTGCACTTAATACTGACTGCAAATTTCAAATTTCCCACACTGACTGTTTATCTCTGGAATGCAAGGTCACTGTGTCATGTGACCTACTTGTGGCCCATTAGCAGCCAGCTTATGTTACATAATACTTCCTGACAAAGTTTCTTATGGAGACCCCCTACCAAGCTCTTACTCAAGGGGTTTCTTATAAGAATTCTTTAACATTCTGACTGAAACTTTGGTCTCTTATAAGAATTCCTCAGGAACAATAAGAAGGATGATCAGAAGAAATTCTGACTTAAAAATATGTTATAAGAATCTTGCCATATTCTTACTCACTTGTAAGAATCTTTAAGAATCTTATAAGATTCTTACTCATTTACAAGAATCTTATAAGATTCTTATAAGAATCTTATAAGATCTTATAAGTTAAAATCGTACGGGTATATCACCCATTCACATGTGCCATGACTTTATTGCACACGCACTTCACCATGTTCGTCGAGTGTCAGCCTCGCCTTGGCTTATTTAGGAATGTATTCGTCATTGCATGGTTTGCGTATGTACTCTACTGATTGTATTATCCCACCCTCGTCACCAAACAGGCTGAATGCAAATATGTACACGAATGCAATTTAAATGGAATGATTTTGAAATTTTAGCAAAAAAATATCTCAAAGAAATTTTATGTGCAAAAATATTACAGCACAAACTGAAAGAGCTAAACTTCCGTGTATCAGATTTGCTTCGGTAACAAAATTACAAAAATTGCTGCATTGTTGTTTTGTGCATAAAAATATGAAAATATGAAATGGAAAATTATGTGTTTCATATATATACACACTATAAAGAGTACATGTACATGCATCCTACATACTTGTGTACAGGTACATGTGTCTTTCCATCAAACTGAAAGAATTCTACATACTACAAACAGGTGCTTGACAAGAAACACACAATGATTTCTGATCCTGAACAGTGTACATGAATGTAATTTAGATAATATACACACACTTTAATTCTACACGTAAATAAAAATAAATATCACATTTGCTAAGTTAACACATTCATATTACAACTGTAAAATATTAAGCTACTCACTTCAACTTAAAAGTTTGTTCAAACGTGTACTTTAAACATCACATGTCTAGTAGCCAATAACAAAGCAACTTTCAATTTGGCGTAAAATTTTGAAATGGTTGCGGTTTTGATCAAAATCACAAGATGTGTTGCCCACATATATATCTGGACTTCTGATGATTCCCGAAAAAGTTTTCAATACGACGCTTCACCTCGCCCACTACAAGGGGTGTGTAGGCTAATTGCCGCCTGTTGCTCGCTTCATGGGCAAGAGGCTCATCGAGCAACTCGTAAACACACACAGTCGTTCTTTACATAGCTCTCGAAGACAAGGCATTGTGTTTCCCTTTGTCCCTGTAATATAACACACTACCATATACCATAGACAAATACAAAAGCAGTAGGCCTACTGAATGATAATTTTTTTGTGCAAAAAGGAACCGGACTAATTTTCCTTCCTCGCTTTTTTCCTCGCTTTGGTTACGTTGATTTGAATGGGAAAAATCCAAATAGCCGCAACATGATAATGGTCTGGTAGAAGTCAAAAGCCAGAACAAATAGATCACAAAGAAATTACATCTGCATTAGTGTTGTGCATCGGGTCAGGGTTGACCAGGCCAAACCAAAACGAAACATACCAGTACTGCAATAATTAAATATACTGCACCATGTGAATTTCCCAACTGTTTTGTTCTTTGCCGGTTTATTTCGGCATTTTCCAAAATGGCTTAACCGGCCCGACATGACCCGAAAATTGCAAACGCAAAACCAAAACCAACTCGACTCGACTTTATACATGAATGACAAACCAACCCGACCTGAAAGTGGTTTCGGGTCGGGTCAGTTTCGGGTCAGGTTTGCACAACACTAATCTGCACACAACACTGCAGGTCATGCACTTGATTCCTGTTCTACGAACCTGTAGTTCTGACAGCACCTTTTGGCAGTTGGCATGCACTTTGACCTGCCATGTCCTATCGACCTCAGACAGTACTTTCCATTTCAACTGTACTCTGCGAGGACGCAGCGTGTATGCCAGAATCCTCACCAGCGTAGCTTCCAGAGGGACTCCAGAGTTTCTTCTTGGCTAAGTTAGAAGCCAGGACTCCCCCCCTCCGTCTTGCCATCACTGTGGAGGTTCCTCCGTGTTGGGGGCTGCGATAGGGTACGGTTTAATCGCGGCATGCAGTCATCATCTCTCTTATGTGCTCCAAAATTACGAAAGTCTAGTCTCTGAGGCAGACTTGATTTCCGAGAGTATTTGGGATTGTCGATATCGTTGAAGGTTTTCCCTCTCTGGGATCCTTTTTCAGTTTCCTCAGAATCTAGATCAACCGATATGGAAGGGTGACTGCATGTCTGCTATGACACTCGCGAATGCAAAAGGAAGGTCCTCCTCACTAGCAGGGTCCAAGAAATTGATCGGCTTGTGCTTTTGCAGGTAATGCTGAGATCTGCACTGATCGTCAAGATAGCCATCATCACTGAAATCATCATCGCTATCACCGTTATTGTCTGACGACATCCCACAGGAGTCGAGATCATTTTGTGGGGTCTGTCCGCAATGCTTATCTGTGTCACTTACTGTAACGGCCACTGCTGCGGCAGCAACTGCCGAAGAAATAACGCCCCCTTCTACCGGGTGGTTGTTGGCTAAAACATCAGCCTGCTCCTCCATGATCTCCAGCCACGGCTTTCGCCGCTTCCTCAAAATGTTTGCAAACCGTTGCCGGAAAGTGAACTGAGCAGGCTTTCTCTGCTTTGTCCGTACACCGTGAAACACGATGGCCATGATGCCGAGCCCCGCAATTAAATAAAGGGTGGTTCCTATTTTGTACACCCAGACGAGGACGTTGCTGTCGAGGACGTGCTGCGTGGCTACATAGTCACCGAGTCCAATAGTGCTCAACGAGATGAAACAGTAGATGATCGTTAACTTGGTTATCGTTAAGATCGGAGTAAACCTAAAGTTTACACAACCTAGATATACCTCACGGTATATCAAACGTTAAATCTGACACCGTGGTAGCAAGGAGATTTCGACCTCTCAAAGGATTTGCCTTTGAATGAGCATGACGACTATTTATAAAAGATATAGACATATATCATACTCGGCAAGAGGGATAGTCAGTGAAGGAACATGGGTTATTAGCACAGCGTAAGAATGGGTGAAAAAACGCGGTAGTACATGGCAGACTACAAATTAGAAAACAAAGAGAATGGATACTTAGAGGCATCCATAAGATACACGGTTATTGACAATAGTATGATTTATTTTTAAATATTTAAAATCAAATTTTATCGAATTAATTTTAAAAAAAAATATTTTTTTTTTAAATTTTTTTTTTAATTTCTTTTATTATTATATTAATATTTTTAATTTCTTAAAAAAACCAGCTGATTTGTTTTCAACGAAATGGAATTTCTAACAGGAGGAAAGTGTCTATCTGGCTTTGAGTGCTGAAGAAACAACGGGGGTGAGGCGGCCTGTTTGAGAGAGTCGTGACTTGGACCTGACAGTTTGTTGCAAAAATTTATTTGCATGTCGAGGTATCGATTATGGTAATAATTAATTTTTATAGACCATTTAAAATGATAACTAATCTATATAGATATTTGAGATGGAGATAATGGGGATAATAGTGAAGAAAACTTATTTATGGAGGTGACTAACCATCTTGGCTAGGAGGATATTTTTTGGGAGGGACATATGGAGGTGACTAACCATCTTGGCTAGGAGGATACTTTTTAGAAGGGAAAATTTAGGTGACTAATCATCTTGGCTAGGAGGATATTTTTTAGAAGGGAAATATTGAGGTTACTAACCATCTTGGCTAGGAGAATTTTTTTAGAAGGGAAATATGGAGGTGACTAACCATCTTGGCTAGGAGGATATTTTTCAGAAGGGAAATATGTAAGTGACTAACCATCTTGGTTAGGAGGATTTTTTCTAAGAAGGGAATTATGGAGGTGACTTACCATCTTAGTAAGGAGGATATTTTTTAGAAGGGAAATATGGAGGTGACTAACCATCTTGGCTAGGAGGATATTTTTCAGAAGGGAAATATGGAAGTGACTAACCATCTTGGTTAGGAGGATTTTTTCTAAGAAGGGAATTATCAGTGTTGTAGTCGAGTCCTCCTCATCCTCATCCGAGTCCGAGTCCGAGTCCTTGAGCAAAGGACTCGAGTCCGAGTCCGAGTCCTTGTCAATTTTTGATGTCCGAGTCCGAGTCCGAGTCCGAGTCCTTGAAAAAAGGACTCGAGTCTGAGTCCGAGTCCTTATGTATCAAATTCAAGTCGCGGTTCACCAATATTATATTAACGTTTTCAAAATTTCACTATCAAATGTCAGGTGATAGAGAAGGGGTAATGGTTTTGGCTGTATGCACTATGCAATGCATTCATTATGTTTATAATGTACATTAAAAAAAAAGTTGCATTAACTTTTACCTTAGTATGCGTAGAAGCCTACAGATATTGACGCAGATACTACAGTAAAGTGACAATTACAATTAGCATATGATCTTCAGTAATTATTCTTCACATTTGTTGCTTTTCTTTATTTCCCTTTCTTACAGTAAAGGTTAAAAACTTGTAAATAGCATAACTGTTAAACAAACTATCAACAGAAGGCAGAGCCACAGATCAAGTCTACAAAATATGTAAAGACTAAAAGAAACTGAAAAAGTCTTCTGTAATATGAAAAGTTCTAACTAACAAACTTGTAAAGATCATAACTGTTAAACAAAACAATCAACAGAAGACCGAGCCACAGATCAATTCTACAGAATATGTAAAGAAACTAAAAAAGACTACTGTAATATATGAACAGTTGAACACTAACAAACCAAATCAAGGTGAAAGACATAAAATAATTGAAATAAAACACCTAAAAAAGACCCGATTTTGCCGGACTCGAGCCGGACTCGAAGCCGAGTCCTCGAGTCCTTGGGGTCCGAGTCCGAGTCCGAGTCCGAGTCCTTGAGCAAAGGACTCGAGTTCAAGTCCGAGTCCTTGAAAAAAGGACTCGAGTCCGGACTCGAGTCCGAGTCCCAAGTCCGAGTCCTACAACACTGGGAATTATGGAGGTGACTAACCATCTTAGTAAGGAGGATATTTTTTAGAAGGGAAATATGGGGGTGACTAACTATCTTGGCTAGGAGGATATTTTTTAAAGGGGAAATTATGGAGGTAACTAACCATCTTGGTAAGGAGAATGTTTTTTAGAAGGGAAATAATGAGGTGACTAACCATCTTGGCTAGGAGGATATTTTAGAAGGGAAATATAGAGGTGACTAACCATCTTGGCTAGGAGAATATTTTTTTAGAAGGGAAATGTGGAGGTGATTAACTATCTTGGCTAGGAGGATTTTTTTAGAAGGGAAATGTGGAGGTGATTAACTATCTTGGCTAGGAGGATTTTTTTAGAAGGGAAATATGGAGGTGACTAACCATCTTGGCTAGGAGGATATTTTTAGAAAGGAAAAATGGAGGTGACTAACCATCTTGGTTAGGAGGATATTTTTTAGAAGGGAATTATGGAGGTGACTAATCATCTTGGCTAGGAGGATTTTTTTAGAAGGGAAATATGGGGTGACTAACCATCTTGCCTAGGAGGATTTTTTAGAAGGGGAATATGGAGGTGACTAACCATCTTGGCTAGGAGGATATTTTTTAGAAGGGAAGATATGGACGTATCTAACCATCTTGGTAAGGAGGATTTTTTTAGAAGGAAGATATAGAGGAAACTAACCATCTTGGCTAGGAGGATATTTTTTAGAAAGGGAAATATGGAGGTGACTATCCCTCTTGGCTAGGAGGATATTTTTTAGAAGGGAAATATGGAGGTGACTAACCATCTTGGCTAGGAGGATATTTTTTAGAAGGGAAATATGGAGGTGACTAACCATCTTGGCTAGGAGGATATTTTTTAGAAGGGAAATATGGAAGTGACTAACCATCTTGGTTAGGAGGATATTTTTTAGAAGGGAAATATGGAGGTGACTATCCATCTTGGCTAGGAGGATTTTTTTAGAAGGGAAATATGGAGGTGACTAACCATCTTGGCTAGGAGGATATTTTTAGAAAGGAAAAATGGAGGTGACTAACCATCTTGGTTAGGAGGATATTTTTTAGAAGGGAATTATAGAGGTGACTAACCATCTTGCCTAGGAGGATTTTTTAGAAGGGGAATATGGAGGTGACTAACCATCTTGGCTAGGAGGATATTTTTTAGAAGGGAAGATATGGACGTATCTAACCATCTTGGTAAGGAGGATGTTTTTTAGAAGGAAGATATAGAGGAAACTTACCATCTTGGCTAGGAGGATATTTTTTAGAAGGGAAATATGGAGGTGACTATCCATCTTGGCTAGGAGGATATTTTTTAGAAGGGAAATATGGAGGTGACTAACCATCTTGGCTAGGAGGATATTTTTTGAAGGGAATTATGGAGGTGACTGACCATCTTGGCAAGGAGGATATTTTTTAGAAGGGAAATATGGAGGTGACTAACCATCTTGGCTAGGAGGATATTTTTTAGAAGGGAAATATGGAGGTGACTATCCATCTTGGCTAGGAGGACTTTTTAAAAAAGGGAAATATGGAGGTGACTTACCATCTTGGCTAGGAGGATGTTTTTTAGAAGGGAAATATGGAGGTGACTAATCATCTTGGTTAGGAGGATATGTTTTAGAAGGGAATTATGGAGGTGACTAATCATCTTGGCTAGGAGGATTTTTTTAGAAGGAAAATATGGGGTGACTAACCATCTTGCCTAGGAGGATATTTTTAGAAGGGAAATATCGAGGTGACTAACCATCTTGGCTAGGAGGATATTTTTTAGAAGGGAAGATTTGGACGTATCTAACCATCTTGGTAAGGAGGATGTTTTTTAGAAGGAAGATATAGAGGTGACTATCCATCTTGGCTAGGAGGATATTTTTTAGAAGGGAAATATGGAGGTGACTATCCATCTTGGCTAGGAGGATTTTTTTTAAAGGGAAATATGGAGGTGACTAACCATCTTGGCTAGGAGGATAGAAGGGAAATATGGAGGTGACTAACCATCTTGGCTAGGAGGATATTTTTTAGAAGGGAAATATGGAGGTGACTAACCATCTTGGCTAGGAGGATGTTTTTTAGAAGGGAAATATGGAGGTGACTATAACCATCTTGGTAAGGAGAATATTATTGAAAGGGAAATATGGAGGTGACCAACCATCTTGGCTAGGATGATATTTTTTTGAAGGGAAATATGGAGATGACTAACCATCTTGGCTAGGAGGATATTTTCTAGAAGGGAATTATGGAGGTGACTGACCATCTTGGCAAGGAGGATATTTTTTAGAAGGGAAATATGAAGGTAGCTAACCATCTTGGCTAGGAGGATGTTTTTTAGAAGGGAAATATGGAGATGACTAACCATCTTGGCTGGGAGGATATTTTTTAGAAGGGAAATATGGAGGTGACTAACCATCTTGGTTAGGAGGATATTTTTTAAGAGGGAATTATGGAGGTGACTAACCATCTTGGCAAGGAGGATATTTTTTTGGAAGGGAAATATGGAAGTGACTAATCATCTTGGCTAGGATGATATTTTTGTACATTTTTTTATTTTTATTTTTATTTTTTTTAAATTTATTTATATATTTTTGTTTTTAATTTTTTTTTATACATTTTATAATAATGGGATGATGTGGGGAATAACCATTTGATTTCTGATAATTTTCAGGTGATTTACGGAGTATGTCAAGGATCTTCGAGAAGGGATTTTGTAGATGTGAAGTTGGCTAAGAACAGAAAGGAAAACACATTCCTTAGGTAGGTGCGTTTCATGTATTTTTACATTAAGGCATGGTTATAAGTTAATAGAACCACACGTCCAAGGATAAACCTGGCGTGACTGATGGTGAAACAAGAACATAAGAATTATGATACAATATTAGTTATTTTTTGGAGTGAAACAAAACCATTTAATTAAAACAATGAGGATTGAATGTTTGTTATTTGCATAATTTATTTTCTATACGAATTTCCGATATATACAATTAAAATTGGTGAGATGCAAATTTCCGCTATATACAATTTAAAAAAAAAGTTGAAATGCAAATTTCTGATATATACAATTGAAATTGGTGAGATGTAACACTTATAATGGGAGGTAAAGCTGGCATAATGATATTAATTCTTCTGTATATCCATGCATTCTAAACCATGTTGTTGCTATTCTAAGCCATGCTATGTTAGTCAACATCCTATTTGTGTGTGTTAAAAGTAAATCAGGAGAAACTGAAAGAAGCTTGGACTGTTTGAGACTTTTTACATAGTAGGAGTGTTAATGAGTTATTTAAGATCAAGATACAAAAAATAAAGTTAAGAAAAAGGATGAGCGTGTGATGGTGAGTGTATTTCGAGGGACACTTAAATGTGCATTTATACAGAAGTGTAATAATAACAAAACATTGGGTTTATATATTACAGGAGCATACAATGGAAATGGTGAGGGATCATATTTTGTGTGTGATGATCACCTACAAATTCGAGGCAAGTATATCCAAACTGTGAACAATTACATTAAAAAATGAACATTTTAATGAGGATGGTTTCTTGAAGTTATACAATATGCGATGTCATTTCAGGAAGACACGGTTTAAAAAACCGTCAATCTGTGAAAATTAGTGAACTAAAATATTTCTATTGAATTGTCTCATAATGGAATTGTCTCACTGAAAATGTTTAACTAACTAGTGTCGACAGAGTTATTAATATTAATGCCAAGACAATTAAAGAAGGAAGTTGTGGTTTCTGTCTGACATGACATATTTTTGTTTTCACCAATGGATATTCTTAGCGATACAAACAAAATAAAATTACATTAAAATATGGTGGAAATAAAGTTGAGATACAATGTGTGACTCAATGGGTTATAAAAGTGCATACTAAGGGATTGTGTTAACAATAAATCTTGGCTGTTAACTTAATTTAAACTAATGTGTGAAGTGTATTGAAACTAGGACGGTTTAACAAAGTTACTGTTATATTAGCTAAATTCTACCTCTCTATGTACATATGTAAATTAAAGCTAACGATTGAAAGGATTCAAGATTGTTCGGATAGATATTATGGATTTTATTAAAATTATAGTGATAAATCACCATTAAAACTAAAGTTATATGTTTGGGTTTTTTATATGTGTTACAGGTTGTTGCTTACAGGGTGCTACTTGAAGTAACTTAAAGGAAAGGGTTTCTAAAAGAGGAAGGTAAATCGCGAGGTAAACAGAATTAATGTTTTGCAAATAACTTTTTACTGTATTAAGTGTTATACTGAAAATTTAATTACAAAAATAGCACTTGGCATCACAAAACGCAGAACAATCAAGTAGCCTTGCCATTCTGGCTTCATTTACAGTACTGCATGAAGTAATATATCTCATGAGTCTACGTCTCTCGGTTCTTTCGAGTTTATAATCAATGTCGATGTCAAAAATCGCCTTCAGTATTGTGTCGCAAAGATACATTCTATGGAAAAAAATGAGATGTTTATACTTAATTAATTGTATTTATAAGGCTGGAGAATTTGGTGAATATTTGGTGTTTATTGGTTGGATTATTTTATTCGAAATTATTAATAATTTAAAAGGTTTAACCATTACTGTGAACCTGCTCTGTATGAATATAATATTGTAGAACAAGGGAACTTGATAATACTTTGTTCGTCTAACTGGTGAAGAGTGAAATAAATAAAGGATTATGTTGTTTGCTGGGGCTGTCAAAAATCGCCTTCAGTATTGCGTCGCAAAGATACATTCTATGGAAAAAATGGGATGTTTATACTTCATTTATTGTATCTATTATCTAGTATTAATAATAATAATTGAAGATTGTATTGATAAGGCTGGAGAATTTGGTGAATATTTGGTGATTATTGGTTTGATTATTTTATTCGAAATTATTAATAATTTACAAGGTTTAACCATTACTGTGAACCTGCTCTGTATGAATATAATATTGTAGAACAAGGGAACTTGATAATACTTTGTTCGTCTAACAGGTGAAGGTGAAAAAAAAATACGGATTAAGTTGGTTGTTGGGGCTGGAATCAAAGATATTGAAGACGTATATTTTCATGGTTTGAAGGAATTGTGGATTTTACGGTGTAGTTTGTTGCTTGTGCATAATATTTGTTTAAGTTTGATGTCATTTTTGAAAGTGAAGGAGAATGTATAATTATCGTTAAGTAGGTGTTTATATTTTCTGAGGAGTTTTTTTGTGTGGTGCATGTTGTTGGTTGTTTTATTGTATTTGATTGTGCAATGTAAGCTTTGTTTCTGAATGTGTTGGTGTTGTTTGGGTGTGTTGATGTGTTGGAAAGGAAGCAAGAATTTAGAAGTGTGTTGTTTTGTGAACCCGCATTTTAATAAGCTAATTGTGAAGAGTTTGATGATGTGTTTGTATTCTTGTATATCAGCGCTGTGTGTATTGTATCTGTGGCATTCGCCTTTAATTATACTTGAAAAAATGTTAGGGTTGTGATTTGAGGTAAAGTGTACGTATGTGAATTTTTGGAATGATTTCTGGTAGATGTGGTAATATAATTTATTGTGTTGTAATGTATGTTGGTTGATGGAAATACATATGTCTAAGAAATTGACTGTTTTTTTGTTGATGTTGAATGTGATAGGTATTGATTTTGGATAGATGTGTCCGAGTATTTTGATTAGATGTGTATGATTGAATTCCTTAGTGTTTCGCATGATAATTAGACCGTCGTCGATGTATCTTTGAAAAATTAAAATGTTTGGGTGTTTGTGATGGTTGTGGAAATTGTATTCTCTGTGTGCTAATATGAGGTTTGCGAGTTGTGCAGAGTGATATGATCCCAATTGAATGCCTAAAAATTGTTTGAAAATGTGATTGCCTATCTTGAAGTTGCTGTGCTAGTGAATGTATGTAACTGTTTGAAATATGTGTAGAATTCTGGGGGATATTGTAGTAAGTTTGTAATTTGGAGGAGTGTGTCATTGATATCTTGTGGTGCAATGTTAGTGTATAAGCTTTCAAAGTCAAATGTGATTAAAGAGATGTCGTCGTGGTAGTGAATGTCTAAGGTTTTAAGGGATTCGATTAATTGTGATGAATTTGCGATGATTGGCCAGGGGAAATTGTTTTCAAAAAATTTGTCTTCGAACCTACTGATTAAAATGTTAAGATAATGTCCTGGTGTTTTTGAAATGGGTGATGTAATCCAGCTATGTGCAGTAATTATTGGTCGTCCTTTTAGTAATGATTCATTGGATGTGCTTGGCGTATTTTTGAGTTTATGTACTTTAGGGAGGAGATCCATGGAGGGGAGTTTAATTGGTTTGGATTTTAGGTATTTCTTTATGTCTATGTAATTTGATTTGGCTGCTAATGGTAGGGACTTGTTGCTAAAGATTGTAAGTAGGTCTGAATGTGCATTTTGGATTAGTTTGTTGACATTTTCTGTGCTGAATACGTTTGTGTGAGTGTACGTTTTGCTGTTGATTTGTCTTTTGTATTCTTGTATGTACCAGTATGTATAATTGATGCAAATGCCCATATTTTTATCTGCGATTCTAATGATTATATCTTTGTCTGATGCCGTGATGCGATTGTTTCAGTTGTTTTATGCTTTGTATTGTTGTGTTGTGTAGGGTGTTTGAATTTTTATTAAGTGTATTGTGTGTGTTTGGTTAATTCTTCTAATGTAGATTGTACGTATTCGAATGTGTTCTTGTAGATGTTAGGGTTGCTTAACATGTAGTTGAGTTTTTTGGCTTGTATTTTTTTTTCAGAACTACATTATCTTTGTAGTTTGTGTTGCGCTTGTATGTGTTTGATGTGTTGTTGATATCTTTTTGAATGGGTGTTTTAAGAGTGGTGATTACTGTTTTGTGGAGTTGATGTTTGTTGCTGGCTTCGTTTTCTTGAGGGTTGGTGGGAATGAATGAGGGTCCTTTGTTGAGAAGTTGTTCAATGCTTGGTGAAACTTGATTTTTGGTGAAGTTGTGGAAGTTGATGCTGTCCTTGTTCATTTCTTGGATGTAGGTTTTATACATTGTTTTGTGCCTATGTGTGGTTAACTGTTTTTTGATGTAGTTGTTGTGTATGTCTCTGCGTTTGTTGATGAGGGCGATCGTTATGTTATAATGCGTTGAGAGATGTTTGGCTTTCGTTTTATAATTCGGTGGTTTTGTAGCTTTGAGTTTTAGCATGTCTTCCTGGTAAACTGTGTTGAGTTCTGTGGTTAGTGAATCTAGTTGTGCAATGTTCTTTGATCAGTTCTTCTAAATTGTCTATATATGCTTGTGTTGTAGGGTTGGTGTATTTATTGTCTGATATTTCATTGTTTGTGACTAGGATTTCTTGGTTGACTGTTTGTTGTAGTTGGTGCAGTTTTGGAATATATTTGTCTAGAATAATGTAGTGTTTGTTGTATTGTTTGACGAAAGTTTTGAAGTTGAATGATGAAGAAACTAGTAGATGTGTCCATTGAGTGAGTGATTTGGTTTTTTCTATCTTATTGATTATGGCCTTCTTTGAGAATGTGACTGGCATTGTGATGGTCGTGAGCAGATTACAGGGTTAATTAATTAAGGATGTTTATATTTAGGGGGTTGATGTAAAGAGTAAAAATGACGAAAGGCAATTGGACTTAAAATAAGCAGTCTGGAAATGAGTAAAACAGACAATCTGGAGTTATAAACGCAAGGAACCAGAAAGACTTAAATTAAATAAAATATCTGAATCCTTTATATATTGATTAAGATGGTGCAAAGTGGAAAGATACATATGGTTAAAATGAACAGTAGGTAAATTCTTTATGATTAATTGAATGTATATAACTTGTTTATAATATTTTAAAAATTCTGAATCCTTTTTAAAAAACTGATAAAAATGGTGCCAAAGTAGAAAGTTATATATAGTTAAAGTGAACAGTGGATGATTTCTCTATCAGTCCATCGGATTTTGGATTATAGGGTGTGGTTCGTGTTTTGTGTATACCGAGTGTACGGCACACTTCACCGAACACGTTTGCTTCAAAGTTTCTTCCCTGATCAGAGTGAAGTTCTGCAGGGACCCCATATCGGCAAATAAACTGGGTGACAAGGACCTTGGCAACTGTTTGTGCTGTTGTGTCCACAAGTGGATATGCTTCGATCCACTTTGCAAAATAATCGCCCACTACCAGTATCCAACGATTCCCATCGTCGGTGATTGGTAGCGGGCCGATTATGTCCAGTGCTACTCTTTCCATTGGATAGCCAACTGGAACCTGCTGTAACGGTGCTTTGTTCCGCTTAGGTGGTGATTTCCTCTTTGCGCATCGTTCACACGTCCTGAGGAAGGAACGGACATCTGCACGCATGCCACACCAGTAGTAGCGACACTTTACTCTGGCCAGTGTTCGCTTAAACCCAAGGTGTCCACTTGTTTTTCCTGCATGCAGTTCTTCCGTCACCGCTTTTCGTAGCGACTCAGGAAGTACAATTTTCCATTTCAACTCCTTGCCATCATCAGACTCCCACCTGGTGTACAGTACATCATTGTTGATGTGTAACTGATCCCAGTGGCGCCAATAGGTCTTGATGGAAATTGACTTCCCAGAAACGGTGTTCCATTCTGGCCTTTCTGTTGAATCTCTTTTGGCCTGGATTACCCAAGAAGTGGAGGAATCCTCTAGTTGGGCCTGCGTTATGGCTTCATTGGTTATTTCTGGCTGTACCTTTGTTATTCGAACCACACTCTCGTGTACTGCCGTTTCTGACTCATTCTCTAGAGTCCTTCCGCATTGTCTACACGGTTGTCTAGATAGGCCGTCTGCATTGGAATGTTTCAAGCCTGGTCGAAGTACAATGGTATAATCGTACTCGCCAATGACCTCCAACCACCTAGCCAACTGACCTTCTGGGTTGCGAAAGTTGATAAGCCATCGCAAGGAGGCATGATCGGTTCGGATGATTATCTTCCGTCCGTACAAATACTGCTTGAACTGTCGTAAGAAGAAGATCACGGCGAGTAGTTCTCGCCGCGTCTCACAATAATTCCGCTCGGGTTTAGATAGGGTTCTGCTAGCATATGCAATCACCCTTTCACTCCCTTCTTGAGTTTGTGAGAGCACATCCCCAATTCCATCCCCACTAGCATCAGTGTCCAGTATATACTTGCCCTCTGGCTTGGGGTAGGCTAATATTGGTGCCTCTTGCAGACATCTCTTGAGGGTCTCAAATGACCTCTCACAATCTGAGTCCCATATGAAATCCCGAGACTTTTCAGTAAGTTTGTGCAGGGGCTTTGCTATGTCTGCGAAATTTCTGATGAAGCGCCGGTAATAAGAGGCCAGTCCCACAAAAGTCCTAACCTCTTTGACGTTACCCGGCGTTGGCCAGTCTCGAATGGACTTGGTTTTGTCTGGATCAGTGGCGATGCCACTCTCCGATACTACATGACCTAAATACCTCACCGTTTTCTGAAACAGAAAACATTTTGCTGGCTTTAGTTTCAGGTTTGCCTTTCTGTAGCGACTGAACACTTCTTTCAGGCGATCCAATTCCTCGGTGACTGTTTTCCCACACACGATCACATCATCGAGGTACACAAGCAGTGTCTGCCACTGCAACCCTGCGACTACTCTTTCCATTAACCGTTCAAATGTGGCCGGGGCATTGCTGTGCCCAAAGGGCATTACTTTCCAATTGTACAAGCCTCCTCTGACCACAAATGCAGTCTTTTGTTTCGCTTCGTCATCAAGCTCGCAACCTGCCAATATCCGGAGGATAGGTCTAATGTGGAGAACCACTTCGCTCCGGACAGGGCGTCTAGGGAGTCATCTATCCTTGGAACAGGATATGCATCTTTTATCGTAACTGAGTTTAGCCCTCGATAATCCACACAAAATCTTTTTGTGCCATCTTTCTTAGCAACAAGAACCACATTCGAAGCCCAAGGGCTTTCAGATGCTTCTATGATTCCTCTTTCTACAAGACCTTCAACCTGTCGGGATATTTCTTGTTGATTGCATTCAGGTTGTCTTCGCAACCGCTGCTTCATAGGTCGGGCAGTGCCCGTATCAATCGTGTGTTTCACCAGGTTGGTCTGACCTAGATCGGATTCACCCTTGGAGAGCACATCACCAAACTCAATTAGGAGTCTCTTGACCTCGTCGTGATAACGAGGCTCTAAATTCTCAACGCTTCTGTCGTAGAGTTCTTTGAGATGCAGTGGGTCGTGCACTCCCACGGTAGAGTCCTGCTTGCACTCAGTTTCCATGTCACTTTCCTTCACTTCTGTGAGGACTCCAGCTGTAGTCCCACAGCGGAGTACCCGTTCGTTTCTACCTGGGTTTAATACCCTTAGTCCAACTGTGTCTTGGTCAGTCCTTACAAGTGTTCTAGCTAACACCAAGCCTCTTTGGGCAAGCTCTCCACCATTGGCTACTGGCTCTATTATTCCAAGTTTGGCAATCCACTCTTGGTTGGACTTTACATGCCCCAGCACTATAGCCTCATGCCCAGGTGGTATAATAGTGGTTGTGTCCACCACTACCCGATAACAGAACGAGGACCCAACTCGATCTGTACAACGGATCTTTTCACCATGGATGTGTAAGGATAAATCATTAAGATCTAATACTCCTCCGGTCGGGAGAAGATAATCCATGCCCAGAATTCCTGGGATCGGCAAATCGGCCACTATTGCCTTAACAAGAGCAACTGTGTGGCCAACCTCAATGTCAACTTCAACTGTACCCATTATGTTACCAATAAGGCTACCTCCAGCTTGACGAACGTGAATATGGCTTGTGTTTAATTTGGGTCGTTTTTCCATAGGGATCTGAGAGTAAACAGACTTCGATATAATCGTGTCTGTCGACCCTGTATCTACCAGAAATTGTACACTGATAGATCTTAACACCCCTCGTACATATAACCCTTCTTTGGGTTCCTCTAGGAGAACCAAGTTTGTTCCCGTTTTTCTAACTCTGGTTTGGATTCTGTCCTCTTTGGGGGACAACTGGTTGACCCATTTCCTGGAAAAGCGGTCTTTCCATGGGTCCCGTGGTAGACCGCCCTGCGTTTCCCGAACGATTTCTCGGGGAAGGACACTTTCTTGCAAAATGCCCCCATCCTCCGCAATTGTAACAAGTCAACACCTCTGATTGTGTAGCGCCTCCAATGTGTACCTCACTATGAGGTATTCCCATCGGTTGGGGCGCCTCACTCACTGTCTGGAATTTATCCTTATCTGAGCGAAATGCTTGTTTAGCTGGTCCCAACTGTGGGTTTTGTTGTGTTTGTAACTTGCTTTGATCTTGTTTACATTTATAGTTAAGCTCTCATGAGGGCGCTGTTCATAACCTCTGTAATCTTGCCGCGTTTGGCATCCATGTTGGTTTTCGGATTACATGAAGATATTTACACGACAGTTACGCTCGTAGTCTTGTGTCCATTATTTCACAAACCTAACATAATTTGGCGACGAGGATGAATCAGATTAACCTCCCTACACCTCCGGCTTTCCTCCCAACGCCTGGGGATCCTGCAATCCCGTGGACCAGGTGGAAAATTAGCTTCGAAACGTACATCACCGCGAGTGCTTTGGACAGTGACAGCGTGACATCGGCTCGGCGCAGAGCGATACTGATCCACTGTCTCGGCACCGAGGGCCAGCGTGTTTTCAGCCAATTTGAAGACACAGACACCTACGATAAAGCTGTGAAAGCTTTGGAGAAATACTTCGGCCCCAAAAAGAGCGTCATGATGGAACGGTACAAATTTCGCAAACGGGGACAAGGCAACGGTGAGCCAATCAAGCAGTTTGTTGTAGCTTTGACTGAACTTGCAGCCACTTGTAACTTTGGGGCATTGCATGAAGACATGATCAGGGATCAGATCATCGAGAAAACTTCCATCCCTCGCGTTAGAGAACGCCTTCTCATGGAGGATGACTCACTAACACTGGACAAAGCCACTAAACTGGCTATCCAAATCGAATCAGCACTCACTGATTCCAAAGCCATCCGATCCCCCGCCCCTACTCCACAGCAAACCACTACAGCTACAGCTCAAGTACAGGGTGTTCGCCCAAAGCGTCAACCACAGCGTCGACCCAAGGCTACAAAACCACCCACTGCTCGCGGACCAGACTTCCATTGCTTTAACTGTGGGGACAAATCACACTCAGCAAAGAGCTCAAAGTGTCCCGCACGCGGGAAAAAGTGCTCCGCATGTGGCAAAATGAACCATTTTGCCAGCGTCTGCCGCTCATCGCAACGCGATAACACTCATATTCACCATGTGGACAACCCCGACAGTGACGAATCCAGTATGGTTTACACAGTTAGCTACCCTTCCTACACTGGTTCTGGTAACTTCAAGGACTGTGCACTCGTCATCGATGGCAAACCTACACGAATCCTCATTGATCTTGGGGCAAAGGTTTCCATCCTGAGCGAGGCTACATACAAGCAGCATTTCGCACACCACCCGCTACGTCCAGCAACCTCCACCCTTCACGCATACTCCGACTCCAAAATCGAGGTATGTGGGGTCATTTCTGTTCCAGTTCAGTACAAGGACATAACATTGGATCACTTCTCCTTTCACGTCGCTAAAGGCAGAAGTCTTATGGGTGTTGACCTGTTTGACAAGCTCGGCTTCAAGGTGTTCGATCCCACTGTCACTCCCATGTACATGGTGGACATTGACAAGCAGTACCCCACCATTTTCAACGGCTTCGGAGAAATCAAGCATTTCTGCCATCGCCCCCGCGTTGACCCAGCTGTCAAACCAGTTTCTCAACGCCTTCGCCGTCTCCCTTTCGCGGTTCGCGACCAAGTTTCCACAGAACTTCGCCGACTCGAATCACAGGGTATCATCAAGCGCATCAACTCTTCTCCCTGGATCTCGAACTTGGTCATCGCATGGAGGCGCAATGGAGAAATTCGCCTCTGTGTTGATCTGAAAGAGGTGAATAAGGCTGTCATTCCAGACAAGTACCCGCTTCCCACCATCAACGAGTTGTCCAACGAATTCCACGGCGCCACAGTCTTCTCCAAACTCGACATGCGTCGTAGTTACCTGCAAATACCACTTGCCAGGGACTGTAAACAGCTCACAGCATTCGTGACACATGACGGGGTATTCCAATATCGCCGAATGCCCTATGGACTCTCCTCAGCACCAAGTGCGTTCCAAAAGATTGTCACCAGTATGCTCACAGGGATCAACGGAGCCATCAATCTACTCGACGACATTGTTGTCCATGGACGGACCATGGACGAACATGACTTGCGACTCCATGCTGTACTTGCTCGACTTGCCAAGCACAGCATCACACTGAATGCAGACAAGTGTGTATTCGCAGCCAACGAGATCGACTTCCTTGGCTACAGAGTTTCAGCCGAAGGAGTCAAGCCTACGCTCGCAAACATGGACGCTATCCTGAAACTACAGGCTCCCACCAACACCAAAGAACTTGCCTCGTTTCTCGGCTCCTGCAACTTCTACTTGAAGTTCGTACCATGCTACGCGGACATCGCAGAGCCATTGCGCAAGTTACTACGCAAGGACACGCCTTGGGAGTGGGGGGACCCCCAAACCCAAGCCTTCACTACGCTCAAGGAGAAAATCACTTCTCCACCAGTCCTCGCACACTTCGATCCCGCTGCCACGACATATGTCACCTCCGACGCATCCGGCACTGCCATTGGGGCCGTGCTTTCGCAACAAGTTAACGGCAAAGAACGCCCAGTAGCCTTCGCTTCTCGCACGCTTTCCCCAGCCGAACGAAAGTACTCCACAGGAGAACGCGAAGCCCTCGCTTGCATCTACGCATGTGAACATTGGCATGTCTACCTGTACGGCAGAAAATTCACTCTGCGTACAGATCACCAGGCGCTGATTACACTTCTCGCAACAACTGGATCCGGCCACAGACCACTACGAATCAGCCGTTGGTCTGACCGTCTTCACCAGTATAACTTCACTGTGCAGTACATTGCTGGCAACCGTAACCATGTTGCCGACATGCTCAGCCGCCTGACACCTGCTTCAGACTGTAACACTGACCTCTACACCGATGATGACGCTTATGTCATGTCGCTCATCACCGGTTCCCTCAGCAACCTTGTGTCTTGTGAGGAACTCAAAGCCACATCACAAGACGACGCGACACTACAGCAGGTATGCCACTTCCTACAGACGGCATGGCCAAAACAACTCACGGAAGAACTCAAGCCCTTCCACAGACTTCGGGATGAACTCTCAGTATGGAACGATTGCTGCCTAGCGCGTGGGGACAGAGCAGTAATCCCCAGCTCCCTGCAGCAACGCGTTCTGTCACTTGCACACGACGGACATCCAGGCATTGTCCGTATGAAGCAACGATGTCGCGATGCAGTATGGTGGCCTGGAATTGACACTCGCATCGAACAGTTTGTTTCCACTTGCGAAGCATGCCACTTGAGCGAAAAGGCCATCAACATCCGACCAGCTCCGCTGCAACCCATCCCATGGCCACAGAAACCATGGCAACAACTTCAGCTGGACATCTTCGGCCCAGTTGAGGCAGCCCCAGCCAACCAGCGTTTCCTCGTTGTGGTGCACGATCTGCACTCCAAATGGCCAGAGATCGCTACCACAAGTACAGTCACCTCTGCCACAGTGATCAACATTCTTCAGCGAATGTTCACCAAATGGGGCCTACCAGAAGTCATTATAACTGACAATGGTCCACAGTTTGTGTCAGACCAGTTCGCCGACTTCCTCACCAGCCACGGTATCGAGCACCGTCTCACTGCCCGATACAATCCACAGAGTAACGGTGGCGTTGAGCGCTTCAACCGCGTTATCAAGGACGGGTTGAAAGCCAACCTTGCAGCAGGCCAAAAATTCGACGAGGCCATTCAAACCATTCTTCGCACTTACCGCTCGACCCAACACTCGCTGACGGGGAAGACGCCTGCAGAACTCATGATCGGCCGCAACCTTCGCCTCCCACTGGACATTCTCAAACCTCCAGCCAAACCTAAAGCGAAGGTAGCCGCCCAAGCATCTGCAATCGCAAAAACGCCAACAGAAGACCAAGTCCTACACCGACACTAAGCGTCGTGCTCAAATGCCACAGTTTCAGACCGGTGACTGGGTCAGAATCAAACGCCCAAACCGCAGTCACAAGCTGGCATCTTCACTCTCACAGCCGAAGCAAATCGCTCGTCGGTTCAGTCCCAGCACCTACCAACTTAGTGACGGCACCCGTTGGAATACACGCCGACTTATTCCAACCCCTACACCTACAGCCACACAGAACGACACACATGATCTTCCATTCTGCTTCCCAATGGATAACGCAACCCCTGCGACAGCTCAAGCTCCACTACGCCGATCTCAGCGCACCCGCACTGAGCCTCATCACCTAAAGGACTTTGACTGTTCATGAACTGGGATTTTCCAAAGGGGGGAAATTATGTTGTGTTTGTAACTTGCTTTGATCTTGTTTACATTTATAGTTAAGCTCTCATGAGGGCGCTGTTCATAACCTCTGTAATCTTGCCGCGTTTGGCATCCATGTTGGTTTTCGGATTACATGAAGATATTTACACGACAGTTACGCTCGTAGTCTTGTGTCCATTATTTCACAAACCTAACAGGTTTCCCTTGTTTTCACTCGCTCTACAGTATTTGGGTTTTCTTGGCGATGGATTTCTCTCAGCTTCCATTCGCTCAAAGTTTTCTGTTGCCAATGCAGCTCTGATTGATTCGTCAAGGGTTTGGGGCCTCGCCCTAAATATGCCCTCTCTGATTGATTGGTATTCAATGGCATCAGCAAAGTGGACCCGTGCTAGACGGTCCCGTCCACTTTCATCAAATTCGGGGTAGGCTAGGGCCACTAGCTCCATTATTGCCTGCCCCAACTCTCTCAGGGATTCTTTCTGACCCTGTCTGCGCGTTTGCAATTCCATTAAGAAATTTTCGGCCATTTGTCCCGGCCCGAATTGCGCTTCGAGTTGATCTATCAATTCTTTATACTGGAAATGTCCGCTTTCTCGGTTACAACGCCCTAGCACTTTCAGTGCTGCTCCTTTTAAGCTAGCTGCTAAAAACACAGCCGATTGTGCATTGCTCCAGCCGTTCGCTGTTGCACATGCTTCAAAGTGCTGACGGTAGTCTTTCCATGGACTTTTTCCGTCAAATCTATCCGGCATTATATTCGGCCGACCACCACGTCCGGTCATTGGATGCACGGGACGAGGTGTGGAGGTCACAGGCCCTCCATAACCTTTAACCTGAGGACCTTTTATAGCCACACGGCTGTTTTGATCCTCACTTTGTCTGTCTTTGCTACTACATTGCGTGACTGTATTGGTTGTTAGGGGAACCGTAGGACTGATCCCAGTCGCATACCCCGACGTTTGGAGCTTCAACTCCCCCATTAAATCTTTGAATTTCACCTCTGGATCATCCTGCACCTCCGGGAGGTGCAATCCAGGCATTTCAACATTATTCAGATTTATAATCGGTTTATCTACTTTGTTCGGCTGGACTTTCTTATCCAATGCCATGCTTCTAAGTGTGTATCGGAGCTGCTCTTCCTGCAGCTGAATTTCTTTTTCCAGCTCCTCTAATCTCATTGATATGAAATTAGGGGCGGTTCCATGGGGAGGTACACCACTCTCACCTCCGGAGGTGACTGTACCCGAACCTGATATGACCTCTCTGGAGGTCCTGTGGTCCGCCATAATATCACAAGCCCCTTTTTATTTGTACACACAACTGCAAAATAATTCTCAAATAACACACACTCTATATAGCACCTCCGGCGGAGGTACACAAGTCAGTGTGGCGCTCACACTCGGAAGAGGTAAGCAAACATACACACACACACATAGACACACACATTCTGAAATTTGTATTCCTGTGGAGACATTTCTTTGTTCTGGAATTTACTACCTTACGGAGACATGAACACAATAGGGAACAAAAGATTGTATACGTCTCCAGAAGAACATTTCTATAGATGAATGCGTCTCCACAAGAATTTCACGAAATAGATATATGGATTTTACTCAAAAACTAGGAATTTCCAAGGTAGGTTGATCTGTCGCAAATGGAAGAGTTTTAGAAAAGGGATATTTAGTCCAAATTTCAGCCCAGGAAATTAATTCTGGTTAAAATAAGAGCATTTTGAAACTTCAATTTCACACTCGAAAACTTTACTACACGAGAACACACCCACACACCCACCCACACACACACACACACACAAAAAACTACTTGCCTACCAATACTAAATTTTTCCCTACAAGAATCCCACTTCTGACACCATTTGTGGCGTTTTTCCTCCCACAAAATATTTTATTGAGTTGCGCGCGGGAGCGGCTCCGCACGCGGTGGGGATTCGATATGGGCGGCGGGTTCTCAACAACCCGGGGGGTGCGTCCGTTTGGGGAAAATATATCCCCACTTGCAGGCAAACCCTATTGGACAAGCAAGTAATTGACAATCGGAAACAAGATATAACTTGTACTACTCAATGCATCATTTAATTCGCACCAAATGAATCGGAGGTACATGTACCTCCAAGCACAGTTACCTCCAGTCACCACCAGTTACCTCCGGAGGTGATCAGACCTCCAAATGGTTTCCAAATAAATTATTCACAAGATTTCTGGCTTATATTCTCTCCTAAATTTCTCCTAAAAATATGCGGACTTTGGATAACTGTGCGCTGAATTAATTACCCCCAAGCTAGACTTGCCCTAAATTAAATAGCTGGGAAAAGTGTCACGATATAAATAACACTATTTTCTACTCACAATATTAGTTGTGGAGATCAGCGCACGTCCGCTCAAAGTGACAGCAAAATGGCAAGTGAAGTGCGCCGCGCCTACGGCGTACGCGCGTAACCAAGCTCCTAAAGGAGCTTGGTAATAGCAACTTTAAAATACGTGCTATAAATTTGGCTTCAGTAAGCGCCCAACTATGCGGTTTGTGCATGCAGTGCAATGCCAATGCGCCCAATTCCGCGCCGCACACTAAAAGAGCCCAACGCGCACCAGCGCTTTCGCTGGTACCCTGTACCGCCAAGCAATCATGCTTGCACGCTATGTACATTTTATGTGCGCAGCTAAAAACGCCCAATTTCTAATTTCTATCGCCCAATGAAGAGAATCGCCGCGCGAGACAACCTCGTCCCCAGGGTGTCGAGCAGTACGCGCCCACCACTACCTGCTCTCTCACCCCGGCATTGGATCATTTGCATGTGCAAGATTTTTGCAAACGTATGCAAATGAGGAACAGTCTGGTGCCTGGATATGCGTTACACATTAGCGTTTGTTTTTGTATGCGGTGTCTGGGGTAAAAACAGAGTCAATTCGTAGCAGCGCGAGCACGGCGTGAGTTACGAAAACACGATTTTTGAAATCAAACTGTTACGATCTTATCGAGAAAACATGCAGTATCATATTTCATATTAATATGAGCAAATTGGAAAGGAAATTAGTATTTTCGAGAAGGCGTGGACGAATGATCGCGAAAACACGTACTGCACGTTGTGAATATATAGCACCAAGTACACGATAAAAATCCATTACTCGCCAATTGCGGTATCCAATCAGGATACAGGAAGAAAGTTTCCTATCCAGGGTTTACTATTGGAAACCGTGTTGGAAATAAAGTAAGCACTGGGGACGTGGTTGCCGCGCGAGATTATATAACTTATTAAGCCGTGCAGAGCTAGCTACAGCTACGTCTAGTCAGCGTATCCCCGCATATTTTCAATGGGCGTTGACCTAGACCTAGCTCTAGACAGTTGATTCGGATGCAGCCTAAGTCATGAAAATGTTTACCAATTTGCGCTACAGTACTTTTCTTGTTTTGTTTGTGATCAAACTGCAGGCGCAAAATTTAAAAGTGTATGAATTGGGTGATGGCGTCTTAGACAAGTTGGAAAAGCTCATCCGATTCAGAAAGGAAAAGACATATGCTGCATTGATTTGTAAGTAGTGCTTTTAATTTTGGGGTAGTAAATAGTTCTTACAAAGTTGGGGATAACTCCCTTACCCTGCTAAATCCAACAGGATCCAACTATGTCACATACCAGATGGAGCCTGTTGGATTGAGCAGTTGTGTACATTCCTGATGCAAAATGTTGGATTCAGCAGGAAACTGAACCGCATTATAACGCCAATTAAGTTGGACTCCATTGGATTGGGGGTCAGACAAGTCGACCGTTGAGACAACTCGACTCGGGACAAGTCGACCGTTGAGACAACTCGACCGTTGCGACAACTCGACCGTATGTGCGATAAATGGAAAGACAAGTCGACCGCTGAGACAAGTGGCCTCGCATGTTTTGGGCCTAGTTTCGGGGATAGTACCGGGGATTTTGACGGCGACTGATCGCCGTTTGGGAGTGATGACACATGAGGGTTTTTTTTGTTGCATAGAAAAACCGTGATTGTCCGTGCACATCGTTCGTTTTTTTTCAAGGCCACGTGCGCGCATCACCGGTCAACGTGGCCGTACCGTGCACGGTGGCATCGTTTTTGCCGGGCCTGTGCGCCCATTTGCCGGTCAACGTGGCCGTACCGTGCACGGTGACATCGTTTGTGCCGGGCCTGTGCGCCCATTTGCCACGCCGGTCGACGTGCCGGGCCCGGCCCGGTCCTCGTGGCCGGGCGGGGCGCACCGGCCCGACGCGACGCCCTAGCTCTGTACATCGAGTGTGCCCGCGCCGCACCCGTGATCGGTCTTGCCACAGATTTGTGCAACTTTTTCTGCTCCACGTGTATTCATCATTTCCATTAAGTCGAGCAGTCTCAACGGTCGAGTTGTCCCGAGTCGAGTTGTCTCAACGGTCGACCTGTCTCAACGGTCGAGTTGTCTCAACGGTCGACTTGTCCCGAGTCGAGTTGTCTCAACGGTCGACTTGTCTCACATTCATTGGATTCAGCAGACAACTGAAAATGAGGCACAGTGGATTGAACAGGAAAATCTGGTTGGATTCTATTGGATTTAGCAGGGTAGTCCTGAGGAAGTACTAGGGGGTTAGTTACACTGGCAACATTTTTCTTTTCCTTTTTTCCACCCCCCTCCCCTTGTTAGAAAAAAACCCCAAAAGCTGAAGTAAATGTCAAGGGCATTTTCAGAACATGCTTCTATTGGAAAGATTTCCATATACGAAGTTCACTCAACACCCTGTGTACAAATCTTATGAGATTGGACTAAAAAATTTGAAGTGTTTTCTAAGAAAATGCTTGTATTTTCCCTCTGCTCAAATTGACTTTGATGACATGAAATTGCTATCTGAGGGCTTCTTTGTCAATACAGAGGAAAATTGGTGAACTTCGTATATGGAAATCTTTCCCTTCTATTTTATCCCTTTTCCTCTCAACCTCAAATCTGGATGAAAGGCCAAGTAAAACAGCTTTTCGCCCCGCCCACTTCTTTTTTCCCAACCGCCCCTTTTTTTTTGCAATACTTTTTACCATTGTTTTGTAAATTTATATACATTGTCTTTTTATAGTTTCCAAAACAAAAGAGTCACGTGCTATATAGAAAGGGTCACGGCTCATTTGCACACAACTTTGTATCGGCAAAGAGTCAAGAAATCAGAAGCTATCTTCAAAAATCCGCCATCTTGGGGAATCTTTGGGAGGGGGGGGGGATTCAGTTTGCATGTCTGTTGATTGGGACGGTGCTAGACTGATGCATTCCAAGCCTCACTTTCATTTTCCTTAAAATGTGGCTTAAAACATTAGGGTAGGTTTAATCACAATTTTTAAATTGGAGCAGACTGGTACAAATTTGTAATTAACTTGATGTCATTGCTTTCATTTCTATTCACACATTTTCCAGAAGTGAAGATTATACCTTGCTTTCAATTTGATATGGTTGACTCGTGAATATAGCCTGTAGAAACTAGATCAACTGCACGTCTGTGCTTATATTAGATCTGTATCTGTTAGCTTCTGTACAAACACCTGGTGTGGCTATCGTGTACAGCCTCATGGTGTATGTATGAGGATAACTGCCAGAAACACCGGGGCGAACCCCTTCTCTTAGCGATAAGTGTTTGCTAGGTTCTTTTATGTGCATTTATGTGCATTTATGGCCGCCACTTGGACTGAGGAATGACATACGTTACACCAGCTTTATATGGGCTAGATACAACAGACGAAGTGGCGAGAATGACGTCACTTTTCAAATGTATCATTTTTTCGTAATTTAAAAAAAAAAGGGGAAAAAAAGGAGGGGCCTCCAAAAAGGAAGCGGGCATGGACGCTAAACATTTTTTTTGTTGGGCTATATCAGTGTCCGGCATCTTCCAAATTTGATCACAATGAAATGATTTCAACAAATCTGCTATGATTGGACTAGGGCAGATACAAATGCCATATATCAATTTTGCAAATTAAATAACTTTTTCTTTTTACCTTTGATTTTGTTTCAGTTAAAATCAAAGACGAGCTGATAGTCGTGGAGGATGAACTTGAAGTAAGCCTTTCGTATTTTTGAATTATCGAAAAGAAATTCATAAATACCTCAGACAGTTTAGCCATTCCTATTGGTCGAGAGCCCATCACGTGGCCGGTCTTAAACGGATGATAAAGACATGGCTAGCTGGTCTTAAACACTTTTCCAGTGTAGCAATAAAATGTAGACCCCTAAAAATCCAGTGCCTCTTACCGTTTCATTGGTTGAACGTTCACAATCCTCACGTAGGCATGCGCAACACTACCAGCGAGTCAGAATTTTATAGTTCTAAATTCAAAACGCAACGCGCCGGGTGCGTTCTGCGCGACATCGCTCAGAACATGCTACGCGCTCATCAATCTCCATAAAAGGGCTCTTTACATCTTACACGCCAGCTGAACACTCCATTATTTTGCTAGAGGGATGTTTCAAAAAGCATGAAGTGAACTTGTTGAACAAATCGGTATTTTTTGAACGAATTATTTGATATGTTTTACCAAAAAGGTATTTATGAATGGGAATAAATATGTGCTCAGTCGGTATTTATCACTCTGTTTAAGACCACTTAGAGTCTGGGTGCTGATAATTGCCCTCGCCTCCGGCTCGGGTAATTATCAGCACCCAGACTCTAAGACCCCGTTCCCACTTGATCCACCAATTGGGGGATCTGATCCACCTTTTGCCAAATTGCCGGATCAGATCCCCCAATTGGTGGATCAGATCCGGCAATTGTGTGTAGTGGGAACGCTAACCGTTATAAGGTGGATCAGGATCAGATCCACCTTTTCTGATCCACCTCTGGACCAGGATACAGATCCCCCAATTGGTGGATCAGATCCGGCAATTGCCGGATCACGATCAGATGGGAACGCAAAAGGTGGATCTGATCCGGCAATTTGACCTGTTAACATCCGCCCGGTGCACGAGTGGCGCGAAAATGTTGCGGTCTCATGAACGAAGATACACGTTTTCAGGCGTGTAGCTCATGTGAACATTTCCAGCGTATACAACATGCACAATAAACAACCGCTGAACTACGGGCTAGCACCGCGCATGCAAAAGCGCACGTGGTATCCGAAAACTACACTAGGCCTTATTTTTGTTGCGTGTTCGTCCATTACTAAACCTTTTTCATTGGTGAAATTTTACTTATTTTTCCATCCATAAATGACTCTGAGTCCGCACTCACCAAAAGACTTCACTTTGGCACAGAATCATGGAAAAGCTTACGAGTATGCGATGAGAATAGTGCCGATAACGCAGTACGTACGGAGGTGACAAATCTGAAGTATTGATTATAGAAAATTGGAAAATGATGTCGTAGTACATCATGTGACCGTTTCTAACCAATGAGAAGCTTCAGAACCAGGGAATCCCTTATCGATGCATTGTTCTGCCGTGATGTCACACAATGAGCGACTCTGTTGGATTTCACCTGTTAATTTATGCACGCACGGATCCTCTACGGTTCCGTGATTTATGTTGGTGAATTCGCGTAATTTTTGTCGGTGAATTCTGATAGTGCTGTTTGAAAACTGACCCATCCTGGCCTAGCATGCAACCATGCAACAATGGCACTCCCACAGAGCGCGCGTAATTCCGAACTCAGTGACCTTTCGGACCCGACATTTCCGTACGAAAAGGTGGATCAAGCATAAGTGGGAACGCGACTTGCGGTTTCGTTGCGGTAAGATAACGATCACACCAAAATGCCGGATCTTGATCCACCTTTTTTCAATTCAAGTGGGAACGCAGTGTAATTGGTCTTAAACAGAGTGATAAAAACCTCCAGAGCACACATTTACTCCCTTATTAAAAGTCACACCGAAAAAAATTATGGCCACATCTAAATGTGTAAACTTCTCCGTTTTCCAAAAAATACAGAACAAAGCTTTATTAAATGCCATCTTTTTCAAAGGGGTTAGGGTAGTTTCAGGTTTTTTATTGGTGGCATCTCTGTTGGTTTTAAATGGATGATAAAGACATGGCTGGCTGGTCTTAAACACTTTTGCAGTATCACATGAAATTTGGACTCCTTTGAAATCCAGTGCCTTTTACCGTTTTATTAGTCGAATGTTCACAATCCTTACGTAGGTATGCGCAATAGTACCAGTGAGTCAGTATTTCATAGTCCTAAATTCACAACGCACTCACCACAGCTGCATCTGTGAGTCATCGCGCAGTGCGTGCTCTCCATAAAAAGAGTTGTTTATGTCTCACTCGTGAGCTGGACACTCCATTATAGGGGTGTTTCGAGAAACATGAAGTAAACTTGTTGAACAAAATCATTTGAAATTTTTGATTTTTGACTTGTTTGGACTTTTGGACTGAAATTTTTTTTTTTTTTTACCGAAAAGGTCGGGTAATTATCAGCATCTGGGCTCCAACCAGTCTTAAACATAGTGTTTAACACCTCCCAAGCTCACATTTATTCCCTTATTTATCTTCAATGTTCCTTAATTCAATTTCCCACAATATTATCAGGACATGTCAGTCGATGAGTTGCAGGCAGAACTACCCACCAGCCAGCCGCGCTACGTCTTCCTCAGCTATTGTTATAAACACGACGATGGACGAACCTCCTACCCACTCATCTTCATCTTTGTGTCTCCATCAGGTACTGCATTCGCCTTTATGTTTTTCATTTTTTTGTAATCAAGCACCAATTGTTTTCCTTGTGAATGACGGATCCCTGTAATTCCTGAAAACCAAATCCTCATCAAAAGTTATATTATGTTACAAATCCTCATAAACCACAGAGAGAAAGTAGATCAGGTTTACATGAAAGCAACGTCAGAGTATATAGATTCTACCGATTCAAGTGCCCAATGAACAAAGATATTGAATAACTGGCAGATTGCCATCAAGGGTTGGAGAATTCAATAGGCAGAGTTCCCTTATGGTGTGCAAGGGTCACAGGTGGAAATTTCTTTGTCTATTTTTTTTATTGATATTTCAACAACATTAACACCGTGATTTTTTTTGGTGCTCTTTCCAGGGAGTAAACCAGAGCAGCAGATGATGTACGCTGGAAGCAAACTTCATTTTGTAAATGAGGTTGGCGCCACAAAGGTACATCATTGTGTATGACCATATTCATCATAAACACCGCAAAAAAACAAAGAAAGTCCACACTCATTGGTGGGGTCACAATTTGAATCTGATCGTCTCATGATAATGTCACTTATATACATTGTAGACCTATGGGGTGTTGTTAGCTACATTTTGCTACCAAAGACTGTAAAACGTCCAACACTGACAACGGTTTATGAAAAATGATGCGATTTGAAAAGTTGCAAATTTAAAGAGTATGCGATTGCGTGGAAATTGCTGCGTGACAATGTGACACTGTCCAAAACGAACGGCAGGAAATATCAATCGCACCGTGCTTGTATGCATGAGGCACGTGAAATTAAATAACCCGCGCTTTGTTCAAGCACTGTGCAGTCGATAGGGGCCATTGAATTTGCGGGGTCTAGACGCACAGACACAAATACACCGTGTATGCACACTGCACATGTGGATCTAGGTTCCCGCAATTCAGGATTTTATGTTGTTCATGCACCTTTTTCAATAATTTGAATAATAATAGAAGGTTTCGTTACTTGATAAAAACAAATATTACATTGGTTGTTAATTTTTGAAATTGCGCATTGTGTTTAAAAAGATATAGGCATGCCTCACAAGTCGTTCAGTCAAGGATACTAATTGTTCCCTGCTGGCATTGGGCATTCATCCGTGACTCTTGCAAAGCTACAGGAGATTGACAATCTTATAGCATAGCTAAAATTCCCCCCAAAACATCAATCAGTATTCTAGGTAGGTCATGTCTCATTGCATTTTGAAGAAGGATAATAAATAAGCCTAAAACAGTGGCTGAACTAACGTTTCCTGTGTAGCAGTTAACGCTGCAGCACCACCACCAACCGTACAGACTTTCTTTTTCCACTTTTCCATCCGTGGCGTTTTCTGAGCTGAAATTGCATTTGTTTGGTATAAAGCACTTGTACTGTCAGGCTATCTAGCTGTGCCATTCGCACAGGACCCTTATTTCCCCCCCCCCCAAAAAAAAGAAGAGGAACTGGAGCCCAAAACGAAATTTTGAAAAATGTTCTCTTACATGAAGAAATTTCTCAACGGTCTTGCACTGTACCGTATCCCAGCTCATTTACGTGCAAAATGATACAGGCCTTTTAGACACCTGTCTATTAGGCCAAAAAAATAAAAAGTCTCCGGTTTCTGGTATGGAGCTTGCCCAAAAAGTGGTGCGGCGACGCGGCTTTGGTTTTTTTTTTACCGGATTTTTTTTTGCTTCAAATGTCGGCTGATGACTGCAAATGTTGCCCGACTAAAATTAGTTCAAATTATATGGGAGTCCAGAGAGGCCACATAAAGCTTATTCTCAACCATAAACCAATCTAAAAACACGTTAAAATTGTGCAGCAGCAGGATTCCAGTCAGACCAGTGAGTTTGGCGGTTTTCAGACATCATCTTTCATTGAAAAAAAACCTTTTTCATTTTGCCGACGCGCATGGCTACGGCGACGCGCGCGCATACCAGAAACCGGAGACTTTTTTTTTTGGCCTTAGTAGAAGAGATGGATGTCTCAAAGGCCCTTGTCTTTTTGCATGTAAAAAAGTCAGGGTGCAGTGCACAACCGTTCAGAAATTTCTACATGGAGGAGAAATGTTTCATGTTCGTTTCGGCCTCCAGTTCCTCTTTTTTTCTCTCTGGAAAACGACATGTCCTCTGCGAATGACAATTCGTGGATAGCCTTATAATGTAAGCACTTCCTTCCAAACAAATGCAATTTCAGCTCAGAAAACGCCACAGATGGAAAGTGCAAATATGGAGTCTGTACTGTCGCGGTTGACGGCGGTGCTGCGGCGTTAACTAACCTAGCCTACTACACAGAAACTTCAGTTCGGACACAGCTGTAGGCTTATTTATGATAAGATCCTTCTTCAAATTGCAATGACACATGATCTATTAAAACTAGCCGTCAATTCATAAGGTTGTCAATCTGCTGTAACTTTGCAAGAGCCAGTTCGTGGTGTAACAAGAAAAAGGACGTAAGCAGCCCATGCACGCAAAAAGCACCTTTGGAGATAATTATCGAGCTGAAAGGTTTTGTGCTGCCATTTCTAGATTAAAAATCACATAAGGTTGAAATGTGGGGCCAATTTCATAGAGCTGCTTAAGCACAAAATTTGCTTAAGCACAAACACGTCTTGCTTAATAAAATCAGGTTACCGGCCAAAACTCCATGCGATTGTTATGCTAAGTAAACAACTGCTAAATACCAGCCACAAGCAATGTACATCGCATGGAGTTTTGGCCGGTAACCTAATTTTACTAAGCAATGTTTTTTCGTGCTTAAGCAAATTTTGTGCTTAAGCAGCTCTATGAAATTGGGCCATGGACATTCGTTAATGATTTAAATAATACGGTGCATTTTTATGTCAAAATATTACTTAATTTTGAAGTTATTTCAATTTTTATGCTACGACCTTTTAACAGGAACTTCCCAAGCCTTAAACGTATGCTTAAGTGGCATGTTAAATCCTTGTGTCCTTTTGCCGGGAACAAATTTGGCTTTGCGTACCCACTTGAGTGGGACGTTAGGGCGCTTTGAACATCTGTTGTTACATTAGAATAACACCCTTACGACCTTTTGTCGGGCACAACTAATGGAAAACCTTCTTCCGTCCTTTGTTTACTGTTAATTACGTCAGAATGACGTAGCCGATTGAGACAATATGTATATCAAATGAAAGATATTTCCAAGCTCCATCGATTACCCGAAAAATCCGAATTTGACGTTTTGACCCATTTATCGCCCTCACGCCCTTCTTCCAGGAACCCGACGAGTTGTTCACCGCACACACTATTTACGCCGCCATGTTTGTTTGCGTTATACGCCTCGCTTTGATTTTAAGATGGCGACCCTGCGAAAGGTCTATCATAAACAATACATGTATAATTTTTCTTAACAGGTTTTAGAGATTCGGAATGTAGAAGAATTGACGGAGGAGTACATTAAGGAAAAGCTTTCATTCTTCCGTTAGTGCAATCCTCATCATCAAGTCCATAATATCAGCTTGTCATCTCACAGAAGCAACCCTTGAATACTGAACTGGCTTATGCAGTAACAGAATATGAACAAGAGGTATACTACAAGTTATCCCGCGAGCGCGAGTGGAACACGGAATAATGTAGTGCGTCTGTTTCGTCCGAGTGGTATGTGAACACAGATGCACTACATTTTCCGTGTTCCACGAGCGCGAGCGTGATAACGAATTTATCTTCAAGCAAACTTGACGCACAGTACAGTTGGATGACGCAGTTTAGCGCCTGCAGCTGGAATGTCACTCGCATCTTGGAATAGCGCAATACGCAGGGTGCGATATGGACTGTGCAATACAGTATAATATCACGCTGTTGTTGCCATGGATCGACCAATCAGAATCGAGGATACAAGTTTACTTGAATATAACAGTGCGTATCCCCGTGCAATAACATTGCCACACCTCAAAGATGGCTGTAATGCAAAAGATCTATTGTTTTGCTGAGTAAAATGTCTTCAATATAATTAAGGCACAGATCTGTGTGCATGAGTATCCTTTAGTTTGTGTGGGTTGGCTCAGGGACCGCGCAGTGGGGGAACTTTTCTAGTAGGGTAGAAATGGATGGAGTTGGGGGACTTTCGATTCCGTCTCCCCGCTGTAACTTTGGTCCCCACAATAACTATTGTGTACCATGTGTGGTCCGCAAACTACGCAACAAAGATGCATGGGTTTGTTTATGGTGTAAATCGAGGACACACACGTGCCACATCATTGGTGAATCGGACAGGAACCAAATCGAGGACCACCTCGATGAGAAAACGTGTACAAAACCAACGATAGCTGTTGCTAAAAAGTACAAGCAAAGGAATAGGGAAGAGGAACAAAAGAGTATCCTCGACTTACACCATAAACAAACGTGGTAGGATTTGACTTCTTTCATTCTTTATTTTAGTACCATTACTTAATCAAAAGGGGTGCATACCTATGTTCCCCAATACCTATGTTCCCCAGTACCGATGTTCCCCATCCCTAACCCTAAGAATTTCGGGGAACATCGGTATTTGGGAACATCGGGTACCTACCAAGGTTGATCGTATCAGTGGTTGCCAATATCCATACACACCACAGTGCACATGTATAGCAGTCAGGAAGGACCAAGAACTTTTGTGATCCTTCAACCCTATCCACCCCAACTCCATCAAAATCCATCACCCCATTTTGGTGGATTTTATGGGACTTGGTCAAGAAGGCCTGGCGTGACTAAGATGATGGACTTGGGCCTAATTCTGGCCTGAAGCAGTGTTAGGGGAATCCGATTGATTTTGCCTAGCTTCCTGTATTGCTATTGTGATAAAGGCCATGTTTAGCAAGTCCATGAATGTCAACCAGTGCGTCAGTGGTGGATTCCATTATGTCATGTACAGTTTTGTATTGGACGAACAGTGATTTATGGATTTTGATGGACTTGGTCCAGTTGCTAGTAAAAGACGCTAGGGAGTTATAGGGTTAACATTAGGACACAGGCACGACATACGTCATCCATCTACCAGTAGGCAACCAATTCAGTCCAACTTGCCCTCTGGTGAGCAAGACATTAAGGGGGGGGGGGAGGGTTTAATGGTTTTTATTGAGTCCCTTAAAAGGCTTTGAATCAGTTTGAACTAGTTATGACCATACCGTCCCTAAAGCTTGACACAAAATGGACGCTACATGCAAAGATGCATTCAACTCATATCTGTTCATTTATGAAAGTGCAAAGATACCTGGGCGACTTGAAGCCAATTTTGTGTCCAAACGAGGTTCATAATTTGTATTTGCAGGTTAATGGTTTATTAATTGTTTGAATGTATCCATTTCATAATATCGTAACGTTTTTAAAGATGCATTATGCATTCGTATTATAAGATTATTTACTCTTAAAAGATTATATGGTGTGCTGTGGCCTCGTGGTAAAAGCGCGCGAGTCCAGTCATGGGGCGTGTGCCCTTGAGCAAGGCACTTTGTCACTCATTGCTTCTCTCCACCTAGGAGTAAATGGGCACCTGTGCGGGCAGAGATGGTTATTGTGATTGAATTAGCTTGCTTGCGCCTAACAGGCAGCATCGAGCTGTATACTAACCTAGGGAGCTGAGATGGTATTTGGAATGTTTAATTGGCCCAATGATCAGGGGTAATAATTATACTGTAAGCGCTGTGATTTAGTTTACTAATAAGATAGTTTTTAAATGCCGATTATTATTATTATTATTATAAGATTAGGCTATCTGTGCTCTATTTGGAGACAGGAACATTTCCGTAACAATAGGCACACCGTGTCCAGTGTTTTTTTGTTTTTTTTTATGAAAGTGAAACAACTGCATTTTCGCATCTAATTTTTAAGACAATGATGCTCACAGTGATGCATGACCCAGAAAACCTAAACACGGTATCATTGAAAAGCATAGAAATTACGCTTTCAGATGATACCAGTTTTATAGCCAGTAAACATATCGTCTGTCCATACTCCATTCTTTGAAGTTGGGTTTCCTTTTTTTTTAAACACCCTGTATAGCAGAAAATGTTATGCCAATGGCAAGCTTGTTCTATTACTTGGTTACATTCATACGTGCATTTGGGAAACCTTTTTAATACTAGGGGAGTTAAACCGAGCACACTTGTAAGGTGTTTCGCAGAAAACCAAATAGTATAGGGACCTACAGTGAAATCTCGATAAGTCAAACCTCAAGGGAGCAGGTTCAAAATTTGACTTAAGAAGAGTTTTGAGTTAAGTAGGGTTGTATGTCATTGTTATACTACTGAAGGCAATAGATTCTTTGTTTGACTTAACAGTTGTTTTGAGTTATCAGAGTTTGACTTGTAAATCAAGATATCAAGATTTCACTGTATATGGAATAGACGGTTGCACATGCAGCAAATTAAACTGCATCTCGGCCTCCAGATTCTGACCATTCAGTGGGTGCCGTCCATCGGGTCTTAGGTAACCTGTTATTGTATTACAAACACATGGCAGCACACTGACCAGTCAACAGCTTTGGCTGAATTTCTGACTAAGTGACATCACAACTTCTAAGGGAGGCTCCGATTGGCTGGTACGCGGGGTCGCATCCAATTTACATACACAGATATATCAGACATTCGTAGTGTGGTTCTGCCCCCGCGAACGTCAGATCCTTAGACAAACAACCAAATGGCAGTAGCTGAAATCGCACATGTAGAAAATAGACTTGTAATGTTTCTCACAAATGTGCCTTCACATTTGGCAGCTTTTCTGTAATTATTGCGAAAAGATATTATCTGGGGGAAAAAACTCTTGCCTCTGAAGAATAGGGCTATTATTATAAGACAATTAAATTAATTTGATACTGTCCTGTGAAAGATGGCAAATTTGACAGGGATTGACATTTTTGACATTTACTGCACATTTTGACTTTATTTTGTCACTTAAGGCCCCAAATCTGAGGTTCTTGTTTCTGGTACATTGATTAGGGCTGTTCTGAATATGCCGAATATTTGAATATACGATAATGAACCAAATACTAGAATAGCTTTTTGCTGCTTTGAATATTCCCAAACCAAACAAAACCTATAGATCATATCGATCGCCACACGCAAACTTTAACTGGCGCACTCTGCATGCAACTTTTGACTGGCGCAGCAAGGCAAGCATTTGCATCTGGCAGTTGCGAATATCAAAATATTTGGTCAAACTTAGTTTTGATTTATCAAATACTAAATTATTCAAAACTAGACAGCCCTAACGTTGATCTAGCTAGAAATCGGTGCAATGACGTCTGTTCTATAATAAACATATCCTGGAATGCACATATCAAAAGGGGCGATATCTCATTCTCTAGCGTACCAGATTTGTTAAATACAAAAAGTGTGGAGAATGGAACCAAACCCACAAATCTTGCAACAAAGTATGATTCCAATTGATCCATCAGTATTTGCCGTGATTGAACAATCTGTTATCATAGTTGGGGGGGGGGGGAATAAAATGTAGTCAAAAATGAGATGAACTGACTAGAAAGTAGTGGGCCTAAGATAAAATTGTAAATTGTATTATTTGTTCTATTATGTGATGTGCTCTATTGAATACTTATAACACTTGCAGACTGTATAGGAACAAATTCCAGAAGGATAACATGTAACAACAGTGTACTCGTGTTTTTTAAATGAGGTATGTGGAATTTCATGAACATGACTGAAAAGAATTAAATTTTATAGAAGGAAACAACAGGAGCACACTTGTCATTGTTTTTTGGTCTTGTTTGGATGTGAATATTGCTTACTGGTACACAGAATAACTAAAACGAACAGTGAATTCAGCTGTATGATTTATTTTGTCAATTTATAATTAGAATTCTTTAATAGCACATCTTTGTTTTCTGTTTTTTTTGTTACACGTGAAGCTTTAAAACTGCAGTGGATATTCCAGTGTGTAAACATATATTCACACAAGCAGTGGCATTTGTAGGATTTTGCTTTGGGGGTGGGGGGGGGGGGCAAGCAGACTCTGTGCTGGAAGGTAGCCGGAAATTTTTTGGTTACGTCTCGATAGTCTGAAGTCACATTGGTCTGAAGTCCCATTGGTCCGAAACATAATATTGTGTAGTTCCACTTGTTCAGGTTGACTGACACTAACCCTAACCCTATGGGATGTGGGACCAATGGGACGTGGGACCAATGGGACGTCAGACCAATGGAATGTATAGAGCAATGGGCCGTCGGACCAATAGGACTTCGGACCAATGGTACTTAGGACTATAGAGACGCCCCCAAATTTTTTCAGGTCATCAGCTGGCCGTTGATAAATCAAAACGTGGGACATCATTGGACATTAGGGGGTATTGCACCATGCCCCCCAACCAAAAAACCCTAAATATGCCACTGTTCATTTCAACATCCGTATCTTGTACCTTCTACTACGTGTCCAAAAAACATGTCCAACTTTTGATCCCAAATAACTCTGTTGTTTACCAATGGAATTAAACCAAAATTTCAGATCATGTAAACAAACTATGGCAAATTTTCTGGAGCGAGTTTGTCATCAGCTTTGTGCAAGAGAGTGAGATTTAAATGCCATATGAAAAAAAAGTCACTTTCAGAATGTTGATACAGTGCTGGAGATGGTGGCAGAAGGCGCGTGCGGCGGCCGGAAGCTGAAGGAATGCAGGATCACCCCTGGTGTTATTGCACACCTTGATCGTGTGTTGCGGCAAACGATCGAGGAGGTGTGCAAAGTCTCCAGCTCTGTATCGACATTGGAGGACACCGAGTTGAAAGTGGCAGATTCTGAAAGTGAGAATTTTCGTATGGCGTTTACATGTGTAAATCGCTCCTTAAATTTGTCATGTCTTGTTCTATCTGAAATTTTGGTTGCCACTGGTAAACAACAGAGTTATTTAGGATCAAAAGTTGGCAATGGTAGGACATGGTTTTTTTTTACACGTAGTACAAGCGTTGTTTACGTTTGTGTTTCCAAACTTTGAAAAAGTTATTTTTAACAAGTACAGTGCGTAAAATGCATGTCAAATGACTGGGGGGATGGGCTGGGCCGGGTCGATTCAACCACCCACCCCTGAAAAATGAGAAAAGGATACACCAAGTGCTGAACCCAACTAAAAGGAACCGATTTGAATACAGAAACATTGCAAGATGAATGTCGTGAACAGAGACCATGTTCCCACACATACCAATACTTATACCTAAACACCCATTCCAAAATTTGTATCCTTGTGGAGACATTTCTTTGTTCCCGTGTAGTAAAGTGTTCAATTTTGAAAGTGAATTTTCAAAATGCTCTTATTTTAACCAGAATAAGTTTCCTGGGCTGAAATTTGGAATTAATATCCCTTTTCTAAAACTCTTCCATCTGCGACAAATAAACACACCTTGGAAATTCCTAGTTTTTGAGTAAAACCCATATATCTATTTCGTGAAAACCTTGTGGAGACCTATTCATCTATAGAAATTGCCCTGTGGAGACCTTTACAATGTTTTGTTCACTATTGTGTGTGAGTCTCCACAAGGCAGCGAATTTGTGGTCAATAGTCTAACAGTGCTCAATTTCAACCAAACAATGTATAGTCCTACATGGCAGTGGCAGATATCATTTCTACTTTATGAAAATATGATATATAATAAATATATACTAAAACAAATTTTTACTATAATAAAATACAAAAACTACATTCTAACAAAGATCTACATAAAGTACAGTGGTTTTTAAGAGGTAAAGGTGCACATGTGTTAAGGAACTGGTGCCAATTTATCACTGAACAGAGATGTAAAAATGAAAATTTTTTTTTTTACAGTGTTCTTGTTTTGCTGCATAACATTTTTTTTACCTGAAGCATGTAAAGTGAACTTTAAGAAGTTTTATCTTTACCCAATAGGCCTAACAATTTTGTTTTTACCATGTTTACTTGGAGAATATCCTAATTCAGCCATATTACAATATCAGCTTTATAAGCAAAACAGTTCGCTTCACAATAGAACGCCTTCAGACGTTAGCTTTTGTATTGTAAATTTTTGTTTTTCTTAAAAAACTGCATTAACAGGAACCCATGTACATTATAAAAAGCAAAATTGATTTCTACTTCTTTGCACGATGTACATACAGTCTTGTACTGAAGAATTTTACATTATAACTTAACCTGAGTTACTAACTTCTATCAAAACAAATCTTCTTTGATCTTAACAGAAAGCTTGAGCTTTTTAGATCAGAATATGTATATCACCCATTCACATGTGCCATGACTTTATTGCACACGCACTTCACCATGTTCGTCGAGTTTCAGCCTCGCCTTGGCTTATTTAGGAATGTATACGTCATTGCATGGTGTGTGTATGTACTCTACTGATTGTATTATCCCACCCTCGTCACCAAACAGGCTGGATGCAAATATGTACACGGACGCCACTTCCTTTAGATATAGACACGTAAGGGGGCATAGCTTTGTGGGCTTGTATTAAAGAAATAGCAGTGGTGGCCAAAACACTATTTTTGAGTTTCTGCTACATGCATTAATTTACCGTACATGATCTGAATTTTTTCTTACAAGTCTAATTCACAATTTTAAGGTCTGACAAAACCTTCTACACGTATCAATGTGGGGAAATGGGCAAGTTTTGGGCTACATGTACATCTTTTTAATTTGTTTGAATGACTGAGTAATTTTAAAGCTTACTATTCTTTATATACATGTACATGTGCATGTAAGTGCATAAATCTACAACCCACAAATAATGTACAGTATATAGATGGACGTGTAATGTTAATGTTGCAATGTGTTTGTAAAAATATGCATGAAAACGTCCAGAGCACACGGTGTACTGCTCTGATCAAGCTTACAATATCAGCAATTTTGGCAGTTTTTGATTAAAATTACAATTTTTGTTTACAAATTTTTACATCATGCTATTGAACATGGAGTTGCATATATTTCTTTATATTTGCAAATATGATTTAAAAATACTTTTGGAGTTTATTATACACGCTTACAATTATGTGCGTTTGGCTTTTATGAAAGACAATCATTAATTCGTATTCGTCAGCCTATTTGAAACTCAAGAACGCAATGGAACAATTTGATTAAAAAACATTAAAATATCCACAAAACTGGCTTTTTACATCGACATGTAAATGTTTATGGAAATTACATCGATATATTTTGCAATCTATGATGATATTTTGACAAAAATATTGAAGTACCACTTATGAAAGGAATGATTTCAAATTTCAAATTGCTTGATAAATTACAAAAATAACGCCACCCACTAAAATGTGCTTTGGCAGTTTGATATAAAAAAATGGATGACATGTGCATAAAGCATGTGAAAATATAACATTATTTGAATTCACAACTTTTAAAATGTGTTTTTACAAAATAACAACATAGAAAAATGGAATGCAGAGTTTAAATGGAATGATTTTGAAATTTTAGCAAAAAAATATCTCAAAGAAATTTTTATGTGCAAAAATATTACAGCACAAAATGAAAGAGCTAAACTTCCGTGTATCAGATTTGCTTCGGTAACAAAATTACAAAAATTGCTGCATCGTTGTTTGTGCATAAAAATATGAAAATATGAAATGGAAAAATTATGTATTTCTTACACACTATACAAGTGTACATGTACATATATGTATTTATTGGTCCTACATACCTATGTACAGGTGCATACATGTATCTTTCAATCAAACTGAAAGAATTCTACATGCTACAAACAAGTGCTCGACAAGAAACATACAGCATGAGTTCAGAGCCTAGACAGTGTACATGAATGTTGCTTAGATAATATACACACACTTTAATGCTACACGTAAATAAAAATAAATATTACATTTGCTAAATTAATACAGTCATATTACACTTTAAAATATTCAGCTAAGGCCAAAAAAAAACACTTTTGCTTCCGGTTTCCCTACCTACATGTACCCTATTCTGGTAGACCCTACCCTAATTTTTTTATGGGGAAAATGTGGGAAAAAAATACCCCAAACCATCAATTTCTATCTTATGATCGTAGGCCTACACCCCCAAAAAATTGGAAAATACAAATTCCCTACCTATCTACCCTTTTTCGAATGCCATATAATCAGAAGCAGAACTATTTTTTTTTTTTTTGGCCTAAACCAACTACTCAGTGCAACTTAAAGTTTGTTCAAACGTGTTCTTTAACACCACAAGTCCGAGTTGCCAAAATTGGCTGTCAAAGTAGCCAATAACACATATTTGAAATGGTTGCAAGTTTTGTTTAAAACCACAAGATCTGTTGCCCACATACATTTGGATCTGATGATGCCGGATATATTGTCCCTTGTATGTTTATTCAATACGAGGCTTCGCCCTGCCCACTACGGAGGGGGAGTCGGCTTCGCCGCCTGTTGCTCGCTTCATGGGCGAGAGGTGGTGAAGCCAAGCAACTTGTGAACATACACTTTACATTACTCTCAAGGACAAGGCATTGTGTTTCCCTTTGTCCCTGTAATAAAATTAATATAAGAGACGCACACGTGTTGTTGCCCACATGCGCAGTGGGCTGGCCTTAATGGATCAGTCTATTGGTAGAAGTCAAACGCCAGAACAAATAGATCATAAAGAAATTCCATCTGCATTCTACAAGGCAGGCCGCGCACTTCCTTTCTGTTCTACAAACCTGTAAATCAAACGCCACCTCTTGGCATTAAGCATGCACTCCACTTTGACCAGCCATGTCCAAATGACAAATGTAGGACTTACCGCCAATCTCAGACAGTACTTTCCATTTCAACTGTACTTTGCGAGGATGCTGCATGTATGCCAGAATCCTCACCAGCGTAGCTTCCAGAAGGACTCCAGAGTTTCTTCTTGGCTAAGTTAGAAGCCAGGACTCCCCCCTCCGTCTTGCCATCACTGTGGAGGTTCCTCCGTGTTGGGGGCTGCGACAGGGTACGGTTTAACCGCGGCATGCAGTCATCATCTCTCTTATGTGCTCCAAAATTACGAAAGTCTAGTCTCTGAGGCAGACTTGATTTCCGAGAGTATTTGGGATTGTCGATATCGTTGAAGGTTTTCCCTCTCTGGGATCCTTTTTCAGTTTCCTCGGAATCTAGATCAACCGATATGGAAGGGTGACTGTCTGCTATGACACTCGCGAATGCAAAAGGAGGGTCCTCCTCACTAGCAGGGTCCAAGAAATCGTCAGATTTTCTGACTTTGCTACAAATGTCGCCAGTGTTGATTGGCTTGTGCTTTTGCAGGCAATGCTGAGATCTGCACTGATCGTCAAGATAGCCATCATCACTGAAATCATCATCGCCATCACCGTTATTGTCGGACGACATCCCACTGGAATCGAGATCATTTTGTGGGGTCTGTCCGCAATGCTTATCTGTGTCACTTACTGTAATTGCCACTGCTGCGGCAGCAACTGCCGAAGAAATAACGCCCCCTTCTACCGGGTGGTTGTCGGCTAAAACATCAGCCTGCTCCTCCATGATCTCCAGCCACGGCTTTCGCCGCTTCCTCAAAATGTTTGCAAACCGTTGCCGGAAAGTGAATTGAGCAGGCTTTCTCTGCTTTGTCCGTACACCGTGAAACACGATGGCCATGATGCCAAGCCCCGCAATTAAATAAAGGGTGGTTCCTATTTTGTACACCCACACAAGGACAGTGCTGTCGAGGACATGCTGTGTTGCTACATAGTCCCCGAGTCCAATAGTGCTCAACGAGATGAAACAGTAGTAGTGCGCCACCGAGAAGTCCCAACCTTCTATGTACGAAAACACAGTGGCTGGTATGATGATCACAATAACGTAGGCCGGTATGACTAGAAGGATACCGCTAGCCACTCGACGTACCTTGTGGTGCTTTAACACATTGACGAGACGGGTATCCAGACGCGAGGCGGCATTGATCAGTCGCTGTTTCCACTTGGAGCTGATTTCCGATACCAGGACAGCCACGAGTGGAATGCCGAAGCATGCATAAAAAATGCAGAAATTCTGGCCAGAGGAAGTGGCTGGAGATAGGTGGCCATATCCTGTCAATGGAATCAAAATGGATTGCAAACATCGACAACCAGGAAATATGTTCAAATTCTAAGTACAATTGTGCCCTCGAGCATTTGTGACTACAGAGTTAGGGGGGGAGGGGCTTTAGCCTCCCCAAACTTTTGTCTAGCCCCCCCCCCCCCTAAAAAAAATACAATTAATTGTGAGATGAAAGGGTGTACAAGTGCCATGGGAAATGGCTGAAAAAGGGGAAAAAAGGACGCTATGATGGCGCCACTTTTTTTTTTTGATACCAGTTCCACACATCTGCCTACATGTACCTACACCAATTCATAACGACTGTGATATTCCATGTATTGTATTTTCAAGTCACTATTTTTTCATGATGTTTGATGACGCCTCAAAATAAATTATAACAAAAACACAAGATTATAAGATGGAATTTCGCGTCGGGGTGATATAAATCAAATTACATTAAAAAAATGTACATCAGATTCGAACCGGCGAACTGATCCCGTTAGCTCGTTGGTCGAGTGGTAAGACATAGACTGCACTAGAAAGCAGGAGGTCGTGGGTTCAAGTCCCACCCGAGTGATTTTTTCCAACTTTCACTTGGGAGGTACATGTAACACGCTGAGTATACAGTGTTTAAAACGTCGGTGTAGGGCAAAACCTAATTTGAAAAACAAAAGATGTTTCGGCATTTGCCGAAACAGCCAAAAACATTTTCTTTAGTGAAAACAAGGCTGTTTCGGCAATTTAGCCGAAACAGCCAAAAGAGATAATCTTAAGAATATATAAGATGACATCATGTATGAAGGGTCTAACCCCTCTTAAATATTGGATTTAGAACCACACCTGAAACATACCTATAGTTGTAATGACAGTAGCTGAGAAGAAGAAAGCATTGGCCAGATCCCAGCGAGACGATGGCAAGGTGTAATTCTCCTGTCCAACCATCTGCTCCACGCCAATGGAGGCAGCATACCACACCTCCAACAGCACCTCCCGAAACTCTGAGACGTTGACACAGGGGTTGCGCTCGACGAACGCCTCCAAGCGGTTGTGCAGGTCGGACTTGATGCGCTCCTCATGCGCTGACTCGATGGCTGAGAAGATGGAGGCGCCGATGAACAGGTAGACGAAGGTGACAGCGAGCAAGGCGAGGACTCTGCGGCCGGCACCCATGGTCGTCCACGTGATAACAGCATGGTGCGGCTACCAGCTGATTTTCCCTACAAAGTAGGAAATTGTAAGTCCGAGTACCTGATAAAACAAAACAGAGCAAAAATTAAAATTTCTGGAATGCTCCTCCTTTGTTTGAAGAATTTTGGAAGTTAAATACTAATTTTCACTGACATATGTACATAATGAAGTTTGAATTATTTACTGTACTTAAAAATAAGACTATTTATTAAGCACTTAATTGTTTTTAAAAAGCACAATATAATTGTAAAAGTCCATTAATGCTGCGTCGATGAGTTCACTGTAAAACATAATCATGTTAAGACCAAACAATAGTAACTGGTTCAATCTATATTTGGGTTGAGACAAATCAGACAATCCCAATCACAGTGTAACACACATATGTACATCAGGCATGCAACTGGGAATTCAGAAAAAAAACGAGGAAATTCCAAACCATACAAGACTTTGTACAGTGTCTTTCAATTTGTAATGGCATTTGTGAGAAGTAAAAAACGAGGAAATCAGCGGATCCAAGGAAAAGTTTCATGCCTGATACATGTAGACCCAGTAACTGCGGCGTTAGAACTCTAATTTTGACTTTGGTCGGTCATGCAGCTGACCAAAGTCAAAATTAAACAATAAGAAGGATTAAAAAAACAAAGGATTTCTAGCATCCAGGTTATGCTGAATTCACCTGTAGCCGAAGTCTATATTAAAAATATGCACAGTACCAGCATATGAAGAAGTGCAGCCAACAAGTTGGAATCAATCGATCTTGAATCAAACTTCTGAAACTAAGAGCGTCGAGTATGCAAAGTTAACTCCGAACAACATTAGTGCAACAGGAGGCCTATGGTGTCCGGCAAATAATATTACACCAGCTTTTCTGAATGGCGTGATCTGTACATGTACACTGCAGTGCAAAATTAAACTCATCCATTTGGCTTGATGCCAAAGCAATGATGATTGATGCTTGGAGGTTTACAAAAGGTAAAGGTAAACAATGAAAATGGATCCAATTGTTGTCAGTGTTGACACAAGAAATCCTATCAAAATCCCATCAATTCTTTAGAAATAAGGTCATGAACTCTGATAAGTCACCTTGTGCTGCCTTCAGCTCATTTCTTTTGCAATTGGATAATTGTGGGCTGAATGGGTTGTTTTACAGATGGGTCCTGGCTGCATAATTACAGGAATTTAAGTCTGGCCGGTCACACGGCACATCAAAATTTTGCTCCCTTTTAAAAAAAGTGTAAACCCCCCCCCAAAGTACATTTACAATTAGCAAAATATTTATCATAATCGCAGGCATCGCCAAACCAATAAGAATAGAAGGAGTGTGCAGGAAAACCATTTTGCCGACACTCTGTGTTGGAAGGTCACCAGGCCACATAGTGTTTTTTCACGGGTCTTGCACTTGTTGCATGATCCGGTTTGTAAGTGTGACATCATTTCAACTTAACCATGCGTACTGCACACGGTGCAGCGTTGGAAACTCTGGAACCCGAAATAGTGCGAAGTAGCCTGTTCAGCCAATGCAGGGGCAGATCCAGGAATTTTTGCAGGGGAGGGGGTTATCAGCAAAATAATCTGAAATGTAGACAGGTTTTTTCTCCGGACACTTGGCCTCCGAAAATCAATGAGGGGTGGGGGCTTGTAGTCGTACTAAACTTTCAATGGGGACGCTGTTCAACTCCGACGATTAACACTATATTACAGAATAGTGTACAACTACCCGCTAACCAAGCTGGCTCGATTCCGTATTTTGTGCACAGGTGGCTAGTATTACCAGTATAATTTTTTGGGGTGTCACAGCAAGGGGGGGGGGGGTTCACATTATAATTTATGAATTTCTATGATTTTTTTTTTTTTTGACAGAGTTGGGGAGAGGGTTTGACCCCCAAAACCCCCCCTCCCCCCCCCCCCCCCAGATCTGCACCTGCAATGGGAGCCAATAATCAGTAATGCGCGCTCACATGAATGACAAGGTCACTTACGAACCGGATTTACATGTCCACAGGTTACGATAATCTAATCTACCAGTAACTCAACAGTGATATTGTCCCATAGACATGATAGATCAGCTAGGAATCTATGGTCGTGCCGACCACAAGGCCATTACGTCAGTATTACCATGGAGCTCCCCCCCTTTTTATAGCTCCATGGTATTACTTGTGTTGTCAATCGATTGTTTCAACCTTGAATAAACAGGAAAGTTAGCTGCAAAACTTAAAAGAATTGACCAAATATTTAATTAATTTGTTCAATAAAGTACTAATTTCCAGACTCAATTGGGCACATTAAGATAGATCATCAAAGATAATAGTTAATACCGTTCATTTTGAAGAGAGTACACACGACATATTGTTAATATACATTATACACACATTATTTTGGCAAGAAGTGGCTAGGAAATTGGTTTTAAGAGGAACTTGGTTTAAAGTGGTGGAGGGTAACATTCATGCAGGGAAAAGTTCCATACTCGGATGTCAATTTATCTGCTGCCAAACATATTAATTGTCACCTCACCTTGTCATTTGAACCAAGAGAAATCCAGGAAGCTGTGTAAAGGTGAAAAAAATTTACTCAAAATGTGTTTTTAGAGCACATTGTGGATGCATACGTCGTGCAGAACTAACTTGAAGCAGCCGGTCAGTGGCTGAAAAGACAGCGGTACGTTATACATGTGACATCAACAACCATGACGTTGCATGAGCCTGCCAATGATAGTGCAATACGTCATTATGAATATTTATTTTCTCATGAATATTTAGTTTATTTCAATGGATACTTCAAATACGTCCAAAGATTGATTATTGCAACAGCGATCGTACGCGGCCTAGCGGTTAAGAGTCTCGTGTATCAAGCAAGCGTAAGAGGTTCGAATCCCGATGAAGTAACTGACTGAATAATAAATAGAAATTAAGGAAAGGAGAGGGTGAGAGTAGAGGAGGGAAAGTGGAGGAATAACCATAAAAGATGTAACTTTTGGCACTAGAAAATTAATTGAAAAAAGTGACGTCCCAGTACGGAATTTTTTCCTTTATGCATTGCCAGTAGTCAGTTGGTAGGTGTTGATCATGTTGATGCCTTAGTTTCCTTCGTTTACCCCCCCCCCAACAACCTCTGGCCCGCCCCCGCCTGCTGCGTGCGCCAGGTCAGCTGAGCAGTCACTAGTATTACTAATATTAGTCAGTCTATTTCATTTTCAAGTTCAACCATGGACATGATGGAGCTATCATCATGGCTATAAAATCAAGCGGAAAGAAATTAATGTTGCAAACCGACGTCACTTCAGCGGTTGTGAAGTTGATGGAGAGTCAAGAACATTGTCTAAACAAAATTGGAAACGTTTCTCATCTCACTTTTTTACAAAATATATTTATACACTTTGGACGCATTATTTTCTAATTAGAGATGGTGGAAGGGGATCCCCAAAAAGCGGAGCTTGTCGAGTAGAGATCCCCTTTAACATGGATTAGGGTAAACTGGGGTAAAAACGCCCATGGGGTAAAAACGCCCACTTGACTTGTTTCCACTGCTAGTAAAAAATGACAAGATGAATTGTTCAATGGAATATATTTTTAATAAGTACAATGTAGTTAAAAACTAATAATAAAAACAATTAAATTCATTAACATATTTGAAGGGTATGTAGGTGCTGTTGAAAAAAATATTTAAAAAAAAGTTTTAAAAAATGGCCTTCGAAGGTTTAGCCTATATCGCTTAAAATTATTGTATAAAAAAAAGTATCTTATATTTTTATTATTCTTTAGTTGATATTAAGAAGGGTTAATAACATCATTCTGTAATCTAGTGTTAATAATCGTCGAATTTGAATATCCCCCCCCCCCCAGTTTTTGGTTTTATAGAGGCAAAGTGTCCGGAGAAAAAAAACCTGTGTACATTTTCTGATTTTTTTTGCTGATGAAATCCCCCCTCCCCCAGTGAAAACTCCGATCCGCCTGACAGATTGCATACATGTAATTTCAGGTGTTCCAGAACTAAATGCCAGTCTTTCAGCAATACTTTTGTTAGCTGCTGGGTTTTGATGTGTGGTGTGTAGATTAACTTGAAGACTAGAGGTGTTTCTTTTGGTTGTGTTTCATTCATGATGTATTGCTCACAGATTTCAAATTGTACAAATGTATGTCTTTTATGACTGTCAATTTCCTCTTTCTTGTGGTTACAGAGTAGAAGTTTCTCCATGAACGCATTTCTTTTCTCTAAGAAATATGTCTTGTCGTCACAGAAATGTGCGTATCTTAGTACTGTAGTTCTCCTTTGATTAAGCCTTAGGTTACCAGCAGTAGGCTAGAAGCACAATATACAAAAATGCCTAATAACATGGAACTATGATTTGGCTAAACAAGATTGAAATAGATTTTTCAATATTGGCAGGTTTTATCATAACCTACAAGTTTTTTATGGGTGAATTATGTACGCTAATGTTCCACTTCCTTCCACATAAAAATACCTGTTTCAAATGATCAAGTTTGTAGTTATAATTAACCAGTTGTGTTTGAAAAGTTACTTGTATTTGATGAAGTATCCCTCCATATTAAATTAATTACAAAAATATGACTATACTACAGGGAAACCTGTGGTATAGCAATTTCTTTTTTTTATAAATGTGGGCGGGCGTTTTTACCCCGAGGCCCGGGTAAAAACGCCCGCCAAACTTCCTCCCGAAAAGGGGGGAAAATTTCCCCTTATCAATATAATGACCATGATATTATATTTGCACCTGATAGAGGAGACATGTATTGCATAAAACCACACATTTATTTCCTAGTGTCTCCATGCAGTACTAAGATATCTAACAAAAACCTCAAAATCGGGCGTTTTTACCCCAGTTTACCCTAATACAAACATTTAATGAAAAACAAATGAAAAACAATTGAACGTATAAATTTTAAATTGTACATAACACACGGAAAAACAATATTGCTGATCAGAAAAAAAAAAAGAAATACAGAGTAGTAACCCAGTAAGAAGATTAATCTGAGCTATTATAATTTGATAGTAAATTCGATTTAAGTTTGGATTTAAATAATGGAAGGCTAGAAGTGCCCTGGAGTGATTTATGTAAGGACTTCCAGTACTTCGGGCCTTCATGCCTAATTGTCTTTTTACAAACAGTTGTTCTTGCAAATGAAAAATGAAATTCTCTACGTTGTCGGGTAAAATGGTGATGTATAGTTTCGTTTCTGCAGAACATTTGTGCAATGGGATTTGGAAGTAAATTATTATTCAAACGATGCATGAAGGCTCCAAGCTGAAGTGAATAAATGTCATTGACCTTGAGTGTTTTATGTTTACAGAAAAGAGGATTTGAATGTTCAAGTCTGTCGACAGAATTAATAACTCTCAATGCCCGTTTTTGTAGGTTAAGAATTCTATTCCCATAACTAGCTGCACAATTCCCCCATGCTAGGATACCATAGTTCAAATAAGGCAACATCAATGTATTATACAGCATAAACAGTACTTCCTGTGGGAAAAAGGCTTTGAGCTTACTAATGACACCTATATTTCTAGAGATAATAGCACAAATGTTGTTAACTTGAATTTTCCAAGAGAGAGTAGGATCAATATATAATCCCAAAAAATTTACACAATCAGAATAGGGCAATTTTTCATTTTATGTTATCGATATAAATATCAGGTAAATGGGACCATGTTTACTGACCTTCATTGATGAAGAAAAAATGGTGTCAGGTTGCAACATTCTTGCCAACACGGAAATGTAAAGGTGCTAATTCTCTCACCAAATAGCCCTCCCTTTTCTTGACTTCACCTTCTCTTCTCAGTAAAAAAAAATGAAACTCATCATCAGCTGATCTTAACGTAGACCCGTGAACGTGGCGGTGATCTTAACATGATGTATTCCATTTCCTGCGCACATTTACTACGCCCTCTATCGATATAACGTCCGGCCAAAAAATGGAGGCGCCAGAAAAGTTCCAAGTCAAGGCCTCATTGATCGGACGCAAACTACTTGGCTCAGTCTACTTTAATTTCGCGTGTAACATCAGCCGACTAGCTTATTCGTCAACACATTGTTAAATTCCCAATCTAATAAAAAAAAAACATGTTTCAGCCTGCTTCAAATGTTACACAGGCGAATTTTAATAAATTAAGTTTGTTTTAAATTTGAAAACTTCCTCCGATTTTAGCCTCTAGAGGGGACACCACTCGCATTACCCGGCCTCTAGACTTTTTGCCTATTCTTCTTTTTAATCGAAATAACGTGTGATAAGACCTAAACTCGGAAATTAAATGAAAAATAAATTATTTCAAATTTAAATTTCTAAATAACTTGTTCTGCCAAAACCTGATGCTTTGGACTGCTTGAGAGGACATGGCGAAAAATCGAGAGCAAAAAGAAATTATGTTCGGTATTTTTTTTTTATTTCTAAATACGTCTCATGCAAGTACGGTGTAATATTACCAACAGACCGTAATTTTCTCCCAAATTATTGCATCATGCATGATATTTGTAAAGATGTATACTATTTCAAGAAATATATTCTGACATCCCGCGTCACGTACCCGGGTAAACTTCAAATGGGTATAATTTCCCAAGATTTGTTTAAAATCAAATTATTAATTTAACTGTTTTTTAAATAAACCACAAAGGGAAACTGACTGGGTGCGTTATAATAATTTTAAAGTTGAACAAAGGATTTGGCTGGAGAGGGGTTTGAACCTGAGACCTCCGGGTTGCCGTTCTGGCGCTCTACCAACTAAGCTATCCAGTCCCATGGCCTCAATACGTAAAAAAAGTGTAACTTGAGGGGAAAAAACGCATTTGAGAGAAATCAGTTTTAAAGTTCAAGGCCTTCTATTTGTTTTCATTTTACTATCAAATAAACTAATTTTTCGACCACATGTTGTAAATAATGTTGTTAACATACAGTAGAAATTTCAGTTTGTCCTCATTAATTTTTGAGAAAAAAATATTTTACCATGAATTATCACAAAATAAAAAGGATTATTTTGGTAAAAGGATGTATCTCAAGCTGAGAAATCAGACACTTTGACGATGCCGGAGCATAACACACTATTAATATGGCAAAAAGACGGATAGTTGCGCCCTTTGCCTCGTCACATCTAGCACAAAATTCTGCATGTCATGTCCTTTTGTCAAAGAACCTGATCAATGCATGCACAATTTTGCATGAAAAACGCCCTCTGCTATCTTCGAAATGGAAGGCATTATGGACTTGAAAGTTCGTTAAATGCAAAAAAAGTGCCCCGATTAAACCAAAAGTGACTTTATCTCAAAAAGGCTTGAAGTACAGTTATACCCTTTTGCGGTGAGGGCCGCCCTGGTGGTTGCATATCTTGTCAATATACTCATTAGTGACTCAAGGAGTTGAATTCATGTAGGCTTAATTCACTATTGAATTTTACTGAGCCCAAATGTTTACATATTTATTTGCTATACTTTTTCTTTTATTTAGTGAAGTAATTTATCATTGGGATTCTTCTTATAACTAAATTCAAACAAACAGAACAGTACAAGACTGATTTTTTCAAGATCGATCAAAAACTGCCAGTTCACATCCATTGATGATCATCCATCTAGATCAATGTTCACATCATTCATTTTCACGGATATGACCAACAGAGGGCGGCAGATAAGTTACGCCGCTTGGTAAGGAAAAAATGCAACGATCTTTCCGATTGGTTCATTATTCAGTCTCAGCGCCAGATTGACAAATCACATTTGCTGTAACATTGTTATCTTCCACAGGTGCGATTGTGTACGGATTCTTTGGCAACGAGAAAAATGGCGAAAAGTGGGTTGCTTCGCGTTTCGAAGACCTTTCCGATTTAGTCTAACGTTACGTCTCGGAAGAGATTGATAAAGTGGTAAAGCTAGTTTCATATTGATCGTGAAAAACCGTTCTATCGACATCCATCAGTTTTTGTATGTGGGATCATGTTTTGATGTTAAAAACAAGCTTGTCATGAGCCAAGGGACGGATTCTCGCACTTGAACTTGAGCATTGCTTTGAGCATTCATTTGTCTTTTTCTAACGTTACCTAGGGCGCTGTACTAACTCAGTGCATGTCACTTTGTCCGTGTAGGCCTGCAATTTTTTTTAATGAACATCATGTCCAAACGTCAGAGTGTGATGCAGTGATGGTGATGATGAAACAGAAGATCGATGATGGCTAATCCAAAGCGGACAGGTTGGTAAAGTATTAATTCCTGACATGCTCATGAATTTACATGTGAATTCCTGATGAGCATGTCAGCTGGAGTTACTTAAGCTAATAAAAAAGTATTCAGGAAACGAAGTGTTTATTTACTCATTTGGCATGTTTATGTTAGCCGTGAACTGATCTTGCATTTTTTCCTGTTCTTAACTTAGGCTGAGCCGGCAGATCGTAGTGCCCTCATCATGCTCATGCACATGAAACTTGAAAGTAAAAAATAAAAAGGTGTTAAGTCCCAATTTTTCACGGCTTTCTCTGGAGCATATTGCTCAAACTTTTTAAAACAAATCTTATCACTGACAGTTTGTCCAAAATGGGCAGTTTCTTTTGAGGTTTTACATTGTTTCTTAGGTAGACTACGAATTCCAGCAAACACAGACCACAAAGCAACGCTGCTTGGCATTTTGCGATGTTTGTATTTTGAGTCACAAGCACAAGTTGCCGCCGAGTTTTATTTCAATATACAGTGAACGTTAAACACACAAAAAAAAAAACAAACTGGAGATTTATTATGACGATAATCTGACGCATTTTTGATATTTTCGATATCATTCCTCAATATCGAAATTTCGATATGATTAAAAAATTGCTATCGGTGATATCAAAATAATATTGAGAAATATTGGCGGTGCTTAGCCTATTAATTCATTTTCAAACTGATTTTATTTGTTTTGCTTTTTTCTTTCCATTATGCAGCATATAGCTTGCCACAGCCAAGTAATGATTTGAATGGACCCATAAAGGGACATGTTGCTCTTAAAAGCGGTCGTAAGTATTAATTGAGCTGTTTGTGTTTTATGATTTGCATCGGAGTATTGGTGTTACCGCCTGACTAGTTCATCAGTCCTTTTTCATGTTTTCATCTCATTTCTAATGATCAGGAATCTGTGATGTCATGTACTAATCTTCTTTGTTGTTACTAGGTGAAATGTTGAATAGTCTATGGATTATTATTATTATTAATTATTTCTGGTTGTGAAACCAAGGAGTCCTCAAAAGCGCCATAGGCACTGTAGCTCGCAAGCCTGAAGAAACCTGTAGAGAGGAGACAATGAGAAGCAATTACAGTTTTAGAGGTGGGAGGAAAACCCAAGAAGAATATTCTGGGGAAAACAGACGGAATCAGGCATCAGTTAGGGACTGAAAACCCAATCCACACTTTGGCCCAGACGGGATTCGAACCCGGGTCACAGCGGTGGAAGGCGGGGAAAGTACCGCTCCGCCAACCTGACTCCCCTGCTGAATGGTCAGAATCTGGAGGTCAAGACGCACTCTTGTGATTAATTATGCAAAACAAGAGTGCATCTTGACCTCCAGATTCTGACCATTCAGCAGGCGCCTTCTATCGGGCTTCCGTAACCCGTTGTCATATTACAAAAATAAAGCTGCCAATTGACCATTCAAGAGCTTTGGCCGAACTTCTGCTCGAAATGACGTCACAATTTCTAAAGTCAACTCCGATTGGCTGGCGCGCGCGGGGTTGCATACAATTTGCATGCTCACATGTATCAGACGTTGCGGAGCTTGCAGGCTTCGTTGAACAACGGATGATGCTCTTATGTGGAGTTGGTGATGTAAAGAAAAAATAACAGATTTGTCAACAATTTAGTAGGGTAGCCTATCCGCCCAAAACCCCTCATGGAGAACACTGAATCATACAGATTGAATGTGCTTGTTTTGTTATTGTAGCCTATGCAACAACATGCACCAGACTCAGCAACCAGGGGATTGTCCAAGACCAGATGAACACCCATTACAAGAAATTGAACAAGGCCAAATGTGAGTGGAACAAATTTCCTTTTGATTTTACACATTATATTCAATTTACCTGAAAACATTTTAATTTGAATATCAATTTCCAAAAATGAAGACTAGGCGAGCATATTAAAATTCTATTCAATTCGGGCGATTCACAATTCAGTGCGCCACCATAGTTTGCCACGGAGAGTTCATTTTTCCCAGTGCATTGTGGGAGATGGTCGACAAATTCGCAGCGCGGGACATTTGAAATTGTTAGTTTTTTTTCCGGTCAGTAGTTTCGTAAGCGTATGATTCGAATATAATTTTGTTCGCCCTTTTTTTTCTTTAAATCAATATGGTGGTTTTTTTTAATGAGCTGGCAGAACGCTATGCCCCAAGCTATAACAAATTAGCTCAAGTTGTTTGCTGACAGTCATTCAAATGGGCCGTGTTTTGTCGACCGTAAACATGAAAAATGGACTCTCCATGGCAAACTCTTGGTGGCGCACTGCATTGTGAAGGGCCCAAATTGAATCAAAATGACTATTCATACAAGTCTTTTTATACATCAGGGCTACACAATGGGCCGGATTAAGCCCATTCTTGGCATAGACAGGATAAAAAAATAAATCACCTGTTTTTCTTCAAGCCACAGATGCATAATTTAAAATTGTTTGATGTTGTTTTTCAATTTCTGTGTTTTTCGTCCTTACAGCTTGCATCGATGCATCCCCACCTAAATCCATGACTCTGAGCGTTAAAAGTAAGTGAATCATCAATTAAGTGAATCATGTTCACTCTGTGGTCAAAAACCCATAAGAATTTCAACCCGAGAGAGAAATGTAGAATATAATGTTGTGACAATGAGATTAGAATAAGGAAAACATTAGGACTCCTTACATGTATGTTTGACCTGCTTTCACAAAAACATTTGAAAAAGTTTTAGCTGTGTGTTGTGTGATTTTGTTACCCATTGTGTGTTGAGAAGCCGTGAACATTATTTCGATGAAACTGTTGACAGAGCGTGACCAGATGCGTCGAGATGCAATGATCAAGTCCCATAAGGCTGCCTCCTCCCCTGACTCCTCAAGGCCAAACTCAAGGGCAACTCCAAGACCAGACTCGGCCAGACCAGGCTCAGCTAGACCAGGTTCGGCCAGACAGGGCTCCCCTAGTAGACGAGCTCTGGATCAGGTAAGTCATTGTGTTTTTGAAGTCGAGGTACGTGTAAAACAAGTCCTCTCAAGTCCAACACTTCCGTGAGTCGTCCAAGTCAACCCAAGAGCTAGTCAAAATGAAGTGTGACAAAAGCAATCCTATACAGTGTTGCAGTTTAGTCGAACACAGGTCCTCACAAGTCCATCACAAGTCCTCACAAGTCTCCACAAGTCCATCACAAGTCCATCACAAGTCCATCACTAGTCCATCACAAGTCTTCACAAGTCCAACACAAGACCTCACAAGTCCATCACAAGACCTCACAAGTCCATCACAAGTCCTCACAAGTCCATCACAAGTCCTCACAAGTCCATCACAAGTCCATCACAAGTCCTCACAAGTCTTCACAAGTCTTTGACTGTTGTCGAAGGAAGTTTACTATGCACATCCTTTTAGCAGGTTAAAGCCCTGTTACAGTTATAAAATACCTCATGCAAAACACTCCAGCGCCTCATATCGATCACCGCACGCAAATTTTGACTGGCACTCTCTTCGTGCAACTTTTTTTGTGGCACAACACGCAGTTGCAGCTGGCAGATTAGAATATCGGAATATTCAGTCCAACACAGAAGACGAAGACAAAATTACTCAAAATTAGACACCCCTAGTTTCCATCCCCCAGTCCCCTACCTCGGATTTGCCCAGGCACTCAGACTGGATTTGGTTTTTATAATTGCCAATATTGCTTGTAGAGTGCTTGAATTTTTATCCAACTTAACGGTTTCATATCGGATAACGGGTTTCTTAACGGGAAATAATGATGTAGCGCCTTGAGCACTGCCGCTGGAACAAACTTTTGCCATGATATAAAAGAATTGTATCATTATGCATGACATCTTATTTAAATATTATTGTTGCAAGGCTGCTTTCTTACATTTAGTAATTACCTTTGTGTATGTTTTGTTTTATTTTCTGAGCCCTTACGGCGTGGGGCCACAGGGCCAGGGGCCCGCTTTAAGGCCCCGGAAAATGTTGGATTCTGGATGCACTGTGATGAAATATACTGAAGTATACTGAAACTTATAAAACCCGAAAGGACGTTTTTTGGCGTGGGGCCACAGGGCCAGGGGCCCGCTTTAAGGCCCCGGAAAATGTTGGATTCTGGATGCACTGTGATGAAATATACTGGAGTATACTGAAACTTATAAAACCCGAAAGGACGTTTTTTGGCGTGGGGCCACAGGGCCAGGGGCCTGCTTTAAGGCCCCGGAAAATGTTGGATTCTGGATGCACTGTGATGAAATATACTGGAGTATACTGAAACTTATAAAACCCTAAAGGACGTTTTTTGGTTCAAGTTAAAACAAATGGTTCCACTGGAAGCGGATGAATTTCTGTTCATAAATATATTCACATAGTTCTAACTGACCAAACGATGTAGCTCTCGACATATTTGCAGTGTTATTTGTTTGTTACAGGGAATGGCAAATATAAAAGACCAAATGCATCTTTATGTTTATGATCGGTAGATGGCAAGTTTGGGGCTATAGGCAAGGATTTATCGATCTACTGAGTTTTTATGAGGAAAAACTTGCAGAGGGTAAAACGTGAATAGCTTTTTCATTAAAACGAAACTACACTGGAATTGGCGTAATGCATGACTAGTTTCAATGAAAGCCCGTCCCACTCCTAGGTTGGGGATGTGTGTGAACCTTGCTATCTGTTAATGTTGAGTACAGAATGCTAGCAACGTCAGTGAAACTTTTAAATAAAAAAAAAAAAACATCAGGGGAAAGGTATGAACATTTGCCCCTATTGAATTGAAAGATCGAATGAAAATACTCCTGGCAAGCATAATCAACTTTGCCACCATTGTCATGGCCGAGGTTATAGCTTTCGGGTCAAACTTCCATAATGGTGGAAATATCATAGACATGTCATGATTTTAGATATCTTGAGAGAAATATCGATTCTGCACTGCCTGAAGATCGAGAAAATACCTCCTCTTGATATTTTACACAGTGTTCGTGCACGACGTTCGAAGCGCCGCGCTTAGCCGCGGCAAAACTAGAAACGAACAAATTGTAGGAGATATTTGTAGAGCATGCATGATGTATAGCGTAGCGGCGCAATTTCATCGTCGTTGAACACTGCTGACTGGAACACATTTTTGCCCGGGAGTAGGGGTGCTGAAGTATATTCCAGCACCCCAATCCAAAAAGTTGGGGGTGCTGCAGCTGCCACAGCACCCCCCGTTCCCGCGGGCTTGGCCTTGAGCACCAGTCCTGGTGGATACGTGCGCTTTATATATACCCACTATTATTATTATATATTACTAGTGTTATTATATCTTTGCGTGTTGATCAAGTATCTATAAGCCACACACATCTTCAGCCTCAAATTTGTATTTTTTTCCCCCACTTATTTGTGTGTTCCAGAGTTTCACATCAGCAGAGCTGAATCAGTTAGCCACCGATGGCAACTTATCTCCGAGCCCTTACGGCCAGTACGCCAACACAGCCTCGTTATACCGGTCTCAACCAGACGGCCAACGTGCCCAATCCCGTCTCAGCGAGACCGCAGGCAGCAAGTCGCTGCGATTCAAGGAAACGACAAACGGCCCAAGAATGACGGAGAGTGCAAGGCTCCGCCCTGACAGACTCAAACAGACCCGGCCGGCATCCGGCGACGTACTGGACAAAATGGCCGACAGGTTCTCGCAAGCCGACAAGCCGCACACCCCAAGGACTCTCAAAACCAACGCCCAGTCCCGATTGGCGCAGTCAAATATCTACAACAAGCCCAAGCGTCCGACGAAAAAGACGAACAGGCAAAATGGAATTGACCATGAACATGATGACATCGAGCATGAGCAGAATATTCAAGACTATGAAGACAGGTAGTTTAATCATTTAACCACCATGCCATTTAACCCGATTTTTATAACATCTTTCTTCAACCTTTTCCTCTGAGATTTTTGTATTGATGCCAACTGGCATAAACAGACATCCATGCTTTGTGGATCTCTAATGTGTTATTAATTCAATAGGAATATAGGTTTAAAGGAGTGTAGGCTTTGCCCAGAAGCCTCTGGTCTTGATAGACCACGTTACTGTTTGTTGTTAATCTGTCAAATTAACACAAATAATTCCTCCGCAGACTAACAGTAACAGCTGTGTCTTTTTTTTTTCATCGATTACCTCTGCCAGACTTCTTGAAGAGGGTGATGATTTTGAAGACTCGCCCAGACGCAATCCTGACCACGTCAGATGGGTAGAGGATCAAGCCAAAAGGGTAGAATCCCTACGATTAGACGGCCTGACAAGGGAGGGGGCGGGGTTTGAGACAGAGGAGGGGGAGGATCTCCACCTTTCGCAGTCGTTCCAGAGACCATTTTACAGGTGTGTTTGTGATTCTGTTGAAAGCATTCACTGTCGTAAGCACAAATTATCACAACGGTTCTCAAGGTACTTATGATGGGGAGCAAGTACATCACTAGTCCGGTCACAAGTAATTCGAAGTCTATTCACAAGTTCAGTTACAAGTAACAGGATGAACATTAACAGAGGAATGTTCAGTTGAATGACTTGTGATGGACTTCCGATTGGCTTGTGATGGACTTGTGATGGACTTGTGATTGACTTGTAATGGAATTGTGATGGACCCACATTTCGATGCACTTTTCCACATTACAGATAGATTTGAGGACATTTAATATCTTAATTATTTAATTGAATTAATAGCTCAAAGGAAGAATCACCGAGACCTTCAAACTTTGGGGGAAAAGATAGAAGGCTACTGAATTATAAATTACATGTGTCTTTTAAAAATGGTTCATTATTTTATAGTCAAAATCAGAATATTATGGTAATGGACAATTAATTGTGACTTAACTTGTGATTTGGCTAGTGATTGACATGTTGTCAACATTCTTGTAAAAGTGTGTCAGCGGTACTATTTTAGTGATGAATGGAGGAAAAAAAACTTTTAATGAAATGGTTATTCTTAGAGTTTGTGCTATTAGCAATATATGAGGTGTTCTGGCAAAATTAGAAAGAACTGAGCAGAGGTCGAAATGAGGGTTTGCATGTAGTAGGAAAGAGAATACACTTCTACCTACAATACTGTTTGTTGCACTTCAATCGGACATTCCGTCGACAAGTTATGGCTGTTTAAAGTTTGCATTTATCGTCATGTCAAAAAAGTATAATACTGAGAAAAAGGCCTTGGAAGTTTGAGTTTAGTAGACGTCAAAATGAAAGATGCCAATTGTTTCTCCTTAAAAAAATGGTTTTCTTCCACCATTTTAAGTAGTATTTTTTCAAAATATGTTTAGTAGACATAACAGAAGGTACAAAAATCAATGAATGTGAAAATCGTATTTTTTTTGCATTTTTCTCTATTACGGCTTGTGCCCAATTCTGTAACATTTTGCCAGAACGTCTCACATATTTGAAAAGAATGCATTAAACTTAATCAGGTCAGCCTGTCAGATTTCGACAATAATATACATCAAAATAATGACATCAATTAAGTTTTAATTTTAAATATTGTGTGTGTATTTCTAGTTCTGGCAATCTGTCTAACCGACCTCCATCAAGAATATCGAAAAGGATGAAGGATGAGTAAGTCACACTTCTATATATTTTTTCGCTGATCACTGGGCTAAAGTCACAGGATTTGTAAAGTTTGGGCGATTCACAATGCAGTGCACCACCAAGAGTTTGCCAAGGAGAGTCCATTTGTTTTTGTCGTAGGGAAGAGGAACTCCGCTACCTTGAGTTTGTGACAGACGTAACCAATGATGTCTTGAATCGTGGCATCTTCACCAACAGTGTCTTGAAGCAGGTCTTTGACTCGCACATCATTCGCAATAAGGACAGGCTGGATGAGGTATTGTATAATATCTAACAGGGGTGTGAAATCTCAGCTTTAAAGCTGATTTCAGCTTTTTTTGTTTTGGATTTCAGCTTTTTTTCCTCACTTGCTGTGTACAAAAGAATAGGAGATTTCCAAAGTTCAGCTTTTTTACACCTTTTTCAGTTGTTTTCAGCTATTTTCATCAGTTGTCACTCACACCCCTGATCTAAGCGAATATGCAAATTTAGTACATTTCATCCATATTTATGAGCCAAATTCGCTTCTTTCATTGGTCTATGTTCCAACGTGACTGGGAAGCAAAATTAGGTTCCAGCAGACATGTGACTCACGTAATATTACCATAGTCTTGGCCCAAGACGTCAGTTATCAAGAGCGATGGTTTGCATTGCTGTAGAGCACCCTTGCACAATTTCTTTGGTTACTTTTTCGCACTAACGTCTTGGGAAATTTGCAGCAATGGGGCGTGGCCATTTTATGTAAATTGAACTATTGGTGTATGAAGTATTAATAACTACGAACAAAACGGCGGCTTCCCATTTGATACCAGTAGTCGCGCGCTCGCACAGGGATATCACTGTGTTGCATATCTAATTAGTGATGCTTGATCACTGCACATAAGGCGTATGTTTACAATCTGCGCGAGAGTGCACGCGACTGACTATAAACCATTTTGTGATCGCTGATTGGTTCTCTAGGAAAGCTTAGGGAGAAAATAATAAAGAAAAAGTTAAATGGCTACTGCAGATTTCCAAAGATGTTAATGCGAGCAGGCGCGCTGGTCTAATCATACTGTTATATACGCATGATCCACTATCGATCACTAGCATGTACTTTGTGTACAGTATTCTTCTAGGTGTAAGTATGGCTCCATTTACCTTCTGACCTGCAGATACTCCTGCTTCATAGTTGGAAGTCAGGGAGCTATCCAGCTGGGAGTAAATTCATACATCAAGCTTCTGGGAGATAGCTGCTTTGAAAATGCCAAGCTTTCAAAAAACCCTTTTAGTAAACTTTGTCATGTTTATTTGGATCATTTTCTTGTTTTACCCTTCCTATCAGGGTCGCATGCGGCATCTCATGGCACAACTCCAAGAAGACCTCTTCATCCCTAATAGCGATGATGAGGATAAGGAACCAGAAGAAACAAGAGGAGATGCTACCAGTTGACAAAAGCATCTGCATCTGGACATGAGGATAGTGGTGTCGTCATGTCAACACATCTGTAACTCTCTACAATTTTCATACTAATTTTGATTGTTTTGGTTGAGGCTTTAAGATTTTTGAATGGAAACTCAGTCCTCCACTGCTGTAAATGTCATCTGCATGCATTTAGCCACTTTCTTTGAATGAGTGTATTGTTGGTGGTTTGTCAAGGATGCCTCAGGTCAAATGTCATAGGTCAAGATCAAGGTCAATGTCGAAAAATGGCTGTGCCTATAATTGTAATATTAAGTGCCTTACAGTATAAATCAGATAATGAGTGAAAGTCAATTTATAATGGGGATTTGAGACTGGCCTTGGACTCCAAATTAAAACTGCTTTGACCAAAAAAAAAAGTTTCATGGTTCGTAAAAAATAATCTCACTTGTTTAGAGTTTAGTTTGTATTTGCATAAATTTACGTTTAAAGTCACAAGAGCACTGTTTCCATTTATACGAGCACATTTCCTTGTTTGCATCAAAATTAGAAAGATTTCAAAAATTAAAAAAAAATAGACTGAAAATCCTAGGTCCAAAAAAAAAGCCATGTAAAAAGGCAAAGTTATAGAAAAGAAGTTTATACCAATTTAACATTTTGTAGAGAAAAGAAATCATCTGAGTTGTTGCAGGCAAAAGCTTGTTGACAATTTTTTTTCAGTAGTAGACATTCAACTGGGGTGTAAATATATCACAGAAGTGGGGGGAGGCCCCCCAGAAAAAAAAAAAAAAAAAAGAGGGGGTGAATGGGGAACATATATCCCTCACATTTTTTTGACCAGGGGGATGGGCCATTGGATCATTCCCCCGCCACATTTTTGTTATGGTGAGAAACAAACAACTGTTGACGTTGGGGTTCTATTTTAACTTTCCAAGAATCCAGATGTATTAAAAAGTTACGAAATCAGAGAATGAACAGTACAAAAGCAAACGGGCAATTTTAGGAGTTTTGGTAAACCCCCATCTCCACCGCAAAGGAACTTGAATATGCGATGTTAATATAGATAATTGTGCACTAATTTTTTCATGTAATTACTGGGCCATTGATCACACAAAATGCGTCTCTCATCATTTCCACAAAGAACTTCTCATGTAGAGCTTTTGTTTAGAGTTTTTCATGCATTGTTTTGGGGTTACTGTGCAGCTTTGTAAAATTGAGCGATAATGCAATCCAAGTGTGTTCTATAAGTATATAAATGGGTACACTGCAAAAACTGTGTTTAGCTATTATAAACTTTTCTAAAACTTTCTTGCTATCAGTTTGTAAACATGTTTAAGTACAAAACATGTTGAGCGTAAGGATGGATAGTGTTTAGCAATTGAACATGGATGTATAGTAATGGAACACATGTTTAGCTTCTGAACATGTTAACAAAGTGATAGCAAGATTGTGTTTAATGGCTAAACACAGTTGTTTAGAGTGTGTGTTTAGGAACAACTTACATTTTGATACGCATTTTAAACTAGTAAAAAAAGGTACAGAAATTATTTTTTTGTTAAAATGTAGAAAAGGTTTTCCCTTGAAATTGTGTATAAAGCACCAGAGAGTATCACAATCAGTGCTTCTTAAAATCTATAAAATAATACCTGCCTGGAGTATTTTCCAATGAAAACATTCCAGTAATTTCGTCAAGTACGGGGAATTGATGATTGGGTGGAAGTAGGCTACTTAAGAAATGATACAGCCGTATATAACGAACTCTTGCAGTGATTCAGCAATAAGATATTAAAAATCAAGTGCCTGATATATATGTAATAATTTGTCTTTTGTTTGCTTTAATTAAAACACTTTCTTGTTTTGTCTGCATTAACCTCCGTAAGCCAGAGCGAACCCGTCATAAACATCTTTTCCCCAATGTCACCGCTACCCGGCTTTTTTATTTCGTGCTGAACTTTGTTATGTCCTTCTTCAGCGGATTTTTTTTGCTCGTTTTGATGTTAATTTTTTTTATAAACTGCCAAACTACCGTCCTGGGGAAACGTTAACTTTTCGAAGAGGGGTGCCTTACTTTTATATCTTTTCTTTTTTTAAGGGGACAATAACAGAACCAGGTGACTCTTTAGATTAAGACATTTGTATTACGTTCTTTACCATTGGTATCTCTCGCTGCATAATGTCAATTAAAAAAACTTTCAATGCACGGCCGAGATCCTTGAGGGCGGAATTTCTCCCCAAAGTGAACTCAACTCTTATCATAGGATGCATATTCGATCACCGTGAGGTTTTATGAAAAGGGGGTAAACACCAGCAACTCCACACTGGATCGCACGATTTACTTATCGCTTTCAGTTATGAAATTATGTAATGTCAACCTGAGATTCGGCTCGAAAATTTCAATAGATTGTTTGCACTGCAGCCATAATTGAGGTGTGCGCTGTTGTTCAGTAGGGATACGCATGAGTTGATCTCGTGTGCATTCATTGTAGAAAACACTTGAAATATGGCAGCTGAATGCAATCCATCATGGTAGACAGGGGTTCAAACGTACGATTTTAAAGTCCGCATTTATAAAAGCTATCAGATGTTGGCACAGGAAATGTCAGTTGTCAAGTATGTTGCATCTCATTCATCATGTTCAGTGTTTTGATTTCCCTATGTCTCATGCTGTTCCCGTCGCATACCATGTAGTAGTAGGCCTATAGAGAAATGTTACCGCGTCCTGTACATTGCCTATATATACACGACCTCTCCGCCTCGTGCTCAGCATCAATGAAAATGATTTGACATAATTCCCAATCATCACCCGCTGCTTGACCGGGATACGCCACAAGATACCCCGTCGACTGCATCTCCATATTCCGCTCTGCTATTTCATACCTTGTATTTTTTTGGAGATACATTCTGTCCTTATTAAATTGATAGATTCCAGATTGCACTGCCTTGCGAGCGAGTGTATAAGTCAAGTGCCGTATGATTTTTCCTGCATAAACACAGATGCCGATCTTTTGTGTAAGCTGACCGTCAAAGATATATCGCTGATTGTTCACTGGGGCGTGCTCGCATATTCAAACAGCCACACTTGCCGGCGAACAATGCTTTGTGTGCGTAACTACAGTACCAAGGGGAAAAAAACCTGAAGTGTAAATAACAGAGGCCTCGCCGGCTGGGTTAATTTTCAACCCAATGCTCGATAAATATTGGAATTGCATCAGCAACTGGATTAACAATACCTAGCACTGTATGTGTGTGTGTTAAAATAAAACGACACAAAAAGAGGCGTCCAAAGTTCACTTGTGGTGCTGTGAGCATAATAGTGATACCACGCCGCAGACGAACAATTCACGTTAACACCCTGCAGCCCCAAAATCGTTTACCTGGGTTGTGAATTTAGGGCTTTAGAAAAGTTTCTTCAGTTCTGAGCTTGAGAGGGGCAAAAATGTCGGTGAACAAGGGATTCGAAGACGATATTGAGTTGGAGGAGGCAGGAAAGTCGAAGGACTTGCAGCAGAATGACTACGAGGATGTAAGAATGGAGAAGCGATCGATAGATGGATCGGAGCCTGACTCCATCGGGTTCAGTAAGAAGGCCATGGAACTGGAACCAGTCATACATGATGGACCTTATGCAGGTAAAGTGAAATAATCAGTAAAGCTAAAGACTGTTTAAATATTGAAATTTCCCAAATGAATTGTGTTTTTTAAAATAATTTTTTACTTTTTGTTAAGCATACATAAAAATCAGATGAAATCAGCGACATATCTAGGCATATACCACGACATGAACAATACAAGAGTAAAACAAGAAGACATGTTGATGTCGTTTGGGATACTACCCAAAAAGTCAACTTCATAAAGACTTATTTCAACGGGGGATTCCCTAAAACAGTTCCTGATGTTTCATTCATGATCGTATTTTACAGCCATTTGGTGATTGCCTTTGTTTGAAACAGTAGATTTTTTCAGGATGAGGAGGCTTATGAGGTGAACGCCATTCACATTCAACGACGAAAATGTATTGCAAATTCCAAGTTGCCCGTTACTTCCAACTTTTTTATAAAACTTTTAAGGCAATCGATCCCACTTGTCCTTATTAGTACCACTAAGAACCAAAAAAAAGTCTAGTCGTGAATTAGCTCAATAGGCCCCTTGCAGTTGACGTCACATCCGAGGCCGGACAGGTCTTTGTTTTCAATTAATTTAGGTGACAAACCTGTCTTCAGGAGGGCGCACCATGCAAGGGTCTGCGAAAGATGCGTGTTTATTATGCAACCACTCACCAGGCATCTTCATATAAGCCTCTCAGATGCGTGTCTATGGTATCTTGACTGTATAGGACCTATGCTATCAAAACAGATGGTGCATATGCTGCTTCAGTGATAAAACGAAGCCAGAAGACTTTGGCGTTATGGCAAAGGAAACAAGTAACACACCTATCGATCCGAAATGGGGAAACAACGAGCTTTGAGCAGCAAGAGAAAATCTCAGCGGCTTGTTTTCGTAGTTGTCGGTATTCATAGGAAACGAACCCAGCGGCATGTGGCGCCGGTTGGTAACGGGGAGCCAGGCCTCAGATATCACGTCAAGCAGATTCGTTTCTCGGTGAATTGGTACACCGGTCGGCCGGCAGGCTACCGGCAGGGAAACTTGAAATCAAGAATCGATCTGCGGGGTTTTGCCTGAAGCTCCTATAAGTAGCTTATTTTAAGGCACGGTGCACAGTGGTGTAAATTTAGTGGCTAGCCGGTTTAAATGATGGGATGCTAATTTTGGAAAGCTTGCAATAAATTTCCGTTTTTTTTCAACGTTTTTAATTCCTCTTGGAAATGTTGGATTTACAAATCAACTATGCGCGGGCACGATTATCATTAATCACTTAAATCTGCCACAATGTTTGGAAAAAAAATACAACTTCAATTGTTGTAACTTATTTATTGAGGGAGAAATCAACTTGAAGTTTGAATTGTAAGTTGACGCCAACGTACACTTTAACGTGTGCTAAACAAAACTGCCTGGGCTCATATCAAAGATTTTCAATAAGCTACCCGACATGCACGGTCGCGGCCTCGATCCGTGTTGTTATTTTGTAAAGAAACGCATAAAGACCACGAAATCAATGATCGTGTCTGCATGATTCTATCAAAAAAAATTTATTATGTTGGTCTCCTTGACCTTTTTCGAAAATAACACTGTTTCTCCGGAGCCCAATGGAGAACAGTTTACAAAGCTTTCTGACAAATTTCAAGCTCGACCTAGATTTGCTATTCCAGTTTTGTATAACAACGAATGAAGGGACCTCCAAAATATTTTAGGCCTACTGTGATTTTTTTGGTAATTTTTTGTTTAGATCGAGTATTTCACTCTAGACAACTGTGGAGAAATGCCTCCTAGCTCTTCATCATCGCAGTTGAAAGGAAGTAATCGAAGGTTACGATTTTGTGTTTTCCCGAGCGATTTCGTATAGGCATTAATTAGGCAGCCCAATAACTTGATCTGTTTTATTCGACAAACTATACTTTCTTTTGAAAATGACAGCGGTCTAAACCGAGCACACCCTACGGTACCTACCTCGGTGTTTGACTCACGATGCACCAGATTTTCTTGGAGAAATTCGGTCATGTTGTTCAGTTTCGGAAAATAGCGATCTGTGCAGTGTATAACCATGACAAAAGTCCAACGGCAGTCATTGGAAGGCGGCCATATATAAGTAACCTAAGTCACATCAGTGAATAATGATTCAAAACGGTCGGTGCTCGATAATCCCGGCAGTGAGTTAAAGACATTAGCTTCTTGTGCACTGTGTTCGTTTTAAATAATTACACCACTCCAAATCCTAAACAGAATGCTCAAAACCTAAAATATTGAAGTTTCAGCTCAATCGGTGGATATCACACTTTTCGAGAAAACAGTAAAAAAAAACCCAGACAAACCGTGCACAACCTTTTGTATATCACCAAAAACACGATTTCGTCTATATATATAGCAGTCTTTCTTTCCACAAAAATTATTCATTCAATTGGCTGATGGTTGGAAATTACCTAAAATCTTGATTTCTTCTAAATGACAGCAAACCAGACGGCATAATGTCACGGGGTGTTTAGTACCATGCAATACGATATTTCATCCCAGCTTTTGATCATAATTCGGTACGTTACTTGAGGGATGAAAGTGCAAAATCATCCCATGTGCCTTTAAATAAAATTCGATCATCACACGTATACGCCGTTGTCTGACGTCATCAGACGGAGAAGACAACGTGCTTCTCATCGTCCAACTTCCTCTTGACGACATACCATCATGTGTCAAAACATGCTGGATATTTCATGAAAAATATGCAGGGTCGGAAGACTTCGTGATTCATCTCGAATGCTAGTATGAACTCCATTCATATCCTAACGTGCAGTTTGCCGGGTATTTTCAGAACAACCCATCAAGGTGAATGTAATAGGAAATGAAAATGTTCATATACTTAGTGTTATTGTAATGCAGAGAGGACTCAAATGTCATGTAAAGGAATAAAAAAATATATGGCCGGTACATAATTTTGACTTTACGGCTAAAATACAAGGGCGAACAATTTGTTGGGTTTTTTTTGGCGGAATCATCATCAAAAAAGATAATTTGAAAACTGGACCAAGAAAGAAAATTATTTCGAAGAGTGTCAAGTTTTCACTTTCGTCAATATAACAATACGAATATAACAGCATTATAAAATATCGTCTTGCCTTATTATTTTCACCAAACGGCTTACAAGTTTCTTTGAAATTATCACTCGTATTGGGGAGGGTGTTCTAAATAAATCAATACATAAATCCATGTATTTCGGTCGTTGTCGTCACCGCCAGATAATTATTCGGACACTGAGCGATCTGGCATCGATTCCCAGAGCTCCTCGAGGCTCGAAAGACGCGGGTGAGCGACCGGTAGGCATACGGCTAGCTAGCTGCGGGTGCGATGGGCCGCTTTCCGCCGAAACAACATGTGTCATCCATCAGGAGGCCCTACGTTTACTCGCGCAGGGGGAGATTCTTTTGGGGGACGGTTTGACCAAACGCGGCGTGTTCCGGACGGGGTGAAGCCGCTGCGTCTTTGGATCGATTCCTGCGTTGATTAGTATTCTGACCTGCAGGGAAAGTATGAAGTAGGAAGAAGAGGATGGGAAGAAACGAAGAGTAGGAAGAGAAAACACTGTAGCCAAGAAGAGAGCAAGCACGTACACACACTGTCCGCATCATTTGCTCTCTTGACTGTGTCTCCGTCGGATGCTACTTGATTCGAGGATAAGAAGAAGTAGTACATGTATCTTTTTTGAGACAGTATCTTCCGAGTAGCATCTTCAAGATCGCATCATGATAGAAATCGAGTATCTTCCCCAAGAACACACGGTGCCACCGTGGACAGGTAAGGGGGAGGCCTGGGATTGACGCCATATTAGAATCATTACAATGTCTGAATTAATCCGATAACAAATCAAACGGAGTGTCGAGAAACGGCTCATCTTTATCTTTGTGGTCCGGTTAAACTTGAGTCACAAGACTTCAGCATTGGTGGTACTAGAACTATAGGGCGATACAACTTTTAACTAAAGATCGTATTGGTACTAAACACCCCGTGATTATTCCATCTGGCTTGCTGTCGTTTAGAAGAAATCAACTAAATCAAGAAATGTATGTGATTTCCAACGATCAGTTAATTAATTGGCTGATTTTTGGAAATACAGAGTAAGCTTTGGAGTCTGGACGGAATTGTGTTTCGTGATCAAAAGGTTGTACATGCTTTTGTCACTGTTTTATCGAAAAGTGTATGCGCTGAAACTTCAATATTTTAGGTTTTGAACATGTTTTTTTGGAAATTGTGTGACTTTATGATTGGAAACGAACAAAATGCACGAAAAATAAATGATCCTTTGTGCCCTTATGAGACTTGTTAACATTTTGTGTGCACTTCTTTAGCCGTTATCCGATTGACCGGCACTAAGGAACGAAAAACAAAATACATGAGGGTACACCCCATTAAATAGGCCAAAATCTATCCGCCGAGCTCATGAATAAAAGTTTTGCATTCAAATTATTCTATAATTGAGAATTTTGAGAGCCATGGATTTTGGGGTTTGAAGACATATAATAGCCTCTTAGTTAGACTTCCTCGAGGAGTTCTGAAGAGGGTAACCACCAAGTACCAAGTACATATGGCACTGCACCTCTGGTCTGAACTTGGGGCTTCCAATTCTGAGCAGTTCGGGTCCGAAACTGGCACTATTTAGCCATGTTGTGGAGGGATCCTTTTTTCAAAATGGCTATATACTTTTCCAGTTTGGAAAATATATTTCGTTTTAGGGGTGGTCTTCTTTGGGTGAGCATATCTCAAAAATTCAACAGTCAACCCACAAAAATTATACCGGTGTAGCCTGAACTTCCTGTGAGTGTTTTGAGTTTTTAAAAATAATTTTGAAGTATAGGCATTTATCACTGACCAGTCTCAATGCGAATTTACTTGCTTGGTGCACCCATGATGTCTAGCTGGGTGGGTACACACTGTGCATGTAGTTTGAAATTTGGACTCTATGAAATACGAACTCATTGGTTGTATTGCGCATGCTTAAGAGAAGATAACTAGGACGGTGAAGTGTCACATGACGGGTTAGAGTCCATGTAAGGAAAAGAGACCAGATTTCATAGGCGTCCAAATTTCACATGACACCGGTGCAAACTCGTACCACATGGCCTTCTTTCTTATCAAGCATTATTGTTACGAATTATCCTGAAAGATATATGTATTTGCCCCAAAAGGCTTATCTCATGGGCGTGTAGTCCTATATAATTTTTTGTCAAGTCAGCTATTGAGGACAAAGTCCAGAAGGAAAACAAATTGAGTTGCTTTGTTATCTGGTTGTGTAAATACTGAGTATAAATGCGACTTATAATAGGGATTTCAAAGGTATATTGGTGAACGCCCAAATAATGGTTGGTGTTTGGGCCTGTTCATGCAATTTTTGAACCTGTTTGAAGTGATGGGAAATTTAAAGCGAATGGAGTAATGAAGTAAGATGACTGGTTTATCCGCCCCTCTACAAAAAAAAAATCCTTCTGGTCCTCCACCATGACCTTTTAGCGACACAACAGACAAGAAATTCTTAATCTGCGTTAATGCATTACTGAAAAGGTTCTCTTAAACCATGTAAGGTGAACGTTTTAAGCCAACCCCTTCATTGTGAAATTCTTTCCCTCTCTTTTTAAGGAGGCAAAAGCAACGCATACATCAAATAAAAAGCTCTGTCAATGCACATCAAAACTGGTATTTGTAAAAGTTTGAAAATGTTTCGTTTTGGGGGAGTTTTGCGGATGCCATGTGAAGTGACTATTTCTGTAAAAACAAAAATGGTTTTGAGAAGAATCAGAGGCATTGCAATCTTACTACACACAACGTACAAAGCGAAAGTGCATTTTCTGCATGTTATTATTTGGTTTAATCCTCTGATTTCTGATTGCAATTCCGAACCTAAACTTTAGGTTTTTTTTAAAGGAAAAATGTCACAGGTAAAATGTTAAAGGTAAAATTTCCGTTTAACAGATGTCTGCACTCTGCAGCTTCATTTGTAGCATTTCAGTCGACCGTCATGCAAGAGAAACCAATTACATGGGCATTATGCAGCCGATGTCCGTGTAGCGATGTCAACTGATCTAACATTTCAAAAAAGTGTAACCCTTTAGCCATTTCACTACAATACAAAGAACTGTGCTTCAAATACTGTATAATAGAGGGCACATATCGGCAGATTATAGGTTTAATGGTAATTTAATTTTGGATCCCAGTGCCCTTGATAAATATCAGATCCAACGGGGAGGGGGGGGGTCTGAAACTTTGCCTGTGGTTTTATGCTTTTTTTGTTAAATGAAGAGTCATTTTTTCATAACGAGAACTGGCCTGCCCCCGTCTCCAACTTTCCGAAACGTTTTTACGAACAGCTTCTTTTGCAGAGCAATTCCCATTTTTCCCTCTCAAAACCCGACGTGTCTTCAATCAAAGATAACTAAGCTAGAGTCCAAAATGAAGGTTGAGAAAGTAAAATGTTATCCCCCTGAATTTTATTTCTGTTTCAACAGGCATGGGTAAGGAGGAGCTGCTCCGTTACTCCAAGGGCGTCTCCTGGAGGGCAGCTCGATGGTTCCTGCTCCTGATACTCCTGGCTGGCTGGTGCGCCATGCTCGGCATGTCCATCTACATCATCGTGGTCACTCCGAGGTGTCTTCCGTGGTGGCAGACTAGCGTCATCTACCAGATCTACCCCCGGTCATTCAAGGACTCTGACGGCGACGGTATCGGTGATCTCAAGGGTGAGTGAGGTTTCTTTGCATCGGTGTGGTAGTCGTGTCCGTCACGAGTTAGGTCACAAGTCCATCACAAGAGCAGTCATAAAGTGACGCTATGCTTCTCTCGAGAGACTCGAGAGACCAAATCCAGAACCAGGTCCAGATCATGAGATGAACAGTCACTGAGAAATGCTTTTGTCACAGTTCATTTGAATGGTTTGTGACTTGACTTGAGACTGGAGGACATGTAAGGACTCGACTACAACACTGCTCCGTATTTCTTTTACACTTGCATTCTTTTCATTGTTTTAATTGGTGTCAAAACCAAGAGTTCCTTGGATGTGCACAGGCATGTACTGTGTATTAGGGAGAAGACGATGAAGAAAAAAAATCTTTTGTTTTTCGGATGGATGAAAAATTCCGGCATGATGCGTTAGTGAAAGTCAATGGAATCAGGCAGAGATTGAAAACCTAGGTGGAAGGTGAAACGCTAACTCGATAATTCCCCGTGTCACGGTTTTTGTTCCTTATACACAGGTCTACATTTTTTTCAGATTTGCGAGGGACTAAATTAATTTCATTGAGATGCAGCTAGACTTCAGGTTTGATAAATGCAATAGGCCTGTTTTTTTGCAAGCTATAGCAGTGATTGTCTGTCTTCTCTGTTCAAATAGTCACACATGATTATTCTAATTAAAGTGATATATGTGCATGCGATTATGAGTATGGTAAGTCATTTCGGTTACATATATGTTCCGACACCCCTAAGTTCCGACACCCCTATGTTCCGACTACTCAACCTATGTTCCGACACCTCTTTGTTCCGACACCTCTATGTTTCGACTGCACATATTCTTATCCCTGTCCCTATCCCTATCCCTATCCCTAACCCTAACCCTAACCCTAACCCTAACCCTAACCCTAACCCTAACCCTAACCCTAACCCTAACCCTAACCCTAACCCTAACCCTAACACTGACCCTATAACCCTCACCGGGAGTAACACAATCTTATGTGCTGGTTGTCGGAACATAGGGGTGTCGGAACATAGGGGTATCGGAACATAGGGGTGTCGGAGCATAGGTTGAGTTGTCGGAATATAGGTTGATCTGTTGGACTATAGGGGTGTCAGAACATAGAGCAGTCACCAGTCATTTCTAATTCAAAACACCTTCTTGGTACTCAAGGTGTTTGAGATATTTTTTCGTTTTGTGACCTCTCATTTTATTGAATTTCTTCAACAACAAAAACACACCATGACCATTTTGTTTTCGTCCTGTCTGTGCTTCTATACGAAAAACCAAGTTATTACAAGGATCCTTATTAGGAATAGACTATAGTGGCAGTGTGACCAGAGATTTCGTGTTTTGTATTCAAGACACGAACGACGAAAGTAAAACCGTCCCTTTCGATTGACAAACACTGAAACTGTATCCAAAGTTCAGCAGTTCAATATACAACTACCCAAGCGTTTCAAATTGAAAACTGATCAGGTTGCTCATAGTGTTCTTGTTGGTTTTGTTTTGTTTGCTATGTTACGTTTAGAGTGTCTGTTACATACGGGTGTTATTAAGATTTTGTTGAATCGTTCTTGGACAGTCTCTTGTGAAATGTGACCCATCTAATTCAAACAGTCGCGAGCTTTGTGTTCTTTCAGTTTTAGTTGCACGAACATTTTTGTCACCACTATTACTCCCGGTTCTTATTCGACAAAGGATTCAATAGTATAGGTCGACACATTGTTTTGAAGTAAACAGCGACGTTTAGTTGTTGAATTATTTCTTCACAAAAATCGAATTTTTGGCCGCCACACAATAGTTCGGCTCTCGCATGCCGCAGGCAGGGCGTATTCGTTTGCGCGTAAAACGAAATTCCTTTTTTGAAAGGGTAGTTTGTTTTTCGTAAAAACAAAACATACACATTGAAGAGTCGTTGGGAGAGATTTTTTTGAAGAGCATGGGGTGTGCATCTTCAGCACTGTCATTAACATAGGCAATAACACGTACACTCCTTTCACAATCGTCATTCCAGACTCCAAAGATGCTTGTATATGCATATGTAGCCAATTTCATTTTTTTCCTTCAAAATAGACACAGTGGCAAACTAGTGTGTATACCTTCAGTCTTGGATCTGCTATTGTCATCTTATTTAACTATTTTTTTTTTTGGGGGGGAGGACCCCATCAGTTTTGCACACGATTTCCAACTGTGGACCTACAGAGAAACTTGGACCAATACCGGTAACTGTCCTCTATTGCATACAAATCAAATCATCTTTTGTTTGCAGGCATCATTGAAAATGTGGACTACCTCAGCAGTCTAGGCGTCGGTGCTGTTCTGCTGAACTCCATCTACCAGTCGCCACAGAAGGACTTTGGTTATGACGTCACCGACTTCGAGAAGGTAGACCCTATCTTCGGCACGCAGGACGATTTTGACAACCTACTGAATACCCTGCACGATAGAGGTTTGTTTGTTTGTCAGTGCGTTTGTTTTTAAATACATGTAGTGTCCTTTGTCTGTTTTACAACATCGCTATCACCGCTATATACTATCAGGAGGAGAAGGTATTATGCGAAGTTCACGAGTTGTTCATGCAAAATATCAAGGCAGCTATTAGCAAAATATCGTGTTTTGTGTTCGAGCAAAATGTATTGCTGGTCGGCATTAGGAGCCGTTCGTCTGTAATCTGTTTGTTGGGTTGTTGGTTTTTTTTTTGAGGGGGTTTATAAAATGCGTCAATACCACTATTGGAAATAATTGGATAGCTCATAAAAAGAAAAATATAAACGTGCACACACAATGTCTGGAAAGTTTTTGTTTTCCGAGTAAATATTTTGCGAATGAATTTCAGGGCACACATTTCGGTTCCTCGAAAATCGAGCCGTTGGATCCGGAGTGCTATTGTAGTTTTGATTCAAGTCTCACATGTCATTTTCGTTTCAAATCGAATGATCGATTCCCTTGTTGTTATTGCTGCTTGATTCAGGCATCAAGGTGATCTTAGACTTCATCCCCAACCACTCCAGCGTCGAGCATGAGTTCTTCAAGAAGAGTGCTGAGAGCGATGAGACTTACCTCAACTGGTACACCTGGGCTGATGAAGACACCAACAACTGGGCACGTTTATACTCCGCTATTCCTTCAATTTCATTATAAAGTTTGAACTGCTGCACAATGACTAGTCTTGTAGTCTGTTGTGTACAGGCACCGTATAATGATTATAATTTTGCTGAAAGTTTTCGAAAGATCATTTGCCCATTACAGCGTTTAGGGGACTGTTAGTGGTAGGTATGTACTTCGTAATATATTCGTTTAAACCAGTCATGCAAATTTGCAACGTACTTATAAAAAAATATGTATCTAAATACATGTAGTTGACTCTAATAGTAGATTTGAAAAAAATGTTAAGTCAAGAAAAGTGTTTCCTTGGGTTTTTTTTTTGGGGGGGGGGGAGGCCTAAACAGTGTCCATCTGCAATTTTGCTGAATCGAATGAAATCCGACTGTTTTAGTTGGTTTTGTATTAAGACAAAGTTTCACGTTATAGTGGGCAAGACAAAACGTTTATGGTTTTAAATAAGTACTGATTGATTTTTTTATGTCACGTGCATGTATAGTTGGCAATGCAAATCATTACACGTTATACTAAACTAAACTAAAGGGATTATTACCTTTCGTACCTTACTAAAAAAGAAAAGAAATTAAATTCCAGACCCAATTGTTACCTACAGGTGAGCGTGTATAGTGGTAAAGCTTGGGAGCTGGGCTCGAAGCGGGCGATGCACTCTCTCCACCAATTCTCCGAGTATCAGCGAGATTTCAACCTGCGGAAAGTCGCCGTCACAGACTACTTAGAGGTATAGGAAAACCTTTTCCTTAGAAACATGGACGCGATTGGACGCAAAATGAAGGGGAAAGTGGACTTTTTGGCCAGGGAATAGACTGGGACCCTCCTGCAAAGTGTATACTGTATATTAATGGTTTAATTGAATGATGTACAGGCCTTTGTACAGTACAGGGTGAGTAAAAAAAACCGAAACCCAAATGTCTGGACCATTTTTGTGGTGATGTTTCGCATGTAGCACTTTTCAAATCTAAGATATGAAGATCCAATTCATAAGCCTTCTTTGAGTACAAGAATCATTCAAATCACTTATGTACTTTTCAAGTTACAGAATTTTAAACTCAACCACTGTTTTACAGTTCTGTCCACGGATCACAAAAAAATGTGTTCTTTCAGCAAAACAAAAACAGTTCACATTATTATAGGTATGACTGTAAACTGTTTTGCTGTAAGAACACACAATTTTTTTGTGATTCGAGGACAGAACTGTAGAACGCTGGTTGTGTTTGAAATTCCGTAACTTGAAAAGTACATGAGTGATTTGAATGATTCTTGTACTAAGAGAAAAACTTATGAATGGACCTTATTCACGAGTCGGCCATGTTGAATGGAAAGTGAGGTACAATCTTCATTTTTGGAACTTGGAAGTATATTACTAAATAATTCAAGTCTGCTTAAATGAATAATTTGAAATTTGTAATCAAACATTCCCTAATGTTTTAAGCCAGATTAAAAAAAAAAATAAAGTAAAAATAATTCTGCATAAAATAGTCTGGCGCCATCCCATTCAACAGTTAACCATTTTATGAAATACACTCAGGGAACACAAGAAAAATGGCTACCTCAAGAATAAGGTCCATTAGGCTTTCATATCCTAGATTTTGAAAGTGCTACATGCAGAAGTTCACTCAAAAAAATGGTCCCGAGATTTGGATGGTGTCGCTTTTTTTGACTCGCCCTGTACAGAATCCAGAAAACATGAGGGTCGTTACGAATTAAATGCGCGTGTGTGATAAATACAAAGTTAATACCGGGGGGCCGAATGTTACCATATGCCGATATAATAATATACCCGATAATAGCCCCATAAATGTGGCCAATTTACTGGACTACCTCCGTAAACATAGGCCACACTTCCACATGTACAAAAACGTGTCGAACTTTGTCAAATTTTGATTTTCACATTTAGGCTTAGTTTGTAGGGTTTTTTTGCTTTAGAAGCATACTCACCCTCTTTATAGGCTAATCAGAAAGTGCTGCCTTTTTCAGATGTCTAATTTTTGTGAAATTTCATGTTGAAATTTTGATACGCAAACGTGTGCAAATGAATCTGGAAATTTCACGAAAAATAGACATCTGAAAAGGGCAGCACTTTCTGATTAGCCTATAAAGAGGGTGAGTATGCTTCTAAAGCAAAAAGACCCTACAAACTAAGCCTAAATGTGAAAATCAAAATTTGACAAAGTTCGACACGTTTTTGTACATGTGGAAGTGTGGCCTATGTTTACGGAGGTAGTCCAGTAAATTGGCCACATTTATGGGGCTAACCCGATAATAGCTACCACGCAAACTGGTGATTTTAACTGGCGACTTGTAATAGTTGCATCATTTCCCAGTTTGCAATGTTAACTTGTAACGATACTGATCATTTAGACGGTGCTCGAGAAGTGGTTCATCAATGGAGTGGATGGTTTCAGCATCACCGGAGTCAAGTACATGTTTGAGACGGATGCTTTCACAGATGACACTCCCACGCCGGGTTATGTTGGCGACGGCCTCGGTGATCCTGTACGTACCCACGATGCAGTTACTTATTAACTCTTTCATGTTAATAATCGAGGAATTCTTTAAAAGTGCACTGCACATGTAATGTTATTTTGAACCCTGAACAATCCCAGAGGATGACGAAAACAATGTTCAGTTTCGGAGGTGGGAGAAAAAACGCCTCGAGTATATTCCACGGACATCAGACGAATCAGGCAGGGACTGAAAAATTGATCCACGTGCACTGATAAAATCCCGGGGCTGATTCGACCCAAATCCGGGTCGAATTTGACCCGACAGTCACATTTCCAGGTCAAAATGTTACTACTCCGAGTCACTGTTCCGGGCCATTTGAACCCAATTGTCACATTGTCCAAACTATCATTTTGACACAGGGCATTGTCATTTTGTTCCTGAGGACTGTTGGGCTAAATATGACCTGGATTCCGATTCGAATTTGACCCGGCCGGGACCGTTAAAAATTTGGGTGGGATTCGTACCCAGGTCACAGAAGTGAAAGGAAAGGGAAATGTCACTTCGCCAATCCGACTTGCTTGGATGTGGTTGGATAAACTGTAGACCAAGACAACACTACGCTCTAAAAAACTACTGGCGCAGATTGATCCAGAGTCTGAATCCAAATGTGCTCTGTCCTTTTCAGGGTCAAACATGACCCCTAGCGGGTCACATTTAGCATTTGTCTAGGTCATTTTTGCCCCAGGAAAGTGTCATTTTTGATCCAGAAAAGGACTGAACAAATTTGGATTCAGATTTCCGGTTAATCTGACCAAGGAATTTTTTTATACTCGACTCAAATTGGAGCCTTATAATGACGAGCATTTGCAAACACTCGGCAAACAGTTATGGCTACTGCGGTTATTGCAGACAATCTACAAACATGGTCGCCGACAGCATCAGTCTTTTAATAAATTGTGAAAATTCTTGCAGCAACATATTTGGTATGATTTTAAACCCCCCCCCAAAAAAAAATGAAGCTCGGTTTGTCTTAAGATCAATGCTTAATTACCGCAACTTTAAGTGCGACGCGAATTTAACGTCACAGAACATCCGCGGTGAAATTTGTCGGAGTTTGAATGTGTTCAGTTATTGCCATCATGACGTCATACTTTCGCATTCGATTCGCATTCTCTTTTGCGCCTAGAGTGAACCAACCTTTATTAGTCTTCACAAGTCTAAGAAAATGACACTTACGCCAAATCTATAATTGGTTCGTGTTCCAGGTGCAATACGAGAGCCTACTGCATGACAAGTCATCCGAATTCGACGGACTTCAACATGGCCTGTTGAAGAAATGGCGAACGGGAATCTTCGATCAGTTCTCAACTGCCGGCACTTACAGGTAATATTAATATTCAAGCATGTCGACCTTGCCATTTCATGCTCCATACACCGATATTGGGTTAAGGTGAGTCAAACCATGCACGATACCGAGGAAGTAATTGAAGATCATTGAAGGTCTCTTTAGTTTTGGGATATCGATTTTAAGAATGTAGCAACTCTTAAGATGCGTAGGCCTATATAGCGTTTCTTGAAATCAGCTCCTGTCTTGCCATTGTTTTCATCCCAAATGTCCATTGTATATGAATTGATGTTACCTTTTAACGTTTTACTCATGTAATAATTAATTTGCTGTGATGTTGGATTTCGCCAATTTTTGGAAACTTGGTCATTTGGCATACCTTATTGTGCTTATACATGAATGACGTAAGGGCTTGCATACCTCACCCGACATAGTCATTGAGGCAGTAACTCTTAAGGTCATGCACACATGTATGAGGCCCCTTAATATTATACCTGCTGAAGTTTGTCTATAAAATAATTTTGCGCCAATTTTGTCTCGACAGAGTAATGTTGAGCGACTCTGACACGAACTCGTCATATGCAAGGACCTACTATGGGACGGAGACAAGCCCTGAGGTCGACCTCCCGATGAACTTTAACCTCTATGGCCTGGGTGATGTCAACGGTGGCTGGTCGACCACGACCGTAGGCACGGGCTACACGACGGGCATGGAGGTCTATGAGATGGTTAAAGAATGGATGGACAACCTGCCTGCAGGAAAATGGCCGTCGTTCATGGTAAATTGTTCATTATACAACTTCGGAGTAAATCCCTATCTGATTGGTGTCCTTGAATTATTCGCACCATCAGTGGTCCCAACGCCGAGAAGTTCCATTCCACAGTTAACAGAACTTCGAGTACCAGTTTACAAGTTACCAATCAGATGACGAGTATTTGTTCAGGCATTTTCTAAAGCGAGTAACGAATGTTTCACCTTCTGCAATGGAACGAATAATTTCATTCGACGACAGATGGAATGTTCCATTCAAGTCGGCTTCGCCTCATGGAATGGAACATTCCATCTGTCACCTCATTAAATTATTTCTACCATTGCACTCATGAACATTCATTATTTGTATAATATGCTTTTTAATGAGTAGAAAGGCATTAGGTTTGATCAGCGACTTGAGCAGAATTAACTGATGTCAATGTTGATGGAATGATGATCCCACATCGAGACGAATGTCATAAAGATAAAGTATTAACAAAAGACCACTCGTCCTTTAAAACCATGCACTTGTCATAGAAACACAGAAACTTGGAGAAACATTTACTCAAATCTCTCCAATTGTTTTGGATATAATTATCCTCGTGATAAACTGCTACAAAGCATAACAGTAGAGAAAAACGTAGATCTAGATATCGAACCTCGCATCCTCTGTGCTGTGAGTTGCTTTGTCATTTCTGCTCATGACTTTAAGAGTTTTTCAAAGGTGTAAGCAAGAGCAAGGACCCAAGGAGTTCGTACTCCAAGACTTCAAAAGTAAAATGATCGTCGCCGCGCTCGAAAGCTACAATAGAAAGCACCTGGCGCCAGCTTGCTTAGTTGCTCTCTACGCTAATCTCGACACAATAGAGATCCGCGCTCACTAATGCCAAAAAAGGAGTTTGCATGGCTTCGTAGACAGTACCGTGGTAAATACGCATGCGCAGTTGTCATACATCGCTAAAAAATGAATGATTTTGAAGTGTTTGTTCGGAGTTGGCTAATACTGGCTAACAATGTGGTCAACATCACTGAAACAATCATTTCATGAAGAACAAAATGCTCTGTTAGTGTGAAAAAAAAAACTTGCCAAAATTTAAAAAAAAACCCAAACCATTTCATGTTGTATGAAAATACAAAAAATGTCTGAAAAAACAAAACTTATCTGAAAGAAAAAATCTTATCTCTTAATACAGACACAGATAACGCTTTTACAAGCAACAACAACTCACATGCTTTAACAGTTCATAACTCATCTAACAACTGCTGCGCAGTTAAAAAATCTTGTTGTCAAATAAATTTTTCAAAAAAAGAGCAGCGACGTGATGACTTATTATTATGCAGCATATAGGGAGGTTGTTGTTGTTAAAAAGGCAATAATGATCGTCTGGCATCATGTTCAGCTTTGTCAAAGGCTTGGCTTGCGGTCACTTTGCTGTGGGTATAGACATTCCGCTGGTTACGTAGCTGAGGGATTGTACGTTTAATGGTCAAATGTAAATCTGACTATGGTGTAAGTCGCTTTGTATATGCAGGCTTAGATTCATGGTTTGGTTTTCCGTTGAATGAAAGAATTTTTGTAATTAACTCTATCGTATCGTTACTCCATCTGTTTCGTTCAGCTTGGCAGTCACGAGGTACATCGCATTGCTAGTCGTCTGTCTCCGACGTTGGCAGGCGCAGCTAATATGCTAATTCTGACGTTGCCAGGAACACCGATCTGTTACTATGGAGACGAACTTGGCATGACTGACGTCACTATAACCGAGGATGAGGTCAAAGACATAAAGGCTCTGGTCGACATGGTAAATTAACGAATACATGAATGGTTACCAACCACCCGATTGTCAACAATGAAATACATGTAACACAATTGGTTTGAAAGCAACAGTGCCATACCAAGTCATGTTCGTAACATACGGGATTAAATTTAGGCTTCAACTTGATTTTGTTTATCCCATCGACCTAATGGCTTCCGTGTTTTTGTGTGTACGCACGCCTTACATATTATTTATACGAGTAGGGATGTATAAATAAGGGGCTCCAACTGAAGAAGCCCGCACTTCAAAATTAACAAAGGGAAAAGTTAAAATGAGCATCATCAGGGCCCAAATTTATAGAGCTGCTTAAGCAGAAAATTTGCTTAAGCACGAAAAAACATTGCTTAGTAAAATTAGGTTACCGGCCAAAACTCCATGTGATGTACATTGCTTGTGACTGGTATTTAGCTGTTGTTTACTTAGCATAACAATCGCATGGAGTTTTGGCTGGTAACCTGATTTTATTAAGCAAGACGTTTTTGTGCTTAAGCAAATTTTGTGCTTAAGCAGCTCTATGAAATTGGCCTCAGATCTTGAAATGCATTATCATTCGGATATCCCATCCATTTTTCTTACATTTGGGCGATTTTTACATATTTTATTTGGCCAGAATAGAGCATAGTATTCCTAAAATGTCTGAAGATGCAAATATATTAACCGAGAGCTAAATCCAAACAGTCCACCACAGGTCCAGTGACAAGTTGGGTTATTTTTTTTTAAATGAACTGTGACACTAAAGGCATTCCTATTTTCGCATTTTGCGTAAGGGAGATGTGTCAATCTACGTTTCTACGTTGTCGGAGTAAGAAAAAACCTTATGTTTGATTTATCATTGTTCATCCCCCACTACTATTAGTAACGGGTCATGCGACCAGACTCGTGATTTGGTTTGTGAACAGGCGAAGAGAAGAGCTTCATTGCCGCTTTTTTGGGGGAGGGGGGGGGGCGGGGGGTACAAACTTTTAAGTCCTCATAGTCATAATTCAGAAGTAAAGATACTAAATTGCTTCAATAGACATGCAATATCGACTGTTGCATCGCATACTTCCCTCAAAAATCCAGCCTGTTATTAGCAAGGATCGCCTCATTCCAAAGACTGTATGTTTGGTTCATTCAATTTAATACAACAGAAACGATGGAAGACCAAGACACGTGACCGCCAGCGATCCCCAATGCAATGGAACACCGAAGCTTACGCCGGGTTCACCACGGCCACGAACGGCACCTGGCTACCGATGCCACCTGAAGAAGAGTTTGCCAAAGTGAACGTAGCCGTGAGTGTCAACCATTGAATAATAATCAGATTCAATCGACGGCCCTCCATATTCAACACAGGCAGCTCGAATCTCGGATTTAAATAAAATCAATGTATTCTTTTGTATATTTCTATAAGATTCAAACTGTCAAGTCTTGCTGTAGGCTACCGGTATGTTATGATTAATTCTAGACTTTCGGCTGTTAACTTTTTATGATTTGATGAAAAATAGTGGGGTGTAATTGACTTTCAAGACTCTTGGCTCAACGCCACAAACAAGATAACAAACTCGAATCTCTGTCTTCCCTAAAAAAAATATTCACTTTTATTTGATGTTCACAGACAATGGACGCCGATCCCAACTCCATCCTGCGAATGTTCAAAGCGCTCACGAAGCTCCGAACTGATAAGCGTACGCTTCGCCAGGGCTCCACGGCCAAGTTCGTGCACAACACGCTGAACGTGGTCTCCTACATCCGAGAGATGGAGGGCGAGCGCGAGCGCTACTTCGTGGCCATCAACTTCGGCCAAGACACCACCTTCGAGAACGACTTCTTCGACCGGGCCGAGGGCGCTCTGCCCGTGGAGGGGACTATCGTGGTCTCCACTGATATGTCACGGGTTGGGGAGCGGGTCCAGCTCAACAAGGTTGCCCTGGGGGTCGGGGAGGGAATTGTTGTCCAATTGGACGAAATTGTCGTGGTGGAGGACGAGAACTGGTGGTACCAGTACTTCAAACCGGCCAATTAAATAAAATGGAATATACTGAGTCATAGGTCTCTTCCAGATAGGCAAGAATAGGTATGACAGATTGAAAGCAATATTTGTATAATCCCAAAGCGAATAATAATTGAACAGGTGTTTTTTTTATATTAATGAGATTTGCTTGAAAATCAAATGAACAAGCAAGCCAAAGAATGAGCAAAACTGAAACAAAATATCAATATATCAGAAGTTTTCACCCCAACCCAATCCAACCAAGCCCATCTTAACAATTAAAACCACGACACATCTAAAACAATAATATCCACAAAGATATCTATCTCCCTTCCTTCTATAGATAATTCTACAGTTTTCTATTGAACATGAAAGAGCAAGATTACCTTCGTATGTGCTATTTGTAGCAATATACACAGAGCCACCTTGTTTGTTTAGTGTTTGATTTGATTTTGTGACCACAATCGTCCATATTGATACCTTAAAAAGATAGCGCGATCCACATAATTGTCTCTTTTCTTTATTTTGGAGATACCATAGTTTAGTTAACAGTTAACTGGTGAAATGTCTTTTTTGAAATTAATTACGAAATCCATGTTATCGCTTTAAAACATTATTCCTGCGATACGCGATCACGTTTTGCATTCCACTGACCATTGTCTTCCTGAATTAAGAACAAATTAATAATAGTTGTCCTTTCTCCAGCGATGACATTATTTTATGAAATGCTGAATGTGGAGGAAATGTGTGCAAACTGCGTAGATTTATCACTTTGAACGCTCGTCCGTGTAATGGACTTCTTTGTTATTAATTCAATAAATGTCCGAATTTTACCGTAGCCTGCATAAATGGAATCGTGTTCGTTGGTCTTTTCTTTGCCCTGAAACTTGACGCAAGTCGCTCGAAATCATCTCCCACTTTGAGTGCCAACCTGATCCTTAAAGATAATATTCAACATTTGCAAACATCAAAAAACAAAACTACCACATTTTTATGAAATACCTTGCTGGACTGTTAGTGAATGACAGTCTAACGTATCCTGTAAAATCATGACACCTGGTGTGCTGTTCTTTTTAATAAAAATCAATTTTCAGTGATGCATGGTCGACCGACCATCGTTGGGAAAAAGCTGAGTTTTCAAAAACTGCCCCCAATTTACCAAATTTAGTTAGTCACATTTTGTTTGCAATCGATTACACATCCGTGAACGGGTGCAAGCCAGCTATAGTCTAATTTCCCTGACCTGACGATTCCCCCGACATTTTCTTGTTTTTTTTTTTCCAGCAGCTATGAACACAAAACTTTAAACATGCAGGTCAGTTTAACTAATAACATTTGCATACAATATTATAGGCCCTCAAATATTGTATATTAATTACTTGAAAGGTATAGTAGTGGACACCATTTACAAAAAAGGGTGTTTTGCCAATTCAAGGAACAATACAATAAATCTGAAGCAGGTTATACAATGTAACAACACTAACGTTTCGAAATTTCAAATCAGAAGGTAAACTTGAGAAAAATGTGGGAAACAATCTTTCTTTCTCGGCGCGAAACATATAGCCTTTGCTTCATAGTGCGATAGCTCGGTCCGAAATATTCGAAATTTCTCTTTTCTCGAAAATGACAGCATACAAGGCACACTTATTTCACAGGATGTATGGTCCTATTATGTAATTACAGTCAAGTAGGACATTTCATAATATTTTCAAAGTTTCACTGTGTCCATTAAGCCTTCCTTTCAGACAAATTGTACTCTTTTTTTGGCTGGTACCATCTGTCGATGGGCGCGCTGTTCAAAACCGACGATTATGCACACTAACGGACAATATATGGTGCTTTTAACGGCGATACATGCGCAAAATTAACAAAAAAGGCAGCCGCAATAGCCGATGGCACCAAAAAGGCAACTACATACTGTTAAAAAAGGGCACTTGTTCAGAAAAAAAGGGCACTTGTTAAAAAAGGGCACTCTTTAAAAATATTCGCCGAATTTCCACTTCGCCAACAACCACTTCGCCTATTTGCCACTTCGCCGAATTACCACTTCGCTGAATTGGCGAAGTGACTGAGCTACAAAAAGGCTCCCACGTGCACAGTCGTGTGGCACAATTCGACGTTTTACCCCGACTTTCTTCATCTGTGTTGCAAAACTTCATTGTTGTCAAACTTTAAATTTATTCATTCAGTGAAGAACTTATCGTTGTTTATACTAGCTCATTGCTTACTATTTAATGGTGGCGCCCGGAAATCAGGCACAAAGTCGGCTGAGAGTACGTGACGCACTTGACTTCTTGGAATCTTGGAAAATTCCAACTTAACATTTAAGAATTTCTTTAAAGTCGATATATTGTGATAAACCATTATTATCTCTACTTACATACCATACCCAACTACAAGTTCGTCAGAAAATTATGTTCGCCTTTTTTTTTTTGGGGGGGGGCATTTTCAAAGGTTCACTGTGCACTTCAAAATAAAATTGGAAAATCACGCCGAAATAAATTTCTCTGCTAACTTTGTAACGGGTAGATAAACTCGCGAGTCTAGGGAGTGTTTAGAACTTGATGAAATTTCACTTATACTGTGAAATTCCAGTTAAGCGCTGCGGGTGAAAAATCAAGTGCGCCACGTTGGTCAAGTCTACAATGGAATGAAAAAAAGTTTAGTGACATCTGGGTTTGGATAATAGGGGAAAAGGGCCATTTTAGTGGGGCCAAACATCCCCAGATTTCACGGCCTCCGCCATTCTTCACGTATTTTATAGTGCGTGCTGTGCAGGCACGAACCTCAAATTTGGGCATCACCCAGTCCATGAACAGGCAAACGTTTATTGGCGACTCCGGGCCACCCTGTCTGACACCGGCCTCAGTTGGGAATGGGAACTTGGCTGGATCTGAGCTGAGGTAAGCCGCTGTTTTTGAGTAGAGGGTCTCTAGAACTTCTAGGTTGGCAGTAGAGTGGGCTTTGAGCAGGCGGTTACGGACAGATTGCCAGAGCCAGGAGCGGTTAATGGTGTCAAAGGCTGCCGTTAGGTCGATGAATGCACTGTAGACCGAGCGCCGCATACGCGCACTCAGTAGGTATGCTGCCGTGGCTGTAAATATTGTGACTTGTGTACCGCGATTAGAGCAAAAACCCTGCTGGAGTTCGCTCAACTGCTCCTCATACCAACCGCTAAAACGCCCAATTATTATAACCACTGCGATTTTGCACAGACTTGAGGATATCGAGATGCCGCGGTAAGTTTTGGGGTCCCTTCCGTGAACCTTTCGACTCCCACAGCGCAGCTAATTTAGAGACGCCCCAGGCTTCTGGAACAGATTTTGTGGTCCAGACTGCCGTGAGTATAATGCTGGTAAGCTCTGAGAGGTAGGTATCGGACTCGGCAGCATATTTGAGAAATTCTGGTGGAATATCACTAGCGGCTCGGTTGTTCTTGAGCCGGACTAGATTGGTCTTGACCTCGTTCTTGGTCGGCACACTGTTGTTGATATCGTTTTCGGCTGAGATTTGAAGTAGGGTGGACATAAACTCTGGAGGATTCTCGTAAAGAGTGTCTGGCTCAGGTAGGTCCTCTGTGCAAGTAAAATGTTTTTTGGTCCTCTGTGCAAGTAAAATGTTTTTTGAAGTGGTTACGGAGAGTGTTGGGGTCGCAACCGGCGCCTGGTGCGTCCTTGAAGTTCGGCGTTGATTGTTGTTGTTTGGCCCGGCGGAATGCACGTTCTATGTTACGTGCTTCAGCAAAGGAGGTTATCAATGCTACTTCAGCTGCAAAGTGGTCATTGCGGAGCCTTTTCAGGGTATGCTTGATTTCATTTGAAATATCTTTATACTGTGGGCGTGTTCGGGCCATACCGTCGCGTTGAGCGAGCAGTGCGAGTATCTTGGCATCGGAGCGCCACGGTGCTTCACTGGCATGGGCGTCGCCAGGATTTTTTCTAGAGGGGGGCAAAAAAGTTTTGCATTTGCTTGCATTTCTCAACATATTCTCGATTTATCAGTTTTAGAGGGGGGAAGGGACATTTTGCCCCCCCCCCCCACTCATTAAATTTACACCACTTTGTCTTCGCGCCTCTTTTTTTTTCTTCTTCTTCTTCTTCTTTTTTTTTTTTGCTTTTCCAAGGGGGGGGGGGCAAGTGCCCCCCTTGCCCCCCCCCCTCGCGACACCCATGTTCACTGGCAACTTTGGGGGTCTCGGGAAGCGACTGAATGGCTGCCTCACGGAGCGCGTCCATCAGCATGTCGCATCTGCCGGAGGTGGAATCGTCGGTGGCTGTGGCTAGTCTGCTCTCTAACGCTACGGTTACATTGGCGGGGTAGTCGGCATTGTCTATTAGATCGTTAACGTTTCGGCGGTTGAAGTGGTAATTCGGCAAAGTGGCAAATAGGCGAAGTGGTAATTCGGCGGAGTGACTGTAAAACCATTCTATGGATGTCCCACGGTTGCACTACGGATTGATTTTCATGACGTTTGACCACGGAAGTTAAAACTTCCGAAGCCCCTCGGAAGATGACGGATAGCCAAGAATGTACTAAGGATACGGCACTCCAACGGTTTATCACGAATTTCAAACCGTGGAGATCCGTAGCTCCAAACCGTAAATGTGGGGCTTTACTGTCGCTATGTGAATTAGACTGGTTACCTATAGCTCACTGACTGGCTGCCACTTGTGAATTAGACTTGCTTGAGTCTCTCACTGCCTGTCACTTATTAATTAGACTGGTTACTTGTGAATTAGACCGGTTACCTATCCCACTGACAACATTTGAAGCTTGGGACGCTGTTCAAAAACAATAAACTTATACATAGCGCGTTGGACGGCTCTTTCCGGTTGTTTCTATTTTTGAATATGCGCTATCATTAACAGTAAAATATGATATAACATGATATAAATCTGCAAGAATGATGCAGCTTTTGCAACGTTCTGACGTAACTATCCCTTTGGGGTAATTCGATGGAGTGACAATTGTATTCTCATCTCGTGATATAGCAAACTTCACGGCATGAAGTAGCCGTTGCAATCTAAGAGGACACAAAAAGGTTTTTTTTTTGGGTCACAATAAGATCAAAGTGTCAGATAAATATTTTTGACTAATGACCCTTGGTCCCTAAAAGGGCTTAGGTAAGTCAAAGGGGAAACTGTGTAACCAACGACGATGGTGGTCTAGTATGTATTGGCCTTTACCTTACACAATCAACAAGGTCAAAAATAGAATGCACCAAACATGGCGCATCATTAATAGCAGCACGGAGCACCTTCAACATCGCGACAAGCAGCAAGCAGCATGCATTCTGGAAAGATTCGACACAGATTGAATAAGGTTGCGTGGGTTAAACATTGATAATGCGAAGAATGTTTACACCAAGTGTCTTTATTAATTTACCAGTCAACCGTAGTACCGTGTTTTGTTTTTGGTTTTTTTACGTCCCTACTTCGTCAATAACTTCAATTCACTGGCTGATATAGGTTGACAAAACACAGGCAGAATTATACGAAATGAGGGCTGCAGAAACAGGCTAGTAATTCATTTATTGATCGCTGCTGCTGCTGCTTCAAAATTGCGGAGATATCTCTGGTGAGAATTTCTGGGTCAATATACAAAGACTCAGTGACTAAAGGGGTTGGAAAAATAATAGAAACAGATTATTTGTAAAATAATGAAAAATATCCAATTAACGCAGCCCTGTTCGCTGATCTGCTTCTGCAGATACTGGAACGTGCTGGAATGGTCTTCCTCGTGTTGTTCCACCTGTATCCGTGTACCTTTAGCCGCAATACACGCCTTTTCCTTCTCACTCCATCATTCTCCTCGAAGCAATTGCGTGGTAGTTGGTTTTTAATTCCATATCGTTTCCACGTACTGCCTCAGACTGTTTGGAACACAGCCTCCCGACAAATTCAACTGTTCAAATATTTCCCGATCGCTCATCAGTCCCTAGCTTTTTGTGTATTTGCCTAGCCGTCAACTCGAGAGCATGGCCGGCCCACTGGCGCCTAGTGACGGATGACTCTATAACAAAAATAGAGGGTAATTACAAAGCTACAAAAATAGGCTCTATGGAGGTGTAAAATGGAAAAAAGTTTACTCAGACCTTTACAAATAAATTCGGGCGACACAAAATGCTGCCGACAGAGTCAATTTCTATTGATAAGACTTCGTTTTTACCATCAAAGTAGCTAGCCAATAAAGACAACAGTGCATCAATTGTCCCCGTTACTTGAACAGGTCCTGTTGTTCTGCATGAAACATGTAGTACATACGGTAACGTTTTCAACTGAGCAGCAGCAAAACATGGGCGCAAAATTACGACACAAGTTTAAATTGTAGCTAGTGCTAAAATGGAAATAAACCCCTTACCTTCAAATGATGGCATCATGGCAGGCGCAGGGCTATGCTGTCCGGCCGATGGCTGCTGAAAGTGTAGTGTAGAAGCATCACAAGACTGGTGCATGCGACGCGACATGCATAGGCAGGCAGACAAACGAACCAACGAGCGCCTTAGTCTCCTTTCAAGGAAACTTCATTCATGCATGCATATTGAGACCCTTGCACTTGCACACATCACCCGATGGCTGTACGGTGTGGGTGTGAACGTTACGTTTGTTTGTGATCATATCATAACCGTTAAATTTAGGCGGGAATAGTTGACGCACGCATCGTCAGCCCCCGCTAACGCTAGGCGTGAGTTGCGTGACAACACAAATGTGCATACTGATACGCATTTCATCAGTCGCCCAACGTTGAGTCAACCTACGCGCTACCTAGGCGTGAGTCATTTGACATTTGACATCAAGTGCATAACACTTGCAAGAAGATAAGAAAAATACAATGTATGCAATGGGCATGCGTTATTTAAGGGCGCAAGTTTTTACTATCATTCATATTTCATTCAGAGAGACAGATATCAATCATATTGTCATCTTCTTCTTTTCTTGTTTTTAGGAGGAATTACGCGCGATGAGTGACACACACTACTGGTAGATATTAGTATATTTTACTATGCAAATGTGACGCACTTTTGAAACAACATAACACTACTTGACAAATAACATGACAAATAACACTGCACTCGATGCTTGAAATGATACTCTTTTCCAATAGAAAAAATACACACAAGGACGAGTCAGATTATCAACATATGATGCGTATTAACCTGATAGACACACCCCTTTCTGCGTTTTTAGCTAAAATACACACTTCAAGCCTGCCACTGTTTTTTGTGTGTAATTGGGGCAGCCTTGGTTGACTGTGTATCGTTATACGATAAAAAGTATTTACAAAACACCCTTATCATGCCGGAAAGTCAATAAGACAATTCTTTAATCTAATATATAATCTCCAAAAATGACATGTTGGTCACTTAAAAACAAGATAAAAATAACCTTTTTTTGTTGTTGTTTATAGGTTATCGGAATGGACATTAGACCCAAACGGTCGTAGCAAACAACTCCGCCTTTGGACTTTTGAATTCGATTATTTTGAACTTGCTACATTTTACAGAAAAGTTTAAAACACCCTGAGCCGCGAACAGCCTTCAAGCTTAGTGGCTGTGAAAATAAAATCTGAAATTAGAGGTCTAGCCTTCAAAATGGCACGCTTTTCACTTGCCGCATGTGTGGCGATTTTGCTGCTGGTATCTACACCACCTGTTGCCGTTGGGTTTGAGTCGAACGAATGGTGGAAGGGCACGATCGTGTACCAGATCTACCCGCGTTCCTTCATGGACTCAGACGGCGATGGTGTGGGGGATCTGGCTGGTATCACGTCCCGTCTGGGGTACTTCAACGACATAGGGGTAGGCACTGTATGGTTAAGCCCGGTATACAAGTCTCCCATGGCCGACTTCGGCTATGATGTGGCCGACTTCAAGGACATCGATCCCATATTCGGCACCATGGCTGACTTTGATGCGCTGATCAGCGAGGCACATCGGCTCGGCCTTAAACTCATGATGGATTTCGTGCCAAACCACTCCAGCGACCAGCACCAATGGTTTCTGGAAAGCAAGAAGAACAAAGACAGCGCCAACGAATACAAAGATTACTACGTCTGGGAAGATCCTAAGCAAGGTTGCTCTGATCCTCCACAGCAATGCGTTCCGAATAACTGGGTGAGTGTGTTCGGCGGCTCCATGTGGGAGTGGGTACCGGAGAGGCAGCAGTTTTACTTGCATCAGTTCCTCGTGGAGCAACCGGATCTGAACTACCGCAAGCCAGAGGTAAAAACGGCAATGGATGACGTGGTGCGTTTCTGGCTGGATAAAGGCGTGGACGGTCTTCGCGTAGACGCCATCAGGCACATGTATGAGAGCGAGGGTCTTGAGGACGAGCCGGTGAATCCTGATTACACACCCAAACCGGGTGAGCAGGCACAATACGACAGCTTGCTCCACACCATGACAGCTGATCTCCCTGAGCTGCATGACGTCATCAAGGACTGGAGGGACATCTTCCAGGAATTCAGCACTGATCAGTATCGGTTCATGGTGACGGAGACTTACGATACTCACAAGGCACTCCTCCCATACTACGGAACCTCGGTTCGACCCGAAGCAGATTACCCTTTCAACTTCGGTTTGATTGAACTCAACAAAGAGAACTTGTCGGGCACTAAAATACACCAGCTGGTAGATGATTGGATGAAGGACTTGCCACGCGACAAGTGGCCAAACTGGGTCATTGGTAACCACGACAACTTCCGAATCGCTGATAAGATAGGTGTTAAGTATGCACGAGCATTGAACGTCTTGAATCTTCTCCTGCCTGGTACCCCGACCACCTACTACGGTGAAGAGATAGCGATGGAGGACATCTGGGTCTCATACAACGACACCCAAGACCCGTTCGCGATTAACAACCCCGAACACTGGGAGGAGTACACACGAGATCCCGAACGTTCTCCAATGCAATGGGACAGATCATCTCATGCTGGCTTCAGCACCACTTCCGGAAAAACATGGCTTCCTGTCAACCAGAACTATCTCTCAGGAATCAACGTTGCTGACCAAAAGACAGATAACACCTCCTCGTTGGCACTCTACAAGAAATTAGCAGCACTCCGTAAAGACGAGCCCGCCTTCCAAACCAACCACCTGAAGTACGTCATTGTGAACGACAAGATCTTCTCCTTCCTTCGCATGCCTGACGATCAAGATACAAAGCCCGATTCTTTCCTAGTCATCATCAACGCTGGTACCTCTGAGTCTACTGATGATTACACCGCTGCCCTAAAGAAGTTAGAGTTGAAAGCTGAGGGTGACGCTGGGGTCATCGAAGTCAGTAGCAACATGGATCGCAACGGGAAATCCCAGGGGCTGAGTCAAATCTCTTCCGCTGCAGGCGAGGCACTTATCATCAAGGCCTCGGTATACGGATTCAGCTCAGCATCAGTCCCAACCCTGTCTCTAACACTCAGCATTGCAACAGTCATGGTCAAAATATTTTATCACGTCATGTTCAAATATTGACTCTAAAACTGTAAAAAGATCAACAATTTGATTGTTTGGTTTGAAAATAATATGGCGAATGATAATGTGAGATCTGCTTGCTGTTTTCATCTCGAATTAGAAAAGTCTTTAGGTAGAGATAATGCAGTGCGTAAAACAAAATAATGTTGAAAAGCTTCAAAGAGTTAAGCTAGGTTTTGTAAATCCGTTAATTACAGCCATATAGTGGGCTTTAAAAAAAAATGATTCCAATGCCTATTCTTTTGACCAATTGCTCTTCTTAATCCATTCGATTTATTTGCATGTTGCTGAACAAGCTGGAATGAAAACAGCAGAATTATACTTACTTATTGGTACACAAATATTATATTTGTTAATACATTTGTTAACGTTTTGTTACAATTAATACGTTACATAATGACAAATGAAAACGTTGCAAAGGTTTAAGTTAGAATGAAATTGTTTAATCCAATAGGTAGATCGCAGTCGCATGCAGAGCTTTACTAGTATTAGCACAAGTGATTCATTAGCATATTGATAAAGGCTTGAAATGTAAATCGTTTCCAAAGCTAAAAAAACCACGTTATTATCCGAAAAATTATAAGCCAACTATAATTATCCGACAGACTCATATAGATTACAAGATATAGTAATACTTTGAAGCAGTTGAGGACATTAGTTTAAAGATAATAGTATTAAATGCACAGTCTAAAACTAAAAAAAAATGGACAATGTGTTTTCTGCTAGAATGGTGAATTGATTCTAGGTTCGTAAATGAAGATTTTTTTCCATGCAATTTTAATTGCATGGAAAGGTCTTTAGTTCATGCATGCATTAGCTATATTTTGGGCTTATTTTGGGATTTCAATCAAGACAACATTCAATCAAATAACGACTTTTTATCAGGGAGGCAGGGAGGGGATGTTATCCCAAAAAAATTGCCCTGGAACCAAGTCAAAAGTTTAGTCCAGAGGTGGGAAAGTGTAGCGGAAGCAGCCTTCACCGCTTCACCTTTCACATTGATTAAACCTTTCAGAGGGAGTCATGTCGGCGCTGTTGCGTCCCTCCCTCCTGGGATTCAAATACCTTCACGACAGGTGGACTGAGTTTTTTTCAGTCCCTGTTATATTCCATAGGTTTGTTTGTCCAAGTCCTGTCAAGTTATTCCAGTCTGTTTGATTCTTCAACAAGTCCATCCGTATTGACTTTAGACTGCTACAAATAAAGTGCGTTACACTTGTGACCGCGACTAGCTTTTTTGGGTGCGAACCACAAAAAAACCTTCGCGCGAGCTCAGTAATATTTTGTGATCCTACAGTTAATTTTGAATGCGAGGTCCTTGAGGTCTATTCTTGGGACCGATTGTAGAAATATCTCTGGAGATCAAGCATTTGTGATTTGTGGCTCCAACTCGGGGGGGGGGGATTTCGTCCCAAAACTGTCAACTTGTAGGCCTATTTCGCAAAGTGTATAGGCGTAGCCAGCGGAGCGGGGGGGGGGCGGTAAGGAGAATATTTCCCCCCCCCAATATTTGGCAAAAATTGCCTTTTTCCATTCAAATGCTTTTTTTTTCAACGGGCTTCTCCTCCCCCCCTTTTTGGTGGCGTCTGCCGTTTTTGGTGTCTTTTACTTAATTTCGCTCATGTAACACCCAGAAAAGCACCATATATTGGAAGTTTATGTGCATGATCGTCGATTGTGAACAGCGCCCTCATCGACAGATGGTACCAGCCCCACACACACACCCACACACACGCACCCCTATACACCCACACAAACTTTTGGATTTTACGGAGGCCAAGCGTCCGGAGAGAAAACCCTGTCTACATTTCGCCACGGAAGTGCAAGTGCCCTTTTCAAAAAATCTTAACCCTCCCCAAATAAAAATGACCGTGCTACGCCACTGTAGTGGTGGAGAGGCTACATTTAGACCTGGGCCCAGGAATAGGGGTGGTTTAGGGAGAGGGAATTATAAAAAATATATAAACTCAGCTACATCTGGTAAAATTGAAAAGAAAAGTGTCCTGGCGGTCATAATCTTTGATTTCCAGTGAAAAACCACATTGGTGTCTTTCTCCTGAGCGCCAACAGGTGGCGCTTTTCTGTGCGATTTGTGTCGTTTTCTATGAAAGCGTTTTTGGTGGAGTGGAACCTTATGCCCCTAGTGCTACATTTTATTTGTATTACCGTCCTCGAGTCCTCAACCCCAAAAACCTACAGTCCGAAAGCATCTAACTGGTAACAATACTTCACATGGGCCTTATACACGAGTCGGCCATATTGAAGTGAAAGTGAGGTAAAATCTCATTTTTTGAAACTTGCGAAGAGAAATGAAAGCAAGCTAATTACTTATTAGTTCTAGTCTGCTTCAATGAATAATTTCAAATTTTTAATTAAACATTTCCTAATGTTTAAAGCCAGATAAAAAAAATTACAGTAAAATATTAAAGGCTGCATTATGCCTGATACTCGTGCATAACGCCAATGGTCCCAAACCTCAAAGTCCTACCGCCCTACCGCCCACTCCCATTCTGCTTGGCGCATGCCTATTCGCATAGACTCACACAGGACCTGAACCTCATGATCCAAAGTCATACTATTGGGAACCATACTTTGTGTTGTCTTACCACCAAAAGACATTCTGCTTGAAACCATGCAGTTATGGTTAGTGATCCATCGCGTCAGATAACTACCTCTATAAGAATCATATTCCGTGGAGCCGAAGTCTTACCTCTTCGAACTATTCGTTCATTGTGCCACACTGCAAGCAAAACTATAGGAGACCTTCAGCCCTTCCGCTTGTAACCACTCAGATCAATTTAGGGTTCATCCCGGAGTCATTCTGCCCCGTATCCCTGCCACTAGGAGGCCTTAATTCTTTGCTGAATGCTTTCTGTCAAAGCTTTACCCCCTGTAACCGCCCTGCTCGGCGATTTTCAGCTTGGAATGTTAGGGTCTGGAGGCTTACCCTTTTTGTACCCTTTGTCATGGAATCCTGCTGCCAGAAGCCCTACCACCAAGAATTATACAATGGTCCATCCACTAGGAGTCCATCTGTGAAACCTGGTTTGCAGAGTCGTACCATTTAAAACGAAAAAGCATGGAACTATTCGATCTGTGTCCATCTGCACCAGCGGAAATGACGTTTTCCAAAGGGGGGCAATCCTCTTTCATCGTCTCCGAGAGCATGTTGACTGCAAGTGCTGCAACTGAAAAAGTGGAGGGGGGGCGGGGCTAGACAAAATTGAGGCTAGAGGGCGCTCGTTTTGCTTATCAATTTATTCACATCACATAAAGTCGTACGGTTAAGGGAAGTCAAAAATAATCATCTAAAAAAAAATTCTTTAAAATTCTTTCACATCGCCTTTTGCACTGTATCGCGGTGATGTACTTTCACACCAACCAACCGAACGATAAAGCTTTGTGTATTCATATCAGTATGGTACGGAAGCGTTTTTAGGACATGACCCCCAAAAAATTCTGGCCCACTATTTCGCCCGGGTGAATTAGTAATCCGCCCGGGCGAATTAGTAATCCGCCCGGGCGAAATAGTGATTTGCCCTGGCGAATTAGTAATCCGCCCGGGCGAAATAGTAATCCGCCCGGGCGAAATAGAGGGCCAGAATTTTTTTTTAGTCATGTCCTAAATACACTTCCGTAGAATGGTGAACGTATTATACCACGTACAGTAGCCCACAGTTGAACCTGAGGTCGAGGACACAATGCAATTTCAACCGCACCATTGCTGTCTACACCATGGCAGCCATACGCGCTATTTATCTGTTCGTGTTAACGCAAATTTTGGTTAAAGGATGTAGATGGAATGAATGGTGGAAGGGCACGATCGTGTACCAGATCTACCCGCGTTCCTTCATGGACTCAGACGGTGATGGTGTGGGGGATCTGGCTGGTATCACGTCCCGTCTGGGGTACTTCAACGACATAGGGGTAGGCACTGTATGGTTAAGCCCGGTATACAAGTCTCCCATGGCCGACTTCGGCTATGATGTGGCCGACTTCAAAGATATCGATCCCATATTTGGTACCATGGCTGATTTCGATGAGCTGATCAGTAAGGCACACCGGCTAGGCCTTAAACTCGTGATGGATTTTGTCCCCAATCACACCAGCGATCAGCATCCGTGGTTTGTCGAGAGCAAGAAAAACAAAGACAGCACCAACCGATACAGAGATTACTACGTGTGGGTAGACCCGAAGAAAAATTGTTCAGATCCACCAGAGAAATGCATTCCGAATAACTGGGTGGGTCTGTTAGGAGGTACAGTATGGGAGTGGGTACCAGAGAGACAACAGTTCTATCTTCATCAGTTCCTCAAAGAGCAGCCGGATCTGAACCACCGTGATCCCGCTGTTCAGTTGCAGATGATAGACGCCCTACAATTCTGGCTAGAAAAAGGCATAGACGGTATTCGGGTGGATTCAATCAGACACATTTACGAAAATGTAGACCTAGATGATGAACCAATTAATCCAGACTACACGCCGATCCCAGGCGAGCGACCCCAGTATAACAGCCTTATACCCACAACAAAACGGCTGATCTTCCTGAGGTACACGAATTACTGTACGTGTGGCGAAGAGTCTTGGATGAGTACAGCGGGGAACACAACTACAGGCTCATGGTGACTGAGGCCTATGCCACTCACAGGACACTCCTCTCGTACTACGGAACCCCGGAACGACCTGAGGCAGATTTCCCTTTCAACTTTGGTTTTATTAATCTCAACAAAGAGAACCTATCAGGCATTAAAATACACGAACTAGTCAATGATTGGATGAATGACCTGTCACCTGATGAGTGGCCAAATTGGGTCATTGGTAACCACGATAACTCCCGAATCGCTGATAGGATAGGTGTTAAGTATGCACGAGCCTTGAACGTCTTGAATCTTCTCCTGCCTGGTACCCCGACCACATACTACGGTGAAGAGATAGCGATGGAGGACATCTGGGTCTCATACAACGACACCCAAGACCCGTTCGCGATCAACAACCCCGAACATTGGGAGGAGTACACACGAGATCCCGAACGTTCTCCAATGCAATGGGACAGATCATCTTATGCTGGCTTCAGCACCACTACCGGAAAAATATGGCTTCCTGTCAACCAGAACTATCTGTCAGGAATCAACGTTGCTGACCAAAAGGCGGATAACACCTCCGCGTTTGCACTCTACAAGAAATTAGCAGCACTCCGTAAAGACGAGCCCGCCTTCCACACCAACCACCTCAAGTACGTCGTCACGACTGAAAAGATCTTCTCCTTCCTTCGCATGCCTGACAATCAAGATACAAAGCCCAATTCTTTCCTAGTCATCATCAACGCTGGTACCTCTGAGTCTACTGATGATTACACCGCTGCCCTAAAGAAGTTAGAGTTGAAAGCTGAGGGTGACACTGGAGTCATCGAAGTCAGTAGCAACATGGATCGCAACGGGAAATCACAGGGGCTGAGCAAAATCTCTTTGGCTGCAGGCGAGGCACTAATCATCAAGACATCGGTATACGGATTTAGCTCAGCAGTATCTAACACTTAGCAGTGCAACAGTGATAAACGGTTGGAATCGTGACCGACTGGTCCAAAGCACCAAACTTAGCAGATAGATTCTTATAGCCCTGGAGAAGATAATAGAAGGGGTGACGCCTGAAATTATTTTGGGAAGGGTGCCTAATTTGCATAAAGCGTTTATCCCTGCCGTGTATATTTATTCCCATATTTGGATAGATGTTTATTTTTGTTATTTTTTGAAAAGCATATTTTGGGGATTTTACTTACATATCCTTACTTAAATAACATTTTCTAAAGCATATCGGAGACTTGAGGATTATAAGGACATAATAAAGATCCAAAATGGCTACCATTATACCCTAAAGTTGCGCGCATTCCTTTTCCCCTCAGATATCATCAAGTAGTCTTGCCAAACCTTAGTATTGATGAGCTTCAAATCACCAAAATTACTTATTGACACAGTTACCCTAACAAAAATAAATGGGAAATCATGTGAAAAATTATATCATCTTGATATTTAGCCCACAAAAAAAGGGGGGGGGGAAATGAGGTGTCCGTAAATTGGGCTAAAAACTAGGGGAAGCCTGCCTAACGTGGTGGACTTGATCAAGTTCCCCGTTTTTGTTTTCTGGCCTTAATATCACAATTGTATCATTGTTCACATGATTTTCCATGAAGACTGAATCGAGTAACTGTGCCAGTAAGCAACTTGGTGAATTTGAAGCCCATCAGTACTAAGTTTTGGCAAGACTACTTGATATCTGGAGACACGGTTAATGCGCGCAACTTTAGAGTATAATAGTAGCCATTTTGGATCGTTACTGTGTCCTCATAATTATCCATAATTATCTTAAATGCTTTAGAAAATGTTATTGAAGAAAGGATGTGTAAGTGGAATCGCCAAACTATACTTTTCAAATTTTTTTTTTAAAAATATACTCAAATATGGGAATAACATATATTACACGGGTAGGGATTAACGATTTATGCAAATTATGCACCCTTTCCAAAATAATTTCAGGTGTCACCCCTTCTGAATATCTTCTCTAAGGCTATAACAATATATCTGCCAAGGTTGGTGCTTTGGACCAGTCGGTCACGATCTTGTCCAAAATTGGGTCTAAGCCGCCTGACTATGATGGCCATCGCCTTCCAAGAGATCATATTCAGATGTTGAAAGTGAATCTGTAAACGAATCAGAACGTGGGAAGACTGAAGTTGAGATGTTTTAGCATCTTATCATCCCGTTCTAGAATTGCATGCACGATGAGGGCGTAGCCATTTTATATTACACAGAAATATTGTTGAGAGGGTTGTAAATGTTTGTTGTATTCCCCTTCTTGATTGGTTAGATTCAAACTGATAGAAAGAAATCCAACTCTTTATTTTACCAATTAATAAAAACACAGTACTCTGGAGGATATCGCGTAGATTTATTATTTCTCCTTGTGTGCAAACACCGGCAAAGCAACTACATGTTTTCCAACTCTCAACACTTTCTGGTTTATTTCTCAACGGTCAACACAACATCATCCAAAACAGTGACTTAATTTGGGCTGACTTTTCACTAAAAAATAAATACATGTATATATATATCCCGCCACTCTATTGCAAATTAGAGTGACTGTGTGTCCAAATTCATCCCAAATTTTCAAGTTCCAAGACCATTTCAGGGCTAGGGCCCCTCATTTCCACCAACCCTCAAATCGTGATTTGGCCGGCATAGGCCATTTTGGGCCTATTTAATTACTGGTGTACACCACCTGTATAGGCGTAATGTAGTTTAAAATATGGAATAGCTCTCACAATGGCGGCTACACGGCAAATCCTGACGGGTACCATTAATTACCTTACCGTATGGAAGTTGTTGTTTGACACGTATCAATGATTTTCTACACAGGCTCTTAACATAGAAAAGAGTCATTGCTGTCCCACCAGGCCTTGACCCAAAGCATATGGCATGTTTTCGTGTGTGTCTAGTAATAGTATGTGTGGTTATTTTATGCACAAGCCTCGCCATTCAAACCGAACTGGTAAAAAAATCTCTAGTTTATAATTCTGATACGAAATGGAAGTCACAGACCATACATAATTATTTTAAAGGAAATTACTATTAATAGACATACTGTATGTAAAACACACCCAAAGATGGATTTTTTTTTTAATAAGCGACTTTTTCAAGGGAAGAAAAATAACATTGTTCCAGAAAATTGAACCTGTCTTACCCCTCGATAAATTTTCCAAGGAATGTGATTCTTTATGGGAAAAAAAAATCAGTGTAGCAGTAACATGTGGCCCTTTTTGTCTTAATCAACATTTCATTCATTGCTTAATAATCGTCTTCACGATGGTAAAGACTGAGGATTTGGTAGTCATTGGCAAACATGATGACTGCAGTTTGAAGTTTAAAAGTTTGCCAACTTGGTGTGAGATAACTCCAAACTCGGTGTGACAAAAGGCTAGGAATATGTCAATAGATTTATAATACTTTGAACTGCATGTCATCGTTTTATTAATTAACATGTCAGAATTTTCTGTAATGATACACCTTCCCATTTGTTTACCACCTTGCTATACAAAAGTTCAGTCGTCACGTTTCATTGAATCGTGAAGGTAGATGAAGCTAGATGAATCCAGTTTGATTTCGTGCCGTGCACACGAGGTCAAGGGAAATCAGCATGGGCGAAACTCTACGCATGCGTGTATGAATTTGCATTGATGAATTCTTTGTGAACTGGTGTATTGCGCATGCGTGGACCGCTGGGCGGGGGCGCACCGTCACATATTGCTTGACTATTCTGCCAAACCCAGGCCGGTGTTGCATATAAATTTATACTGGCTATACCAACGAAACGGAACCTTATTAATTGAAGGACATCGGCGTAGGAACCCGGTACAGTACAAACAAACAATCTGCAAGCCGGGCCATGTCACAGATGTTTTCTTTTTGTATCTACCCTGATCCAGATTCACTTCTTCGAAAACATCACTTCTTCGAAAACATATTTGCCAGAAATACAAGTTCAAAGACCGGTTCAGAGCTGGGGCCCTTGATTTCTAATAAACCCCAAATCGTGATTTGGCCGGCGCATAGGCAATTGTTGGCCTATTTACTGGTCTGCCCCACCCGGGGTTGCAATTAATCGCTTAACATGGTTTGAAAAAAATTAAGTTTTAATTTAAGTGAGACCAAGTCTCACTCACCAACCGAGTTTGAGCGTCGTGCGACCTGCCACATCCGAGAATTAGCCCGGACCAACATCCAAACATCCAAAGAGAGGCTTGCGTATTATTATATAGATGGTTAAAAACCGTACTACCTCAAAGTGCCCTGAATGTTGAAGTGAATTTGGTTTAGTAATTCATCTTGACCAATTAATCAATAAACGTCGTGAAAAAAATCAAAGGAAGAATCACTAAAATGGTGTTATATAAGATCCCCTTAAATTGTTTGCATAGGACTCAACGTAATGAGAGACACCGGTCCCTTTTCTGTTGTTTGCGTCATTTCGAACATGCGCACATTAGCTTAAACATGATTTAAACGATTGAAAACAACCTCGATCCCGATACCATCTTGCTGCGCCATCTTGGTTCCCACCATGCTTTGCGCGACGGGCACGCAGCCAATCGATCACACCATGGAACCATGCACATTTTTGGCCGTGTCCGAAACGGGCTTCCAGAGCTACGGCTACGTCTATTGTCAGCGCGTCCCCGCGTATTTTCAATGGGCGCAGACCTAGACCTAGCTCTAGACAACTGATTCGGATGCAGCCTTAGAATGAACCGGCCTGTAATGGCTGAAAATGGGAATGCGAGACTTTTGGTGGCGGCAAACACACAGGTCTTTTTATTGTTATTATTACATGTATTCGCCAAAAATGAACACATTCCAACTCCGGCGAGTTTGCATTCGCGTATGAATCTTACTGAGTGCAGTCGCCTTGAGGGATCTTACACTATTATGACCCAGTCTCGACAATGTTTATACCGGCCTTCAGTCTGGTTTATGACCCGACGATCCCTTAATAACACGTCCAAATTGCTGACACAGATGTACTATATATATTTTTTTAGTACTTCCAGCAACCATGACCTATTCGACAAATGCAACTTTCTTACATCAGAGAACACCCAAGCTACCGCGAATATATTGTAACGAGCGTTGCCACTTAATAGTCTATGTAATAGACCCTGGCCCTGGCGAAGCGTTCTACCGGAGATGGGCTGCGTAGAGAACGGGTGATACTCAGACTACAAATTAAAGGGAATGTACAACATTTTCTTTTGCTGCAATTTTCAGAAATAAATGGATTTGGAGAATTAGTATGTTATAGCAAATATTGTTAAACTGACTTGTTTCACGTTTTGGGCTTGTACATACTGGAAAAACCAAGAAAACCAATCATGTTCTTGTAGTCTGGTTCCCCACTTGAGATGAAACTGAGCAATTTATAGACTTTGGGGAAATTGTACGGTCAGAGAATCAGTACAGGACGCTTTAGACTGTCATTCCTTTACAATTCAGTAAGGTATTTCGTGATATTGATCATTTCGTGTTTTTTATGTTTGCAAATGTTGTATCTTCCCTTTAACGTTCCTGCCCTGGAATAATGTCCGATGACGTTCAATCCCTGCGGTTGATGGCCCCTCTATGCACTTCTTATTGATGATTAGATGTCCCGTTTTTTACAGTAGGGCCCAGCAAGTGAATTTACTGAGGGAAAGAGTGGATTTCCTCGTGGACTGGTTGGAATGGGTAGACTGTTTATACCTAATGGGCTGGGTAGACTAGGTGGGTTACCTTTTGGATTGGTATAGACTAGGCGGGTTACCTTGCGGGATTGGGTGGACTAAGTGGATGAGGTGGACTAGGTGGATGATGTGGATGACCTTTGTAGTGGACTGGTCGGATAAACTAAGTGGATTGGGGATTGTAGTGGATCACACCCCAAACAAATAAAAAACATGAAGCTACTTCGACTTCTATTGGTCCCACCTCCCCTCAAGCCAGGAGGATAGAAGTTCTAGAAGTGGGGTTTAATAAATCCCGTTCTGCCTTTTATAGGACTTGATCAACCGAGAGTACAATAATCATAGTAAACAATTGAAAAAGTGCACAAAGCTAATAGCCCAATTAATCATAATCTACCATTGCCATGCAGTAACTGAGGGACACGCCCACTCAAATATGTAAGCTAAACAGATTTTAGATGCATGAACTAACAGTGACATTGCAACGCAGTAAGGGGGGGAGGGGTGTCCTCCACTTGATAATGCAGTGAATGTGAGTAGGTTGCAGCCCATTACCGATGTATGACGTTATAACTATGTCTATTTTCGGGTGCACCATCGAAGTGCTGGATCGACCATTGACTTTATGCACAGAATACGTCACTTCGTGGAGCGAAAGAAGAATTTAATAAAAGCGACCCAATGACAGCTCCAGAAAAGCAGAGGCCAACACGTACGTTCGACTCCCACTTAGGTGCGTCGGGAACTTGACCGTGCTCTGAAACACACAGACTAAACCCTTGCCACCAGATACAGCCTTTTTAACCCAATATTTTCTGTTAAACTAAATAGCTTGACCTATGATTTACTACCTTCTCAAAAAAAACAATCAGGTGAAATTATATAATCATAAAACCACAAAGTATTGAGTAGATGATAATAAAATGAAATGCTGTATTTGCCATAAAACCAGGTAACATTACTTAAAAGAAGAATTTGTCAATTTGCCTCTCTTGCTTTAAAGCTGTGAAAACGGACTTTATAAACGAACAGTTCGATAGAGCCTCGCTTTTCAGATCTGGACTCATGTTAAAATCAACAAAAGCATTTGATAACGAGTGCTTCGCCTTTTGCGACAGAGACCTTGCTCATGTCTTGAGACACCCCGTCTCGATCCATGTTACTACTGACTGTGATGGTCCCGATGTTTCCTTCCATCTTCAACTGGTGACCTTCCATCAAAGCTGCGGAGTAGTCATCAGTCGACTCAGAAGTACCAGCGTTGATGATGACTAGGAAGGAATTTAGGCCCGGTGTATCAGGTATGCGAAGGAAGGAGAAGATCTTTTCAGTCACGACGACGTACTTGAGGTGGTTGGTTTGGAAGGCGGGCTCGTCTTTCCGGAGTGCTGCTAATTTCTTGTAGAGTGCCAACGCGGAGGTGTTATCTGTCTTTTGGTCAGCAACGTTGATTCCTGAGAGGTAGTTCTGGTTGACAGGAAGCCATGTATCTCCGGTAGTGTTGCTGAAGCCAGCATGAGATGACCTGTCCCATTGCATTGGAGAACGTTCTGGGTCTCGTGTGTACTCCTTCCAGTGGCTAGGATCAATGGCTGCATAAGAATCCTGTGATTTACTGAATGGGACCCAAGTATTCATCATACCTATCTCTTCTCCGTAGTAGGTTTTAGGGGTTCCTGGAAGAAGCAGATTCAAGACGTTCAAAGCCCGTGCGTACTGGATCCCCACACGATCAGCGACGCGAAAACAGTCATGATTACCGGTTACCCAGTTTGGCCATTTATCATGTGGTAGGTCCTTCATCCAATCATTGACCAATTGGTAAACTTTGCTCCCAGTAAATGTCTCCATGCTGAGGGTAGTCAGTCCATAGTTGAAAGGAAAATCTGCCTCAGGACGACTCGGAGTTCCGTAGTATGGGAGGAGTATCTCGTGAGTGTCATTAGTTTCAATTGTCAAGAAGCGGTAGTTTGATTGCATGCTGTATTCGTTCAAGACTCTTCGCCATTCGTAGATAAGGTCGTGGACTTCAGGTTGATCAAACGTCTTGCTATGAACAAGGCTGCCATACCCGACATGTCCGCTCCGTATCGACGAGTAATCGGGATTGATTGGTTCATCCTGCAGGTCTTCGCTTTCGTACATATGTCTGACTGCATCGACACGAAATCCGTCTACGCCTTTCTCCAGCCAGAATCGTAGTACGTTGATCATCTCCAAATGTACGACGGGATTACGATAATTAAGGTCTGGTTGAATGTTAAGAAACTGGTGCAGATAGAACTGTTGTCTTTCTTGTACCCACTCCCACACCGTACCGCCCAGTAGATCTACCCAGTTATTCGGAATGCATTTCTCGGGTGGATCAGAACAATTTTTCTCCGGGTCTACCCACACGTAGTAATCTCTGAATCGGTTGGTGCTGTCTCTGTTTTTCTTGCTCTCGATAAACCACGGATGCTGATCGCTGGTGTGATTGGGGACAAAATCCATCACGAGTTTAAGGCCTAGCCGGTGTGCCTTACTGATCAGCTCGTCGAAATCAGCCATGGTACCAAATATGGGATCGATATCTTTGAAGTCGGCCACATCATAGCCAAAGTCGGCCATGGGCGACTTGTAGACGGGATTCAACCATATGGTGCCTACACCAATGTCGTTGAAATACTCCAGACGGGACGTGATACCAGCCAGATCCCCCACACCATCACCGTCTGAGTCCATGAAGGAACGCGGGTAGATCTGGTACACGATCGTCTCCTTCCACCATTCGTTTAATGTAACTCCCACAGGAAAGGTCTGAATGAACACGAACAGAAGAACAGCGTGCATGACTGCCATGGTGGCTTTTGGTAGAAAATAATTGTACTCAAACCTGTATAGGCCTATGGTATATATATTGTGTGGTTTCAATGTGGTTATTTAACCGATCCATTTAAGAAGCGCGCGGCTTGCAATTCAGGCCTACAAAACCGAAACTCTAGACACGAGGTGGTTAGAAATTGATATAGTCTGCCCGTAAATTCAATTATGGAAATTTGAACAGATGTTTGCCGATATCATTTCACAACAACGCACGCGCGCACCACTTATCCTTGAACTCATCACCCTCTGAGCGCATGACGGAAAGAATTACCATGGGAGATTGAACCAAATGATCATGTTTGGGATGGGTTGCTCGTGTGTAAATAATATTAGCTGTTCAACCTTCCAAAACTGCGCAACGGATTTACCAGACGGTCGCCTTCAATTCCAGATACCTCACGTCTAGAGTTGCCGCGTCTAGACTTTGAGTCCAGATGGATCAGTTTACACCGAATAACAAGTGAATGATCACTTTTACTATAAACGAGTAAACATATGACTGCATTGAAACATAAAATAAACCAATGACTAAAATAATTTTGTTTTCACTCAAAAGTCATCATGGCAGCAATGCGCGCTTTTCTTCTGTTCGTGTTTATATCAAACACGGTTGTTGGATTTAGATGGAATGAATGGTGGAAGGACACGATCGTGTACCAGATCTACCCGCGTTCCTTCATGGACTCAGACGGCGATGGTGTGGGGGATCTGGCTGGTATCACGTCCCGTCTGGAGTATTTCAACGACATTGGGGTAGGCACCATATGGTTGAATCCCGTCTACAAGTCTCCCATGGCCGACTTTGGCTATGATGTGGCCGACTTCAAAGATATCGATCCCATATTTGGTACCATGGCTGGTTTTGACGAGCTGATCAGTAAGGCACACCGGCTGGGCCTTAAACTCGTGATGGATTTTGTCCCCAATCACACCAGCGATCAGCATCCGTGGTTTATCGAGAGCAAGAAAAACAAAGACAGCACCAACCGATACAGAGATTACTACGTGTGGGTAGACCCGAAAAATAATTGTTCAGATCCACCAGAGAAATGCATTCCGAATAACTGGGTGGGTCTGCTAGGAGGTACAGTATGGGAGTGGGTACCAGAGAGACAACAGTTCTATCTTCATCAGTTCCTCAAAGAGCAGCCGGATCTGAACCACCGTGATCCCGCTGTTCAATTGGAGATAATAGGCGTTCTACAATTCTGGCTAGAAAAAGGCGTAGACGGTATTCGGGTGGATGCAATCAGACACATTTACGAAAGCGAAGACCTGGAGGATGAACCAATAAATCCAGACTACACGCCGATACCAGGCGAGCGACCCCAGTATCACAGCCTTATCCACAACAAAACGGCTGATCTTCCTGAGGTACACGAATTAATGTACGTGTGGCGAAGAGTCTTGGACAAGTACAGCGGGGAACCAAACTACCGTTTCATGGCAACGGAGACTTACGATACTCACAAGGCACTCCTCCCATACTACGGAACCCCGGAACGACCTGAAGCAGATTTTCCCTTCAACTATGTCTTGACTCAACTTAAGAGGGAGAACATCTCTGGGAAAAAAATATTCGAGCTGGTCAATGATTGGATGAAAGACTTGCCGTCGGATAAATGGCCAAACTGGATCATCTGTAACCACGACAATTTTCGTATCCCTCATCGTATAGGGGCCAACTACGCTCGAGCCTTAAACGTTCTTGAGCTCCTTCTCCCCGGAACTCCCAAAACCTACTATGGTGATGAGATAGCTATGGGGGACATCTGGGTCACTTACAACGAAAGCCGGGATCCGTTTGCCAAAAACAACCCCAACCATTGGAAGGAGTACACACGAGACCCCGAACGTTCTCCAATGCAATGGGACAGGTCATCTCATGCTGGCTTCAGCAACACTACCGGAGATACATGGCTTCCTGTCAACCAGAACTATCTCTCAGGAATCAACGTTGCTGACCAAAAGGCAGATAACACCTCCGCGTTGGCACTCTACAGGAAATTAGCAGCACTCCGGAAAGACGAGCCCGCCTTCCAAACCAACCACCTCAAATACGTCGTCGTGACTGAAAAGATCTTCTCCTTCCTTCGCATACCTGATACACCGGGCCTAAATTCCTTCCTAATCATCGTCAACGCTGGTACTTCTGAGTCGACTGATGACTACTCCGCTGCTCTACAGGAGATGTTGTTGAAAGCAGAGGGCGACACGGGCGTCATTGAAGTCAGTAGCAATATGGATCGTAACGGGAACCTGCAGGAGATGAATGGAATATCTCTAGCAGCAGGAGAGGCACTTGTCATCAAGTTGCTAATTTGATTTTAATTTGAATATTTTGCTCCATTCTTTCCGTCGCAGTTTTGGTTTTTAAATAAAGGGTTTAAAGGGTATTTTGTTCTGAGCTGAAAAGGCCAGCATGAGGTCACAAAACACTAGGCAGAAATTAACAACTGAATGGAAGGTCTGTATTCTACAATGAGCATTATGGATGCTTGAAGTAATTGTGATTCAATGTTGCCAAGGATGAGAAATCAGTCGAAAGGATGTACGAGACAAAATAAACTCAAGTATTTAAATACGTTCATCTGGATTGTTGGTAAAACATGTGTTAGGCGATTCGTTTTGTTTCAATCCAAAAACGTGAAGATGTTACTCAGTAAAGAACACTCTCAATAAAGACGACGGGGCATACAAGCTGTGTGACCAACCAGTCCAAGCCACGCCCACTTACACCCTCTGTGACGACCAAGAAAGGGTATAAAAGGCAGTTGAGCATTGGACATGGTTGCCAGTCTGACGAAGCTCCTAGTTCAGGAGTGAAACGTAACTACTAAAAATATCGTAACATCTGCACGTTTTTGGATTGGAAGAAACGAATCTCCCTAACTCATAAACTCAAGTATATCATCAGGATCCACAACCTTAAAATGCATCTTGCGGGGAGAAAAATCAACTTTTTAGCATATATGGATTTTTTTTGTACAGGGGTTTGAGATCTCGGAAACCCTCCCGGGATAAATGCATGAATGACGTTCTGATCGTCATTCATCATCATTCTCCTGCGGAGGAGGCGACCACAATCTCTCCGAGTTCATACACTCCGATCCTGCGATAAGCTGGATATCCCGGCCCACCTTCTTGCACAAGCATCATGGACCTGCTGCTCCAACCAGGCACTGTGTGTGTATAGATGGACATCTCGTTTGTCAAGACAGGGAACATAATACATGTATTGGGCATGGTTTTGATAGTTCCCACATCAGGCAAGCGAAAGATGTGGCCAATAAATCGCAGCTGCCAAAATCTACCCTGTTTCATTAGTCATATTAGGCACCTATTAGTCAGGTATGTGCTAAAGGGAAATATACGGAAATGTTGGAAGTTTCTCGAAAGCAGTTTCCGTTAACATTTGGCTCGGGTGTTTTCGATATTTACGGAGGTAGTCCAGTAAATTGGCCACATGTATGGGGCTAGCCTTTACAGGGAGGGGTAAATGCCTTTTATTGGAGGGTCTCAAACAATCAAAATTGTTTCAGTATAGTAAAGTATACACAACCTTTGTGTTGTGGGGTTAGGGTGGTCTAGGTTGGTGTGGGTGGGGTGAAGGGAAAAGGTTGATGGCATATATGGCAAAACTTGAATTGTTTGAAATAAAAGGTCGAACTGTAACTTGCGTGTAAACCTAATAGTGAACACTGCCTCTTTTTAAAAATTTCTTCATGAAACAAATACGTAGCTTCCAGACAAACTGTATACTTCATGTAAAGTTTACCTTGAACGGAAAAAGACCAACTGAATAAAAAGAGTTCTGTTTCAGGTAGTGGCCTTTGGTCCAGGACTGCATCTGGATTTCGTTTCCAATCCAACCAGGCCCTGACTAGGAGGCATTATCAACAAGAATAAGATCGGATGATTTCATGGGTAGTAGATCTAGCGCCCCCTACCACTGCGGTGGCTTGGTCGTGGTTATCAGTGATGATCGGAACCAGTTGCATCAGGGGAGCAAAAATCCAATCGGAAAGAATGCAGTATCCAGACGCAACCTCTGTGATTGTGTACAAAGCCTATGGAGAGTTGAGTGCATTTTCACAGTGTTTATCTAACAAAATTGGAAATGTTTCTCAGTCACAGATTCGTGTCTTTTCAACATTTTTTTGCAATGACTGAGCTTCATTGAGCTAATATATGATACAAAAAGTGGCATCAGGATGCAACATTCTTTTCTCCAAATCCAGTCTTGGAAGTTGGACCAAGACTCCCTTCCATAACCAGGGGATGGTTTGCTTGCACGAATGCCATGGCGTAACCGACAGAGCACAAGGAGGCAGCCAGCTCCCCTCCCCCAAGTCAAGACCTACTCATCAGTGCCCCTCCACAAAATGAGGTCCACCAAGTGACCCAATGAACCCTCCCCCTTTCTACTTGGAGCCCTGCACAGCACTGCACTTGAATAAGAATGCCTGAAAACACTTGTTTTCCCCCATGTCCCCCTTGTTGCTGTGCATGCTCTTCACAGAACCGAGGTGGTCCACTAATTGACTACAAGCCCCCGATCAGGAGTTTATATGCAACAAAGCACAAACCATAATTAGGATGGCACAAGACAGTAGAGTACATTTTCTTTCCAACAAACAACATGTCACTGTTAATTGAAAATTGCACTTTGAATTACATGTACACGTTGTATTTACATTAAATGATTTATTTGCAGCTTACCAAGACACCATCTTAATAACGCCAGTTCTAATCACAACAGGTACACTGAATGGTCATCAAAACTGAGATTACAGCGGATGAATACTGCAATTGAATGGTTACAGTGATTTCACTGAATTTAACGCAACACAACATTCAGGGTATAACTCTGTTGAGATTTACACATACAACATGATACAACATCATCTTCATCTTCCATGAAGCGTAGCTTAAAGAAAAAACAGCACCCTACAAAACCGATTTCATTTATATCTATTATGACAACAATTACAGATTCATAAATACCTAAGCCAGTTTACCCATTCCTATTGGTCGAGAGCAAGTCACGTGGTCGAGAGCAAGTCACGTGGCCGGTTTTAAACGGTTGATAAAGACCGGCTGGCTGGTCTTAAACATTTTTCCAGTGTCGCATGAAATGTGGACTCCTATGAATTCCGGTGCCTTTTACCGTTTTATTGGTTGAATGTTCACAATCCTCAGGCATGCGCAACACTACCAGTGAGGGAGTATTTCATAGTCCTAAATTCACAATACACCGACACAGCTGCGTTCTGCAGGTTTTTCAACGTTTTGATTTTTGGACCGAAAACTTTTGATTTTTTGACCGAAAAGGTATTTATGAATGGGAATAAATATGTGCTTGGCCGGTATTAAACACTATGTTTAATGACCGGTTGGAGTCTGGATGCTGATAATTACCCTGGCCTTCGGCTTGGGTAATTATCAGCATCTAGACTCCAACCGGTCTTAAACATAGTGTTTCAAACCGGCCAAGCACACATTGATTATTTAAAGCATTCAAAGAATATTTTGTTAATCTGATTGTTTATCTTTATCACTTGCCTCATTCAAAAGAAGGGGGAAAAAGCTCTTTTAAGTAGACCCTTCCAAAAGAGTGGATTAAAATCTTGTTCCCCTTTAAAAGGTAACCTTACTTTATGAAAAGGTTATCAAAATAGGTATATGTAGATAATTGTTATTTCATAATTAATGAGTAATAAGTCTGATCAATGAAGATACAACTGCTTTACAAAGAAACAAAAGAAAAAATAGTCAAAGCACAATATTTTACCTTGTAAGGAACGCAAAATGGCAACTACATGTATACATAAACACAAACAGAACTGACATCGTTTTGTGTTTTCTACCATTTTCCAAAGCAAATCATTTGAAGGACTCTCATCTCCAATTGCCTAAATACATATATCAATAAAATCCATTTTTTTTCCCTGAACACATTTATAGATATGAACAATACAATACACTTATCACACAGATACCAACTGCAATTCCTATTGAAAATCACATAGCCTAACACAATACATGCACGATGAAATCATTTGAAAAGTCCACTACTTGGGCATACAGTTGATCAGCAGATGCTCGTAAAGAGTGAAGTATTAATGAAAGAATTCAAAAAAAGTTAACAAATTCAAAAAATATACATTTCAAGCAGGCACAATATATAATGACAGTAACTTCAACTCTTCAAGTCACGGAACATGTTCTAAATTCTACTGCTACCGGTACATGTACCGTGGTTCACTTCTGAAGAAGAATTATTCTATTTCAGTAGTTATTAACAAAAAGAGATGGTTTAAAGCTTGTAACTCTAGAACAAATCTGTCTAAACTAATTTGAATGTCTCAGATACGGACTGCAATCTCTGTCCTCTTTTTCTTTTACGATTTCCATTCTACACTTAAAACATTTGACATTTACGTTTCTATCTATGTAAGTCATGTACGAACATGGTTTCTGGAAAAAAATGCCTTCTTCAGGCATACATCTTCCATAAAGACACAACGAATACATTTATACGTGCCTCTTTTTCCCCCAAAAAACAGAGGTACTGATGACAATGACATTCTTTTCCAACTTGTGACAAATGACATTCTTTTCCAACTTGGCAATAAAAATGAAAGGCTGAAGCCTGTCCGCCGCTTAAACCACTAAGCACATCTTACATGTCAATATATTCCTTTTCGTTGTTTGATTATTCTTGCATTCAATTTGGGGGTGAAACTGCCAGCTTCTGTAATTCATGTTCAAAGACACCGTACAAAATCGATCTTACACCTGAGTTGCGGCTGTTATTGGAATGGTTATAAATACAAAGGGGTATAGAAAATGCACTTTGCAAGCGCTTAACACAATGTATACATTGTATACATTCATGAATGAATGAAAGTATACATCCATCACACTCAAGCACCACAGGGTTTGCAATTGCTGCCATCACAGAATAGTGCAAATACCTTTTTTGTTGTTTTGGTCAAATTTTCAGATTGAAAATGGGTTTTACTTGGGCTTACCTGCCTAACTTGAAAGAGTTGAATAAAAATATACTATCAAATTTGACGACAGCATTTATGAGTTGACTTAATATCTGTGTACAAATGCTGTGAGCGAAAAACTATTGTACAAGCATTTCTGTAATGGTGTAAAAGTTACATGTACATTAATTACAGTTCTAAGCATTTCAATTCACTCCGTGAATTACAAAGATGCACCCCAACTGGGCAGCTTACAAAAACACAAGTCACTGTCTGTCCTTTAAAAACACTTATTTATAATATGCATGAATCTACACGAACATGATTCCTTGATCTATTTATTGTTACATATTTAGTTTCTTATTTATCCTGGGTATCCCGATCATTGATTATTACAAATATTCTGCCTTGTTTCCAAAATTTAGATTGATAGGAGACAAAGGATGACATTTCAGTATTAGACGCTGGAGGAAAACGATGCGATAAACCGGAACTATCAGGATACGGTTAGAGAATATCCTGTCCGTGTACAACAGAACAAGGATCATCGGCGGTGGTAGGCTAAGTAACTAACCAATGCACTCTATGTTTGCGGATAAGATAAAGTTGATATTTCGTTGTCTATCTTCTTTCTGTTTAGCAACTCAAAATATACAAAAACCAAATTACTTAATTAAACATACAATTTTACAGCAGGATTGCATAAAATTCTGACACGTCTCTAATAGCGCTGCCAAGGCTTACAAAAACATATATTATCTTACAAAAAAAAATCCAACATGTAAACAACAAATGAATATTAAGCATAATAAATACAGATTGCACCTTTTCAATTTTGAATTTTTGTTAAGGATTTCGGCTTTCAGCACACAAAAAAAGTTACAAACTAAATGTACATGGTTACAGACAGACCTTAAGCAGCAACACTAAAATATTCATATTTTCCCAAACTTTGGTGATTTAAACTAAATTTAAACAAAATAAAATTCACTATCAAAATGGCGATTACATAATTTGTACATGTAAGTACCCACATTGGGTTATGTCTTCCTCGGTCTGTTTTTGTAACGTTACATAAACGTTTTGGCTAAGCAAAAAAAACAACCCAAAAAATTAAGCTCCAGGAAAACAATCCCCTGACCCAGGCTGCTTTTCTGACACGTTCTAAGCTTTTGTTTAACAAAATATAATTTTGTTTAAATTATGAACTGATGATTATTTCTCTCTGAAGTCCAGTTTACTGTCTTTCCGAAAGGCAAAGACTTCACTTTTGTTTCTGTATGTTCTACAATTTTTGAATCTCCCTCAGTAAAAGCTGATGATGCCCAATATCAGGGTTCGACTTTAGCGGTAGCCCGCTAGCCAAAATGCTAGTCAAAACAGCGGTGGGCTAGTCAAACTATTCCCTAAGTAGCCTGGCTGGCGGGTCACAAATTATTGAGCTACGGCAAAGATGAAAGGACAGGAAGAAATACATCATTAAATTCAGAAAGCAAACCTGTTTCACTTTGTGGCTAATTTTATTACTGTTTAGGGTTAAATTAATAGATCTATTTATTAAAAACACTGACAAGATTGCCTCAGGATACACGTTTTTACATGTACATGTATGCACATTGTTGTTTATGAGACACTCTAAACAAGAAAAACATGCAGGCTAGTGAAAATGACCGTGGGCTAGTTGAGGATCTTTTTTCAGTAGCCCAGCTGGCTAGTGAAATATAGGTTAAGGTCGAACCCTGCCCATTGCACTCAATATGGGAATTGGCTAAATTGTTTTTTAACTTTGAGCCAAAAACAAAAACCTACAGCTGAAAGCAAACAGGATTTTGAGGATAAACAAAGCAAAAAAAGGCTTGGGTAGGAACGACTTGCCTGAAAGCAAATGTATGCACTGAGATATGAATGCAGGTATTTTTTTTTTTAGGCACCCTTGAATTTAATAATCTCAAAAAGAAATTCCCGGATTTCTAACGATTTTCTCACATGACAGGAAAATGCACTCTTGCCCTTCTTCATGCATCTGTCCTATTTTCTTTGGTCCATCCTCCATTCATCCATTCCAATGTCCCGTTCCAGAGTTACTCAAACCACATAGCTGTTGGACTTCTGGACCAGTGGAGATACTTCCAAATGCTTGGGCAAAATGAAAGGACTGTTACCTTGGTGAGGTTATGGCGGTAGGGGTCAAGGTTCAAAGTCCAAGGTTCATCAGAGTAACCCAAAGCCTTCACCTCCCTCGTTGATGGCCAACACCAGTGCTTTCTGGAGGTGCTCAATGCTGTCGTAGGTTGGCAGGCAAAGCTGGTTAAAGCTGCGGAAAAGATTCATTTGCAATTAACCTGGGGGTCTTTTCTGACCAGCTCTTTGAAAAAATCACTGTAGGTTTCAAAAGCCAAAGATCAAATCCCAGCCAGACCAACAAGCTGATTGGGTTTTCAGTCCCTACCTGATTTCTAGGCTTTCCTGTGAATATTACGAGATATTTCGTCAACCTCTGAATCTGAATATTATCTTTGTTGTCTTAGTTCAGAAGATTTCTCTACACTAGCTAGCTGACAGTGCCAAGGGCTGATTGGGTTTTCAGTCCCTACCTGATTTCTTGGCTTTCCTGAGAATATTAGGTGATATTTCTCCTGCCACTGAATCTGAATATTATCTGTGTTGCCTTCGCTCAAAAGATTTCTCTAGGCTGGCTAGCTAGCTACAGTGCCATGGGCACATTTGAGGAATCATTGCGAAACAAACATTGCTAATAATGCAACCAATGCTTACCTATAACCTGAACCCCTTTTCAAAAAGCAAATTTGTACAAAGCAAGCATGATTCAAAAATCTTTTAATTTTCTTTGTTCTGAATATGTCTCCAGGCTAGCTAGCTACAGTGCTATGGGCACATTTGAGAAATCGTTTATTGCCAGAATTACTTTATTACCAGAATTAAACAAGCTGACTGGAACAATTGAGGATGCCCCCTATCCTGAACAAATGGTACAGCACTCTTGAAAAACTACTCCATTTGATATAAACATATTCGCTTCATCCACTCAGAACTTCTTACCCTGATACTTAAAGGCATATAGGATCATATGTTTTTCATGCATTTTGTTCGTTTCCACTAATTACACCCCTCAAAATCCAAAGAAGAAAGTTCAAAACCTAAACTGTAGAAGTTTGAGCATGAAAATCCATGAACACCATGAACAACCTTTTAGTCATGAAACAAAATTACATCAATGAACTCTCTATTTCCAACGATCAGTCAATTGACATGATCACCTACAAATCACCTACATTTTTTATTTCTTGTAAATGACAGCAAGCCAGACGGAATAATTTCACAAGGTGTTAAGTACCAGTACAATCTTTAATTCAAATAAGATTTTTGGCAATAATTCGCTAGGTTACTTTCAGGATGAATGCAAATGATCCTTTAGGCAAAAAAAAAAAAGCTTCGGTTTCTAGTATCACGTGTCACTGTAGCCATGCGCGTCGCCAAAATTAAACTCTTTTTTTTTTGGGCGCGTGTCGCTGTAGCCATGCGCGTCGGCAACATTTTTAAAAAAAAATTTCAATGTAAGATGATGTCTCAAAACCGCCAAACTCACTGGTTTGACTGGACTACTGCTGCTGCACAATTTTAACATGTTTTAGATGGGGTTACGATCGAGTATAAGCTTTTTGCGGCCTTTCTGGGCTCCCATATAATTGAAAATTGTCGAGCAACATTTGCAGACGGTGATGTACACAAAAAAAGTGGGGGAAAAAAAAAGCCGCGTCACCGCACCACTTTTGGGGCAAGCTCCATACCAGAAACCAAAGACTTTTTTTAAGGGGGGCCTTATGCCTTTAACTTTGTTTACTGCCCCAATGCGCCCTTCCTAGTACTCCTAATACCGCCCAAAACTGCCCGAGCACTCTGTGGTTTTATGGATCCATCAAGGAGTAAAGCTACAATGTTGTCCAATGAAAGACAACTGCTAAAGGGCTATAAACACTCTCATTGGAGGGGTCATAATTTTGAATCTGATCGTCTTATGATACATGTGATAAAGTCATTTAAATATAGACCTACGGGGAATGTTTGTATATGTATTTTGATACCCCGTTTGCTACCAAAGACTGTGAATCGTCCAACATTGACAACGGTTTATGAAAAATAATGCAGTTTGAAAAGTTGCAAATTTAAAGAGTATGCGAGTGGAAATTAACCTGTCGCGGTAGAATTGCGTCAACGCAGCTAGTGAAATTTTGTCCAATTACATATGTACATGAAAATGGACGTGGAACGCGCAAAATCTGAGACAAACAAACCTTAATGCAAAATTCCGCACGGTTGTCTAAGGGGCGTGGCTAACTCGCAAACGGTGATAGGTCAAATGTAAACAATGCACGAAACGAACGGCAGGGAATATCGATCACACAGTGCTTGCATGCATGGGAACACATGTATTGAATTACCCACACTTTGTTCGGGCACTGTGCAGTCGATAGGGGCCCATTACGGACGTGTGGTTACGCTTAGTAATTTCTCCTCGCATAATCTTTCAATTTGTAACTTAACAAACTGCATAATTTTTCACAAAGCATTGTCAAACTTGGATGATTTACAGTCTTTGGTAGCAAACAGGGTATCAAAATGTAGCTAACAAAATTACCCAAAGGTCTATAAAAATGACGTCATTATAAGACAATAATATTCAAAATCATGTCCCCTAACAGTGAGTGTTGACTTTCTTTTGTTGCGGTATTTATTTCCCCAACTCTGAAAATCCCTACAAGACCCCTGTCTGGGATAAACAAACGTGACTTACCACGTGTGTGCTGTGGGTAGCGTGCCGTGGGTCGGGGCAGCTATGACCTGAAACTTGGGGCTGAGTTCAGCGAACCCACCCGGGGGAAGCTGGGAGCAGCCGGTGGTGAACTGTAGCAGTCTAGCCATCTCCTCTTGGGTGAAGCTGGCCACGACGGTCCAAAACCAATCCAGCATCTGAAGAAAGCAAAAATCAAGCAGGAAGACGGTCCAGTAAGAATTGATGCTCAGGACCCTGACATTTTATTTAACAGGCAAATTTTGGTGGCTCTGTGTTTATTGGGACTCAAGCTACACATGTATATCTCCCCCCAAAAATCAACCAAAATCAACCTTGAGGAAATATGTGAATTAATAAAACAAAAGGGACGTGCAATATTTTAATACATGAAGGCACGTATTTCCGACATCTAAGCTAAATCCCTCCCTTTGAATGAATGGGCAAGGATCCTTGCAAGTTTTCAACTAAAGAAAATATAAACTGGCAAAGGTGCAAACATAGTGAAAATTATTTTCCAAATTTATTACGATTACCGGTAAAACATTTTAAAAACGGTCGTCCTTGTCATTGTCATAATTGTTATTCTCATCATCAAAATGTCATATGGCTACTGCCTTCAAAATTTTCAGAAAGAGATGACCTTAACAGATAATGAAAAACTGATTCACATTTTCCACCGAATACCGTTTCATAGAGGCCAAATGGGGGAGGGGGATTGAGACACACCCCCCCCCCCCTGAAATTAGTGTTTCCCTCTCCCCATTTTTGCTCCCACACTCCCCAACCCAACACCCTCAGAAGTTGTTGACAGATATTAGCTTTGTATTGTTAAAACTCATTGAGGGCCCATAATTAAAATGAGGCCACCTACGTTCCCCATGCGAAAACTCACAAATCCCAAAAAAATGTATAAAGAAAACCACCACTCCAAAGTGACGCACTGCCTATCATCTATGTAGTGTGTATTAAAACCCAGTGCTGTGCTTAAGCTTCAATTGTACTTCAATGGGATGGATGTGTTTGGTCATTTCTATAAATGTAGTGAGGTTTTAAATCTAAAGTTTGTAGGATGTTGACAATTTGAACTGTGCCTGGTACTTTTTATCTGCCAGATGCTAAGATTGATGTTTTTAATTTCCATTTCTTCAGTAATCTCCCTGAACAGGATACCCTCCCCCAACACATTTTGAGAAAAATAATCCATAGTAAAAAAAAAACTTGGGGAAAAACCTCTGTGTAAATGGCCGTGAAACTATTCAGACTAACCTTTTTAACAGAAATATACACACTAAAAAGTCCCTGAATGCTTAAAAGGGAGTTCTATAATGACAGCAACTGAATCTGTCTGGCTGTAAGATAATATCAATTCGGTTAAATTAATATCAATTCGGTTAAATTAATATTGATTCGATTAAACTAATTGCAATAACTGAGTCTGTGGTCAACTTGCTACGTGAGTTTCACAGGTTTTGTGGAAGCTGGCATGCTCCCTTGCCCTTATTGGAATCTGACCAACTTAGGATTCACCTGTATTGGCTATTAAGCACTGTTCCAACTTGGGCATCTGTAATTGGGTCATAGGACATTTCAAGTGCAAAAACCAGCATTTTTCAGAGCTTAAAAAATATATTTCCCCCAGGACAAAATTGGTGAATTTTCGTGTGTGTTTTCATGGCAACCAAATAAAGGATTTTGAGCAAAAGTTTGGTTGTTAACTAAAATGTTAGGGTCAGGTACCTTTCCTGTCAATTCTTACTGGACTAATACTGGAATAATTTGCCAAAGAGGCGAGTAATAATGTAAGAAACAAAACAAGGCCAGCCTAAAGCTGTTCCCCGAGCACACACAGACGTCTCAAATTCAATTCATGGGGCAATTCGCTGAAAGTCATTGATGTTTGATAGTGTGTACAAATGGGCCAGATTGAGACCATTACAGGGTAATCCTATACAATAGCACTGCCCGGCTCTCTTCAAAAGCCAACAATCAGGCTACATGTAATTCAAATGTAGCGGAAAGCCAGTCAGTCAGTCGGTCAGTCAGGTGTAGGGCTGTTCGTATTCGAATAATTTAGTATTTGATTATTAAAAACTGCGTTTGACAGAGTATTCGAATATTTGAAACCTGCTGATCAAGTTTACATGTGCCAGCTGCAACTGCGTACTGCGCCCGTCAAGAGTTGCACATAAAGCGTGCAGGTTAAAATGTGCTCAAATTTGTATCCTTGTGGAGACATGCACACAATAGGGAACAAAACATTGTAAAGTCTCCACAGGGCAATTTCTATAGATGAATAGGTCTCCACGAGGTTTTCACGAAATAGATATATGGATTTTACTCAAAAACTAGGAATTTCCAAGGTGGGTTGATGGGTCGCAAATGGAAGAGTTTTAGAAAAGGGATATTAAGTCCGAATTTTAGCCAAGGAAATTAATTTTGGTTAAAATAATAGAGCATTTTGAAACTTCACTTTCAAAATCGAAAACTTTACTACACGAGAACGAAGAAATGTCTCCACAAGGATACAGATTCGAGAGTGGGTGTGCGTGCAACGATCGCTGTTATAAGCCGCTGCAGTGTGTTGCAGTTAAACTGTCAAGGGCGTTAACATGCTAAAAATAGCAGAACAATGAACCGCCATCGACAAAAAAGTTACTGTCGACAAAAAGTGCCATCTGACAATAATAAAGCGCTGCAACCTTGCGTTTGAAATAACATGACAGTTGTGTACGTACATGTGAATTTTTTTTTCTTTTGAATATTCGAACCGGTAATGAGCTATTTGAATATTTGGTTGATGACTGAACATTCAACTATTCGGTATATTCGGGACAGCCCTAGTCAGGTGCAAAGAGGACTTTAGCCTGGCCACCTCTAGGACGAAAATGAAAATAAGAGGTCATCTCCACAGATGCAACACAGACCATCTCATGGACGACGGAACCAACAGATGAGCTACAAATTAGCATAATAACAGATGGATCCGGTGCTCCGTGACGAGAAATATAAGAAAAGGTCTCGAATGTCATAGGCTACTACCGGTAATTGAATAAAGATCTTTGTGTCCCTTGAGTCCATTTTCTCCCTCATAATTCTAGTGGAGCTGGTCAAACTGAAAGCACTTGAACTGTGTTTTCAATGAGTTAATAAGGCAAAAGTCTCCGGTTGCTGGTATGGAGCTTGCCCCAAAAGTGGTGCAGCGATGCAGCATCTAAAAACAGGTTAAAATTGTGCAGCAGCAGGATTCCTGTACCACCAGTCATGCCAGTGAGTTTGGCAGTTTTGAGACATCATCTTACATTGAATTTTTTTTAAAATAAATTTGCTGACGCGCATGGCTACGGCAACACGTGCAGACAAGAAACCGGAGACTTTTTTTTTTGGCCTTAGGGATATGTTTCGGCTCACTACACTCAAAGTCGGTCACCTGGGTTAACCCCTCACCTTGGCCTGAAGTGATAAGTGTATAATGTTTCTGCCCGTCGGTCATTAGTGTTTGTGGTGCACCATATTGCTGAAGCTGAACTGTCAGTTGATTTCTGAGGATGCATTGTATGTCAAGTTTGTAGGCTGTACCCAGCATTGTTTATCTTAAGGTTCGTCCAAAGCCTAGCAAGGCATACGGTGATTGTGCTTTTGCCATCTATGCACCCACTCTATGGAAATGACTTCCAGCTTGTTTGAAAAACATTAATGAATTGGGAATTTTTAAATCACAGCTTAAGATATTTCTTTTTAAAAGGTATTATTTTTAACTACTACTTTTCAACTAACTGGTTTACTTTTTATGTGGTTTTGATATTTCGTAAAGCCTTTTGAGATTTTTATGTTAAAACGCTATATTAAGAATAAATTATTATTATTATTATTACATGTATGTTCTGTCATTGTTGGAGGATTTTAAAGGATTGAGGCAATGGTCACCCCTCCACTATACAAATTCAAGAAATAACGGACGATGTTGGAGGGTTGAGGCTGATTCTAATTTTTACATGGTGGCAATCAGAGGATTTTGCAGGATTAAGGATAGTTCCAAGCCAAAAGGTCCTAAGGGGTGAGGGTTAATGAGTCTTGATGAGTAATGAGTAGTGGTGAGTTTTGGCTCACTATACGCAAAGTTGCTCACCTGGGTAAACTGTTCCCCTTGGCCTGATGGGATGTAATCCTACTGCATTACAGTTAGGCATTAGCGTTGTTCGTGTACCACGTTGCTTAACAAGTCTTGCATAGAGGTGAGTTTTGACTCATTACACTCAATGTCGCTCACCTGAGTAAGCTGTTTGCATTAGTCTGTAGATGTTATGTCACTGCAAGTCTGCATCCCAGTCAGTCATTAGCGTTGTTCGTGTACCACGTTGCTTAACAAGTCTTGCATAGGGGTGAGTTATGATTCATAACACTCAATGTCGCTCACCTGAGTAAGCTGTTTGCATTAGTCTGTAGATGTAATGTCTCTGCAAGTCTGCATCCCAGTCAGTCATTAGCGTTGTTCATGTACCACATTGCTTAACAAGTCTTGCATAGGGGTGAGTTTTGATTCATAACACTCAATGTCGCTCACCTGAGTAAGCTGTTTGCATTAGCCTGTGGATGTAATGTCCCTGCAAGTCTGCATCCCAGTCAGTCATTAGCGTTGTTCATGTACCACATTGCTTAACAAGTCTTGCATAGGGGTGAGTTTTGATTCATAACACTCAATGTCGCTCACCTGAGTAAACTGTTCCCCTTGGCCTGATGGGATGTAATGTCTCTGCATGTCAGTGACGCTGAAAGCGCAGGTACCACACATCAGTAACTCCAACTCATTCTCATCAAACATGCTCAGTAGCTGGTCCGGAATCAGATCGTTAAGACCTACGTGTTAATGGATAAAATACATCCAATTAACACTCCCGCTGTCTGAACGGTCACAGACAGTCAACAAAAATCAATCCTCTTCCCCTGTCATGCCTTTTACACAGGCTGGTCACCAACAGTCAAGATAATATTTCAAGCAAGCACTGTTACTAGTCAAATTCAATCAGACAAAAGCAGACAAATGGTATGTACAGCTGGTTTATCAATCACCTACAGTCCAAGCATAGCTGCATCAAGTTACATAAACAGTCACAGCCAGTCAATCCTGCTTTATGTAGGCTGGGAGCTCTTAACTGTTTACCCTCCTACTATTTAAGCGGCCACCGACAGCCAAAATTCACTTCCACCACCCCTGCTATACTTTTAACACAGGCTGACTGGCCTGTGTTAAAAGTATTCGCAGTCAGATCATATCTCAAGCAAGCACTGTGTCTGGTCAAACTGGGTCAACAGACAAAGCAGCCAAGTTCTGGTCACAGCTGTTTTATCACTCACCCGGAGTCAAAGCATAGCTGTGTCAAGTTACTTAAGCAGTCCAAGGCAGTCAATCCTACTTTATGTGGGCTGGGAATTCTTAAGGGTTGAAAACAGTCACTTGATTGATATTGACTGCAAGGACAACTTGGCACACAATGTACGTGTATGTTTGCATGGAAGGGTTAAAACAGTCACTTGATTGATTCTGATGGAAAGGACAGCTTTGCACAGAGTGTATATTTGCATATGAGGGTTAATGGACAATTGTTCAATGTTCATACCCAGTCACAAGAATAAAATGCAGGCTTGTGTATTGCAACATTCACTCCCCAGACCTAATCTCTATGGGCTCCGTGCGCCGACAAAAGAGGGCGCCCTTTTACCTAGCAACGATGTCCCATGGGCGGGACATTTCGCTGGTTGACGCGCACCGTTCCTTGTGTGTGACGTACGTACACCAGGGGATTTGTACTATGCACACACAGTGGCCGCGCCGCGCCGCGCGGCAATGAATTGCAGTCAGGCAAGATGGCGTCAGTCGGTCACCCCCAACTGTACTTGCTTTGCCGGTGAGGGGGTACTTGTGAACGGAGCGGATTCTAATTCTAACTCTCTCCACCTCACTTTCCACCCACAACAAAGCTGGCGACCGGATTTCATTCAAAATAACTGCTAAGTTTAACAACTCTCATTGAAAACATAAAGTTAATGGCCATGTATGCCCGACCTTTGAGAAAGGCTTCTATTTCATCTTGTACGCTGTTCGCCAGCCGATGGTGTGCCAGTTTGTCCAAATACTCAATCTTGTTGTCATTGGTTACGGGGATGCTGGCCCCACCCGGAATTAAATCCACCTCCTGAAAAAAAAAAAATTAACAAAACTCTGTACAAAGATAAAATTTTTACCCAATTCTTTTTACAAAGCTCACAGAATTCCACAGATGAAAGGATGCTTTCTTCGTGAAATTGGTTCCAAGGTCGTGCCTCTTTAAAACAAATATCACTGAAGTGATATTCTTTAAAGGTACAGTCCATTATTTGCAGCTATCCAAAAAGTAACTGACGTAATTATTGTTGAAAAACATACTTGGTTTAAAGATAGTAATGGGACCAAACTCTCTTTAAAAATATTCTTTCTGACAAGCTGTCATTTTGAAGAAATCAATGAAAGAAGGCCTTTCCAACGATTTGGAAATTTCTGTTTATAGTAGTTCGTTTTGTTTATTCGGTGAAGCGCGCGCAAGCGTTGACACAACATACACGCGCGCGGTTGCTATAATTCGTCGGTTCACTGCGCCACATCGCGAAGCTGCAATCGACTCAGTGAGAACATGTCTCGAACGCTGAATGCAAAACATGACTCAGCAAATTCTGATTTGAAATCGAGATCCTAGAATATTGTTTTCTCGGAATATACAGCATTCACTGAGCTGAAACTTCATCAGGTTAGCTGTTCAGCACCCTTCTTTAGATTTTGAGCACTTTTGTTGCTTCAAAGGAACATAACGCACAAATTACAAATGATGGACGCTACCTTTAAACTTGGGGCAAGACAGACAATTGTATTTTTTCTGATACATGCTACCAGACTGAACGTTTCGATGCAAGTACAAACTTTAGAGTTTATAACGGGCAAACCAACAAAGACACATGGCATTTTCCAAGCATGAAAATGAATATAGAAGGTTAGTTAAAGCAGCTTCATGGGGTAGAGTATTTAGACATGGTATACCTTTCATTTGTTTTAATCGTTCTTGCAAAGAGAAATGTGAGAACAATTTGTTGAAGCAGTGGCGTCATTTTCAGATAAAGGTCAGTCAACCAACACGCTAATTTTTTTAACATTTGTGCTTTACAGACTCTATGCATGGATGGGTGATTCTAAAAGATTAGGAGGTTTAGTATTAATATTACCTTGGCAATTATTTATCATTCATAAATAACTAAGATAGTTTACCCATTCCTTTTGGTCGAGAGCCCGTCGCGTGGCCTGTTTTTAAAGACCGGCTTCCTGGTCTTAAACACTTTTCCAGTGTCACATGAAATTTTGACTCCTTTGAAATCCGGTGCCTTTTACTTACCGTTTTATTGGTTGAACGTTCACAATGCACACGTTGGCATGCGCAATACTACCAGTGAGTCAATGTTTCATAGTCCTAAATTCACACTTCACCGGCACAGCTGCGTTCTGCGCAACATCGCGCATTACGCGTGCACCAATTTCCATATATACAAGGACTTGTTTTTGACATGGACAAAACCATAATATAGCTACAGGGGTGTTTCGAAAAAACATGAAGTAAAATTATTGGAAAAAAAATAGTTGGAAATTTATAATTTTGACTTGTTTTGACTTTTGGACGAAAAGTTTTGATTTTTTTTTGGCAGAAAAGGTATTTATGAATGGGAATAAATATGTGCTTGGACGGTAGTACACACTCTGTTTACGACCGGTTGGGAGTCTGGGTGCCGATAATTACCCTTGCCTTCCGCTCGGGTAATTATCAGCATCCAGACTCCAACTGGTCTTAAACAGAGTGTTTAAAACCGGCCAAGCACACATTTATTCCCTTATTATAGAACTTATGCGTTGCAGGTATCTCAGAGGCCATTCTTTGGTATTTTAATTTAGTTATAATATATGCACAAACTGTTTACTCATGCCTGTCAAAGCTATACAAAACTATTGCCCGCATAAGGTCTATATGTTTTTCATTAGGGCCAAAAAAAACCCCAAAAAAACATTTGTTGCAGTTACCCAACCGACCCTAACTTTATGGCTGGTTGCCCACTACACAGTGTAGTCACGCACACCAATACTGCAGGATATATGGCTACAGGCATGCAACGGGGAAGTCGTACAAAAAGAGGAAATTCTCATTTTTCCAAGACTTTGTACACTGTTTTTCTATTTTCAATGGCACACATGTGAAGTACAAAAAGAGGAAATCAGCTGATCCGAGGAAAAGTTGCATGCCTGTGGCTAGTGTTGGCCAGCGTGACTAGCGTTGTGCATAGTGGTGTGCATGACTTTTATCCTCTGTTATTCTTAAGAATCATCGACCTTAAATATATTTTTACATTAATTCAGGCAAGGTTTTATCTTTTTGGGGGGTCAGTTTTGATAGATTTCCTGGCGCAAATGAAAATAATTCAGTCCCAAAATACACATATTAAGTTATGATTGAACGCCCCATTCAATCAGCACAAATAAAAATTGGCAAAATAAAAAGATTTTTCTACCACCGACCCTTTATTTGAAAGGAATGTAGCTGGAAGCAAAACTATTTTTTGTGTGTAGACCTTATCCTACCTGAGCAAGTTGGCCTCCTTTGCTGTATACCTCTTCAGAGAATGTCAGATCCATATCGTTGACATCATTGTCCAATATGAAGCGCACTTTGGTGGTGTAAAAATCGGGGTCATCTGTCTCAAAATACTGACAGAAAGAGAGCCAACATTAAAATTTGAAATTTTAGAGGGACTCTTTAACACATTGCTGCCGTATGCCCGCCGCTCACGTGAAGATACAGGTCTGTGCACATTTAGACTAAAATTAGTCGTGTGTGCTTCTTGCTATGCGCACGAACCAATGTGTACATGCACTACATACACCCGAAGGACAGACAAAGGAAGAACAACAGATTCTTTGTTGTCCTCAAGCGTTCCTCTTTTGTCAAAAACGGTCCTCGATCTTGAGTGTGTGTGCTTAGTCACATAGCGCCTGATTTTAACTCCTTGTAATTACTGCCATTAAAGAGGTTGTGGAATGCTCGAAGACATTTCCGTCATTTTTTGGGTATATGTAGCCTAAGGTGTGATGAAATAAAAACGACTATTGTTTCTGTCATGAAATGAGTACAAAGGGTACTTTTGAGAGCTATTTTTCAGGTCCTGTTTCGACCCGAACGTGCAATTTGTGTAAAAGTCGTCGTTGCGGGCAGCAAACAAAACACAGTAAATCGTGACGTAATAAACAGGACTCCTTTATGCTACTCTGCATCGGGAGTCCTGTTTATTACGTCATGATTTACTGTGTTTTGTTTCCTGCCCGCAACGACGACTTTTACACAAATTGCACGTTCGGGTCAAAACAGGCATGACAGGACTTGAAAAGCAGCTCTCAAAAGTACCTTTTGTACTCATTTTATGACAGAAACAATAGTCGTTTTTATTTCATCACACCTTAGGCTACATATACCCGAAAAATGACGGAAATGTCTTCGAGCATTCCACAACCTCTTTAATAACATACTAAAATAGTTAAGTTTGAATCAACATTCGCTCGTTTATTTTTGTTTGACCACAGCGGGTACACTTACCTTATGGGAGACCCTGAGTCCAATTAACTGAGCGAGAAATGACCGAGAGAACCTGGCCTTAACGAGCTGCCTGGTGGCGCTGCCAAGCGACGACTCGTACAGGCACTTGCCGACCATCTTACCCGCAAACTCATAGAATTTTGCCTTGCACAAGTGAGGTGGTCTGTCTGGATTAGGGTGAACCTGGTGAGTGAAAGGAAACGTAAATAACAGGAACTTGGCTATAGACTCCGTGCACAGGTATTGTTGATGTCTCCGAATGTAATGCGGCCCCTAACGTGACACATCTTTAGTTTTTGCCTCTTTTGCCTTGCTTGAACAAATGCTTGAACAAACGTCAAATTTCATATGAAGTGTTTATCAAGCTCTTACATTCTTGTTCACAATGTTTGAGTTTGGCTGCGCATTACAAGTGAAGAGAGATATTTCAATGTGACATGATTTTCGGATTATCACAGTACACAGTGAACCCTTTGCAACTATGCCCAAATATAAGACGGTGATTTTCTGACAAATGTGTAATTGGATCTGTGAGTGGAGATTGTAACGATTTATCAGAATTTGTCAACTTTAAAGAAATTCTCCAATGTTCACTGGGGAATTTCCAAGATTTGTTGAAGTTAAGCATGTTAGGGACCTCTCAGCCAATTTTGTGCCAAATTTCTGGACGCCACAGTTTTTGAATTTTGTGAAACTAGGGTTGTTCACAAGAGTTCAATAGGACGCATCATTAAGGTTCAAGTACCAGGTTTTAACTGAATGAATTTGAAAATTGCCAACAAAGAGGTTTGGCAACACTGCAAGAGGAAAGTTGGGGGAAACATTGAAGTCCTCATCAGGGCACTCCACTATCCCGCCTATGGAAACATACACCTTGTGCCAAGTTGTCCTATCAATCAACATCAATCAAGTGACTGTTTTCAACAGTTAAGAGCTCCCAGCCTACATAAAGCAGGACAGACTGGCTGTGACTGTTCATGTAACTTGATACAGCTGTGCTTTGACTGTAGGTGATTGATAAGATAGGCTGTTCCAACAGTTTTCTGCTTTCGTCTGTTGACTGAATTTGACTAGTGAGAGTGCAGGTATGGCAGGGGAAGTCGATGGACTTTTTGACTGAACTGTGACCATTTAAACAGTAGGAGGGTTACCCAAAATAGTAACTTAAAGAGAGAGTCCAGAGGGACTCTTAAAGCTATAGTCCATCATTTGCAGCCATCCGAAAAAGTAACCGGCGTATTATTGTTGAAAAACATACTTGGTTGAAAGATAGTAAGTGGACTAAACTCCCTGTGAAATTATTCTTTCTGGCAAGCTGTCATTTTGAAGTAATCAACGAAAGAAGGCCTTTCCAATGGTGCGTCTTAAGACGCACCGTAGGAAAATTTAAATTAGTAGTTCGTTTTGTTATTCGGCGCAGCGCGCGCAAGCATTGGCATGACGCACAGGCGCCCCCGGTTGCTATAATTCGTCAGATCAGTGCGCGAAATTGCGTATAGCTGCAATTCAAAAGAATTCAAAACATGATTCAGCAACTTTTGATTTGAAATAGAGATCCTAAAATGCTGTTTTTTCTCGGAATATACAGATGAAGCTGAGCTGAAACTTCATCAGGTTAGCTGTTCAGTATCCTTCATTAGATTTTGAGCACTTTTGTTGCTTCAAACGAACAAAATGCACAAATTGCAAATGATGGACTATATCTTTAAACACATTGCTGCCGTATGCCCGCCGCTCAAGTGAAGTTACAGGTCTGTGCACATTTAGACTAAAATTAGTCATGTGTGCTTCTTGCTATGCGCACGAACCAATGTGTACATGCACTGCATACATCCGACATGTCCGAAGGACAGACAAAGGAAGAACAACAGATTCTTTGTTGTCCTCGAGCGTTCCTCTTTTGTCAAAAAACGGTCCTTGATCTTGAGTGTGTGTGCTTAGTCCATGGAAGAGTTTTATATTGAATGGACAAAGGGAAACACAAAGCATTGTCCTCACGAGAATAGTAAAACACGACAGGGTGCACAGGTAGAGTGTCCTGCATAGGAGACATTTTGAGTGGTGACGATGCATCATCTACTGTTCGTGCATGGCGTCCATAATATCACTCACCAATTTTTTCCAAGTTTTAGACAATATTTGAATGATGAAAATCAGCCATAAATTTGTTTCTGTCTTCGTGAAAATACAGAAATGGAATCTTTCCATAACAAAGTTATCAGTGTGTAAACAATGCTGTTAACTTCATTATGAGCAGATTCTGGGGAAGTTGCTCAAAATCCTGCAGCTAATATCCGAAACAATAGGTCTAATGCCGATAAACTTGTCCAACACTTAACCTAGATATTTAATGAGATGACCATAGTGTTTTTATCATTCAAATGCTTCCTGCGTACTAGAGAAACTCACCAGTCCTTGGTTGTTGTCCCGAAACCTCCTGAAGAACTTATTCTCGGGGGAAAAGAGGGCCGTACAGACCAACTCCGTCCACTCTCTGCCCAGACCGCCCCAATCTTGACCTGAACAAAGTCAAAACGTTCCTCGGTTTTTATTAATCACTTAGGCGCATGAACAGATGACTGGACCGATGAGCCAACCCTTCCAACTCTCAAAAAGTTAAATCACTCAGATTTGTAATTTTTACCATTGTTTTAACTATAGATATGAAGGCAAGAATATTAATCCCCAACAGAGGGAAATGTGTATTTTGGGATGAAAATTAGTATTGCTAGTACATCCTCTTCCTCTTCTTATGAAAGATAGAAAAAATATTTCAGAATATAGCAAAATGAGGCTACACCTCGACTGCTGTTGCTGGGAGGTGGCTTCTCCGCCTGTCGCCCCCGCTTCGCGAGTGAGTTGCCCGCTTCGTGGGCGATTAGCAGCTTCGAGGGACAATCAAGTAGCGAACAACTTGTGAACACACACATAATACACCCTTTGCGCTTTATAGTAAAGCGCCAATACACAATATAGGTTAGAAATGTATTAACCCTAATCCTCCAGGGTATGTTTGCTAGAACCCTGCCAAACGTAGCAACATGCAACACTTGACTAAGTGACAAGCCTGCCAAATGTAGCAAGATCCATCAGGGGGAAAAGTCTCAAGGCCAAACTGCTTCAGAGTCTGTGGTCACCGCACGCAGCAGGATACAACTGTGGCATTGTTCTATGGGACTAAGCTCTCATTGTTTCAGAGCTGGCCATTCATGCACTGGTGTTGGTAGCTGAATACATCAAAGTGCACCAGTTCTTTTCCACCTGATGCACTGGGTTGCGTCTGGCAGGGTTAGTTAATGAATATAGAAAATAAAATAAAGAATTTTTGTGCGTGTATCACGTTAGAAAAACCAGCCAAGGGTACTTAGGCCATCAGCCTCAGACCAAATTTTTGGCCACCGGTATCAAATGAGGGGAATAATCGTCAAGGCGATTTTTGGCAAGGTAAACACCTCCAGAGTTGGAAAATATGTGATAGTATACCGGTAGCAGCGGTGGCAGCTTTTTGGGTGTTAATTATCACCCTTTTTTTTTTAATATGTCCATCAAAATGCTTGTTCCAACTCTAGGGGCGGTATACCTTACGCATGCGCACTATAATCATTTATGCCCTGATTTGATACTGACCAAACCCCAGGCTGATGGCCTAACTAGTGGACAACTGCCTTTGAGCAGGACTAATGTTATGCCGACTCGCAATCCTACTCAAAAGAACAGACAACAGACAAAATTATGGGGTTTTTTTTGGTTTTTTTAATTTCCTCTTCTTACCCTCTTCTCCTAAGAAGTTGATCTCAAATTTCTTGCACCAATCGGATGTTGAATATGGCTTTGTTGCTTTCATAGACTGAGGATGACAAAATGAAAAGTGCACTCTTAGTGATCTTACTTCAATCAAAGTACCCATACTCAAATTTCTTTTTCTGTAGTACATGTATAAACCCTAACTCCCTAGGCCCTGTTTGCTAGGAACCATCCTCAATCCTCCAAAAACTTCCACAATTTTGCACTTTTGTTCAAATGAAGGATACCCAGCGCACCAACCCTTCACCAACCCGCCAACCCAAAAAATGCATTCAAACTCGATCCTCCAAAATCCTCCTCCTTTTCAAACACCATTTATTCTCAATCCTTCAAAATCATCATGCACCATTCATCCTCAATCCTCCAAAATCCTTGTGTTTCTCAAACATTGTCAAACACCATTCATCCTCGATCCTCCAAAACCACCAAGAGGATTTTGGAGGTTTGAGGTGGGTTCGGGTTAAGCATGCTAACAGTAACAGTCAGTCATTGTTTTCTTGATATCAGAAGGTGGAGGTTGGGGAGGGGGGGGGGGGGAGGAGACAGAATCCCCTTCCCCTTGGTTGTCAGGATCCCCCTGGTTTCAGAATCCACCTACCCTGATTGACAGATGGCCCCAAAAAACAACGCTCTCTTGGTGTTACATTAACACTTACGCTCTCAAGCAGACTGTGCCTGTCGATGTTCAAGTTGACAACTGAATGATACTTCCGTGGCCTAAGATTGACCACCTCTCGATGGAAACATCTCTGCTTGTCCTGAAATGTCTCGGACCCTCCTTATTATGGATAAAAATGTAAAACAAAATTACAAGTCAGCATTGTGGAGCGCTGTGCTCCAATGAATACGGTGTTCGACTCACTTGCCGCGGTACATGGGTTCGAACCCGGACGGGGAACATGGTGCTTGTGTTCTTGGGCAAGACACTTTACGACAATTGCCTCTCTTCACCCAGGAGTATAAATGAGTACCTATGAAGGTAGACCAGAATGCGCTGATCTTAAGCTGCTGCAGAAACTGGTCTCATGGCCTGATGAACAGGGGTAATAATTGTGAAGCGCTTTGAGACCTTTGGTATAAAGCGCTACATAGGCACTATATTTTACTATTATGACTACAAAAACTATGACATATGACTGAGTCATGGTTAGAAATGCTGACACGAAGTCACCGAAATAATTTTGAACTACTACCCAACTATAGTTCATCAGAAGATAAGTTTTAACCAACTCTAATGAAAGATGACAAACGGTTAATTAAGGAATAATGCTTTCCCTATTTTGATGCCTCTGAGTAGTTTATTTTATTATTTTTCTGAAATCATGAAGTAATTTTTTTTTAGAGCAGGTAATGTTAGAAATACATGTGTCATGTTTTTCGCAAATATTTTGGTATATGTGCAATTGGCAATGCTTTTGGAATTTCGATATGTACATGTATACGTTGCTCATGAATTTTATGTTGGTGACAAAACCTAATAGCAAATACCGTTATCTAAGTTTGCCTAAACCTTATTGTCATGTCTTATTGAAGTGGCTCTTTTAAAGATGACTGGCTTACCGATATTTGTGAGCAGGAATTTGGTGAAGGTAGCGGCCATGATGTCCCTGTGCTTGGACGCGAGCTGCATGGGCGGTTGACAGCCGTCTTCAATGCTAAATGCAGGCACGTCTTGCTCCGAGTGGTCCGCGGTAAAATTGAACTGCAAATGAAATTGTGAGGCTATACTGCATGCTTGAATCGCAACTGTATGGGCTCCGTACACATGGACCCCCTCAACGATAAGAAAGGGTGAGTTGGGGGAGACCACTTGGAGAGGCTCTGAAGGCATTGTTGATGAGGCCTGATGCTCACACAAAGACACTATGGTTTTGTACATATTCAGAATAAAATTAGTCACACGTACTTTACACTATACACGCGCAACCAGTATGTGCACGTAGTGTGTCCCATCCACTACGCTCTTAAACTTGGTCAACAAACACCCTCTATAGTTAGTTATAATTATTATTTCATGCAGATGTGTGCTAGTCCATTATCACATGGAGTATATTAATGGGAGATTCTTTAAGAAGTGTGGAAGGGCTGTGCCGAGTATACCAAATATTCGAATAATCAATCATCAACCAAAGAGCATTTTATAAAATCAAATATTCGAAAAATGTGAGCGGTCTTCAGGAGATGTGTGGTTTCATTGTTTGTCAGATGCAACACTTTTGTTGAAAGTGTATGATGTGAGAGCTCCCACAAGGAATATTAGCTCAAATTTCCTTTTCAAAATTGGTCAAATATCTGCCATTCCACTACCTGTTCTTTATAATATTTTAATTAGCTCTTTGTCCATTTTTGACAAGCGCAGGCGCACACAAATCCCGCTTGGCGGCCAGTTTAGGCTGATCCATGTTTAACTTGATAAGTGCAATTTAAAATTGAATATTCAAATAATAGATTATTCAAAACTGTTTTGCCCTAAATTTAATAATGGACTAGCACACATCTATTTCTTGAAAGTCTTGTGGAGACGTATTCATCTATAGAAATTGTCCTGTGGAGATGTATACAATCTTTTGTTCCCTGTTGTACACGCGTCTCCAGAGGGCACGGTGTATCAGATCACGCATACAGACATACACACAGAAGGAATACGCTATCGCAATATCCCCCTCCCGGCTTACAGTCAGGGGAATGAAAAAGGGACCAAAATACCCCTGGAAATGGCAAACTGAAAATTGATAATCAGGTTAAATAGGACGCAGAGGTGCTTTTTCAAGGATTGCATCAAATAAATTACATTGCATAGACCCTTTAACCTTTCATGTTTCATCATGTTCATAGAGGATTTGGAAGGATATGGAAGGCAGAACATGGGGCCTGACAATTCAATTCTAAATTACATCACAAAATTTGTCAGACTCACTTTAGTAGCTGGACAGACCCTGAACGTCTGCAGCCTCTTGGGAATAATGCGGAGGTAGAACTCTTTGACAGTCAGCTGTTTCGGTGAGATGTAACAATAAACCTTCTTTGGTCGTCGTTGTTTGGAGTGGTTGTGGGACAGAAGCGTCGCCTCGTAGCCTTCCGTGCTCTTCTTGTCCAGATTTTTCTTGACTTTTTCAAAGTCACTTTCTGTTGCGACAAAATGATTTATATGTGGTTGAATTTGGGGAGTGGTGCAAATGTAGAAAGATGCACTGTGCTGGCTGTGAGTCCAAAGTTAGAGTTAACTGCAAAATGGTATCAATTGTTCTAACCCAAAACTGGGTTTGAAAAAAAAATTGACACTCAAATCAGGGAGCCCAGAAGATGCTAACTACACCCTTTACATGAATGAATGAAGAAGACTTGTAAAGCATCAGTATCCGCCACTGATCTGCTGATGGGCGATGATGGCACTTTATAAAATGTTCAACCCCAACCAGCAATTATGCAGCGCATTATAAAGTCCAAAATAAGCTCCCAATTATGTTGACGTTGCCTCTGAGAGAACAAATAGGTCTTCATCTGCATAGATCTGCAATCTGTTAGCAACTGTGCAAACTCAATCTAGTGGATATCCAGCACAGGGTGCTGACAAAGAACAAGGCAGCAAGCATTTTAAAACAAACAAAAAACGAAAAAAAAAACCACAAAAATTCCAAAAGATCCCAAAATCCGTAATCCAAGTATTTAAAAAAGGCCTTAGTCGTATTCAGGCTTCAAAGCTACAACGTTTGTGCACTTTTGAGGAACCTTTGTTTCATTACTGGAAAGACCTACAGTAAATTCAAGTGAAATGCACTCACCAGATAGCACAAGAATATTAAACTCTCCGTTGCTTAACTTTTCCGTTCTATATGTAGCCAAGGCCTTGTAGCAGCCGGTGGATTCCATCCGCACACGGAGAGCCAGCTGCCTACTGTCTTGGCTTGGCTTGACCTCATAATGTGGCCTGACACTGTCAAACCTATCACTGCCAATCTGCGTTTAGTAAAATCAATAAAAGGAATACTCAAGGTAGGTTCACCATTTTGTCACAAATGGTATCGGCACAGGTGTTGCCAAACCAAGGTGTACATTATGACAAAAGAAAACCCCACGATGTTTTAAAGGGTGGATGGAACTGGACACCTTTAGTGCGAAAGTATGCTCGGGCGTTGGGCACTCACTAACCATTTCCCATTTTCGTCCCAACAACTTTTGTAATGTCAGTTCATTCTATCGTTGTGCATGTGTCTTTTGAAGTTGATTTTGTCTGAGCAATTTTATTCTGTTAGTGGTGGCCTATTTTGCCCAAGGATCAAAATTTGGCCGACCCGAAAAGATGATTTTGTCTACAGAAAAATGTCAAATGGAGTTTAGGGGAGGAGGGAAGGTGGGTCACATTCCTCTCCCCAAATCCCCTCCAGCAATGCCCATGTTTATCTCCAGTGTTGTAGTCGAGTCCTTCACAAGTCCTCACAAGTCTTCTTAAGTCCTCACATGTCCTCACATGTCTTCACAAGTCCTCCCAAGTCTTCACAAGTCCATCACAAGTCCTCACAAGTCCCCACAAGTCAATCACAAGTCCATCACAAGTCCTCACAAGTCCATCACAAGTCCATCACAAGTCCATCACAAGTCCTAACAAGTCCATCACAAGTCTTCACAAGTCTTCACAAGTCCATCACAAGTCTGCACAAGTCCTCACAAGTCTTCACAAATCTTCACAAGTCCCCACAAGTCTTCACAAGTCCATCACAAGTCAATCACAAGTCCTCACAAGTCAATCACACATTACGCACAAGTCCCCCCCGTCTCAGGTCAAGTTGTAAGCTATTCAAATGAACTACAACAAAGGCATTCATCTGATACCAGTTCTATGTACATGTACTTCTTACTGGACTTGTGAAGCGACTAGTGATTTACCCATAACCTGACTTGTGATGGACTCGACTTCAACACTCATCACGTACCTCTGTGACCTGTAGGCAGTAGTCATCATTATAGGTCCTGTTGCCCCTGTCTGCATCCAGATGAGTGAAGCAGGGATTCCCAAACCTGTCCCTAGGCTCAATTAACAGCGGACACAGCTTACCCCGGGTCACCACCATGGTGGAACTGTGCCGCACAAAGGCTGATTTTGAGGGATCCACTGGACCTGAGGGTAATACACAATGAGACAATAGAGGATTTCAATCAATTATACAGGCTAATAAATTGGGAATTTGGGAAAAACGCCGCAAGTTCACCGCACACCTGATATGCCAACCGAACCAGCTCCACACCAAACAGTTACTATACAATGCTGATTCCTACAAACAACCTGGAAACAACATTGGAACGCTTCTAGAGCAAGCTGTGGCATCATCATCCGACCTCAACCGAGACGAGTTTATAAAGGCGGCGAGGAACATGAATTTTAAGAATTTTGGTGGCTCAAAAGCAAACCTCCCTTCAATTACTACACAGCCTGTGGTTGGAGCAAAACAATTGATTGATTGATTGATTGATGTAGGTTTGTCGGTACATCTTGGACACTGAAGAGAGCCAGTAGTGAGGACCCCCGGCTCTCTTCAGAGCCAACACGTTGTTTAAAAAATAAAAAAGAAGGGAAAAAAAAGAAAGAGATTTGTCCATGCTGTTCCCGTAAACCTACAGACCAATCAAATATGCAAAGCTTCAAACAACACTCAGGCCAATGAACTCATAAGAGCATTGAAATCCAACTATGTAATAACATGGCAGCAAACCCAGTGGAGGAATTCGATGGATCCAGGCAGGGACCGCCAACAACAAACAGGGATGATTTTGAAGGATTTGGGTGCTTAAAGAGATTTTACCTTTGTGCCATTGGAGGATATTGAAGGAGTCAGGCTAGTTCTGGGCAAAAGAGTTTAGGGAGTTAGGGTTATTGGACGAATTCCGTGGGAGGGATTGACCACAGAATTGTATCAACGATTGATAATTAATGAAGATAATGTATGAGGTGTGTCAAAACAAAAACAACACGGTTCCTCTTGGGAAAGTATTGCAAAATTACTGAATCTCTCAGTACTGACTGATTTGATAACCTGCTGATTTGCAAATCAAGTCAGCCAAAACTTAAGAACCAGTACTTTCTTGAACAAAGACACTGAAATGGGGCTGGTTAGCTCAGTTGGTAGAGCACCGGAACTGCCATCCTGAAGTTGCAGGTTCACACCCCGCTCCAGTCAATTTCTTTGTTCAACTTATAAACAATTTCACAGGGCAAAGCCGAGTGGAATGGAACATTTCATCAGTCACCGAATGAAATTATTCTTTCTATCGCACGAACGTGAAACATTCATTATTTGTTTTATATAACACCTGAATAAATCCCCGTCATCTGATTGGTGGATCGTTGATCACATGTCATTGAATTATTCGTACCAATGCACGGCGTGCGCGTGGCGCGCAGCGCACAGTGCAATGGAAGTACTATTGCACTGTGATTAGAAGTACCATTGCCCTGTCACTGCACATGTTGTTGATGGTGGCGCTGTGGTGTTTAAATTGGCAATAAAAGTTCTGAACTTATTGAACTGTTTGAGTTCTAAACTTATGGAAAAGTTTTAAATTGAGAAAAATTGAATATGATAACTCTGAACTCGTCAAACTTGTAAACAATTTTTAACTTGAATAAATTGGCTATTAAAAGTCAACCAATCAGATGACAAGGATTTATTCAGGTGTTATATAAAACAAATAATGAATGTTTCACGTTCGTGCGATAGAAAGAATAATTTCATTCGGTGACAGATGAAATTTTCCATTCCACTCGGCTTTGCCCTGTGGAATGGAACATTTTATCTCTCACCTCATGAAATTATTCTTACCATTGCACTCACAAACATTCATTATTTGTATAATATTGTATTTATAGGATAACTATCTCTTACCTGGCAAGAAATTCATTCTGTAAGGGCTTCCCCTGATGTTCATCTGACCCAGGCGGACGGTGATCGTGTACAACCCCGCCCGACGGACCGTAAAGGAAGCTTTGACTTCGTTCATGGTGCCGTACTCTAACGAGCAGGCGACGCGTTGCTGGCTTGCCGTGATCTCAACGATGACAGGAAGGCTGTTGTCTCGGTTGATGATGTAGGGCCTCCGATTCCGTTGGAAAAACTGCCAGAAAAAAGGATTTTCAACAAAATACGAGTAAACGAGAATTTGAGAAGTGAGAATATCAAGCAAGATATTAAGACCTTTCATAGGTGGTTACAGGGTACCAAGGTCCAAGGTCCATACAACATTTGCCCTACACCAAAAGAGTTGCGGTTTCATGCAGCACTGTATTCTCAAAGCCTTTTGCAAGCCTGGGGGGAAAACTTAAGGCCGTCCTCAGGTTGACCTTGCGACGCCACAGAACAGTGATCAAGTGACCAAAGACTTTTCAGGATCAAGCTGCGCCTAAAGTATGACTGTCAGGAACATATCAGTTGCTGATATTTTGAGACCTGAGTGTAACTGCGACAATATTAAGACGATCGGCATCAGTTGGCATAACAAAAAAATGAACAGTCTTAAAAGAGTAGAAAATTTCAACTCTTGCGCCTTGACGGAATGTGTTCCCGACAGGTGGGAATCAATTGCAGTCGACCTGTGTGAAGTTATGACGTCGTGTTCACATCCGGATCAACTTATTTCACTGTGTAGCCAATCAGCGTGTCGCACAAATAACCGAATGAACAGACGAGTCCGTGGCAGACCGTTTGATTGTTATCAACAGCGCACCGCTATTTTGAAGACGTCACATAATCACGTCTATGCCGAGGAATCGTGATCGCGTCCTGGGTGATGTGAGCATGGTTGCGATTATTTTGTGTCGAGATACAGCTTGTTCCATAAGAATCACACAATTTTTAAGTTTTGTGACCTTAGCATAACATTTCTGCTTGATGCCGACGGCTCTGTCGTGGCGCAAGCAAGTAGCAAGTTGACCTGAGGCCATCCTAAGCTCTTCTGAAGTTAGCTAGGTGAGCCTTATACCAAATTCCTGCCATTGAAATTTATAAGTCCCCATGCAAAATGCCATCATCCACTGAATTAGTAAAAGTGCACTTGAAAAGAAACAGTAGTGAAACAGTAGATGGTGCACAGTGATCACTCATCACTGCTCCGCTGTGTTGAACAATCTGTGTGCGTGCATTGATTTTTTTTATCTGATTGTGTAGAAACTTCTAGTGTCTTTGCATGGGTGCTGAATGCACAATGGCAAATGGTGATCAAGTGTCTGTCAATCATGAATCTCTGTACTTGTGTATACATGTAGTCCTAAAGGTCTTGGTGCACAAGTACCCCCTCACATGGTTTCAAAGCAAGAGTTAGGTAGGACTCGGATGCGTTACTACTGTACGTCTGACGACCACACAAAGAAGAGGCAGGTAAGTGCACATTTAGAAACAAGTAATAGTAAATACTCTGCTCTTCGTGTGGAATCACTGCGTGCATACAGATTGTTCTCCCCACAGAGCTCTCACGTGGCTACGGCTGGAAATTACACACGCGCCTATGGTAGCGGCTACAGCCACTTCCCATAGACCTGTGTGTTATTCCCAGCCGTAGCCAAGTAATTGAAATTGCACACGCGCCTATGGTAGCGGCTACAGCCACTTCCCGTAGACCTGTGTGTTATTCCCAGCCGTAGCCAAGTATTTCAGACGCGGCCTTACCTTGATCATAAAGCTCATCGTTTCGCCAACCACGGCCGGCTCCACCCAGCCCCACTCCACTTTACAGCAGTTGACGTCCAGCAGACTGCCTGTGATGTAGTTGAGGATGGAGGATGGCCTTTCCCGGCCCTGCTGTTGGGGGATTCCCCGGGCTAGCTGGTAGTTACCCCAGACCCAGAAGATGAGGAGACCCAGGGGCATGGTCAGGATGAGCAGACGATCTGATCAGAGGAGTTAATAACATACTCAGTTGAAAGAGCAGTGCACACAGTGAAAAGAGGACTGACGAAAACAAGTGGTAGCTCACTTGAAATTAGACTCCAAAAGTTCTCGATGACATATAGGATTACTCCCCAGAGTACAACAGGGAATTCCCCTAGTGAGTTGTTGTTTAGAAGCAAGATTCGTAGTAGACTTGATCAGTTGTGTTGTGTATGGACTTGAATTAACACTAGTAGACTATTAATGTACTAGTCTATGCACATGCGTGCGCGCATCTGTATGGAAAGTTCCAGTACTTCCCCTCTCTTGTTCAAGTGATAGTTTCGAGTGACAACATGTTTGGCCACTTTCGGCCCTTTCTCTAAGTTATCAAAGTCTCCATGTCAATTATTGAGTTGTAAAGTTACCCCAAGTACACAACATCAGTATTATTCAGCATTCGGCCAGGACACAAAATTATTTTTTTCCCAAACAACATCCGGATTACATGGTTCTTGAGCACCCTCTACGATGCTTTTATGATACGTACTAAGGTACATATATTACCATGAATTTCCAGGATTTGTCAAGCAGTTTGATAGCTCAGTTGGATAGAACCGTGTTTTTGTACCGCGAGGGACCCTCACGGTATGGGTTCGAATCACCATTTTTACCCAAATTTGAAGCTTTGGAGGATTTTTTTTTAAGGGAAATATAGTCTTAATCATATTACGTTCGAATTCATTTCTTTTTTTCAAATTTTATATTGTTTTCTCATGTTTTTAAAGAGTAGTAAAGTCCAAAACGCCATAGCGTACACCCCATTTGGATGCCGTTTGGGAAAAAAAATCACGGCCAGGACGCCTATGAAAGTCTTTGAACTTTTTTTTCTAGTGGAAGATGAGGAAGAAATTCACAGTTTGAAAGGTTGGACGAAAATCTTGGAATGACATTACAAGGAAAACCCACAAATAAGCTAGGGAATGAATACCCAATCCACATGTTGGCTACTAAATACTTTTTGATACTGAGCAACTCTGAGATGGCACCCTGAATTGGTGTTACTTGGTTACAACATAGAGTCAAGAGATTGACCAGCAAGTCATTGTTCTCATGACCTCTGATCCAGGATCAACTCAAAGCAAGTTTGCATGATACTATTGGAATAGGGAGCAGGATGCTCCTAGTTCATTTACATGTACTTTTTGTGGACCACTTTGTTTAAAAATGAAAGCTTGCTGACTTTGAGCCTGACATTTCACCATGCGCACAGGTTTATACAAAATAAACACAGAATTTGTGCACTGCAAGCAATAACATGTTGGATTTCAAATTCTTAAATGTCTCAAACTACAAGAACACTAACTTGTTTTTACTTTTGTTAAGTACAAAATAAACACAGAATTTGTGCACTGAAAGCAATAACATGTTGGATTTCAAATTCTTAAATGTCTCAAACTACAAGAACACTAACTTGTTTTTACTTAACAAAAGTAAAAACCGTTTCCTGTTATGGCCAATGCAAAAAAAAAATTAGTCTGTAAATAAACGGATTACAAACACCTAGCCTGCATCTACTTACCAAAAATGAAAAATTCCTTCATTTTCTGTAGACTGGAGAAGGTTGGATTCAAGATCAGTCTCTTCCAGTTGTCTTCAACTGCGAGTTCCTTAATACCTTCCCTCAGCAAGTAGGTTTCAAACTCGGTTGTCTTCAAGTACGTGACCAATGTTGTAGTCTCTTCCGGTGTGAGCATGGCAAGCTGTCTCACACCGGCATAGCCGAACTTGACACTCCTTTAAGAATAAGGAAAAGAGGAAAGACTTGTTCCCTTAGTTTACTTTGTACCTTTCAAAAGGACAGCTACACCCTTATCCCTAAAAGCATCTTTTCCCTCATCGGTAAGAAAGGGAGAGTTGGGGGAGACCAATGGGAGAGAAATTGAACGCACTGCTGATGCTGATGCTGCCTGATGCTCAGGCGAAGACACTGTTGCTTTGACCACATTCAGAATAAAATTAGTCATGCGTATTTGCGCCATACGCGTGCGAACCAGTAAGCACACGTGTAGTGTCCCGTCAATGGGGCTTTCAAAAGTGGTTTTAAAAATGCCCTCTCTTGTTCGCGCACGGAGCGGATAGAGCATGCAAGTAACATTTTATGTGAAAATGTGACTTAAGGACACATCGTAAAGGAGCTACAACATTTGCAAAATCCTAATTTTTGGATTTTTTTTTTCCCTGACTGGTCTTATTCTGTCAAGGGCAATACACCTGATAGGTAAATTCTGTGAAACAAACCAAGCATTACAATTTACTGCGTATTGAAAATATTTAATAATTGTTGACTGCGGTGATGTGGGACGTGACGCTTTTAACATCCGAGGGGTGCATAGCACCCGAGGCGAAGCAGAGGGTGCTATGACTCAAACAGTGCCAATCACCTACATTTTGTACCACAGCTACACGTATGCACCAAAGGTCAAACAAATATTTATATTTTGTAAAAGATGCAACAAAACGTCCCCTACATGTATGCTAAACCCACATGTACCCTGTACATATACATAAATCATTCAATCAATGAAAAACTCACAAACATGTTTGCACAATTCATGCGCACAAATCCACAATAAGTGTATGCAAGAGGGGCAAATGAACACAGACTGTGTGATAGAAACATGATCAGATTCAAGGCAATATAATGAAGTATGTACAAAGTACAGTGTAGGCCTTATCGCTTCTATATTAACGCTATTAACAACGATGAAAATAAAACAAAGAAATGTATTTGCTCCTTTCGCGATGAAATAAAGTATTGAGCATACTTCAACAATGGGTAATAAAATACAATTTTCCATCAAATGTTTTAACCTCCAACTCACCCATTCAATTTCTGTTCAGGTTTATTTGTATATAATCCCAACAATCAAAGAAAGATAAATTTACTCAAGCAAACACGTTTGTGTCCATTAGCTCCTTCAAAACAAGTACACTGTATCATAAAAATCATCATAAATAATCATTTCTGAACGGATGTGTATGGTATGCATTACCAGTGATGCTCTTGCTGTTTGTGCTCATCCAGCCATATCTGAACATCGCCATGGTGATGCTGCAGTTGCCGTGACTCCAGCCACTGGAGGAGGAGCAGGGAGGAGGCCAGCTTCTCCGAGACTCCGTAGATTTCCTTTCTCTCCGCCGGGGAGATCTCCTTGAAGGCTTTGTGCTCCAACAGACTCGGCGAGGCAAACTGCTCCAGGTAGTTGATCCCTGTCCAAATTCAGAAAAGAAACATTCCTGAGACGACGATATAAGACATGTCAGAGTAGAATGTTTTTTAAAGATTTGGCACGTCAATTTTTCTACACAAATTAACTTTCTCTCAATTTTGAAGATGTAAACGGGTTTAGTCAATTACATTGTAAAAAAAAACACACCAAAAAAAACAGTTGAAAATGTAAAACGATTTTAGGGCAACATCGGAGTTGAGTAAAATACATGTATTCAACATCTTTATCTGCTTACACAATTTTACAATCTTTCAATTTTGAAGATGTTAACTTGAACACGATCCATTGAAGAAATAAAATTTAAATAATTGAATATCAGAATTAAAGATTTATTTACCATGTGATGGAGATGTAATTTGAATATTAAATAATCAGGTCCACACACAAATCTAACACAATTAAATTTAATTTTAATGTATTTTTGTTATTTTGTATTTCTGATCCACTGCACTCATTCACCTGTTCACAGTTTTTTTATTGCCCATGAAACATGGCAAGAAGATCACATTTAAATGTTTGTATCTTCATGCAGGTCCCTGGTTTGAGGGAATAATCCTGAAATACATACTTTTTTATACAATCATGTCCCATTCATGGGCGTCGCGAGGGGGGGGGCAAGGGGGGGCACTTGCCCCCCCCCCTGGAAAAGCACAAAAAAAAAAAAAGGAAGAAAAAAGAAAAGAAAAAAAAAAGAAAAGAAAAAGAGGCGCGAACACAAAGTGGTGTAAATTTAATGAGTTGGGGGGGGGGGGCAAAATGTCCCTGCCCCCCTCTAAAACTGATAAATCGAGAATGTGTTGAGAATTACAAGCATTTTTTGGCAAAAATTTTTTTTGCCCCCCTCTAGAAAAAATCCTGGCGACGCCCATGGTCCCATTGGGTGCTCATTATTGTCACGTTGGTAATATCAAACTGACAAAGGACATACATGTATTTAACATACAAGTTGGATCTAAAGCTAAGGATGAGATCACCATTTTTTCCTGCAATTCAAAAGAGGTACACAAATTCAGTCTGTCCCCCCCCCCCAAAAAATGTTGCAAGCAGAAACGGGTTCTGTGTCCTTGGAATACTGAAAAATGTTTCATGATGCTTAAATATAATGTTAAACCTGGGATATTCAGCTTTCAAATGCTATTTGTTTCATCAATTTTGCTTTTGCCAAACCAGAGATATGGTCAGTTGAATACAGACGCTCAATTTTCAATTTGTCACTTTCCGTAAGTTGATACTACAAACAGCAGTATTGCCAGTATTATGTATGTATTCGTGCAGAAAAACAATTAGTAATGAATGGGTGAGGAAACACTTTTGTTATTCATATTAAATATAATCATCTCATTATTTGTAACACACTCTCCAAATCATCATAATAAAACATATCTTCTGGAATTGCGACCCTCAATTGAAGTCGGATTTGAACAGGTGCCATGTCTTGTCATGTCATTATTATAGGCCTAACAATGTAGAAAGCGGCACAAATTGATTTTTGAGTGTTTGTGTTGAACTGACCATATCTCTGGTTTGGCAAAAGCAAAATTGATAAAACAAATAGCATTTGAAAGCTGAATATCCCAGGTTTAACATTATATAAGCATCATGAAACATTGTTTCAATATTCCAAGGACAAAGAGCCCGTTTCTGCTTGCAGCATTTTTTTTGGGACAGGCTGTACATTAGACCCAGTGTCAATGTACAGGCCCACCGGTATGTGCTTGTGTGTACACACTGTTATCAATGGTTATGTGTACAAGTGCAAGTCGGTACACACATAAAACATGAGTATCCACATACATGTACATGTATCAGGCATGCCAGGCTGCACTGATAATTTGTTGTGCAGTATACAACATGTACATGTATACACTGTAATTAGGTTACATTGTCACTGACTGTATCCAATTAGAGAAGATCAGGGCATGAATTACACACAGTCACAAATGTATACGTATTGCATAATCAGATAGTGCTCAGAATACATGCTTGACATGCTGTCCAAGCTGCATTTATAATTCATACCGGTACGCATAATTTACATGTATTCTGCATACATTGTAATTGCAGGAATGGGGAGTATTTTTCTCTCGTGAAATGAAATTTTTAGGAGTTACTTAAAATTCAAACCAACTTTTTGAAAAAAATATTAAAACATCAAAACTATTCAAAATAAAATAAAATAATCAATCACGTTTCTATGAAATTATGTACGCATTGCCAAAAATATTTTGTACACTACTGGTATCTGCCTTATTTTGTTCGGGAATCAAATGTTATCTAACAACAAAATGTGTGCACCGGTAAAATATAGCAACAAAGACAAAGTAAAAATCCCCCATCATGCCAACTGGGGTCTTTGCTTTGAATAATGCAATACATTATTACAATGTACAAGTTCTCTACATGTGTCAAGTGTGCCATACTGCCACGGCCCCACTTGTTTTGCCAGAGGCATGCATTGCAATGCAACTCTGTATGCATATCCGACTCATTGCCAGGATTTATAATACATGTGAATTCAAATTCGGAATCTGCTTTCGAGTAAGCATCTCTTTTTAAAAAAGTATAAAGTGTAGATGAATCTAGTTCCCTTAGTGTCAATATCAGAGAAAGGCCAATAACCAGTCGTATTTAGACTTTTTGTGGCCCCATATTTTGTTTGTTTGTTTGTTTGGAGGGGGTTGTTAGGTTGGGTATTCAGTAGTAGCTGTAGTGAGGCACTGCCCCCCCCCCCCAATACAACACTGGCAATAATTATGAAGATTGACTGATTAGTTCAAAGATCAATTTGCGGAAGAACTTTTAAAAAGAATGCAGTAGGCCTACAGTCCAATCTGTCGAACCTGTGACGCCATAGAGGACTTGCATTGTGCAGGGGCAAATAATTTTATTATCAGCAAGCAATTACACATTTAAACGATGATAAGGCCTAATGTTAAAGAGTAAATAAGACCACAATAGTGAGTCACCTTACATGATAATAACCTTCTTCTTGTTACACTGTGTCATTGATACTATAATTTCATTGCTCTACAACGGCCATGCGTCCAGTCTGTACAAGTTTACTTCACACTGGTTTGCTTATAGCTATTAATTATCAAACATTTGGATTTTATAGTTTCTTGTACACAGGCGGCCGAAAAGTGTACAAACCAAATTTTCGAATTTTATATGAGCAGAAAATCGGAATTGCGTTTACGACCAAACCAAATTTCCGAATTTCCATTAGCAGAAAAAATGAACTTTTGATACCATAAACCAAATTTCAATTTTGTTTTACTATTTAAATTCAATCAAGGCAGGGGTGGAGGGGGGGGGCGGGTTTGTCAGCAAATCATTTATACTGAAATGTAGACAGGTTTTTTGTCCGGACACTTGGCCAGGGGGAGGGGAGTCCCTCGTACCATACTTTCAATGGGACACTGTTCAAACCCGCCGATTATGAAGGCAGAACTATTACCAGTTTATTTGGGGGTGTCAGAGCGGGGGGTTTCGCATTATTTTTAATGAATTTCTATGAAAATGTTTTTTTGACAGAGCTGGGGGAGGGGGTTAATCCCCCCCACCCTCCCGGATCCGCGCCTGCAAGGTGGCATTTGTTAGCGGGAAATGGGATTAGATTTTTTGGGCTACTCCATAACTGATTTTGGGTAAGAAACCCTCATCAGCAGAATTTTGGTGGTTTTTTCAACATTGACAAAGATCATCAAACACATCTCTATTGCATTGAAGACGTTCATCAAAAAACGCCATAGTAACACAGAACCATAATGTTGGTACACCTATTATCACAATCAATCGACCAGCCCACAGACGCTCAAAGCAGCATCAGTTATACATGAAGTTATGATTCATACTACACCCTACTTCCGACACAGGAGTTCCAGAAAACGGAAACACATGCCAATGATTCCAATTTTGTTGGGTATCAAATGTTCATACCATTTTTTTTCTGCTAGTTTAAATTCTGAAATTTGATTTTCTTCATGAATGCAATTTCCGATTTCTGCTAGTAGAAATTCGAAAATTTGGTTTGGTCGTTAACGCAATTTCCGATTTTCTGCTAGTAGAAATTTGGAAATTTGGTTTGGTCGTAATCGCAATTTCTGATTTCTGCTCATAGAAATTCGCAAATTTGGTTTGGTCGTTAACGCAATTTCCAATTTTCTGCTAGTAGAAATTTGGAAATTTGGTTTGGTCGTTAACGCAACTTCTGATTTCTGCTCGTAGAAATTCGCAAATTTGGTTTGTACACTTTTCGACCACCTATGTACAAGAAAAAAAAAATCCAAATTGTTGATATTACAGAAAAAAGAAAATTCCGAAAGAGGACTGCATTTCAACCATAATTCTGTTTTCTTCTAGCAGATTTTTGAGAAAATGGGTTGTCCACTATTTGGTCCTCCATACTCATATATATGCGTTGCATACAATGTAATTACGGATACTCTTCTCCCTGGGGCGTTAAAAATGCTATATCCCATAAATCAAAGCAGTCAACAGTTGTTAAATGTACGTGTTCTACGTCTTCATCCAAAATTCCTGTACTTTTCTCTCAATGAATAATTTTAGATTTCTAAATGGATTTTATCAAAATCTACCATATTGTCAGGGTACTTCATTATAAATACTTGTCAGTTTGTGTTTAGACTCTAGTAACAAGTTTGTCTGTGATACGTGTTGTTTAAACTGTACCAAGTTGTCTTTTCAGTCAAAATCAACCAAGTTCAATTCAATTCAATTCAAGAAACATTTATTTCTGATAAAGTGACTGTTTTTGACAGATAAGAGCTCCCAGCCTAGCCCAGCTGTTCGGATGATGCCTCTCCCCTTTAAAGTAGCCTGTTGTTACTTATATTTTGTGAAAATAACTAGTTATTGAGTTGATACAGGTTGAACTGACAGTTCATTAATTGAATTAGTTGAATGAAATTCATTAAGGCCTTCTCCTTTTTGGAAGAAAGTCAATTCCGAGACTCTGGACAGAATCGTAACCAATTCCAAAAGTTGCCTAATTAAAGTAGGCCTATAGATGATGTACATGTACCTACCGGCATTGGAGAATGTAGATCCGTGCTGCATCAAGCCATGTTCTTCAATGAAGGTGTTAAATTCACTTTGTTTTTGCCAAAGGACAGCCGCTAATCCCAAGACCACGGCAAGGAGTATGACACTCACACAGCAAGGCCACCAATTGGTCTTGCTTGCCATTTCTAAATAGAAAACACAGAGGACATGATTTATGTGACAGTGTACATAGTGTACATAGTTCATAGGCATGAATGTTTTTCAATACCAACATAGCCCTTGCATAGGGCGCCCTCAATGGGGGAAAGTCTAAATTTCTCTGTGATATGCATGTTGAGAAGGCATCTTTGATTTAAGTCACAAAACCTGTCTTCATCAATGGCATCTCGATACAAGAGGTCTTTTAAAAATTTCAGTTAATTATATTCCATTATACATGTTATATGTATGTGTAAAAAACAACAATTAGGCTACATTTCTGACACATACACAGTATTGAGAGTCCCAAATTCGCTAAGAATTAGTAAGATACCATGTTGATCATCAGCTACATGTAGCTTAAGTTGATTTGTGAACAGAACTTGTAAAAAATTGATGTGTCCTAAACTACCTGATTACTGCATTCAGTCTGGCCCCGCCCCTCCCCCATCAAAATTTATTATTCAATAGTAGGGCCTCATTTATATGATAAACTAGTAATATTTTATGTTATGGGGTCTAACTTTTAACACATTAATTATCCTAAGTACTAGTCAATATTTCCAGAAGCTTACCACCAGGCTGGGATTGAAAAGTCAGGCTCTTTCTATAAGCATCATAAGCCAATACCACTAGAATGAATTTGCACAACACTCATACACAATGAATGGCATGCATCTATGGGAAGAGAAAAGGCACAGATGTTGCCCCTCCTTCCTTCCCACAGTGCTTCAGGTATTGTGCAAATTCATTAGAGCAGTATTTGCGATAAGGCTTATTACTCAGGGAAAGAATGTATCCAGACGCAACAAAATCTGAAATGTATGTTTCTCAGTCCCACATTCATGTCTTTCAACATTTTTGCAATGACTGACTTTTAAAGTTTTACTTTTATTGAGATTGTAAGATAAAAAAAACCAAAGTGGCGTCAGGTTGCAACATTCTTCATTCACATTGTTCTTTGAAGCTTTCCTAAATCAGTGAACATGGTGAAATGAGGCCTAGCCCTAGACCCACTAACTGGGGCACTAGAACTCCTTTTTTTGACATTTGGGATGTGGTCTGTCATACGACCTTGCTCTATGGTAATAGTAGGTCTCAGTGATGTAGTGCCTTGATGCTGGGCCTTGGCCTTAAGTCTGCTTTAAGGCTGGATTTTAGGGCCTTGGCCTTGGCCTCGAGGCTTGAGGGCAAAAGCCTTGGCCTTGGCCTTGAGCGTTCAGGGCCTTGCAATTTTGAGTCAAGGCTCTTCCAGGCCCATAGATTTTTGCATTTTCCAGATAAATAGGTTCGAAATTTTGCTGTTACCATTTTAATCATATTACCATGGAGGAGGGAAGTACCCTATAGATTTGTTTGTTGGGCACACTTCCACTTTTGTAGCATCACATTTTGTTACCATTGTAGAAGATTTGCTGCAAAAATATTCCGTACACTTGTGGGGCTAATGAGATGATCTCTTTAATTGCATATAACTATGGACTAGATCTGATTGGTTGTATATATATGTCTCCCTGATAAGTGCTAAAGATTTGCATGTATCTGTTTTAGATAATGCTGATATTTCTGACCATGTTGGGCCAGCAAATAAAAATTTCCCAAATCAGTTTCTTGAATTCCCCTTTTGTTACACTTGGGAGAATTGTGTGTCAATATAGAAGTAAATCATTATTTTGTTTAGTTAAACCATATTGAAGACCTGAACTTATTCCTAGGATCAGAAATAGTCAGAATCTTTTGGTCTGGGAACCGGACTACCACTGGGCCTGCGGCGTGCGTCCTGCACGCGTGATTGACAGGTGAACGATCTGCGCGAGGGCATTGTTCAGTTGGACCATGGAGATAGCTCCATGCATTGGACCAAGTGCCGACCAAGTTGCCAAGAAGGCTCCAGAAAATGTCGTAAATTACGCAGCAGCTGGGCAACTGACACTGGCAGCAGGTTCTAATTTTGTTATTAAGAGGGTAAGTGTATTTTTAAAGCATAAATGAACTGGGTCTGAAGTCGCAATGTGGAAATCACTTTCAAATTTTTGCTGAGTCAGTTTCCAAGATGGTCAGTGTGTGGCCTATGTTTACGGAGGCAGTCCAGTAAACTGGCCACATTTATGGGGCTAGATCCGCCCTTGCGTGATGATGTGTCACTCATGTGACTATAATAAGTTCTATATTAGTGGTCATTTCATAAAACAGGGCCTTGGCCTTGGCCTTGAGGGTTAAGCCTTGGCCTTGGCCTCGAGGCTTGAGGGTCAAAGCCTTGGCCTTGAAGGTCAAAGCCTTGGCCTTGGCCTTGAGGGTCAAAGCCTTTGCTCCAACACTGGTAGGTCTAGCCTAGTCCGAGTAACTAGGTCTAGGACTCTACGAATCGCCTTTTTTTTACATTTGGAGATGGTTAGCCCCCAAATGTGGCCTATTTACTGGACTGCCTCCGTAAACATAGGCCACACACCGACCATGTACAAAAACGTGTCGACGGAGCCAAATTTGGATTTTCACATTTAGGCTTACTTTGTAGGTTTTTTTTTGCTTTAGAAGCATTCTCACCCTCTATATAGGCTAATCAGAAAGTGCTGCCTTTTTCAGATGTCCATTTTTCGTGAAATTTCCAGATTCATTTTTACACGTTTTCGTATCAAAATTTCAACATGAAATTTCACAAAAATGAGACATCTGAAAAAAGGCAGCACTTTCTGATTAGCCTATATAGAGGGTGAGAATGCTTCTAAAGCAAAAAAAACCTACAAAGTAAGCCTAAATGTGAAAATCAAAATTTGGCTCCGTCGACACGTTTTTGTACATGGTCGGTGTGTGGCCTATGTTTACGGAGGCAGTCCAGTAAATAGGCCACATTTATGGGGCTAGGAGATGGTCAAATGTTAAAAAACTAAAAAGGCGATTCGTAGAGTCCTACTCCTAGTTACTCGGACTAGGTCTAGCCTAGCCCGAAAATGTTGGACTCTCAATTCTCATTAGTGACATAAAAAATGATTATTATTTTTTTACACGGAGATGTCAGCGCTCTATCACTGCACTGAACACCGCCCTCATACTGTACTGCTGAACCACATCTATGGTCAACTGCTCAATGCAGTCACGGCTACGCTGGTCATTTTTTTTTCAGGCATCACGCTTTCTTTATAAATAAACTCAGCTTCGCCATTTCAATCAGGTTTTGAGCCCATAACTCTTCATTAATTCATAATCAAAGTACAACACATACAGAGCACAAACCTGCAATTTTGAAGTGAATTATGCCATGTACGTCCCTGCCGCGCCGGATGAAAAAAATTGTCGATGTTTATCTGAATTGTGGTATCGATTCTTCGTTCTCGATTTCTCACTTTCGATGTGTTTTATTGTAGATCGAACCTAGACCCGTGAACGTGGCTTGTAAACTACAACGCCACGTTCACGGGTCTAGATCGAACCCAACTGTTTAGGGCTTGAACATTGCAATATAATTATTGTCCCATTTTACAAAATAACCGTACTACAGATAGTGTTGTATACTGTGCCCAATAATGTCCCTTTGTATCTAGAATTTGTTAAAATGATCATGTTTCATTTTCAAGAAAGATATTATGATTTATATGTCTTTTCGAAATTATATTGTGTTAGTATCGATACTTTATGGTACCGAAAAAAACGAAATATGTTAAATAGTCAGGTACCTCTATTATATGATTATTAGTTGTACAAAACTGCCTTACTGAGTCCAGGAAATGATCATGCATATTGGATGTTAATAAATTTAGCATGCATCAGACATCGAGGCAACCTCGTCCCCAGGGTGTCGAGCAGTACGCGCCCACCACTACCTGCTCTCTCACCCTGGTATTGGATCATTTGCATGTGCAAGATTTTTGCAGACGTATGCAAATGAGGAACCGTCTGGTGCCTGGATATGCGTTACACATTAGCGTTTGTTTTTGTATGCGGTGTCTGGGGTAAAAACAGAGTCAATTCGTAGCAGCGCGAGCACGGCGTGAGTTACGAAAACACGATTTTTTAAATCAAACTGTTACGATCTTATCAAGACAACATGCAGTATCATATTTCATATTAATATGAACAAATTGGAAAGGAAATTAGTATTTTCGAGAAGGCGTGGACGAATGATCGCGAAAACACGTACTGCACGTTGTGAATATATAGCACCAAGTACACGATAAAAATCCATTACTAGCCAATTGCGGTATCCAATCAGGATACAGGAAGAAAGTTTCCTATCCAGGGTTTACTATTGGAAACGCGGTTGGAAATAAAGTAAGCACTGGGGACGAGGTTGACATCGAGGGGACATCGAAGATGGTAAGAACTTAGGTGGAAAATTGTTTTCTAAATCATGATCAGTGGATTACATAAGTAAACATGGTGGAACTGAAAAATCGACTTCGAAATAACAAACAAACATGACGAACAATACAAATACAACAACAAAAACCACTGTCGAACGAACAGCTAGTTTTAGTACACAGTGGTACATGTAGTTACTGAACCCCAACATGCCTAAGTCCAACGGTTTCGATCCAACTCGGACCCAAACCAACTCGGACCCAAGCCAACTCGGACCCATGCCAACTCGGACCCACTACCAACTCGGACCCATGCCAACTCGGACCCACTACCAACTCGGACCCACAACCAACTCGGACCCACTACCAACTCGGACCCACAACCAACTCGGACCCACTACCAACTCGGACCCATGCATGACCAACTCGGACCCATCGTTTTCAATCATTCGACATCGTTTTCAATCATTCATTTCATAAAGTTTGTCCACTTCTCATCTGTTATTACAGTGATGCTGTTTAGTATAAATTTTCATTGTAATTGTAAGGTAAATTATCTCATATCTGTATTGCAGCAGTATAACTTTTTTGTCGTTGTAAAGCGCATTGAAATGCTATTTTGAAATGTGCTTTAAAAGTGTAATTAATTATTTATTATTTTTATTTGTTTCCATTAAAACATATTGCGCTTTAAAAGTTTAAACAATTATTTATTTTCATTAAAACATATTAATTGACATCGTTCACACCATCTTGCTAAATTTAACAGTAAATTTATTTCGTTTTTAATCCAAACTTCAACGTAACGAGTATACAAATTAAGAACAGATCTTCATAGAAAAATTAAATTTGAAAGTATGGCATTAAAACATAAACACTTTCAAACATAACATTATTAACTCAATAAATATAAGTAAACATTGTAAGTAAATAAATAAAATAAATAAGATATAAAAACAAAGTCTATTCTAATCTCTATTTTAAAAAAACAACACATGAACACCATTGCATACACTGCAAGAAAAACGAAGGTTCCATATTAAACAAAAAAGTTAAATCAAAAAAGTATAAAAAGTTAATCGGATTCATAAAAAAACCCACAAAATTCAAGGCCAGCAAGTGAATTAAAAAATGATCAAGTTTAATCCCCTACAAACAGATGCAATGTCAATCATCAAAAAGGAGTATTGGAGCTCTGGGAAGATTACCCTTCAAGGCCTTACAGGTAGCTGCCTGTATGTTCCACTATGATTGCCACGGGGGAAAAAAGTTAAATCAAAAATTATTAAAAGTAAAACAGATTCATAAAAAAATCCCACAAAATTCAAAGCCAGCATGTGAATTAAAAATATCTCTTGGTTTAGCTTCACAGGTCACGGTTTCAAAAAGCTAAGCACGTTTAGTTTCATGACGTTCAAAACGATAGGGGGCCTAAGCGTCTAGCAACAATATTTACTGTACGCATCATAAAATAGCGCTCCACACAGCGGCAATACAAGAAAACAACAAAACTAAAAGCCTCATTCTGCCCAATATTATTACAGAATATCTTCACTAAGCACTAACAATAATATCACCTATAAATATAATGATTAATCTCTGATACTAATGATTGAGTCATTGTTGGGTCCGAGTTGGTCGTGCTTGGGTCCGAGTTGGTAGTGGGTCCGAGTTGGTAGTGGGTCCGAGTTGGTCGTGGGTCCGACTTGGTAGTGGGTCCGAGTTGGTAGTGGGTCCGACTTGGTAGTGGGTCCGAGTTGGCATGGGTCCGAGTTGGCATGGGTCCGACTTGGCATGGGTCCGACTTGGTTTGGGTCCGACTTGACCTGATACCAGTCCAACAATCCAACATGCCCAACCACCAATCCACGTGCGCGCAGTGCGGTGATATTTATGACATGTATGAGTAGTGGTGGCTGGCCAGCAGAGTGACCGTAAGGTCATGGCCAAATTCTGCTAAATGCTCTTCAAAAATTCTGTCAGATTTGTCAAAATCTGCCAAATTCCCATGAATTACTCGAAATGCACAATAAAAAAAATTAAAATCACATGCAGACATGGCAGATGTTGTAATATTGCCTAAATTAATCTAATAGTCACTCATCATGCTCATATAAATTATAATGGTGTTGTGAAATTGCGATATTTCAGTCAAAATTAGCTTGACTAGTAAGTAGTATAAGTAGTAACTCCAGCTGACATGCTCCATTTTCATGTGAATGAATATGGAGCATGTCAGCTGGACACATGCTGGAGTTACTCAAGCTAAGTCAAAATGAGGTTGCATCACGACAAAATCCGGTTCCCAGTGAACCTCAGCACATAGACAAGGCAACCTGTCCTATTTTGCAAGGGTTTGTTTGAAAAGATTGAAGCTTTTTTAAACAACTTTACAAGTGTACCTTTTTTTCAAATTTGCTGTGTTTTTCTGTCAAAAAAACATTTTTGCTGAAATAATTCTGCTAGAAATCTGTCCAAAAAAATGTATTCTGTCAAATTTTCTGTCAAACTCATTTTTTTAAGAATACAAAAAATCTGTCAAAGTTGACGGAAAATCGGCTAAAACGGTCACTATGCTGGCCAGGGTCCGGTGAGGAAGGTTTGTGTTAGGGAGTTGAGCACTTTTTGGATTTTTTTTTACAACCCTAGAAAATTTGGTATCACTGGAAAGAGAATCACACGACAAAATCAACAACAGTTAAATCGTTTTCATATGAGCTTGCGTTTTGGAGATACAACAATTTAAATGGCAAAATTCAATGAAAACAAATCTGTAATTTTTTGTGTCAAAATATAATTTTAACACCTCTAAATTTCCCCACAAAGCTCCAAACTTATCAAAGTGTTTAATATCATAGGAATCCTTGTTTAATAAACAGTAGTTTGATTTCTGAATCAGCTTTTTATCTCTCAATAAATAGTCTCATTACAAAAAAAGTTATGATTTTTTCCCCTCATTAAACAACGCACGATTGTCCGACATGTCCGAGCCATTGACGCCATGCTTCCATGTCTTAATAATTCCTCTCACAATCTACTTGTGGTCTGGGCCTCTGCGCCTCCAGGTATCCAACACTCGACTCAAGGTGCCACTGGAGTAAATTTTTTTTTAACTAAAAGTGAAAACAAATTCAACATTTTCTTTTGAAGTTAATAATGTACTTGAATGGAATCTCACAATTATTTCATTTAATTAGAATAACATACATGCAAAATTATGTTGCTATCGTTGGTTTTATTGTATTAAATTATTCCAAAGACCATTCTACAAGATCATCCATGCAAGTGTGAACAACCCAACTGTAAATTATCATCACCTTCGTAGCATTCTTCTCTTTTAAAAAAAATATCATGTGTTTTATGTTCATGTATTTCAGGGGAAGGACAAAAGAACCAAGAAATATGCTGCTATGAAACGAATGATATCTTTGCGTGATGCCAGGATGTAAGTATCTGTTTGTGTTGTTTGTTGAATCCATCACAAGTTCTCACAAATCTGTCACAAGTTCTTGTATTCACAAGTACAAGTCACTAACATTTTCAATGAACTACTGCAAAGTAGTGCTGATGACACCACACTGATTGCACGCTCAAAAACAGAACTGGAAAAGCAAGCAGTAGAATTGGAGAAATGCAGCCACACCTTTGGTCTCCATATAAACTCAGCCAAAACTCATGTTATGGTTCATGGTAGCAAAGAACAGATCTTTCTTGGCGGAAGTGCAATCAACCAGGTAGACAGCTTCAAATACCTTGGCTCAATGGTAAGGATTGATGGAGACTCTACACCAGAGATTTGTGCTAGGTTGGCAATACGGGCGATTCCCAATAGTGCGCCTCCAAGAGTTTGCAACGCGTTGGCCAATCACAATGCGCAAAATCTGTCAACCCAATGCGCGTTTGGAAAAGGTCGACTGATTTCGCGCATGGTGATTGGCCAACGCGTTGCAAACTCTTGGAGGCGCACTATTGGGAATCGCCCGTATTGCAAGAGATGCCACCAGGCAACTAATCGGATTGTGGAAGGCAAAGGAGATCAGCCTGAAACAGCTGGTGAAATCTCTCGTGTGGAGTGTAGCCCTCTATAGTGCGGAAAGTTGGACATTAAAACAGAATGACATGAAGAAGATAGAATCATTTGAGCTGTGGGTGTGGCGTAGAATGCTTCAGGTCAGCTGGAAAGATAGAAAGACCAATGCATGGATCCGCCAAAGGGTAGGAGTTTCAGAACAGGAAGGTCTGCTTGTCCAGTTAAGGAAGAGGAAGCTGTCTATGTATGGACATTGGAAGCGCCGATCAGATAGCCTAGTTCAGATGACAGTAGAAGGAGAAGTAGAAGGGAAGGCCAGGCCAGGACGTAGGAAAACAGGATGGATCGATAACATCAGGAAGTGGACGGATGGAGGAATGGCCGTGGCAAGAGCAAAGGCACACAAGAGAATGCCGACAGTTCTATGAGGACTATGGCAAAACAGCAGCAGCAGCAACTGCAAAGGCATTCCTTTGTTATTGTTCAGCCAGTGTTAACATGGCTATGTATGTGTGACCAAACTTGTGAATTGACTAGTGACTAAACTGTGATTGGATTTGTGGGAGCCAGTGACTGGGGTCTACACGTAAATGCTCCCTTGTAATTTCCTGAGTGAATGAAATGTGTTATAAAGTTATCCGCAAAATTTAAATTGAAGTTGCTTTTGAATAATTTAGTGAAACAAGGGCATCCTACATGCTTATCATTAGCCAACCTGCTTGTAAACAGGGTATATATGTTATAAGAAATATTGGGGAGAATTTCTCAAAAGTGACCTGGCCAAAAGTATTAAAGCAAACCCACAGCCTCATTGTCTCATATTGTATACTAACTTAAAAATGGGGTTGGGGTCTAACCATTCACATGGGGAGTTAAATATTCTGCAAAAACTCACAACTACATGAACTAGCACTAAAGGTATGTACTCTTTGAGGGTAAAGGAAGGTTCCTGGGATACAAAAAATACATAGGCAGTAACCCACTGGTGGGAGAAATTGAAGATTTCAAAATCCGGTTATCCTAATTTTCTTCAAACTGGATATCGGTTATCTGATTTCACAGAAGTTTCATGTTCAGCCCACAAAAAGTGATGAGCGAGGTGCCGTAATGCCCTCCCAATGTCTAGGTTCAGTTTGCAAGATTCAATGACCACTTGGCCTTGACAAAAACACTCCAGAGCTGTGTAATAGTGAACAAATGGGTGGGACCTCTCTGATAAGTCAAAATAAGCAGGCTATTCATATACCAAGAAGACCACTAGCAAGTGAATGCGGTTACAATCACAGACCATGGAGCAAATTGGGGGATGTTCCAGTTATTTTCTTGACCTTGTGTCACAAAGAAGTGGAAGGCTGAATATTTTTAAAGGTAGGTTTCGAATATCCGGTTTCCAAAATCGAAACCAAAAAGTGGAATTCAAACCAAATTTTAACAAATCTGGATTTATATCACACCACTAGAGTAACCTCTTTTCTCTTCAAACAATCTCCAGACAGGACAAGGACAGACAGAAGAAGAAAGCACCGCCCAAATGGAAGCAAGATAAAGAGGCAAAGATCAAGGAACGGGAGGTCCCCCAGTACTCCTCAGCGCTCTTCTTCAAGTACAACACCCAGCTGGGACCGCCGTACTACGTGCTGGTGGATACCAACTTTGTCAATTTCTCCATCAAGAACAAAATTGATCTGGTCCAGGGAATGATGGACTGCCTCTATGCAAAATGCAAGTGATGATTTGATTTTTTATGCCCCGCGGCGAAGCCGAAGGGGCATACTGTTTCCGCCTTGTCCTTCCGTGGGTGGGTGTGTGGGTGTGTGTGTGGGTGGGTGGGTGTGTGTGTGTGTCCGGACAAATCTTGTCAGCGCGATAACTTGAGAAATACTTAACATATGAACTTTAAATTTGGTTTGTGTATTGTTCTTGGTAATCCTAACAATCCTTTTGCATTTGGGGCCGAAGGTCAATGGTCAAGGTCACAGTGACTAAAACAAAAGAAATTCTGTCAAAGCGATAACTTGAGAAATACTTGACATGTGAAATTTAAATATGGCTTGTGTATTGTTCTTGGTAATCCTAACAATCCTTTTGCATTTGGGGCCGAAAGGTCAAGGGTCAAGGTCACAGTGACTAAAACAGAAATACTTTACATATGAACTTTAAATTTGGTTTGTGAATTGTTCTTGGTAATCCTAACAACCCTTTTGCATTTGGGGCTGAAAGGTCAAGGGTCAAGGTCACAGTGACTAAAACAAAAGAAATTTTGTCAGCGCGATAACTTGAGAAATACTTTACATATGAACTTCAAATTTGGTTTGTGTATTGTTCTTGGTAATCCTAACAATCCTTTTGCATTTGGGGCCGAAAGGTCAAGGGTCAAGGTCACAAAAGAAATTTTGTCAGCGCGATAACTTGAGAAATTCTTCACATGTGAACTTCAAATTTGGTTTGTGGATCGTTCTTGGTAATCCAAATAGGCCTATCGCATTGGGGTCGAAAGGTCAAGGGTCAAGGTCACAGTGGCTAAAACAATAAAAATCTTATATTTATTCTGAGATCATAGGGATTAGGGATTAATTCATATAAAACCTACAGAAGACACTAATGCTGTCAATGAACGTTCCATGTGACCAACTTCGGGTACGGTACGTGTAAGTTGAAGTTTAAAAGAGTGGTGTTATGTCATGGGAACAGTCACGGTTGCGGGGCATTTGTGTTTGTAAACACACCTGACTTGTTTATTCATAGTATTGCAGTGAGCCAGTCTGGTTGTCAAATTGCGCATGTGCAAGGTTTCACAATTTTTGCTTATAAAGGCACCAGATAATGCACACAAGTATATGGGGGATAATGAAAGGTTTGCGGAAACACCATGTGCGAATAATTTCTCAACTAAGAGAATGGTTCTGAAAAGAACCAGAGGTATAAATTATTCGCACATGGTGTTTCCGCAAACCTTTCATTACATGTATTTAGTATCTCCACCATGCAAAGCCTCAAATCTTACTTATATGGGGCATATAAAGCACCCTCTTTAAAAACTGAGGGCACCACTTCACAGCAAGAACTTTTCCGCAATTTGTTGGCATCAGTAATGATTTTGCAAGCATACAGCAAATTCTTTATCCCTTAAGGAAAATATTCAAATATTGCTTAATATGCGTACATGTATGTACACATGCAGTCCGAATACTAAACTGGTTCATTACTGATTCTTATACGCAATCTATTTGATATGATAAATCTATCTGATTTGATAATTTAAAAGTCACTGCTGCAAACTACTGACCGAGTGGAGTGACCCGCTTGCACATTGTGTAGCGATCAAAGCACCAAGCCTTCCCAACGTTATTAGCCCTGTGTGCACAGTGCTTTCAGAGGTATACACCTACTTAAAGGGAATATACAACATTTGCCAACATCAAAAAACAAAACTATCAAATTATTATGAAGTACCTTACTGGACTGTTAGTGAATGACAGTCTAAAGCAACCTGTTAAATCATGGCACCCGGTGTGCTGACATTTTCAAGAAAAGTGATATTTTTGTGTAAAAAAAAATGGCTTTTTTAAAATACTGCCCCCAATTTACCAGTTTGTCCGCATTCTGCCCCTATCCGCTCTGTTCACAATTACCCCCTCACCGGCAAAGAAAGTACAGTTGGGGGTGACCGACCGACGCCATCTTGCCTGACTGCAATTTTGCCGCGACGCGCGGCCGCACCACTGCGTGTACATAGTACAAATCCCCTGGTGTACATGCATCATACACAAGAAACAGTACACGTCAACCAGCTAAATGTCCCACCCATGGGACGTCGTTGCTAGGTAAAAGGGCACCCTTTTTCGTTGGCGCACGGAGCCCATTCTGATATACATTATATGGTTGTCCATCATCTTTTGCCTGGATTTTCATACAGTTTTTATACTTGTGTCCGTTGCAGGTATCCCATGCATAACAGACTGTGTGATGGCTGAGATTGAGAAGCTAGGCAGGAAGTACAACGTCGCTCTGCGGACGGTGAAAGACGAGAGATTTGAACGATTACCCTGTTTGCATCAGGGGACGTATGCCGACGACTGCCTTGTACAGAGAGTAACACAGGTGTGCTAAAAACAAAAATTAAGGCTAGGTTTTCCCAGTAAAGCTTGACCCATACATCTCAGTTAAAGACACTCTTTTTACTCAGTGATTCAGTCAGTCAGTGACTCAGTTAGTCAATGGAAAATAGACTCTCCTTTTGGGGTTACGAAAAGCACTCATCTATGGAGTTCTGAAGTAGCATTTTGAGTTGATGCGATCCTTATATTTTATGTCAGGATGACAGCATCTTACAGATAAAATGTCAACATTCTATGGCAATTTATAAATAACGAAAATGTGAAAAGAATCACAGTGTGAGGATATTCTTAATTGCTAATTGCTTAATTGTTATGGACATGTTTCACGCAGACCCAGTTTTATTATTCATCGGCTTTTTGTTGTTTTACAGCACAAATGTTACATTGTTGCGACTTGTGACCGAGATCTCAAGAGGAGAATACGAAAAATCCCAGGAGTGCCCATCATGTTCCTCTCACAGAAAAGGTTGGTGCAGTGAGGTTCAATTTTTTTCTTCCCTCCCCCTCACTTTTTTTTTGGGGGGCTTGGGTGGGGGTGGGGGTGGGTTTGACTCCATTGACTGTAAAATGCAATGCACACTTTCTTACTCCTTGTACAACTGTTGCACCCTTAAAATTCCCCTAAATTTATTTCAGGGTCGGAATTCTTAAATGGTACTGACAGTATAATGAGATACCTCAAAGGAATAAGTCAGTAACTCCTCTGATATGAATTTCACCCTATCCTTCACAGATACACTATTGAGCGGATGCCTGATGCCTTTGGAGCACCTAAATTGTGATACCAACCGGGGCCACCAAATACACGCCATGTCATGCTGGTCCAGTGTACCGTCTGGTTGGAGTGTCTTCCGCAAGAAACATCTTGTAAGGAGACCAACTGCATGATCGATCTTCATGTATATTCCTTCATGCCTACATTAAACTCAGTGGGGACCAACCAAGGCTGTTAGTGCTAGCCGGTCAGTTGTCAAGGAATGCTGTTATGGAAGCGTCAAGGATTGTATGTGGATGACAGATATGCACATTGAGGGCGGTACAGTTTAGTTTTGTAAGCATGGGCTCACAAGCGGCCAACTACATGTATGTGTTGCCGTCAACTGCAGTCAACTCCTTAAAAAAAAGACTTACAACTTTCATCATATACAGCGTGTACATGAACTTATATCAAGGTGGATGATAATGGAAGTATGATCAAACTTTGTGTTGAAAAGAATAGCAGCAGAGTATGCACCTCACTTCATTCCTCATGTTACATTTATATTTTTTTAACCAGGAGAAACGCGGCATTTCAACAGCAGAAGAACATGCCAAATAAGCCCTTATTTATCCCCTTATCAGCCAGCATACAATACCATAGTTCACAAAATATTACAGTCGAACCCTGCAAGAAGAGCACTATTAATACAACATCCTGCTCATAACAAGGAAAATGTTAGGCCCCAAATCTGTGTTTGGCTTCTTTTTTTTCATTACTGATAATACAAGGTACCTGTTATAACAAAACAATTTGTAAAGCCTCAAGGACCTTGTTATAAAGGTATTCGACTGTATTGACTGCTCCGAGTGGTATAGTATAGCTAGCCCTCTGAGGTGATCCATGGGGTATTCGTTTTTCCTGAGGCAAAGCTGAGGGAAAATAGAATGCTCCATGGATCACCGAAGGAGGCTAATTTTACTTCCATTAGTTAAGCAGTCAATATTTGTTTTACAACACCTCGTCCACAGATTCTGCTTGATTTTGAGGGATTACTGATTAATTAAGTTAATCTAAATACAATTCAAATGTACTTCTATTTCAAAACGAAATTAGCTAAAAATTTACTTGAGCCTTTCCAGATCAACCTTTTACAGACTGTTTGAACCCATGCTCTGTTGCATTAGCGCTTGGGAACATGCGCAACCGGGTCATCCGTATGCAATTGCACGCAGTACTGGTTACTATGCATATACATTGTACATGTGGTATGCGTATAGTACATTGGTTGCTGTGTATGTACAGTGTACTTTTGTTGCTGTGCACATAGCAAAAATAGCGAATTCCATGTGGCTCTCTCTCTCTGCCAATCAAGATACAGAATCTGTGGGTTGGGTGTTATAATATTTTATCTTCAAGTAAACTTGAATCGTCAATCCTGATTGGTCGATCCACGGCAACAACAGTGTGATATGAGGCTGTATTGCACAGTCCATATCGCACCCTGCGTATTGCGCTATTCCAAGATGCGAGCGACATTCCAGCTGCATGCGCTAAACCGCTAAAAGGTTCGTGTAAAGCGATGGTCCAACTTTACTGCGCGTCAAGTTTGCTTGAAGATAAATCATAGATATAGAATAAAAAGACTAGATCGGCAGTGCGTTCACACGCGCGGACTTGCATGGAGGGTCACGTGCTGGAGGAAAGATACAAATAATGCTCTATATCTATGAGATAAATTCATTATCACGCTCGCGCTTGTGGAACACGGAAAATGCAGTGCGTCTGTGTCCCATATACGCACTACATTATTCCGTGTTCCACTCGCGCTCTCAGGATAACTTATAATGTTACGCATACATAAGTGTATAATACAATATAGGACTGAAACTGATGGAACTAAGGCTATGAAATACATCCTCAATTCAGTACATGTAGTTTTCACATTCATTTGCAAAGCCTTGAACCATATCACAAAACCAGATGTCTCAAATGCACATATGCAATAAATTGTCGATCATCGGCATTGTATGATGTACAGTTCAAATTGTTCTGCCTGCATTACAACTTATTTATAGGTATTTTCTTTAACCTGTTTTGTTTTATTCTGGATGGATTCTTAATGTGGCAAAGAAATTGATAGATAAATGTAACAATCACGGCTATGGCATTGTTTATGTGGCAGTAATTTTCTCTTGAGAGTTGAGAGACTGGCGCTCCAGAATCTTAGATCCAAATTGAGTTTGGATTCAGACTGGCAAACTTTATTTACTGTCAAAGTTTTTCCCCATTGACTAGACCTCAAGTTGTTCCAACAACTGTCGATGTAGTCAAGTCGGTCCCGCTTCAAACAGAACTTTGATGTTTCGTTCAAATTCAAAGTTTTTGATAATTTTGTATCGACGCCACTCTGGAACGCCAGTTGGAAACGCCTATGTTTCTCTTTTCTTCTGAGGACCATACAATTCACATAAGGGATTTATTGCCACAGGTGGTTACCTCAAACTTCTTTGGAAAAAAAGTGATCTAAGCATTGCTACGTAATCCGAAGGTGGTAATCCTGCGCAGTCAATAGACTTATTTGGTGCGAGGAAAGCCTATAGGCCTCACCGACTGGTATTCCAAAGCACCGAATTCAAAGGAGCCTGTGCACGATCGTGAAGCACGCAGTATACAAAGCCCGCACAAAGTTGAACATACGCCCCTTGTTACGAAAATCAAAGCTACCGATTTTCAATCCATTGGGGAATCCAGATCGTTTTTGGTGAAGGGAAGCCAACAGGCGCGTAGCCGGGATTTTGTTCGCCCCTTGCAAAATAAAACTTTCGTCCCGTTTAATTAAGCCATTTTCACCCTCCGGATTTCGCTTCTACCAGCGTCCCGATTTTGCTTTAAAAATCTCTATCGCGATGCAATCTGCCACGCTGCACCCCCTCCCCCAGCTTCGCCACTAATAAGGTGTCACTGCCTCCAGAAGTACCGAATTCCAAGGAACCCATTGAACACGGTGAATGGTACGGCTATAATGAATTGCAGGACAGCCATTCAGAAAGCGTGGTATACCAAGTAAACAAAGCCCATGTTAAGTTGAAGACGCTCCTTCCCCACTACCGCTTAGCTCCTTGGATAAACCACAATGATCGCCAAAATCAAAGTTACCGATTTCAAATAGGAAGTGATCTAAGTGATAATCCTTCGCTGAATACGGATCAGAAAGCCAAGGCCTCACTGACTCCAAACATGCTCCAAACTAGTACCGAATTCAAAAAAGCCGCTTGGCACAACGAATGACCCTTTCATATTTTGGAAAACAACTTTTGTGGCGAACGTTATGAGAGGGGGGATTTCTTGGCTTCGTCTACATAATCGGTTGCAGGCTCAATCTTAAAGACTTTTGGCCCCATGACTTGACACATTCCTATACAATATCGGCCCATCTGTTTTCCTTTCTCCATGCTGTAAGAGACACCAAATTCTGTCCAAAAAAGAGGCCAATAATGTTTGATGTCATTTTTACTGGGTTTGTGAACGTAGCACGATTCTTACTGACTTCTGGGTTGGAGACGAAGACGGAGCTGGACAACGAATCCGGGAGTTTCGTATAAGAATAAAAAGTTACCAATGTATCGATGAAAAACCAACTTCAAGATGCTCATCACTGAGTTTTGATGCAAGTCTTGATCGTGCTGGACCTTTCGCATACGTACAACGAAAGTCCATATAAACATTTGAAGTATCAACGTAACATTCAAACAAGTTATCAGAAGTTCTGTAAAAAAATATTAGGCAATCCAAACGAGAAAGCATTATTATTTAATGATGAATAAATAAAAGCACTACAGTCGAATCTCTTTAGTACAAACTCTGTTAATACAAAATTCTGGTTATAACAAACATAAAGCCTTAGTCCCGACTGTGCATTTAAGTGCACAATGAATGGGACTAATGTTCCTCTTATTACAAAATTCTGATATAACAAACAATTTGGCTAGGTCCGAACGAGTTTGTATATAATAACGAGACTGGACTGTATTATGAAAGTTACTCCGATTCAGTTTTAGAAAAAATGGACAATTAGCCATGTCGACATTGGACTGGGCCTTGGCTTATTCCCCACCCAACATACCAGCTGAAAAATCAAAGAAACAATAAGGCCAAATAAAAACGAAACATGCTTAGCGTCCTGCCTTTTTTGAAAAAAACTAAGGAAGCGGGAGGCCCTTTTTTCCCCTCCAAAATGACTGCCCCACCGGGCTATTTTCAAGATGGCCGCCATTAATTTTTTTTAATGGCCGTCATTGGACTCAGGAAATGGCATACCAGCTTTATATGGTCTTACTAATGGAGATCAATGGCTAAATGCAACAGACAAAAGCCAAATTGCAAATTATGTCACATCATTTTTTGGTTAAAAACAAAAAACTAAGCGGCCTCCAAAAGGAAGCGGGCAGGGACACCAAACATGTTTTTTTTTTATTTGGCCTAACGAGCGACATATATTTGTCTATTCAATGTCTTAAAAAACCAGAATTTGTGTTAGACTTAGATTGTTTTTTTTTATTCATATGCAAGATGTGACCTCTATTTGTGAATTTTTTTTTTGAAACGCCTCCAAAGGGGATCAACAAGTTTGTGATTTGACATGTAAAATGGAATGGCCTTAATTGGTTAATGGTAACTCCACCTCCATGATTGGTTCGATCCCCACTCTTCCCATCCCCGTTCATTTCGTTATATACACGCACCTGCAATCCACAAATTGGATTATTTCTGTCCCTTGATACCATTGCGGAAACAACCGCCTTACTTCCGGTAAATTGCAGAAGTATTGACTTAAATAATTGATATGCAAGCGTTTGATACATTCGAAATGTTGAAGAAGGGAAGAACAATAATATAAAAATGTATTAATTCTCATATTTCATTTTATCATATATATTTTCAGTTTATTTCAATGTGTACTTTTGACCATGCTGGATCAATCTCTTTTTGGAAAATGTGTTGGTCCTTAAAAGGACCGGTTGGTTTTTATCTCCTTGGGTTGCAGACGATTCAGGAGCATGTAGGACGATCTTCACTCTCGATTACGGCTGGATTGCCGGGCTGCTCCGTCTTGACCTTGATGAATCGGAAAGGGCGACGTTTCAACCCACACTTCTGTCGGATGCGACTGACGTACGACTCGGAAACATCCAGTCCGAAGATCTTGTCTAAGATCTCCCGAACCTTGTTGGTTGTCAGCCCGTTGTCGTCCAGGTATAGCTCGTGGATCATTTGCTAAAGATCGGGTATAGGGTACACTAAAGTCCTCAATCTGGAAGCAAAATTTCAAACTTTGATATAAACTGTTCCAACATTTTTGCTAGAATTTATAAAAGTGAACATTATTTCCATTAGGTTCAAGAGGGAAATGTGGATTCTTGCTGTGAAAAAGAAACGAATTTGACAGTTCAGTTCAGTTTATTTCCCCAGTACCAAAAAACATAAGTGACAATGACAATGTGAATTTTAGAGAATAGCAAAAGAACATTTTGAATAAAGTCGAAGATACTGTGGAGAGGCCCATAAAGAAGCAAAGCTTGTAAGAAATGGGCACCTGAGAATGCATGTGCATATATATTTTTATTCGATTTGTTTAGTTTTGGAAGAAAACAATTATAGGGCCAGTACTCGTAATCAGGCGCGTACACCAGAATATGAATGACCAGGCTCAATGCACATGCGTCATGAAAATTATACACGAAATACTCTTAAACTTAGGCTACAACGGACGGGAACAATTAAAACAAATTATGACTGATACAACTACGACTACGACAGGTCCGCAATGTACAGGTATATAAACAAATTGAAACCTCAATTAAGCAATAGGATTCCAACAAAGTGGAGTTAAATATGCGTTTAAAATACAGACAGATTTTTAGAAGTTTGTGGTTGATCATTTGGCGAATTCCAAAGCTTGGGTCCCTCATATATATTTGACTGTGTTGCAACAGAAGTACGAGTATAACGCATATGAAAATTGGAGGCTTGACGAGTAAAGTGAGAATGAATGTCACGATTGTGGGTAAATAATTATACTTTTAAATGAAGACGGTAAAGTATTACAGGTAGATTGATATATGAGGGACCCATGTCTTCTTAAGAAGGGATTTGTATGTGAGTTAAAGTCAGCGAAATTAATAATCTGTAAGACGAAGTAAAAAAAATTGTGACACGCCCCAAAGGGGACCAACAAGTTTATGATTTGACATGTAAACATTCTGCCACCCCCGTTCACTATGCTGGATTGGAAAACCCACAGCAAGATTGCCCAGTACTGTTACATTTTCTGTTAACACCATTTACTCAGTTTCAGTTTTTAATAAAATTGGATCGACTGGGCCTTGGCTTGATCGAACCCCATGTTCGCGACCCCCGCCTCGATATACATATCCACCTCGTTATACATTGTACTTATCCATACCTGCAAACCATTGTGGACTTAACAATCACCTTGCTTTTACAGGCCTCCTGTATTTGGTAAATTGGCAGAAGGGATGTCGGACACTTCGCCCCATTTCCACTTCGCCACATTCCCCCTTCCATTTTTTTAGTATTGACTAAAAAAATGATAAAAAATAAGTTTCTTCAAGTCTGATACAATAGAAATGTTGACGAGAGGGGAGGAAATAATATAAATGGGGTAAGCATATAAATGTATTTATCTTGAATCGTTTATTTTTCATATCATCTTTTTTTTTTATTTTGCTTTAAACTTTTGACCATGCTGGATCAATCTCTTTTTAGAAAATGTGTTGGTCCTTAAAAGGACCGGTTGGTTTGTTTCGTCTTGGGTTGCAGACGATTCAGGAGCATGTAGGACGATCTTCACTCTCGATCTCGGCGGGATTGGGCTGCTCCGTCTTGACCTTGATGAATCGGAGAGGGCGACGCTTCCACCCACACTTCTGTCGGATGCGACTGACGTACGACTCGGAAACATCCAGACCGAAGATCTTGTCTAGGATCTCCCGAACCTTGTTGGTTGTCAGCCCGTTGTCGTCCAGGTATAGCTCGTGGATCATCTGCCTCAACCACGGCGGAAACTTGGCACGTCCCCCCGTTCTTGGATTCTTGACCGACGACGAACCAGCTAGCTTGAATTGCTTCAGGAATAAACGCAAATTACGCCAGCTGACAGTGATGCCATCCTCACTGAGGGCCTGCATGATATCTTTCTGGCTAGCCCCGGAGGCATGCAGAGAAGTGATGCGCTCTCTGGCGCTCGGTGACAATCTTTTGACCATGTTGAATGATGCAGCTCTCAGGACGCAATGTCTAAAGAAAGGTTTGCAACTTGCTTTTAAAAACTCGCGCGCATGAGCGGCCTTGGTGAAACTGAGGTGGGTAAAGGATATATCATGCGCATGCGCGAGGTGCATGCGCGCATCAAAGGTATCTCATGACAGTGACTTGGGCCACCTTGTCATGGATGTGCTCTGAATTATCTTAATCGAAAAATGTTCTGGTAATGTTCGTGTACACCAAGGGCGAATCGAGAACACAATTTGGGGAGGGGGGGGGGCAAAAAAATGTTTGGTCTTTCAAAAGTGGGTCCCAAAAATACGGTTTGGGGTTCGGGGCCCGAAAAATTATGGATTCTAGCATGATGCTCTGTGGTGCGATCTGGGTCTATTTCCGACCACTTTAAACAAATCTTTTGGAGGAAAAGATGGTGGTGTACACAGTGCGACGCCAAAACAAAAATCTTGGGTTTTTTTTCTCTCTTTTTTTTTTTTTGGGGGGGGGCATGGCCCCCGTTGGCCTATCCCACCCGCCCTTGGTGTATACTTATTTACATCAAATGTTCTTCAGCTGATGATCTGGAAATGAAAATGATTACCCTAGATTATACCTAATATACAACTCCATCGTAGTAGATTCAAGAGGGAAATATGGATTCTTGCTGTAAAAAAAAAGAAATTAATACGACAGTGAAAGCTATGCCAAAAAAAAATGCCCCTGAACAAATTGTTTTTACTATCACTAAACACTCAAGTTCAACGCATATGCCTATAGATTAAGTTCTTTGAGAAAATGCATTCACCACTATCTTTAAATGGGTAGTCGCGCATTTTCGCAAAGTCAAGTACATTTGTATCTAGTTTGCTACGACGCATTTTTTCGTTTTGTCGCGCTCACTGTTGTATCTTTTGAATAAACCTTACACGTGGTGTTTAGGTCAATGTCACACCGAGGTCAGAAAAATGATAGGGAGCTTGCAATATAGCAATAATTTTGTCTTGAGAGTTGAGAGTTATATCATCAGTGCCAGGCTAATCTCTCTCACTAGTAAACATTCTCACATCACTCCTGTACTAGCAGATCTTCACTGGCTTCCAGTATCATACAGAATCAAATACAAACTTGGCCTATTCGTGTTCAAAATCCTCCACAACAATGTGCCGGAGTATCTCATCGACCTCATCCACCCGTTCTCAACAGCACGCACCGGACTCCGCTCCATCAGTGAGCTCATGATGCTTCACGAGCCCAGGACATCCACTCTTTGGGGTGACAGATCCTTTTACTGCAGCATCAGCCCGAGTGTGGAACCAACTCCCTCTGGCTATCAAATCATCTCCATCCATCACAACATTTAAGACATACACAAAATCTCACCTGTACAAACAAGCTTACTCTCACAACACACAATCCTAACTTGACTTTCTCCTCAAGCGCCATGAGCGCCTTTTTTTAGGCGGATACCTGCGCTTTACAAATGTTCTTTTATTATTATTGTTTTAGACATGCACATGTATATCGTTCCAGAATCTTGGCTGATTCGAATGCATGAGAGTTACTGACATACCCCCCAAATAGAGTTTGGATTCAGACTTTATCAACTTTTCCATTGACTAGACCTGAAGTCGTTCAAAAGTATATAGTCGGTCAATAGAACTTTTGATGAGTCGTGATTCATATCTTATACATGTAGATTTAATTTTGTATCGACGCCACAGGCAGTAAATATATCAGTTGGAAACGAGTACATGTATACACTGTAAAAACGTTGGGTAAAATACTGTTGGGCAATGTGATTTACCCGACATTGGTATGAAATTACCTCATATTGGGTTGAATTGGGTAAAAACTGTCAAACTATTGGGAAGAATTTGCCCAAGAGTGTAGGCAGTTGATAATATAATTCGACCAGTACTGGTCGAATTATCAACCCATTTTGCCAAACTTTTTTTTACAGTGTATGTGCATGGTTTTTTTCCCCAAACACAATTCACAAAAGGAATTTATTGCTACATATTGATTCCTCAAACTTCTTGGAATTGATGAATACAAAACCTGTTTGATGAAAAGCCAAGGCCTAGCTGACTCGAAAACACCGAATTCAAAGGAGTCCGTGACAATAGATGATGCCTGCCAACGGGTTGGAGAATAATTCACAGTGTGGCCGCACGCGGTAAACGAAGCCTGCACGCTGTTGAAGATGCCCTGCCTGAGTATAGGACCATACAATAGGCTCCAAAATCAAAGTTACCGATTTCAAATAGGAAGTGATCTTCAGTAATAGTCCTTCGACCGGGAATCATGAGACCCTCTTTCCTGTGAGGAAAGCCGCGGCCGCTTACCGACTCCAAAGTACCGAATTTCAACTTAAGGAACATCCGCACGGTGAATGATGCGGCAGCTAATGAATTGGAGGACAACCATTCAGAGGGTGGCACCACTGATCTCTATGTCTTTATATAGAGATCAGTGGGTGGCACGCAGGAAACAAAGCCATAATGTAAAGTTGAAGATGCCCCTTCTCCACTTCCGCGCAAAGTCCACAATGGTCGCCAAAATCAAAGTTACCGATTTCAAATAGGAAGTGATCTAATTGATAATCCTTTGCTGAATACGGATCAGAAAGCCAAGGCCTCACTGACTCCAAAGTACCGAGTTCAAGAGGCCACTTGGGCTTCATTTAACGCGTTTTGAAAATGTGGCACGCGTTAAATGAAGCCCCTGCAAAAATTTCAAGATGCCAATATACGTCAATACTTGTACCACAAAAATCAAAGCTACCAATTCAAAGTACGAATACAAAGTTACAAAATAATGTATCGATGAAAAAACAACTTCATAACGCTTATCAGGCGAGTTTTGATGCAAATTTGATTGTTTTCAATTCTAGTCTTAATGCCATGATAGTTCACGAGTACAGATCACACTATCGTGCTGGACCTTTCGCATGAAACAACGAAAGTATATTTTTATATCAAAATAACATTCAAACAAATTTGAAGTTCTGTATCAAACTTGAAAGTGGTTACTTATAGAGTCAGTGGCCCCATAGGGTAACGCTTCTGGGGGTGTGTATAAAATTACATTTTTAAGGGGGGGGGGGCACTGAAAGCAAATGATAAGCCTATACACGACATGTATAACATATTATGTTTGTTCAATTAAAGATTTTGAATGGGGGCATCTGGTGGGCACGGACATCTGCTGGGGGCACGTCACGCCCCTATCCCCCCACGTACGCCGTATAATTTGCTACTGCTCCGATTTAATGGACCAATATCGAGCCGTCTAGTCGGCTGTGCCCGCATGCCCATTATCCCCCATCCACACGAAAAAAATATCTCTGAAATACTTCGATTCAAAACATGAGTCACCTGCACCTAGCTCGGACCATTTCCACAAATCCATAGGACTGATCATGTTTACAACGATTACCGAATGAAGGATTAAAGGAAATTCGGTAACTTTTGTTTCAAAGTCTTAAGAACGCTTTCTAAACGAGAATTCAAGATTACATAACCATCTTCGCAGCTTTGCTTTATTTGTTGGCTAAAGTTCACTGGGTATTTACGTGCTTTTTCCAATTTCGATTTTCTTTTCCCGATGAAATTTAAAGGAATTTAATGTCCTGTAGGAAATACACTTGCTTGCTTGTTTTGGCAGGCATCTATACAGTTTTAAAAAAGCGGTTTTAAACGGCGCGCCTCAAGTTCAGAAATTGCGCACGTTATTCAGAGCGAATAAGGAGCTGTCGAGAAAAAATTCAAGTATACAAACAAAAGGGAACAAAAGAAGGAAAGGATCAGGTCCTCGTGAGTATAGTAAAAACGAGCTGGGTGTATGTGAGCTTGTTTCTGCATTAGAGGACTATAGATTCCCCAATTCCCGAAGATGCATGCCGGTGTTTACATACTCACTTCCGTCGCGGATGCGACTAGTGCAGTGACATACGAGTCCGAAACATCATTCACTCTTGATGACCTTCTATTACAGCTTGCTTGGGGACCTTTCGCCGTTCCGTTATCTTGCATAGGCTTTCAACGACGAACCCTTTGCAGCTACAGGGCGCATAGGATCTTTGGTTTGAACATTAACAACATGCTTCAAGACAAGTGGATCCAGGCATTGTGCAGGGCGGGGCGGGGGGGGTGTTCATCAGGAAAAATGCTGAAATGCAGGGTTCGACCTTAACTTCTTTTTTTTCACCAGTCAGCCGGGCTACTGAAACGGACTCTTAACTAGCCCGCGGGCATTTTCACTAGCCCGCACTTTTTTCCTCATCTCAAATACAAAATGGCGTATTTTCAGGCTCAATTCTGAGGCAATTTTGTCAGTATTTTTGATTAACAGATCTAATAATTTAATCCTTTAAAACAGTTGATAAAATTAGACACAAATTTATAGAGTTTTCTTTCTGAATTTAATGATTTATTTCTTCCTGTATGTTCATCTTTGCCGTATCCCACTTTTTTCACTCGCCAGCCGGGCTAGTTAAGGAATAGTTTGACTAGCCCCGCCGCTGTTTTGACTAGCATTTGGCTAGCGGGCTACCGCTAATTTCGAACCCTGTGAAATGTAGACGGGTATTTTTCTCCGGACGCTTGGCCTTCGTAAAATCTGAATTGGGGGAGTGGGGGAGGGGCTCGTACAATACTTTCAGTGGGGGCGTTGTTCAAATCCGACGTCGATCAACATTACAGAATAGTGTAGAAATACACCCGTAAAACCAGTTGGCTCCGACAAAATTCTGTGTACAGGCGGATATTATATAATTATCTTTTGGGGGGGGGGGACCGGGGTGGGGGTCAGAGCAGGGGGTTCACATTATTTTGAATATATTTCTATGAAAAACAAATTTGAGTAAAATATGAGTCAATTTTCTGCTGTAATTGAAACCGAAACCATGCCAATTCTGTCAAATGAGGTAAATGGTTGGGATTGGTTGTGTAGGCCTATTTTGCCTTTTTAACGAAGCAGGATTCTTAGGAGTTTTCATTATTTGAGTTGGAGAAAAACACGAAGGTGGCAATTATAAGCCAAGGGCGGATCCGGGGGGGGGGCCAAAGGGGGCCATGCCCCCCCCCCCCCAAAAAAAACACCCGAAACCATTTTTAAAAGTTTTTATGTGACATCGCAATCAAGGCAGGCAATGAGTACACCACCATCTTTTCCTCAAAAAAACATTGGTTAAAGTGGTCAGAAATTGCCTCAGATCGCACCACAGAGCATCTAGAATCCAAAATAAATTCGGGGCCCTTAAGCGGGCCCCGAACCCCACGCCGTAATTTTTTGGGAGCAACTTTTTTGGGGGACCAAAATTTTTTTTGGCCCCCCCCAAAAAAAATGGGTTCTGGATCCGCCCTTGTTATAAACCCGGGGTTTCGGCGTAAGAATATAAGTTACCAATGTTTCTCTATACTCGATGAAATACATCTTTGATGCTCATCACTGTGAGCTTTGATGCAAATTTGATTGTTATCAGCTCCAGTCAGATTTGACTAAGTATCCCAATATATTTTATTATTTCACCTGGATCGTGCAAGCTGGACCTTTCGCGTGCATCGAAAGTCTATAAACATTTTTTGAACTACATTGTACATGTAAAAAGTATCATACTGTAGAGATATGGATGTGTTTTTTTATATATAAATTTTCTTAGAGAATAGACCCAAAGCGCGACCCGTCACGTACAGGTTGCTTTTTATAAGCCCAGTACTATGAGGGTCAGTGAGGTCAACCTTTGCGCGCGCGCGCGAGAATTATTTTTTAGAAAATGTACGTTTTACATTGTATTCTATCACGGGTTGCCAAACTATGGAAAGCCCAACAATGCAACAATGAAGAATAGTTATTAATAGTAACAACAATATTTTTTTGTTGAAAACAGAAAATTATCAACAAACGCAACAAAACACTTCCTAAACATGCTTTTTCTTAAGTAATGAGGGTGTAATGAGGACGTTTTTGGAAAACATAGTGTTGCCAACAACGTCTTCAATTTTTGCACTCGTGGTAGCCCATACAAAATGGCGCTCAATGTCAGTACAAACGTGATAGAAAGGTATACATATGTACGTACACAACGCATTCGAAGCATGAGGCCTTGTCTCATGTCGGCGGAGTAGAAATAAATAAGGGTATTTCGTCCCTCCGAGAAATGACAGAAGTGTCTTGAACCAATTCTTTCTGCTAAGAAGAATGCTGCAGTAACATTCAAACAATTTAGAAATTATGTGAGAACATGAGATATCATAAAACGTGAAAAAATTGAATTTTATTGTAAAACTTTACGAATTTGGAATGCCTGTTTGTAATTTAACAACAGTCGGAAATTGACCTTGAAAACATTAACTTTAATAATAGTTAATAGAACGATCGTTCATTTCATGAGTATTTCTCTTAGCCTCAGGGAATATAGAAGGGCCTACTTGTAGTAGTAGCACGCCTAATGAATAAATAAAATGCAAAAGAAATTTGGTAAATTTTGTATTTTCAAGTTCGATACATCAGAAATAAAAGTCAAATAATGTGTCGTACATTTTTCACATCACCTAGCCTAATTAAAACATTAGCCATAATTTGAACTTTTTACCATGGTGTTCAATCTCTTTTTGGAATGTGTAGGCCTACGGTGTTGGCCCTTAAACAACATGTCAAAAGGGCCGGTTTGGTTTGTCATTTTTCTTGGGTCGCAACGATTCACTCCCTCAGCCTGACGATCCTCAGTCACTCTCAATCTCGATCACGCCTGGATTGGGCTTCTCCTTCCTGGCCTTGACGAAGCGGCCAGGGCAACGTACCCACCCACACTTCTGTCGGATGCGACTGACGTACGACTCGGAAACATCCAGTCCGAAGATCTTGTCTAGGATCTCTCGAACCTTGTAATGGTTGTCAGCCCGTTGTCGTCCAGGTATAGCTCGTGGATCATCTGCCTCAACCACGGCGGAAACTTGGCACGACCTCCCGTTCTTGGACTCTCGACCGACGACGAACCCGCTAGCTTGAATTGCTTCAGGAATAGACGCAAGTTACGCCAGCTGACGGTGAGGCCAAGATATCTTTCTGGGTAGCCCCGGAGGAATGCAGAGAAGTGATGCGCTCTCTGGCGCTCGGTGACAATCTTTTGACCAGGTTGCGATGAAATATCGAAACGATTGAATTACGATGCAACATTAACACAGGATAGATCTTTGATATGTGCGAAGCAATCACGTGCGACGAGCACAAAGCTTCGCGTACGTACATGCATTATGCAGCAGATACACAGGCGCGCGCACGCGCGCGTACACGGCGCGTGTGTTGCGCGTGGACGTGGCAGGGCGCTCAGTGCAGTGCGCATGCACACTGGAGGCATTAATTCTCTGGGCATGACTTGTTTTCTGGCAGATCGTTTTGGAAAAAATAATAGCAGAACATCTAGCAGAATGGAAATCTGGCAGATGTGCTAGCAGAATTATAAAAAATGGTGATCCTAACAGAAAAATTAGTTTTGTTTTGAACAAGCTTAAATTATTTCAAAGAAAACCTTGAACATGGCTACTGACTGGATGGCGCATATAATAATTCACACGTTCTGGTTTTGACATGCTTTTTGTTCACAAACGGTGAAGTTCTAAAAAGAACACATTTTGCCGTAATAAGGACATTTTATAACATCTGTATATAAAAGGTTTTATATGTATTTTGTGTAATTTTAGGTGATTTAGCAGTTTTTTCTTGAATCTAGCAGAATTTTGAAAAGGATATAGCAGACATTATTGCGATTTTCGTCTGCTGATAATGGGCTCAAATTCATGGATTTCCAAAGATATCAGGATTATGTATCAAAATAGCAGCATAGCTACAGATTAAGTACTTATGTCTCTCCGTTAGACTGTACTTTTAATGAGTTAGCAAACTTTTACAGTCTATTGCTCCTACATGGGCAGTGAAATAAAAAGCGGAACCCAAACCCCCAAAATTATATTTCATATTTAAAAAAAATATGTAGCACCAAAAATAAAAATTGACTTGAAAGTCAATTAGATAAGCTATTTTTGGATGAAAAAATTACTGAAATTGCACAATACTTTCAAAGATTATCACCATTTAAACACAATAACCATAAAACATCTTTCATCCAAATATGCGATTTCAAGAATCGTTGTCACAATCGTCTTCAAGCATCATCAGTGATAAAAACTCAGTTTAAAAGTTAAAAATATTCAACAAAGTCAATTTGAAGGCCCGTCTTTATAAAAAAAGAAGAAGTGGATTTCATATTGTTTGCCTAAAGTAACCAGGGTTGTTAAAGATACTGATGTTGACAGTTGTTGAAACAAGTATTCTGTGTCATTTTTGTTGTTGTTCCAAACAGTCAGAATACACAATTGTTTTTTTTTAAAACAGGTTTTAAGGTCACCGCGTTTAAATGAGGATATTTTTAGAACTGATTGAGCATTTTCGGTAATTTTCTTCATCGAAAGAAGCTAATGAAATTGGCTTTCCAGTCATTATCATTCTTGGTACTACATTTTTTTTTTAGATATGAAATATATTTTTGGGGGTTTGGGTTCCGCTTTTTTTTGACTCGCCCTGTATTATGACCGATTTAAATGGGAACCATACAGGGTGGATCACAAAAAAGGAAAAGAAACCGAGATATTATTGCTAATTGGAACACAAGTAGGGCACATGTGAATCAAAGGGAGACATCCTCTGTTAGGGTTGAATCTCCTCTTTAAAATGACACCCTGATCATGTCATCACATTCGCTATTGAGATAATTGCGCCACTTTTCAATTGCGGTTTGTGTTGTGTCATAAGTTTGTCACAGAGTGGAAGGCTATGGTTGCCAATAAAAAAAGAGAAATTTCACCATGGAAAGTGGCGCAAGTCTCTAAATAGAACGTTTCATAAAATTGGTCACTGCTCAGTCAATGGTGAATGTAATGACATGACCAGGGTGTCATTTTAAAGAGGAAATTCAACCCTAACAGAGGATATCTCCCTTTAATTCACATGTGCCCTACCTCTGTTCCAATTAGCAATAATATCTCAGTTTCGGGTTTTTTTTAGGTCCACCCTGCATAGCTATCTGTCCCCATATTTTGTGGTGGTGGTGGGGGGGGGGGGACCAGCCTAGACATAGAGTTTAACAACACGTCTAAGGACCTTTTGGTCACCTTGGCCTCCATGTTCTGGTTTTATATGTCCACATAAATTACATCATATTTCTTTCAGCTAAAGATCGGAGAAATGACCACTGAATTAATCTGAATGCAAAATTTCAAACTTTTATGAAGTGTTCCAACCCTTCCTGTTTTACAAGACAGTATCACAGTTTTTGCTAGAATTTGTTAAAAAAGGAAAATTGTTTCCATAGACAATACCCAACATACACCCCCATCGTAATACAACCTAATACACATGGTAAATGCTTTCGGGCAAAATGGGGAGGGGATACATAAATCTACATTCATAACTTGAAAATAATGGCACATTAATTATTGTGCATGCAAGTATAAAAAAAAAAACCCAATAGTCTGTCTCTATTACTTATTTATTCTCATTATGAAATAAATTTATTTTACTAACTGACTAATGGCCATTGTTATATTCATGTTTTAACGCTCTACGCATTTGTAACAGCACACAGAAAAATGAAATTTACTTATAATGGTCAACAACTCTTCTGTACAAAGAACTATATAATTCAAGACTAACTGAAATGCTTTCTACGTAAGGCCAAAAAAAAATAATAAGTCGGTCTCTGGTCAGCGCGCGCGTCGATTTTAATCATGCGCGTCAACATGTTTTTTCTTCAAAGTGTCCGCGGTAGCTACAGCAGCGCCCTCTATTGCCGCACCTCCTCAAATTTTTGTACCAAGGAATGGGGAAATTGCACCAAGGCAAATGATGGAGGGCACCAAGGCAAAATATGGAGGTCCCCAATGTATATGAGGACACAACAAAAGCAAAATAGTACCCATCTTGTCCGTACGATCCAAGCTTCCAAAAAAAAAAGGCCAAAAAAAAAAGAAAGAAATGCGCAGCCTCATCAATTCCGGAACTCTGGTCTGACCAGAGACCGAATCCTTTTTTTTTTTTGGCCTAAGCTGTATACAAGATACTGATTGTGGTTTAATATAGACCTTATTCAATAGGAAGCCATTTTTGATCATGTTCCCTGAATGTATTTTATAAATTGTAAACTGTTGAATGGGATGGTGCCAGACTATTCAAGTGTTCCTGCCTCACTTTCAATGTTTTTAACAAAAGTTTCAATTATTCATCAGCGCATACTAGTATAAGCTTTTCGGAGTTCCAACTGTGCGCATTCGTTGGCACAAACAGCCTTTTTGTAAAGTCAGTGGCGCGATGATGTCAAAGGCCATTTGAGACAAACAATGCGCGTTGTCACAGGTTACGAATGCGCAGTTGGAACTCCGAAAAGGCTTATTGATTTGTGACTAACTTTACTTCATTGCTTTCATTTCTATTCGCAAATTCAAAAAAAATGAAGAAGTAATCTCGCTTTCATATTTAATATGGCAGACCCGTGAAAAAAGCCATCAGCTTCCGGCATGTCCGGCCAAGTCGATCTCGTGGTTTGCATATCTTCAAATTACCACCCAGTCAGGTTGTAAATGTACAGCCTGTCTAAAAAAAAAATGGTACAATCGAAAACGATTTTTTTTTCAATATTAAATCTCAACATAAGTAAGTCGTTTTGAGCATCACATTAAAGAAAAAAGACCAGGCTTTCCAATACTTTTTGTTTCATCTCATTTGCTTTTGTCAATCCAGAGATAACTCCAGTTTACTGGGGAACACAAAAATCGAGTTTGTTTCTTTTGCCAAGTTGCAATCTTTTGTGAGCTTCAAGACAGCATGGCACAGTACTCGAAACAACTCTGCCCATGCATAAAAGTGGCACAAAATCGATTTTGGTGTATCGCACTAAATTGATTATATCTCTGAATTGACAAAAGCAAATAAGATCAAACAAACACTATTGGAAAGCCCAGTCTTTGTTCTTTAATATTATGCCAAGTAAGAATGACTTATTTTGAAATTTCATATTTAACCAATTCTTTTTCTGATTGTACCATTTTTTTAAAAACAGGTTGTACACGCTCCCCACAGCAATGGGTATGCACCATGCATACATTGCTTTTACAAGATAACGTTGGTGAACCAATATTAAAATTTATAAAATCTTTGTTGGACATGTACTGAAAACTAAACATATAAAGGCAATAACAAGGCATAGGAAAGAGATACTGAGTATTCATAAAACTTAATTAATATTAAACAAAAATGAGACAATCAAACATTCCACAGAACTTAGCCCAATTTCTGCCACATGGTTGAGAACTTCTGTTGACAAAAGGATTATGATTTTTTTAGCCCAAAATATAGATGGACGGCACTTTGGCCCACGCAAAACGTGGGGTGCGGGTGAGGAGAGTATTCGCCACCCAAAACCATGAATGTTCCCTTCAATTTTTATTCTGTTTTTCCCTTTGTATTATCTTTTTAACAATTCAGAAGGAAAGCCTGCCTTCAAAGTTTATGAAAAAAATTCATGAAAAATCCGAATGCTATGTTCTTTCTCTGTTTGGTTCCACTACCAGTTCCCGATACCCTGTCTGTTGGTCCATTTCTCTCTTGAAGACGACGTTGGGAAGTTGCCCAAGCAAGATCTCGGCGGTGGTGAAAACTTCCATCGTCCCCATGACGTGCCCACCTATAACCTGGAAGGCAAAGGATAAAATGACAATGTGAAAAACTCATGAAAGCAGACACATATAGCATGTCCTTACCTAGCCCCACAAATGTGGCCTATTTACCGGACTACCTCCGTAAATAAAGGCCACACTAGTATCAGCTTTACTCACAACGTTAGCACTTGGTACCAAATTTATTTTCGCATTCTGGCTGCATACATACAATGTAGTTGATTTCTGCTTAAAAAAACCACTCAACTTGTTAATAACAAATAAAAAAATAATACGCAAGTGTTCAACTCTCGTGTCGTTTCCAGATCCCTTTTTGGCTTCCGTTTGTGTGTAACTCAATTGCACCATGTTCTAACTGAACAATGCTCTCGCGCAATATACAGGGATCATTCACCTGTCAATCACGTCGCGCACCGCATGCCCGGTAGTCTTGGCCCAAGACTGGCTTTGTATTATTTTTGTCTACGTGCATTTGGTATATAGCGTGCGCGCGCGCCGGCAAGCACAGCCACACGACATCAACGGTAGAGGGCGCTACCGGGCATGCAGCAGTAAATCTGATAGTGTCGCCTTTATTTAGTCCAGTAAATAGGCCACATATATGGGGCTAGTCCTTACCCAACTTGAGAATGAAAATTTGCAGCTTTGTTGAGATAAATGAAATGCTATTTCATCCTCGAGGTGCGAAAAATAAAGACCACAGAGACCTAGCCTGCCATGGGCAATTTCCAAAGATGTGTCAACCGATGCATTTTTGGAAATTTCTATTAATTATTGGTTTGTAATTTGGCAAATCCTTGAATGATGAGCGCAAGCCTTGACATTGCTATTATTCGGCGGTTCAGTGCGTGACATTGCGTAGCTGCAGAACGTGTCCCGGACGCTGATTTCGGGCACAGTTAAAAAAAACACAACTCGGCAACTTTTGAAGTGAAATCCAGATCCTAGAATACTGTTTTCTCGGAATATACAGCTTTCCCTGAGCTAAAACTCCATCAGGCTAGTTGTTAAGCATGTGTCTTTAGATTTTGAGCACATTTTTTTGCTTCAAATGAAAAAAAATGAACAAAGGGCAAATCATCTACCCTACCTTTAACTTGAGATTTTTTTTCGACCTGTTTTTTTTCTTTTTTTGAAAGGAAGCCTTCACTTCCACAAAGTGATTTCTGCCAAAATTGATTACATCAAGCAGAAAGCGCTCAGAGAGCGCAAACCTCCACCGAGGCTAAACACTTCCCCGCTGTATTGTCAGTACACCAAAAAGATAATAAATGGTGAAGAATCCTTTAAAAAAAAATCCTCGATCCAGACCCAGATCCGGATCACTTCCAAATCTAATCGATTTGTAATTGTGCAAGGACCACCCCTAAGAAAGTTTAATGTAAATCCGTCCATAACTTTTTGAGTTAACCTGTTAACAGACAAACCAAACAATCAACCAACAAACTAACCAAATCCGGTGATAACATTTTTCAATTGTTGCCTGTTGTGAAGGGGTCCATGGTGTTTTGTACACCCGAGGGTGTACAAAACCCATGGACCCCAATCACGGCAGGCAACACTTGTTTTGTTATACCACGGTAATAGATTGCAACTGTCTGAAAGTGTGGGTTTCCTTCAGTTGCCGTGCAGTAATCGCGGAAGTATTATTTTGAAAAGATCCGTGAATTTCTCCAAGAATGTTTTTAAACTGCACAGGAGCACAAATTAATTTACCTTTTCCCAGAAAGACCAATCCATTAATCCCTACCCACAGCTGCGACTATGGTCTTTGTGCATCCTTCTGGCATAATGCGCGTGTGTCCCTCCGACATGCGTTCACGCCTGTGCGCGCTGTCTGAAGCCTCTTACCCAGGCAAATTCTATTATACAAGGCGGTGGAAACAAAGCTTTGAACAGTGGGGACGATCAAGGTGATGTACCCCATGGGGTACATCACTCATGTACCGAGAAGTATACCCCTGACACAGTACAGGTTTTTGCTGCACATCACGTGCTTGGTTTTCGACCAATCAAAAATCCCAATCTATTACCGTGGTATAACAAAACTCCTTGGCGGCGGTAATAATCGTAGTGAGCCTACAACATACCTTTCCCTCCTCATCGGCAAGAGAAGCATGTAGGTGCATACCAGCAGTAGAGACTGTCCCTACCAGTGACACAATCTCATGATTACTAGTCAGCTTCACCACCTGAAAATCATATACATTTTGAAAACAAATATATTTTCAGCACGAAACGTTTGTTATTTCTGGAACTTTAGCAAACTAAAAGGGTGTTTAAAAAGCTGATTATGCCATGGCTACCTCTCCTGAATTTTCCTTTCTTATGTAAAGGTATAAACCTGATCATGTGATTTGCTTTAGCAGTATTGACCTATCGCGATTGAATTGCGACAGAATCGCGTCAATGCAGCTTGTGAAATATTGTCCAATTTACATGATATACAAATAGATGCGAAAGGCGCAAAATCTGAGACAAACAAAAGTTAGTGTACAAAAACTGCATAGGGTTGTCTAAGGGGCGTGGCTAACTCGCAAACGGTGATAGGTCAATTACATGTACACCTGTCAGGAATTCTTTTATTCGTTTTGTTTTGGCTGGTGGGGTGGGGGTAGTCCATGGAGCCAAGTCTCCTGTATAACGTCTGATAATTCTAAGCATGCGTGACGTCATTTCATTCTGAAATCAGGACTAAGACTGTGATTGGTCAATGTCGATGCTGCGTTTTTAAGTTGTAATACATGTACATGCACAACCTGTAAAAAATGCTACTCATGGTAGGCGTGATGTTTACGCACGTGGGGAGCTCGAATTACGCCTGTATAAAAGGCGCCTGCTGATTGGTCTGTTTCGCAAGGTCATACGCAGTCAAGTTGCATAATTAATCGCCGAATCTGTTTGCTTGTAATAGACCATGGTCGGCTTCGCCAGGGCCAGGGTCTGTTACATAGACTAGGGGGGCGGGTTGATATGACAAAAAGCAAGGATTCTTTGCAAACTTTCAAATGGGTCTGTCGTTTGCAGTATACAAGTATTGGCTCTGTGAGAAAATTTCCCCTTAAAAACTCTTTCAGTGCCCGAGAAATTTGCAAAGTTTAACCCTAAAGTGCCCAACTTCGAGCGCTTTTGTTAATTGTTCGAAATTCTGTGAAAAAAAAAAAGTAAATAAGTTTTACTCACTAAATTTGTTGTTGTTGCTCTCTGGTATATCCTTGATATATTGGAAAGTCAAAAGTAGTCACAAACATAGTGATACACCCTGAAACACTGGCCTGAACACAGGGGAATTTCGCACTTTTTGCAGAAAATATGAGATTTAGTGCTGCGCCCTCTCGCAAGAACTCGATTGAAAAAAATAAATACAGGTCGTACATGCATGAAAATGGTACCATTAGAAAGAGCGAGAGCGCCCCCTTTTGATAACATATTTACTCTACCTCGTACATGTACGAGGTTTGGCAATTTTAAGTACGAACATTACCTCGTACATGTACGAGTTTGGCACTGAAAGAGTTAATGGTAAGAAAGGGAGAGTTGGGGGAGACCACCGGCAGAGACAATTGAATGCATTGCCGATGACGCCTGATGCTCACGCAAAATGCTATATGGCTTTGTGCATATTTCAGAATAAAATTAGCCGCGAGTACTACACACTATACGTGCATCAACCAGTATGCACACACAGCATTCCCATCCACTGAGCTCTCAAAAATGGTAAAAAAGCGCCCTCTACTGTCAGGCATGGAACCCACAGGATATACGTTTAAAATGCTTCCAATACATACTGTACTACAGAGTGTGCCAAAAAAAGTGCGAAATTCAGAAAACAAATAATTAAAACTGTGTAATGTTTTTGTCTTCAATGAAATTATATATTACATTCAAGCCTGACTATTTTTCAATCCACTCCTTTTTACCCCATTCCATTTGGATCCCTAGATCCAGAAATAGAAATCAATTAAGTGAAAAGGAGTAAAGAAGTTTACTTGGGCCATAAGCAATATTAGCTCGAATTTCTTTTCTTTTTTATTTGGCCAAACATCAGCCATTCTGCTACATCTTCTTTATATTACTTTAATAAGGACTATTTCAATTTAGGACAACCGCAAATCTGGATCAGCGGCCAGTTAGAATAAGGCAGTGGATATTTAGCCGGAGATGGCAAACCTTTAGTAAACGTTAGCTTGCCAGATATGCACTGAACATGCGCAGTTACTGTTTTTTTTGTACTTAGACATTTCCCGGTGACTAATTTTAGTCTGGCTCCATGCCAACATTATCGTTGTAACTTCGTATTCACAAGATGGGAATCAGACCATTTTACAATTTCGGACTTTATTTCCCTTTAAAAAAAATCCTCCAGAGCCACAAATCTGAAAAAGAAAATTTAATACTCTGCAATAAAATGTTTGAGACATGTTAAAATAATAAAAGAAGAATATTCTTATTTTTGGGGGGATGGGGGAAAAACCTTAGAAATGTCGCCAGCAGGGATTGGGATCGAACCCGGGTCTTCCCGCTCATGAGATCCGTTGCTTATCCACTAGACCAAGAGTGCTACACAACCGTTGGTGGTAATTTAATATATCTTATAATTCAGCCCTATCTTAGAGAGTACAGCGCCCTCTGTTGATATGGATTGCCGCCGGCAAACCTTTAGTAAACGTTAGCTTGCCGGCATTACCTCCGGCAAAATATCCACTATCTTAGAATAACGTGCAGTACCGTTTTCCTTAACCTGTTGACTTCTACGTCAATTTGTCAAGGTCGTTAAGCCAATGATGCATTAGCAGATCTCAGTCTTTAAATTGCCATCCGCCATGAAATATTTACTTCGAGGTTCAGAACCTCATATAGAACCTCACCGTCTTGGAGTCTGCCAGCCTCAGCTCTGCACGCCTCACACTGCCAACACAGGACAGGATGCAAGCAGCCTGTATGCCTCTCTCCTCCACAAGCCTCCTCAGCGATTCCTTGATGTCCTCCCCAGGATGCAGCCTGAGGGCTAGGCAGCTCAGTGAGGAGCTACAGGCCGGCGGTGCGCTGACTGATGATGATGATGATGATGATGCCGAGATGGATGAAGACGAAGACGGCTCCTTGGTGGGTGCGGGTACTTTTTCTCCTCTGACATGCTCCTAGTGTGAAGCAAAGTATTCAAACCATGTTTGATTTAAAGAGCCTACAACCTGGGAGAAATGTCTAAATACGTTGTGTGACTGTGAAGTAACTGTCTCTGTTGGTATGTGATTCTGAGAATGCCGTGCTGAATGCATTCCATATTTGAATATTCGATCATGACTTGAATATTCTTGAATGGCATTTTTTGTATTCAAATATTCAAGAAATGTGAACCGGTTTGAGGATATGATGAAATATGTCTGTGATGTTCTGTTAATTCAGGCGATTCATAATGCAGTGTACCACAAAGAGTTCGCCATGGAGAGTCCATTTTTCAAGTTTACGGTCGACAAAACACGGCCCATTTGAATGAGTGTCAGCAGACAACTTGAGCTAATTTGTTATAGATTGGGACAAACTAACAATTTCAAATGTCCCGCGCTGCGAATTTGTCAACCATCTCCCACAAAAAAACTGGGAAAATTGAACTCTCTGTGGCAAACTCTTGGAGGTGCGCTGCATTGCGAATCACCCAAATTGTTGAAGTTTTGTTTGTCAAATGCCACACTTTTGGACAAAAGCCCAGTTTTCACACAAGCTTCCATGAGAAAATTAAGCTCAAGTTTTGGCTTTAAAATCCTTTAAATCTTTTAATAATAATACCACATTTTCACGTCTGCTTTCTACGACCGTGCTTCTGTGCAAATAGGCCTGAACTGCTCAACAAAATTTGAAATATTACCTGGTTCTCCACAACTCTCAGCAGCCTACTAGCTGACGGGGATTGGGTTTGGTTGTGGTGCGCTGACTGCATATTTCCCTGTGATGACTGGGCATGCTTCAAGCGCTGTTGCGTGTCTGTATGAGATAGTTGGACTGGATATACACTTCGTGGTTCGGACGTTCTCCCTGAGGTTTTTAAGAACATCTGGAGCAGAAAGAGCAATGATACAAAAGTGCATGTGTATTATTACAGTGGAACACCGCTATAACAAACATCCCGGGATCCACAGAAATTGTTTGTAATAATGATCGTTCGGTATAGCGATTTTAAGCTGTTAGTGCTCTGATACTCACAATAAATAGCGCCCTTCAGAACCTCACTTGCACCCTACACACCCTGGTAGATACTGAAACACGACTTTGAACATGTGCTGACTATTGAATCATGTAATTACACAGTTTTTGAGTTTACTACTACCTACAGCAAAGGGTGGCTTTCCCCTTCTATGCCTTGGGGAAAGAATAGCCACTTGTCAGTCTTCTAGTTCCACTGATATTTTTCAACAACAATGTTCGGTAAGTTTTGTGCAAAAAAATCGAGAGCCAGGGATGATGTTTAGTATAGCCGAATGTTCGGTATTGCGATGTTCGGTGTAGCGATGTTCCAAAGTAATGCAATACCTAGATGTAATTTCATAAGGACTGTATACTCAGTGCTGTCAAAGATCTAGCATTCACAAGCTTGCTCGAGACTTGGACCCAAGACCCGCCCACCAGTGCACATCTTACCACTCAAGTACTGATGAGCCAGCCATGGCTGGCTGACAAGTCAGCCTACTTGAGACTTGGAGCTTAGTCGAGACTTGGACCCAAGACCCGCCCACCAGTGCACATCTTACCACTCACGTACTGAGCCAGCATGGCTGGCTGACAAGTCAGCCTACTTGAGACTTGGCGCTTAGGGACCGTGACCATTCAGCCCCAAGAAGTCCTTTTGTACCGTCCCAGCTACCGGCCCAGGAGCTGGTCCGGTTGCTAATCAGGAACTCCTCTATCCTGGGGTCTATTGTTTGCAAGTATTGACACATGTAATATATCCCAGAAGAAACCTGCTTGTGGTTTTCATCTCTCAGCGCGAAACAATAGAACACTTTCGCACAGATCAAGATCAAAAAATGCTGCCATGCACACAACATACACAATGGGAAAATAAAAAAGGCGTTTTTTTGGATTTTATCTTTAATTATCTAAAAAATCTGCTTTTCTGCTGCTTCTCTTTCTCTGAAATTGCAATAAATTGATGCGCCTGACTGACTTCAAAACTTCTGGTCAGACAGAACCATGTACCACACCAGACTGGGCTGAAGAACGGACTGGCTCTGGACCGGACGAGGTACCGGGGGGCCCTTTTCATACAGGGCTGAATGGTCACGGTCCCTTAGTCGAGACTTGGACCCAAGACCTGCCCACCAGTGCACATCTTACCACTCACGTACTGAGCCAGCATGGCTGGCTGACAAGTCAGCCTACTGGAGACTTGGAGCTTAGTCGAGACTTGGACCCAAGACCCGCCCACCAGTGCACATCTTACCACTCAAGTACTGAGCCAGCCATGGCTGGCTGACTTGTTATTGTTCATTCCCTGTTACTTGTGAGCTTTCTAGTGATTTGAACTAACGTAACGTCTCTACCTGTGTGGCATCCAGGCTACTCACCTCAAACAGCTGGATCTCGTGTTCTTTGCTCATCCTTTCTCGCCTCTCCTCAGCGGCCGCCTGCTGCTCTAAGAAGGTCCGATTCAGCTCCAGGACAGTGTCCCGCATCCTCTCCATGTTCTCGTGGTTGAGTTGCTGCAGGGCGACCAGACTAATCGAGCCAGGCCCAACCCTGTCCCTGTCCATGCAGCCGCTGTCGGGTCGAGGGGAGTAGATGTGGGATGTCATGTTGCTTGGATCGTGTCCGTGTGCAGCATCCTGAGGCTCGTACTCCCTAGGCTCATTGTCGCTCAAATTGGCACCATCTTGGAGGAACAAATCATCAGCTGTAAGAACATGAACCCTAAGCTCTTTCAAAAGACCGTTCCAGATCTTTCAAAAACCATCAAAAGGTTTGCAGAGGAGTTTACAGGATTAACTTGACAGTGTTGAGAACGATATAGGGATATTTGCAAAGAATCTTCATGAATCCTACAAAATCCTCCACTACACCAGAAAACAATGGCATCAATCCCAGTGTGAAATAATTGTGATTGGGCTCAAACTTCCTCAATCCTGCAAAATCCTCTAAAACCTCCGAGAGCATTTTGAAGGATCTGGTGGGTTTGAGGGTGTTATTCATTTTACGTATGGCAATGTAAATTTAATGAAACAGGGTTTTGTTTTTAGTATCACATGCAGTGCATTCCCCTGAACAAATGTCCACTAATAAAGTCTTCATTAAAATTACGTGTCCATAAAAAAAGTACCCCCAAAACAAAGGGATGATATGAACAAACAATAAACTGTTTACCATAAATATCATAAAATTTGGGTGTAAGCTTTCCATTGATATCTTGGATGCACACATTTGGTCATGCATCAGCAAGCTCCATTATTTTGAAAACAGTATGTAGAAACCCTCTTGGGACAGCTTGGGTAAAACATTGTGAAGACAGCCAGACATGATACAAGTAGGTTCACTGCCTCTCGCCTCCAGGCGGAAAAACCGCCTCCCCCAAGTAGTGGGCGAGGTGGAGCCTCATTATCCACATTATGCCCCAACTATAGCACTCAAACCACTGTCCCATCCTTGCTATTTGTTGGGATCAATATTTGACCAATTCTACAGTTTGGATGCAACACAATTGATTTTGACCTCAGAAAGCTACCGAATTATATCTGTTTTGGGCAACATGTTTTATAGTCAAATTTACCAGCACTACAGCCGTCATACAACCTGCCATTCTCTTCACCATCTCTGTACTCTATGGGCAGCAGTGATTCCTCTTGTCCCTCAAACTCTCCAGGGTTGTTGTGGAAATCCTGGCCCCAGACCCTCTCCAGCTGTTCGAAGAAAAGACCAGACTGCCGAGTGACGGACTTGCTGCAGTTGCTGCCGTTGCGCAGCTTGAGCTCCCGGAAGCCCTTGCGCAAGTTCTTAGTCTTGTTCCGGCACTGGGCCGGCGTCCGGTACACCCCGTGCTCCCTGAGTCGTCGGCAGATCTCGTCGTAGACGGTGTTGTTTCTGAAGATGCCCCTGAGTTTTCTCTGTATGCTGGGGTCCCCCCAGATGGAGATGAGGTGTCTGGTGTCTTCAACGGTCCAGATTTCACCACGGCTACTGTCCTCATTAGCCTTAATATCACTAGGTGTTATGTCAGGCTTTGTATCCTGAGTAGCCATCTCCATTTATAACACCTGTGCGTAATAATAATAATAATAACAACATGATTTATAGCGCCCATTTTCACAAGTTACAATGCACAACTATGGACAACTCAAGAAGACAAAGGTACAGAATACATGGAGAGAATAGATGAGTTTTCATGTCCAGTAAAAAAAAAAAAATGTGAGAGTAGGTATTAGTGGGGGATTCCAGACTTTGCCATAGGTCTGGGGGTAGTACAGGGCCAATGGGGAGAAGCCAGGGTACCAGACTTTACCCCCTCCCCCGTCTCTGCCCCCCCTCCCTTTCCAATGATCCCCCGCCCCCAAATAGATCCCTCTCCCAATATATCTGTCTCCCTCCCCAAATATATCTCTTCTCTCTCCGAGTTGTTATATTATAAGTGGGGGGTACGGCGACAAACCCCATATCTCCCTCTGTCTAGGCACCAGACCAGGCTCTTACTATCTCTTTATTTTAAAATCTTTATTTAAAAAAATAAATCATTTTTAATAAATGAACCTCGAGCTATCTAATAAAACAGATCAGTGCGATCATCATATAATCATCGAGAATGGTTTTTTAATTTGTGAAACGTGCGGTGAAATAGTTTCACGTTACTTTGATTTTTCGGCAGAAAATGCGCAAGAAGATCGTATCAATTGGTCAACTTTAAAAAGAAATAAAAGAAAAACTGTGGAGAAACTTATATTTTCTGTTTGTCCAGAGCAAGACTCAGAAGATGTCCAAGAAACAATCAATAAATATAACGAGCTCGTTAATTACAAAACATTGAGGGGAAACGGATGCGTAAAACGGTCGTTAATAGCGGCGTGTTATCATCACGTCGTTGGATTAGACAAAGAACGAGTTAGAGATTTATTTAAAGTGACTCAAAATCAATTTAATAAAGCACTAAAAAGATACGATGACCACTACAATAAAGGCGGGGCCGAGGGTGTTGCCCTAAGAGGTGAAATAGAGGTATAACTCGGTGGATCACCTTCATAATGTTTATTTATTGAGAATTCGAACTTGTAAGTTTTTCGATGAGAGATTTTTTTTCCTTTGCCAACCGTTCGTCTACCCGTTTTTTAACTTCTTTTTCAAAGTCTAAATCGCTTTTAATTTTTTGAAGCTTTGTGCTTGTCTTTGTTCTAATTTTTTGCTTAAGCTCGTTAAATTTTGCGAGCTCTCTCGTAATCAATAAGAACTCTTCGTGCGATATATCTCCGTCGTTGATGGCTTGAGACACGTATTCTTCAATCGTGTTAAGTTTGGAGTCTGCTAATATTTTAATCTGGTCGTGCTTTTTCAGCTTGGTGGATAATCGCTTAGACGTGATTCTAAGCAGAATATCTACACCAAAAGCGCCTATAAACGTTCCTTCTAGCACCAATCCAACGGGAGCTGATATAACACCCAAGAGAGCGGGAATACTGACAGCCCCCGCTATAGCCCCCAATCCTTCTAATCCTATCTCTACGTAATTAATAGTGTCGATCATTCTCTTTATTTTTTTATAAGTGCGCTCTCGGTGGTCTCTCTCTTTCAAGATTAAAGATCGAATCTCTTCAATCTTTTTAAGTCTGTACACTTTTGTTTCTTCGTTACTATTTAATCGGAGTACATCTCCAGAAATATCGGGGTATAACGCCTTACCATCTACACTCATGTTTTTAATATAAAAAGATTTTAAAATTAAAAGATCTCCAACTCGATAATAATACCCTCAACCTTATTGTTGAATACCTGTCCTTTTTCACCGCTGATAGAAAATGTCAGTTTGTCGATTATACCGTTTTTAAGTTTTTTGAAATCCTCGACTCTATCAGGCTCGGGTTTGTGCGTACCCACGGGTACGATTTTCAAGATGTCAGAAGGACGACCATTAAAAAAGTTTTCACTCGTACTTAATTGCGGGCAGCGAATAAACAAAAATTTAAACGGATTAACGTCGTAATATCCCGTGTACACCACTTTGGGTACCAGTCTTCCTTTCGGCTCTAAATGACTCGGAGGAATAAAATCGAAATCATCACCCGTCACGATAAGACTTCCTCTTATAATCACTCCTGCTTCTCTACTATCTCTCAACTCGCTCAACTCGCTCGCACCCATTTCTCCTTCAATAAACTTTAAAGCCAATTCCTCACCTTCAAAGATTTTTCTTTCTCTAACAAATAATATTCTTACTAAAGATTGAAGCGTATTAAGTTCTAATTCAGTTTTTGGTGTTTCTGAATTCATGGCGGCTAAAATCAACCCTCGCCGTTCAGCTATAATAGCTCTTTTTCTTTTGTTTGATTCTAAAACGGATTCTAGTCTATCGTCTTCGTACGCTTTTATAAGATCGTTTATAGTTTTTTGTACAACATTTTCATCGTTAAATAAATAGTGGTATGGTATATCGGGTAACAATCGCTCTATAAAATCTCTATCCGGCGTTGTTATGTGTACATCTGAAAGAAACTCCTCAGGTATGAGGGGAGGTTTATCTGTGGTAAACGCGGGTCTCCCATCTATTTGCGTAAACCAATCAATCTCCGTGGCGCTGGAAATATTAAAATATCCGGCGTTAAACAACACCCTTTTTACGCGTATAGATTTTTGACCGTTTAAATTATCTACGACGTCTTCTAATTTAAACGTCTGCTCATTTTGAAACAAGTGAAACGAATGCATTTATTTTAAAGTCTTTTTATATTAAAACTGAAACTAAAATAATGAGTGATTTTAAGTCGTTAAAAAAGCAGATACAATCGATAGCCGATCAGGTAACGAGACAAGTAAATCAAAATGTAGCCAAGGCAAACGAGCTAAAACATCAAGCTGCACCCCAAGCAAAGTTTTTAAACAGCACTAAACCCAGTGAACTGGAGGTCATAGTTAATAATACCAACGGGTTTTTAACCATGTTTCCCGACTTAACCTCGGACTACAAATTGCCTCACGTTGAGACGGCCGAGGATGTAGATCGTTGGAAATCACACCCCATGTCGTTTTATCAAAATCAGTTAAATTTTGCGATCTACTGCGCTACTACGGGCTGCGGTATTGGATTTGATCTTTTAAACGCGAGCAACCGTTACGTTTGGGCCATCTTTAACTTTCATTTATATTTTACGGTTAGAAAGATCCTGTACGACTTTGCCGCTCCTTTACCGGGAGATGACGCATTTAACGCTCTAGACAACAGTTATAATCACAGAGCATTTACCGATACCTGCTTGTTGTTTGGCATAGATCAAAACAAGTCTTTTAAACAGACGAGAGACACAAACTCTAACGGTTTAGGTACATGTACCTCATATATCTTTAATAAAGGCAAGTTTGTGGCGGTTGGTGAATACGATAAAGCATTACCCAACAAACCCAACGTTCTTTACGGCGGCTATCACGGTCTAGACAGTCCCAAAAAGAGTGGAAGCCTTTACGTTCCTTGGACGGTTATTTACATCGAACAAAATGAATCGGTACAAAAGGCTTGGTTAGATTTTATACCCGACACGAGTTCGTTTACCCCCGTGGGAATCATAAAGATCAACGAATCAATCAGATCTTACGTGTACGCTTTACTCAGTGCGCAGGCTCAAACAAAAATGAGCGTATTATCACCGGGCACTGGATTAGACGCTCAGAGACAATTTAACGTCATCGTTGAAGATATCATCAATGCAGTAGACGACATGGAAACGAGTATCAATCAATTTCAAGACTCTTTGCAGTATGCCAGAACGCCTTTAAATTTTGTCGTGAAACCGGGGTTGTATTTAATTCCATCGGATATGAACTTGAGGGTTGGAACGCACGACGGCTATAACAACAATCTTCAAATCGCTACCCAGAGTATGAACACTGGTTTGGTGCCAGATTTAAACTCACAACCTCAACCGGACGACTCTTTTGATGACACCGATGACGTCGCACCACCAACACCCCTAGAGCCTATGACGAACGATGTTGTATCACCTACACCAGCACCAGCACCAACACCCTCACCAACACCAGCACCTACAGTTTTAACACAGGAGCCCACGAAACTACAAACTCACCAAGACGAAAAATTATCGTTGACGGTAGGAATATTAGCTATCGTTGGCATGGGTATTTTAGCTTATGAGGCAATGCGATAAGTCACACTCTAATCACACAAAAAAATAAGCCTTACCAACTTTGCGCTGGTAAGGCTTTTATTTTTTTGTTTAAACTTGATTACAACTATTACTACCATCGTTTTTGCAGGTACGCAAACACCAAGGCTCCCACACCCAAAAACAAAGCCCACACGTGTTCGGCCAAACACGATACGGACTTACTCAGCGCGTTAAATATCCAACTGAGTACGCTGCCTATGATACCCGGCAGAGCACCCAACGCGCTCACTCCGAGTTTTTGAAGAGCAGATGCAAAATTAGTGAGTTGTTTTGAAATCCACTCTTTGATACCGCCTTTTGGTGTTGGTGTTGGTGCTGGTGTTGGCGCGGGTGGGGCACCTGCACCTCTCACGCTAGCGACGATGCTACTCACTATCGTGCTGATGGCTAAACTCAAAGCGGCTAAAATACTCACTACGGTCACACCTTGTTCTCTAAACAGAGTTCTGATCTTTTCCGCCAGAGTCGTGTCGTCGCCTAATATTTTATTAATCGTTTCTTTGATTCTAGCGATCTGACTTTTGAGCCCTCGTTCGTTGGCTTTTGCGGCTTCTAATCTGGCGGATCTTTCAACGTTCAAGTCGCTCAATTTATCGTTTAACTCTCGTCGACCCTCTTCGCTGTGAGATTCGTCGAGTTCTTGTCTCGTGGCTGCAATCTCTCGGTCTAGTTCTGTGAGACGCGATAAATTAAGTTCTAGGTTACCTCTCAACGTCTGAAGAGTTTTGTCTAAACCCTGGAGTTCTCTGTAATTCAATCCTTCCGTTTGAGCGCCGGTGTCTTGTTCTAAATTGTCTATAATCTCGATTACCTCATCGGTGACTCTGGGTAGTTCTGTCATGGGGATACTCTCGGGTTGTATCGATTGCAGGTGTTGGCTTTGATCGTCACTGAGTGTCTTACGTTCGTAATGCGTAAAGCCTAATTCCTTTCTAATAAAATCTCTACCGTTTAAACCCATCTTTCTTACATTTAACTCTATAGTCCTCAGAGTCAAGAATCTGTCTGGTTTTCTTTGATCCGTTAACCTTAGTAAGCCTTTACCAGTGTCATAAAATAAACCTTCTGTGTTGAGAATAAATTTTAGTATCTCGGAGAGATTGGTTTATTGTATATGTTATAAGTATCGTAAAACTCATCAACGCGACCATTAGTGACCATGCTTCTTCCTTGATCTAAAACGTCATCTATGTCGGTAGTGAGGATTGGTGGTGCAGGAGTATCAAAGTTGTCGTCCAGATTGGTCTCTGCTACATCATCATCGTCATCGTAATCGTAATCATCAACGGGGTCAAAGTCAAATCCTCCCTCAGCCATTTATTTAATAAACCTATTTAAATTATGCCGTTTTCATGATACTGCCCGGTAGTATACCCTGGGTCACCAACCAATTTTGCGTGGCCAGAGCTCCACTTATAATGCCCGTCAATTTACCCATATCTTCTACGCTTAGTTTGTTTAAATCCGGCGCTTTCATTTTGAGTAGTTTATTTCCTACCATGGCGTATCCCATCGAAAGACTCGATATGACGGCTCCGTGATAAATCGTATTTGCTATTCCGTTGGTGTCAAAGTTACTCATCGTTTTTAATATAACAATTTTTAAATTGCTGGTTTATTTCATGTCTAGCGTTTTGGGGGCGATGGGTGTAGTGGGTTGCGTGACTACCGGCACTGGCTGTACTACCGGCGCAGTTGCCTTACTTTTTAGTACCAGCAGCCCCACCCCTATTATGGACGCTACAGCCCCCCACATCACCCAAGAGTTGTAGCATCGTGAGCTCGTATTATCGACTGATGTTACGTCCATTTTTGCTAATTTTAATTTCATCTGTCTATTGTGCTCGGCTAAAGCTTTACCCTGCTGAATTCGTTTAGGATTTTTAGTCTTGGTCACTCTCGTTACCGTCGGTGACGGCGTTGTTTTTATCGGTTGGGGCGTCTCTGTCTCTGCTGGTTGAGCTGCAGGCGTTGCTGTCGCTGCTTTCTGATCTTCCATTTATTATATTAGGTTTATTAAATTTCAAATGTTTTGTTGTGATAATCGTAGCAACTAGGGGTGATATTAAAGTTCCGTACTTGTAACAAACGTCGCTCAACATACCAGCCATACTCGCGCTTATAATAGGATCGGAACTCAAGTCGTTGGTGAGTTCTTCTTCAGAATCTATAGTGACGTTATATCCTAAAACTTGTACGGGTGTAACCACAGCTAACACTCTCGAAAATAGACTTAAAGTGTATTTACCAACAGTTTGAACAATTTCATTTACAAATTTAGTTTCGTACAGATGATACAGCTTGTCGAGTTCTTTACTGTCAAGAGCTTCGATATGTTTAACGGTGTATTCCTTTCCCAAGTACTTTCTAGAGTTTCCGGCTGCTACGACACCGCACAAACGATCTTTATGTTCTGTGTTGTGATCTTGTTCGGTTAAAGTCAGTTTTAGGTCCTCCATTTAATTAGAAAGGAATTTAATTTTGTTGTAGCTGTTGCAACTTTGTTACAAAAGCAAAGGTATTCGTAGGTGTAAAATGATAGATTAAGCGATATGATGATAATAGCCAAAAACTGCAAATACTCGAATATTGCTATCATTTACTTACAGCAAAATGTATTTTGTTGACGTTTGTTGATTAACAAATTGTAATACACGTGTAGCTTGTTAAATAGGTTGCTACTCAACTAGCTATTAATTGTTACTCACCTAGCTATTAATTGTTACTCACCTAGCTATTGATTGTTACTCAACTAGCTATTAATTGCTACTCACTTAGCTACTCAAGTAGCTCGTAACTAACTGGAGGTTCGGTGTATACGACCAATTTACTATATTTCACATCTCTCAAACGTCGTTTTATATAATCTCGTTGTTCAATGGGTACGACGTCGTTTTCGTCTAACGCTTGATCAAACGATGTTTTATCTTTGCAGTAAAATAATGCCAACCAAGCCGTGTTTTCTCTATAATCTTTTAAAACGCTGTTGTACTTTTGGGTCAGTAACCAACAGCTGTGATTTACGTGTCTTCCGCTAAATGCCATCTTGCTTAGCGCGCACGTCTTTTTACGATATTTAATCTCTTGATCCGAAGAGCAATCGTCCACGATAAACAACGTGGCAACACCTTCGAATATTTTCCTGTAAAAATCGATCGCTTCGTTGAGCGTCATCTTGTACAATTCCGGATCGCAGAGGTATACTTCGGGATCTGCTTGAATCCACTTTCTTTCGATGTACGTTTTGTTTTTAAATATGGTAGGGCAAATGATGACTATCGCTTCAAATGTATTTTTATAGTCTGACTCTAACAGATCCAAAATCCATTTGGTTTTGCCCGAATTTGTTTTGCCGACGATTAAAGCGCAATGCGGTTGTGTCATTTTAACTTAACAGAGATTTAAAATTCCGTCTTCCAAGTTCAATTGAGCATCCATGACTAAAAATACGTACATCGTGAGGTCACCTTGACCTTCGGCTTCTCTGTTAAATTGAATGTTGATGCCTCCTCCGTCTCCGAGTTTCCTACCGGATCCGTGAGCGGAATTGTCGTCGTTACTTCTAAAATCGAGCCACAGACCGTACTTGTCTTTTAGGTAGTCTCCGAGGTCAAAACCCGTCAAATTTAAGTCTTTAGCTACTCCACGCCCGCTTTCGGTATCGCTGTCTCCAAAGAACTTGTTGATTTCATTCCAGTGTTGATACTGAAACATGCCTTGACTGTAGAGTTGATTGGGTTTACCTTCTACGGTCACCGATGTTTTGGTTATTTTTGGATTGTAAAATCGCTGCGGATTTTTGACCGCGGGATCTTTAAACAAAAACAAAATACCCTTGAGACTCCTTATGGGTTGATTGACGCTGACGTTCCAAAGCGTGTCCGATTTGTTGACGGATCTAACTTCTAGCGAGTGGATTTTATCAAACAGATATTGCATTAACCCCTTGTGTTTATTCCTGATGGTGATAGCTAGGTCTCTGTTGGTCACCACTTCGTATTCGAGAGACAAGTCTGAGATAGAATACATCGCCGCCGTATCTGAACTGTTGACTACTTTTTCGTGATCGTTAAATTTTATCTCGTACGTCAGAGGTTGTTTTAAACCGCTGGGGTAAAAAGGGTGATGCGAAGTCAGTATGTCAATGTCTAGGGGAATACAATATCTGTTACCATAGGCATCCGCGATAGCTTGATCCTTACCGTTGTTTGCGCCCGCGTTAGCATCTTCAGCCCCAGTTCTTAGTTTAGACACGTTTTCTTTTTCTATGCCCGAGTACGCCATGTTTCGAGTCGTCGAGCTGTTGATCCAATTGTCTTTAAAGTTGTGATACACGTCGGCGTGACGATAACTCACAATTTCGTGACCTTGAAGCCTGACGCTGATTTCGCTGACTAAATTTCTGGCTAAATTACCAAAAATGGTTCTATTGTTGTCGCTTCCACCTTCGAGTTCTAAATTGAAAGCTAGTTTACAAGTGTCGGGTACGATCACGTCGTCTACACCCAATTGAGGAAACTTGACCCTCAGCGTTTGCCCCGCCGATATACTACTGGGATTGTGGGTACTGACCAACTCTTTTCTCTCACCCTTGATAGATCTGGGTATTTTTAATAGTCTGCTGGGATTGAGCTTTTTTCCATACGCATTCATTTTATTTATACGAGTTTTAAATTTAAAGGTATTTGTAAGCCAAGAAGCCCACCAATAGCGTTCCTCCCGCGATAAACGCCAGTTCTCTTTCTATTTGTTGGTCGCTAGGTTCGTAAAAATCTTCGAGTTTGGGTTCGCGTTGCAGTCCTACGGGTAGTTCGGTAGATTGACCACTCACCTCGTTGTAGTAACGCAACGCTCGGTCTACGTTAGAAAATGTTTCTTTAGAAGCATTTTGTTTTCTGATACATTCGTTTAGAAAATCTAGATATTTCGTTCGTTCTCGTTGCCACTTATCTTTGGCGGCTGAGAGTTGTTCTATCGCTAAATCGTGTCTCTTACGCTCCTCGTCACTCTGTTTCAGATTTGAAAATAAAAAGTTTGAACCAGTAAAAGCTAAGGCGTTGACGATCGCGCCTCCTAACATCATAGCAACGCTAGCCATATTATTATAAACGTCTTTTATATTAAATAATATGCAAACATTATCTAAACTGTATTATAGCCCGAGCGGTTATTGGAGAGGTGAAAGTGCCGTCGACCATTTACACGATAAAACAAAAATCGATAAAAAGGTAATCAGAGATTGGCTTAAAAACCAAGCGATCTGGCAAATTTATCTACCGGGTCCTGCGTATGTACCCAGGCCTACGAGTACTTCGCGAGAGTTTGAAACACCAAACGACTTTCACCAAATGGATGTGCTATACCTACCCTGGGATAAAGTAAAACGCAAGACTTATAAATACGCTTTGACGGTTGTCGATGTTGCGAGTCGATACCACGAAGCAGAACCTTTGGTTTCTAAAACGGCAGATTCCACGCGAGATGCTATCGTCAAGATTTACGCGAGATCGCCTTTGAGTTACCCTAAAACGTTGAGAGTAGACGCCGGTACCGAATTTAAAGGCACTTTTAAAAAATGGATGACCTCAAAAAACGTCGAGATTATCGTAGGCGAACCCGGAAACCACCGATCGCAGGGTATCGTAGAAAGATTTAATCGAACGCTAGCCGAGAAACTGTTTGGTCATCAGTACGCTCAAGAAATGTTAAATCCCGAGAGTAGAAACACGCAATGGGTCGAGCGATTACCCAGCGTGATCAAAGCTATAAACGATGAAACGACGAGATTAATAGCTAAAGCGCCGTCAGAGGCGGTTAAACTAAAACAGGTCCGGCAATCTCCGGCTAACCCCGTTAAAACAAAAGAGCAACAATTACCGCAAGACGCTATGGTTAGATATTTATATTACCCGGGTGAGCAAGAGGGTGGAACTTCTAGAAGAGCCACGGATCCCATTTGGAGCGTAGACATCTTCAACGTGGAAAAAAGAACGAGTCAATTTAAAATGATTGAAGGTAAAAAAGTCACGACGGGTCCTACTCTTTATTACCTGCAAGACGGCCCAAAAAGGAGTTTTGTGAGACAAGAGCTTCAAGTCGTACCCGAGGACACGCAATTACCGCCTAATTAATATCTAGATTACGGTGACCATAAGCGAGCGTGTGTATTCCATCCGGTAAAATGTACCTCTTTGTGTCCAACGGACTCAACGACAGTTTATTTTGAGATACGGTGTAAAGGATGTGATTTTCCGATCTAATGTGAGTCATGGTTTCGTAATGAGATTTCTTGTTTAAGATGCAGTCGTAATAGTGTCGGTGTTTTAATTTCTTAGAGGTGACCGATTTTGTGACTCCCTTGGCTTTTTTCAAGTTGATGTCAGCGGTTAAAATCGAGTACATTTTAGGTCTTATACAAACGACTTCTTTGATTATTTTACCTCCAAACTCGTCTTTAAATTTACCGATCACTTTCTTATTGGTTGGATCGTACAAAGGATGATCCGTCGGATAATTTGAAAGGTCGTATTGTTGTCTGTTTTGCTGCATATCTTTGTATACGTCGTCCGTGTGCACTACGAGTACCAAACTGTCTGTATCTGTGTACATCAACCTGATTTTATCTTTGTACTTGTCTTTCAATTGGTTGTAATAAAAATCGTACATCAGCGTCTTAGATAGATCTAAGATACTCACACCGCAATAGATTGGTTTGTTTAACACGGTTTTAGTCTTGTACTTTTCGACAAATGACAATTTGCATTCTGAAAATGACGTCGTCGTTTTGTAGCTCGGTTTCTGTATAATTTTTTGGTATTTATCTCGATCGTCATCGTTACTGTCTCTGAGTAGGTAACCGTCAATCCGGTTTCTGACGTTTTCCATCGTCTTACCAAACACGCTGTTATTCATGAGCTTAAAAAAGTCTTTCTCAAAATCAGAGGTCGCCTTTGTTCGGAGTTGCGTGTTTTTGTCGATGTAAGATGCCATCCAAGGCGCTTGTTTAAATTGCAGCACTCGATGCACCTTTTTAAGTTTCAAGCCGAGTTTGAGATACAACTGCAACGTGACGTAGTGCAAAACATATTTTTGTTTAGGATTAAGGGTACACGTTAATTTTTGCCTGTTGCTATTAGGTTCGGTATCTAATAACTCGTTTTGATAATCAGATATCCATTCTTTTGGTATGACGATGTTTTCTGGCGCTAGGGGGTAATCGTTGTGCAGGTCGTGGAGATTGTCCGGGTAATCGAGGTCTACTTCAAAGCAGTAACCGGTGTTTGACGTTTTCCTGAGAGATAATATCTTGGACTCAGTAAACGTTTTTGTAGACGCCCATTTAAAGTCTTTGTACGGCAGGTATTGACTCATGGCCCAGCCTTACAGATTGTTTGCATCGAGGTAGGTGATGTAACTCGACGGCTCGTTTGGATTATGATCGGGTAGGTATTTGTTGTTGGCTTTGTGGTATCTCATACCACCCACGCTCGAGATACCACCTCTTTTTGCCTTTTCAAAAAATAAATGTTTGTCTACGTCTTGCAATAGTTCGAGTTTAACTTCCGAGTGTTTTAACAAGGCATCCCACGACAATCCTGGTGCTGTGTAGTAATTAGCAGGATCTAACGCGTAGTTTGTAATACACGTTTGCCTAAAGTTTTCAAATACGCAAGCCAGTAATAACGTATCGGTAGTGACGTACAAATCGTGATATTCCCCCATGTTTTTAACTTTAAACTCGTTCCACGTCAGTTTAGCTCTGTCGTAGTCCTCTCGCGATATATTTTCGTCTTTTAGGCTGCTGTAAAATTGTTCGATGGGGGGTAGGCTTGTCTCTTGAAATCTGTCAAACGAGTCCATGTATTCATATGGATAAACTCCTTTTTGTAACAACGAGTCGATGTTTTGACGATTAAAATGTTCTCTGAGTAGTTTAAACGACTCTCTCGGACAAGCTTTAGATAATCTATCCAACGAAGACGCCATAAAATTAAACGAGTCTATAAATCGCATATTTCCGATCGAAAACGAAATATACTTTTCCGAATTTCTAGCGATAACTTGTATTTCCTTTTCGTCATCGTACTCTGAAATACTCTGCATGATCAAGTGAGCGTCGTAATTTTGCAGATTGTGAAAGACGACCGGTATGGGGTAAAACCTGGTTTAACTTGTAATTTTAGATTGCAGTAGGCGTCGCGGCACCTCTATATCTACCCGTAACGTGGCAGTGATCTCTCACCTTTCTAAATTTGTTGATTTTCTTTTTGCATTCTAGACATTTAGACTCGGTAAATCCATTTTTGTTTTCGTACTGATGTTCTTTTATTTGTTTTTCTGTTTTTGGTTTTTTGGGTTTCTGGCACTGACAGTTGCTCGAGTAATTGGGATAAATTGGTTTCTCGCAAATCCAACACGTGCTTGTTTTATCATGATGTTCTTTAGCTCGCTCGTTAAATTTCATGGGTTGGGGTTTTTAAATATGCAATTTATGTCGCTTTGTATTTTTAACATTTTATTGACAAACTTTGATGCGGCATCTTTACCTCTATAAGTCTCTTGATACGCATTGATGCCGTCGCATCGGACGACAACTAGCGAATAACCGCTTGCTTTGTGAATGTTTGTCTTTTGCGTGTTGTCCTTTTTATCGTCCGAGTTTTTTTCTAAGATCGATTCAAAGTCGGCGTAAACTACAAACGGTGCTTTTTGTTTAAACCTGTAGTTTTTAAATTCTAATATTGGCACATCGTTTTCGTCGACTATCCACTCGTTATTTACATATTTTCGCTTAGCGGTAGGAAATACAATCTTTGACGGATGTGTATCTATACCGTTACAATCGGCCATGTGTCTATCTAATTTTACTTGCGTTCTATAATGACACAGACACCTTCGACAAAAATATTTCTTACTTTTATGTTTTGTAACGTTGTAAATCAATCTCGAAAAATTATTTATCCAGCAGTAGTGATGCTTGTCCCCCTCAGAAAACAAAAATAGATCGATAGGTCGTGACTCTGGTTTGTAGTTTTTAGACACGTATAACGGATATATTTCTTCCTCATAACCGTATACGTTTATGGTTAAATTATTTTGTCTTTCTATCTTTGGTATCTGGTCGATCGGTGTTGGAAAGTCTACGCCTTTAAATTTGAGTCCGTCGTCTTTGGTGTATACAACAGGTTCTTCTTTATGAATTTTATATTTAGGATCGTTTTTATGTTATTTTTACTTTATCCGTATACAAGCCAAGAGCGGCTCTCAAACACCATCTCAAACACTCGTTGTCTTTGTTTTTAATGTTTATCATCGCCGTTTTCTGTTTGATACATTTTGGTAGGTCAATATAAGAACTACCCCTCACGGGGTTAAACCTGTTGATGTTGATATACAACGCCATTATCTTTTTTAAAACCCAACCCGATCCTTGATTCGTATACCTTTCATCCTTTTTAAATAGCTGGTCGATGTCTTCTTTTAAAACCTGTTTTATTTGACTTTGATTTAAAACGACTCTCTGATCGGTATAATGTGTAGCTTCGATCGTTTCGATCGTACCATCCGGTTTGGTTTTTTCGTATTTGATTTTGATTGTGAGCTCCATTTTTAAACCTCTTAGCTCTCTCAATTCTGACTTGATTTTATTTACAATTTGATCTTTGTGCGTATCAAAAAATCTGACTAAATCGTCGTTAAAAAGTCTAGGAATCAGTTCCCAGTTTCTAAAGTTGTTTCTAAATCTTCTCGTCGCTCTGAACTCAGCCTCTTGAAAATCTTCGGGTTGCCTAGGGTTTTGAATCGCCGAGAGTAAATCTTTTTTCAAAAATCGACCTTTATAACCCGACGGGTTATATTCTAGATCATAATCGTCTACAATCTGTTTGAGCTCATGTAGCTTCTTTTTCCTCAAGTTTTTAAATTGAGCTTCGTATTTTTTTATCCTGTTGATGTAGACTTTACGCGTAAGAGCAACATTTTGATTGTACGGTATATTATATCGCTGGACGTAATCACGCAGCATTGCTTTATTCCATCTAGAAAATCCCTTTACGATTGGCCTGATCATATTCATCATTTATATATATCAATATAATTTTTTTAAATTTTTTTTAAGAGGTCAGACTTTTGGATTTATAAGCAATCAGACTCACCGGCTTGTGAGAGAGATATTGACATTTTGGCGCTTCATACCTTTTTGCTCATTTTATACTACCCATACCATCGGCGCTCCATACATGACACAGTCACATCACACAAAAGACTTGCGACCCCGTTCTAGTTCGATCATGACTGTGCATTGAAATATGCAAGGTAACCGACCTTGAACAACCTATTGTACTCGGGTTGAATAGCCTGTCACTAAATTTAGCTTTGGAAATTTCTAGAATTTTTGTCTGTTGTGCAATTCAGTATTTCTGTGTCATTTCAACATGATATGTCGATCGGTACAGACGTCTACGCCCAACGTGCAGTCACCAGCCAAAAGGTAAATTGTTTTTAACATTAAAGTCTGGCAATAATGTAGGTTTTCATATTGATTTTGTTCTCTAAAAAAACAACCTATACTACACAATCACTAAAAGTCTAGCCACCCATTAGTGTGTGTGATGTTTTTGATCAAACATTGAGTGTAAATGCTTTTTTCCACTTGTAATATTTTCAGATTATGACCCCCATCGCAACCTGTGAAAAAGAGGATATGCTGCTTTATAACTTTGCGTCGGGTTTATCGCACAAGCAAGATTTTTTCAAGTACCGCTAATACCATTTATTAAGTGTAAAAACCTCGAGATATTTCTTAAAAAGTAACTTAAAAGTGTACCATTTTGATATATCTCTATGATATAAAAATTGACCAAAACGCTTAGTCACTAAATATAATTATGATGTCATAATGCCACTGAGAGTGGCTTTTTACTGTATATATTAAGATGTATGAAAAGCCATTTAAATGAGCTAATTTAAATGACAACAAAAAAGCCACTCGGAGTGGCTTTTTACTGTACATATATTAGGATGTATGAAAAGCTATTTAAATGAGCTAATTTAAATGACAACAAAAAAGCCACTCGGAGTGGCTTTTTACTGTATATATTAGGATGTATGAAAAGCTATTTAAATGAGCTAATTTAAATGACAACAAAAAAGCCACTCGGAGTGGCTTTTTACTGTATATATAAGGATGTATGAAAAGCTATTTAAATGAGTTAATTTGAATGACAACGAAAAAGCCACTCAGAGTGGCTTTTTACTGTATATATTAGGATGTATGAAAAGCTATTTAAATGAGCTAATTTGAATGACAACAAAAAAGCCACTCGGAGTGGCTTTTTACTGTATATATTAGGATGTATGAAAAGCTATTTAAATGAGTTAATTTGAATGACAACGAAAAAGCCACTCGGAGTGGCTTTTTACTGTATATATTAGGATGTATGAAAAGCTATTTAAATGAGTTAATTTGAATGACAACGAAAAAGCCACTCGGAGTGGCTTTTTACTGTATATATTAAGATGTATAAAAAGCTATTTACATGAGTTAATTTGAATGACAATGTTTTGTTAAAGTAACATGTTTTTTAATAAAAGTTCAAACTTTGATTTGTAAACCTAAAAAAAACGTTGTTTGTTTATTTATTTATAAGTGACTGTAGGCTTGTGCACCAGTCGCTGTGAGTCTGTGTTGAGATCTCCAAGAGGGTGACTGTAAATATGAAGAGTCTGGTCTGATTTTGAGACTGAGATATTGAGAGGGGGAGATATATTTGGGAAGAAAAAAGGGGTGGGGTGGAAGTGGTGGGGAGGGGGAGGGGGTGGAGGAGGGGGATCATAGGGCTGGGGAAGGGGGTGGGGAGGGGTAAAGTCTGGTACCTGTCCCCCACTTATAATATAACAACTCGGAGAGAAAAGAGATATATTTGGGGAGCTAGAGGGGAAGATATATTTGGAGAGGGAGACAGATATATTGGGAGAGGGATATATTTGGGGACGGCGATCATTGGAAAGGGAGGGGGGGGGCAGAGACGGGGGAGGGGGTAAAGTCTGGTACCCTGGCTTCTCCCCATTGGCCCTGTACTACCCCCAGACCTATGGCAAAGTCTGGAATCCCCCACTAATACCTACTGTGAGCAACATTTATGCCTTAGTAATATGGGCTATAAGTGTTAACGGGATTCACCTTTATTCATCCTTTTACTGCTTTATGTACATGTACTGATCTAGCCCCATAAATGTGGCAAATTTACTGGACTACCTCCATAATAAAGGCCACACTTGGAACATGTACAAAAACATGTAGGCCCTAGCTAGAACGTTGTCAAATTTTGATTTTCACACTTAGGCTTAGTTTGTAGTTTGTTTTTGCTTTAGAAGCATAGGGCCTATTCACCCTCTTTAGAGGTAGTCCGAGTAACTTGGACCCAACTTATCGCCTTTTTAACATTCGGACATGGTCTGGCGATTGTAGGGTCCAAGCTAATCCTTATAATTTTATATGCCGAGCAACACAATTCTGTCATTGACCCAAAAACCCAACATTGCCCAACAAAAACATCAGATTTACCCTCAAAACGGCCTCCAAATTACTAGATACGCCACCTGAGGTACAAGTAGACATCTATAAATAAGATGGTTGTACTGAAGTAAGTGAAGTTTACTTACGATCTGGATGAAAAGTGAAATTTCCCGTTCAATTCCGAGAGCTCCCCTTGCGATCGTGAACACGTTAAATTTCCGATTCTGTTTGAATTGCAATGTGGTCTTCATGCCCAGCGTTCATTCGATGGTCCCCGTATCCTGAGTGCGATTCCGTTACCGTGCGCGCGCGATGCATCGATTATGATAATGAGTAGACTGGATCAAGTTTGTTAACACAAGTGCATTTCGAATGTCAAAAGGGAGTTGGGAACTAGCTTGAACTGGTTTCCGCCTTTAAAAGCTGCCCTAGTTCCCGACTCCCTATTATCGTTCGAAATGTACATATGTATGTACTTGTGCTTACAAATGAGGTACAGTCTACTCATTATCATAATCGATGCATCGCACTCGGTAACGGAATCACACTCGGGATACAGGGACCTTTGAATATACGCTGTGTATAAAGACCACATTGTTTATTCAAACATTAACACAAGTCGGAAATTTAACGTGTTACCGATCACGAGGGAGGCTCTTGGAATTGAACGGGAAATTTCACTTTCCATCCGGATCGTAAGTAAACTTCAGTACAACCATCTTAATCATCGATGTCTACTTGTACCTCAGGTGGCGTATCCAGTAATTTGTAGGCCATTTTGAAGGTGAAATCTGATGTTTTTGTTGGGCAATGTTGTTTTTTTGGGTCAAGGACAAAATTGTGTTGCTCGGCATAGGCTAGCCCGACTGCGTCTGGCCGTACAGTACTATCGCAAGCTCTGTAGTACGGCCAGACGCCCGATGCTTCCACAGAGACTGAATTTTGTTGGCCGCCGATGTAGCGATTTTGCTACATCTTTCGATCGCGATTATCTTTTCATCCAGGACACAAATTTTCAAAGTTAAGGTTCGTAGTCGAAGAGCAACTCATACCTTTTCGAAAAAAACGTTCTTTGGTCTCAATATTTTCATCCACGCAAACTCATGAATATGCATAAACAGTCCGTGACGGATGACCTCGTGTTTTTGGACGTGCGTCATACGTCACAGACTGTTTATGCATATTCATGAGTTTGCGTGGGCGCGCCTGCATATTGCATACATTACAGCGCGGCCGCCATTTTGAAATCGCATGGGGGATCGCATGGGGGACGACATTTGTAGAATCTGATGACTGAAATTCGTCTTGTGGCCAGATGGATGAAAATATTGAGACCAAAGAATGTTTTTTTCGAAAAGGTATGAGTTGCTCTACGACTACAAACCTTAACTTTGGAAATGTTTGTCCTGGATGAAAAGATAATCGCGATCGAAAGATGTAGCAAAATCGCTACATCGGCGGCCAACAAAATTCAGTCTCTGTGGAAGCATCGGGCGTCTGGCCGTACTACAGAGCTTGCGATAGTACTGTATGGCCAGACGCAGTCGGGCTAGGCAAAGGCCTATACAGATTAGCTTGGACCCTATCGCCAGACCTAGTGCCATAAATGTGACTGAAATACTGGACTACCTCCATATAGACCCGTGAACGTGGCTATATAACGCCACGTAACTTCACGGGTCTACCTCCATATACGGAGGTAGTCCAGTATTTCAGTAACATTAATTATGGGACTACGCCAGACCATGTCCGAATTTTAAGAAGGCGAATAGTTGGGTCCGAGTTACTCGGACTAGCCTACTTTCCTACAAAGCTTTGTAAAAGAGCTAGGCCCCCTAGCCATGCTATGATGCTAGGCCTAGTTCAAGTTGTAGCTGCAAACAAAAACATGGCAAACATAATTTTTAGGCAGTGGATATTTTGCCGGAGACGGCAAACCTTTAGTAAACGTTAGTTTGCCGGATATGCACTGAACATGCGCAGTTACTGTTTTTTTTTTACTTAAACATTTTCCGGTGACAAATTTTAGTCTGGCTCCATGCCAATATTACAAAAACACAGTACAAAAAAAGTACAAAAAAACAGTAACTGCGCATGTTCAGTGCATATCCGGCAAACTAACGTTTACTGAAGGTTTGCCGTCTCCGGCAAAATATCCACTGCCTAATTTTTATCTTTTCCCGAATTCCCCTACTCCTAGAACTTGGCTCCGCGGATCGTCATAGTTCTAGGAGTAGAATTCTCCCAAATCAAAAATAAATCAGAAATGAAAAATCTACGAACCGCTACGGTGAGGCTCTAGCTCTCTCAGCCTTTCCTTTAGACGGACAAGCGTTGGTTTTCACTTGAACTTCTTTGATCTTTTCAGAAATAAATGGATTGGCGAATTCATAAGTTCAAGTTCTACAACAATACAGACAGGCCGGATATCCGGGTACTAGCCTTGCTTCAAGACGTTGTTGGGTGATTAATCAACAAAAGAGGGCGCTATCACCAACTGGGATTTGTGATGAACCCGTGGTTAATTTTTGTTGTTTCGGCCAATTTTGCCAACCACGGGTTGGCAGTACCTATCAATATGTCCTAAAATATACGTGTAATATTGCTGAAATACAAAGTAACCAATAAATGCTTAAAAAGATTTCATAATAATGCATATTACGGCCTGAAATCCCATGAACATTTTATGTATTGGATTAAATGTTTACTTATCCTATTTCAAAGGTCTGGTTGAAGGGAAATTAACCTCAGAAGTCTAAGCGTTCCCGAGAATGCGAACGCCCTCTTGATGATGCCAACTTGGTATCTTTGGAAAAATTTAGATATCGAACATAACTAGGCACGTGCACCAAGATGGCTGTCATTACATAATAACTATACATGTATAATATAATTTGCTCACACATAACACGGCCGAAAAAAAGTGGATTTGTTGATCCGTCAGTGAATCCATGTTTTCGTCCTTTTAATACGGCTTCCAAAATAGCTGCTATATATATAGGCCTAAGCTGGTTCTGACAGGAGTACGGTACCAGCAAGCAATGCTTGCCAGTTGTCGGATCGGCGACAATAACCAAGTTTTACCGTCAAAACTTGTCTTTCAAATGGATTTTAGGCTGTTAACACCTGCTGACTCAAAAACTGGATGATGCCAAATTGGCATCATTCTAGAGAAATCCAACGTGGCCACAGTGATGATAGCCGTTATTATAATGATTATAGAAATATTTCCTCATCGATACCAGGGTGGATCCAAGGGGGGGGGGCGGCAACGGGGGCCATAGAACCCCCCCCCCAAAAAAAAACACCCCACGAAACCCAATTTTGTGACGTCGCAATAAAGACAAGCACTGTGTACACCACCATCTTTTCCTAAAAAAAAATTGGTTAAAGTGGTCAGAAAATGCTTCAGATCGCACCACAGAGCATCTAGAATACAAAAACAAAAGTCGGGGGGAAGGTATAAGTGTTCAGCAAAACGAAAACAATTCACATAGTATGTGTAAGAATTGTTTTCGTTTCGCTGAAAGAACACACATCTTTTTTTGTGATCCGTGGACAGAACTTTAAAACGGTGTTTGTGTTCACAAACTTCCACATAACTTGAAAAGTACATGAGTGATTTGAATGATTCTTGTACTAAAAAAAACCCTTATTAATCAGGCTTTCATATCCTAGATACCGGTCACTTAATTTATGGCCCATCCAGTTTTATATTCGTAAAAATTACCGGTCTTGGAATGATACATTGACATATAAAAGATGGTCGCTGGGAAAATAATACAGTTCACAAAATGTAACTAATAATATATTGTATAATCATAATCCTAAACAAAAGTGTCGAAATTATTTCCCGACCAGGGGCGTAGCAACGTTATTTTTAGGGGGGGGGGGACCATCTATCGATGGGGGCGGTGTTCAAAACCTGTAATGGCCAATGGCACAAAGAGGCATGACTTTTTTGTTCGGAAAAAGGACACTTGTTAACGAAAGAAGGGCACTATTTACAAATATTGGGGGCCCAGGAGCCCAGGTGAAAAGAAGGGCATTTGAATGGAAAAGGGCAGTCCTTACAAAAATTGGGAGGGGGGGTTAAATACCCCCTTACCCCCCTCCCGCTGGCTACGCCTATGTCGACAGTCTAGCCGACTCTCCTCATCAAATTGAAGATGTGCATAATTATCATCAAAGTCTTCAGACGTTGATAGTGGGGATTGCAATTTGGAGTTTCTTGGCAAATTCCTGGACGACAGAGAAACTATCCACATCGCAATTGGTTGGCCAAGACGGCGCTATAAAAACCTCCACACAAAACTCAATCAGCCCTCAGTACGGAAGCGTTAAAGGGCCATAATACAAACTAAAAAAATTAAAAATAAGTCATAATTATGACTTATTATTAAGTCATAGTGATGACGTATATCTTATAATAATGACTTAGTATTAAGCCATAATTATGATATATTATTCATAATTACGACTAATTGTTAAATCATAATTATGACTTATATCTCATATTTATGACTTATTATTAAGTCATAGTATTGATTTATATCTAATAACAATGACTTATTTCTAATAATAATGACATCACCTCTGTATAAGGGTTGATTTTCATTCGAATTTTCAAGTTGACCGTTTTGAATAAGTCGCGGAGAATTATTGCCCGGAAAAAGATCACCCATGCTGCCGTCGCGTATACTCAGTTATCGAGGATAATATACAGGGTGAGTAAAAAAAACGAAACCCAAATGGCGGGACCATTGTTTTAGTGAAGTTCTTCATGTAGCACTTTCAAAATCTAAAATATGAAAGTCCAATTCAAAAGCTTTCTTTTAGTACAAGACTCAGTCAAATCACTCATGTACTTTTCAAGTTACGGAGTTTTAAATACAACCACCGTTTTAAAGTTTTGTCCACGGATCATAAAAAAGGTGGTGTATCTTTCAGCAAAACGAAAACAATTCACACACATTTCGATATGTGATTTGTTTTCGTTTTGCTGAAAGAACACTGAACTTTTTTTGTGATCCGTGGACAGAACCTTAAAACGGCGGTTGTGTTTAAAACTTCTTAATTTAAAAAGTACGAGTGATTTAAATAATTCTTGTACAAAAAGAAAGCTTATGATTGGGCTTTTATATCCTAGATTTTGAAAGTGCTACATGCAGAACTTCACTAAAACAATGGTCCCAACATTTGGAGTCCGGTTTTTGTTTTTTTACTCACCCTGAATATCTTATTCTCACCAAACGCGTAACCACTGAAAGCCTTTTTCCATGTGCTTATAGTTGTCATTTATAATACATTAATATACACAAAGGAACACACGCACACTGCAGGCTTTCCGCCTCATTTCTTGCCAATAATATTCAACATATGAATTTAATAATCCTCCATCATCGATCATTTTTTAATGATTGTGTCACGGGTGAAGTCTGAGGGCCCATGTACTGTTTCAGCCGCACTTTTCCAATGCGCCCCCTGGATTCTAAGGGTTATTAGCATACGTAATGAGGGCTGCTAATTATTTTGCATCGCTGAGCGATTCGAGGATCACTGATTATCTGTACAGTTTGCCATTGATGTTATTTTGGTATCAATATTATTTTGGTTGTAATCACTGTATATTGATCGAAAACAAGAAGTTTCAATGTTTTCAGGAAAGGCTGCCTTTCTCGGATCTCGTTTGTTTACATTGAAGACCTTTTCACGAGAAGATATGCCTAATTTAATTTTTTTCCCCAGCATTCATGTTTGAAAAAAAAATCAGTGAAGGAGAATATTACGGCGCTCCATGAGTGCCATCCACTTCTTCATTTACTAAGATAATTTATCACGTCATGTTGACATATCGCCGAGAGTAAGGCGACTTAATCACATAATGGTATCGCCCTGTCGACTTACCGAAGTCGACTTGGTGACTTGTCTAGATGCATTATCTCTCCAAGTCGACTTCCATAAGTCGACATGACGACTTGTCCAGATGTATTATCTCGTCAAGTCAACTTTCCAAAATCGAGATGACGACTTGTCCAGATGAAATATCTCGCTAAGTCGACTTTCTGAAGTCGAGATGACAACTTGTCGAGATAAATTATCTTGCCAAGTCGACTTACGATGTGGAGATGATGACATGCAAAAATCTCGTTGTGCATGGATATCCCGTTTTTGAAACACTGTCGTGGATTCTTTCTTGGTCGTCGGTGCATTTGAGGTTTTCCCCACCCGTTCTTATATGAACAATAAACTGGCAGAGGAACAAGAGATAAACTGTAGGGTATTGATTTGATCGGGGTCGAAGTTCATTTGTGTTTTTTTTTTATTTTCATCTTGTTTTAAATTACTCCCCCAAGCTTCGTAGGAAATCACACCTCTGCCTTGTTTTCCCCTATTTATCCCGTTGAAAAGTAATTCACTTCACGTTAAACATTAACAATCATAAATTCACAAAAATGTCTTTATTGACAGGTTGCCTAAAAATGACACTTACAAATTAAAGATTTGCTTTAAATCTTATTGAGATCATATTTAAGATAAAACGCCTCTCATGGCTTAAATTGAAATATCGGAAAATTAGAAAAACTCTTCTCTGATATATTACGAGAAATGATTTGATAAAGCTCTTATTGCCAACATTAAATCTGGGGCACTGAAGACAAAGACAAATTTGTGTTAATTATATGATTTTAAATGGGGAGCGCCGGGGGGGGGGGCATTTGTTGCAGGACATTATATTCTTTTACATTTCGTTCGGAAAAGAAAAATCGAAATTTTGAAAAAGCACGTATATCATTATACCAACAATAATCTTTCAAATTCCCAAAACTATACAATCATGCGTTGCATGTTCGTCAAGCTTAACAGCTTCTCCATAGATGATAATACCCAAAAGCTTTGCATCAAAGCAACAATACCTTTCAATGAAAACAACTCTAATGACATCATTAATCATCCGTCTTTGTGCCGCTTCATGTGTGGAAAGGAAAAAGACGAGCAGACGTTTTGCATTTTTTATGAACATCAACAAAAGAGACACAACCATTAGTTGCCTCTGCACGCCGCATTTTGATCAAATTTTCAGTCTCGGTGTCGTCGGGTATTAGTTTCTAGGAATGCTTTTTAATAATTAAGAAATATCAAGTCCGGTTGCGAAAATAATGTACACGTTTCAAAATGTACCACAAACGTATTGACACTCAACTTTCCTTTAGTTCTAATTTTACATGTCTTTGTGTGTGTTTACTCGACTAAACAACAGATGTCCCCGCTTCGATGCCCCATGAGTTTGTAAGCTGGATAAACACAATCTACAAAGAAATAAATTTCGTCGATTTTTGTTTGTTTGTTGTTTTATATTTTGATAACATCATAATGATGTAAATAATAGTTGATGACTTATTTTGAGGAAAAATTAAATGTTCTTGTGGCAATAAAAAAGACAAGTCAAACCTAGCCAAGCTTTTCCCAAATCATAAAAAAATTATATTCAACTGGTGCCGAATGGTTATTCAATTGAGGCCTTTGCATGCATCTGTGTACACAATAGCCCATTCGTGTGACGTTACGGGGTAATCCTGTACAATAGTACTGCCCAGCGCCCCTACTCCGACACCCCGAGAAATTATACTGGTATTATACGCCTTTCCCCAAAATACGGACAGAACCTGCTGGGTTAGGGGGTATTTGTACATCCCGTAACATATTGTTAATAATCGTCGGATTTGAACAGCGACCGCTTTGAAAGTATGGTACGAGCCACCCCCTATTGATTTTAAGGAGCCAAGTGTCCGGACAAAAAAACCCTGTCTACATTTCAGCATTGATTTGCTGAAGAAACCCCCCCCCTCCACAAAAATTCCTGGTTCCGCCCCGATTGTTGTTGTGCATACACGGCAATTATTATCGTCTACAAGGTGATTCAAAATGCAATCAAATTTGATACACAAATTTGATACAATGAAGTATGTCTAATAAGAGCATGTTCTTCCACTCATCTGAGAAAAGCAGTTACTGATATTGATCTATGCCAACAGAAGTTATGCATGTTTTACTTTATAAAGAAACCATTTTTATAGCTGTCCTTTGAGTGCCATTGAGCGTAGTGATAATACACACAAGCATTCATTAAAATGAGATATTAATAATTAAAATCAAGACCATTGTTTTTACTGTCAGTTGTAATGGTTTGCATATGAGGAACAAGTCAACTCTTTTTCTTCTGAAATGTTGTTAGCGATATAAAAATCCTTTGCAAGTTCTCGTTCATTCATATAGGTGGGAAAACGTCCATGTTTCATAATGCTCAATAGTTCAGTCGGAAAAGGAGGGTATCGTGCACCCTCGGAAATCAATTTCTAATCAACGTCTCTAGGTCAGAAAAAAATGCGAAGAAAACGATTTGCTATGTTAAAAAATTCAAAAAATGTCCCACGTATTGTTTTTATGCAAATTAGTGCCGCCATTACCGAAAAATCTATTTTTAACTATATCTCGGCCAATATTGCAGATAACTGAACGAACTAGGTATCTAAACCCATGCTTTCAAGGTCAGAGATCACAATAAAACTATTCTGGAAGTGACCACATGTGTCTGTGGCATAGGAATATGCAAATTAGTGCCGCTAATACCGGGAAATCATGTTTTTGGCATATCTCGGCCAACATAGCGCATAACTACACAAGTAAGGTGTCTAAACCCATGTTTTGAGGGTCAGGTATCATTAGAAGACCATTCACGAAGTAACTATGTGTGTCCTTGGCAGGTAAATATGTAAATTCTTAAGTGCCGATTTATCAGAAATTTGATTTTTAGCCAATATCTCAGCCAATATTGCAGCTAATGTTGACAGAAGGGTTTTTGATAAGCAGTAATGATCAAAGTTGATTTTAAGCCATCATATTCAAAATAAACTGTAATATTGGCTGAAATTGAATATAATATTGGCTGAAAATCAAATTTTTGATAAACCGGCAATTTAGAATTTACATATTTTCATGCCAAAGACACACATAGTTACTTCGTGAATGGTCTTCTAATGATACCTGACCCTCAAAACATGGGTTTAGACACCTTACTTGTGTAGTGCAATATTGGCCGAGATATTGGCTAAAACTCAAATATCTGATAAACCGACACTTTATAATGTGTGTACGAACTGCCGCGCACAAACACAGGGTTTACACGTGGTGTAATAGTCCAAATATAGGTGATGCATGCAGTACATGTACCGTAGTAGTACATACATTTTAATCCTCAAATCCAGCAAAAATGATGACACTTTTCGGCAGTTGCAGAATACAAAAAAGTATACTTTCATCATTCATGAAAATTGTAAAGGTCACGGTGTCCTGTAGACGTCACAATTGCATAAAAATCACAGACGTGTTAAAGTGGGTAAAATCATACCAAAATTCGATACACAAGAAGAGTTTTGCTTATTGAAATATTTAAAAAAAAATAATAATTTGCAAAGATTGGTGACCTAATAAACTAAACAAATGATTTAATGTTGTTCAGTCCCCAGGGTGCCGTTGGACAAAATTTATCCTTAATCATTCTGTGCCGCACTGAATTTTACGCTAACACTACTCATAACGTGAACAAAATGCGAAATTATCGTTTCTAAATGTACTTTTGTAGTAATAAAATACATAATAAAAAAGTATTTAAATTGCGCATAAATGTTAGTCAAAATACAGTGTATGGTATTAAATGTAGTTTATTAACGTTTTGTGTCAATTTTGGGGCGATTAATATAAAAATGCAGCAGTTTTTGCGCAAAAGTATTTGCTTGATATTTTCAAGGTTGCCCCAACCCAGCCTTGAAAAATTACCAGTAAATGCTTGAAATCTGAAGCATTTACTCCTTTTTATTCATACGAAATGAAGTAAACACTTCTAGTCTAGCGAAGCTAGCAAGTAAAAAGTAAATACTTTTAGCTTTCAGCAAATGCTTTCCAGTAAAAGCATTTGCTTCATTTTTATTCATACAAATGCAAGTAAATGCTTAAAAATGGGTAGTAAAAGCAAATGCTAGTTTTTATACATACAACCCAATCTCCTGACGACGGGCAGAGCATATACTGTTCGAAACGTTGAGTCCCTCGGTTCTTTTCAGAACCACACATACTCACAAAAGAGATTTATTCACATGGTGCTACCGCAAACTTATCTTGTTTTAGACATAACGCGGGAATAAAGTATGTAAATGACGTGAAATTTTCACAGTTAAAAGTCAATAAGATGTACTTTATCATTTTTTTCATAATGAAATTGAGCAAGCCGAATATTTTTTAATATTTTCAAATTCAGTCATTTTCTTTTTTGACTCCCCTGCAAGGAGAAGCCGGTAGAAAGCCTTGCGAATCGGTATCGGCTGAGCACCGCATGCATGATTGTATACACGGTAGCCTGTACTCTGAAACCGACCACTCGCAAGGCGGTTTGCATCATGTCCTATTAGCCAATATATTCGGCTTTTCCAAAAAGAGAGACTGACAACAACATTCCAAAGGGAAAACGTTCCTTTTGCGCAACTCACAGGCAGATGTGATAAAAGTATAATATTGTCGAATTAGCCGGTTATGCTGTAAAATATGACCGGCGTTTGCATGGTGATAAAGGAAGGATATTAAAAAACATGCTGACATATATTTACAGTTAAAATTCTTTTTTATTTCTTGAAAAAAAGGGTAAAACATACTGGTACTATCAGTGGCGTAACTGGGTTTGTGCCCCCCCCCACAACGAATGTCCCCGTTTAAAATCTTGAAATGAACAAAAAATTGTCATTTGCCTTCAGTGCCCCATTAAAAATTGTGTGCACCAATGTGCCCCCCCCCCCCACCGGAGTTAAACCTCACGCCACTGACTGTTAATACCTTTGAACAAAAAAAGTACTCTCTTTTAACGTCTTCCACCTTGTCTTTCGTCAAGGAGGAAAGTATCATTAACTTATTAATAGGGAAATTGTTAAGGTTTTTGGGAATTTGAATTATATTTTTGACAAAATTTCATTCTTCCCGAGGGATTTTCTCAGCCTTAACGATTTAGGTCGATTTGTGATCTAAAATCGCTTTTAATTTCATGCTTCATGACATCAGAATAACGTCACGGTAATATTGAGGCCGATGTCTCATTCAAAAGTGAACAACTTCTATATTGCTAGGAACAGAACTTCATCACAATGTGATGATCACAGTGTGATTTTAGTGTGCTAAGGCTAATCATAAGCTAATGTCCTTTATAAAACATTGATTGAGTGTTGACAATAAGAGTTTTTAAGGTGATATCTTTATCAAATTATTTCTCGTAATATATCAGACAAGAGTTTTGCTAAATTTCCGATATTCCAATTTAAGCCATGAGAGGCGTTTTATCTTAAATATGATCTCATTATGATTAAAAGCAAATCTTGAATTTGTTAGTGTCATTTAAGAAAGCAACAAGTTTTATGCAACCTGTCAATAAGACATTTTTGTGAAGTTATGATTGTTAATGTTTAACGTGAAGTGAATTACTTTTCAACGGGATAAATAGGGGAAAACAAGGCAGAGGTGTGATTTCCTACGAAGCTTGGGGGAGTAATTTAAAACAAGATGAAAATAAAAAAAACACAAATGAACTTCGACCCCGATCAAATCAATACCCTACAGTTTATCTCTTGTTCCTCTGCCAGTTTATTGTTCATATAAGAACGGGTGGGGAAAACCTCAAATGCACCGACGACCAAGAAAGAATCCACGACAGTGTTTCAAAAACGGGATATCCATGCACAACGAGATTTTTGCATGTCATCATCTCCACATCGTAAGTCGACTTGGCAAGATAATTTATCTCGACAAGTTGTCATCTCGACTTCAGAAAGTCGACTTAGCGAGATATTTCATCTGGACAAGTCGTCATCTCGACTTCGAGAATTCAACTTGGCGAGATAATACATCTGGACAAGTCGTCATCTCGACTTCGGAAAGTGGACTTGACGAGATAATACATCTGGACAAGTCGTCATGTCGACTTATGGAAGTCGACTTGGAGAGATAATGCCTCTGGCCTGGGGGGGGGGCACTTGTTCAGAAAAAGGGTAATCTTAAAACAAAGGCACTCTATACAAATTATCTTGGGGGGGGGGCCTGGTGAAAAAAAGGGCATTTCAATGGAAAATGGCAGTCTTTACAAAATATTTGGGGGTAAATACCCCCTTTCCCCCCCCCCCCCGGCCCTTTGTTGCGTTTGGGAGTTCGGTTCAGGTCTGGTTCCTCAGATTCCGATAAGGGCGTCCCGTTTTTATCCTTTGGTTCTCATTTCCGACCGACCCTATTTTGGGCTACCGACCCAAGAAAAACAAAATGTTTGATTAGCGCCAACCCTGTTTAAAAGCCCATAGCACCCCCCAAAAAATAATAATAATTAATAATAATATTATTACATATAATAATTACCCTGGATTTGACATTTTGGAGACATCCCCATAGACTTGTGCAAATTTTTCAAACTAAAATGTGCCCTAACCAAATATTCCCTTGTCCTTTTTCCACGAATTTCGGTACATTTACTAATTGGACCACGAGCAACAAAAATAACCTAATTGTGACAGAAAAAAAATCATCTAAAGGGGGCTGTGACATTAAGGAGACGTGAAAATGTCTCCCTAATGATCGGTGTCTCCCACCGTTCGAAGAAATTACGCGGAAAAGAAAAATATGAATACTAAATTCAGAAAAATCAGTCTCTGTGTTATTTTAACATCCAATTTCACTCAAAGCTCAGCATAATTATAGCAACCCTAGAGCTTGAGATGCAGGGGTGTTACCCATGGGCGTCGCCAGGATTTCTTTCCTAGAGTGGGGCAAATCACTCGCCAGAAGCGAAGGGAGAAAGCACCCAGCCGGCCGTGGAAAAATCGAGAAGGGGTACTAGACATCACTTGGCGTCGTTAAATATACATTGAATTAACATTAAAATGACTCCTTCTGTTTCTCCTTTTTTTGGGTTTTCCTGGTAGGAGCGGGTGCAAGTGCCCCCCCCCGCCCCGCGACCCAATAGTGGTGCCTCACATCACATCTAGTTTACCGTACCTTTATTGATATGCCGTAGCTCCCACTAGACAACCAAAACGTTATGGTGCAGATATAATACACGTCAACTACATCTTGCTAAAGCTTTATTATTTTGTTGAGTGATAACTGATGATAATCTTATTACAGTATACAAAACAAGACACAATAATGCATTTAGCATCATTTAATTTAGCCATATCTGTACGGTTGCAACTGCAGTATTTTTGTTGAAAAAAACCCCAAGCGATGTGTTATTTATTTTCTCTCATAACTATTGAATCATGAAGCTTCGTTTATTATTAATGCAGTAACTCCAGGAAAATTAAAAAAATAAATATTAATTGCTAATTGTCTGTGTCGTCTTATGGCTCAAAATCGCATGTCAATTAAGCACTGGTGGAACTGGAAGTAAATTAAGCTCCTTTCTCTATTACGTTTCAGATAGTTCACTGAAGCGCAAAGCCATCCAAAGTGGCTTTATCCGTCCTTTTTCCATCACAGAGTACGCGTAACCCTTGGTGTAACCCGTCAGTATGTACCGACGGCGGCGGTTTTTAGTCAGAATTCAGAAGGGACATGGCGTTGACAGATGAATGGGGGAGGGGGGAGGGAGGGGGTGATTGCCCGTGTAGGCATATGAATTGAACATCGTGTCCGTGCAAGGTCGTATCTTCTAAAATGGGCTGTACGTGAAACGCGAGTTTCAGAATGTCTAAAGGTCGTGTATAAAATTGTATGATTTCAATTTAGTGTATAAAATTAATGTATTATTAACAAGATATAAGGCTTGCAAAACAAATGAATATGAACAAAAGATCGATGATGAGGAACATAGGAAATCCTCGATTTACACCATGAAGAAACGTCTGTGGGTACATGCACAGAGTTCCTTATGGGTAGAAAACAATCGACCCCACAATAAAGTCTTTACAAAATGTATCTACCCCATAGGGGAATCGCTATGGAGTTTGAGATTTCAATATAGGAACAAAGAAAAACGAAAGAAGGAAAACACTGATGTCTTCCCCAAAAATATAATTATGTGTAAGGGGTTAGTTTTTGCATTCAATAGAGGACAATAGGTTCCACAAAAGACGGGAAAAAAGGGGGACAACTTAGTCAAAATATTGACTGGTTTTCCTAGTTATTGAAAATTGACCAGGAATTTAGTTGAAGGAATATACAACATTTGCAAACATCGAAAAATAAAACTACCAAGTTTTTACGAAATACTTCACTAGGATGTTGGTAAATGACAGTATAAAGCATACTGTAAAATTATGGCACCTGGTGTGAAGTCATTTTCAAAAAAAAAGTAATTTTGTATACATTTCCAACGGTGGTCGGCTGACCACCGTTGGAAACTACTATTTTTCTATTTTGGAAACTAACTATTGTTCAACTACTGATCCAAATTTACCATTTTTTTCTGTCCAAATTTTGTTTGCTATTGGTTACATGTTCATGAACGGGTGCAGGCAGGCTAGACTGGTTCCCTCGCCTTACAATTATCCGGCATCTATAAATATTGATCTATTTCATCTTCAGTGGGGTCAGGGAACCAGACTGCTTGAATAGTTTTGTTTTTCTTGGTTTTCCAGCATTTTCGAACACAAAACTTTCAACATAATAGTGTAACAATATTTCATCTATTATACTGACCCCTCAAATAGTTCATTTCTGAAAATAACATCAAAAGCCAATGATGTACATTCCCTTTAAACATGCAAAGTTTCATACTATGACTAGAAAAGTATGGTTGGATTTGACAGCCGATGTTTTCCCTGTAGTCAATAATACTGACTGGAAAAATCTAGTCAGATTGGCTGATTTTCAGTTGCACCCAGCTGACCCTAAACAGCTAGTCGAATTTAACAGGTTTCTAGTCAAATCTGACTGTTATTATTATTATTATTTTTAGAGTGTAGGGGGTCCACGATTGAAGGTGTTTACACACTTATGCTCTATAACCTTACATATTCTTTGTGGACCCGTGAACAAAAGATCTCCACAAGGTGGAAGGGAGCGTGAACGCTTTGCGTGGACTTGCACACGTCCACACTAGGTCCCCCCCCCTGCCTCTCTGGGAAACATGTTTAGAGGCCTTTTGGGGTTAGGTTTATATGTCCAGTTCACCAGAAGAATATTGCTCAACCTCAGAAAAATTCAGTTATTTTGCAAAACAGTAACTCCTAAGCTGAGTTTATACCGCATGGTGGACAATTTTTTTTAGTAGAGAAGGCATCTTTATTGTCCACAATATTCTCCAGATCGACATCATTGAGCTCGGGAAAACGTTAATTAACATTTACTACGCGTGTGCCGCCATCTTTTCATGTATAGCTAGGGCGATGTTCGCGCTTGCGCACTACACCCGTGCGAAAGTTCCACGATAGATTCCCCCCTAAAAATATGTAGTCTGAGTATTATACAAATATTAAATGCTTCGAGTGGTGTAGTAAAACTAGCCTCCTGATGTGACCCATGGACCATTCTATTTTCCCGAGGCGAAGCCGAGGGAAAATAGAATGGTCCATGGATCACCGAGGGAGGCTAGTTTTACTTCACCACGAGATAAAGCATTCAATATTTGTTTTATAACACTTTACCCACAGATTCTGCTTGATTTTAATATTTAAAATTATTTAAAATTATTTAAATCTGAACACAGTTGAAATACACTTCAATTTCAATACAAAATTGGTGGAAAATGTATTTCTCTCTTAAAAACTACCCCTTCACAAAATGTTTGAACCCAAGTCTGCGGCACGCTCTCTTTGGAATAATACGCGCTACGCACAACGCGCAACGTGCACACCAGCATGCATTTGCACACAAATACCGCGCCGTGGAAATAGTACTTTGGTTGCTAATGGTATAGTACTTTGGTTGCTATGCGCATAGTACTTTTGGCCGTGCACAGAAAGATAGCAAAATTAGAAAGTAACATGTGACTCGCTCTCGGCCAATCAAGACACAGAATCTGTGGGTGAGGTGTTATAACACCCGTTATCCACGGAGCCAAGTCTCCTGTATAACGTCTGATATGTCTAAACATGCAGATATAATTATGCAAGCCGCGCGCCAGCCAATCGGAGTCCACTTTACTAAATCGTGACAATGCAGTATTTTGTAATACAACAACAGCCGGGCGCATATCGCGTAACATGATACAGAGCGCGTGACACAGTTTTTTTTTCCATGTCTCCGACGTGCAACGGGTCTATGACCGAAGACCCGATATAGAAAGCGCCCGCTGATTGGTCAATTAGTCTTGCATAATTAATCAGCGAATCTGCTCACATTATAGACCACAGACTTGGTGCCAAGTCGGTAATTGTTTTGCGTACGGTACCGGTTACTGGCTCCACACACGCCGTATATCGCTGCAATGCGCGTAGACTGGTTCCCAGACCAAATGATACTGACTATTGATGTTCAATTACCGACTTGGTGAATACGTTTTCAATTTTATACACAAACATATGGTAATATTTTGAATCGCTAGCGAATTCTAATGATGCGAGCACTCAGATTGGTTCAGATTCCAGAGCGTATTCTAGGCCGCCACGGAAGATCGTTTTCATTACTTCGAGGGTTCGTCCTTTGTGTTGTGTAACATTACAAAATTCATAACTAGGAATACACGACTCAAATAAATCAAGTATATCACAATGATACATTTTATTTTTATACATTATTGACCAAGCTGAGAGAATTGGTCTTTAAAACGTCGCCAGATCTGCAAAAATGTCCCTGACATATTGAGAAGAACTCCCCATTTAAAGCCCCTGTCACACTTTCGCGTATCCTAATTCCTTATGAGTTCCTTATCAAAATTTTTCAATACGCAGCCGTACGCTCAAAACGTCGAAATGTTTTGAATACTTTGACTTATGTGCGACGCACATCTAGCGTACAATTAACGAATTCAGCGCATCCATTGCGTATGAGATTCGTATGAGTTGCGTATGCAGTGCACAACATTATTTTTCGGGCTGCGAATAGGTCAGTATGCAGTGCGCATGCTGAGCGTATTCCGGACGCACCCGACTTATGCCGACCGCATGCCTGACGCAATACGTCGGCATTCGCTATGAGTTCGTTCAGCGTGCGTTGTATCTGTGCTGCAAGTACGCTATGTATACGTCCAATATAGGCGGCTCATCATGCTGACGGGGTGCGTGCCGGGAGGTCAGCGTATTACTGCGTATGAACCGCTTATCCCCCACGAACACATAGCGTACTCGTACCGTGCTCGACCGATGCGGGACCGATGCGCTGCGTATTTATAACTCATGATGACCTGCGTAACAGCGTACGCAGCGTAGTTTTGTGCATGCCTAAAACTATCCAGCGTACTGGGCTGTACCATGCGTATGTCTGCGTACATAAAACTTACAGAAAACGATAGAGATGCATATGATGTGCGTATTGTGCGTACGACTGCGTTTGAAAAAAATGTCAATGCGCAACTCATAAGGAATTAGGATACGCAGAAGTGTGGTAACGGAATGAATGAGTCCTCATTTGCACAGCGGTGCGCGATTGGATCTCAACGCAAAAATGCACCGCATATGTATTGCGCTGCTTATATGAATAACGATGCGAGAACATAATCGTCAAGTCGTTAGATATGTCGCAACCCGGCCGATAACGTACTACTCTTATACCAGCCGTGCCGATTCAGTTCGACTGAAGTTAACGGACAAAATACGAAAGTCTAACGACTTGGCATCAAGTCTACATAGACCATGACTTTCGCCATGGTCTATTACATAGACTAAAAAATATGGGGGCCCCATTTAAAAACCCTTGATTGGATCACCTCTGCGCGCGCCCATAAAATGCATCTTGATTGTTTATTTTTGAATCGCTGTTCAACTTTGTGCATGGACGCCGGTCACTGATACGTGAACACATGCACGATTATCAAGAAACGGGTCTTTTACCAAAGAAAATGTACACAAAATCACCAGTGTCTCCATGAAAGCATCTTTCAATTTTCAACTGCATAGGTTGTAAATATTAAACAGCAATATCTCTCTCTTTATTGATATTTGCCAGAAATAGTTTCGAATTCGGCAAAAAAATAGAAGTTCATTTATACCTCCAAAATTGCAATTTCGTGGCCAGGGTATTACCATTTTGCAATAGGCTGGTTGCGGGCAAACATTACCGTTGTGATATTTGAATTCAGGAGGCGGGATTCAGACCTATACAAGTCATGCATATAATTTGCCTACATTACACGGAGTTCCGTGTATGGACGATTCACCGCTAGCTACCGGACCGGACCCCATTTTTGAAGTCCGAAGGACAATGGGGTCAGGGAACCAGACTAGTTCCACGATTGCTTCGTAAAGCGCACCCGTATACTGTCGCACGGGTAACCCATGCGTATTTACCCTTTTGAATAACATCTGGCACGTGACTGGGCCAGTGAAAATTCGGCTCTCGATTACGAATATGTATGAGATATAGTAAAAGGTCATTACGCAAGTGAGAAATCTTAGCAACGCAGCTAATATTATTATTATTATTATTATTGTTTCTCAATCTTGCACACATTTACATTGATCAAATTCGCGCCTATATGTCATTCGTCTGTTGTCGATTGTGACTTGTTGATCAATAAATCTAGTCGTGCCTTTATTGTCAGATTAGAACGACCTACGATCGTCGTTCGCTGTTTGCAACACACTCTGAAATGTTTCGAAGTACGCTATGTTGTAAGCGTTTATAGCTGAGCAAACTAAAACAAAACAAAACGGCATGAATTTTCCTATTTATCACCCAAGACATTGTCGTCTTGTTTGGTGCCTCGCTCTTTTTGTTGTCAACATGGTTCAGAGCGGAGCTGGCTCTAATCTCCCTACCGTGAAATCTTCGGGTTTCACGGCTGCTTCACAGTTCAACAGCAACGTCAAATATCGAGTGATTCGGTCAAGCCAACGTGCCTCCTACCTGAGGTGTGCCGCGGCCTGCCTCAAGGAAGAAGACTGCAAATACTTCGGTTATACCAAAGATACCAGACGGTGTGAATTGAGCGATGACTCGATCGTTTCAGTCAACGAAGAGAAGTTGAAATACTTCAAAAGAAATGGTGAGATTGTGTTGTTGTTTCATTTCAAAGCTAATACAAAAGCAAAACTTTAGGGGATTTTTGTTTCTACAATAATTATTGAAATCCTTGTAAGCTGTTGAAGCATATGCTGTAGTTAATAAGCATGTGTATCTTTGTTTCCCAAGATGCTTGTGACAAGTACAGAGTGTAATTTACAGGCTACTTATTTGGGTCCTCTTTTTACTGAAGAGGAAACACACGTTGGATTTAAAACCCTTTTTGATGTACTTATTTGGTTTAATCATTGATTTCAAGGTTGTACCGATTGTACCGCTCTTACTTGAAGCAGCGTGTTTCCCCGCCAGCGGCTGCCGCAGCAAGTCGCTCGTTGCCCGCTGTACTAGCGCCACATACACAGTCACGCGCGCCGTACACGCGTAGTACCGTGTGATATATGGCCATCGTGACTAGCGTTGTGCATACCTAAAATATCCGTTATGTTTAAGAATCATCGACCTGAAATATAGTTGAGATTAATTAAGACAAAGCTTTATCACATTTGAGGGTCATTTTCGATAGCTTTAGTGGCGCAAATTAAAATAAATCAGACCCAAAATAGAAAATACACAACATTACATGTTTTCTATAGCGATGGATATAATTTGTACAGAGGGTTATTGACTGAATGAGAACGTGTCCCGACGCTGATTTCGGGCGCAATTCAAATCATGGCTCGGCAACTAATTGCAATTGAAATCGCGATCCCAGAATATTGTTTTCTCGGAATATACAGCATTCACTGAGCTAAAACTACATCAGGTTAGTTGTCAAGCAAACTTCTTTCGATTTTGAGCACTTTTGTTGCTTCAAACGAAAAAAATTCACAAATGACAAATGATTTACTCTGGCTTTAAGTGGATTTTAATATATGAAACTTCTCATACGATCGCACCTTTTCCTCAGGTGACTCTCCTTGCTCCGTGGAGGGACCTCTCGGGATGGAAGATGGTCGCATCCCGGATGAAAGCATCACAGCTTCGTCTGTTTGGCGAAGGCATGCTACTAACTCGACTTATTATGACTCGCCCAGGGCCAGACTTCATACTAAAGGTAGGCTTTTTGGATTTAGTGAGATTAAAGAATGTTTCTCGTGTTATTTTCGAGTTTCACCTAAAAAAAAATATTTGTCTTTTTCTTTGTTTCATTTTTTTCCTATAGCAGTATCAAAGTTATTCACTTTTGAATGAGACATTGAACGCAAAAACCCACTGACGTTTGATTATTAAATTATTTCTTCACAACATTCGAACGACTAGCTTCCAGACCGTACATTCGGCTCTTACAGGGTGGGTCTATTATTTTTTGCACAAAATGAATTTTCAGAGGGTTGCAGACGCTCAAAATCGGAAAAAAGGTGTTTCTTCGTTAAACACAAACCACTGAAAATTCGCCAGGAAAAAAATATAGCATTTTTTGAAGAGCACGGCATATGCAACTTTAATCAGGTTAAATTGTGTACAGCCGTTTCATTTGTAGGCCACGGGGTTTGTGTTTCAATTGCACCATTTACTCTATACTGAAGGTATAGGCTTTTTGGATATAGTGAGATTACAGATATGTTTCCCGTGTTATTTTCGAGTTTCACCTCGAAAAAATGTATGTCATGAGGTGACAGATGGAATGTTCCATTCCACGAGACGAAGCCGAGTGGAACTGTAGTCAGGGGAAATCTCAGTCAGTTGCCGTGTCACGCGTAGCTGCTCTATTTTCTCGTCCACACAACTGACAGCAAAGCTTCAGAAAACATTGAGAAATCGACTTCGATTCTATCCAACGTCTACATACATCGGTTTCGACCACTTATATAAACAACACCTTCAACAACCCGAGTTCTCCAACTACACTGTCTTCACCAAATCTAGTTTTCAAACAGCCACTCTACATCAACTTTAAACCAAGACCAGTCAATGCGATAAAAAATTTTAAAACATTATTGACCAAATTATAAACATACAATTAATTATAGAGAATTTATATACCTTTCACTGAAATTTTTAAATTATTATAAACAAATTATAAATATTCAATTTTTCATAAAGAATTTACCTACTGTTCGATTTAATTATATAAATCTTTCCACTTTGCACCATCTTAATCAATTTATAAAGGATTCAGGTAATTTATTTAATTTGAGTCTTTCTGGTTCCATGCGTTTATAACTCCAGATTGTCTGTTTTACTCATTTCTAGACTGCTTAATTTAAATCCAATTGCCTTTCGTCATTTTTACTCTTTACATCAACCCCCTAAATATAAACATTCCTAATTAATTAACCCTGTAATCTGCTCACGACCATCACAATGCCAGTCACATTCTCAAAGAAGGCCATAATCAACAAGATAGAAAAAACCAAATCACTCACTCAATGGACACATCTACTAGTTTCTTCATCATTCAACTTCAAAACTTTCGTCAAACAGTACAACAAACACTATATTATTCTAGACAAATATATCCCAAAACTGCACCAACTACAACAAACAGCCAACCAAGAAATCCTAGTCACAAACAATGAAATATCAGACAATAAATACACCAACCCTACAACACAAGCATATATAGACAATTTAGAAGAACTGATCAAAGACAACATTGCACAACTAGATTCACTAACCACAGAACTCAACACAATTTACCAGGAAGACATGCTAAAACTCAAAGCTACAAAACCACCGAATTATAAAACGAAAGCCAAACATCTCTCAACGCATTATAACATAACGATCGCCCTCATCAACAAACGCAGAGACATACCCAACAACTACATCAAAAAACAGTTAACCGCACAAAGGCACAAAACAATGTATAAAACATACATCCAAGAAATGAACAAGGACAGTATCAACTTCCACAACTTCACCAAAAATCAGGTTTCACCGAGCATTGAACAACTTCTCAACAAAGGACCCTCATTCATTCCCACCAACCCTCAAGAAAACGAAGCCAGCAACAAACATCAACTCCACAAAACAGTAATCACCACTCTTAAAACACTGATTCAAAAAGATATCAACAACACACCAAACACATACAAGCGCAACACAAACTACAAAGATAATGTAGTTCTGAAAAAACAATACAAGCCCAAAAAACTCAACTACATGTTAAGCAACCCTAACGTCTGCAAGAACACATTCGAATACGTACAATCTACATTAGAAGAATTAACAAAAGTCACACACAATACACTTAATAAAAATTCAAACACCCTACACAACACAACAATACAAAGCATAAAACAACTGAAACAAATCGCATCAGACAAAGACATAATCATTAGAATCGCAGATAAAAATATGGGCATTTGCATCAATCATACATACTGGTACATACAAGAATACAAAAGACAAATCAACAGCAAAACGTACACTCACACAAACGTATTCAGCACAGAAAATGTCAACAAACTAATCCAAAATGCACATTCAGACCTACTTACAATCTTTAGCAACAAGTCCCTACCATTAGCAGCCAAATCAAATTACATAGACATAAAGAAATACCTAAAATCCAAACCAATCAAACTCCCCTCCATGGATCTCCTCCCTAAAGTACATAAACTCAAAAATACGCCAAACACATCCAATGAATCATTACTAAAAGGACGACCGATAATTACTGCACATAGCTGGATTACATCACCCATTTCAAAAACACTAGGACATTATCTTAACATCTTAATCAGTAGGTTCGAAGACAAATTTTTTGAAAACAATTTCCCCTGGCCAATCATCGCAAATTCATCACAATTAATCGAATCCCTTAAAACCTTAGACATACACTACCACGACGACATCTCTTTGATCACATTTGACTTTGAAAGCTTATACACTAACATTGCACCACAAGATATCAATGACACACTCCTCCAAATTACTAACTTACTACAATATCCCCCAGAATTCTACACATATTTCAAACAATTACATACATTCACTAGCAATTACAGTAACTTCAAGATAGGCAAACACATTTTCAAACAAAATTTAGGCATTCAAATGGGATCATATCACTCAGCACAACTCGCAAACCTCATATTAGCACACAGAGAATACAACTTCCACAATCATCACAAACACCCAAACATTTTAATTTTTCAAAGATACATCGACGACGGTCTAATTATCATGCGAAACACTAAGGAATTCAATCATACACATCTCATCAAAATACTCGGACACATCTATCCAAAATTAATACCTATCACATTCAACATCAACAAAAAAACAGTCAATTTCTTAGACATATGTATTTCCATCAACCAACACACATTACAACACAATAAATTACATTACCACATCTACCAGAAATCATTCCAAAAATTCACATACGTACACTTTACATCAAATCACAACCCTAATATTTTTTCAAGCATAATTAAAGGCGAATGCCACAGATACAATACCCACAGCGCTGATATACAAGAATACAAACACATCATCAAACTCTTCACAATTAGGTTACTAAAATGCGGATTCACAAAACAACACATTTCTAAATTCTTGCTTCCTTTCCAACACATCAACACACCCAAACAACACCAACACATTCAGAAACAAATCTTACATTGCACAATCAAATACAATAAAACAACCAACAACATGCGCCACACAAAAAAACTCCTCAGAAAATATAAACACCTGCTTAACGATAATTATACATTCTCCTTCACTTTCAAAAATGACATCAAACTTAAACAATTATTATGCACAAGCAACAAACTACACCAAAAAATCCACAATTCCTTTAAACCATGAAAATATACATCTTCAATATCAATGATTCCAGCTCCAGCAACCAACTTAATCCTTAATTTTTTTCACTCTTCACCTGTTAGACGAACAAAGTATTATCAAGTTCCCTTGTTCTACATTATTATATTCATACAGAGCAAGTTCACAGTAATGGTTAAACCTGTTAAATTATTAATAATTTCGAATTAAATAACCAAACCAATAAACACCAAATATTCACTAAATTCTCCAGCCTTATAAATACAATCTTCCATTATCATTATTAATACTAGATAATAGATACAATTAATTAAGTAAAGACATCCCATTTTTTCCATAGAATGTATCTTTGCGACACAATACTGAAGGCGATTTTTGACAGCCCCAGCAACCAACTTAATCCTTAATTTTTTTCACTCTTCACCTGTTAGACGAACAAAGTATTATCAAGTTCCCTTGTTCTACATTATTATATTCATACAGAGCAGGTTCACAGTAATGGTTAAACCTTTTAATTATTAATAATTTCGAATTAAATAATCAAACCAATAAACACCAAATATTCACTAAATTCTCCAGCCTTATAAATACAATCTTCAATTATCATTATTAATACTAGATAATAGATACAATTAATTAAGTGTAGACATCCCATTTTTTCCATAGAATGTATCTTTGCGACACAATACTGAAGGCGATTTTTGACATCGACATCGATTATAAACTCGAAAGAACCGAGAGACGTAGATTGATGAGATATTTGACTACATGCAGCACTATAAATGAAGCCAGAATGGCAAGGCTACTTGATTGTTCTGCTTTTTGTGATGCCAAGTGCTATTTTTGTAATTAAATTTTCAGTATAACATTTAATATAGTAAAAAGTTAATTGCAAAACATTAATTCTGTTTACCTCGCGATTTACCTTCCTCTTTTAGAAACCCTTTCCTTTAAGATACTTCAAATAGCACCCTGTAAGCAACAACCTGTAACACAATTAAATAAACCAAACATATAACTTTAGTTTTAATGGTGATTTATCACTATAATTTTAATAAAATCAATAATATCTGTCTGAACAATCCTGAATCCTTTCAATCATTAACTTTAATTTACATATGTACATAGAGAGGTAGACTTCAGCTAATATAACACAGGGGTGTTAAATCTCAGCTTTAAAGCTGATTTCAGCTTTTTTTGTTTTGGATTTCAGCTTTTTTCCCTCACTTGCTGTGTACAAACGTATAGGAGATTTCCAAAGTTCGGCTTTTTTATGCCTTTTTCAGCTGTTTTCAGCTATTTTTATCAATGGTAATGCACACCACTGATAACAGTAACTTTGTTAAACCATCCTAGTTTCAATACACTTCACACATTAGTTTAAATTAAGTTAACAACCAAGATTTATTGTTAACACAATCCCTTAGTATGCACTTTTATAACCCATTTAGTCACACATTGTATCTCAACCTTATTTCCACCATATTTTAATTGAATTTTTTATTTTGTTTGTATCGTTAAGAATATCCATTAGTGAAAACAAAAATATGTCATGTCAGACCACAACTTCCTTCTTTAATTGTCCTGGCATTGATGTTAATAGCTTTGTCGGCACTGGTTGGTTTGGCATTTTCAGTGAGACAATTCAATAGTGAGACAATTCAATAGAATTTTTTTAGTTCACTATTTTTCACAGATTGACGGTGTTTAAAAAAAAAAAAAAAAAAAAAAAAAATGTCTTCCTGAAATGACATAGCAAAATGTATAACTTCAAGAAACCATTCTCATTAAAATGTTCATTAATTTTTAATGTAATTGTTCACATTTTGTATATACTTACCTCGAAGTTGTAGGTGATCATCACACACAAAATATGATCCCTCACCATTTCCATTGTATGCTCCTGTAATATATAAACCCAATATATTATTATTATACTTCTGTATAAATGCACATTTAAGTGTCCCTTGAAATACACCCACCATCACACGCTCATCCTTTTCTTAGCTTTATTTTTTGTATCTTGATCTTAAATAACTCATTAACACTCCTACTATGTAAAAAGTCACAAACAGTCAAAGTTTCTTTCAACTTCTCCTGATTTACTTTTAACACACACAAATAGGATGTTGACTAACATAGCATGGCTTAGAATAGCAACAACAAGATTTATATCATTATGCCAGCTTTACCTCCCATTATAAGTGTTACATCTCACCAATTTCAATTGTATATATCAGAAATTTGCATTTCACCAATTTTATTTGTATATATCCGAAATTTGCATCTCACCAATTTTAATTGTATATATCGGAAATTTGTATAGAAATTAAATTATGCAAATAACAAACATTCAATCCTCCTCATTGTTTTAATTAAATAGTTTTGTTTCACTCCAAAAATAACTAATATTGTATCGTAATTCTTATGCTCATGTTTCACCATCAGCCACGCCAGGTTTATCCTTGGACGTATGTTTTTATTAACGTACACCATGCCTTATTGTAAAAATACATGAAACGCACCTACCTAAAGAATTTGCTTTCCTTTCTGTTCTCAGCCAAGTTGACATCTACTAAATCCCTTCTCGAAGATCCTTGACATACTCCATAAAACACCTGAAAATTATCAGAAAAAAAAAAAAAAAAAAAAAAATCCTAATAGCCATAATAGCAAGTCACTTTCAAATTTCCTTTCTGAAATTATTCTCCTAGCCAAGATGGTTAGTTACCTCCATACTTCCCTTCTAAAAAATATCATTCTAGCCAAGGTGATAAGTCACCTCCATATCATATTTCCCTTCTAAAAAATATCCTCTTAACCAAGACAGTTAAACATCTCCATATTTCCCTTTTAGAAAATATCCTCCTAGCCAAGATGGTCAGCTGCTTTCAAAATCTCCCTTCTATAATCCCTTCTAAAAAATATTCTCCTATATTCTCTAAAAAAATATTCTCTTAGCCCCATCATTTTAAATGTTCTATAAAAACTAATTATTACCATAATCGATACCTCATCATGCAAATAAATTTTTGCAACAATCTGTCAAGTCCAAGTCACGACTCTCTCAAACAGGCCGCCTCACCCCCGATGTTTCTTCAGCACTCAAAGCCAGATAGACACTGTCCTCCTGTTGAAAAATCCATTCGTTGAAGACAAATCAGCTGGTTTTTTAAGAAATTAAAAATATTAATATAATAATAAAATAAAAAAATAAAATTAAAAAAAAAAAAATAAAATAAAAAAAAAATAAAAATAAATACAAAAATTTTAAAATTTAAATTGATACAATTTATATTGAAATATTTAAAATAAATCATAATATTGTCAATAACCGTGTATCTTATAGATGCCTCTAAGTATCCATTCACTTTGTTTTCCAATTTGTAGTCTGCCATGTGCTAACGCGTTTTTCACCCGTTCTTACGCTGTGCTAATAACCCATGTTCCTTCACTGACTATCCCTCTTGCCGAGTATGATATATGTCTATATCTTTTATAAATAGTCGTCATGCTCATTCAAAGGCAAATCCTTTGAGAGGTCGAAATCTCCTTGCTACCACGGTGTCAGATTTAACGTTTGATATACCGTGAGGTATACCTAGGTTGTGTAAACTTTAGGTTTACTCCGATCTTAACGACAACCAAGTTAACGATCATTAAATAAAAAATGTATGTCATGAGGTGACAGATGGAATGTTCCATGCGCGATGTTTTTAATATTATGTTCGATGTTTTGCATTAAATGTGTGATGTTTTTCGATACAATTGTGTGTGAAGTTTTACAATGTATTTGCGATATTCCCAAATATGTGATCAATGTTTTACAAATATGTGTGATGTTTTTCGATACAATGTTTTACAAATATGTTCGACATTTCGAGCTATTTGCATTCGATGTTTCATCGGTATGTTTGCATTCGATCTATTGCAGTATGCATTTGATGTTTCACTTTTCATTCGATGTCTGGTTACTAGACCGCAAAAGTCTGACTATTTTGCCTAAAGTCAGTGTATGAGACGTCAGGGGATCGCGTAAGTGATTAGAGCCAGACATAAACGGTAAAAACCGAAATTGTGGGTACATGTAATTCTTTAAGCATACGCAATGCATTCATCGTTGTGTGGGCAGTACCCCCAGCTGTGCCTGTACTACCAATATTGTTATGTGCATCATCTATGCATTGAGGAGTGCATGACACATGGTCTGAGCTCCAAGGCCGATGTCCACCCGTCCCGTTTAATGATCCAGTTACATGATAATTTGTTAGCATAAGCTGATAGGCGACAAACAGAGTTACGTAATTCGTTGGCTTATGTGGCACACGATGGAAGTTGTGTGACATTTGGGCCGAAGATAGATATTTTTTTTAAAACTTGACAATATTAATATTCAGCGCAAGTTTAGTTAAGTACCAATTTAGACTTATTCTCAAGTTGCACTCTTTTTTACAGTACAAAATGTCGAATATCCGATCGAGTGTCGAAATTCGAGCCGGGAGCGGCACTGAGAGGGATTATAAGACCATGATATAATACGGCCGATACCGACTACAACCCGCACAAAAAAAGTTAATATGTCTGGAAAATTTCATCATTATGATTGCTTACATCATATAGCAAGGGGCTCTGTGCTTATCGGCAAAATGGGTGCGTTTTGGGCGAGCACTGTGTTCGGGTACAAACCCCAGTCCGTTTGCTATTTTTGCAATATTTTCCCGTCCAAAACAATAGCTGAACAAGTTATCGGCCGAGGCTGCCTCATCAGACCTCGGCGGTGTGCGGGGCGCAACAAACGGCACGTACATGTACGTGCACTCTGATCAGCGACCCGCGCCTGTCACAACCGGCCGGGCACTCTCATCTCTGGGCCCTCGGCCTCAGAACGTGGCCCTTCCCGAACCGATTGCACTGTGGATTTGAAGGATTTCAAAAGGGCTTGCCAGTGCGTCGATTTTTTTCGAGGCAGGATTCTATTTCATTCCCCTTTCGTAAGATAATTTAACACACAAAAAACCCGAAATTGTCTCATTAAAGATGGAACACATTCATTTCAAAGCTGGAAATCCGTAATTCTGATGAACGATGTATGTAAAAAAAAATTGATTTTAACCTCAATATGAAATTAGTTGGGCTGAGACTGTTTCGATACCGAATTATTCGGGGCGCTAACAAATTAAACTTTAGATGTGCCTTAACCCATCTATCGAATCTGGACATTTCTGAAATTAGCGATGGAACAAAATCGTCTGACTGAATTACTGGTTTTTGTTTCACCCAAAATGACAGTGAATGTTGAAAAAAGCCGAATCTCCGTCTCATCATAATATTAATCGGGCTGGGTTTACCAATGCACCGATTTTCTCAAGGCACTTATACATTCTTTTCCTTCCCCCTTTCGTAAAATGATTTAAAAACAAATTAAAATTGCTGTCATTAAATGACGGACCAAATTCATTCCAAAGCCGGAAATCTGTTCTATCCGCGATGAAAAATGGGTGTTCAAGTACCTGGATGTAGGCTCGATGTGAAATGAGTTGGGCTGAGACTGTTTGGATACCGAATTATTCGCAATTCGGGGCGCTTATAATTGAAGTTTGGATGTCATTTCTCTATGCTTAACCCATCTATCGATTTAGTTAAATTTTGCAGACATCGGCCTAATGTTTTTCTTTTCTTTGTCGGCCGTAAAGGAATCCCTCTCGGCGCAACTGTAATCCTCCCGGCTCAAATTTACAACACTCAGATATTCGACATTTTGACGTTTTGCCCTTTTGTACTAAAAATGACTGAGAGTTTAACTTGAAAAGAAGTCTAAATATGTATACTTCACTCCTTGCACTGAATATTAATCCGTGAAGTTTTAAAAAGAAAACATCTTTTGCCAAAAAATTACCTCAGTCTCTCATCATAGAGCAAGGAAGCCCTCGCGTGTGCCACTTGTTAAAGACAGCGAATTCTGTAACTCTGCTTATCTTGTTTATACAACACTCGGTGGGCTGTTTATCCGAGAATAACGATGAAACTGCATCTGGCACGTACTGCGCCGATTGGTTTTTATAGCGCCATGCCATCACTTAGGCCTATGTGTAAAAGGCTGGTTTTGGCATCGTCGAGGCATGTGGGCATTATGGATGATACATGTACATGTACACGAACATACCATGTACAAAATGCAAACACATGAAGCTGGCGGTACTGCCCAAACTATGACGACTGCTTTGCGCATGCTCCGAGATTATACCACAATTCCAATATTTACCGTTTAGGTCTGGCTCTAATCACTACGCGATCCCCTGACGTCTCATACACTGACTTTAGGCAAAATAGTCAGACTTTCGCGGTCTAGTAATTAGACTGCGACTCTTAAAGAAACATCGAATGTGAAGTGAAACATCAAATGCATATTGCAAAAGATCGAATACATATGGTAGCAGACCAGTAAATAAACTTCCATAGACCCCAATGGTAAATGCTCCCACTTCAAAAATTCGGGAAAATACTCACAACTCTCCAAGGTGTTCGAGACACACATCAAATTAAAGCTTATTTCATCATCTTTCATTTTCTTTTCAATTTTTGGGGGGTCAACTGCTGACTTTTAGGAGAAATTTCCATCTGAAGATGATCACCCCTGAAAATAGTCCTGAAGCCCATCGCCATTTTGAAAAACGATGCCTACACTCCATTGCAAAGTATAGCGCTTTTAGGGTCCAAATTACATCAAAATTACACAGAACTGCAAGCTCCAAGTCCTGTGCACGGTTTCCACCCATATTTTTTACAAACCCTCAAGTTCATGGCCCACAGCATGCTCAAATACCGAAGATTTTGAGGGCATGCAAATCATGATTTGGCCGGCGCAGGCAATTTCGGACCGATTTACTGGTCTGCACCCATATAAGATGAAATATCAAAATACAGAAATAAATAAACATCAAATATATATATTGCTCGAAATATCAAACATAAATTTGTAAAACATCGCTCACATATTTGAGAATATCGCAAATATATTGTAAAACATCACACATAATTATATCGAAAACATTGCACATATATTGTAAAACATCGCACATATACATGATGTATATTGAACATCACACACAATATTGTAAAACATCGCACACATAATTATATTGAACATCGCACACATATACTGAACATCACACACAAATGTAAAAGATAACACACAAATATTGAACTTCGAACATATATATTGTAAAACATTGAATTTTGCAACGTTTGACACGTTCGTTTACACGCGCACATGTGATTGCAAATCATGAAATCTCGCAAAAGTCTTCATTTTTCAACCGGCGATTTAGACCAAACATTAGAAGTCTCCTGCACGTGTTTCACACGAAAATGAAGCGTATACTTTCCTCTATCTACTGAGCCTTGCCGTTTCTGTCGGCCTTTTTAAAGAATCGAATGTTCACCTAAAAACTATCAGCCCTCAATTTTGCGAGGTGACGTCATTTCATTCCCAAATCAGGACTAAATGTGTGATTGGTAAATCCCAATGCAGTGTTTTGTAATACAACAACAGCCGGGCGCGTATCGCCGTAATACAGAGAGCACGTGACCACAGCCTTTGTTGCTGTGTTCGGGTTTTTTATGACGCGACAACGGGTGAATGACCGAAGACACGATATAGAAAGCGCCTGCTGATTGGTCAAAATCTAGAGGTCCAGATGCGGTTGTCTTGCATAATTAATCAGCGAATCTGCTCAAAAATTATAGACCATGGCTCTATCTATTAATACATATACTAGTTGTGGTACGGCCGGGCCGCGAATTACTTTTTCCCAAACAACATCGTATAGATGAATAATTTCTCAACTAAGAGAATGGTTCGAAAAAGAACCAGATGTATAAACTCGACGTTCCGGTCAGTATGCTCTGACCGTCTTCAGGAGAGTGCCTAAACTCTAAGAAAGTAAACACTTACCGAAGTAGCAAAAGCAAAATCGGTGAAGTGTGAAGTTGCATCCGGTGTGGATGCCAAGTAGCTGGGATCCTAGAGCAAGCTTGGCGTGCCCACTGAAGTGGAACGCAGGTATATAATTCCATGAAGTGGAACGCAGGTTGGGCCATGCGTTGGGACGGGCCATGGGTTGGGACGAATAATTCAATGACATTTTATTAACGACCAACCATTCAGATGGCGGGGATTTTTTCAGGCGTTGTATTATCCCGAATAGTCGACTTCGATTAACATTAGTGTGACCCTGTTAGAATTTAGGCCACGAAAACTGGGACGGGGAAACTACTTCTTAGGTTTTGCTGTTTTATTGCGGAATCTGTGACTTGGAAAAGAGAGGGAAAATAAGTACAAAGTGATTTTCATCCAAGAACAGAATGACTTAGTTAAATACTAATTCTAAACTTAAACAATATAATTAAATAAAGAAAAAAGTAGCAAGTAATTAAAACACATGTAGTTAAAGTCCAAATTATCTCAGTGGTACTTGCTCAATCCTTGATGGCGTCCACCATCTTTGAAACGAAATAATGTCGATTGGATTTAATTAAAATGCAAATGGAATAGAACGTGGAAACTGGAAATAGAGATCGTAAAGGGTGCTTATAAATGTTGATCGATCTGATAATTGTATCAAAATGTGACTTTCATCGCAAAGTACGGGAGTCCGATTGAAGTTAATTTTATAACATTATCAGTTTCGAAATAAATTTAACCACAAAAAAAACAAAAAAACACAGAATATATGAAAGGAAATTATAGCTAAACTTGTTATTATCAAATACGATTACAAGTAAACTTTTAAAGGAGAAAACTAAATAAATTTGTCATACCTGTGAATTGGAGAAGAGACGAAAAATATGTACATAGTGATGATCTTCATCCAAGAACAGAATGACGCTCGAAGCGCGCGAAATTCAAAATAAAAACCTAGAGGGCGCTTTGTCGAATTATCCCCGCATGCTACCAAAGACACAAGAGACCGGAATCAGAGGCTGCACACTCAGCATTCTTTGTTACCTGTGGCCTGAGCAGCCGTTTATTCAATTTGCCAAACATCAAGTTCTGATAGCGCAGAACTGCAATTGAACATAGCAACAATACCACAGATTGTTCAGCAATATTTTCACAGAAAGTTCCCGCCCGAAGCTGATAGCGTGGAACAGCAATTACATGTATACATAGCAACAATACCACAGATTGTTCAGCATTATTCTCACAGTTTGTTCCCGCCCGAAGCTGATAGCGTGGAACAGCAATTACATGTATACATAGCAACAATACCACAGATTGTTTAGCATTATTCTCACAGTTTGTTCCCGCCCGAAGCTGATAGCGAGGAACAGCAATTACATGTATACATAGCAACAATACCACAGATTGTTCAGCATTATTCTCACAGTTTGTTCCCGCCCGAAGCTGATTGCGTGGAACAGCAATTACATGTATACATAGCAACAATACCACAGATTGTTTAGCATTATTCTCACAGTTTGTTCCCGCCCGAAGCTGATAGCGTGGAACAGCAATTACATGTATACATAGCAACAATACCACAGATTGTTTAGCATTATTCTCACAGTTTGTTCCCGCCCGAAGCTGATAGCGTGGAACAGCAATTAGCAACAATATCACAGATTGTTAAGCAGTATATTATCACAGATTGCTCCGCCCGAAGCGGATAGCGCAGAACTGCAATTATACTTAGCAAGTATAGTTAAAACAATCTTGTCAAAGTCTGCTCCTCCAAATCTTGATAGCAGAACCGCAATAATAAGCAAAACAGTACTGACACTGTTAGTTCCTGTCCAAAGCTGGTGACGCGGAACTCTGCAATTAGCCATGAGCAACATAATTATTATGCAAATACCATCATCAATAATGATACACAATGCAACCGTCATTAGGTATACAATTACCACGAGCAATATAATAAGAAGTAATTAATAGTCAATTAAACCATATCGCAAGGGCCAACTATTAAAAGCAATATCTTAATACCAAAAGCAATATTTCTGTGGCCGTGTTTCGGCCTAAGCTTGCTAGCGATATTGCTCAAATAATGACAGATAAACTTCAAGTGTAACTCATGAATATATCAATCAGCAAAATAGGTAAGAGAATACAGACTGCATGCCTTTTGCGATTAATCCATTAAACATCTTGTGCCTGAATTACCGACAAAGGCAGGGGTCGAGGGCTTTGCCCCCCAAATCCCAGAAGCATCATAAATAAAGAATAAAGTGGCCAATATCTGAGGCCTATTTGCGGCCTTGGAATGCAATTCCCGCTAAACTACAACTCTGTCAGTGATAATGCCGCTTCTAAGAAAGGCGAAAACCCCCTCAAAACCACTGAGGGAAAAAAAGGGGGAAATTCCTTTCTGGCTCCGCTAAAACTGGCAACCGAGTACTTCAAAATCAAGATTACTGCGTCAAACACTCTAGAATCGGCAAAATCACGCAAACAAATCAAGCAATCAAAAACATCAAAATTGACCATGGCAATGTTTAAGCGGAAAATGTGCAAAAAGGTGGCTACGAACGGGGAGGAGGGAATTTTTCAGCAAGACAAAACTTCCTTGCAAGACCTAACCGCGCGGCTGCTCAAGCAAAAGTGACCGTGTGCTCGAACTTTCAGTTACCAGTTCAATAAAAGTGAACTAGTTCATGCACTTAAATCATTGTGGCCACAAGGGGAGTGTTCTGGAATGGCTAACCTTCCAACCAGCCCTGTCAACGGTCCAGCGGTGATAAATTATTTGAAGCTTCAATTACATTTGCCTCAAATCGATTATCCCCGCATGCTACCAAAGACACAAGAGACCGGAATCAGAGGCTGCACACTCAGCATTCTTTGTTACCTGTGGCCTGAGCAGCCGTTTATTCAATTTGCCAAACATCAAGTTCTGATAGCGCAGAACTGCAATTGAACATAGCAACAATACCACAGATTGTTCAGCAATATTTTCACAGAAAGTTCCCGCCCGAAGCTGATAGCGTGGAACAGCAATTACATGTATACATAGCAACAATACCACAGATTGTTCAGCAATATTTTCACAGAAAGTTCCCGCCCGAAGCTGATAGCGTGGAACAGCAATTACATGTATACATAGCAACAATACCACAGATTGTTCAGCAATATTTTCACAGAAAGTTCCCGCCCGAAGCTGATAGCGTGGAACAGCAATTACATGTATACATAGCAACAATACCACAGATTGTTCAGCATTATTCTCACAGTTTGTTCCCGCCCGAAGCTGATAGCGTGGAACAGCAATTACATGTATACATAGCAACAATACCACAGATTGTTTAGCATTATTCTCACAGTTTGTTCCCGCCCGAAGCTGATAGCGAGGAACAGCAATTACATGTATACATAGCAACAATACCACAGATTGTTCAGCATTATTCTCACAGTTTGTTCCCGCCCGAAGCTGATTGCGTGGAACAGCAATTACATGTATACATAGCAACAATACCACAGATTGTTTAGCATTATTCTCACAGTTTGTTCCCGCCCGAAGCTGATAGCGTGGAACAGCAATTACATGTATACATAGCAACAATACCACAGATTGTTTAGCATTATTCTCACAGTTTGTTCCCGCCCGAAGCTGATAGCGTGGAACAGCAATTAGCAACAATATCACAGATTGTTAAGCAGTATATTATCACAGATTGCTCCGCCCGAAGCGGATAGCGCAGAACTGCAATTATACTTAGCAAGTATAGTTAAAACAATCTTGTCAAAGTCTGCTCCTCCAAAGCTTGATAGCAGAACCGCAATAATAAGCAAAACAGTACTGACACTGTTAGTTCCTGTCCAAAGCTGGTGACGCGGAACTCTGCAATTAGCCATGAGCAACATAATTATTATGCAAATACCATCATCAATAATGATACACAATGCAACCGTCATTAGGTATACAATTACCACGAGCAATATAATAAGAAGTAATTAATAGTCAATTAAACCATATCGCAAGGGCCAACTATTAAAAGCAATATCTTAATACCAAAAGCAATATTTCTGTGGCCGTGTTTCGGCCTAAGCTTGCTAGCGATATTGCTCAAATAATGACAGATAAACTTCAAGTGTAACTCATGAATATATCAATCAGCAAAATAGGTAAGAGAATACAGACTGCATGCCTTTTGCGATTAATCCATTAAACATCTTGTGCCTGAATTACCGACCAAGGCAGGGGTCGAGGGCTTTGCCCCCAAATCCCAGAAGCATCATAAATAAAGAATAAAGTGGCCAATATCTGAGGCCTATTTGCGGACTTGGAATGCAATTCCCGCCAAACGGACATGCTGCGGGACGGAGTTTCGCAACATGACCGCCGCCAAATAGACTCAGGTCGTATGCAACCAAGGATAAATAAACATAATCATGTAAAGCAATACGCAAATAGTGTTTAGCATCGGTCACCCAAAATAAACGAGCAACCTTCATCGGTCAGGTGAACCTCATCTGTGGGGTGCTGCGGAGTGGTCCAAAGATTACGGTGTTCGACTCCTGTGCCGTGGTACATGGGTTCGAATCCTGACCGTGGGCACACGGTTCTTGTGCTCCTAAGCAAGGCACGTTACCGTTGTCGATTCGCCTTTCGGATGGGACGTAAGCCGTAGGTTCCGTGTGTTGTGCAACGCACATTAAAGAAACCAGTAACACCTAAGACTCGGTTACTAAGAGAAGGGTTTTTTCCCCGGTGTTTCTTAATAACTGACATAATGTCCAGCGCCTGGAGTATACCTTAATGTAGGTAGATACCTGGCTATATAAGACTCCAGTAATAACATTGTCAAAAATAAAATCTGTCTGATCATATACTCGAACGACGAATTGGAGGCAGCCAAAAATTAATGACTCCCTATATGCAATCCAGAACAGGGAAATATATGCGTAATGAGCGAAAGTCAAACGGCGGATTGCCTACATGCGTATTTCGGTACACGGTTATGTAGGTGATGCTTTGCAGAATTTCGGAAAAGAAAATAATGAAATAGGAAAGTGTCACCGTGCGTCTTGCCTGTTGTCATAGATACGCTAGCCAGCCGTGAGTTTCCAGAGTTGCTTGTGTTTACGAAGCCGAAATCAATGGAGCCGACCTGTAACACTGCACCATGAAGGCAGGCAATGACGAATCTGCAGACCATGCCTATAGTGCATCCATAAAAAAATTCAGTGTACTCGGTCATCCGCATTGTGTGCCAGCTGTTGCAACGGAGGCTCTCTTCCAAGGGCGATCACCCCGCCACCCGCGCAAAACCAGTTCAAGAAAACGTCTCCATGCTCCAACCATGGAGATCCTTTTTACACCTACATGCTCCTTTTCATAGCTCCATGCGCCAACTTCTCCAATCGGCCTGTCAGGTGGCGAATCTCATGAAAACAGAAAAGGAAAAGTTGAAAACTCCATTAATACTGGGGATATAGATCTTGTTTGAAAATACTGGGCGAAATACGAGTGTAACGACGGTAAATAAATACGAAATAGCCTAAATGTGATAAACCTGTCATTGTGAGGCCCGGCCGGCAAACTCAAGGGCACGACGAATGACTGCAAACTGAAGACGTGTGTGACCGCGCTCACATCGAAATGAGACAAAAAAATATGTGAAGCAAGTGGTAATGTGGAACCAGCAATGTTATAGCCACCTGTACTGCAGGGCATGACGAGTTTGCAAGGCTGGGAAGGAAACAACGTAACCACAAACTGGTCAGTTTTTGAAATACACAGCTCCAGTTCAAACCTAAATGGCGTAACAATCACAACAGTGACAACGGATAGGAGTAGCATAGCGGGGAAGGCGAACTGCAGGACCAGGGCAGTAAAATGCAAAAAAAAAACCCCGTAAAATGCAACAAAAAAGGCAACTCGATATAAAGGCGAGCATCAAAGTGATTCGTGCAAGTAAACGGCCTCTATATACCGACACAATGCGGCATAAGATACCATAGTGATGAAGCGTCGTCTATCATCGTTTTACTACAAACTGCTTTGTTACTTTTATGAGGAAAACTCAGCTACTATACATTTGAAGAAAATCCGATAGGTATGAAGTAATCGAAGCAGGGGCATAACTAGATACCGACAATAAAAATAACTTAATCATTTTTGGGGTCCTTACATTTTGCTTTATCATTTCTTAATAGTATAATTGTAATGATGATTACTTTTTAGTATTTTTAAATTAATGCTTTCTTAATATATATTGTTACAGCTTCACACAATTCCGCTACAGGTGGCGAGAAAGCTGATTTAATAAACCATTTATCAATCAATCAATCAATCATTAACAAGCTGCAGCATGGAGGGACAACGCTCGGCATCAAATTCCTGGCGTGCACGGAGCTGAAAAGATTGTCAAGCCCTCCAATATAAAAGGCTTGTGCGAGGGGCCGGGGCAATGGCGTTTCGGAAACTGAAGAAGCTTGGACGAAAGTCTATTGATGATCAAACCATGTAGCTACAACACCTTGGTCAAAAAATCCCTGTTCAATGTTTCCATGCAAGCACAAATGGAAACAACTCCATACAAGCGATAGAAAGGAACTTCACCTTGTGCTGACCATTTGGTGTTTTCGTGAGAAATTTCGAAAAACACGTGGTTCTTTGTAACTGTACTGGTGCTAATGTTGACTGTTTTGCAAAAAGTAACTAATGCGAAACTATGGAAAATGCTAAACCCAAAAAAGTAAGGTTCGTTGTCCCGATTTTTTCTCCGTAACGTGGGGGCAAATGCGCTCCCAAACCACTTGAAAGATTGAAGGGACCGGGCGCATTCATTAGAGCGACTAGCACCCATGTCAGAGAAATTACAGAAAAACTCCAAAATGTTTATGAGAGTAGCAACCTTGCGAGGTCAAGAGTACTCAAGGAAAGTACTAAACTGTTCAACATGACACATAAAATAGCGCATACCATGGGCATACATTTATCGTAATAAAAATGGCCATAAAAACCCCAGCAAATCAAAATCATCCGGACGAACAGGTAAAAGGCGAAAAGCTATGTCAAATCCGACCGTAGTAAAGTGCATCCTAGCTTATCGAAACTAGAAATCCGAGTTATGCATCATCAAACTCGTGTAAATGACGGCAGTGATAGATGGGTCAACGAAGCCGTTCACTGAACTAGTGGTATATTGGGGAAAAATTAAGAATCAACCGAAATCAGTTGCGTAGGTACCTGTACCAGACCCACCGGTGAACAACGTGAAATTGGGAAGGGCTCATACAAAGCGGACCGGCCACACGACCCAAGTCAATCTCACAATTGATGTTGCAATGTAAAATGGCTGGATGCTCACGAGCAGACTGAGAAATACGCGCAGAAGAACTAACCCTTGGTCCGGAAAAATCTAGTTGAAAATCATATAAAAACCTCCCTTCAAACCGTGTGTACATTGTAACTAAGGTAATGGAAAAACACGGGGCAGAAAATTTGAGCATTCGAATTAGAACGATCGCGCTGTGCTGGGACGAAAAATAGGCTGTTGTAAGACGGGTGCCCCGTACAGTGTTAACCAAGTTTCGGCATCGATATTTGCCCCAGAGCGGGACGGCAAATGACGAGCATGCGAAAAGGATGTCGCCACAAATGAACCGAAGCAAAACATTAGAAAGGCAGATGTCAACTACTCGATTGATGTTAAACGGGGAGTTTGCTTATAATGAGGACAAATCAGCCAAGACGGCGACTCAAAGTGAAACAGTAATACCCAAAGAATCATCAGTAAACTCGAACCATGAAAATGAAGTGACTGCAAAAGTGCGCCGAACCCTACACACTCCCTTTGCCAAATATTTCCTGCAAATTAAGGAAGACTTTTCATCACAAGCACTAGTTAAAGTGGCATCAATGGCAAAAGAGGAAAGAAGCAGTTGAATCAGCTATGTAGAAGCCGAAGTTACGAGCAATGGGAACTTGTAACCCACTAATTCAGTAGTAAGTTCGACATGAATGGACTTACCGCAACACCAAAGTCGTCATATAGACGATTTCCCTCCAGGCCGACCGAAGCATGGTGAATGGCGCAGCTAGCAGGATGCCGCTCCCCAGTCCCACGGTATACAAAGGGACCGCGGAACTTGCAACGTCCGTCGACTGCGCGTCGTTTCCCGTGTCCCAACTGATGACTCCCACGTCAACCGGTGGCTGGGATTGGAACCTGCCGGGCGGACGATCGAGGCTGTCGCCGCCTTCACTTCACCCTATCGTGACCGGCCAAGAGGCAGCTTGCCCAACAAAAATATCAACTGGAAAATTTTTCAGCAAGACAAAACTTCCTTGCAAGACCTAACCGCGCGGCTGCTCAAGCAAAAGTGACCGTGTGCTCGAACTTTCAGTTACCAGTTCAATAAAAGTGAACTAGTTCATGCACTTAAATCATTGTGGCCACAAGGGGAGTGTTCTGGAATGGCTAACCTTCCAACCAGCCCTGTCAACGGTCCAGCGGTGATAAATTATTTGAAGCTTCAATTACATTTGCCTCAAATCGATTAAAATAACAAAAGAAGTAGATATAGTTGAATGATCTACGTCAATGAAATGAATGATTGTGTAAACATGGTATAACCCAAAATCAAGGGGGGGGTGGCAAAAATAGCGTTTAAATTTTAAAGCAACCGTGACACTGGTCTAAATAACTATGGTTCGAAGGTGTGGTTAAACAACTTCATTTTGGAGCCAGACTTACTGCCCTAGTATCTTTTATGGTGTTGAATAGAATATGCGGCAGGCTGGTGCAGTGCATATGAAGACAGTCCATGGATACAGGTTGACTTCAATGGTACAGCCACCATCACTGGTTTGATCACCCAGGGGCGTGGTGACGACCGAGTCAACAAATGGGTGACGGAGTACCAAGTGTCGTACAGCGATGACGCTCAGTCCTGGGATCACGTGACCGATGCATTTGGCACACCAGTAAAGGTAGGATCTCATCTACGACAAACCAGCTTAATCATACACAAATAAACAATTATAATCATAATATTTATATTAACTCAACTGTATTAATCTTGAAAGTGTTACAGTTACCCGCACTCTTTTGTAAACGTCTCGTTACAACAGTTCTCCAGAGTTGGTAAATACATGTACAATTATAACATTTAAAAAAACAAAGTATACAAGGACAATTTCCAAATATTATGGTTGTATTGGTCATATAAGTACCTCTTGGCCATCCTGGCTTAAAATTAATATAGGTATTCCCGGCTATTTAAAAAGACTGTTCATTCAAAATCACCAACCCTCACATTCAATTTCATCCACGACAAATTTCACACGCTTTTAACAAAATCAATTTAGACATTTACCATTCAATTTTAAAGTTTGGTCACCCTCTTTAGTCACCGGGTCGATAATATTCGTCATTGCAGATCAAATTCATCCACGTTTTTTTGCCGAATGGCAGCATTCAGAAATCGAATTCGTCTTATATAAATCAATAAGACGAATTTGATTTCTGAAATTGGCTTGAACTAAATTTGAAATTGTCTGACCAAAGACGACATTAAACATTGGAAGTGCACTAAATCGATGTTAATGACCGAATTTGAATATTAGAAACTGTGAATTCGAATGATTAACGTTTTAAAATGGCTGGGAGAACCTATACATGCATGTAAATTCGCCTTGGGACAAAACTCTGGGAAATTCCTATCTGACACCGAAGGCGATCGAGCACTACTTCAATAGATATAAACAGCTTCAGGATATTTTATTCTTGGATATTTCTTGTAAAGATAATAAAAACAAAAGGTCAAACATTACCTGTTATGAAAGAAATCCAAGGTGTGTGGCGTGGTGACATGCGAATTGCACCAACCAGCATTCTAATGCCGTGAACACTACTTTGCATACCAAATGCACCTGTAAAGCTCACACTTGCAATGAGATAGTAATTCTCTTTTTTATGTGCGTGCCAAAGAGAAGAAGTTAATTGTTCAATAGTTTTGAGGATTTCAAATGATTAGTTTCAGGTTTTAGTTTCAAAAGATTTGGCCTTTGAACGACGTCGGCTCAACATAGCCTATACTTCAGGTATATTAAGTCCCATAATATGACGCGAAATATACACTTTGGATTTCGACAATTTAATGTCATGTTTCAAACTGATTCAGGAGCAAGAGAGGGAACCGAAGCCGGGGAGAAAGCCGATGTTTGGAAAACCCGGCTTAGGCTATCCTGGTTAAAATCTCTCTGACCAATCGAAATTTAGGACGTGAAGCTTATTTGTGTCCTTGATAAATCCGAGTAAAACTGTGGAACATCGTTTAATTAAAAAGTTATATTGATGAAAAATCCCATTTTTTTCGCAGTTCGGAAATATACATAGTCCTCAAATACTAATACTTTTATAGGTTTCCCCGGTTATTTTAACACTTATATCACACGAATTCCCTATATCGATACTTTAATTTCGTCCCCGAACATCGCCAAGCTCAATTCTCAATTTGAATTTCAGAAAGCCACCACTAGATGCCATGTAAGGTTCAGTATAATTCGAATTTTTGGCATACCTATTCGTCCTAAATTTGTGAAATTCGTCTCGTGTAGCAATCGGCGTTGAATTGAAAAAGCAGATTCGTTTTTTGTCATTCGCTTTAATGTTGTTGTCATTGCATTTCCTTTCTGGTGACTTAAAACGCTACGATTAGAAAATGTGCCCAATCTTTAGACTAATTGAAGAATTGTGAGCATTAATACAATTCTAATTTTAACATATATTTCTTATAAACAGAAGTAGTTAGCTGTAAGTTCCGAATATTCTTTTGCGTGTGTAACATAAGAATCAGGAATATACCTTTCACATTATGCTCTTTACTTATGACATGGAAATTAAGCATTACATGTAAGATCAAACACCTTCGTAATGTTGCCCTTTGATATACATGTATATATGAATAAAGCCACATAAGTTAGGTCTGCAGATCAAAGAGCAAACGGTATTACGAATGTGTTAATCCTTAAGTTCCATGTCATAAGTCAAGAGTACAATTGTAAACTGTCAAAAAACCTACAGCTAACTTTTATTTATACGTATAACGGAAATATATGTTGAAATTATACTTTTTATTAATGCGCACTGTTATATATTTAAATAAGTCCACAGATTGGGCACACTCTCTAATCGTAACGTTTTAAGTCACCAGAAACGAAATGTAATGACAACAACATTAAAACGAATGACAAAAAACGAATCTGCTTTTTCAATTCAACGCCGATTGCAACACTAGACGAATTTCACAAATATAGGACGAATCGGTATGCTACATGAAATCTAGTGGTGGGTTTTTGAAATTCAGATTGAGAATTGAGCTTGGCGATATTCGGGGACGAAATTAAAGCATCGATGCAGGGAATTCGTGTGATACAAGTATTAAAATAACCGGGAAAACCTATAATAACATGGCACGACAGGATGCGGTATTAAAACAAGTCGACTGTTTTGATTTTGTTGTTGCAGTTTGCTGGTAACTCGGACAGGAACACGTTGGTAACCGCTCGGTTCCTGTTGGCATTGCGCACCAGAATCCTGCGCATTCACCCCACTGTATGGAACGACTGGTGCTGCATGAGGTTTGAAGTGATTGGCTGCTATTAATCACATTTAATCAGTCAACAACTAGTTGGACTGGAAATCGATATCGAAAGGAATCGATAATTGAAACCCATCTTTACATTAATTTTTTAGTTATAATACGCCTGATGAGATTGGTGTTTCAAAAACACAGTAGGCCTATATTATATAGGCCTACTCAGAGCTCTACACATAGTTTGATTTAAAATTTCATTACGTAACAAAACAAGTGCGAGTGCACAATAAGCTGTGGCCGCCTTGCATGAAAGTCTTGCATGAAATCTATCAAAATGATCCCTGCCAGAGCTGAAAAATGCGACGCCGATGGCACATATGGAACACCATACTTTAGATGTATTCCTAGAATTCTAGCGATTTGTGATAAATACCACATGACTATAACATTACTGCACATATTTTGCCTCCATTTACAAACTTTTAATTAACATATTTCCCAACTGTTACAAACAGTTTTTGTTAAGTAGTTGATGTATTTATTTGCCTTTTTTTTTAAATAAAAATTTGGTAGTTGTATTTTGTAAGAAACTTATGGGGACTTATTTTTGTCAATTTTTTGGGGCCTTATTTTTGTCAATTTTTTTGACATGAGGAAGCTCCTTTCAGAGCTTGAAATTGTCAAATGAAGTCACGCATTTTCCAAGGGCGGATCCTGGAGGGGGGGGGGGGGGAAGGGGGCCATGCCCCCCCCCCAAAAAAAAAACCCGAATCCAATTTTTTTTTTTAACTTCGCAATAAAGGCAGGCAATGAGTACACCACCATCTTTTCCTCAAAAAACATTGGTTAAAGTGGTCAGAAACCCCCTTTTTATTGGTCAAGAGCATCGCCATGGCTGGCTTTAAACCATCGTTTAAACACCGGAGAAAAGTGTTTAAACTGGCCTTCAGAAGCACGGTTCTGAACCGTGTCCCTTGAAAAATGTATGCACCCTAGGTGCCCCCTGAAGTTTTACCGTAGTTACGCCGGTGCTTAAGGGACTGGTAGCCTTAAGAGCCCAAAATAATCACTACGAGGCTTTTAAATCTTCGAAATGTTTTGCGATATCTTGAAATAATTAAAGATATCTTAAATTACCTGAATGCCTTCAATTTTACGTTTGCCTTGACTAGCGAAATAATTACTATCTAGTGGATTGCATCTTGTTTGTTGGACTTTAATTGTTTGCACGACCTCGCTTTCTGAGCACTACAATAATAGAACTCACTACCAAATTGCAGTAGAAAGTATAATGTCGAATTTATGAAGAGTCACTATATAATAGTATTCTTATAATGCCTCGTGTTTTAACCGAAATTTATTTTGAGAAATAAATTAAAGCCGAGGCCTTCAAATACGTATGGGAAATATTTTTGTTCGTGTTGTCGATAACCGGGGAAGGTTGAAAGTGTGTGCCTTCCCCTGCTATGAGACGGAACTGGGCACAAGCCGTAGTGGAGAAAAATGCAAAAAAAAAAACGATTTGGGGTGATTTGTTTTTTCCATTATCAGATTTATTGATATTTGTAATCTTTGATATGTCTACTACACATATTTAAGGAAATTGTGGAATAAAAGTGTATACAAATTGTGGAATAAAAGTGTTTCATTTTAAAGAAAAACAATTGGCATCTTTCATTATCACGACTACAATACAGTCAAAACTTCAAAAAGTCGACACAGTCGAAAAGGCCCTTTTCTTAGTATTTTCCCTTTTTGACATGTCGATAAATGCAAACTTTAAACAGCCACAACTTATCAACGTAATGTCCGATTGAATGAAGTGCAACAAACAGTATTGTATTGAATGTTTATTCTCTTTCTTAATAGTATTACCGCAAAACCTGATTTCGTTCTCTGCCCAATTCTCAATAAATACGGTTCTACCATGTTTAGTAAAGCAAATGCCAACCTACAGCTAGGCTTCCTTTGTTTAATCGAATGAGCTATTAGAGCGATATGGCCTATATATGTTTACTACAATGTACTTAGAATCTTCAGCTTAAGTTAGTGCGTGAGGACGTTCGTGAGGACATTTAGGGTGGCAGCGTTGGCCTCACTGAAGTGCAGTGAAGCTTTCAAAACGTTCTGTACATTAAAGGCGTTTTCTTTGTGTATTATAATTCTGAACCTAGTGTTGAACCTGATAATGTAACAGTGAATATCACAGTGAATTGAATACATTGGTTTTTATGTGGCCCAGTCTTTTTTTGACAGTCTGGCTTTAAAAGTTGACGCTTGAAATACGTATAATATAGACGAAGCCAAAAAACGCTGCTACGTCACAAAAGGCCACCAGACTACAGAACCGCTGGTCATGGGCGTCGCGAAGGGGGGGGGGGGGGGGGGGGGCGCTTGCCCATCCTAGACAAAGTGTTCAATCGGGAAAATGCTGGAAAATATAGGGATTTTGGGGGGAAATGCCGATGCCAATGGCCCCTGGCCCCTGGCCCCCTACTGAAAAAAAAATCCTAGCTGTAGTAGCCTTGGTCAGGGCTCTCGTCGTTATTTGTCCCGTACGCGGCATACGCCGCGGTATACGCGGTAATCAATCGGCGGCATATCCTCGCGCGCTATACAGTGCATGTAAAAATACAGCGCGAACAGCGACCTCATGCGGCCACTATTTATGCAAATAAGTTGGACCCGATCCTCCGGACAGCGATATTTTTTTTTACACAACTATCTGGGGTACTTTGTGCGCTTTCCTATGGGGCTTGGTTTTTATTACCAGGCTTGGGTGGAGGCTACTATTTTTCAACTTGGTACGGATTTCGGACTTTATTTCCCTTTTTAAAAAAATCCTCCAGAGCCTCAGATCAGGAAAAGCAAAAGGAAATTGCTGCTATACAAGTAGTATCCGACTGAAAAATAACGTTTTAAGATTCAACTTAAAATTGTTGAAAAAAAGAGCAAAATCTTGGTAGGCAGAGCGAGGAATCGAACTCGAGACCTCCGATCATTAGCTAGCATGCCTAACCACTGGGCAACGGCGGTGCTCGAACTTTCCCTGCAATTCATAAATTATATACTTTCACACATGTGGAGTGAGTATACGCGCGCGCGCGCGTAGGTAAAAGGTTACAGGCACAGGATTGTAGGGCGCCGCTACGCGGCGCTCTACAATCCTATAACCGTGATTCAAGTCGCCTGAAAAATGGATACCCCCAGATAGTTGTGTAAATAAAATATTCGCCTCCGGACACTTGGCCTCCGTAAAATCAAATCAAATAGTGGGGGCGTACCATTTGTCGATGGGGGTGCTGTTCAAAACGACTATTGTCCACAACGTAATGGACAATATATGGTGCTTTTCAAGGCCATACATGCGCAAAGTTCAAAAAAAATTGTTGTTAAAGGGCACTTGTTCAGAAAAAAAGGGCACTTGTTAACAAAAGAAGGGCACTCCTTACCAATATTGGGGGGGGGGGTGGTCTAAAAAAAAGGGCATTTGAGTGGGAATAGGGCAGTCTTTACAAAAGATGGGGGTAAACAGCCCCCCCCCCCCCCCCCCCCAGTAACACTGAAGATTTCATCTGCCTAATGACATCACGGTGTTTGGTTATGAATATATGTACTGGAATCATTATTAGCATATAATAACTAGTCTAGGGGCTAGACGTTGTTATGGTCTGATACGCGACAAAAAAAAATTGCCCCGCCCAGCGATAAGGGCGCTATCACGACCAACCAATCACCCTGGAACCCGTCAGAACTTACAACGTCTATGCCAATTCCACAGTAGTTCCGAAGCAAACGCTCAAATTTCTTCCAGTAATATGAAAGATGCAGCAAGACGTTTGTGCAACTTCACTGGTCAGCTCATTTGTCTTGAGTAGTATGTGTGGGACTGAAAATGAACAGTTATGCCTGCTGAAGTCGCGCATGCGCACTAGTTTCCCCCATTTTTCGGGGGAGATTTTAGGAGTTGGCCTAGACGTTGTTCTAACGGATTCGTGGGTGATATTGGTTGGTTGTGATAGCGCCCTCTCGCGGCGGCGGGTTATCAAACCATAACACTGTCTAGCCCTTAGACTACATAATAACATAAAGGGGCTCCGGAACAACATTTGAAACTGCCAATACGAAAATTAATTACATGGAGCATAAGGGCCCATTTAGTGGATTGCTTTGGGAAAATCAATTACACCGGGCCATTAGTTCGAAAATATCAACGCACCGAACGAAGTTAGATATGTGACTTGGTATACGCGCCAAATACACGCGCCTTTAATATATTTCGCTAGAATCCAACCTCCTCCAGAGTAAACGAGAGGAACAACACGGGCAATGCAAACTTGAAGTCGACTTATTCAATATTTTTCTCGTTTTGCTTTAAATATTTTGCACCTTTTCTCAGTTTTTGTGTGCAAGTTTTCAAGACAAATAGGTCTCAAAAATTATGTTGAAGACCATAATATTTTCAAGCAGTGACAATTCCTGTATACAAGCACGTTATTATCAACCTCGTCGCCAGGCTGTCGAGCAGTACGCGCCCACCACTACCTGCACTCTTACCCTGGTATTGGATCATTTTGTATGTGCAAGATTTTTGAGCACTTTATGCAATGAGGAATAGTCTGGTGCCTGCCTGCGCGTTACATAAGCGTTTGTTTTTGTATGCGGTGTCTGGAATAAAACCAGCATCAATTCGTGGCGCCGTGAGTTATGAAAACACGATTTTGTTTGAAAGTTAAAATGTAACAATCTTGCCTGCCAATATGCAGTATCAAATTTCATATTAATATGAGCAAAATATATAGAAAAGAAAGGAGTATTTTTGAGAAGGCATGGACGTTAAAATTACCATTAACGTGAAAACACGTAATGCACGTTGGAAATAACAACACCAACTACACGATATATATCCATTACTAGCAAATTGCGGTATCGAATCACTATATGGTAGACAGTTTACTATTGGAAACGAGGTTGGAAAGAAAGTAAGCACTAGGGACGAGGTTGCGTTATTATGCACCATTCGTTGTCAACAAGTCCATTTGCCAAAATACGTGTTCGAGAAAGCTATTAGCAGCGAAGCTATTGTCGTTAATTTACAATGGACCATTTTCTGGCCTAAATCATCCGTTTATTGTCGATTGTGACTTGGTGATCAATACATCTACTCGTGTCTTTAATTATTGTCAGCACAGAATACGATCTTTCGCCGTTCGTTGCTTGCAACACAATCTGAAACAGTTTCGAAGTAGTATTATATGGCTGAACGAACCTAAACGAAATGAATTTTCCTATTTATCACCCAAGACATTGTCGTCTTGTTTGGTGCCTCGTTCTTTTTGCTGTCTGCGTGGTTCAGAGCGGAGCTGGCTCTAATCTCCCTACCGTGAAATCTTCGGATTTCACGGCTGTTTCACAGTTCAACTGCACCGTCAAATATCGAGTGATTCGGTCAAGCCAACGAGCCTCGTACTTAAGGTGTGCCGCGGCCTGCCTCAAGGAAGAATACTGCGAATACTTCAGTTATACCAAAGATACCAGACGGTGTGAATTGAGCGACGACTCGATCGTGTCAGTCAACGAAGAGAAGTTGAAATACTTCAAAAGAAATGGTGAGATTGTGTTACTGTTTTATTTCAAAGGCTCAAAGCTAATGCAACAAGCAGCACTTGAAGGGATTTTTGTTTTTACTGTAATTGAAATCCTGGTAAGCCGTCGAAGAATATTTATAATATTAATCACCATGTGATCTTTAAGTTTCCCAAGATGTTTGTGATAGGTATATACAGGCAACTCATTTGGATCCTTTTGTTACTGAAGAGGACACACACTTTGGATTTACAAAGCTCTGGTTTTTCAATGTTGAGCATGATGGAAGAGGCACATATGCATCCGAAACTATCTACTCGTGCCATTAAGCGGAAGAAAACGATTCGTTCTTCCCCGTTGAACTTTCACTTTGCAAATAGACCAATACTACTTTGAAATCTTGATAAGAAAAACCTCAAGGGAACAGGTTCCAAATTTGACTTCAGCAGAGTTTTGAGTTGAGCAGGGTTGTATATCATTGTTATACTACTGAAGGTAATGGATTGATGGTTTTGTGTTATCAGAGTTTGACTTGTCGAGATTTCACTGTATATGAGATTTCACTGCGTAACTACAGTGGGGGCCAGCGGATGTCCGTGCTTCCGGGGTGCCCCCTAGTCTGTGTATAATAGACCATGGTGAAAGCGTAGAGCAAAATGACACGCTCATTAGCTGATCGTGTGTTTCGGTTTTGGGCGTATTGGCTTCGATAACCACCGGTATGGAATACAAACGCAGATATGCAAATAGACTTACAAAAAAGTGGAAAATTTCGAGTTCTCCATAGGTTTGTGTAGTGTACAAACATGGATTCGCCCAGCAGGCATCACTTTGTACATGAGTTAGCGCTTGAGTAATTTAATATAGCTCTATGAGTAAAACTAGCTTCCCAAGGTGATCCATAAAATAGAATGCTCCATGGATCACCGAGGGGGGCTAGTTTAACTTCACCACGAGATAAAGCATTCAATATTTGTTTTAAACACTTCACCCACATATTCTGCTTGGTTTTAATATTTTAAATTATTTAAATCTTAACACAGTTAAAAGAAACTTCAATTTCAATACAAAATTGGTAGGAAATGTATTTCTCTCTTCCAAACCACCCCCTTCATGAAATGTTTGAACCTAACTCAGTGGTGCGCTCTCTTGGGAACAATAATGCGCTGCGCTCAACGCGCACACCAGCATTTGCACACAAATATAATACCGCGCCATCATCCAGGAGCTTGCGTCAAGTAGATCTGACATTGCGCACTCTGTAAGTGTCCTCCACTGCTCACTGTCTGATGCCACGTGCCAGGTGTGTTGATCTTTGATGCTCATTAGAGACACACTCTTGGAAAAAATGGTCCGGTTAACATTGTTAACTTATTTCTTATGATGGGACTGCGGTTTGGCCGAAGTCAATTGAGTGTGATCGACTGACTAGCAGCCAAGTAAATAAACTGCGATTTCTGGCCTGAAAACAAGCCCTCTGTTTGCGGCTACCTTACTGTAAGGCGCCCCCAACGGGCGTTAATTGAGTTTTTGCTCCTTCCGACCCCAAATTCCTCCCCCCCCCTTGTGCGCTCGAAATTGCTGTGATCGGAAGACGGTCCATCGGCCCTATTCAGATTTTGGGCGCATTTGTTGAGGAACCGCCATTGGTGACCCCTTTTGAAACGCTGCCCCCCCCCCCAGGTTCCGCCCCCCTGAAAAAAAAACACTCCGCAAACATTTGACAACAAACGAGGAAAGGCGCCATTTTGAAACTATAAAGAAGCGAGGTTTTGAAAAATTTTCCCAAACCACTTGTACGGCACGAGGAAGGATGGACGACTCATATTTTATCAAAAAATTGCGAAAAAAATCTCTGACTGCGATTTCTGGCCTGAAAACAAGCCCTCTGTTTGCGGCTACCTTACTGTAGGGCGCCCCCAACGGGCGTTAATTGAGTTTTTGCTCCTTTCGACCCCAAATAACCATCCCCCCCTTGTTCGCTCGAAATTGCTGTGATCGGACGACGGTCCATCGGCCCTATTTAGATTTTGGGCGCATTTGTTGCGGAACCGCCATTGGTGATCCCTTTTAAAACGCCTCCCCCCCCCAGGTTCCGCCCCCTGAAAAAAAAATAAAAAAATCCGCAAACATTTGACAACAAACGATGGAAGGCGCCATTCTGAAACTATAATAGGTAGCAGACCAGTAAATAAACTGCCTTAGACCCCAATGGTAAATGCTCCCACTTCAAAAATTCGGGAAAAATACTCACAACTCTCCAAGGTGTTCGAGACACACATCAAATTAAAGCTTATTTCATCATCTTTCATTTTCTTTTCAATTTTTGGGGGGTCAACTGCTGACTTTTAGGAGAAATTTCCATCTGAAGATGATCACCCCTGAAAATAGTCCTGAAGCCCATCGCCATTTTGAAAAACGATGCCTACACTCCATTGCAAAGTAGAGCGCTTTTAGGGTCCAAATTACATCAAAATTACACAGAACTGCAAGCTCCCAGTCCTGTGCACGGCTTCCACCCATATTTTTTACAAACCCTCAAGTTCATGGCCCACAGCATGCTCAAATACCGAAGATTTTGAGGGCATGCAAATCGTGATTTGGCCGGCGCAGGCAATTTCGGACCGATTTACTGGTCTGCACCCATAAGGTTTACGTACAAAACCCCAAGCCAACGAGGTTTTTGTATAGAAAGCTGCCGCACCACATTTTGCGAGAGTGTGTCCGTAATGGCTTGAAGCCTGCCGTTAATGCTGAGCCTGCATACTGCCAAAGTTACCAGTGGCATCCCTACATTTTCTCGTGCAAATAGGACCCATATTTGGACCCTAATTTTATCAAATCTGCTCTTAGATAATAGCCCAAAAGCTAGGGAGATGATCCTCGGCTATATTCGCACGATTCCACCGATTTTTAAACTAGACGGTCTCGTTTTTTACAAAAAAATGTGGGGGCACTTTTCATGCAAATTAACGACTCGGACGCGTAGAAATTTTGAAACCCTTATCAAAATTATTGCGCCCGCTGTTGGTCTTATTGCGCCATTCTTATATATCTTCTGTCTAGCTCACCCCCCCCCCACAACCACCCCCCCCCACCACCACCACACCGAAAAATAATAGTAATTAAATACTGTTAAAAATGTGCTCGTTTATTCAGAAATTCATGAAGCATATTCAAAGTGATTTGATGTTTCCAAATTGTGTTTCCCATTTGCAAATTAAGTTCTTTTTTTAAAAGCCCATCAGTCATTAGAGACTCACTCTTGGAAAAAATGGTCCGGTTAACATTGTTAACTTATTTCTTATGATGGGACTGCGGTTTGGCCGAATTGAGCGTGATCGGCTGACTGATAAGGTTTACGTACAAAACCCCAAGCCAACGAGGTTTTTGTATAGAAAGCTGCCGGACCACATTTTACGAGAGTGTGTCTGTAATGCGCCGGTCACTGAACACATGCACGATTATCAAGAAACGGGTCTTTTACCAAAGAAAATGTACACAAAATCACCAGTGTCTCCATGAAAGCATCTTTCAATTTTCAACTGCATAGGTTGTAAATATTGAACAGCAATATCTCTCTCTTTATTGATATTTGCCAGAAATAGTTTCAAATTCGGCAAAAAATAGAAGTTCATTTATACCTCCAAAATTGCAATTTCGTGGCCAGGGTATTGCCATTTTGCAATAGGCTGGTTGCGGGCAAACATTACCGTTGTGATTTTTGAATTCAGGAGGTGGGATTCAGACCTATACACGTCATGCATATAATTTGCCTACAATACACGGAGTTCCGTGTATGGACGATTCACCGCTAGCTACTGGACCGGACCCCATTTTTGAAGTCCGAAGGACAATGGGGTCAGGGAACCAGACTAGTTCCACGATTGCTTCGTAAAGCGCACGCGTATACTGTCGCACGGGTAACCCATGCGTATTTACCCTGTTGAATAACATCTGGCACGTGACTGGGCCAGTGAGAATTCGGCTCTCGATTACATTTGCACACATTTACATTGATCAAATTCTGGCCTATATGTCATTCGTCTGTTGTCGATTGTGACTTGTTGATCAATAAATCTAGTCGTGCCTTTATTGTCAGATTAGAACGACCTACGATCGTCGTTCGCTGTTTGCAACCAACTCTGAAACTGTTTCGAAGTACGCTATGTTGTAAGCGTTTATAGCTGAGCAAACTAAAACAAAACAAAACGGCATGAATTTTCCTATTTATCACCCAAGACATTGTCGTCTTGTTTGGTGCCTCGCTCTTTTTGTTGTCAACCTGGTTCAGAGCGGAGCTGGCTCTAATCTCCCTACCGTGAAATCTTCGGATTTCACGGCTGCTTCACAGTTGAACAGCACCGTCAAATATCGAGTGATTCGGTCAAGCCAACGAGCCTCCTACCTGACGTGTGCCGCGGCCTGCCTCAAGGAAGAATACTGCAAATACTTCAGTTATACCAAAGATACCAGACGGTGTGAATTGAGCGATGACTCGATCGTGTCAGTCAACGAAGAGAAGTTGAAATACTTCAAAAGAAATGGTGAGATTGTGTTTTTGTTTCATTTCAAAGCTAATACAAAAAGCAAAACTGTAGGGGATTTTTGTTTCTACAATTATTGAAATCCTTGTAAGCTGTTGAAGCATATGCTGTAGTTAATAAGCATGTGTATCTTTGTTTCCCAAGATGCTTGTGACAAGCACAGAGTGTAATTTACAGGCTACTTATTTGGGTCCTCTTTTTACTGAAGAGGAAACACACGTTGGATTTAAAAACCTTTTTGATGTACTTATTTGGTTTATTCATTGATTTCGAGGTTGTACCGATTGTACCGCTCTTACTTGAAGCAGCGTGTTTCCCCGCCAGCGGCTGCCGCAGCAAGTCGCTCGTTGCCCGCTGTACTAGCGCCACATACACAGTCACGCGCGCCGTATACGCGTAGTACCGTGTGATATATGGCCATCGTGACTAGCGTTGTGCATACCTAAATTCTCCGTTATGTTTAAGAATCATCGACCTGAAATATAGTTGAGATTAATTAAGACGAGGTTTTATCACATTTTGAGGCTCATTTTCGATAGCTTTAGTGGCGCAAATTAAAATAAATCAGACCCAAAATACACAACACTACATGTTTTCTATAGCGATCGATATAATTATTAGTACAGAGGGTTATTGACTGAATGAGAACGTGTCCCGACGCTGATTTCGGGCGCAATTCAAATCATGACTCGGCAACTAATTGCACTTGAAATCGCGATCCTAGAATATTGTTTTCTCGGAATATACAGCATTCACTGAGCTGAAACTTCATCAGGTTAGTTGTCAAGCAAACTTCTTTCGATTTTGAGCACTTTTGTTGCTTCAAACGAAAAAAATGCACAAATGATAAATGATTTACTCTGGCTTTAAGTGGATTTTAATATATGAAACTTCTCTAAACGATCGCACCTTTTCCTCAGGTGACTCTCCTTGCTCCGTGGAGGGACCTCTCGGGATGGAAGATGGTCGCATCCCGGATGAAAGCATCACAGCTTCGTCTTTTTGGCGAAGGCATCGTACTTACTCGACCAGGGCCAGACTTCATACTTTAGGTAGGCATTTTGGATTTCGTGAGATTAAAGATATGTTTCCCGTGTTATTTTCGAGTTTCACCTAGAAAAATATATTTGTTCTTTTCTTTGTTTCATTTTTTTCCTATAGCAGTATCAAAGTTATTCACTTTTGAATGAGACATTGAACGCAAAAACCCACTGGCGTTTGATTATTATATTATTTATTCACAACATTCGAATGACTAGCTGCCAGACAATTACATTCGGCTCTTACAGGGTGGGTCTATTATTTTTTGCACAAAATGAAAAGCCTTTTTCAGAGGGTTGCAGACGCTCAAAATCGAAAAAAAGTGTTTCTTCCGTTAAACACAAACCATTGAAAATTCGTCAGGAGAAAAATATAGCATTTTTTTGAAGAGCACGGTCGGCATATGTAACTTTAATCAGGTTAAATTGTGTACAGCCGTTTCATTTGAAGGCCACGGGGTTTGTGTTTCAATTGCACCATTTACTCTATACTGAAGGTATAGGCTTTTTGGATATAGTGAGATTACAGATATGTTTCCCGTGTTATTTTCGAGTTTCACCTCGAAAAAGTGTATGTCATGAGGTGACAGATGAAATGTTCCATTCCACGAGGCGAAGCCGAGTGGAACTGTAGTCAGGGGAAATCTCAGTCAGTTGCCGTGTCACGCGTAGCTGCTCAGTATTTTCTCGTCCGCACAACTGACAGCAAGGCGAGGCCAGCGAACGATGGCCGTAAAAAGGGCTTCAGAAAATTCGCAATTTTCATGGCAAACCACAACCGATCCAAACAAACACAGTTGTGTTAGGTAGTTAAAGACCTACTTCATACATCCATCAAGGTATTTTTTTTCTCAAAAAAAAGGATTTCGATGCATTTTGACGATTTTATTTCACGGACAAATCGACTAAAAATAAGGTCATGAAATGTCCTGTTTTTTGAGAACGACGAAAGTCTCCCAAATGTGGAGGTAATCCAAGGAAAGAGTGAGCCTTCATCTACAAAAAAATCTCGTGAACGTGATGTCGATAATATTTTAAGAATTCGATGTACACTTAATGTTTCCAATAACTTCCATTTTTCACAACGCGAAGAGATCGTCACCATAGTAAAAAATAGAGCGAGGAACCCACACACGGTGTGACCCTGTGACCCATACGCCCACTGATTGGTCGAGCTCCAGTATGGCCTGCTTAATATTCATAAGTCTTTCATTGCACGTTAGCAGGTGCTATTCACAATGTTTTCGGGCCAACGTACGTCTATGGCGTGTCAAACGTTGCAATATTCAATGTTTTACAAGATATATGTTGGATGTTCAATATGTGTTTGTTATCTTTTACATTTATGAACGATGTTCATGATAATATAAGTGTGCGATATTTTTCATTATGTGTGCGATGTTTAATATATGTGTGCGATGTTTTACAATATATGTGTGATGTTCAATATATGTGTGCGATGTAATTACATTTATATACGATTTTCAATTTATATGTGCGATTTTTGACGATATATGTGCGATATTTTCAATATTATGTTCGGTGTTTTGCATTAAATGTGTGATGTTTTTCGATACAATTGTGTGTGAAGTTTTACAATGTATTTGCGATATTCTCAAATATGTGAGCAATGTTTTACAAATATGAGTGATGTTTTTCGATACAATGTTTTACAAATATGTTCGACATTTCGAGCTATTTGCATTCGATGTTTCATCGGTATGTTTGCATACGATCTTTTGCAATATGCATTTGATGTTTCACTTTTCATTCGATGTTTCGTTAAGAGTCACAGTCTGGTTACTAGACCGCGAAAGTCTGACTATTTTGCCTAAAGTCAGTGTATGAGACGTCAGGGGATCGCGTAAGTGATTAGAGCCAGACCTAAACGGTAAAAACCGGAATTGTGGGTAATTCTTTAAGCATACGCAATGCATTCATCATTGTTTGGGCTGTACCCCCCAGCTGTGCCTGTACTACCCATAGGGGTGCACACCGGTAAATCGATCCGCCAAGCTCATGAATAAAAGTTATACCCTCAAAATATTCTATATTAGAGAGTTCTGAGCGCCGTAAAATTGGGGAATTGAAGAGATATGGTAATGAACCTCTGGCCCGGACTTGGGGCTTCCAATTCTGAGCATTTTGGATGCTATTGGGCTCGAAAGTGGCGCTATTTTGCCATGCTGTGGAGGGATCGTTTTTCAAGATGGCTACTTTTCCGCTTTGGGGAAAATAGGGGTCGTCTTCTTTGCGTGAAAATATCTCGAAAAGTCAATGGTCAACCCACCAAAAATTGAAAAGAAAATGAAAGATGACACATTGATCATCATTTTTCTGTGCAGCTTGAATACCTGTGAGAGTTTTGAGTATTTTTAAAATAATTTTGAAGTATGGGCATTTAGCACTAGTGTCTATGGGAGTTTATTTGCAGGTATGCATCCATAGTGTTATGTGCATCATCTATGCATTGAGAAGTGCATGACACATGGTCTGACCTCCAAGGCCGATGTCCACCTGTCCCGTTAAATGATCCAGTTACATGATAATTTGTTAGCATAAGCTGATAGGCGACAGACAGAGTTACGTAATTCATTGGCTTATGTGGCACACGATGGAAGTTGTGTGACATTTGGGCCGAAGATAGATATTTTTTTAAACTTGATAATATTAATATTCAGTGCAAGTTTAGTAAAGTACCAATTTAGACTTATTCTCAAGTTGCACTCTTTTTTTTATAGTACAAAATGTCGAATTTCCGATCGAGTGTCGAAATTCGAGCCGGGAGCGGCACTGAGAGGGATTATAAGACCATGATATAATACGGCCGATACCCGCACAAAAAAGTTAATATGTCTGAAAAATTTCATCATTATGATTGCTTACATCATATAGCAAGGGGCTTTGTGCTTAACGGCAAAATGGGTGCGTTTTGGGCGAGCACTGTGTTCGGGTACAAAGCCCAGTCCGTTTGCTATTTTTGCAATATTTTTCCGTCCAAAACAATAGCTGAACCCGTTATCGGCCGAGGCTGCCTCATCAGACCTCGGCGGTGTGCGGGGCGCAACGAACGTCACGTACGTGCACTCTGATCAGCGAACCGCGCCTGTCACAACCGGCCGGGCACTCTCATCTCAGTCTTGGCCCTCGGCCTCAGAACGTGGCCCTTCCCGACCCGATTGCACTGTGGATTTGAAGGAATTTCAAAAGGGCTTGCCAGTGCGTCGATTTTTTTCGGGGCAGGATTCTATTTCATTCCCGGTAAGATGATTTAACACACACACACAAACCGAAATTGTCTCATTAAAGATGGAACACATTCATTTCAAAGCTGGAAATCCGTAAGTCTGATGAACGATGTATGTAAAAAAAATGTTGGATTTTAACCTCAATATGAAATTAGTTGGGCTGAGACTGTTTCGATACCGAATTATTCGGGGCGCTAATAAATTAAACTTTAGATGTGCCTTAACCCATCTATCGAATCTGGACATTTCTGAAATTAGCGATGGAACAAAATCGTCTGACTGAATTACTGGTTTTCGTTTCACCCAAAATGGCAGTGAATGTTGAAAAAAGCCGAATCTCCGTCTCATCATAAAATTAATCGGGCTGGGTTTACCAATGCACCGATTTTCTCAAGGCACTTATACATTCTTTTTCCTTCCCCCTTTCGTAAAATGATTTAAAAACAAATTAAAATTGCTGTCATTAAATGACGGACCAAATTGATTCCAAAGCCGGAAATCTGTTCTATCCGCGACGGATGAAAAATGGGTGTTCAAGTACCTGGATGTAGGCTCGATGTGAAATGAGTTGGGCTGAGACTGTTTGGATACCGACTTATTCGCAATTCGGGGCGCTTATAATTGAAGTTTGGATGTCCTTTCTCTATGCTTAACCCATCTATCGATTCAGTTAAATTTTGCAGACATCGGCCTAATGTTTTTCTTTTCTTTGTCGGCCGTAAAAGGAATCCCTCTCGGCGCAACTGTAATCCTCCCGGCTCAAATTTACAACACTCAGATATTCGACATTTTGACGTTTTGCCCTTTTGTACTAAAAATGACTGAGAGTTTAACTTGAAAAGAAGTCTAAATATGTATACTTCACTCCTTGCACTGAATATTAATCCGTGAAGTTTTAAAAAGAAAACATCTTTTGCCAAAAAATTACCTCAGTCTCTCATCATAGAGCAAGGAAGCCCTCGCGTGTGCCACTTGTTAAAGCCAACGAATTCTGTAACTCTGCTTATCTTGTTTATACAACACTCGGTGGGCTGTTTATCCGAGAATAACGATGAAACTGCAACCGGCACGTACTGCGCCGATTGGTTTTTATAGCGCCATGCCATCACTTATGTGTAAAAGGCTGGTTTTGGCATCGTCGAGGCATGTGGGCATTATGGATGATACATGTACATGTACACGAACATACCATGTACAAAATGCAAACACATGCAGCTGGCGGTACTGCCCAAACTATGACGACTGCTTTGCGCATTGCCCTGAGATTATACCACAATTCCAATATTTACCGTTGAGGTTTGGCTCTAATCACTACGCGATCCCCTGACGTCTCAAACACTGACTTTAGGCAAAATAGTCAGACTTTCGCGGTCTAGTAACTAGACTGCGACTCTTAACGAAACATCGAATGTGAAGTGAAACATCAAATGCATATTGCAAAAGATCGAATACATATAAGATGAAATATCAAAACAAAGAAATAATTAAACATCAAATATATATATTGCTCGAAATATCAAACATAAATTTGTAAAACATCGCTCACATATTTGAAAATATCACAAATATATTGTAAAACATCACACATAATTATATCGAAAACATCGCACATATATAATGAAAATCGCACATAAATGTAAAACATCGCATATATATATTGAACATCACACACAATATTGTAAAACATCGCACACATATATTGAACATCGCACACACATATACTGAACATCACACATAAATGTAAAAGATAACACACAAATATTGAACATTGAACATATATATTGTAAAACATTGAATTTTGCAACGTTTGACACGTTCGTTTACACGCGCACATGTGATTGCAAATCATGAAATCTCGCAAAAGTCTTCATTTTTCAACCGGCGATTTGGGCCAAACATTAGAAGTCTCCTGCACGTGTTTCACACGAAAATGAAGCGTATACTTTCCTCTATCTACTGAGCCTTGCCGTTTCTGTCGGCCTTTTTTTAAGAATCGAATGCGTTGGGACGGGCCATGGGTTGGGACGAATAATTCAATGACATGTTATCAACGACCAACCATTCACATGACGGGGATTTTTTTTCAGGCGTTGTATTATCCCGAATAGTCGACTTCGATTAACACTAGTGTGACCCTGTTAGAATTTAGGCCACGAAAAATGGGACGGGGAAACTACTTCTTAGGTTTTGCTGTTTTATTGCGGAATCTGTGACTTGGAAAAGAGAGGGAAAATAAGTACAAAGTGATCTTCATCCAAGAACAGAATGACTAAGTTAAATACTAATTCTAAACTCAAACAATATAATTAAATAAAGAAAAAAGTAGCAAGTAATTAAAACACATGTTTTTAAAGTCCAAATTATCTCAGTGGTTCTCGCTAAATCCTTGATGGCGTCCACCATCTTTGAAACGAAATAATGTCGATTGGATTTAATTAAAATGCAAATGGAATAGAATGTGGAAACTGGAAATAGAGATCGTAAAGGGTGCTTATAAATGTTGATCGATCGATCTGATAATTGTATCAAAATGTGACTTTCATCGCAAAGTACGGGAGTCCGATTGAAGTTAATTTTATAACATTATCAGTTTCGAATTAAATTTAACAAAACAAAAACAAACAAAAAACCCGCAGAATATATGAAAGGAAATTATAGCTAAACTTGTTATTATCAAATACGATTACAAGTAAACTTTTAAAGGAGAAAACTAAATAAATTTGTCATACCCGTGAATTGGAGAAGAGACGAAAAATAAGTACATAGTGATGATCTTCATCCAAGAACAGAATGACGCTCGAGGCGCGCGAAATTCAAAATAAAAACCTAGAGGGCGCTTTGTCAAATTAAAATAACAAAAGAAGTAGATATAGTTGAATGATCTACGTCAATGAAATAAATGATTGTGTAAACATGGTATAACCCAAAATCAAGGGGGGGGGGTTGGCAAAAATAGCATTTATGTTTTAAAGCAACCGTGACACTGGTCTAAATAACTATGGTTCGAAGGTGTGGTTAAACAACTTCAGATTGGAGCCAGACTTACTGCCCTTTAAAAAAAAAATGTTTTGTTGTTGAATAGGAAATGCTGCAGCCTGGTGTAATATTGAAACTGAAGACAGTTCATGGATACAGGTTGACTTCAATGGTACAGTCACCATCACTGGTTTGATCACCCAGGGGCGCGGAGATTACCTCGACTCATGGGTGACAGAGTATCAAGTGACGTACAGTGATGACGCTCAGTCCTGGGATCACGTGACCGATGCATTTGGCACACCAGTAAAGGTAGGATCTCATCTCAGCCGCGACAAACCAGCTTAGTCATACACAAATAAACAATTATAATCATAATATTTATATTAACTTAACTGTATTAATCTTGAAAGTGTTACAGTTACCCGCACTCTTTTGTAAACGTCTCGTTACAACAGTTCTCCAGATTTGGTAAATACATGTACAATTATAACATTTAAAAACACAAAGTATACAAGGACAATTTCCAAATATTATGGTTGTATTGGTCAGATAAATACCTCTTGGCCATCCTGGCTTAAAATTAATATAGGTTTTCCCGGCTATTTTAAAAGACTGTTCATTCAAATTCACCAACCCTCACATTCAATTTCATCCACGAAAAATTTTACACGCTTTTAACAAAATCAATTTAGACATTTACCATTCAATTTTAAAGTTTGGTCACCCTCTTTAGTCACCGGGTCGATAATATTCATCATTGCAGATCAAATTCATCAACGTTTTTGCCGAATGGCAGCATTCAGAAATCGAATTCGTCTTATATAAATCAATTAGACGAATTTGATATCTGAATTACAAGGTTTAGCGTAGACGAGACGAAATCGAATATTCCCGTGCGAACACGTGTGTTCATTGTTTGAATTGGCTTGAACTAAATTTGAAATTGTCTGACCAAAGACGACATTAAACAATGGCAGTGCACTAAATCGATGTTGATGACCGAATTTGAATATTAGAAACTGTGAATTCGAATGATAAACGTTTTAAAATGGCTGGGAGAACCTATACATGTATGTAAATTCGCCTTGAGACAAAACTCTGGGAAATTCCTATATGACACCGAAGGCGATCGAGCACTACCTCAATCGATATAAAGAGCTTCAGGATATTTTATTCTTGGATATTTCTTGTAAAGATAATAAAAACAAAAGGTCAAACATTACATGTTATGAAAGAAATCCAAGGTGTGTGGCGTGGTGACATGCGAATTGCACCAACCAGCATTCTTACGCCGTGAACACTACTTTGCATACCAAATGCACCTGTAAAGCTCACACTTGCAATGACATAGTAATTAGCTGTTTCGGTGTACAAACCGAAACAGCTCTTGTTAGCTGTTCCCAATTTCAATTGGGAACAGCTCTTGTTTTCGTTAAAGTTTGTTTTCCTTTGTAGCTGTTTCGGTGTACACACCGAAATAGCTCTTGTTTTGGTTATTTTTAGCTGTTTCGGTGTACACAGCTCTGGTTTCGTTAAAGCTTTTTTTTTTAATTTTTTTTTTTTTTTAGCTGTTTCGGTAACAACCGAAACAGTTCTTGTTTTCGTTTAAGTTTTTTTTTCCTTTTTTTTTTTTTTTTTAATTTTTATCTTTGAGACTCTTCTCCGTAGGGTTTGTACACGTTTTTTCTTTAGCAAGGGCACTTTGGCACTTTCTTAAATTGCATCAATCTCAGACCACCATCCACAGATGGTCCTAGAAGAAATTCGTAATCATGACGTCATCAAGTGTCAAGTTACGTAACATTAAAGGTGCATTTTTTGTCCATGGGGTTTGTACACGTTCTTTTCTCCATAGGGTTTGTACACGTTCTTTTCTCCATAGGGTTTGTACACGTTCTTTTCTCCATAGGGTTTGTACACGTTCTTTTCTCCATAGGCATTGTGCACGTTGTTTTCTCCATAGGCTTTGTACCCATGGGGTCGGACAACTCGACCGTTATCCAACTTGACATTTGGAAAGCGTGCGCGTGCATGCCTTGCCGCCCTACAGCTGGCCAGGTCCCTGCGCACTCTACGCGGTACAGTCATGATGCCACAGATTTATGCGGCTTACGTAAATGTGACAAACTTGTAGTTGGGTATGTGAGTTGGGATAATCATGATTTATCAGAAGTTAACAACTTAATGTGGGATTTTTGGGGATTTTTTCAAGTGCGCCACGTTAGGAACACTGGAAAGAATTCCATATAAGCCTCCACCTCTATGGGCCATGACAGGAAACGTCAAAGTATTTTTATAGAAAATCTTGATTTTTTTCCCTCCTAAATTTCTGTTTCTTCGTCAGATTTACAACTTTTGGTACTTTTCAAGTCATATCTAGGAAATTAACTGGAGTCCGTATATGGAATTCTTTCCAAGACGTCATTAAATTTAATTCCCTTCTCGTCTGCTCAGAACTATTAGTATTTTCACTCCCAACATGAATCATGTTACTGTTAAAGTTGTTTTCTGACCTCTAGTGTTTCCTGTGATGAAATGCCAAAAAGGTACGTGACGTGCAACTGCATTGGTCCGGCACTCATGGCCATAGCCAGGACAATACATGTAAGGCCAAAATCACAGATCGACACAAGCAAAATGACACGCAGGCCAAATTTCATGACAGGCCACTCCGTGTTGGAGGTTAGCCATGGCTTTTAGGGGGCTGGATACAAACAGGATTACATGTTTTCTTCAGCTAATAATTATATTTTGGCAGTTTGCTAAAGCTGATCGACATTAGATTTAACAATACCACACACTGATGGCTCAAAAACAATTTTCGTTACAATGACGTACGTACCATTGTACAGTATCACCTGACGGCTATAGTTCTCAAGATTCTCTATCTCTAGGACGTACCAGTCCGATTGGGTTCAAAGCTGGTACGCAAGTATTCCAGGGTGTGTTATGAGTACAAAACCACATTATACGTCATGATCACACCATGATGACGCCTTCATGACGTCATCGCATACCGTGTGACCAAACATTCAAGTTATAGTATTTATTATATTACACACCATTTATCTCTGAAAGTGCTAGTTCCATTGGCTTCGAACTTGGATTTGCTTCAAACATTATCACGTCATGTGCCGTCATTAAAGGGATAATTGTCAGGGCCCATATTGTATGGTATTTGTATAACTAGAGATTCCATTTGCATGTAACTAATGTACGTATCAAATATCTATGAAATTTGAGGTGATGTCGTCATGTCATCAACACACGTCACAGCCGAAACAGCTTGCGTTTGTCCACAAACGCATACCTCTAGTTTTTTCCCTCCTTTTTCAGACTTTTTCTCCATAGGTTTAACACACGTTTCTTCTACCAGTCCACTTTGCCACTTTTTTAAATCCGATTGATTTCAGACTTGGTACATACTTAGACCACCACCCACAGATGGTCCTAGAAGAAATTTGTGATCATGACGTCGTCAGATGTTAGGTTACATCACATTAAAGATGCATTTTCCCCATATGTTTTGTACACGTTTTAAAACACTCCAGTTTGGCATCTTCGTAAATCCGATCGACTTTAAACTTAATTCATACTTGGACCACCACCCACAGATGGTCTTAGACGAAATTCGTGATCGTGACCTCATCAAGTGTCAGGTTACGTCACGTTAAAGATGCATTTTTCCCCATAGGGTTTGTACATGTATTAAAACGCTCCATTTCGGCACTTTCGTAAATCCGATCGACGTTACACTTGGTACACATCCCCCGGTTTCAGCCGCCGCTGCTTCTGATCTGATGATAGCATTTGAATTCAGGTAATTCTATGTCAGAGTATTCCTCATTATCGATCCATGTCTCAGTGAGACACATAAAATCAGATTTCATCATTTCATGATTACTTTTTAGGTCCATTTGATGTTCCTTCAATCCTTGAATATTATGCATCATGATTACAGTCTTGTTTGATTTCTCTTGTCTTGTACATTCTTCACCATCAATAAATTCTGGCATACTCTTTAATGATTCCCAAACTGCCTTGTTACAGTAGATGTATTTTTCATCAAACCCTTGAATCACAAGTCCATGCATTGATGTGACTCTGCTTAGTGCAACATAAGCTTGTCCAGCTGAAAATGTACGTTCAAGTGAAACAACTGCTCTATCTGTTGTCATTCCTTGCACTTTGTGAACTGTGCATGCCCAGGATAATTTTAAGGGAAACTGTTGTCTAACACACCGCTTAGTCACACTTTCCTCTTCCTTCTGAATTGGAACTCTGTCTTTGCCATTTGATGATTGTATTTTCTTTTCAACTTAGTTCCAACATCCTTACTATCAAACTCAACTTCAATCAACTTTGGCCAAGATTCATCCGCCAACATAATAATTGCACGTACAATGCCAAAGACTCCATTCACAAGTCCATCTAATACATCAATGTTCTTAGTTAACATTACTCTAGCACCAACACCCATCCACAATGATTCAGGCAAGTTTGTATATGTTGATTTCTTAGGAACTTTTACCCTTCCTTTCTGATTACCATCTTTCTGAACATCTTTAGCAACAATACATGTACAATCAGAACACTTTGCAAATAGTGTTTGGGTATTGTATTCATCCACTTGTTTGTTACATGGGTAGATATGTAATGCATCATTCCAATCTTCTTCAGTTTCACAGGACTTCAACAATGTTACATCTTTTTCTGACAACTTTTCCTCTTACTTTTGACTCGTAACCTATTCAGTACTTCTGCAAACTGTACATCATCTTTTTGTCGCATGATTTCATTTAGCTCTACTTTCTTGAAAACATCACTCCACAGATCTACTGGGAGTGCTCTCTGATACAATGCTTTTCCTTTGACTGGAGACAACTGATAAAAATCTCCAACAGCTAAAATACTGATGTTACCGAAAGGATTATGACTACATGTTTGTTTTATCTGACGCAGACGTCCATGTATGTAGCACAAAATCTTGTGATCAACCATCGATATTTCATCTAAAATCAAGATTTGAAGATCTTGTAACACATTCCTTAGCGTACTCAATTTCTCCTCTCCAAGTGGTTGATATGGTAATCTCGCATCAACCGGGATTGAAAGAGCACTGTGAATTACTGAATTGTACTACCATTGACATGAAATGCAGCAACTCCTGTAGGCGCAACTATCAAAACTGACATTTTGTCAGGATTCTGAACCATTCTAGCAGAAAGTCGTGTAGCTTCGTAATGAACTGACTTTATTAAGTGGCTTTTCCCAGTTCCAGCTCCACCTGTCACAAATACATGAAATGGTTCAGGATTTTTACCATTTATTTTTTGTAAGCACCAATTACGAATCTTATTAAAGACCTGTCTCTGCTCTACGTTCAATGATCTTAATAAATGTAGTGCTTCTTGCTTTGATATTTTTGTTTGCTGGATGTGGTTCAATACTACATATTTTTTCTACCATTGCATCAGCTTGCAAATCATTGTCTTCCTCTGATACTTCTTCACGTTCTGCTTCACACTCAAGTCTCCCTTGCTCAGCCTTAGGACAAATCAAAGCCCATGCATCTTCCTGAAGACCAAATTTTTCAGATACTGTTCTGCCGCTTCAAGAGACTCAACATTTTTTCATATATGGAGCGGTTACTTTCAAGAATGTAACTCACAGATTTCAATTGACCATTAAGATGTACTGCACCATTTTTATAAAATTCTGCAAATGTTTCAAACTGAGGTGGTTTCAAATACACATCTACACGATATGGAAGAAACAACTGCAATATACTTTGGTAATATTTCTCAGGATATTTACTCTCTGAAAATCTAGGGTATACTGCAGGTTCAGTTTTACTGCGTTTCTGTATGTGACCCAACCATCTTTCAGTTCATACACTGGTGATTTGTTTTTCTTGTTAGTGTTTGCATTATATATTATCCTGGATTCTGAGCAAAATGTGGCAAGGCACATCACATTAAATTCATCAAGATCTGGTCTTGCTTTATAGCGATCAACTTTATCAGCCATGAATATGTCACTGTCATCATCTGCAGATCTATTCTGAATTACACTTAACGGCAAGCTCATTCTGACAGAATTGTCACCAACAGGTATAAACTCGACTTTTCTTGAACCCTCTTTCAATCAAAGACCACATACACGAAACACTGCTTCCTGGGCTGATACTTCACGATTATGCAGATACACAGAACCAATTCCCTCATACTCTGTCTTGCATCTAGATTACCCTTCTCTGCCTCTTTCTGTGTGTTTGCTAATAACTGTCCCATTTCACGCTCAGATTTAGACATAAGCAGCACAGGCGTATGCATCAATGATGAACTGAATATCCATATTAGCATTCCAACATCTTATCAAATCAGGATTGTACAGATTGACCATACATCTTGCGGTTCTCTTTTTATGACAATAGTAGGTTTGTTGCTCAATGTATTGTTAGCCTTTTCAAAATCATCCTGTGTAATATTAATTCTTTCAAACAACTCTATAGTTGACATAAGCTGGTTTTCTTCATTCTGTATTGCATCCCAAACTGACTTCAGTAACTCCTTTGCATCTGTATGCTTCTTTTCATCACAATGATTGTTTGGATAATTATTCACATTATTATCATCAACATCATTATCATCATCATCACCATCATCATCATCATCAGTTTGATTCTCATCGTCGTTGTCATCATTATGCATTGGGTCTGGCTTAGTAATAAATGTTCTATTGGATGGTGGTCTTGGAAAATTAAATTTACACTCAGTTCCTTTCTTTTTACATCACTTAGAATGCTTCTTGCTATGTAGCTGCACGTGACTCACTATGTCATTCAGTTCTGTGTCCTCCTCCTTAGATGGCAATTTGCAACTGACATATGAATCAATGAATTGAATGACGTCTTCATCGCTATCATATCCCAATCTTGGTGCATTCTCAATCCAAAATAGACAGTGAGTATGCGGCGATCCTCTTTGCTGAAATTCAACTCTGTAAAAATAATCCTTGACTTTGCCAATAGGCTGAGCTCTGGACATGATGACATCTTTCAAGAATGAATGGAATCTCTTGTCAAACATTCTAGCTGCAGTCACAGGGTTACTTCGCAATAATTTACATTTCTCATTCCAATCCAAATCTTCAATATCTCTAGAATCACCCTGTTGCCTCAATATTGTGTTTATGATTTCACACCATCTCTTATCAGCTGCAGAAAATGAGCAAAACCACGTAGGTATTCCAAGTTGCCTAATCATAGCCATGACATCTTTTTGAGTTGCTTGCCAGTATGGGGGTGTACCTCTGATTGGTTTCAAGAACCTATAACCACTATCAGACTGTAAAATATCTCTCAGTTGATCTTTATCTTTAATCATGCTAGCATTTACACCTTCAGCACAGTGTACTTTGCCTGAACTCTGACGCATTGCAATTGAAACTTTTGACATTACTTGTTGGATTTCTGACAGATACTGAGCATAGAAAATGTACTGAATATTTCTTGCAAATCTATTATCTGCATTCATTAACCTATTATGAAAATATCTAGACAGACTCAATTTCACATCACGATCATCACTGAAAATAGGGGTGCCTGTTGGAAATAATGCTGGGAAACATATGGCCTCATTAGCTTTCTCCATTAACAGTCTGACTGGGGTATTTCGTTCACAAGGAGCAACACACATGATATCGTCAAAATCCTGATCCAAAGCATCTTGAGCAATTTTAACTGGCTGCAAACATGTATCGTAAACAATGCCTGTCAGACGTTCTTCATCTGTGTCCACATCAGTGTCTTCATCACTTTCACTTGAATTATTAGATTCATCCTCTTCTTGGTTTTTATGTTCATCTTTCAAAGGATTGTCCCATTCACAGTTAATCTCAATTGCACTATACGATTCATTATGCTCCTTTAGATAACGTAGTGCACGCTCAACATGTTCTCTGCTGACATATTGATACTGATAATATCCTTTGAATGACAATTTTCTCTTCAACTTAACTTCGATTAACTGATTGTTATTTCCACATCTAGGTAATGATGTTACTGTTTCTGAAATATTTGATGGTACACATACAACTGGCCCATGCACAGCATTCTGACCTCCTCTGGGTAAAGCCATCATTTTCATAAATGCTACATTAATTGCAATCAGATGTTCCTCCAATGTATTCAAACAGCTCAATTCCTCAGGGATCTCTTCCAATGCCAAATTGTTTGCACAAACATCTGCTGGTATCTTATTCTGAAGCAATTTTCTATGACATGTAAAGCAAATCCACAAACTTGATCTACTTGATTTTGACACACGACACGTATCACCACAGTTTCTGTTGGCTTCACATGTATGCAAAAACTTACCAGATATGCTATCAACACATTTATATTTGTCTTGATTACACTTTACCACCTGCTTTCGAAAAAGGAGTTTATGACAAACTGCACATATGTATTCGGGTCCTGATGATACATCTTGCCTCCAATTTCATATTACATCGCTCATAATACGTTGACTTGATCCCTTTCTATTTGCTCGTTGATTATTCCTTTGCTTCATATTCTCACGATAACGCTGATCCCTGTGATATTTAGCTTTCTAAAAATTTATCACTTTCATCCTATATAATTTGTTCAAAGAGTACTTCTTTTTAATAGATTTAATAAGAGCATTTCTGTAGGATAAATCACTATGATACTTCTTTTTCATAGATTTAATGAGATCATTTCTATATGATACATCACTGTGGTACTTCTCTTTCATAGATTTAATAAGGCCATTTCTATATGATACATCACTGTGGTACTTCTTTTTCATAGATTTTAAAAGACCTTTTTCTATATGATATAACATTGTGGTATTTTTTGCGGTATTAATCTTTTGTTGTTTATACACTTTGTTCTCATGGTATTTTTGTCTTATGACTCCAGTAATCTTTGCTGCATTCTCTCTGTATCTTTTTTTGCCATACTCAATAGCACCTTGTCTGTATTCCACACATTTATGGTATTTTTCTTTCTTTGCACACTCCTTTTTCTCCCTGCAGTCACTCTTTACTTTGTGTTTTTGTACATGCTCTTCATTTTGTTCATCTTTCTTTCTTTGATATCTTTTTTTTTTACGGTCTCTATCAGATTTTTGCCTCATCCTTAAGTTTGCACGTTTACGTAAGTTTTCAACACTGGTGTTTTGGATGAATTTCTACCATGCTTCTCATTATTGTCTAGAACCTGTCTTCTGAACCCACGTACACTTGTCACTAAATCGTAATGTATTTGATTCTTGTGATACAAATAAATTCCTGACTTTATACAACTACCGGTATCAGTACTACTGGCTGGACATATATATCTATTTGAAAATAAATACCACTTATTAACATCATCATACGTATAAATACCGACATCCAAAAGTCATGTGTGCTGTTACATTGATTTCGACCTCAGTAGCCCGGTACCATGATAACACAATCTCTCCCTCATTACATAGTCTTCCACTGTTGTATAACCTTCACGTAAATATCCCTTGAACAAAGCTGCATTTTCCAACAAATGATGAACAATTGCCAATCTCAGTAACATATGATTATCTTCAGTCCCTGATATAGCATAACTAATAGCTCTGTAGAAACAGTTATCATCACCTTGGATTGTCTTTATAGAATCAGGTTTACTCAACTGCTCACATCTCACGGGAATTTCATGAACATCTAGACAAAGTGTTGTCAGACCATATTTTTGACACAATGCAATCTTATGGTCATAATCTAATGGAACAAATTTCAAATTGACTGGTTGATAATTAGATTGTATAATTTCTACATCACGTTCACTCTGTTCTTTTCTTTGTACATTACTACAAGATGGTTCACTGCTTCCACTGACAGTTTCACCATCATTACAGATACTGACATCATCTACCCAGACAGTAACACCTGTAATTTTAAACTGTTCATTGTCACTGACATTCATAGACTTTCCAAGTTCAGTACAATACCTGCACACACACCTTGCCATGATGACATACATTTGAGCAATCTTCTGCCTTCACTGTGCTGATGTCCATGCTGATTTCTAGAATGTGAATCAAAAATGTAATACATTCCATCTTTAGCAATTACTGCAAATGTGTTGCCTTTGAAACAAATGAAACAGGCACAGTATTTCTGAATTGTCTGCTCTACTGCCCTACTCAACGGAATCATATTGAACTCAGTCAGATGTCCTTCTTCTGCAAAAGTGCCAGAAACAGATTCAGCAATCTTCATGTGGAAACATTTACCAAATGCATCTATCTTATCAGACAAGTCACTGATTAACAAATATTCATTCATCATTGTAGAGCTCCGAGACAAACAACAGACTGTACAATTCATTCCCTGTATTCAACATAAAATTGACGTCTTTGCAACTCCACATATTTAACGGCTTAATTCGGGTATAGAGGATTCCACACAGGTTCATACAAACACATTGTCTTCCAGCCAGTTCCGCAAATCTGAGATCACCTTGATGGAAGCTACCTTGAATACATCTGATTTATTTAGTCTCATTAGTCTGTTGATTGTCTTTACAAGAGCAAATGTGTTTACTACTACATGTACATACATGTATTTTGGCTCTGAGTTTTTTCTTGTCACAATCTTGTGCTAAATCTTCCATGTTGTCTCCAGCTTTTCTTTTGGACTTAATTTTCTCAACACTGTTCTTTTCATTCTGTATGAACACTCGCTCTTTCCTTCTACTTTTGCCATTAACATCTCTACTTTTCCTTGCAGACTGACCTCTTGTCCTCTGTACATTGTCTTGATTTTCCTCATTCTTATCCTTTCCACTACTACAACTAATCTCAGCATTACTTTTCTTGCTGCGTAAAAAATAACCTCCAGTCTGCTGAACAATGCAACATCTTTCACCTGTATTTAAACATGCATGTTTGCAGTCCATGTTATCTACATGCTCAATTTTGTCATTGCCTGCCTGTTCCTCACCTTCTTTTCCATGTACAGTTGAAACTTCAATGTGCTCTTGCGTGCTAGAAACACATTCAGTGCATGACTCAACAGCTGCTTCCTCCATGTACACTTCAGATGATGGCATCTCAAATTTTGTTCTCATCTGTCGGAATGCCAAGATCATACAACAACGAGTCATTGTAGGTACACCTCCCACATTTTAGACACAGCCATGCTACGGATGTGCTTGCAAGCACAGACTGAATGTTTGCAAATCCCATACAATTGACATGATAGTAGATTTTACAAGTATCGGCCCCCCCCCCACAACTTGATCGTGTTTACTAGCCACTTGATCACACAACCAACATTGCTTGACTTGTACTTCGTTTATAGAACGATTCACATCCGTAACTGCTGACTTCTCAACACTACATTTCTTGTGAAGTTTCCTTCCTATCTTCACATATAGTCCATCTGAACATTAACTTCTTTTCAACAAGACCTGTTCATTCTTATGTTTGATTGACTTCCTTTTTTGGCTTTGCTCTTTATTTTTCATTTTCTTGATAACATCAGACAGACTTCTTTTTGTGTGACTCTGCATACTCTTTTGTGTTTTCTCATGGTTCCTCCTCTCTTCCTTACTCATACGCTGTTCGACCTTGCCATTCCTCAACCTATGCAATGCTTGTCTTCGTTCACATCTTCTGATTTTCTTTCTGTTCGGTTTTGACACCCTCTTTGTCTCTTTGATATACTCTACAACACAATCCAATACCTGATGTCTACTGCAGCATGTTTGCCCACTGGCCTTCAACCTTCGCACTGCTTTCTGCTGTTTCAATCTCTTTTTGGTCATTTTGTTGATTCTCCACTTCTTCCACCGATTCACATGTCTTTTAACATCTGCCACAGGAACAAACATGTACACAGGTTCTGATTCACACACATGTTCAGCATTAGACTCAAGCATGCCTGTACGTTCATGTATGAACTCAATGATACACAATGGGATTGCATTTCGTCCACACTTTGATTCTTGTTGGAAATTTGGTTTCCACACTTCCCCTGATATAAATCTTGAGTTTACCTTGAAAACATTAACTGACTTCAACTTTGTCATCTTTGGCTACAAATTGACAATCAACTTCAGTTTTGTAATCTTTAGCTCAGAATTGATAATCAGCTTCAGCAAGTAATCGTTGCCAAGTAATCTTTGCCTTTGAATTCGCAATCAACTTCAGCAAGTAATCTTTGCCTTTGATCCGGCAATCAACTTCAGCAAGTAATCTTTGCCTTAGAATTGGCAATCAACTTCAGCAAGTAATCTTTGCCTTTGATCCGGCAATCAACTTCAGCAAGTAATCTTGCCTTTGAATTCGCAATCAACTTCAGCAAGTAATCTTTGCCTTAGAATTGGCAATCAACTTCAGCAAGTTATCTTTGCCTTTGAATTGGCAATCAACTTCAGCAAGTAATCTTTGCCTTTGATCCGGCAATCAACTTCAGCAAGTAATCTTTGCCTTTGAATTGACAATCAACTTCAGCAAGTAATCTTTGCCTTTGAATTCGCAATTAACTTCAGCAAGTAATCTTGCCTTTGATCTGGCAATCAACTTCAGCAAGTAATCTCTGCCTTTGAATTGGCAATCAACTTCAGCAAGTAATCTTTGCCTTTAAATTGGCAATCAACTTCAGCAAGTAATCTTTGTCTTTGAACTGGCCATCAACTTCAGCAAGTAATCTTTGCCTTTGAATTGGCAATCAACTTCAGCAAGTAATCTTTGCCTTGGAATTCGCAATCAACTTCAGCAAGTAATCTTCGCCTTTAAATTGGCAATCAACTTCGGCATGTAATCTTTGCCTTTGAATTGGCAATCAACTTCAGCTTTGTAACTTTAGAACAAAATAGCTTTAACACAGAACATGTTTAGCTCACAAAAAACAACTTCAGCTCACATATAATAACTTCAGCTCACATATAACAACTTCAGCTCACATATAGCAACTTCAGCTCACATGTAACAACTTTTATTCATATGATATTTAGGAGATGAAATGTTGGGGTGAATGTGGAATGAACTGAACACACTAACTAAGGAATGAAATGAGATAACAGGGCAGGGTTAATAGGACAGACACACTGGGCGAACTGCACAAAAAAACAGACCAGAAGGAACTTGATGTCTTGGATGGTGTCACGACACTCTTCATTTCTGAAAACAAAATAAGAAGAAAAACTACATTTGTAAATGAAGTATGCATACAGTTAGGGTAACAACTAGTGTGTAACAACCGCAATACAATTCTTCACAAAATTGCCTTTTGTCTTGCACAACATGCAGATTTGTGTAATACTCAAGATTTTAAAAGACACATGATCAACTAGAATCAAAAGACATTTGCCTTTTTCAAGTGACTTAACTACATTATGTACAGTCACACTCTTGGGGGGAGGGCGATGTGGGCTTCAGGAGTATGTACATTTTTGAAAAGGAGGGGAAAGAACTGAAGACAAACCATATATGTATTGTTCAACCATTTTGTACCAGAACATACTCAGGACTCGTGAACATCTGTCTGTGGAGGGCATACACACCCCTCCCCCCACCATAGTTATGTAATTGATGTTATCTTCCACATGATCACATGCACTCGCATGCAAATATCACATGCAAACATGTGTCGAACACAAAGGTCAAGCAGGTTGAAAAATGCACACAGCATACACATCTGAATCCGTACGTGATCATGCCACACTTTACACAACATACAGATCTTCAGACTCTTGGCATCATGCTAAAGGAGCTAAGATTGTAAATACTTTATTGTATTTGTAAAGGACACTTTTATTTTGTTTATAGTCAATTCTTAATTTGTGAAAAATACCATTGAAGTAGTAACACTTTAGTTGTCACCCTATTTCTAAATGTTGAACGTCAATAAGCATAAGGGTCTGACGTCTGACAAATGATGTACCAAAGAATTTAATACACCACTTTGTAAATTGATCATCTAATGCAACACATCATATATGTATAAATTGACCACAGCAATCCACAAAATTAATAATTAACATAGACTGCTTCAACAATACTGCCTACTTTGTAGTCACCTAATACTCTTTGGGGCATTTCAATACAGTTGTATGCCGCTGTAACCGTATTGAGTCAACTGAAATGCCACAAAAGACTAGGGCCTACCAAGTAACCACATTCCTCAAAAATAACACAATACGATCAAACCATCTGGAGAAAAGATGTTCAACAAAATCACTTCCATGAAATTTCACTTAATAAATTTTCACTGACTACATCATCCAATTCAAAGTAGATCATGTCAGTTCATAGCATGCAACATGGAGGTAGGAAACATAGATCATTATGCAGGAAATGAAAGTCAGTCAGTTCGTCCAAAAGATTGCACTAACAACAGCCATGACAGCCTCAGGTCATATACTCCGAACAGTTTCACTTTTATAGCTCCATGCCTACACTAGTACTCCGATTTCTTTTCATTCACTATTTTTTGACCTACAAAACACCACTCTGTGAGTCTGTGAGTTTGTGTATATCTTCCAATAAAAAGATGTTAACACAAAGATCTCATCATATTCATGTCGTGATGACTTCACCTCAATTTTGTCAACTTTTCGTGAAACACATGCCCCCCATATCATCCCAGTATAGTTAACAACACGTAAAAAGTGGAGTATTTGAGCCACATGGGTACACCCGTCCTGGGCCACGATACACCATGGATACACATAGACCCGGCCGGTACGTGGCTTGTATACATATCCACGTGATACACCATGCAGCTCTGCATACATTATCCACGTGACCATTGTCACATATGGAACACCGTAGTTACAGTTGACTCGTGATGACCTGCGTGTCTTAATAAACGACATGTTGATTCCCGTACACTCGTCTCCGTAGTCTATACTTAACATGGTGTCAGACTTAAGGAGCCCTGAAATTTTTTCCAAAGGGTAAAAGAACCAGACAAGTTCGCCAAAGGAATGCAGATAAATTCCTGATTTTGTCAATAGAAGGACAGTGAGTGAGTAGCCAGAAATAACTGTAAATTTTCGTGCAGAAAATTGAGCCTTTCCTCACGTGCTCGACAACACGTAGCGATAGACATGATAGATTGGCACATGTTCTAGCCCAGGTGGACTCCCTTTCCTCCCTACGTAACTGAGGGAGTCCAGGGTATAATTTTTACGTCGTAGTATTCTATGTTGTCTTATCTATTGGGCCGCTGGTTCAGAAATTCCATATGCGATGTTCACCGACCTTAATCTGGAAAATAAACTCGAAAGCAACGTTGAACTTGTACGTGTTTGTAAACTCTTTTCATCAGTTTCTCACCGCCGAGTCTATTCTAGTCGTTCATGATGTACGTCTGTGCTGCGTGTAGTCTGGTTCCCTAGACCTGACAATTATTCTCAACGCTCATATCACGTCTGGTCCGGGGGCCAGACTATGCAGCATGAATATGCAGTGCGCACGCGCGATTTGCTTAGTAACCACCCTCATACGCACGCGCACTTACTTGAAGGCGCGGTCGCTAATCCAATGACCGAGCGTGTTTTCGCGCCAGTTACCAGAAACACGTTTCGGCTTTGGTCATTGGTTGAGCGTTTTCGTGACATCGGTTGGCTGGAGTGACGTCACGGTTCCAACCAAAACTAAACAAATGAGGGCGCTAGCGTGCGTGCGCGCTTTCGTACGCACGTACATTGTACATGACGTACGACTCTGGGAATAAACTGATGAAAAGAGACTACAAACACGTACAAGTTTAACGTTGCTTTAGAGTTTATTTTCCTGATTAAGTCAGCATCACATATGGAATTCCTGAACCCAGCGGCCCAATAGGTAAGGACACATAGAAAATGTAGGCGTGAAATAAGCTTCTGTAAACGAGGTAAAACGTAACAAAAATCTGGTCCAAATTTTGGGTGGTCTTATGTAGAGAACTCTCACCCTGGACGTTAGTCGTAATGCAATGAAGACTTCGTCCAACCTGGGCTAGCACATGTTCGTGACCAACGGTGGATGATAACTCGCAGTAAATTACCAAAATAGTGCAGCGGACAGCCGTACGACTAATTCTGAGTAACTGTAGAGTTAAATAACTCATAAATGAGCCATAGTCATCGAACTTGTATCAAATTTCGGCGCATATACTCACACCATCGGCGAAAATAAAATCTACGAAGGCCTGTAAAAGACATCAAGATGTCAAAGACGGACAAGCCTAGCATGAACTGGCTTGCCACTGATCTGCACAAAGAGTGGAAACGTTTCAAGCAACACTGTGAGTTCACCTTCAAAGGCCCTCTTGCTGCTAAGAAAGAAGTAGAGAAAGTCAACTACCTGATTACATATATTGGAGACAAGGGGAGAGAGACCTATGAGACTTTCACATGGACACCTGCAGTTGGCGACACCCCAGCGGAGAATGACACTCTGCAAGGAGTGTGTGCTAAATACGAGAGCTATGTGGCACCAAAGAAAAATCAGATCAGAGCTAATTATTTTATATATCTAACGCGGATATCCTGAAAAAGTGTACCGAAAATGCAACATGTCCGAATTATGTTTGATGGTCAGTTATTGAGGACTAGAGGCTTCCTGTAAATTATTTTGGTTTCAGATCTAGGGCAGCTATGAATCACGTGATACTCGTCCTGAGAAAAATCGTACAAAAATAGCATTTTGCGGTTGTACAACATTAAACTTTAATTTAAACTTCGAGACAAAGTGTACCAAACAATGTGTAGGAGAAAAAGTCAAATCGCCCATGTCATCTTAAAGAGTGGTGTCCTGCCTACTCTCTATCTTGGTTTCAGGTGTGTGGGGTGTATCTGTCACGTGACAATGGCATAACAAAATGGGCTTTCACCGCCAAATTCACTTATTTTATATATTTAATGCGGATTTCAGGAAAAAGTGTACCGAAAATGCAACATGTCCGAATTATATTTGATAGTCAGTTATTGAGGACTAGAGGCTTCCTATCAATAATTTTGGTTTCAGATCTAGGGCAGCTATGAATCACGTGAAGTCGTACTAAAATAGCATTTTGCGGTAACGTTGTACATTTAACTTAAGTTAAACTTCGAGACAAAGTGTCCCAAACTGTGTAGAAAAAAAGTCAAATCGCCCATGTCATTCTATTTTTGTACGATTTTTCTCAGGACGAGTATCACGTCAAATAATTTACAGGAAGTTTCTAGTCCTCAATAACTGACCATGAAACATAATTCGAACATGTTGCATTTTCGGTACACTTTTTCCTGAAATCCGCATTAAATATATACAATGAAGTAAATTTGGCTGTGATCGAAAGCCCATTTTGTAATATGCCATTGTCACGTGACAGATTCACCCCACACACCTGAAACCAAAATAGAGTGTAGGCGGGCCACCACTTTTTAAGATGTCATATGCGATTTGACTTTTTCTCCTCCATTGTTTGGTACACTTTGTCTCGAAGTTTAACTTAAGTTTAATGTTGTACAACGGCAAAATGCTATTTTAGTACGACTTTTCTCAGGACAATTATCACGTGATTCATATCTGCCCTAGATCTGAAACCCAACTTATTTACAGGAAGCCTCTAGTCCTCAATAACTGACCATCAAACATAATTCCGACATGTTGCATTTTCGGTACACTTTTTCCTGAAAACCGCATTAAATATATAAAATATAGCGCCCTCCAGCGACAGGTTGAAAATGTTCAAAAATGTATTTTGAATAGATGTCTGTGGCGAAGTTTGTCGGAATCGCCTAAATATTGGTGTATATGATGACCTTGACCCAACTAAGACGTGTGCGAAGTTTTAGGCGTATGACGTCATCAGACCGGAAGTTATAATAAAAAGACTCTTTTTCATTTGAAAATTCCTGAAAAATCAACCATGGCAGTTTTTATATTAGTTTTTACTTTAATTGTCGATTGAAGGGTAGGTCTAAAACATTTCAAAGCTTGGAGGCAATAAGCGAACTCGGACATGCCCTGCACACGTTTAAAACTTCAGGTTGACAATACCTCTGTTCTAAAACATGCACAGAACGTCTATGTACATACACGTACGTTACGCACACACATCGTATGTCAGTCAGCCTGCAGAGCACGTGTTGCCGAGGTCAAATCCTGTCCACATCACAGTTACCGTTTTAGCCGATTTCCGGCTAACTTTGACGGAGTTTATGTTCAAGCATGCGCATAGTCAGGGACGTATAATAAAAAATCATAATGCCGAAAAGCCCTATGTTACGTATTTAAAGGTGCAGTTTTTCTGCAGTGGGATTTTCCACGTCTTTTCCTATACAACACTGATATCTTACTGAGTAGTTCTGAACTTCAGCCGAGAATAACTATGAGAAGGAAAGAGAAATCGTATTTTTTTTCGCGCTGTCATTCGATTGAACATATTCCTAAGGGTCAGAATATCAAGTAATATTTCATAAAACTGTTTCAGTTGAAAGGCAAATCACGTATTTAAAGGTGCAGTTTTTCTCAGTGGGATTTTTAACCGATTGAATTTGTACACGTTTTCAAACCACCATTTTGGTAACTTGGCGATCTTCAATCGTCATCAAAGTGAAAACCAAGAAAGACCTTCCTACAAAAATAATGCCAAGAGTATGACGTCATGAAATCACGTATTTAAAGGTGCAGTTTTTCTGCACTAGAATTTTAAGCCCATTCACTTTGTACACGTTTTACTTCGTACAATTTTTGAAGATGATTTCTATTTTTAAAATTTAGGTAGCTACGGTATACTATATTTCCCACGCCTAATCAAACCACCAACAGCGAAAAAGCCATTTGCTCCGTCCACAAGACGGACAAAACTCTAGTTTTTTTTCTTCTTCCACTTTTTTCCCCATAGGATAACACGTGTTTTCGTTCTACAAGGCACTTTTGGACTTTTTTCAAATCCGATCGACTTCAAACCTGGCACACACTTAGACCACCATCTGAAAGTGTATGCCGAATCATGACGTCATCATGACGTCAGCACGTGTCACGTGACGTCATCCTTAAAGAGCATACTTTAAGGCCCTATATCTACAGAACCGGAAGTCCGATTTGGTTCAAACGTGGTATGCAAGTATTCCGGGACGTGTTATAGACAAAAATTGCAGTGACGTCATGATGACGTTATCGTGTGATTTTATATAAATTATTCAATTTTTGGACCTTTTACTCATATCTCATAAACGAAATGTGGTAAATTCGAAAAAAAATGTGTGTAACAGGTTTGTTAGGTCATAGATAGATGCACAAAATTTCGTAAAATGTGTGACCTCATCATGACGTCATCAAAAACGTGATTTTTTTATTCACACATAAGAGTATGTCCGATCGTTATGAAACTTGGTGGGTAGGTAGGTATAGATAGCAGCATTCAAAATCTGAAGTGACGTCATCATGACGTCATCATCTGATTTTTTAATGAATTTTTCAAATTTAATTTTTTTTTCAAATTTTGCAAAAATTATATAAAAGACGGTCCGATCGACTTCAAACCGGGCACACACTTATACAACCATCTAAAGATGTATGCCGAATCATGACGTCATCCTGACGTCCTCACATGTCACATGATGTCATCCTAAAAGTGCATACTTTAAGGCCCTATATCTACAGAACCGGAGGTCCAATTGGGTTCAAACTTGGTATGCAAGTATTCCGGGACGTGTTATAGACAAAAATTGCAGTGACGCCACGATGATGTCATCATGTGATTTTATATGAGTTATTCAATTTTTGGACCTTTACTCATATCTCATCAATGGAACGTGGTTAATATGAAATTCTTTTTTGCAAAAGGTTTGCTAGGTCGTATAGATAGATACAGACAATTTCAAAAAATGTGTGCCGTCATCATAACGTCATGAAAAATGTGGTTTTTTAACATAGGATGGACACTTTTTGTACAGAGTACGCATGTACATGTTCATTCGACCTGGATGAAACTCCTTTACGGCAGTCATTAATAACGGTCGAAACAGCTCAGTGTTTGTCCACAAACACATTTCTAGTTCTCTTTTTATGTGCGTGCCAAAGAGAATAATGCATTGTTCAATAGTTTTGAGGATTTCAAATGATTAGTTTCAGGTTTTAGTTTCAAAAGATTTGGCCCTTGAACGACGTCGGCTCAACATAGCCTATACTTCAGGTATATTAAGTCCCATAATATGACGCGAAATATACACTTTGGATTTCGACAATTTAATGTCATGTTTCAAACTGATTCAGGAGCAAGAGATGGAACCGAAGCCGGGGAAAAAGCCGATGTTTGGAAAACCCGGCTTAGGCTATCCCGGTTAAAATCTCTCTGACCAATCGAAATTTAGGAGGTGAAGCTTAATTGTGTCCTTGATAAATCTTAGTTAAACCGTGGAACATCGTTTAATTAAAAAGTTATATTGATGAAAAATCCCATTTTTTTGCAGTTCGGAAATATACATAGTCCTCAAATACTAATACTAATATAGGTTTCCCCGGTTATTTTAACACTTCTATCACACGAATTCCCTATTTCGATACTTTAATTTCGTCCCCGAACATCGCCAAGCTCAATTCTCAATTTGAATTTCAGAAAGCCACCACTTGATGCCATGTAAGGTTCAGTATAATTCGAATGTTTAGCATACCGATTCGTCCTAAATTTGTGAAATTCGTCTCGTGTAGCAATCGGCGTTGAATTGAAAAAGCAGATTCGTTTTTTGTCATTCGCTTTATTGTTGTTGTCATTGCATTTCCTTTCTGGTGACTTAAAACGCTACGATTAGAAAATGTGCCCAATCTTTAGACTAATTGAAGAAATGTGAGCATCAATACAATTCTATTTTCAACATATATTTCCCATAAATATCAGTAGTTAGCTGTAAGTTCCGAGTATTCTTTTTCGTGTGTCACAATTAACATAAGAATCAGGAATATACCTTTCACATTATGCTCTTTGCTTATGACATGGAAATTAAGCATTACATGTAAGATTAAACACCTTCGTAATGTTGCCCTTTGATATACATGTATATATGAATAAAACCACATAAGTTAGGTCTGCAAATCAAAGAGCAAACGGTATTACGAATGTGTTAATCCTAAATTTCCATGTCATAAGTCAAGAGTACAATTGTGAGAGGTCAATTCCTGATTCTAATAATAATTAAGAAAAGAAGATTAAAAACTTACAGCTAACTACTTTTATTTAAACGTACATGTATATAAAGGAAATATATGTTGAAATTATACTTTTTATTAATGCGCATTGTTATATATTTAAATAAGTCCACAGATTGGGCACATTTTCTAATCGTAACGTTTTAAGTCACCAGAAACGAAATGTAATGACAATAACATTAAAACGAATGACAAAAAACGAATTTGCTTTTTCAATTCAACACCGATTGCAACACTAGACGAATTTCACAAATATAGGACGAATCGGTATGCTACAAATTTGAATTACACTGAACCTTACATGAAATCTAGTGGTGTTTTTTTGAAATTCAGATTAAGCATTGAGCTTGGCGATATTTGGGGACAAAATTAAAGCATCGATGCAGGGAATTCGTGTGATACAAGTATTAAAATAACAGGGAAAACCTATAATAATATGGCACGACAGGATGCGGTATTAAAACAAGTCGACTATTTTGATTTTGTTGTTGCAGTTTGCTGGTAACTCGGACAGGAACACGTTGGTAACCGCTCGGTTCCCATTGGCATTGCGCACCAGAATCCTGCGCATTCACCCCACTGTATGGAACTTTTGGTGCTGCATGAGGTTTGAAGTGATTGGCTGCTATTAATCACATTTAATCAGTCAACCACTAGCGGGACTGGAAATCGATATCGAAAGGAATCGATAATTGAAACCCATCTTTACATTAATTTTGTAGTTATAATACGCCTGATGAGATTGGTGTTTCAAAAACACAGTAGGCATTCATTTACATCTATGACAGTTTACCCCTTTTAATTGGTCAAGAGCATCGCCATGGCTGGCTTTAAACCATCGTTTAAACACCGGAGAAAAGTGTTTAAACTGGCCTTCAGAAGCATTGCATACTGCACTGTTGAAGTGACACGGTTCTGAACCGTGTCACGTCAACATTGCCTTCAGTGTAAAAAACGAGAGTTTGACAGAAAATTTGACAGAATGGATTTTTTTGGGGGGCAGATTTCTGGCACTGGCAATTCTGCAAAAATGGTTGTCAATTTGATTTGATGAGAACAGCAAATTTGAACAAAAAATTTGAACAAAAAATGGTACATATGTTTAAAAAAGCTTCAATCCTTTCAAACAAACCCTGGCATAATGGGACAGGTTGGCTGGTCTAGGCAAATACTTTTTGCAAAGTTGCGCTTTTGCAGAGTTGGGGACTCGATCGAGTCTTATTAGCCTTCGCTCGAGTCGAGTCGAGTCTTCGGATGAGGGACTCGAGTCGAGTCAAGTCGAGTCATTTACTTGCAGTGACTCGAGTCGAGTCGAGTCATTTGCTCGCAGTGACTCGAGTCGAGTCGAGTCATTTACCTTTAGGGACTTGAGTCGAGTAAGCAAAAATTGTGACTCGAGTCGGACTCGAGTCGGACTCGAGTCGAGTCGGACTCGAGTCGGAATCGAGTCGAGTCGTTGACTCGAGTCATTACAACGTTGTAATGACCCGAGTCAATGACTCGACTCGAGTCCGACTCGAGTCACAATTTTTGGTGATTCGACTCGACTCGAGTCCCTAAGGGTAAATGACTCGACTTGACTTGAGTCACTGCGAGCAAAGGACTCGAGACGACTCGAGTCCCTCATCAGAAGACTCGACTCGACTCAAGCGAAGGCTAATAAGACTCGATCGAGTCCCAAAAATAAAAAGCGCAACTTTGCGAAAAGTATTTGCAATGACGGTGCAAAATTCATGCTCACTTTACTTTGCGAATAGCAGTCATGTACAAATATACGAGTGTCACAGACTCCAACCTAATTTGGTTCTAGAATGCACAAAACACTATCCGGGAACCAGATTTTTAAACACATTTTCTAATTCGCTGTTTCATCGTTGGTTTTGGGCGATTTCTTATAAAGCTTTTGGATTGGAACGCTCGCTTAAGTTAATGGCCTCCTTTTATAAATTTTGGTATACATAGTGTTCAAATAATCGTGACTCGGACTGACTCAAGCTAAATATTTGACTCGACTCGACTCGACTCGACTCGACCTTTTGACCTAATGACTCGACTCGATTCGAGTCACTTCTTTAAAATGACTCGACTCGACTCGAGTCACTTCTTTAAAATGACTGACTCAACTCGAGTCACAAAAATCAGTGACAAGGGCGGATCCAGGGGGCCATGGCCCCCCCCCCCCAAACGAAACCAATTTTTTTTTATGTGACATCGCAATAAAGGCAGGCAATGAGTACACCACCATCTTTTCCTAAAAAAAACATTGGTTAAAGTGGTCAGAAATTGCCTCAGATCGCACCACAGAGCATCTAGAATCCAAAAAAATTTGGGGGCCCTTAAGCGGGCCCCAAACCCCACGCCGTAATTTTTTTGACCCACTTTTTTGGGGGACCAACATTTTTGTTGCCCCCCCCCCAAATTGTGTTCTGGATCCGCCCTTGATCAGTGACTCGTTACAACTCTGGGTCTAGGTGCTGAAGTTCACTGGAAACGTCGTCGTGGCCGGATCCACGTTTTGCCCGAAATTAACGGGATAATTTCATAACATCTTTATGTGACTATAGATTGTTTATAATGTGAGTTGAACCTTAATTAAGGTAATACTACCAATCTACATGTGATTTTAAGTGTTTATAGTGTATTTCGAGTAATTCTGGGGAATTTGGCAGATTTTCGATAAATCTGACAGATTTTGTATGTGCATTTAGCACGATTTGGCTCTGACCTTACGGTCACACTGATTGGACGTCCGTGTCCTTGCACAGCGAAGGAAGTTCGCGCTAACACAAACACAATATTAAAACGTGTGTGCTGTAGAGTAGGGTGCGCCAGACAAGTTGCTTGAATCGCTACCTAGGTTGCAAAAAAAAAGAGAGAATATTCACGCCTGAGTGGGTTTGCGACTTAGGCCATGTCGTGAATATTGGCGTCAATATTGGCGTCAATATTTGCGACATGGAGACCATGTCGTGAATATTGGCGTGAATATTGGCGCAAATATTTGCGACTTGGAGACCATGTCGTGAATATTGGCGTCAATATTGGCGTCAATATTTGCGACTTGGGTCCATGTCGTGAATATTGGCGTCATGATTGTCGTCAATATTTGCGACTTGGCTCCATGTCGTGAATATTGGCGTCAATATTGGCGTCAATATTTGCGACATGGGGGCCATGTCGTGAATATTGGCGTCAATATTGACGTCAATATATATGTGCGATGTCCCTTTAAAGCCACCATAAAAGTGTACCGCACGTTTTAAAAAATATCCTAATTTTCAGCCCTTAGGGGGCACTTCATTTCAATATGGGCTGATTAAAATTATGTTTTCAGCTCTTATTAGCCACTCAAAGGGACTGTTTTCAAGATTTTCTCAAAATGCAGTAGGCCTTTTGTGGAATTCCTATAAAACGCCGGTTTTGAAGGAAAGTATATCGTACGTTTTAAATGAATCCCAGTCTGTATAAGCCTATCCGTCGCGCAGTCCCAGCCTATAGTACATTTTGTACTCCGTTCATTTTAGGATAACAACTCCACATACACGAAATACATAAAGGTGAAGTAGTAACGGTTATCTCTTTTTAGTCATCATTATAATGTTGCGGCGCCGTTAGTTTGTTTTGAAAGCTGACGGAAAGCGTGCGAAACAGAAGATCCCTGGTTCCCTCATATGCCATTCAATTATTAAGACGAGTGTGTGCGTAATCAATGAATAACTGGTTATTCGTCACTTCGTCAGATACTGGATGCGCGCTGTTCTGATATGACCAAGTGTCGAATAATTTATTCTTTAGTTCGCAAGAAACATATTTTTCAATATGTGCCGATTCGTCACAAAAATGAAGTGCTTTATGAATTAAAACCTAAAAATCTGAAAATTCGAAAATTTTTAACCCTAAAACTCAATTAATAAAAAAACCACCAAAATGACCGATTCGTCTCTTCGTGAGATATTTACCAAGTAATGGATTTATATCGTGTACTTATTTGTGTTATTATTTCCAACGTGCGTTACGTGTTTTCACGTTTATTGTAATTGTTACGTCTACGCCTTCTCAAAATAATCATTTCCTTCTGAATTTGCTCATATTAATATGAAATGTGATACTGCATAATTGGCTGGATAATATTGTAAAATTTTAACTTTAAAAAAAATCGTGTTTTCGTAACTCACGCCGCGACAATTGGTTCTGTTTTTACCCCAGACACCGCATACAAAAACAAACGCTAAAGCAGCACAGGCAGGCACCAGACTATTCCTAATTTGCATACGTATCCAAAAATTTTGGATATGCAAATGATCCAATACCAGGATGAGAGACTGAGCAGGTAGTGGTGGGCGCGTACTGCTCGACACCATTGGAAAGATTATATATATACAATGTTTGGCATTTGGCATATGGCATTTCATCCACAAACTCGGATAGCGCCCGGGTATTTACAGGCAAAAATTAGGTTTATTTACCAGCCATGCTTATTAACAATTTTACAAATAACTTGAAGTTAATTTGTATTGCTTGTATAAACAAAACACCTTGAAATTCAAGGACGATTTTGTGCATCAAATTAGTATACACTCACATAATTATTGTACAAGGGGCGAGCTTCGCGTCATGTACCATTTTGAATCTCACGACGCGTACACGAGTCGAGTCGCGACGGTTACCTATGGGTATATACTCCAAAACTCGGCGTCGTCTCCATTACGGCTTCACCTGCTATTTGGGTCCCTAACTTCGAAGATTCAAGCTCAACATTAGTCAATATTTTAATACCGAACTATCAAACTGTATGCTGAAACAAAATCGAGCTTGAAGAAAGGGGCATCATGTTTCATTTTTAGCTGTGGCGGTTGCCTGACCTGAGATTTGTCAGAAAGAATTGTCAGAATCTTTTTGTCTGGGAACCAGACTATAGCAAACTTTAAATCGCAACAAAAAATATCAAGTGAAGTTAAGCTTTTTCTAACTTTTTAATTAGTATTCATTTTTACATGGGATAGTTTACCCATTCTTATTGGTCAAGAGCATTGCCATGTGGCTGGTTCTCAACCAATCAACGGTGAAAACCAGCCAATGATAAACTTGGCCCCCCAATCAGGACAAGAAAATGTGGGGTTTGTGTCCTTTTTTTATTTATTCAATATTGTCAATGTCAGTATTGCGAATTTCAATTGCATTGTAACTAGCGGATTACATCTTGTTTGTGGGACTTTAATTGTTCGCATACGACCTCGCTTTATGCTATAAAACGTTCTTGCAATATGAGACGGAACTGCATGGGCACAGCAGTAGTGGAAAAAGGGGGGGGGGGACGAAAGGGGGTAATTATTATTTTTTTTTTTCGATTTTCAAATTTATTGATATTTGTAAACTTGATATGTTTACTATACACATCTTTTAAATATATAAGATTTTCAAGAAATGGTTTTGTTTTTTTAAGATAAAACTGTTTTATCGTGTATTTTTGAACTTTTTGTGTGTACACGTTCTCATTGTTTATTAAATAACCGACATACAGATCCTAGTCATTTGATTGGTGGAACTCACATCACATGACATTCGTTATTGCTCCCATTCACGCCGCGGCTCAAAAAGTACTATCCGCCCATGGGGAATGGGAAATATTATAACACCTCACCCACAGATTCTGTGTCTTGATTGGCCGAGAGCGAGTCACATGTTACTTTCTAATTTTGCTATCTTTCTGTGCACGGCCAAAAGTACTATGCGCATAGCAACCAAAGTACTATACCATTAGCAACCAAAGTACTATTTCCACGGCGCGGTATTTGTGTGCAATGCATGCTGGTGTGCGCGTTGCGCGTTGGGCGTAGCGCGTATTATTCCAAAGAGAGCGCGCCGCAGACTTGGGTTCAAACATTTCGTGAAGGGTTAGTTTTTAAGAGAGAAATACATTTTCCACCAATTTTGTATTGAAATTGAAGTTTATTTCAACTGTGTTCAGATTTAAATAATGTAAAATATTAAAATCAAGCAGAATCTGTGGGTGAAGTGTTATAAAACAAATATTGAATGCTTTATCTCGTGGTGAAGTAAAACTAGCCTCCCTCGGTGATCCATGGACCATTCTATTTTCCCTCGGCTTCGCCTCGGGAAAATAGAATGTCCATGGATCACCTCGGGAGGCTAGTTTTACTACACCACTCGAAGCATTCAATATTTGTATACTATTCAACAGTTAGGATCATGACGCGGTATTTGTGTGCAAATGCATGCTGGTGTGCGCGTTCAGCGTTGCGCGTAGCGCGTATTTTTCCAAAGAGCCAGCGCTACAGCGTTAGGTTCAAACATTTACGTGATGGGGTGGTTTGGAAGAGAGAAATAGATTTTCCTTCAGTTTTGTATTGAAAAAAAAGGTTCAAATATATCAAATGACAAGGATCTATATGTCAGTTATATAAAACAAATATTGAGTGGCTTTAAATTGTGAAATGGGAGGAATATTATCGCTCGGTAAAATCTGGACTTTTCCAGTTCACTCGGCTTCGCCTCGTGAAATGGAAAAGTCCAGATTTTACCTCGCGTTAATATTCCTCCCATTCCACGCTGAGCCACTCAATATTTGTATACTATTTTATAGTTTATATCTTAACTAATTCTATTTTCTAGCTTTTGATTGACACATTTTTATTACATTTGCTGTTTAATTTTAAGTTTATTTTTAAATTCTTTTTGTATTCTTTTGTGGTTATTTTCTTTGGAAGTATGTTTTAATTCATTTTTACTATATTCTACCCTTACATTTTTTTATTGCACCACCCGAATTTAGTAAGTTTATATATAAATTTCCTGTTTTAACGCGATTGGTGATTTTATATGGGTTATATAACCTTTTCTACAACCCGCGACAGAAATGTCGAAGTAAAAACTGATATAAGTAGTATAAAATTTGATGACAGCGTTTGCCTTCCTGAACGAAGTGCAGTGCTTTATATGCGGCCCATTCTTTTTAACAATCTGGCTCAAAAAGTTGTTGCTTGAAATACGTACAAAATAGACAAGGCCACAAACCGCTGCTACGTCAAAAAAGGCCACAAGACTACAGAACTTCTTGTACCCGCCCCCATAAGATGCCAAGGTTCCCCGGACCCCTACTGGTTGAATTTCATGTTATCGATCATCAGGAGTTGATTAAACACAATTTAGGGGAGGGATCACTTTCGGGGGGAAAATGAAACAGTAAAATTCCCTCCAGGAATTGAACCTGGAACTTCCAACATTCAGATCAGCGATTAACCGCACGAGCCACTGCGAGACCACGCTGACCGTCGTGGCATATATAAAATATAAGAACTTATTCCGAATCAGGTGACATGTTTAGTAGTTCACGTGATATGTTTCACACATATTGACTAAACTTGGTTGCATACTAAAATAATAGCTGCCTTGTGTGGCCGTAGTCAGAAAACGCACACTCATGTCATCGGCAGAGGGCGCCAAATCCCCTCTGATATCTGCAAACCCACCCCTATTTTATTCATTTCTCAGCCTGATGTACATGTTACATAATCCTGTTACCCTTCATTGAACACAACGAATAAAACCAAACGATCGATACAGTAAAGTAATTCCCAGCTATACGTACTTGGTTATTACCATCCCACCCTCAGGCTGCAAGGCCCAACTTTTTTTTTTCTAAATAGTTTGACCATGGTTCCCGTCCGAATCGATCTGTCCGTCTATTATTCAAGAAGAAAGCCTGCAATTATATAGAAAACTGCCAATAGTAAACCTTGCCCACTTAGGCCTATTCAGCCATGTGGTTGCGAAGGGCGATTTCTAAAGGTTACGTTACACTTCATTTTGAATGAATCTACATGTATACAGACATGTTCACGTTGGCGGGTGAAATCTCTGAAAATTACTTTCTCCCGTTTAAAAGACCGTATCTTCTTGCAACTTTCAGGATTTATTTTCCCATAATGATCCAAGTATGTGCTAAAAGTCGATGTGATATGTTCATTACTTTTCTTTAAAATTTGAAAAATAGGCCTCGCTACGTGCAATTTTGAAAATTTTAACACTGGCGTGCGCAATATCTTTCAATCTTTTCAAGCCTCACGAATATTAATGAGGTTCCTATCTATCACGGTGTGCAGTAAACAATTGCACAAAAGCCTCCTGCATGAGTTATTAATTAACAAACATCACCCTTTTCCCGGCTTCCATTGGTCGATACCGAAACCCACGCCATGTCAGCGCCTACGTATAGCTGTAGCGCCTACGGCGCTTTGCTGAACAATGCACATGGGTTGGGTCGGCAAATAATTTTGTTGATCCTCTTCGAAATTTTCCTTGGAGATGGTGCGTCGGCAACAACAGATTAAGCTGAAATTCGGAATATAAGTGTTCAACTACTCGTGAAATAAAAACTTGGATGAATTCCTAGAAATTGGGATAAATACATACATTTGGGGAAGTTTTCGAACGATTTCTTCCGGACTTGAGGTCAGCATTGACAGTAACCAGTACTGACGTTAAGGCTTTGATGACGGCGTTTTTTTCACTGACATGAAGATTAGAATTTCTTCGTCAGTTAGAATGTAACAAATGTTAATCGTACCGAGCATATTTTCTGAGAAACACAACGTTCAAAAGGTCATGTTTTTGGGGCTCACGAATTTCAATGCTCTGTTACAGCGTCTTAGTACGTAATCGGATTAACTTTCCCTGACAACGACCGACGCTTTGCCTTCGCAACCATATGGCTGTATTTGCCTAACTTAACTGAGAGTTTTTTTATGGGAGATGCATAGACATATTTTACGATTTTATACAAATATGAACCCGCACCTGCTCAAGGGCTTCCCCCCCAACCCCTCTCCCTTTCCCTCCCATCAAAAACTTGAAGAGAATAATGTCCAATTCGGTTGAGCGAGCCCTCTATGAGGAACAACGGATCGACGCTCATGGTAAGTTGTCTAGCTGAGGCTTTGGGCGCAGTGCGCTATCAGTAGCGTAGACAAGGAGGAGGGGCTATGTTAACCCCCCTCCCTCCCCCCAATATTTTTTTCACGAGCGGCCCTTTTGCACGAGCTCCCCTTTTTTTTCGCGAGTGCCCCTTTTTTTCGCGAGTGCCCTTTTGTAATGAGTGCCCTTTTGAAAAAAAGGGGGCGCGTGAAAAAAGGGAGACCGTGAAAAAAAGGTGCTCATGAAAAAGGCAATCGGGAAAAAATAGGGCACTCGTGAACAAAAGGCACTCGTGAAAAAAGGGCGCTCGTGAAAAAAGGGCACTCGTGGAAAAAGGGCGCTCATTAAAAAAGGGGCGCTCCTGACCTTTTGTAACGTGGCCCGAGCGTCGGCATTTGTGCCGCCATGAAAAGCGCCACTTTTCGTCGACCACCTATTGTTCGATGGTGTTATGTATAGCCCTCACCCTCCCCCTTTTTTTATTTTTAGGGAGGCTGTGTAAACTGGTGAAAAAAAACCTGTCTACCTTTCAGCACGGATGAGGTGAGTGCTCTTTTTCACGTCTGCACCCCTTCCATGACTGCCCCTAACCCTCTCTGGGCTTCCCCGCTCCTAAACTCTTCATATTAAGACCGATCGACAGGATCTTAGTGGTTCTCAAACGCTTCAGTCGATCTATTGCATTATAGGATGGGTACAACATACGAAGCCACGAAAAAAAGACGATGTTAATGTACTAGCTGGGCCTTTGGAGAGAACTCTAGTGATGTCACTGCTGTCTTGTGCTCGTTGCGATTTCTAATGGTGTGTAGCAGAGTTGTCTGTGGTTTGTCTGTCCATCAGTCTTTTTTGTATATTTATGGAGGGGGCGCAATAGGCGGGTGCTATTGGGTAAATACGAAAGAGTTTACCCACCCCAAATATCGCCATCTTTGGGTAGATTTCCGTCAAGGTCAGTAATGATCTAGCGATAGAAGGCGTGCTTTTCTTAGATGGGCGATTTAAGGGTATGTACCCAAATAAAAAGGCCAAAAATTCGTCCGACGAGCTCCTGAATATGGTGTACACTCAAATTATTGTATATAGAGAGTTCTGAGAGCTATGCAATTGGGAAATTGAAGAGATATGGCAATGCACCTTTTTTAAGATGGCTACTTTTCCAGTTTGGGAAACATCACTCTGTTTAGGGGTGTTCTTCTTTGGGTGAGCATTTCTCGAAAGGTCAGTGGTCGACCCACCAAAAATTGAAGAAAAAAAATGAAAGATGACATGTTGATCATCATTTTTCTGTGCAGCCTGAACAGCTGTGAGAGTTCTGAGTAATTTTAAATGAATTTTGAAGTATGGCCATTTATCACTGGTGTCTGTGGTAAATTTTATACTGGGGTGCACCCTTCAGGATCTTATTGAAAAGTCTAGTTCCTGCTCTACATGTGTATGTTACTAAATGCTTAGTGCTGAAGGCGCCCTGCTAGAATTAAATGCCTTATTATCCATCGAACAAAGGGAGTGTAATTATGTTAACACACTGGCTGAGCGCTTTCTCAGTCACAACATACGCCAAACTAAACCTGGCAACGTGTCATTTGTATTTTAGGCAAAGTACTAATTGTTAATATTGATATCACTGTAAAAAGTTCAAACCACCTTTTCTGGGGATCCGAATTTGAAAACGAAAAACATTTTGCAGGGAATGTAGTAGGCAGGCTGAGTGCAGAAAAACATGCAAAATAAAATTGGGCTTTACTCGCTATACTGGTAGTATAGCCCAAAAATAATCACTGGTAGGCTTTTAACTTTTCGAAATGTTTTTACTTTAGAGATATCTTTAAAATAATTGGGGGTATCTTCAGTATAGCTATAGTATTCGGGAACATAATTTGGTTCAAATATCCATCATCTGCCAACTGCACGAAAATAATGAGCCAGCTCCTCTGGTTTACATTTTGTAAAAATGCGGGTTTTTTGATAATTTAAAAGTTTCTTTTTTCCCCCTGTCATTTGAGGGCGTTTTACCGTGATCTCACTTCAGGTGGGTGCACTTTACAGTTGTTGGTGACTTTTATAGCATTCAGTTACTAACCAAAGTGGGCTCATGTTGAACATAAATTTGTGCATTAAGTTTGCTCGATTGACTCACTGTAATGTACATGTAATGACATGTTGCTCATGCCTACATGTATTACTATAAGCAATAAAGGTCTCCGGAAAACCTTTAAAATTAATTACATGCAGCACAAGGATGCATTAAGTGGATTGGGTTGAAGAAAAAAAAACCAATTACATGAGCCATTTCGCCAAAAGACACTAGTTGGAAACCTCAACGTACCGAACGCAGTTATGTATAGGAATGTGACTTGGTATAACCGTGGATATCTTCCGTTAGAATTCAATCTCCTCCAGTTCAGTGTAAACGAGAGGAACGACAATGCCAATACAAACTTGAAGTCGACTTCTTCAATGTTTGTGTGTAGGTTTTCAAGATAAATAGGTCTCTGTAATTATTTTGAAGACCTTCATATTTTTCAAGCGGTGACAATGCGCATGCCGGAGCGCGTTATGCCTGCGAGAAAGCTATTAGCAGCGCAGCTATTGTCATTGCTTTATTTACCATGGGCCTGGCCTTTAATCAACCGTTTATCGGCGATTGTGACTTTGGTGATCAATAATACTCGTGCCTTTAATATTGCCAGCGTAGTATACGATCTTTCGCCGTTCGCTGTTCGCAACACAATCTGAAACAGTTTCGAAGTAGCTACATGTGAGTATTATATGGCTGAACAAACCAAACGAAACGAAATGAATTGTGCTACTTGTTACCCAAGACATTGTCGTCTTGTTTGGTGCCTCGTTCTTTTTGTTGTCTGCATGGTTCAGAGCGGAGCTGGCTCTAATCTCCCTACCGTGAAATCTTCGGATTTCACGGCTGCTTCACAGTTCAACAGCACCGTCAAATATCGAGTGATTCGGTCAAGCCAACGAGCCTCCTACTTAAGGTGTGCCGCGGCCTGCCTCAAGGAAGAAGACTGCAGCTACTTCAGTTATACCAAAGATACCAGACGGTGTGAATTGAGCGATGACTCGATCGTGTCAGTCAACGAAGAGAAGTTGAAATACTTCAAAAGAAATGGTAAGATTGTGTTACTGTTTCATTTCAAAGGCTCAAAGCTAATGCAACAAGCAGCACTTGAAGGGATTTTTGTTTTTACTGTAATTGAAATCCTGGTAAGCCGTCGAAGAATAATTATAATATTAATCACCAAGTGATCTTTATGTTTCCCATGATGTTTGTGATAAGTATATACATGCGACTCATTTGGGTCCTCTTGTTACTGAAGATTGTTACTGAAGAGGACACACTTTGGATTTACAAAGCTCTGGTTTTTCAATGTTGAGCAGGATGGAAGAGGCACATATGCATCCGAAACTATCTACTCTTGCCATTAAGCGGAAGAAAACGATTCTTTCTTCCCCGTTGAATTTCACTTTGCAAACAGACCAATAATACAGTGAAATCTTGATAAGCCAACCCTTAAGGAAACAGGTTCAAAATTTTACTTCAGCAGAGTTTTGAGTTGAGCAGGGTTGTATATCATTGTTATACTACTGAAGGCAATGGATTGACGGTTTTGAGTTATCGGAGTTTCACTTGTCGATATTTCACTGTATGTTTTTTTTTTTTTAAATATTAATGGTTACTTTGTACAAAACTTCTCAAAGCGATCGCACCTTTTCCTCAGGTGACTTCCTTGCTTTGTGGAGGGACCTCTTGGGATGGATGGTCGCATCCCGGATAAAAGCATCACAGCTTCGTCATTTTATGGAAACCTCCCTACTCATGCCCCACCCAGGGCCAGGCTTTATACTCAAGGTAGGCTTTTGGATTTAGTGAGATTAAATACATGTTTCCCGTGTTATTTTCGAGTTTCACCTCGAAAAATATATTTGCTTTCGTTTTCATTTCATTTTTCCCTATATATACAGGGCGAGTAAAAAAATAAATAAGAAAACCCAGAATCATTCAAATCATACTTCAAAAGTACAAAAAAGTAAGTGTTCTTTCAGCAAACGAAAACAATTTGCATAGGGATGTGTGTGCATTGTTTTCGTTTTGCTGAAAGAACACACACTTTTTTTGTGGTGATCCGTGGTCAGAACTTTAAAACGGGGATTGTGTTTAAAATTCCGTAACTTGAAAAGTGCCTGAGTGATTCGAATGATTGTTGTACTACAAAAAGCTTTATTAATTGGGCTTTCATATCCTAGATTTTGAAAGTGCTACACGAAGAACTTTATTAAGAAAATGCAGTAGCGTAACTACGGGGGGGGGGGGGGGTTGCAGCGGATGTCCGTTCCCCCGGGGTGCCCCCTAGTCTGTGTATAATGGACCATGGTGAAAGCGTAGAGCAAAATGACACGCTCACTTGCTGATCGTGCGTTTCGGTTTTGGGCGTATTGGCTTCGATAACCACCGTCATGGAATACAAACGCAGATATGCAAATAGACTTACAAAAAACGTACACAATTTCGAGTTCTCCATAGGTTTGTGTACAAACATGGATGCGCCCAGCAGGCATCACTTTGTACATGAGTTAGCGCTTGATTAATTTAATATAGCTCTATGAGTAAAACTAGCCTCCCAAGGTGATCCATGAAATAGAATGCTCCATGGATCACCGAAGGGGGCTAGTTTTACTTCACCACGAGATAAAGTATTCACCCACAGATTCTGCTTGGTTTTAATATTTTAAATTATTTAAATCTGAACACAGTTAAAATAAACTTCCATTTCAATACAAACTTGGTGGGAAATGTATTTTTCTCTTACAAACCACCCCCTTCATGAAATGTTTGAACCTAACTCAGTGGTGCGCTCTTTTGGGAACAATAATGCGCTGCGCTCAACGCGCACGACAGCATTTGCACACAAATATAATACCGCGCCATCATCCAGGAGCCTGCGTCAAATAGATCTTACATTGCGCACTCTGTAAGTGTCCTCCACTGCTCACTGTCTGATGCCACGTGCAAGGTGTGTCGATCTTTTATGTTGACCCCCGTGGTTGTCAGGTCCGTGTTTACTGTATTCAACCACGTGGATCGTTATCCACCTCTTGGCAGCTAATTGTTCTTGCGGATCGCTTCTAGAAGCGCTTGCTAGGCAGGTGTTTCCTCGGGCAGTCTCAGGAGATGGTCGTCCACCTAAGACGTCTTCTGGTAATGGCTTTACTCCAAGAGATCTCGTTGGTTTTCTTGTAGAGTTCTTTATTGTGACCTTCTTTGGCCATGTAGTACCGCGCAATGGGTATTGAGTACTGAATTGTGAAGTCATTTTGAACCGGGAACAGTAGTGCATGCAAACGAATGGAGTACGTGCGCGTGTTGGTTCACGGGTAACCTTTAGTCAAGTCCCACGCGCCTGTACCCGGACCATCCGGACACGTAACGCACCCCGGATGCTGGCACGTAAAAAGACTAGCACGAGCGGCGAAGCCGCGAGGGCTTTTCGCTCGTACCCCCCGACCTGCAAACAGGACGCTGGGATACTCTGATGAATTCACGCTCTGATTGGTTGGATTTTGCGTGACCAGTGACCTGCGCGTCATCACGGTCATGACTCTGCATGGTTTGAAACGGCCGTTAAAGCTATAGTCCATCATTTGCAGCCATCCAAAAAGTAACTGGCGTAATTACTGTTGAAAAACAAACTTGGTTGAAAGATAGTAAGGGAACTAAACTCCCTGTGAAATTATTCTTTCTGGCAAGCTGTCATTTTGAAGTAATCAACGAAAGAAGGCATTTCCAACGGTGATTCTTAAGAAGCACCGTAGGAAAATTTAAATTAGTAGTTCGTTTTGTTATTCAGCGCAGCGCGCACAAGTATTAGAACGACGCACACGCGCGCGCGGTTGTTATAATTCGTCGGATCAGTGCGCGACGCCGCGTATAGCTGCAATTCAAAACATGAATCAGTAACTTTTGATTTGAAATTGAGATCTTAGAATGCTGCTTTTCTCGGAATGTACAGCTGAAGCTTAGCTGAAACTTCATCAGGTTAGTTGCTCAGTATCCTTCATTAGATTTTGAACACTTTTGTTGCTTCAAACGAACAAAATGCACTAATTACAAATGATGGACTATAGCTTTAAGACTGATTCATTACTCTTTTATTCCAGTTTAGAGATGTTTTTTTCTCCTTGAAAAGCGTAATAATATAGGAAATTCTGTAAAACTTATCTGTGTTGTAAATTTGTGTTGTAATCCCACGTTGCCATGGAAATAGGTTGTCAACCAATGAAGATCAACGGGAGGGGAAGTTGTTCCCAGAGATGGTAAGGGAGAGCAGAGAAGGAAAGTTCACTCACACACAGACCAGGACGGTGGTTCAGATGTTTTATTTTGCGTCTAATTTATTACCCCCAACACTCGTTCTTGTCAATGTAAACAGCCGGCCAGGACTGGCTCTCGCCTCGCTTCCCTCAAACAGAAATGTCCTTCTGACTTTTGTCAAAGCGACGCTGAAAGAGACCGAACGATGGCAAACGTATGTATCACTGCGCTTTGATTACATAAACATAGCTTAATGAAAGACAGCCTAGTATGAAATATATCCCCTTGAAACTAGATAAATTGGGATTTCCTTAACTACCCCACATAATAGAATCATTACAAAATAAATTAATACAAAAGATCTCGTAGTTATTTGAAGTAAAGTGTGGGTCTTTTTTCCAACGGCGCACGGACACCTTTGATTAGACCGAGCAGAGCACTTTGCGGCGGCAACTCCCTATTAAAGGAGCACACTGCGCTTTCATTAAAGGGGCAACTTAGTCATCATTATCAAATCCCCACATTTACAATTCCCGTCACTTGCTCAGGCTCCGTTTCGACTCACGAACGGTCGGATTGCATTATGCGACGCTCAAAATTTTGTCCACATGGTCCGCAATGAAACAGAAATCACATCCGGTATGGAATGTGCGCAATTATACAGGAAGTTTTCGGATAGCATTTGCGCACATTGTCTAACTGCGGTCTTGAACAGCTGCAGCCAGATGCTTTATACACAGGTCATAGACCACTTCCTTCACAAGATTCTGTGAAGCTCATCAGAGTATCCCAGCGTCCTGTTTGCAGGGTGGGGGGTACGAGCGAACGAGGGCCTTTACTATCTCGTGGACTAATCACTTATTCATTTATTCACGTAATATAAATCAAGCAACCAATCATCTAACGGTGGTTTGCGGTTACCAGCAACAGCACGCGCGCCATGGCGCGCATGCTGTCTGGCGCCAGACGACGGCTAATTTACGTTAGTAATTCTGCATTTCCATTGGTCAATTTACAAAGGGTAATGCATTATGCATGTCTACCATATCGGTAGACAAATGTAAAAAAAACCAAAAACATAAGCGTTCTACACGAGATGGTAAAGGCCCTCGCGGCTTCGCCCCCCCCCCCCCCGCTAGTCTTTTTACGTCTCAGCATCCGGGTTGCGTCACGTGTCCGGGTATAAGCGCGTGGGACTTGACTAAAGGCTAGTTCACGGGTTGAATCACGAGCTAATCAACTTCGTCCCCAGGGTGTCGAGCAGTACGCGCCCACCACTACCTGCTCTCTCACCCTGGTATTGGATCATTTGTATGTGCAAGATATTTGCACACATATGCAAATGAGGAATAGTCTGGTACCTTCATGTGCGTTACATTAATGTTTGTTTTTGTATGCGGTGTCTGGGGTAAAAACAGCATCAATTCGTCGCGCCGTGAGTTATGAAAACACGATTTTTTTTGGAAGTTAAAATGCTACAATCTGGCCCGCCAACATGCAGTATTACATATCACTTTACTATGAGCAAAATGGAAAGAAAAGGAGTATTATTGAGAAGGCGTGGACGTTATAATTGCAATTATCGTGAAAAAAAATGCATGTAGGAAACGCCAACTACACGATATAAATTCTTTATTAGCAAATTGCGGCAACGAATCAGGATACAGGAGGAAAGTTTTCTATCCAGGGCTTACTATTGGAAACAAGGTTGGAAATAAAGAAAGCACTGGGGACGAGGTTGCGCGCTAATGTCTTTTACACACACAATAATTATGCACGTGATGTATTTACTTCGGTACTCTCTCCAGTTGTTAGTAAAACGTCATACACGCGCGCGAACCACTGATTACAAGCGCCCATTGGCTAAAGTTGAGATGACGTCACACGTACGAACCAGATAGTACTTTGTTTGCCATAATGGTAGTACTTTTGTTGCCAGGGGTATAGTTCTTTTGGCCGTGCACAGAAAAATAGCAAAAATAGAAAGTACCATGTGACTCGCTATCGGCCAATCAAGACACAGAATCTGTGGATGAGGTGTTATAAGGTCAGTTATTTTGTTGAACAGGATATGCTGCAGCCTGGTGCTATGACGGATCTGAAGACAGTCCATGGATACAGGTTGACTTCAATGGTACAGTCACCATCACTGGTTTGATCACCCAGGGGCGTGGTGACCAATACAACCAATGGGTGACAGAGTACCAAGTGTCGTACAGCGATGACGCTCAGTCCTGGGATCACGTGACTGATGCGTTTGGCACACAAATAAAGGTAAAGGATTCATTGTTAAAATAGTTTTGTGAATTCTCAAATCTCGACTTCAACTCCGGACATGGCTGCAGAAGACTTGCCCCTTGAATGACGTCGGTTCAACAAGTCCCAAAATATGACCACCAAATACTCATGTAAGAATTCGATATTATAAGGTTTTATTATGATTCAGGAGCAAGAGAGGGACCCGAAGCCGGGGAGAAAGCCGATGTTTGGGAAAACCCTGCTTATCTCGGTTAAAATATCTCAGACCAATCGAAATTTGGGAGGTGAAGCTTGTGTCTTTAATAATAAAATGGAGTAAAACCGTAGCACGGATAATCATGAGTTCTATAGTGATGAAAAAAATCCCAATTTCTTGCTGTGCGGCAATATTTACCATCACAATAAGTAGTCCTCGAATACAATAATGATAATAACTTGGCTCGACAGGGTGCGCTAAACAAGTCAACCATTTTGATTTGTTGCAGTTCGCTGGTAACTCAGACAGAAGCACGTTGGCAACCGCTCGGTTCCCATTGGCAATGCGCACCAGAATCCTGCGCATTCACCCCACTGCATGGCACAAGCATTGCAGCATGAGGTTTGAAGTGATTGGCTGCTATTAATCACATTGAATTAGTCGACAACTGGACAGGAAATCATCCATATCGAAAGGAATCGATTATTGAAACTCATCTTTGTACTGATTTTGTAGTTATAATGCGCCTGGTGAGATTGATGTTGCATAAAACAGTTTGTCTATACTCAGAGATTACACGTAGTTTGATTTTAAAATGTTACTGTATGATAAACTTTTAAAAGTAACAAAAAATGTCAAGTGAAGTCAAGCTTTATCTAACTTTTTAATTAGCATTCATTTATATATATGATAGTTCTCATTGGTAAAGAGCATCGCAATATGGCTGGCTCTAAACCATCCTTTAAACGCCGGAAAAAAGTGTTTAAATCGGCCAATGATGAACGTGGCCACTCACTCAGGACAACAAATTATGGTTTTGTCCCCTTTGTGTTCAGTTTAAAAAAAGAACATAATTTTTGCTATATAATTAAGCAATTTTTTATGTTTTTTGAAAACCATGCATCTTTTGAATGACAAAAAAGCGGCCGACATGACCAGCTTCGTCGCTTTCCACGCGCCGTCTAGTAAGCTTAGTAGCGCCACCTTGCCAGCAAACTCCACGACTATCGTTCTCGTAAATTGGAAGGAGTTGGCCTAATAGGTACATGATACCAACGTACAAATGATCATGTTATAGCTGTTCTTTTCTCCCTGTTTGTTGTAAAAAGTACGGCTGTAATTTGCCTGTAAATAAATGTAAGGGAAAGGGGACTTAATATTTTAAAACTCATAAAACTGTGAGCAAAACTACTCGTTATGTAAGTTCCGAAATTGTAAAAAAAATATGTACTTCAGGATATAACAGATGGTATTGTGCAGTTTTTGTCGTCATAGATGAAGTATTTACCCGGGAAATAAACGTCAAATTTCGAGGAGAACACCGTTTACCCAAATGTCGTTGTTAGTTCGGCTTTCATTAAAAAGGTGTGAGAGAGATGTGGTCCCGAACCGATAAAACAAATGCGACATTTCATAGTTCATTTTAAAGCTAAAGATATTTTGCTCAGCGTTAAGATGGTTATGTAGTTATTACTTATTAGAATTCAATCAAAAAGTAGACTCATGAATGTTCAAAAATATAATTAGCTGGCTTGACAGACTTCGACACTAGATCGGACGCAGAGCGCTGCAAATCTGAAAGCCGCCGCGCGCAGCGCAGAGGTTTTTCTTTGTTGGCAAGTGTTCATGGTGTTTGCCACCAGTACGGGCCGTTATCGCGCATAGTCATTAATCCTTGTGTGTAGGATCCATGACCCAACCCCCTCTGTGCTTCCCCGCCCTTAACTCTTCACATTAAGCCCGATCGACAGGATCTTAAGTTGTTCTCACTTCAGGTAGGTGCACTTTACAGTTGTTGGTGACTTTTATAGCATACAGTTACTAACCAAAGTGGGCTCATATTGAACATAAATGTGTGCATTAAGTTTGCTCGAGTGACTCAATGTCATGTACTTAACAACGAGACACCAAAGACAGCAAGTTGACCACGGCAATCGTCCTGAAATTCTAGCAGCTTTCAGTGCTGAAACAGCTGTAACACTGAAGACTCCGTCTGCCTAATGACATGTTGCTCATGAATACATGTATTGGAATGATTATTACTATTAGCAATAAAGGTCTCCAGAAAACCTTTAAAATTAATTACATGGAGCACCAGGATGCTTAAGTAGATTGCGTTGAAAAAAAACCCAATTACATGAGCCATTTCGCCAAAAGACATTAGTTGTCAACTCTCAACATACCGAACGCAGTTATGTATAGGAATGTGACTTGGTATAACCGTTGACATCTTTCGTTAGAATTCAATCTCCTCTAGTTAAGTGTAAAAGAGAGGAACAACAATGCCAATACAAACTTGAAGTCGACTTCTTCAATATTTGTGTGTATGTTTTCAAGATAAATAGGTCTCAGTAATTATTTTGAAGACCTTCATTTTTTCAAGCAGTGACAATATGCATGCCGGAGCACGGTATGCAGCGCAGCTTTTTCACCGCGGTAATTTACCACGGGCCTGGCCTTAATCATCCGTTTATTGTCGAGTGTGACTTGGTGATCAATAATACTCGTGCCTTTAATTATTGCCAGCGTAGTATACGATCTTTCGCCGTTCGCTGTTCGCAACACAATCTGAAACAGTTTCGAAGTAGGCTACATGTGAGTATTATATGGCTGAACAAACCTAAACGAAACGAAATAAATTTTCCTATTTATCACCCAAGACATTGTCGTCTTGTTTGGTGCCTCGTTCTTTTTGTTGTCTGCGTGGTTCAGAGCGGAGCTGGCTCTAATCTCCCTACCGTGAAATCTTCGGATTTCACGGCTGCTTCACAGTTCAACAGCACCGTCAAATATCGAGTGATTCGGTCAAGCCAACGAGCCTCGTACTTAAGGTGTGCCGCGGCCTGCCTCAAGGAAGAATACTGCAAATACTTCAGTTATACCAAAGATACCAGACGGTGTGAATTGAGCGATGACTCGATCGTGTCAGTCAACAAAGAGAAGTTGAAATACTTCAAAAGAAATGGTAAGACCTTCTTATTGTGGTGCTGTTTCATTTCAAAGCTAATACAACCCACTGAACCTTAAAGGCACATTTACATATAGGGTCATTTGTATTTATCCAAAGAATTATTACAGGATTTTTATCAAAAAGCTTATACATATTTGGATCAAAGATCGTACCGGTTCTAAACACCCTGTGAAATTATTGATTTATTATTATTGGATTGTCAAGAAATGTAGGCGATTTCCAGCGATCAGTCAATTGACAAATCTTTCGAAAATGAAAGAGGTAATAGACGAAATGGTTTTTCGTGATCAAAAGGTTGTGTATGGTTTTCCACTGTTTTCTTATAAAATTGTAATATTCACTGAGCTGAAACTGCAACAGGTTAGGTTTTTAAAAGACTTCGTCTGGTTTTTGAGTGGTGTTATTAATTGGAAACGAATAAATTACATGATGAGCAAATGATCCTTGAGATATTTTTTAAAACTGTAATTGAACTCATTATAGGGTCTAAACCGTCGGAAAAAATCATGTTATTAAAAAGCAAATCTCCGGTGTTTCTCAAGATGATTGTGTACGGAGAGTCCAATTTGCAGGGAACCTATTTTGGTGCTTCTTTGAATGAAGAGGACACACCCTTTGGATTGACAAAGCTCTGGTTGTTCAATGTTGAGCAGGTTGGAAGAGGCACGTGCGTCAAAAACGTTCTGCTTGTGCCATTAAACCGAATAACACTATTCCTCCCTCGTTGAGCGTTCACTTGGCAACTAGACCAATATGTTGGCGTTTTTTTATGGTTGTTTTATACAAAACCTCTCAAAACAATCGAACCTTTACCTCAGGTGACTCTCCTTGCTCCGTGGAGGGACCTCTTGGGATGGAAGATGGTCGCATCCCGGATGAAAGCATCACAGCTTCGTCTGTTTGGCGAAACCGCGCTGATCATGGCCCACTCGAGGCCAGACTTTATAATCAAGGTAGGCTTTTTGGATTTGACATTAAATGTATATTTCCCATGTCATTTTCGAGTTTCACCTCGAAAAACATATTCGCTTTTTTCATTTTAGTTTTTTTCTACTAGTATAAAAGTTGTTCACTTTTGAAATCCACCGGACGTATTATTAAATTATTTCGTCACAAAATGCGAATTAGAATTATTACCTACACTGTAAAAACGTTGGGCATTAAAATGTTGGGTAAAGCTAAATTGTCCAGAAGTTGGTAATTTTTAGTGTAAAGTTGGTCATTTTCCAAAATATTCACCCAACACCAGGTGCTCTAATTTGGTGAAAGGTATTAGATAAAAATTGTAGAAAATTTGACCAGATATTCGTAACTTCCTTAGCCCAACTGAGTTGGGGATTTGTTGTCCTCTCAATTGGGTAACGTAGGGCATTAAAATGTTGGGTAAAGCTAAATTGTCCAGAAGATGGTAATTTTTAGTGTAAACGTTGGTCATTTTCCAAAATATTTACCCAACACCAGGTGCTCTAATTTGGTGAAAGGCATTAGATAAAAATTGTAGAAAATTTGACCAGATATTCGTATTTATACCACCCTAACTGAGTTGGGGATTTTTGTGTCCTCTCAATTGGGTAACGTTGGGCATTAAAATATTGGGTACGGCTAATTGTCCAGAAGTTGGTAATTTTTAGTGTAAACGTTGGTCATTTTTCCAAAATCGTTACACTGTAAAAACGTTAGGCATTTAAACGTTGGGTAAAGCTAAATTGTCTAGAATTTGGTAATCATAGTGTTACAGTACAAGTTGGTCATTTTCCATAATATTTATCCAACACCTAATTTGGTGAAAGGCATTAGACACAAATTGAAGAAAATTTGACCAGATCATCGCAACGTGGGTATTGAAATGTTTGGTAAAGCTATAATGTCCACAAGTTGGTCAATCAGTTTTAGTGTGAGTCGGTTGTCATTTCCTAAACTACTGGTGCTCAATTACTTGGTGAAAGGCACTAGACAACCCAACCCCCATATTGATTATCGGAGGCCAAGTGTACGGAGAAAAAACAAAACCTGTCTTCATTTCAGAATTATCTGCTTATGAAATCCACACTGCGAAAATTCCTGGATCCGCCCCTTGTTGGGTCTGTTGTCCTCTCAGTTGGACATGCCACAGGCATATTATCGATGCCACAATAGTAGTTGGCAACAACATGGTCATCAATTAGTATGGCACAAAGCTCATAAACTGGGCGTAATGTGCTGAATAATACTTTGATAAATTTATGATGCTCGTTTTGACATAATGTGATGAAGGACGTGCGCCCAAGTGATAACTGTGAATTTATATGTGTTTCTTGACAACTATATCACTGTAAAAATGTTGGGTAAACCACTGCTGGGCAATGTAATTTTACCCAACATTGGTTTGAAAATACTTCATTGTGGGTTGATTTGGGTAACAATTTTCCAACTATTGGGAAATATTTGCCCAAGTGTTTAACCTGTTGATATGCTTAACAACACTGGTCTACATACATATCAACTCATTTTGCCCGCCGTTTTTACAGTGATGTATGAAAAATATGTCTTGTTGCACAATGTAAAAATAAGCCTGACCAATTTTCTTGAAACCATAGTTGACAGTTAAATGTGATAATAGACTTTATAAACGGTGGTGAAAATCCAGCGACCACTCTATGAGAACATACAAGACACCAATGTTGTTGAAGTAAAGTTGACCATTAATGGATTGAGTAAATGTTCCATGTGTTGGTCAAATCCAACTTGCCATCTAATTGTGTAAGATAATTTGACCAATAAAATGGAAATTTTTAATTGACCAATTAATTGGGAAAGGCTGTCTGATCATTAGCTGGTAATTTATATTTTACCGATCTTCTGGTCAAAAAGGCCTGCCAATGACAGTTGGTCATTAAGTGACCAAAAGTTGGGAAGTTGATATTTACACCAATTTAGGGCAAGCAGTTGGTCAAAAAATGCCCAATTTCGTTTACAGTGTAAAAGATAATAATTCGGCTTTTGCCGGGGGTGGGGGGGTTCTATTAGTTTGTTCGCAAAATGCAGTGCAACTTTCTGAGGGACACTCGGAATCGGATTAAAGTAGTTGTTTCATCAAAACAAAACTTACAAGTTGAAAGCACGGGGTGAACAAAGTTTCTCATGTCTCAAAATCTGTATATAATTCTAAAAATTAGGATTAATTATACTGCAATTCCCCATAGGAACTTCAAGTCCCGATCCTGATTGTGATACTCCACTTAAAAAAAGATGAATATCATCACATTAGACGTGAATTATACAGGAATCCTGCTCGCGCATCGTCTATTATTTTGGGAGATCACTTTGCACAACAAGGGTCAGTGATGTGCGAGCAGATTCGGAGATTAATTATGCAAAACTGTAACAGGACTGCATCTAGACCTCGAGATTCTGACCACTCAGTGAGCGACTTCGATCGGGTCTTCCGTATTAAAACCGTTGTTGGATTAGAAAAACATGTCAGCCAAATTGACCAATCAATAGCTTAGTCCATATTTCTGATCAAACTGACGTCACAATTTCTAAAGTTGACTCCGATTGGCTGGCGCGTGGGGTCGCATAAAATTTGCATTGCTCAAATATATCACATGTTAGATACGGAAAGGGTTCCGTTGTAGAACGTTTGATACTCAGACTACTCGGTATGGGATGGTCCCGAGTAGTCGACTTCGATTGGTCTAATAATTAAGGTGGACTATAGCGTTGGTTCGAAGATAATGGGACTGTGGTTAAACAACTTCATATTGGAGCCAGATTTACTGCCCTAGCATATTTATGGTGTTGAATAGAATATGCTGCAGCCTGGTGCAATGACGGATCTGATGGCAGTCCATGGATACAGGTTGACTTCAATGGTACAATCACCATCACTGGTTTGATCACCCAGGGGCGCGGAAACTCCGGACAAAACCAGTGGGTGACGGAGTACCGAGTGTCGTACAGTGATGACGCTCAGTCCTGGGATCACGTGACTGATGCGTTTGGCAGACAAATAAAGGTATAGGATTCATTGTTAAAATAGTTTTGTGGTTTTTCAAATCTCGACTTCAACTCCGGATTTGGGGACGTTTTCGAACGATTTCTTCTCGACTTAAAGGACAGCTTTACCAGTAACCAGTGTTGACGTTTTTGGCATCGATGACGGCGATTTTTTTCACTGACATGAAGTTTTGAATTTCTACTTTCGTTATAATTTAACATTGTAATCATATACTGAGCACAATTTCTGAAAAACACAACGTTCGAAAGGCCATGTCTTTCGGGGTGTATGAATTTCACTGCTCTGTTATAAAGTCTAAGAGCGTAATTGGATTAGCCTAATTTGCTTATCAATGGAAGACGCTTTGCCTTCGCAACCATAGGGCTGCTTGAACGACGTCGGCTCAACAAGTCCAAAAATATGACCACCAAATGTTCATGAAGGATTTGGATAATTTAATGCTTCAAAATGATTCAAGAGCCAGAGATTGAGCCGAAGCCGGGGAGAAAGCCGATGTTTCGAAAACCCTGCTTATCTCGGTTAAGATATCTCAGAGCGATCGAAATTAAGGAGGTGAAGCGTGTGTCCTTAATAATAAAATTGAGTAAAACCTTACCACAGCGTTTGATAACTCGGTTCTTGCGATGAAAGATCCCATTTTCTTGCTGTGCAGCATATTTACCGTCACAATATTGTAGTCATCCTGTCAAATAATATAACGATAATAACTTGGCACGCGAGGCTGCGCTAAACAAGTCAACCATTATGATTTTGTTGCAGTTCGCTGGTAACTCGGACAGGAGCACGTTGGTAACCGCACGTTTCCCGTTGGCATTGCGCACCAGAACCCTGCGCATTCACCCCACTGCATGGCACAACCATTGCAGCATGAGGTTGGAAGTGATTGGCTGCTAGTAATCACATTGAATTAGTCGATAACTGGACTGGAAATAATCGATATCGATAGCAATCGATAATTGAAACCCATCTTTATGTTAATTGTGTAGTTACAATACGCCTGGTGAGATTGTTGTTCCATAAAACAGTAGGTCTACTCCGAGCTCTACACGTAGTTTGATTTAAAATGTCACTGTATGATAAACTTTTAAAAGTAACAAAAAATGTCAAGTGAAGTCAACTTTTAATTAGCATTCATTTATATGTATATATGATAGTTCTTATTGGTAAAGAGCATCGCCATATGGCTGGCTCTAAACTCTGAACACCGGAGAAAAGTGTATATCAAACCGGCCAATGATGAACGTGGCCACTCACTCAGGACAACAAATTATGGTTTTGTCCCCTTTGTGTTCAGTTTAAAAAAAGAACATAATTTGTTATTATAATAAAGAATTTTTTTTTTTTTGAAAACCATCAAATAAGCGGCCGACATGACCAGCTTCACTGCTTTCCACGCGCCGTCAAGTAAGCCTAGTAGCGCCACCTTGCCCGCAAACTCCACGACTAACGTTCTCGTAAATTGGAAGCGGTTGGCCTTAGGTGCAAGGTACCAACGTACAATGATCATGTTATAGCTGTTCTTTTCTCCCTGTTTGTTGTTAAAAGTACGGCTGTAAATTGCCTGTAAATAAATGCAAGGGCGGATCCAGATCACAATTTTTTGGGGGGCCCAAAAAAATTTTGGTCCTCCAAAAAAATTGGTCCAAAAAATTACGGCGTGGGGTTCGGGGCCCGCTTAAGGGCCCCAAAAAAATTTTGGATTCTAGATGCTCTGTGGTGCGATCTGAGGCAATTTCTGACCACTTTAACCAATGTTTTTTTGAGAAAAAGATGGTAGTGTACTCATTGCCTGCCTTTTTTGCGATGTCACATAAAAAAAAATAATAATTGGTTTCGGGTTTTTTGGGGGGGAATGGCCCCTTGCCCCGGATCCGCCCTTGAATAAATGTAAGGCCAAAAAGAAAAGTCTCTGGTTTCTGGTATGCGCGCGCGTCGCCGTAGCAATGCGCGTCGGCAAAATAAAAAAGTTTTTTTTTTTCAATGAAAGATGATGTTTCAAAACTGCCAAACTCACTGGTTGGACTGGAATCCTGCTGCTGCACAATAACGTGTTTTTAGATTAGGTTATGGTCGAGAATAAGCTTTATGTGGCCTCTCGATACCGGATCGGACGCAGAGCCCTGCGAATCTGAAAGCCGCCGCGCGCAGCGCAGAGGTTTCCCTTTGTTGACAAGTATTCATGGTATTTGCCACCAGTACGGGCCGTTATCGCGCATAGTCGTTAATCCTTGTGTGTAGGATCCGTGACCATACCCTTACAGGTAGCAGACCAGTAAATAAACTTCCATTGACCCCAATGGTAAATGCTCCCACTTCAAAAATTCGGGAAAAATACTCACAACTCTCCAAGGTGTTCGAGACACACATCAAATTAAAGCTTATTTCATCATCTTTCATTTTCTTTTCAATTTTTGGGGGGTCAACTGATGAATTTTAGGAGAAATTTCCATCTGAAGATGATCACCCCTGAAAATAGTCCTGAAGCCCATTCGCCATTTTGAAAAACGATGCCTACACTCCATTGCAAAGTAGAGCGCTTTTAGGGTCCAAATTACATCCAAATTACACAGAACTGCAAGCTCCAAGTCCTGTACACGGTTTCAACCCATATTTTTTACAAACCCTCAAGTTCATGGCCCACAGCATGCTCAAATACCGAAGATTTGCAAATCGTGATTTGGCCGGCGCAGGCAATTTCGGACCGATTTACTGGTCTGCACCCTATAGAGAAGCGAGGTTTTGAAAAATTTCTCCAAACCACTTGTACGGCACGAGGAAGGATGGATGAATCATATTTCATCAAAAAATTGCGAGAAAAAAAATCTCTGACTGCGATTTCTGGCCTGAAAACAAGCCCTCTGTTTGCGGCTGCCTTACTGTAGGGCGCCCCCAACGGGCGTGTATTGAGTTTTTGCTCCTTCCGACCCCAAATTACCTCCCCCCCCCCCTTGTTTGCTCGAAATTGCTGTGATCGGAGGACGGTCCATCGGCCGTATTCAGATTTTGGGCGCATTTGTTGCGGAACCGCCATTGGTGACCCCTTTTGAAATGCTGCCCCCCTCCCCCAGGTTCCGCCCCCATAAAAAAAAAACACTCCGCAAACATTTGAAAACAAACGGTGGAAGGCGCCATTTTGAAACTACAGGTAGCAGACCAGTAAATAAACTTCCATTGACCCCATTGGTAAATGCTCCCACTTCAAAAATTCGGGAAAAATACTCACAACTCTCTAAGGTGTTCGGGACACACATCAATTTAAAGCTTATTTCATCATCTTTCATTTTCTTCTCAATTTTCGGGGGGTCAACTGATGACTTTTAGGAGAAATTTCCATCTGAAGATGATCACCCCTGAAAAAAGTCCTGAAGCCCATCGCCATTTTGAAAAACGATGCCTACACTCCATTGCAAAGTAGAGCGCTTTTAGGGTCCAAATTACATCAAAATTACACAGAACTGCAAGCTCCAAGTCCTGCACACGGTTTCCACCCATATTTTTTACAAACCCTCAAGTTCATGGCCCACAGCATGCTCAAATACCGAAGATTTTGAGGGCATGCAAATCGTGATTTGGCCGGCGCAGGCAATTTCGGACCGATTTACTGGTCGGCACCCCTCTGTGCTTCCCCGCCCTAAACTCTTAACATTAGGCCCGATCGACAGGATCTTAAGTTGTTCTCAAACACTTCAGGCGATCTATTGCAATATGAGATGGGTACAAGTTGAGGCCACGAAAACATGACGAAGTTAGTGAAATATAGTTGGGCCTTTTGGAGAGAAAGCTGGTATGTCATCAGGATGCATGCATTGTGCCCGTTGTGATATTTCTCATGTTGTAGCAGTTGTTTGTGGTTTGTCTATCCATCAGCCTTTTCAAAATCCATCAGCATTTTGTATTATTTTATGGCGGACATCGACACAATATGCGGGCGGGTTTTTTTTCCAGAGGGTTAATGTGGGTAAATTCGAAAGAGTTAACTACTCCAAATTATGTGCACTTATACATTCCCGTCAAAGGAATAATCTAGCGATAGAGGGCATGCTTTTCTTCGATGGATGACTTCTGGATCTGATAAGTCACGATTGTTCCTCCTTGACAAGATTGTGTGAATTGCTTCAGCGCTGAAGGCGCGCAGCTAGAATTAAATGCCTTATCCGCTCCGTTCACAAGTACCCCCTCATCGGCAAAGAGAGTACAGTTGGGGGTGACCGACTGACGCCATCTTGCCTGACTGCAATTATTTTGCTGCGAAGCGTGACCCCTGCGTGTTTTTATAATATAACTCTATGGTGTTCATAGAATCCCCTGGTACGTCACACACAAGGAACGGTGCGCGTCAACCAGTGAAATGCCCCGCCGATGGGACGTCGTTGCTAGGTAAAAGGGCGCCTTCTTTTGGTAGCGCACGGAGCTCATTATCAATCTTCGCTCGTACCCCCCGCCCTGCAAACAGGACGCTGGGATACTCTGATGAGCTTCACAGAATCTTGTGAAGGAAGTGACCTATGACCTATGTATAAAGCATCTGGCTGCAGCTAGCCGTTCAAGACTATGGTTAGACAATGTGCGCAAATTCTATCCGAAAACTTCCCATAGAATTGCGCACATTCCATACCGGATGTGATTTCTGTTTCATTGCGGACCATGTGGACACATTTTGAGCGTCACATATGCAATCCGACCGTTCGTGATTCGAAACGGAGCCTGAGCGAGTGACGGGAATTGTGAATTTATAACACAGATAAGTTTTACAAAATTTCCTACATTATTACTCTTTTCAACGAGAGAAAAACATCTCTAAACTGGAATAAAAGAGTTATGAATCAGTCCGAACGGCCGTTTCAAACCTTGCAGAGTCATGACCTTGATGACGCGCAGGTCACTTGTCCCGCAAAATCCAACCAATCAGAGCGTGAATTCATCAGAGTATCCCAGCGTCCTGTTTGCAGGGTGGGGGGTACGAGCGAAATTATCAATCGAACAAACGGAGTGACGTACTGGCTTGGGTGCTATCTCGTTGTCACATTGCCAATTAAAACGTCGAAACGTACCATTGAATTTTGGCCAAAGTACCGTTAATACATCATTGAAATAGTTTAACCCACTTTTCTGGGGATCCGAATTAGAAAATAAACAACACGTTTTGCAGGGAATGAAGGAAGTAGGTTCTTGTTTTCCAGACTGGGACCGATCGAGTGCAGAAAAAAAAACATGCAAAACAAAACCAGGCCAACTTTACTCGCTGCTGGTAGTAGCCCGAACATAATCACTCCGAGGCTTTTAAATTTTCACAGTGTTTAGAGGTATCTTAGAAAATATCTGGCAGGATAGCTGAAATATCAGCAATTTACATATAGTCGGGGGTCTTAGGGATATTTTGGTTCACATTCTTCCAAAAGCACCAAATTTGGCACAGATGTCGTCCATACCATACTATTTTGATTTTTGACGGGCGCCAAGACGGGCGCCCCGCGGGGCCGCCATATTGGCAAAATCCAATATGGCCGCCAATCGGGTCCGAGATCAATTGAACTAAATGAGCTAGAATCATAAGTAATACCACTTTTCAGGTATTTTCGGGGTCGAGCAATCTGAATCTGATGTTATTTTAACGATTTGAGGCAAAACAGATGCCCCAAGGGACCGCCATATTGGCAAAATCCAAAATGGCCGCCACATATATCACAGTTAAGAAAATAACGAGCTAAAATCTTAAATAAAACCACCTTTTATGGCTTTTCGGGATCACAGAATCTAAATATGATGTCATTTTAATGATTCGAGGCAAGGCAGATGCTCTAGGAGCCACCCAGGTTGGAGGTACTCGCAGTTAAAACAATACAACAGGGTTTTTTTTTGGGGGGGGGTCCAAATGTCTGATTCTGATGTTATTTTAATTATTTGATGTCAAGTTTACCACTCGAGATCATTCCGGTCAAACCTGGTGTTTCTGGTGCGTCATTCCATAAAAAAACCTTTTTCCATTAGCTGCACATGTCGGACAGTTTGGCATTTCTACGCATACCACAGAAACAATCTTAGTTTGGAGCGAGAAAATTGTCCTAAGTTATTGTAAGGATGTATAGGCGCGTGTGGTGTGTGCCCGCCATGCTGAGGATGGGTGGAGCTATCAACCAACGGTCGTTTCATTGTTTTCACCACCCAAGATGTTGATTACAGATAACCAAGGCTCAGGGCAACCTCTCACTTGGTGAGTTCCAGTGATATGCCCAAACCGTAAATATCCATTTCTCGCATGAGAACCCTGCAGTGAGGCAGACTCATCAAGCTTGACTTCTTCGACACATCATAACAAGTTTGCAGATGGTGACATCCTCACCTGGTTGGGATACAATTAACTCAGTGCTAGCAAACGAGTCGGCCAAGCCCCATGCCAAAATCGGGATCTACGCCCTATACCTAGACAAGGCTGCATCCACATCTTATGGGTGCACCGGAGTAACTTGATATGCGACCCACTGAGCCAGTGAAGGATTGAGATTCGAGTCACTGCGATCACTTTCGAGATCATTTCAAGCTTATTTTGGAGATCCTTGGCCTATTGGAGATCTGGGTGGGCTTCAGAAGTGGTGAAAGTACAGTAACATACTAGTCCAAAGCATCTACTCCGATCTCGGTCTGACAAGTCCTTGGCACCACACTTCTTCCAAAGCCTAACATGGTGCGACACAACTTGCTTCGCCATTTCATGCAGAGCACAAGGGGTGTGGTGCAACTGTAGGTATCAAAGGGGCCAGACATCGCTTCTTCACTACTGGAAGCAGCTTGTCGGAAGCATCCCAGCTACCTGCCGTGCTGTTTGAACATGTAAAGCACAGAGTTGCTGACTCGAGTCATGTGACTTGGACTCGAGTCAGACTCGAGTCGCTATTTTTGTGACTTGTGACTTGACTTGTAAATAGCAGCTTTGACTTGTGACTTGACTTGGACTTGCAAATAATGACTTGTGACTTGACTTGGGATTGCAAAAAATGACTTGTTACCAACCCAACCAAGTCAGACGCTACTTGAGCGACCCAATACACTTTAATTAAGCTATTATACTTTTACTTAGCTTTTTCATTCCAGAAAATAGACCTCTGTGACTGAATCCAGTAAAATGAATAGTTCCCACTAGTTTCAAAAGTTAAAGACTGTTACAACAAACTACAGTTTTCAATGACCAATTGTCTCTTGCTTAATGTATTGGTTGAACAAACTTTGAAAGGAACCTTTCATAAAAAGAAAGCAGGCCTTTGTCAATTGCGTGTAAAATACCGGATAGCCTAACCCATTGGTAGGCGTTTAGTATACATAAAAAATTAACAATAAAGTGTTAGTATATACTACATGTAATCGAGTGAGATAGTCTTTTTCACAGTCATCTCAACATTTATTTCTACAATGTAAAGTAAATTTATTAAAGTATACAAAGGGCTAATATCCGACAGATATGTGATAAACTACAAGAATAGTAATTGCAACCAATGAAAAAGTGGAATTAAGGAGGTATGTTCAAAATAACTCGTAAGTTCACGCCAGGTTAATTCTTTTAGCTTATTACAGCTGGACAAAATAATGTGCAACTTGACGTGTTCTTGGACAAAGATACTCGTGACTTGACTTGTTTTTAGACCAAATGACTTGTGACTTGACTTGTGACTGGACCTAATGACTTGTGACTTGACTTGGACTTGCAAACAATGACTTGTGACTTGACTTGGACTTGCAAAAAATGACTTGCTACCACCTCTGGTAAAGCAACCGTTACTACAGGCCACCTCGGTCCAGCAGGAAATTTCTGACTTCATCGTGTGGGGCTGGCACAAAGATGGTACCAGTACATGGCAATCACTATTTGCATCGCTGCTAACGTAGAGGGCGAATGATTTTATATCAGTCGCGATTCTGGCGGGACCGCAGCTGGGTGTCCTATAGATCTGTCTCCGGGTCATATACGAAACACATGGAAAGGGGCATCAGGGTTTTCAGTTTACGGACACTATACGTTGGTGAGGTTCTCTTTTCACAATATCATTCCACATCCCTGAGTTCGTGGATTTGAAGGTATGGTTTGGATTGGCCTCATTTTAAGGATGCCGGTCGTGCGATATCTACTTTAATTAGCGCCATCATAGTCAAATGGCGCACAGGGAAACCCTGGAACGAAGAGCTATGGCGGTAGGCTCATTTTAGTCAGATGTAGGCCTTTGTTTGGCAAAGGTTAAGTGTTTAAAAGTTGGACAGGGTGAGCGCAAGCATAGTTGTAAGCAGAAAATATTGTAATGGCTGTCGAAAGACGTCTCTGTCAAGTCGATCGGGAGTGGGCATTGCAAACCAACGTGTGAGCTGGCGGGCCACGCTCGAGCGGGCATGGTATATAGGCCCTGGTTGTCAATCAGCCTATCCGGGTTTTAGCCTTTCGTTCCCCATCCTTTCTTTGAACAAAGGTGGGGCTCAAGTTTTTGTTTTCATAGAAACCTGTAAATGCCATGCATGGCGTACAGCGTATAGTGCAGAGCGATTCGTGAGCATTGAGTCGTTAAGAATAGGCGTGCTTCGGTAGTGGACAGGTAGCCTATACAGTTTGAAATAAGACAGTTCTACTCCTTGGGCGTCCATGATGAGCGAAGCATACGATATTGTAGAGGTGAGCCGACCCACTATTTGATGTACATTACTACAGATCTTTTAAAGGGCATTTGAAGGAGTTTAGTGATGATTAAAGTAAAGCAATGGTTAAATTAAATAATTATGGAAATCATAGTAGGTTCTCTAGGATGCAGTTCTTGGGGAAAAACACAAAGTGTTCACGAAGTGTTTTATAACGATATTTATGTTATGAATACATATATAACGACAATGGCAAAAATAAATATAACGACAGTCATATTAACAAAAAGAACACACATTAGTAATAAAATGAAGACATACACATGTTAATTGGTGTATGGATATCTATCTCCCTTTCAGTTAGTAACTAGATGAGTTCTGATTTGACACCTTTTCCAGGAAAGCGAGGAGGCGTACGGTGCAGCAGGGGAGCCATGCTCAAAGATCTTTCGTGGCCTCTGCTCGAGATACAAAATCTCTGCCCGATGTTTTGAGTGTTTAGTAGAGGACGGTTGGGACGACCCGAGTCAGTTCAAAGATATGAGTTCTAGTTGGAAAGATCATGTTTTAGCGCTAGCTCCAAATGGAGGTCAGAAGCGTAACATCGAGATGATGTTGGAAAGGGTTGATGCTGGGCCACTTGATGCGGCAGTACCCAAGGTCAAGAAAATAAAGATCACCTCTGTGGACGTAGCACAGCCCCCGCCTGAAGCTGGGATTGCATCAGCGGCGAGCAGTGAACCGGACCCGATTTCATCGGCTCCAACGACATCTCAGGTAACCACACGCATTTCACGAATGTAGCGTCATAATTTTCAAAGTTCAATAGATATTCATAATATTTGATGGACTGCGCATCAGGGTCCATATAGATTTAGTCTTGATTCTGGGGCAGTTTCGGTAGAGGAGAGCCTTGAATTGTGCATACAATAATATTATTAAATGGTGAGAGCAGTAATATTAGCCATACTTTCCATCATCATATTGGTAGTGGCAGTTGGGATAATAGGCTAGCATATACTGATAATCATGGTTATATTAATGTTAATGGACAGTAATAAGGCAAAATGTTTACATATGAAAAAAAAAAGAAAAAAAAGGCTTGTGGGCATAGCAGTAAGGTATAATTTATTGTAAAATAAAGCGTGTATATGCGCCATATATAGAAAGCTTTCCGAATCGGAAATGGAACACAATTATTTTTCATAGCCCAGAGCATTAAGTATTATAAGAGATATTCCATAAGTGTCGGTGTGGATAGGAGTGTATGCATGGGTCGTCCTGTTCGAATTTTATGAGGTCTAAAAATACATTGTAGAGCGGGACACAAGTAATTTCAAGGAAAGGTTTGGGTGCAAGGCGTGGTTTGCCAGGGTTTGTCATGGTTGAATAGTTCGGAGTGTGTTTAAATAGTGCAAGACTCAGTAGAAAAGCCATACAAAGTCCAAATGAACTAAGATTAAAGGCCAATTCGAGAACAAAAAGAGTGTTCCATGAGTCTGGGAGTCGTTTAAAGAGCAGATTAAACGACTGGGGATACCTGAAGAGCGGTAAAAGGGCTCCGGGTTGTCAAAAACGAACCAAGCTACCAGAAAAACCTGAAGAGCGGTAAAAGGGCTCCAGGGTGTCCAGAGAGCAAACCAAACTATCAGAATATTCGGAGAGCGTAAAAGGGCTCCAGGTTGTCAACAAATGAAGGAAAAAGAAAGAGAAAAAGAAGAAGAAAAAAAAAAAATAAAAAAATAATAATAATAATCATAATAAAATAAAATAAAATAAATAAATACCAGAAAAACTTGAAGAGCAGTAAAAGGGCTCCAGGTTGTCCAGAGAGCAAACTAACCTATCAGAATAATCGAGGAGCGGTAAAAGGGCTCCGGTTGTCTAAATAGCAGACCAAACGACTAGAAAATCCTGAAGAGCGGTAAAAGGGCTCCAGGTAGTCTGAAAATAAACCAAGCTACCAGAAAACCAGAAGAGCGGTAAAAGGGCTCCAGGTTGTCTAAAAACGAACTAAGCTACCAGGAAAACCTGCAGAGCGGTAAAAGGGCTCCAGGCTGTCTAAAAACAACCAAAACGACCAGAGGCTGAAGTAGGTAAGAGTGCACCAGGTGGACAAAAAACACACCAAGCTACCAGGAAACTTGAAGAGCGGTAAAAGGGCTCCGAGTTGTCAGGTTTACTAAAAAAAAAAAAAAAAAAAAAACAACAACAACAACAACAACAATTACAGACCGAAATATCCGTAACGGAGCTTGAAGAGCGTGAAAGTTAAAGGCTCAGGGCTTGTAAGGAGCAAGTTTGGCTGAAAAGTAAGATCACACGTTGAAGCCTGGTGATGACGCATCTGAGGAGCCTGCGGAGCGGGAAATAGGCTCAAGGCTGTGCAAAAAACAACAAACGGGGGACGCTCAAAGTCGTCCAAGGAAAAACTATATTTCAGTTTAGCATATAATTTGGAGTTTGGTTGGGGTAACACGGGCAGGTACGACCGGAGAGCGTTTAAAGGGCTAAAAGTCGTCTATTTGCTATTATTTGGGTAATCATCACATGAGGTGTGAAGCTATTAAAGTTGCGTGCACCATGAGGCTTAACAATATTGGTTAGTAAGTGATGAATAGATCCGGATCTTATTTCAAGACGGTGGATAAGTGGAGAGTCCTAAGGAGTGTGAGCGCCGCAAAGTTGGCCAGGGCAGAGCATTGACGGAGTCGAAGTTTGGTCAAGAGAAAGGGAACGTGAAGAACGTTTAAACAGGCTCCAGGTGGTTAAATCGCAGGCGTTTGAAATGACATATATATATATATATACATATATGATGTAAATACATTTGTGGGGGGAAGAAAAAAAAAAAAAAAAAAAAAAAAAATGTTGACTTTGTAAATGTAATCGACTCGAGGCTGTTTAAAACGCAAAAGTTATTTGGAAAGTCTAGAGACCACAGTTCGAAGGTGAAACGCTGTGAGGCTCAGGTTCCCCAGGCACGGCCATATTTTAAGCCGAGTTTATTTGTAAAGCGAAACCCCAGAAACTAGAGGTTTCCCCCCCCCCCCGTTTTGAATGGTTTAGAAGACTTGAGGGGTTTAATTAGCGACTTCGGATTGCGGTGGTCGGGGCTAGCAAAGGGAAAACGAGTACACAAGAGAAGGGTTAAGACATGCGAACCAAGGGAGCAGGCAACTCCCCCCGAAAGAAAACATTTATAATAATAAAAAAAAAAAAAAAAAAAAAAAAAAAAAAGAAAAAAAAAAAAGAGGAAGTTAGAAAGAAAAGAACAAGGAAAAAATAAATATACAACAAAAAAGCAGTAATAAATGAGGAGGGAGTGATTACAGTTCGTTTGGCAATTGTGATTCAGGCCAAGTCGGCTCTGGAGGTGCACAGACCAAGGCGACTAGAGCTACTGAAAGCCTGTACTGAGACGGGATACGATAGCAACGTAGCCTACGTCATGTCTTTGCTTCGGAAGTACGTCGAGGAATTTGGGCCACTCACGGCAGAAGACGTGAAGGAGAAGCAGCTCTACGTAAATCTCCTGGCGGAATGTACGAAGCACGTTGAGGCAAAGACTGAGGGGGTCGCTATGTATATTTACAAATCCATAACAGGGGAGGATTCCGACAAGCGGCTTCGCTTCGCCCGAAAGCACCTGGGCTTAAATGCGCCGCCGTCGGAGGTGAATAGAGGCAAAGCAAAGGCACAGGGTGGACCTCAGGGTTTCCCCCGTCAAGGTTTTCGCCCCAGATGGGCCTTTGGTGGTCAGCAGCCGCGTCAATCCTTCCCAATGGGTTCACGTGGCGCAAGATCTCGGGGCCCATGTTTTCGGTGCCAAAAGAGAGGCCATCTTGCTAGAGAATGCAGAGAAATAATGTAGAAGCAGTATGGGAGTTTGTGAGTTTAGCGGTAGCTAGAGGTATTGACAGGTACTTATAATTATATACGTTAATTAATGAAAGTATGGCGACAAGTCACAAAGCCTGGTTCAGACTATCGCATTGAGCTGGAGTTTTAGGAAATATTGGTTAGAGATGCTTCGGATTCAGAAAGTGTCATTACGGTGTAGTTTAAGACAAGGTTTTGATGGCATAAATGAAAAGGGGGAAAGGGAGAAAAATAAATAAATATAAAGAATAAAACAAAAAGATAAATAAAGAAAGAAAGAGGTAAAAGAAAAAGAAGAAGAAGAAGAAGAAAAACTAGGACAGGAAGAAGAAGAAGGAAAATAAAGAGCATACCTTCATTGAGTTTTATCGAGTTTGCGGTCTCCCTTTGTATCGCATTTTGTTGTGCATTTATTTACAGGCGTACAGAAAATACATGGGCATCTTAAGCACGCATACGTGGGAGCGTTCGTCAGCTCAAGATTTCGATCCGAACAAGGCACAGGCTATGAGACGAAGCATGGGTGATTACTCTTGGGTTGATATGTACGGCAAACCAGCCGACGCGCCAGACGGGTCGGCTCCGGATCCCGCAGATGTTTTGGCTGGGATTCGTCAACCAGATTTTAAGGCTCTCCGTTTCAGGGATCCCGCTTTGTTTGTTGCGGGTGGCTTGAACGACAGTGCGGATGCTTGGGAGGATGTTCTGGCGGAATGCCCTAGTACGGGACGCCTAGTTCGACAGTGGCTTAAACATGGAGTTGATTTATTTGAATTTTTCCAACACTACCAAGGGGAATACAGGGGAAGGTCTTTTGACTCAGATATCCCTCCACCGATGTATTTCGCGAACGCGCCAAACTACAGGCAGTTCGTGAACTTTATTAACGAGACCATTACTAAGCGACTCATAGAAGGGTCAGTGGAACTCGTAGGGCCGGTTGATCAGGTTCCTCCTCCCAGATGCGTTAATGCTTTGTCAATAGAACCAAAGAAGCCCAGGCTGGTACTGTCAATGAAGGGTCCAAACTTATGGTGTAAAGATACTCCGTTCAATCTTGTTCCCCTGGGAGACATTGCTAAGTCGATTGACAGGAATGGGCATTTTTCAGGAACGGACGATGCGCAGGGGTATAAGCAGGTCAAGTTGTCTCAAAGGTCCAAGACTTTCTGTGGCTTCGAATGGGCCGGTTTTTATTTTATGGATACGACGTTGCCATTTGGGTTTAAGAATAGTGCTTACATTTATACCACTGTTGGGTTTTGTCTTTCAACGTGGTTGAAAAACAGAGGCATCCACACCGAAATATGGATCGATGACCGGTTCATTGGACAGAGTAGCAGCGTAGCTGGGCAGGTTACGGACTAACTTATGAGGTTTACCCCTTTAATTGGTTACAGGGTGTCGCCACGCTGGAGACGGCTTACATGAAAGCATCGAGGGCGTTATATGCAGTCTGCTATATGCAAATGCAGTTGGGGTATTTTGTGAATCTCAGCAAAAGCCAACTTCAGCCGTCCTCAAACATGATTCACCTGGGTCTGGGGATTTGCTCAAAATCCATGTCCTTTTGGATACCCGAAAAGAAAAAGATATCCTTTGCCGAAGTGAGGGAGGGAGTTTTGGCCGATAACGCTGCACTACTGAAGACGATGCAGCGTTTTGTTGGCAAGTGCCAAAGCTTTGTTTTGGTTTTCCCGGCGGCTTCATTGTATATCAGGGAGTGCTGCTCATTTATGCATCAGCTTGATGACGTCACCCCGCTCGTCCTCACAGAGTCAGTCAGGAAAGAAATACTGTTTTGGCGGTTTGTGGATTCCTTCTCAGAGCCCATTCCTTGGAGACAAGAGCGGCATTTGAATTTGCGTCTCAGTTCAGACGCATCCGGCTACAGATGGGGAGGCGTGTTGATGCAACACACAGGCAACGTCGCCTTTGGGGATTATTGGTCACCTGAGATACAGGGCATAGTTGACATATGCTACAAGGAGGCCCTTGCTTTGTACTTTGTTTTATTGTCAGTCATGGATCGCCTGTGGGATCGGAGAGTCAAGGTTCAAGTTGATTCCCAAGGTTTATATCAGGCGTGGACCGGTTTGAAGGCAAGGTCTTTGGCGCTGGCACAAGTCCTAAAGCTCATATTTGCTTTGACCCTGGAGGCGAATTTCGCGTTGCAGCTCGAATGGGTATCTTCAATTGACAACATAGCTGACGCTCCGTCAAGAGAGATTTCCTTTGCCGATGCCAGGTTGCCAGCGTCCCTGTGGCTTTTTCTCCAGAGGGAGCTCGTGGGGAATACAGGTTTTACATTCGATCTTATGGCCTTACCCTCCAATGTGCCCAGGGGTTATGATGGAAAGTCACTCAAGTTCTTTTCTAGATACCCAGTCCCTGGTTCAGCAGGCGTTAATGTGTTCGCACAAGAGTGTCCCCGCGGAGAGCAGTTGTATGCTTTTCCTCCCTTTGTTTTGATTCCGTCTCTCATCAGGCTTTTCTGTGAATGGGGAAACGTTACAGTGTGTATGGTGGTACCGAAACATTCTCATCCGAGGTCTTGGTGGCCTAAGTTGAGGTCTTTTGCAAAGCAGTCAGTGCGTTTGGCTGAGCGGGGGCAGGTCGGGGTTCTTGAGTATCCTTCAAAGAGCGGATATGTGAAAGCCTCCAGCGGCCTTCCCTTTGAGTTGTGGGCGTTCAGGTGTTTCTTCCCCGGCGATAACAGCATGATTAGAGAAGTGAACCCCATAAAGCAGCAATCAGTTCTTCTCGTTGCGGACTCAATGTTCAGGGGACTTCGTGGTTTTGGGTGGCCTTCATCTTTGGAGGTCAATGAAAAGGTAGAAGGAGGTGCAAAGATGGAGGTTTTGTGCCGGACCTTAGCTTCGTGTTGTCGAGACCAGGTTCCAAGTGTGGCAGTTTTGCACGGGGGTATTAATGACTTTAGCAGACTGAACGCGTGCGCACCCGGGGTGGTCGAGCTACTGAGGGTATTTGAGATAGCTTCCCGAAGGTTAAGGACCCAATATCCAGAGTGCGAGTTTGTGCTGTCATCGGTATGCCCAACACGTTTGGATTCTGTCAACCGATCGGTGGCGGTTGTTAATGTCGAGTTGAGGAGACAATGCGAAGCGGCGGGTTGGCATTTTCTGTCCAACGACTATGTCACACAACAAGACTTGGCGGATGATGTTCACCTGACGGTCTGGGGCAAGCTAAAGCTGCACCGAAAGCTACAAATGCTGCTGAGGGCAGTTTTAAGCCGTCGTTTGGGTGTGGAGATACCGATCAAAGGTTAGCAGCTAGAGGAGGAGATTAGATCGCACTGCAGTGTGAGTTTGGTAACCGGTTTCCCTTTGCTTTCTGTTAAAGCTTATCCATATGACAGCGAGGCTGCGGGGATTGGATGAACGTCTGGATGGATTACCTTATAGCAAGCAGAAAAGGAGTTTGGTGAGGGGTCTTGAAGTTTTTCTAAGTGAAAATCATGGCTCCGGTTACTGCACTGAAGGGGCGGATTTGGATACAACAACACCGAAGGACGTGGTGGCGTTTTTGATTGATAGAGAGGCCAGGGGCAGAACCCAAGTCCATAGGCTCGGCTGTACGAATTTTGGGAAGCACGGGATTTTCGATTGTGGATGCCAGCGGTGTCTTGCGGCGGGAACCGTAGACTCCTACGTGGGGCAGCTCAGAGCATATTTCAATTCAGTAGGTAGAACTCAACCTTGGCGACAAGACGGATCCTGGGGTAATCCTTGCTTCTCTTTTCGAGTCCGTAAGTATGTCAAGGCTATCCGACTAGAGCAGGCACAGGCGCATGTCACACCACATCAAGCTATTCCTATATTCTCCGACAAAATAAGGTGGTTAGCCGGCGAGATCAGGAGGCGCATAACAGATTTGGACAGCAGCAGAAACCGCTTTATCCAGCGTTACATTTTCTACCGGGATCTGGCCTTTTTTCTTTGTTTGTGGTGGGCTGGCGACCGAGCGGCCGACCTCGGCCGTTGTAAAACTTGCGAAGTTACCAAAGTTGATGGGAAGGACCTGCTTTTCAACCACACGATTGGCAAGACCATCCGACAGAATAGTTCATCGCTCATAATAATTCCAAAATTAGATGAGGTAGAGATGGACCCTGCAAGGGCAGTCGAAGAAATGGTCGATTTGGCGATGGGATCGGGTGTCGATTTGTCAGACGGGTATCTTTTTCGGCCCACCTCCCCGGACCGGACGTCGTTGGCAAACAAGCCTTTCGCCGGAAGCAACCCAAACAATCGTCAAAAACTCTACTTCACGGCTTCCAATGACGCAAGCGACATTAATCTTCGAGCACACGGGAATAGGGCTGGGGTCGCAGCCACTCTGCGGATCCTTGGAGCGACAGAACAACAGGTCATGGACCATTGTAAATGGGCGACGCAGAAGACCTTCAAACACTACACCGAGGTTGAGAAGGTCTCAAGGATGCAAGGAACAGTGCAAATGCTACGGGAGGCGGTGGCAGGGAACGACACAGACATTCCTGCCGCTGATCTGGCGGGTAGTTTTTACCGGGTCTTAAATTCAAATTTCAGGGCTGAGAGGGCGTTCCCGGGTTTGAAGCCATAATACAGTGATACGATAGCTGCAAAAAGGGTTTTCTAACAAAGCATTTGTCTTGATCTGACGTATGTTTCAATCGGCTTGTAAATACAGATGTACAAAGTTAGCAGTGAAAAGGTTCAATGGCAAACGAATAATAATATTACTGGCGTTTTAGAACGGGTGATATTAATAAAACGTTGTGCTCCACGCATTTGGATGTATCAAACCTTTACTTTATTTTTGGTAAGGGATGGGTGAGATATGGGGTAGTTATGGGGTGATTTTCAAGAGGGGTTTCTGGTGGTAAGTACCGGGAGCTCGAAGAGAAAATCGCTTACACCCATACCTAAGACATCAATGTAGAATCTTGAGCGCTATGCGATGGTAGCGATGCAAATAGTTTACTATTTTGGGCTTGTTGAACCGACGTCATTTAAGGGGCAAGTCTTCTGCAGCCATGTCCGGAGTTGAAGTCGAGATTTGAGAATTCACAAAACTATTTTAACAATGAATCCTTTACCTTTATTTGTGTGCCAAACGCATCAGTCACGTGATCCCAGGACTGAGCGTCATCGCTGTACGACACTTGGTACTCTGTCACCCATTGGTTGTATTGGTCACCACGCCCCTGGGTGATCAAACCAGTGATGGTGACTGTACCATTGAAGTCAACCTGTATCCATGGACTGTCTTCAGATCCGTCATAGCACCAGGCTGCAGCAAATCCTGTTCAACAAAATAACTGACTTTATAACACCTCATCCACAGATTCTGTGTCTTGACTGGCCGAGAGCGAGTCACATGGTACTTTCTATTTTTGCTATTTTTCTGTGCACGGCCAAAAGTACTTTACCCGTGGCAACCAAAGTACTACCATAATGGCAACCAAAGTACTATCCGGTTCGTAAGTGTGACGTCATCTCAACTTAACCATGCGTACTTGTACTTCACATTGTGAGCATAGCACGAACGGAACCGTTGTCATATAAAAATCGGACTCGTATGAAAATCGGACTCTTTTTCCCTTTTATTGGTTAAACCCTCTCATGTGACCGGCCCCTCTCTAAGTTATCTATGCGTGAGCGTGCGCAATACCATCAATGAGTCCGTATTTCATAAAACATAAATTCATGCTACACCGGAGGCAAATTGAGTGTTTAGCCAATGGGCGCTTGTAATCAGTGGTTCGCGCGTGTGTATGACGTTTTACTAACAACCGGAGAGAGTACCGAAGTGAATATACATCACGTGCACAATAATTGCGTGTGTAAAAGACGTTAGCGCGCAACCTCGTCCCCAGTGCTTTCTTTATTTCTTACCTCGTTTCCAATAGTAAGCCCTGGATAGGAAACTTTCTTCCTGTATCCTGATTCGTTGCCGCAATTTGCTAATAATGAATTTATATCGTGTAGTTGGTGTTTCCAACATGCATTACGTGTTTTGACGATCATTGCAATTATAACGTCCACGCCTTCTCACTAATACTCCTTTAATTCTTTCCAGTTTGCTCACTATAGTAATATGATATGTGATACTGCATATTGGCGGGCCAGATTGTAACATTTTAACTAATGTTTTCATAACTCACGGCGCGACGAATTGATGCTGTTTTTACCCCAGACACCGCAAACAAGAAGAAACGCTAATGTAACGCACATGCAGGTACCAGACTATTCCTCATTTGCATACGTGTGCAAAAATCTTGCACACACGGATTCAATACCAGGGTGATAGAGCAGGTAGTGGTGGGCGCGTACTGCTCGACACCCTGGGGACGAGGTTGATTAGCGCGTGATTCAGCCCGTGAACCAACACACGCACGTACTCCATTCGTTTGCATGCACTACACTTCCCGGTTCAAAATGACTTCACAATTCAGTACTCAAGACCCATGGCGCGGTACTACATGGCCAAAGAAGGTCACAATAAAGAACTCTACAAGAAAACCAACGAGATCTCTTGGAGTAAAGCCATTACCAGAAGACGTCTAAGGTGGACAAGGCCATCTCCTGAGACTGCCCAAGGAAACACCTGCCTAGCAAGCGCTTCTAGAAGCGATCCGCAAGAACAATTAGCTGCCAAGAGGTGGATAACGATCCACGTGGTTGAATACAGTAAACACGGACCTGACAACCACGGGGGTCAACATCAAAGATCGACACACCTGGCACCAGTCAGTGGCCGTGTCAAGCACACAGCCCTGTTTGACCTCAGTTTCTTGTCCCGCATGGCCCAAAAGCGAACGCGAGATTTAACGAGATTTATTCGAGACTACAGAAAAACACGAAAAGTGCCTGGATACATGCACTGTTTGGCCAAGATGGCTTAATCAGTGAAAAGTTGAAATCGTGTGCTTTATTTTGATACCAAAAATATCTGCTTTTGACAAATATAAAGTGTGTTAGGGCCTGTCAAACAAAATCATATTTTTTATCAACAAAATCGAGGGCCGGTAGTTTTTAGGTTTACATTCGATTCTTAAAAAAGGTCGAAAGAAACGGCAAGACTCAATAGATAGAGGAAAGTATATGCTTCATTTTATATGTATATGTATATGCTACGGCCTGTCAAACAAAATCATATTTTGTTATCAACAAAATCGAGGGCCGATAGTTTTTAGGTTTACATTCGATTCTTAAAAAAGGTCGAAAGAAACGGCAAGACTCAATAGATAGAGGAAAGTATATGCTTCATTTTCAATATTAAGCAGGCCATACTCGAGCTGCTCGACCAATCAGTGGGCGTTGGGTCACAAGGTCACACCGTGTTTGGGTTCCTCGCTCTATGCTTTACAATGGCGACGATCTTTTCGAGTTGTGAAAAATGGAAGTTGTTAGAAACTTTATTAACGACATCACGTTCATGAGATTTTTTGTAGATGAAGGTTCACTCTTTCCTTTGATTACCTCCACATTTGGGAGACTTTCGTCGTTCTCGAAAAAACTGGAAATTTCATGACCTAATTTTTAGTCAATTTGTCCTTGAAATAATATTGTCAAAATGCATCGAAATCCTTTTTTTGAGAAAAAAATACCTTGATGGATGTATGAAGTACGTCTATAACTACCTAAAACAACTTTGTTTGTTTGGATCGATTGTGGTTTGCCATGAAAATTGCAAATTTTTTGAAGCCCTTTTGATGGCCATCGTTCGCAGGCCTCGCGTTGCTGTCATTTGTGGACGAGAAAATAGAGCAGCTACGCGTGACACGGCAACTGACTGGCACGTGGCATCCGACAGGAAGCAGTGGAGGACACTTACAGAGTGCGCAATGTCAGATCTACTTGACGCAAACTCATGGATGATGGCGCGGTATTATATTTGTGCGCAAATGCTGGTATGCGCGTTGAGCGCAGCGCATTATTGTTCCCAAGAGAGCGCACCACTGAGTTAGGTTCAAACATTTCATGAAGGGGGTGGTTTGGAAGAGAGAAACACATTTCCCACCAATTTTGTATTGAAATTGAAGTTTATTTCAACTGTGTTCAGATTTAAATAATTTAAAATATTAAAACCAAGCAGAATATGTGGGTGAAGTGTTTAAAACAAATATTGAATGCTTTATCTCGTGGTGAAGTAAACCTAGTCCCCTCGGTGATCCATGGAGCATTCTATTTTATGAATGACCTTGGGAGGCTAGTTTTACTCATATAGCTATATTAAATTACTCAAGCGCTTACTAATGTACAAAGTGATGCCTGCTGGGCGCATCCATGTTTGTACACTACACAAACCTATGGAGATTTCGAAATTTTGAACGTTTTTTTGTTAAGTCTATTTGCATATCTGCGTTTGTATTCCATACCGGTGGTTATCGAAGCCAATACGCCCAAACCCGAAACACACGATCAGCAAATGAGCGTGTCATTTTGCTCTACGCTTTCACCATGGTTTCCTATACACAAACTAGGGGGCACCCCGGGGGAACGGACATCCGCTGCCCCGGTGTTACGCTACTGCATTTTCTTAATAAAGTTCTTCATATCTAGGATATGAAAGCCCAATTAATAAGCTTTTTGAAGTACAAGAATCATTTGAATCACTCAGGCACTTTTCAAGTTAGGGAATTTTAAACACAACCCCGTTTTAAAGTTCTGACCACGGATCACAACAAAAAAGTGTGTGTTCTTTCAGCAAAATGAAAACAATGCACACACATCCATATGTAAATTGTTTTCGTTTTGCTGAAAGAACACTTACTTTTTTGTAGATGTACTTGAAAAGTACATAAGTGATTTGAATGATTCTTCTACTAAAAGAAAGCTTATTAATTTGGCTTTTATATCCTACATTTTTGATAGTGCTACATGCAGAACTTTATGGAAATAAATTGGTCGTCCTATTTGGGTTTCCTTGGTTTTTTTTTAATCGCCCTGCATAGGAAAAAAAATGAAATGAAAATGAAAGCAAAAATGAAAGCAAATATATTTTTCGAGGTGAAACTCGAAAATAACACGGGAAACATGTCTTTAATCTCACTAGATCCAAAAAGCCTACCTTGAGTATAAAGCCTGGCCCTGGGTGGGGCATGATTAGGGAGGTTTCCATAGAATGACGAAGCTGTGATGCATTCATCCGGGATACGACCATCTTCCATCCCAAAAGGTCCCTCCACAAAACAAGGAGAGTCACCTGAGGAAAAGGTGCGATCGCTTTGAGAAGTTTTGTACTAAGTAACCATTACTATTTTTTTTTAAAAAGAACATACAGTGAAATCTCGACAAGTTAAACTCTGATAACTCAAAACCGTCAATCCATTGCCTGCAGTAGTATAACAATGATATATAACCCTGCTCAACTCAAAACTCTGCTAAAGTCAAATTTTGAACCTGTTTCCTTGAGGTTTGGCTTATCAAGATTTCACTGTATTATTGGTCTGTTTGCAAAGTGAAAGTTCAACGGGGAAGAAAGAATCGTTTTCTTCCGCTTAATGGCACGAGTAGATAGTTTCGGATGCATATGTGCCTCTTCCATCCTGCTCAACATTGAAAAACCAGAGCTTTGTCAATCCAAAGTGTGTGTCCTCTTCAGTAACAAGAGGATCCAAATGAGTTGCCTGTATATACCTATCACAAACATCTTGGGAAACTTAAAGATCACATGCTTATTAATATTATAATTATTCTTCAATTACAGTAAAAACAAAAATCCCTTCAAGTGCTGCTTGTTGCATTAGCTTTGAGCCTTTGAAATGAAATAGTAACACAATCTCACCATTTCTTTTGAAGTATTTCAACTTCTCTTCGTTGACTGACACGATCGAGTCATCGCTCAATTCACACCGTCTGGTATCTTTGGTATAACCGAAGTATTCGCAGTATTCTTCCTTGAGGCAGGCCGCGGCACACCTCAGGTAGGAGGCTCGTTGGCTTGACCGAATCACTCGATATTTGACGGTGCTGTTGAACTGTGAAACAGCCGTGAAATCCGAAGATTTCACGGTAGGGAGATTAAAGGCAGCTCCGCTCTGAACCACGCAGACAACACAAAGAACGAGACACCAAACAAGACGACAATGTTTTGGGTGGTAAATAGGAAAATTCATTTTGCTTCGTTTAGGTTTGTTCAGCCATATAATACTCACATGTAGCCTACTTCGAAACTGCTTCAGATTGTGCTGCAAACAGCGACGGCGAAAGGTCGTATACTATATGCTGTCAATAATTAAACGCACGACTAGATTATTGATGTGACTAATTTACAATCGACAACAAACTGACGATTTAAGCCAGAAAATGGCCCATGGTAACAGCAAATTAACGCAATGGCAATAGCTGCGCTGGTGATAGCTTTCTCGCATACGTATTAGGCAAATAGGCTTGTTTACAACGTGCTCGCAAGGTGCATAAACGTGGTCGCATATAAGTAGCCTTACTGCTTGAAAATATGGTCTTCAAAATAATTATTGATATCTATTTGTTTTGAAAACATGCCCCCACAAAAAAAAACAGAAAAAAGGTGCAAAATCTTTAAAGCATAATGGAAATGAAATGTTGAATAGGTCGAATACAAGTTTGCTTTGCCCGCATTGTTCCTCTCGTTTACACTGGAGGAGGTTGGATTCTAGCGAAAGAGATATCCACGACGTACTTGGCGCGTATAGCAAGTCACCTGTCTTTAATCAAATGGTACTTTTTTCGGTATGTTGAAACATGTACAATGTAGTTTCAAATTAATGTCTGTTCGCGCTTTATTTAAATGACCCACGTAACTGACTTTTCTTTCAATGCAATCCCTCAAAAGCAGCCTTAATTGTGCTCCATCTAATTTATTTTCGTACTGCCAAGGTTTTATGTTTTTCCTGGGCCTTAATTGTCGTACATAAGTTATGAGCAAAGCCGTGATGCCATTAGGCAGACGGAATCTTCAGTGTCACAGCTGTTTCAGCATTGAAAGCTACCGGAATTTCAGGACGATTGCCGTGGTCAACTTGCTGTCTTTGATGTCTCGTTGTAAGTACATGACAGTGAGACACTCGAGCAAACTTAATGCACTAAGTAATGTTGGCAATGACAGCCGGAGCCCCATTAGGGGATACTAATTAACAATGTCACTAATAGACTGTAAAGTACACCTACAGAAGTGAGAAGTGAGTTCACGGCAAAACGCCCTCAATTGTCAGGAAAAGAAAGTAACGTTTTAATGTCCCCAAAAAGTGCATTTTACAAAATTAAAACCACGAGGGGCAGCTCTTTATTTTCATATGCAGGTCACAGATGATGGATATCTCAAAATTATTATGTAAATTGCTGATATTTCAGCTATCCTGCCTGTTATTTTCTAAGATGCCTCTAAACACTAAGAAAATTTAAAAGCCTCGGAGTGATTATGTTCGGGCTACTACCAGCAGCGAGTAAAGTTGGCCTGATTTTGTTTTGCATGTTTTTTTTCTGCACTCGATCGGTCCCAGTCTGGAAAACAAGAACCTACTTCCTTCATTCCCTGCAAAACGTGTTGTTTATTTTCTAATTCGGACCCTCAGAAAAGTGGTTTAAACTATTTCAATGATGTATTAACGGTACTTTGGCCAAAATTCAATGGTACATTTCGACGTTTTAATTGGCAATGTGACAACGAGATAGCACCCAAGCCAGTACGTCACTCCGTTTGTTCGATTGATAATTTCGCTCGTACCCCCGCCCTGCAAACAGGACGCTGGGATACTCTGATGAATTCACGCTCTGATTGGTTGGATTTTGCGGGACAAGTGACCTGCGCGTCATCAAGGTCATGACTTTGCAAAGTTTGAAACGGCCGTTCAGACTGATTCATAACTCTTTTAATCCAGTTTAGAGATGTTTTTCTCTCGTTGAAAAGAGTAATAATGTAGGAAATTTTGTAAAACTTATCTGTGTTGTAAATTCACAATTCCCGTCACTCGCTCAGGCTCCGTTTCAAATCACGAACGGTTGGATTGCATGATGCGACGCTCAAAATTGTGTAAACATGGTCCGCAATGAAACAGAAATCACATCCGGTATGGAATGTGCGCAATTCCATGGAACGTTTTCGGATAGCATTTGCGCACATTGTCTAACCGCGGTCTTGAACGGCTAGCTGCAGCCAGATGCTTTATACATAGGTTATAGGTCACTTCCTTCACAAGATTCTGTGAAACTCATCAGAGTATCCCAGCGTCCTGTTTGCAGGGCGGGGGATACGAGCGAAGATTGATAATGAGCTCCATGCGCTACCAAAAGAAGGCGCCCTTTTACCTAGCAACGACGTCCCATGCTGGGCGGGACATTTCACTGGTTGACGCGCAGCGTTCCTTGTGTGTGACGTTCCAGGGAATTCTATGGGCGTTTTCGAATCCCCGTTCTTGACAACACTCGGGTTAACCCGACACGAGAACAGCAGTCTCGAACCCGGTTGATGGAGGGTTCGGCGAGGTGCAGCTTGAACAAAATGGCGGACTGTGCAGATTCGTAAATTGTTTTGTGGGTTTTTTTTTGCTAATACCCTAATGATTGGAATAAGAATACCATTATAGTGCAGGTCTGCACTTTCATCCCTGCATGTCCGGTTTTGCAACAGTCGTCCTCGTTCATTTGGAATAGGCCTAAGTACAAATTCAGACGATTGTCGGCCATTTTGCATTGCTTTAAATCGATGCGACACGCACCTGCGCGTTCGTAACAACCAGCTCGAGAACACAATCTCGTGTTACACGCGTGTTGTCCAGAACAGGGATTCGAAAACGCCCATTGAACACCATAGAGTTATATTATAAAAAGACGCATAGGGGTCACGCTTCGCAGCAAAAGAATTGCAGTCAGGCAAGATGGCGTCAGTCGGTCACCCCCAACTGTACTCTCTTTGCCGATGAGGGGGTACTTGTGAACGGAGCGGATAAGGCATTTAATTCTAGCTGCGCGCCTTCAGCGCTGAAGCAATTCACACAATCTTGTCAAGGAGGAACAATCGTGACTTATCAGATCCAGAAGTCATCCATCGAAGAAAAGCATGCCCTCTATCGCTAGATTATACTTTGACGGGAATGTATAAGTGCACATATTTTGGGTAGTTAAACTCTTTCGTATTTACCCACATTAACCCTCTGAAAAAAAAACCCGCCCGCACGTTGTGTCGATGTCCGCCATAAAATAATAAAAAATGCTGATGGATTTTGAAAAGGCTGAATCCGAAGATTTCACGGTAGGGAGATTAAAGGCAGCTCCGCTCTGAACCACGCAGACAACACAAAGAACGAGACACCAAACAAGACGACAATGTTTTGGGTGGTAAATAGGAAAATTCATTTCGTTTCGTTTAGGTTTGTTCAGCCATATAATACTCACATGTAGCCTACTTCGAAACTGCTTCAGATTGTGCTGCAAACAGCGACGGCGAAAGGTCGTATACTATATGCTGTCAATAATTAAACGCACGACTAGATTATTGATGTGACTAATTTACAATCGACAACAAACTGACGATTTAAGCCAGAAAATGGCCCATGGTAACAGCAAATTAACGCAATGGCAATAGCTGCGCTGGTGATAGCTTTCTCGCATACGTATTAGGCAAATAGGCTTGTTTACAACGTGCTCGCAAGGTGCATAAACGTGGTCGCATATAAGTAGCCTTACTGCTTGAAAATATGGTCTTCAAAATAATTATTGATATCTATTTGTTTTGAAAACATGCCCCCACAAAAAAAAAAACAGAAAAAAGGTGCAAAATCTTTAAAGCATAATGGAAATGAAATGTTGAATAGGTCGAATACAAGTTTGCTTTGCCCGCATTGTTCCTCTCGGTTACACTGGAGGAGGTTGGATTCTAGCGAAAGATATCTACGACGTACTTGGCGTGTATAGCAAGTCACCTGTCTTTAATCAAATGGTACTTTTTTCGGTATGTTGAAACATGTACAATGTAGTTTCAAATTAATGTCTGTTCGCGCTTTATTTAAATGGCCCACGTAACTGACTTTTCTTTCAATGCAATCCCTCAAAGCAGCCTTAATTGTGCTCCATCTAATTTATTTTCGTACTGCCAAGGTTTTATGTTTTTCCTGGGCCTTAATTGTCGTGCATAAGTTATGAGCAAGGCCGTGATGCCATTAGGAAGACGGAATCTTCAGTGTCACAGCTGTTTCAGCATTGAAAGCTACCAGAATTTCAGGACGATTGCCGTGGTCAACTTGCTGTCTTTGATGTCTCGTTGTAAGTACATGACAGTGAGACACTCGAGCAAACTTAATGCACTAAGTAATGTTGGCAATGACAGCCGGAGCCCCAGTAGGGGATACTAATTAATAATGTCACTAATAGACTGTAAGGTACACCTACAGAAGTGAGAAGTGAGTTCACGGCAAAACTCCCTCAATTGTCAGGAAAAGAAAGTAACATTTTTAATGCCCCCAAAAAGTGCATTTTACAAAAATTAAAACCAAGAGGGGCATAGTCAGGGATGTTAGGGCGTTATAGGGGCCGTTTGGTTAAGTTTCTTCCAAAAGCACCAAATTTGGCACAGATGTCAGTCATACCATACTATTTCGATTTTTGACGGGCGCCAAGACGGGCGCCCCACGGGGCCGCCATATTGGCAAAATCCAATATGGCCGCCAACCGGGTCAGAGGTCAATCGAACTAAACGAGCTAGAATCATAAATAATACCACTTTTCAGGTATTTTCGGGGACGAGCAATCTGAATCTGATGTTATTTTAACGATTTGAGGCAAGACAGATGTCCCAAGGGACCGCCATATTGGCAAAATCCAAAATGGCCACCACATACCGCAGTTAAAAAACTTAACTAGCTAGAATCATAAGTAATACAACTTTGGAGGGGTTTTCGGTGTCAACGAATCTGAATCTGAGGTTATTTTAATGATTTGATGCCAGACGGATGCCCCAGGGGCCATATTAGAAAAATCCAAAATGGCCGCCAGCCAAGTTAGAGGTCAGTCACAGTTAAAAACTAAATGAGCTAGAATTATTAATAATATCATTTTACATGGATTTTCAGGGTCGGAGAATCTGAATCTATTGTTTTATTAAAGATTGTATGTCACATTTTGCCCTAAAGGTCATTAAGGATTGGACTTATCAATAAAGATTATTGTTTGAACTATTTTCATTTAAATATTTAGAGATGATGTCTGCAGTGACAAAATGCTATATGCCGCTGTGTGCGTTTAAATGGAGCTGTTCATTTGTAGAGGACCTTGCATATAGAAACCTAGTGTGATTGCATTTCAACCTTCCTTTGCATGAGGCAGCCGCAGCGCACGAGAATGGCACATGTCACTGAAGCATCATTGAGAGTTGGTCCATAGTAAACTATTTGCATCGCTACCATCGCATAGCGCTCAAGATTCTACATTGATGTCTTAGGTATGGGTGTAAGCGATTGAAAGTAGAATCCCGAGCCCTATCACAACGAACTCCAAAGGGTGGGAAGGGTGGGTGGGGAAAATTTACCTCCTAGACCTGTCTAGAATAGTCATACTCACAATTTGTCCACGAAACTAACGTCTCCCGACTCCACGTCCTGCTCATCCTTGGACCGGCCAGAATCGCGACTGATATAAAATCATTCGCCCTCTACGTTAGCAGCGATGCAAATATGAACACCAAATACTCATGTCAGAATTCGATATTAAAAGGTTTTATTATGATTCAGGAGCAAGAGAGGGACCCGAAGCCGGGGAGAAAGCCGATGTTTGGGAAAACCCTGCTTATCTCGGTTAAATCGAAAGACAAATCGAAATTTGGGAGGTGAAGCTAGTGTCTTTAATAATAAAATGGAGTAAAACCGTAACACAGATAACTCGGTTCTATAGTGATGAAAAAAATCCCATTTTCTTGCTGTGCGGCAAAATTTACCGTCACAATAAGTAGTCCTCGAATACAATAATGATAATAACTTGGCACGACAGGGTGCGCTAAACAAGTCAACCATTTTGATTTGTTGCAGTTCGCTGGTAACTCGGACAGGAACACATTGGTAACCGCACGGTTCCCATTGGCATCGCGCACCAGAATCCTGCGCATTCACCCCACTGCATGGCACAACCATTGCAGCATGAGGTTTGAAGTGATTGGCTGCTATTAATCACATTGAATTAGTCGATAACTGGACAGGAAATAATCGATATCGAAAGGAATCGATAATTGAAACCCATATTTATATTAATTGTGTAGTTACAATACGCCTGGTGAGATTGATGTTGCATAAAACAGTAGGTCTATACTCAGAGATTACACGTAGTTTGATTTTAAAATGTCACTGTATGATAAACTTTTAAAAGTAACAAAAAATGTCAGGTGAAGTCAAGCTTTTTCTAACTTTTTAATTAGCATTCATTTATATATATATGATAGTTCTCATTGGTAAAGAGCATCGCCATATGGCTGGCGAAATGTGTTTAAATCGGCCAATGATAAACGTGGCCACTCACTCAGGACAACAAATTATGGTTTTGTCCCCTTTGTGTTCAGTTCAAAAAAAGAACATAATTTTTGTTATATAACAAAGCAATTTTTTTTTGAAAACCATCTTTTGAATGACAAAAAAGCGACCAACATGACCAGCTTCACCGCTTTCCACGCGCCGTCTAGTAAGCTTAGTAGCGCCACCTTGCCCGCAAACACCACGACTAACGTTCTCGTATATTTGAAGGAGTTGGCCTTAGGTGCAAGGTACCAACGTACAAATGGTCATGTTATAGCTGTTCTTTTCTCCCTGTTTGTTTTAAAAAGTACGGCTGTAATTTGCCTATAAATAAATGTATGGAAAAAGGGAATTAATATTTTAAAACTCATAAAACTGTGAGCAAAACTACTCGTTATGTAAGTTCCGAAATTGTAAAAAAAAAATGTACTTCAGGGTATAACAGATGGTACTGTGCAGTTTTTGTCATCATACATGAAGTATTTACCCGGGAAATAAACGTCAAATTTCAAGGAGAACACCGTTTACCCAAATTTCGTTGTTAATTCGGCTTTCATTTAAAAAGTTTTAGTGAGATGTGGTCCCGAACCGATAAAACAAATGCGACATTTCATTGTTCATTTTAAAGCTAAAGACATTGTGCTTGGCGTTAACATGGTGATGTTGTTATCACTTATAAGAATTCAATCAAAAGGTAGACTCATGAATATTCAAAAATATAATTAGCTGGCTTGACAGACTTCGACACCAGATCGGACGCAGAGCGATGCAAATCTGAAAGCCGCCGCGCGCAGCGCAGGTGTTTTTCTTTGTTGACAATAAAAGTATTCATGGTATTTGCCACCAGTACGGGCCGTTATCACGCATAGTTGTTAATCCTTGTGTGTAGGATTCATGACCCAACCCTCTCTGTGCTTCCCCGCCCTAAACTCTTAACATTAGGCCCGATTGACAGGATCTTAAGTTGTTCTCACTTCAGGTAGGTGCACTTTACAGTTGTTGGTGACTTTTATAGCATACAGTTACTAACCAAATTGGGCTCATATTGAACATAAATTTGTGCATTAAGTTTGCTCGAGTGACTCACTGTCATGTACTTAACAACGAGACACCAAAGACAGCAAGTTGACCACGGCAATCGTCCTGAAATTCTGGCAGCTGTCAATGCTGAAACAGCTGTAACACTGAAGATTCCGTCTGCCTAATGACATGTTGCTCATGAATACATGTATTGGAATGATTATTACTATTAGCAATAAAGGTCTTTAAAAATAATTACATGGAGCACCAGGATGCTTAAGTAGATTGCGTTGACAAAAATCTATTACATTAGCCATTTCGCCAAAAGACATTAGTTGGAAACTCTCAACGTACCGAACGCAGTTATGTATAGGAATGTGACTTGGTATAACCGTTGATATCTTTCGTTAGAATTCAGTCTCCTCCAGCTAAGTGTAAACGAGAGGAACGACAATGCCAATACAAACTTGAAGTCGACTTCTTCAATATTTGTGTGTAGGTTTTCAACATAAATAGGTCTCAGTAATTATTTTGAAGACCTGCATTTTATTCAAACAGTGAAAATGCGCATGCTGGAGCAGGTGGAGCACGTTATGCGTGCGAGAAAGCTATTAGCAGCGCAGCTATTGCCATTGCGTTAATTTCCCATGGGCCAGGCCTTATTTATCCGTTTATTGGCGATTGTGACTTGGTGATCAATAATATACTCGTGCCTTTAATTATTGCCAACGTAGTATACGATCTTTCGCCGTTCGCTGTTTGCAGCACAATCTGAAACAGTTTCGAAGTGGGCTACATGTGAGTATTATATGGCTGAACAAACCTAAACGAAACGAAATGAATTTTCCTACTTATCACCCAAGACATTGTCGTCTTGTTTGGTGCCTCGTTCTTTTTGTTGTCTGCGTGATTCAGAGCGGAGCTGGCTCTGATCTCCCTACCGTGAAATCTTCGAATTTCACGGCTTCACAGTTCAACAGCACCGTAAAATATCGAGTGATTCGGTCAAGCCAACGAGCCTCCTACCTGAGGTGTGCCGCGGCCTGCCTCAAGGAAGAAGACTGCAAATACTTCGGTTATACCAAAGATACCAGACGGTGTGAATTGAGCGATGACTCGATCGTGTCAGTCAACAAAGAGAAGTTGAAATACTTCAAACGAAATGGTAAGACCTTCTTATTGTGGTGTTTTTTCATTTCAAAGCTAATACAACCTACTGAACTTGAAAGGCACATTTGCATAGGGTCATTTGCATTTATCCAAAGAATTATTACAGGATTTTTATCAAAAAGCTTAAATGGTTTTAAAGAGGAGGATTTCTTTCTTTAAATTAAACCGTTCCACATGCCGAGAATACCAGTTACCCTTTTGCACAAACTTGGCTCATAAGAGGTTTTGACCCTTGACAGAATAACAACGAATGCTCAGCCATCCGTATCCACAGACACACATTCGAGGTATCATTGGAAAGAGGACACAGTGGTGTTTTACATGGTCTTTTACTTATTTGAAATATTTATTATGTTTTTTTAAATTATGTTCATAGAATATTTATTAGAATATTTTGTTAGATTTCCAACGGGTTTCCCTTTATTATACACCCTGTATTAGCCGTCGACACACATTTTGTAATTAAAAAGCATTCATCTTTAGTGTTTCCCAAGATGATTGTGTACGGAGAGTCCAATTTGCAGGAAACTCTTTTTGGTGCTCCTTTTACTCAAAAGAGAACACCATTGGATTTACAAAGTTCTGGTTTTTCATTGTTGAGCGGATTGAGAGAGGCACTTTCTGCTCGTCCTCGTGCCAAACTTTCTGCTCGTGCCATTTAACCAAATACAACTATTCCCCCTCATTTAACGTTTACATGACAAGTAGATTATGTTGGTGTTTTGTCATGGTTATTTTGTACAAAACCTCTCACAACTATCGCACCTTTTCCTCAGGTGACCCTCCTTGCTCCGTGGAGGGACCTCTTGGGATGGAAGATGGTCGCATCCCGGATGAACGCATCACAGCTTCGTCTGTTTGGCAACAACTCGCTAATCATGGCCCACTCAAGGCCAGACTTTATACTCAAGGTAGGTTTGTTTAATTTGACATTCACTCTACACTTCCAGCGTTATTTTCGAGTTTCACCCAAAAAAAATATTCGCTTTTTTTATTTCATTTTTTTTCTAGCAGTAAACAAGTTATTCACTTTTGAAATCCACCGACGTATGATTAAATTATTTCTTCACATAATTCGAATTATTAGCTGCAAGATAATAAATCAGCTTTTGCGGGGGCCATTAGTTTATGCACAAAATGCATTGCAATTTTCCGAGGGACACTCAAAACCGTAACTCGTAGCTGTATCAGAGAAACATGTCATTCAAATTGACCAATCAATAGCTTAGTCCACATATCTGATCGAACTGACGTCACAATTTCTAAAGAGGACACCGAATGGCTGGCGTGGCGTGCGGGTCGCATAAAATTTGCATTGCTCAGATATATCACATGTTGGATACCGTAAGGGTTCCGTTGTACAACGTTTGATACTCAGACTACTCGGTATGGGCTGGTCCCGAATAGTCGACTTCGACTGGTCTATAATTATGGTCGACTATAGCGTTGGTTCGCAGATAATGGGACTGTGGTTAAACAACTTCATATTGGAGCCAGATTTACTGTCCTAGTATCTTTTATGGTGTTGAATAGAATATGCTGCAGCTTGGTGCTATGACGGATCTGAAGACAGTCCATGGATACAGGTTGACTTCAGTGGTACAGTCACCATCACTGGCTTGATCACCCAGGGGCGTGGTGACCAAAACAGCCAATGGGTGACAGAGTACCAAGTGACGTACGGCGATGACGCTCAGTCCTGGGATCACGTGACTGATGCGTTTGGCACACAAATAAAGGTAAAGGATTCATTGTTAAAATAGTTTTGTGAATTCTCAAATCTCGACTTCAACTCCGGATTTGACTTCAAAAGATTTGCCCTTTGAATGACGTCGGTTCAACAAGAGAAAGCCGATCTTTGGAAAACCCTGGGTTTTTGTTGTTAAAATCTCTCAGACCAATCGAAAGTTAGGAGGTGACGTTTGTGTCTTTAATAATAAAATTGATTAAATCCTTACACTGATAACTCAGTTCGAGTGATAAAAAAAATTCCACTTTCTTGCTGTGTAGTAATATTTACCGTCACAATAAGTACTGTTTTTAAATAAAATAATGATAATAACTTGGCACGACAGGGTGCGCTAAACAAGTCAACCATTTTGATTGTGTTGCAGTTCGCTGGTAACTCGGACAGGAACACGTTGGTAACCGCACGGTTCCCGTTGGCATTGCGCACCAGAATCCTGCGCATTCACCCCACTGCATGGAACAGGCATTGCAGCATGAGGTTTGAAGTGATTGGCTGCTATTAATCACTTTGAATTAGTCGACAACTGGACTGGAAATAATCGATATCGAAAGGAATCGATAATTAAAACCCATCTTCATATTAAAGGGAAAATACAACATTTGCAAACATCAAAAAATATGACGTCTGTTCAACAAGTCCCAAAATATGAACACCAAATACTCATGTAAGAATTCGATATTATAAGGTTTTATTATGATTCAGGAGCAAGAGAGGGACCCGAAGCCGGGGAGAAAGCCGATGTTTGGGAAAACCCTGCTTATCTCGGTTAAAATATCTCAGACCAATCGAAATTTGGGAGGTGAAGCTTGTGTCTTTAATAATAAAATGGAGTAAAACCGTAGCACGGATAACTGAGTTCTATAGTGATGAAAACAATCCCACTTTCTTGCTGTGTAGCAATATTTACCATCACAATAAGTATTGTCTTCAAATACAATAATGATAATAACTTGGCACGACAGGGTGCGCTAAACAAGTCAACCATTTTGATTGTGTTGCAGTTCGCTGGTAACTCGGACAGGAACACGTTGGTAACCGCACGGTTCCCGTTGGCATTGCGCACCAGAATCCTGCGCATTCACCCCACTGCATGGAACAGGCATTGCAGCATGAGGTTTGAAGTGATTGGCTGCTATTAATCACTTTGAATTAGTCGACAACTGGACTGGAAATAATCGATATCGAAAGGAATCGATAATTAAAACCCATCTTCATATTAAAGGGAAAATACAACATTTGCAAACATCAAAAAATAAAACTACCAAATCATTTTGAAATACCTTGCTGGACTGTTAGTGAATGACAGTGTAAAGCATCCTGTAAAATTATGGCACCTGGTATACTGTCATTTTCAAGAAAAGTGGTATTTTTGTATCAATTTCCAACGCTGGTCGGCCGAACAGCGTTGGAAAAAACTGGCTTTTTTTCAAATACTGGCCCCAATTGACCATCGCACTTGTTTGCAATCAATTACACACCTATGAACGGGTACAAACCAGCTAGACTGGTTCCCTGACCTTACAATTCCCCAATTTATGTAAACTGCTCTGTTTCTTCTTATACGGAGTCAGGGAACCAGACTACAGGAAAATGATTGTTTTTCTTGGTTTTTATAGCATTTTCGAACCAAAAACCTAAAAAAAGTCAGTATAACTATATTTGCTATATATTTCCAACTCCCCAATTCCATCCATTTCTGAAAATTACAGCAAAAGCAAATGATGTATATTCCCTTTAATTGTGTAGTTATAATACGCCTGGTGAGATTGATGTTTCATAAAACAGTAGGCCTACTCCGAGCTCTACACGCAGTTTGATTTAAAATTTCACTGTATGATAAACTTTTAAAAGTAACAAAATAATGTCAAGTGAAGTCAAGCTGTTTCTTACTTTTTAATTAACATTCATTTATACATTATGGTAGTTTCTCCATTCTTTTTGGTAAAGAGCATCGCCATGTGGCTGGCTCTAAACCATCGTTTAAACGCCGCAGAAAAGTGTTTAAACCGGTCACCGGTGATATGCACGAATGCATGAAGAGTCACTATTACCTTGTATTTTTGTTGTGAAGTATTAAACTGAAATTAATTTTGAGCAATAAATCCGAGGCCTTCAACTACCTATTGGACAGTGGCGGTGGAACGTTTCAAAATGGGGAGGGGGCATCACCAAAAAGGGGCACAGAGGCATATTTCGGTGGTGTAGCAGCGTATCAAGCATTTTTGGAATTTTTTTGCACATCCGTCCTGAAATGTCGACAATTTTTTTCACCGGACACTTGGCCTCCGTACAATTAAATAGTGGGGTGGGGGAGGGGTGGTGGTGGTACCATCGTTCAAAATAAGGGGCGCTCTTCAAAACCGGCCATTATGCAAACTACGAATAATGTGCCCATTTTCAGGGCGCATTGTTAGGGTTTTGGGAAATGGTTACTGAAAACAAATTATCCGAAATGTGAGTTTTATGCCCGAGGGGCCACATTTATGCCCGCAAGAGGGCACTTGGGAAAATCTGGCAGTGCCCCTCTGCCCCCCGCCCCCGTTCCGCCGCCCCTGGTATGGGAACTCATTCATGTTGCCAATAACTGGAGAAGGTTAAAGTGTCTGGCTTCCCCTCTTTGCGAACATAATATTTATGAGTCATTTTGGCAAAATAAGAAAAAACGGCATGAGCACAGCCGCAGTGGAAAAAAATATACCAAAAACAAAACAAACAAAAAACAAAAAACAAAAAGACACAAACAATGGGGGTATTTTTTTCTCGATGTTTATTTATTGATATTTGCAATCTTTGATATGTTTACTACACATTTTTAAAATGAATGGTATAAAATCGTGGAAAAAAGTGTTTTAAAGGTAAACAAGAAATGACATCTTTTATCATCATCACGACTACAAAACAATCGAAATTTTAAAGGCCTTTTCTCAGCATTTCCTTTTGACATGTAAATAAATGCAAACTTTAAACAGCCATATAGCTTGTCAACGAAATGTCCGATTGACTATTCCTTCCTTTCTTTAGAATTCAATCTCCTCCAGTTCAGTGTAAACGAGAGGAACAACAATACCAACACAGACTTGAAGTCGACTTCTTCAATATTAATTTGTGTGTAGGTTTTCAAGATAAATAGGTCTCAGTAATTATTTTGAAGACCTTCATTTTTTTTCAAGCAGTGACAATGCGCATGCCGGAGCACGTTATGCGTGCGAGAAAGCTATTAGCAGCGCAGCTTTTGTCATTGCGGTAATTTACCATGGGCCTGGCCTTAATCATCCGTTTATTGTCGATTGTGACTTGGTGATCAATAATACTCGTGCCTTTAATTATTGCCAGCGTAGTATACGATCTTTCGCCGTTCGCTGTTCGCAACACAATCTGAAACAGTTTCGAAGTAGCTACATGTGAGTGTTATATGGCTGAACAAACCTAAACGAAACGAAATGAATTTTCATATTCATCACCCAAGACAATGTCGTCTTGTTTGGTGCCTCGTTCTTTTTGTTGTCTGCGTGGTTCAGAGCGGAGCTGGCTCTAATCTCCCTACCGTGAAATCTTCGGATTTCACGGCTGCTTCACAGTTCAACAGCACCGTCAAATATCGAGTGATTCGGTCAAGCCAACGAGCCTCCTACTTAAGGTGTGCCGCGGCCTGCCTCAAGGAAGAAGACTGCGAATACTTTAGTTATACCAAAGATACCAGACGGTGTGAATTGAGCGATGACTCGATCGTGTCAGTCAACGAAGAGAAGTTGAAATACTTCAAAAGAAATGGTGAGATTGTGTTACTGTTTCATTTCAAAGGCTCAGAGCTAATGCAACAACCAGCACTTGAAGGGATTTTTGTTTTTACTGTTATAAATCCTGGTAAGCCGTCGAAGAATAATTATAATATTAATAAGCATGTGATCTTTAAGTTTCCCAAGATGTTTGTGATACAGGCAACTCATTTTGATCCTCTTGTTACTGAAGAGGACACACACTTTGGATCGACAAAGCTCTAGTTTTTCAATGTTGAGCAGGATGGAAAGGGCACATATTTATGCATCCGAAACTATCTACTCAAGCCATTAAGCGGAAGAAAACGATTAAATCTTGATAAGCTAAACCTCAGGGGAACAGGTTCAAAATTTGACTTCAGCAGAGTTTTGAGTTGAGCAGGGTTGTATATCATTGTTATACTACTGAAGGCAAGGGATTGAGGGGTTTGAGTTATCAGAGTTTGACTTGTCGAGATTTCACTGTATGTTCTTTAAAAAAAAAAATAATGGTTATTTTGTACAAAACTTCTCAAAGCGATCGCACCTTTTCCTCAGGTGACTCTCCTTGCTCCGTGGAGGGACCTCTTGGGATGGAAGATGGTCGCATCTCGGATGAAAGCATCACAGCTTCGTCATTCTATAGAAACCTCCCTACTCATGCCCCACCCAGGGCCAGGCTTCATACTCAAGGTAGGCTTTTTGGATCTAGTGAGATTAAATACATGTTTCCCGTGTTATTTTCGAGTTTCACGTCGAAAAATATATCTGCTTTCGTTTTCATTTCATTTTTTTCCCTATATATACAGGGCGAGTAAAAAGATAAATAAGAAAACCCAAGTGGCACGACCAATTTATTTCAATAAAGTTCTGCATGTAGCACTATCAAAAATGTTGGATATAAAAGCCAAATTAATAAGCTTTCTTTTAGTAGAACAATCCTTCAAATCATACTTGAAAAGTACAAAAAAAGTAAGTGTTCTTTCAGCAAAACGAAAACAATTTGCATAGGGTTGTGTGTGCATTGTTTTCGTTTTGCTGAAAGAACACACACTTTTTTGTGGTGATCCGTGGTCAGAACTTGAAAACGGGGGTTGCTTTCATATCCTAGATTTTGATAGTGCTACACGAAGATCTTCATTAAGAAAATGCAGTAGCGTAACTACGGGGGGGGGGGGTTGCAGCGGATGTCCGTGCCCCCGGGTGCCCTCTAGTCTGTGTAATGCATCATGGTGAAAGCGTAGAGCAAAATGACACGCTCATTTGCTGATCGTGCGTTTCGGTTTTGGGCGTATTGGCTTCGATAACCACCGTCATGGAATACAAACGCAGATATGCAAATAGACTTACAAAAAAAAAACGTTCAAAATTTCGAGTTCTCCATAGGTTTGTGTACAAACATGGATGCGCCCAGCAGGCATCACTTTGTACATGAGTTAGCGCTTGAGTATTTTAATATAGCTCTATGAGTAATTTAATATAGCTCTATGAGTAAAACTAGCCTCCCAAGGTGATCCATGAAATAGAATGCTCCATGGATCACCGAGGGGGCTAGTTTAACTTTACCACGAGATAAAGCATTGAATATTTGTTTTATAACACTTCACCCATGCACAGATTCTGCTTGGGTTTAATATTTTAAATTATTTAAATCTGAACACAGTTAAAATAAACTTCAATTTCAATACAAAATTGGTTGGAAATGTATTTCTCTCTACCAAACCACCCCCTTCATGAAATGTTTGAACCTAACTCAGTGGTGCGCTCTCTTGGGAACAATAATACGCTCAACGCGCACACCAGCATTTGCGCACAAATATAATACCGCGCCATCATCCAGGAGTTTGCGTCAAGTAGATCTGACATTGCGCACTCTGTAAGTGTCCTCCACTGCTTCCTGTCGGATGCCACGTGCCAGTCAGTTGCCGTGTCACGCGTAGCTGCTCTATTTTCTCGTCCACAACTGACAGCAAGGCGAGGCCAGCGAACGATGGCCATCAAAAGGGTTTCAGAAAATTCGCAATTTTCATGGCAAACCACAATCGATCCAAACAAACAAAGTTGTTTTAGGTAGTTAAAGACTTACTTCATACATCTATCAAGGTATTTTTTTTTCTCAAAAAAAAGATTTCGATGCATTTTGACGATATTATTTCACGGACAAATTGACTAAAAATTAAGTCATAAAATTTCAAGAACGACGAAAGTCTCCCAAATGTGGAGGTAATCAAAGGAAAGAGTGAACCTTCATCTACACAAATCTCACGAACGTGATGTCGATTTTATGTTAAGAATTCGATGTACACCTAAAGTTTCCAACAACTTCCATTTTTCACAACGCGAAAAGATCTTCACGGTCGCCATTGTAAAGCATAGAGCGAGGAACCCAAACACGGTGTGACCTTGTGACCCAACGCCCACTGATTGGTCGAGCAGCTCGAGTATGGCCTGCTTAATATTCGTAAGTCATTCATTGCACGTTAGCACGTGCTGTTCACAAACGTTTTCAGGCCAACGTACGTCGGCGTACTTACGTTCGTTTACACACGTACATGTGATTGCAAATTACGAAATCTCGCAAAAGTCTTCATTTTTCAACCGGCGATTTGGACCAAACATTAGAAGTCTCCTGCACGTGTTTCACATGAAAATGAAGCGTATACTTTCCTCTATCTATTGAACTTGCCGTTTCTTTCGACCTTTTTTAAGAATCGAATGTAAACCTAAAAACTACCGGCCCTCGATTTTGTTGATAAAAAAATATGATTTTGTTTGACAGGCCGTAACAACACTTTATATTTGTCAAAAGCAGATATTTTTGGTATCAAAATAAAGCACACGATTTCAACTTTTCACTGATTAAGCCATCTTTGCCAAACAGTGCTGTATCCAGGCACTTTTCGTGTTTTTCTGTAGTCTCGAATAAATCTCGTTAAATCTCGCGTTCGCTTTTGGGCCATGCGGGCCAAGAAACTGAGGTCAAACACGGCTGTGTGCGTGACACGGCCACTGACTGGTGCCAGGTGTGTCGATCTTTGATGTTGACCCCCGTGGTTGTCAGGTCCGTGTTTACTGTATTCAACCACGTGGTTCGTTATCCACCTCTTGGCAGCTAATTGTCCTTGCGGATCGCTTCTAGAAGCGCTTGCTAAGCAGGTGTTTCCTCGGTCTTGTCCACCTTAGACGTCTTCTGGTAATGGCTTTACTCCAAGAGATCTCGTTGGTTTTCTTGTAGAGTTCTTTATTGTGACCTTCTTTGGCCATGTAGAACTGCGCCATGGGTATTGAGTACTGAATTGTGAAGTCATCTTGAACCGGGAAGTGTAGTGCATGCAAACGAATGGAGTACGTGCGTGTGTTGGTTCCCCAGGCTGAATCACGCCCTATTCAACCTATTCCCTAGGGTGTCGAGCAGTACGCGCCCACCACTACCTGCTGTCTCCCCCTGGTATTGGATCATTTGTATACATGTGCAAGATTTTTGCACACGTTTGCAAATGAGGAATAGTCTGGTACGTGCATGTGAGTTACATTAGCGTTTGTTTTTGTATGCGGTGTCTGGGGTAAAAACAGCATCAATTCGTGAGTTATGTAAAATGATTTTTTTTTTTGGAAGTAAAAATGTTACAATCTGGCCCGCCAATATGCAGTATCACATATCATATTACTATGGAAAGAAAAGGAGTATTATTGAGAAGGCGTGGACGTTATAATTGCAATGATCGTCAAAACACGTAATGCATGTTGGAAACACCAACTACACGATATAAATTCATTATTAGCAAATTGCGGCGACAAATCAGGATACAGGAAGAGAGTTTCCTATCCAGGGCTTACTATTGGAAACGAGGTTGGAAAAAAAAAGAAAACACTGGGGACGAGGTTGCGCGCTAATGTCTTTTACACACAGTTATTGTGCAAGTGATGTATTCACTTCGGTACTCTCTCCGGTTGTTAGTAAAACGTCATACAAGCGCGCGAACCACTGATTACAAGCGCCCATTGGCTAAAGTTGAGATGACGTCACACTTACGAACCGGATAGTACTTTGGTTGCCATAATGGTAGTACTTTGGTTGCCACGGGTATAGTTCTTTTGGCCGTGCACAGAAAAATAGCAAAAATAGAAAGTACCATGTGACTCACTATCTGCCAATCAAGACACAGAATCTGTGGATGAGGTGTTATAAAGTCCGTTATTTTGTTGAACAGGATCAGCTGCAGCCTGGTGTGATGATGGATCTGAAGACAGTCCATGGATACAGGTTGACTTCAATGGTACAGTCACCATCACTGGTTTGATCACCCAGGGGCGTGGTGACCAATACAACCAATGGGTGACAGAGTACCAAGTGTCGTACAGCGATGACGCTCAGTCCTGGGATCACGTGACTGATGCGTTTGGCACACAAATAAAGGTAAAGGATTCATTGTTAAAATAGTTTTGTGAATTCTCAAATCTCGACTTCAACTCCGGACATGGCTGCAGAAGACTTGCCCCTTGAATGACGTCTGTTCAACAAGTCCCAAAATATGAACACCAAATACTCATGTAAGAATTCGATATTATAAGGTTTTATTATGATTCAGGAGCAAGAGAGGGACCCGAAGCCGGGGAGAAAGCCGATGTTTGGGAAAACCCTGCTTATCTCGGTTAAAATATCTCAGACCAATCGAAATTTGGGAGGTGAAGCTTGTGTCTTTAATAATAAAATGGAGTGAAACCGTATCACGGATAACTGAGTTCTATAGTGATGAAAAAAATCCCAATTTCTTGCTGTGCGGCAATATTTACCATCACAATAAGTAGTCCTCGAATACAATAATGATAATAACTTGGCACGAAAGGGTGCGCTAAACAAGTCAACCATTTTGATTTGTTGCAGTTCGCTGGTAACTCGGACAGGAGCACGTTGGTAACCGCTCGGTTCCCGTTGGCATTGCGCACCAGAATCCTGCGCATTCACCCCACTGCATGGAACAACCATTGCAGCATGAGGTTTGAAGTGATTGGCTGCTTTTAATCACTTTGAATTAGTCGATAACTGGACAGGAAATAATCGATATCGAAAGCAATCGATAATTGAAACCCATCTTTTTACTAATTTTGTAGTTATAATACGCCTGGTGAGATTGATGTTGCATAAAACAGTAGGTCTACTCCGAGCTCTACACGTAGTTTGATTTAAAATTTCACTGTATGATAAACTTTTAAAAGTAACAAAGATCAAGTGAAGTCAAGTTTTTCTAACTTTTAATTAGTATTCATTTATATGTATATATGATAGTTCTTATTGGTAAAGAGCATCGCCATATGGCTGGCTCTAAACCGTCGTTGAAACACCGGAGAAAAAGTGTTTAAACCGACCAATGATAAACGTGGTCACTCACTCAGGACAACAAATTGTGGTGTTGTCCCCTTTGTGTTCAGTTTTAAAAAGAACATAATTTTTGTTATATAATAAAGCAATTTTTTAATTTTTTTTTGAAAACCGTAAAATAAGTGGCCGACATGACCAGCTTCACTGCTTTCCACGCGCCGTCAAGTAAGCCTAGTAGCGCCACCTTGCCCGCAAACTCCACGACTAACGTTCTCGTAAATTGGAAGGAGTTGGCCTGAGGTACATGGTACCAACGTACAAATGATCATGTTATAGCTGTTCTTTTCTCCCTGTTTGTTGTTAAAAGCACGGCTGTAATTTGCCTGTAAATAAATGTTAGGCAAAAAAAAACCCTCTGGTTTCTGTTATGCGCGCGCGTCACCGTAGCAATGCGCGTCAGCAAAATGAAAAAGTGTGTTTTTTTTCAACGAAAGATGATGTCTCAAAACCGCCAAACTCACTGGTTTGACTGGAATCCTGCTGCTGCACAATTTTAACGTGTTTTTAGGTTGGGTTATGGTCGAGAATAAGCTTTATGTGGCCTCTCTGGACTCCCATTTGCACTACGTTTAGTCGGGCACCATTTGCAGTCATCAGCCGACATTTGAAGCAAAAACATCAGCTAAAAAAAAAAAGCCGCGTCGCCGAACCACTTTTTGGGCAAGCTCCATACCAGAAACCGGAGACTTTTTTTGTTGGCCTAAGAAAAAGGGGACTTAATTTTTTTAAACTCATAAAACTGTGAGCAAAACTACTCGTTATGTAAGTTCCGAAATTGTAAAAATAAATATGTACTTCAGGATATAACAGATGGTATTGTGCAGTTTTTGTCGTCATAGATGAAGTATTTACCGTCAAATATATTAATATATTTAAACGTCAAATATATTAATATATTTAAACGTCAAATATATTAATAATATTACAATTTCGAGGAGAACACCGTTTACCCAAATTTCGTTGTTAATTCGGCTTTCATTAAAAAGTTTGAGAAAGATGTGGTCCCGAACCGATAAAACAAATGCGACATAATTATCATAGTTCATTTTAAAGCTAAAGATACTGTGCTCGGCGTTAACATGGTTATGTAGTTATTACTTATCAGAATTTAATCAAAAGGTAGACTCATAAATATTGAAAAATATAATCAGCTGGCTTGACAGACTTCAACACCGGATCGGACGCAGAACCCTGCAAATCTGAAAGCCGCCGCGCGCAGCGCAGAGGTTTCCCTTTGTTGACAGGTATTCATGGTATTTGCTACCAGTACGGGCCGTTATCACGCATAGTCGTTAATCCTTGTGTGTAGGATCCGTGACCCAACCCTCTCTGTGCTTCCCCGCCCTAAACTCTTAACATTAGGCTCGATCGACAGGATCTTAAGTTGTTCTCACTTCAGGTAGGTGCACTTTACAGTTGTTGGTGACTTTTATAGCATACAGTTACTAACTAAAGTGAGCTCATGTTGAACATAAATGTGTGCATTAAGTTTGCTCGAGTGACTCACTGTCATGTACTTAACAACGAGACACCAAAGACAGCAAGGTGACCACGGCAATCGTCCTGAAATTCTGGTAGCTTTCAATGCTAAAACAGCTGTAACACTGAAGACTCCGTCTGCCTAATGACATGTATTGGAATGATTATTACTATTAGCAATAAAGGTCTCCGGAAAACCTTTAAAAGTAATTACATGGAGCACAAGGATGCATTATAAGTGGATTGCGTCGAAAAAAAATCAATTACATGAGCCATTTCGCCAAAAGACATTAGTTGGAAACTCTCAACATACCGAACGCAGTTATGAATAGGAATGTGACTTGGTATAACCGTTGATATCTTTCGTTAGAATTCAATCTCCTCCAGTTCAGTGTAAACGAGAGGAACAGCAATGCCAATACAAACTTGAAGTCGACTTCTTCAATATTTGTGTGTATGTTTTCAAGATAAATAGGTCTCTGTAATTATTTTGAAGACCTTCATATTTTTCAAGCGGTGACAATGCGCATGCCGGAGCGCGTTATGCCTGCGAGAAAGCTATTAGCAGCGCAGCTATTGTCATTGCTTTATTTACCATGGGCCTGGCCTTTAATCAACCGTTTATCGGCGATTGTGACTTTGGTGATCAATAATACTCGTGCCTTTAATATTGCCAGCGTAGTATACGATCTTTCGCCGTTCGCTGTTCGCAACACAATCTGAAACAGTTTCGAAGTAGCTACATGTGAGTATTATATGGCTGAACAAACCTAAACGAAACGAAATGAATTGTGCTACTTGTTACCCAAGACATTGTCGTCTTGTTTGGTGCCTCGTTCTTTTTGTTGTCTGCATGGTTCAGAGCGGAGCTGGCTCTAATCTCCCTACCGTGAAATCTTCGGATTTCACGGCTGCTTCACAGTTTAACAGCACCGTCAAATATCGAGTGATTCGGTCAAGCCAACGAGCCTCGTACTTAAGGTGTGCCGCGGCCTGCCTCAAGGAAGAATACTGCGAATACTTCAGTTATACCAAAGATACCAGACGGTGTGAATTGAGCGATGACTCGATCGTGTCAGTCAACGAAGAGAAGTTGAAATACTTCAAAAGAAATGGTGAGATTGTGTTACTGTTTCATTTCAAAGGCTCAGAGCTAATGCAACAAGCAGCACTTGAAGGGATTTTTGTTTTTACTGTTATAAATCCTGGTAAGCCGTCGAAGAATAATTATAACATTAATAAGCATGTGATCTTTAAGTTTCCCAAGATGTTTGTGATACAGGCAACTCATTTTGATCCTCTTGTTACTGAAGAGGACACACACTTTGGATTGACAAAGCTCTGGTTTTTCAATGTTGAGCAGGATGGAAAGGGCACATATTTATGCATCCGAAACTATCTACTCAAGCCATTAAGCGGAAGAAAACGATTAAATCTTGATAAGCTAAACCTCAAGGGAACAGGTTCAAAATTTGACTTCAGCAGAGTTTTGAGTTGAGCAGGGTTGTATATCATTGTTATACTACTGAAGGCAAGGGATTGAGGGTTTTGAGTTATCAGAGTTTGACTTGTCGAGATTTCACTGTATGTTCTTTAAAAAAAAATTATATTAATGGTTACTTTGTACAAAACTTCTCAAAGCGATCGCACCTTTTCCTCAGGTGACTCTCCTTGCTCCGTGGAGGGACCTCTTGGGATGGAAGATGGTCGCATCTCGGATGAAAGCATCACAGCTTCGTCATTCTATAGAAACCTCCCTACTCATGCCCCACCCAGGGCCAGGCTTCATACTCAAGGTAGGCTTTTTGGATCTAGTGAGATTAAATACATGTTTCCCGTGTTATTTTCGAGTTTCACCTCGAAAAATATATCTGCTTTCGTTTTCATTTCATTTGTTCCCTATATATACAGGGCGAGTAAAAAGATAAATAAGAAAACCCAAATGGCACGACCAATTTATTTCAATAAAGTTCTGCATGTAGCACTATCAAAAATGTTGGATATAAAAGCCAAATTAATAAGCTTTCTTTTAGTAGAACAATCCTTCAAATCATACTTGAAAAGTACAAAAAAAGTAAGTGTTCTTTCAGCAAAACGAAAACAATTTGCATAGGGATGTGTGCGCATTGTTTTCGTTTTGCTGAAAGAACACACACTTTTTTGTGGTGATCCGTGGTCAGAACTTGAAAACGGGGGTTGCTTTCATATCCTAGATTTTGATAGTGCTACACGAAGATCTTCATTAAGAAAATGCAGTAGCGTAACTACGGGGGGGGGGGGGGTTGCAGCGGATGTCCGTGCCCCCGGGTGCCCTCTAGTCTGTGTAATGCATCATGGTGAAAGCGTAGAGCAAAATGACACGCTCATTTGCTGATCGTGCGTTTCGGTTTTGGGCGTATTGGCTTCGATAACCACCGTCATGGAATACAAACGCAGATATGCAAATAGACTTACAAAAAAACGTTTAAAATTTCGAGTTCTCCATAGGTTTGTGTACAAACATGGATGCGCCCAGCAGGCATCACTTTGTACATGAGTTAGCGCTTGAGTAATTCAATATAGCTCTATGAGTAATTTAATATAGCTCTATGAGTAAAACTAGCCTCCCAAGGTGATCCATGAAATAGAATGCTCCATGGATCACCGAGGGGGCTAGTTTAACTTTACCACGAGATAAAGCATTGAATATTTGTTTTATAACACTTCACCCATGCACAGATTCTGCTTGGGTTTAATATTTTAAATTATTTAAATCTGAACACAGTTAAAATAAACTTCAATTTCAATACAAAATTGGTTGGAAATGTGTTTCTCTCTACCAAACCACCCCCTTCATGAAATGTTTGAACCTAACTCAGTGGTGCGCTCTCTTGGGAACAATAATACGCTCAACGCGCACACCAGCATTTGCGCACAAATATAATACCGCGCCATCATCCAGGAGTTTGCGTCAAGTAGATCTGACATTGCGCACTCTGTAAGTGTCCTCCACTGCTTCCTGTCGGATGCCACGTGCCAGTCAGTTGCCGTGTCACGCGTAGCTGCTCTATTTTCTCGTCCACAAATGACAGCAACGCGAGGCCTGCGAACGATGGCCATCAAAAGGGCTTCAGAAAATTCGCAATTTTCATGGCAAACCACAATCGATCCAAACAAACAAAGTTGTTTTAGGTAGTTAAAGAGCTACTTCATACATCTATCAAGGCATTTTTTTTTCTAAAAAAAAAAGATTTCGATACATTTTGACGATATTATTTCACGGACAAATTGACTAAAAATAAGTCATAAAATTTCCGGTTTTTTCGAGAACGACGAAAGTCTCCCAAATGTGGAGGTAATCAAAGGAAAGAGTGAACCTTCATCTACAAAAATCTCACGAACGTGATGTCGATTTTATTTTAAGAACGCGAAAAGATCTTCACGGTCGCCATTGTAAAGCATAGAGCGAGGAACCCACACACGGTGTGACCTTGTGACCCAACGCCCACTGATTGGTCGAGCTCGAGTATGGCCTGCTTAATATTCGTAAGTCATTCATTGCACGTTAGCACGTGCTGTTCACAAACGTTTTCAGGCCATCGTACGTCGGCGTACTTACGTTCGTTTACACGCGTACATGTGATTGCAAATTACGAAATCTCGCAAAAGTCTTCATTTTTCAACCGGCGATTTGGACCAAACATTAGAAGTCTCCTGCACGTGTTTCACATGAAAATGAAGCGTATACTTTCCTCTATCTATTGAACTTGCCGTTTCTTTCGACCTTTTTTAAGAATCGAATGTAAACCTAAAAACTACCGGCCCTCGATTTTGTTGATAAAAAAATATGATTTTGTTTGACAGGCCGTAACAACACTTTATATTTGTCAAAAGCAGATATTTTTGGTATCAAAATAAAGCACACGATTTCAACTTTTCACTGATTAAGCCATCTTTGCCAAACAGTGCATGTATCCAGGCACTTTTCGTGTTTTTCTGTAGTCTCGAATAAATCTCGTTAAATCTCGCGTTCGCTTTTGGGCCATGCGGGACAAGAAACTGAGGTCAAACAGGGCTGTGTGCGTGACACGGCCACTGACTGGTGCCAGGTGTGTCGATCTTTGATGTTGACCCCCGTGGTTGTCAGGTCCGTGTTTACTGTATTCAACCACGTGGTTCGTTATCCACCTCTTGGCAGCTAATTGTTCTTGCGGATCGCTTCTAGAAGCGCTTGCTAGGCAGGTATTTCCTCGGTCAGTCTCAGGAGATGGCCTTGTCCACCTTAGACGTCTTCTGGTAATGGCTTTACTCCAAGGGATCTCGTTGGTTTTCTTGTAGAGTTCTTTATTGTGACCTTCTTTGGCCATGTAGAGCTGCGCCATGGGTATTGAGTACTGAATTGTGAAGTCATTTTGAACCGGGAAGTGTAGTGCATGCAAACGAATGGAGTACGTGCGTGTGTTGGTTCCCCAGGCTGAATCACGCCCTAATCAACCTATTCCCTAGGGTGTCGAGCAGTACGCGCCCACCACTACCTGCTGTCTCCCCCTGGTATTGGATCATTTGTATACAAGATTTTTGCACACGTTTGCAAATGAGGAATAGTCTGGTACGTGCATGTGAGTTACATTAGCGTTTGTTTTTGTATGCGGTGTCTGGGGTAAAAGCAGCATCAATTCGTGAGTTATGAAAAATGATTTTTTTTTTTTTTTTGGAAGTTAAAATGTTACAATCTGGCCCGCCAATATGCAGTATCACATATCATATTACTATGGAAAGAAAAGGAGTATTATTGAGAAGGCGTGGACGTTATAATTGCAATGATCGTCAAAACACGTAATGCATGTTGGAAACACCAACTACACGATATAAATTCATTATTAGCAAATTGCGGCAACAAATCAGGATACAGGAAGAGAGTTTCCTATCCAGGGCTTAGTATTGGAAACGAGGTTGGAAAAAAAAGAAATCACTGGGGACGAGGTTGCGCGCTAATGTCTTTTACACACAGTTATTGTGCAAGTGATGTATTCACTTCGGTACTCTCTCCGGTTGTTAGTAAAACGTCATACAAGCGCGCGAACCACTGATTACAAGCGCCCATTGGCTAAAGTTGAGATGACGTCACACTTACGAACCGGATAGTACTTTGGTTGCCATAATGGTAGTACTTTGGTTGCCACGGGTATAGTTCTTTTGGCCGTGCACAGAAAAATAGCAAAAATAGAAAGTACCATGTGACTCACTATCTGCCAATCAAGACACAGAATCTGTGGATGAGGTGTTATAAAGTCCGTTATTTTGTTGAACAGGATCAGCTGCAGCCTGGTGCTATGACGGATATGAAGCCAGTCCATGGATACAGGTTGACTTCAATAGTACAGTCACCATCACTGGTTTGATCACCCAGGGGCGTGGTGACCGATACAACCAATGGGTGACAGAGTACCAAGTGTCGTACAGCGATGACGCTCAGTCCTGGGATCACGTGACTGATGCGTTTGGCACACAAATAAAGGTAAAGGATTCATTGTTAAAATAGTTTTGTGAATTCTCAAATCTCGACTTCAACTCCGGACATGGCTGCAGAAGACTTGCCCCTTGAATGACGTCTGTTCAACAAGTCCCAAAATATGAACACCAAATACTCATGTAAGAATTCGATATTATAAGGTTTTATTATGATTCAGGAGCAAGAGAGGGACCCGAAGCCGGGGAGAAAGCCGATGTTTGGGAAAACCCTGCTTATCTCGGTTAAAATATCTCAGACCAATCGAAATTTGGGAGGTGAAGCTTGTGTCTTTAATAATAAAATGGAGTAAAACCGTAGCACGGATAACTGAGTTCTATAGTGATGAAAACAATCCCACTTTCTTGCTGTGTAGCAATATTTACCATCACAATAAGTATTGTCTTCAAATACAATAATGATAATAACTTGGCACGACAGGGTGCGCTAAACATGTCAACCATTTTGATTTGTTGCAGTTCGCTGGTAACTCGGACAGGAGCTCGTAGGTAACCGCTCGGTTCCCGTTGGCATTGCGCACCAGAATCCTGCGCATTCACCCCACTGCATGGCACAACCATTGCAGCATGAGGTTTGAAGTGATTGGCTGCTATTAATCACATTGAATTAGTCGGCAACTGGACTGGAAATAATCGATATCGAAAGGAATCGATAATTAAAACCCATCTTTATATTAATTGTGTAGTTACAATACGCCTGGTGAGATTGATGTTTCGTAAAACAGTAGGTCTACTCCGAGCTCTACACGTAGTTTGATTTAAATTTTCACTGTATGATAAACTTTTAAAAGTAACAAAAATGTCAAGTGAAGTCAAGCTGTTTCTTACTTTTTAATCAACATTCATTTATACATTATGGTAGTTTCTCCATTCTTTTTGGTAAAGAGCATCGCCATGTGGCTGGCTCTAAACCATTGTTTAAACACCGCAAAAAAAAGTGTTTAAACCGCTCACCGGTGATATGCACGAATGCATGAAGAGTCACTATAATACCTTGCGTTTTTGTTGTGAAGTATTAAACTGAAATTAATTTTGAGCAATAAAGCCGAGGCCTTCAAATACCTATGGGACAGCGGCGGTGGAACGTTTTAAAACGGGGAGGGGGGCATCACCAAAAAGGGGCACAAAGGCATATTTCGTTGGTGCAGCAGCGTATCAAGCATTTTTGGTATTTTTTTGCACATCCGTGCTGAAAAGGTTTTTTTCACCGGACACTTGGCCTCCGTACAATCAAATAGTGGGGTGGGGGGGGGGGGTGTGGTGGGGTTGCTGGTACCATCTTCCGAAATAGGGAGCGCTCTTCAAAACCGGCCATTATGCAAACTACTAATAATGTGCCCATTTTCAGGGCGCATTGTTAGGGTTTTGGGAAAAGGTTACTGAAAACAAATTATCCGAAATGTGAGTTTTATGCTCGAGGGGCCACATTATGTCCGCAAGAGGGCACTTGGGAAAATCTGGTAGTGCCCCCTGCCCCCAGCCCCCGTTGCGCCGCCACCGGTATGGGAAGTCATTCATGTTGCCAATAACCGGAGAAGGTTTAAAGTGTCTGGCTTCCCCCTCTTTGCGAAAATAATATTAATAAGGCATTTTCGCAAAATAAGAGGAAACGGCATGAGCACAGCCGCAGTGCAAAAAAATACCAAAAACAAAACAAAACAAAACAAAACACACACAAAAACAATGGGGGTATTTTTTTTCGTCGATGTTTATTCATTGATATTTGCCATCTTTGATATGTTTACTACACATTTTTAAAATAAATGGTATTAAATCGTGGAAAAAAGTGTTTTAAAGGTAAACAAGAAATTATATCTTTTACTATCACGACTACAAAACAATCGAAACTTTAAAGGCCTTTCTCAGTATTTCCTTTTAACATGTAAATAAATGCAAACTTTAAACAGCCACACAGCTTTTCAACGAAATGTCCGATTGATTATTGCTTCCTTTCTTTGGAATTCAATCTCCTCCAGTTAAGTGTAAACGAGAGAACGATAATGCCTTTACTTGAAGTTGAATTCTTCAATATTCCTAGTAATTATTTTGGAAGACCTTCATTTTTTCAAGAAGTGATAATGCGCATGCCGGAGCACGTTATGCGTGCGAGAAAGCTATTAGCAGCGCAGCTTTTTCACTGCGGTAATTTACCACGGGCCTGGCCTTAATCATCCGTTTATTGTCGAGTGTGACTTGGTGATCAATAATACTCGTGCCTTTAATTATTGCCAGCGTAGTATACGATCTTTCGCCGTTCGCTGTTCGCAACACAGTCTGAAACAGTTTCGAAGTAGGCTACATGTGAGTATTATATGGCTGAACAAACCTAAACGAAACGAAATGAATTTTCCTATTTATCACCCAAGACATTGTCGTCTTGTTTGGTGCCTCGTTCTTTTTGTTGTCTGCGTTGTTCAGAGCGGAGCTGGCTCTAATCTCCCTACCGTGAAATCTTCGGATTTCACGGCTGCTTCACAGTTTAACAGCACCGTCAAATATCGAGTGATTCGGTCAAGCCAACGAGCCTCGTACTTAAGGTGTGCCGCGGCCTGCCTCAAGGAAGAATACTGCGAATACTTCAGTTATACCAAAGATACCAGACGGTGTGAATTGAGCGATGACTCGATCGTGTCAGTCAACGAAGAGAAGTTGAAATACTTCAAAAGAAATGGTAAGACCTTCTTATTGTGGTGCTGTTTCATTTCAAAGCTAATACAACCCACTGAACCTTAAAGGCACATTTACATATAGGGTCATTTGTATTTATCCAAAGAATTATTACAGGATTTTTATCAAAAAGCTTATACATATTTGGATCAAAGATTGTACCGGTTCTAAACACCCTGTGAAATTATTTCGTCTGCTTGATTGTCAAAAAAATGTACGTGATTCAAGCGATCAGTCAATTGACAAATCTTTCGAAAATGAAAGAGATAATAGACGAAATGGTTATTCGTGATCAAAAGGTTGTGAATGGTTTTCCACTGTTTTCTTATAAAATTGTAATATTCACTGAGCTGAAACTTCAACAGGTTTGGTTTTTAAAAGATTTCGTCTGGTTTTTGAGTGGTGTTATTAATTGGAAACGAATAAATTACATGATGAGCAAATGATCCTTGAGATATTTTTTTAAACTGTAATTGAACTCATTGTAGGGTCTAAACCATCGGGAAAAAACATGTTATTCAAAGGCAAATCTCCGGTGTTTCTCAAGATGATTGTGTACGGAGAGTCCAATTTGCAGGGAACCTTTTTTGGTGCTTCTTTGAATGAAGAGGAAACATCCTTTGGATTGACAAAGCTCTGGTTGTTCAATGTTGAGCAGGTTGGAAGAGGCACGTGCGTCAAAAACGTTCTGCTCGTGCCATTACACCGAATAACACTATTCCTCCCTCGTTGAGCGTTCACTTGGCAACTAGACCAATATGTTGGCGTTTTTATGGTTGTTTTATACAAAACCTCTCAAAACAATCGAACCTTTACCTCAGGTGACTCTCCTTGCTCCGTGGAGGGACCTCTTGGGATGGAAGATGGTCGCATCCCGGATGAAAGCATCACAGCTTCGTCTGTTTGGCGAAACCGCGCTGATCATGGCCCACTCGAGGCCAGACTTTATAATCAAGGTAGGCTTTTTGGATTTGACATCAAATGTATATTTCCCATGTCATTTTCGAGTTTCACCTCGAAAAACATATTCGTATTTTTCATTTAAGTTTTTTTGTTCACTTTTGAAACCACCGACGTATTATTAAATTATTTCGTCACAAAATGCGAATTATTACCTAAAAGATAATAATTCGGCTTTTGCCGGGGGTGGGGGGGTTCTATTAGTTTGTTAGCAAAATACAGTGCAACTTTTTGAGGGACACTCGGGGTTGAAAGCACGGGGTGAACAAAGTTTCTCATGTCTCAAAATCTGTATATAATTCTAAAAATTAGGATTAATTATACTGCAATTCCCCATAGGAACTTCAAGTCCCGATCCTGATTGTGATACTCCTCTTAAAAAAAAGATGAACATAATTACATTAGTGTAGTGAGCGCGGAGTAGCGCCGTGGGGCTTCAGAGTCTCGTTGGGGGCGAGTTGACATACACACACGTACACACAGTGGAGATTAAGTTTCACGGGAGAATCACTGATTATTTATTCATTCATTAATGTTCATTCGTCTTCATTGGTTGCTCAGAGTCGAAGGGAAGGAGGTAGCCAGTCGCTGCACCAGGCTAATCACGGCAAACAGTAGCCTTCATCATGATTTCCAGCGGTATTCAGGGGAATTATCTCTGTCTTTTCCCCAACTCGGAGGCCATTCCTCTCATCTCCTTCTCATGACTGACCCAGATTTCTTTCCTTCTCGTTTGACACTAGTTCCGGAGCACTGCCCCGCGAAGCCTGTTTACCGCTGTCTGGGTTACCTCTCCCTTCTCTTAGAATAAACAGATTTTGTATCACTCTAAAGAACCTTAGTAATATTCAAAGAGTATACTTAACTACCAAATTATGTAAGATACAGTCTTTTATAAGCACCAACCAATAATTAATGAGGCCTTATATTACCTTACACGACACCGAATGCCAGTCTTTGCAGACGTATCCCTGTGCTGCATGGATACACGTTCTATTTTTAGAATATTGTGCACACACCTGGGCAGGCCAGCTTTTGGCAATTTAACGGTGAGTAGGCGAGCGCCCTCTGTTGGCCAAATTTGTGAATGATCAACAACAAATCACTATCATAAGTCATTTCTCCACAAACTCCCCTACTGAATTGATCTTCTCCTGGAGATCACCTCGATTTAAAGACTTATAAACGCTAACATTACTATAACAAGTTAAGCACTAAATAAAACATTAAGAAATAAGCTTAATGCTTTAACAATGTGTCTGGTTCCTTTTCAATATTTACCAAAATTTACTTTCGAAAAATTTAACAAGCTGTCTGAGGGTTCTCTCGTATTGGGACATTCCCCATCGATTGAGGTGCACACCGTCCAGATTAAAACGTGGGTGCTTCAAACCACGGTGATGCCAGACCCACCAACGGTCCTCCTTAAGAGTTTCCGCTTCAAGCAGCTTGTTGAAGACCTCTGCCTTCTCATTAAAATCAGAGACAGATACTTGATTCGGCCTCATATTACCTGTACGTGGCAAGACAGGCAAAAACACCACTACACAAGGACTAATACCAAACCTTGGCAGATCCCGAACAAAGGAACAAAGGAAGTCAAACACATCCTTTGATGATACACCAACTGTACCCAAATCATTAGTCCCTAGATCAATTATCAAAATAGAGGGCTGTACTCTGGCAATCATACGGTAATAACGACAACGATTGGCATTAATGCGACTTAGTGTCAATCCTCCTTCCCCCAAACAAGAAAGAGGTACTCTTTTCCTCTCTAAATCTATATTTACTGTTGCTTCTCGCCTTCCTGAGAAACGCCTAACAAAACGTGTCCAAATAACACAAATCCCATAATGGTAATGGTGCTAGAGGGTATCTCCCTCTCTTCAACTCGAGCTTCAAACAATTTGTCTATATAAATCATGCACTCTATAACCTTTAGATTTACATTCTTCTGGAACTGAATACATTTTGTAATTTCAAAACCCAACTGGTAATGCTTATTTACCAAGTGGTACATCATGTACATGCATACACCGACCTGAGCCACATGGACCATTTCCAGGTGAGAAGTAGAGCAAGGCGGCCACATGGGGTCGGACTTACTCACAGGAAGACTGGATACCCCAAGTCTCTTCCACAGAGTATGTCCGAGTCCCATGCAGCCACAGGCTAAACTTTCACACCAAGACTATTTCAGAACCGAGCAGGGCAGCCTGTGTGGGTTGGAATGAACACCCTTAGTTCTTCTCTGTGATGTTCTTCGAGGTTGTTCGTGATCTAACTCTGAGACCCTATGGGGCTCCCCTACTTTATTATCCTGTACCCCTTGGTCAACTTCTGAGTTACTTGGTTCAGACTTGGTCACAATAAAGTTGTTTTCGGACTCATCACTACTCTCAATGCCATCGCCAGACTCTGGATCTGCAAGTGGATCCACTCGTAAATATTTACGATTGACCGTCTTCTCCGGTCCTCCATTAATTGGTCGAATGCGATATACATCCCCGTGGACATTCTGCCATGCCACTACATACGATTCTCTACCGTACGCGTCTTCTAGTTTGTGACGGCCAGTGAACGCGCATTTCCTTAAAAGAACTCGTGAACCCACTGGTAAAGGTGTCGCAGTAGCTCTATTACTATGTGCGTTTTCGTTCTGACGTGCTCTTTTCTCTACCCTCTCCTTTACCAAGGCCCCTACTCTTTCAAGCAGCTCCGATTGTTCCCTGACAAAATTCTGTTCCCAATTACTATCTGTCCGACCCAAAATTTGGTCCAATGGAATCAACGGTTCCCTTCCGAACATTAATGTGTACGGAGTTACGCCGGTGGTGGAGTGAGGTGTGGAATTGTAAACAAAAACAAGGTGTGACAAAAAGTCAGGCCATCGTTTGCGCTCGTGTTCGCTGAATGACTTGATCAATCCAAACAAGGTTCTATTGAATCTTTCCGCCTGCCCATTTCCTTCCGGGTGATACGGCGTCGTTCGTGACTTTTTGATACCATACAATGTGCATAGTTCACGGACCAATTCCCCCTCAAAATTCCTACCCTGATCACTATGCAATCTGTTTGGGATGCCGAATCTCGTAAACCAACTGTCTCTGAGCACCTTAGCGACAGTATATTTCGTGTACACATCGGTCATAACAAGAATATCCTCGTATCCACCACGACCCCTGTCAATCTTAACAAAGTCAATGGCCAAAACTTCCAAGGGCCTGAAAGCCAATAAGTGACGCATCGGAACCTTCGGAATGGGTTCGGACACCTTCGCCGCCACACAACGTTCACATTTCCGTATGTGAGCCCGCACATCTGCGGTCATGTTCGGCCAATAAACGCGCTTGCGCAAAAGTGAACACGTTCGTGTAACCCCCTGATGACCCCAACCATCGTGGCAGCCCTCCATAGCCCTAGAGCGAATGGTCTCGGGCATAAGTATTTGAAATACCTCCCCAACCACAGGATCTTCAACCCTTCGACACAGAACACCGTCTCGTACCGCAAAGCGCGACAACTGCCACAACAAATGCTTCAACCCGGGTGGATCTTCCCGATCATCGTGTACCACTTCTCCCGGTGACCAACTCTGGTCCCAGCGTTCCCAAACAATACTCAACAATGGATCAGACCTTTGAAGAGCTAAAAGCTGCTCACTGGACCAGGACGGAAAAACTCCTGGCGGACCGGATTCTAACGGCTTATCCTTCGTGAACGCGCACTTGGAATTACATGCACCTACATGTAATGGAACTGCAGTTGAATGGGTCTTTGTTTGAAGAACACCTTCAACTACCTCCGAGGAGCAGTTTCTCGGATGCCGGCTTAAAGCATCCGCACAACGATTGCTGGCGCCTGACCGATACTTAATGTCAAAGCTGAACGCTGCAAGCTGTGCTGCCCATCTCATTTCACTGGCACCCAGCTTAGCTGTGTTCAGGTGTGCCAACGGATTATTATCCGTTAAGACTGTGAATGTGCTGCCGATCAAATAGTCTCGAAATTTATCCACGACTGCCCACTTTAAGCCCAGCAACTCAAGCTTGAACGAACTGTAATCTGGGTATTTCGACTCTGCACCCCTTAAACCCCTACTCGCATAAGCGACAGGATGAAACCTCCCCTCGTCATCGCGCTGCACCAAACAAGCACCCAGCCCTTTTAAGGGAGCATCAACTTCAAGCACAAAGGGTCGCGTAAAATCAGGATAGGCCAACACTGGGGCCTGCACTAACAACTGCTTCAGCTTCTCAAACGCAGCCTGCGCCTCTGAACCCCACTTAAACCCAGTGGTTGATCGAGGTTTACCCTTACTTACATGAGGCAGCACAGCATGCAGCGGCGCAGCCACCTTGGCAAAACCTTCTACAAAACGACGATAATAGCTCGCCAGACCTAGGAACGACCGAAGTTCCTCTGGCCCCTTTGGCACTGGCCAATCCTGAACACGCTGTATCTTATCGCTATCGACCGAGATTCCCTGTGCACTGACAACATGCCCGAGATAGTGCACCTCGCTGCGAAACAAGGAACACTTTTTGCCCTTAATTTTCAAGCCGAACTCTCCAAGCTTAGAGAAAACCTTGTCTAAGCGTTCCAAATGTTCTTCTACAGTAGAAGAAAACACTAATATATCATCTAGATATATCAGCAACTCTGATAAGTTCATGTCGCCCAAACACTGCTCCATTACCCTTTGAAACGTCCCTGGCGCATTTGCCAACCCGAACGGCATTCGTGTGAATTCGTATAACCCAAAGGGAATGCGAAATGCTGTTTTCTCTACAGAACCAGGATCCATAGCAACCTGATGGTAGCCATGAGCTAAGTCGATCGCAGAGAAATACTTAGCACCCTGTAGAGCCTCTAGTGACTCCTCTATGCGCGGTAGAGGGAAGGCATCGCGAACAGTCTTCGCGTTTAACTTTCTGAAATCGATGCATAGACGCAACGAACCGTCCCGTTTTCTCACCAACACGACCGCGCTTGCATAAGGACTCTCACTTCGCTTTATGATCCCCTGATCCAACAAGTTTTGCAAGAGGGTCTTCACCTCCTGGATACAGTGAGGTGAAATCCTCCTATAAGGTGCATTAACCGGAGTGTTATCCACCGTGTTAATTCTGTGAGGGATACGGTCGCAGTATCCAACATCAAACTCTCCTTTTGAGAACACGTGGTCATGCTTCTGTATGAGACGTGCAAGCTGCTCCTTCTCCTTACTACTTAAACTGCAGGCAGTAAGATCTAAACCTGGAGGCAAGAAATACTTGCTTCCATCTGAGAAGGTAAACTCTTCTCTTTGTTGTTCTGAGCCAGACTTAAATGTGTCATCATTCAAGTTTCTCGGATTTTCAACCAGTACATGGTTGACTGACACACTCACACTGGATTGTGTCTGATTCAACTCGATACAATCGGAGATTGAAGTCTCAACCACCGTTGCGAGCTTCGAGTATGGTGGTATCACCATGGATTGTGTTCCCAAGTTAGCAATTACAACCGATACCGTTTTTCCATTTGTGAGTTCACATGAGTCGTATACTTTAGCCGCTGCGCTCAAATTACATGTACTACTAGATGCACCTTCTGACTGTACACCGAATTGTGTACTTTCCACCATCACAACTTTGTTCCTAAACACATGAACTGGTGCCCTAATGTGACAACTAACAGTCTTCACCTGCCGAGGTGGAATGGCTATTTCATGTCTACTAGTACGTGCAGCAACTTGGTTTACAACACTAGAATCTTTAGTCCCCCTGTCAGTCTGTTTACTTTGCCCTTTGGTAAGCCTATACCACTGGAGAGTCACATTCCAAGCTTCACTGTCACCTTGCCCTTGTTCTACAACAGGATCCTTTAACATTTCTAGAACATTACACCCCAAAATCAATGGACTGTTCCGACGATTTAGCAATCCACCGTCGCAGGAGTCCTTTACCACTAAAAAATTAGCCTCAACGGTTTTGTTAAAAACAGTAAGCGGTACTTCTACATATCCGGTGATTGGAACCTCCAAACCACCCACACCAAACACTTCAAGGTAAGTACCCAGTGGTTTTACACCCCTTATTTTGTCGGCCAAATGTTCCTGATAAAATGTCTCACTCATTAGGGAGGTCTCTGCGCCTGTATCAAGAATACACGTGGCTGGCACTCCAGCCAGTGTAGCCTCAGCTCGAGGGCTTTCTCTAACTAACTTTGTTAGTAATTCATCCGCAGACAACTTAGGCAACGCTCCCTCCCCAACAAGTGCATTACACGGCAAGGGCCCCTTGTGACTCTCCTCCACCACCCGGCCCACGGAAGTGGAGGCCTTTAGTTTAACGCAGGCTTAGATTGACTGTCAGGTGCTTTTGTGGCACCTGCTTGACCCGATTCCATGTTTTGGGTTCCAATTCTGTCAGAGTTTTGCTGGGAACGACATTGAGACTTGTAATGACCCGGCTTTCTACACTTATAACAAATCACTGACCGACCTGGGAACTGACTATTCCCCTGTGGACCAGCTTGTTCTGCCCCCTGCGTGCGCAGCATGCACTGCATCAAGAACGTAATTTGTTCCTGCTGCTTGCTCATTTGACCTAGCATATCCTGCATGCATTTTAACATGTCAGACTGTTGCTGTTGCAACTTAGGGTCTACACCCGCTGATAATGTATCGACTTTAACACCGATATCAAACGACCTATCTACACTATCATCATTGACCGGACAATCTACATCTACATGGCGCACATGACTGTGTTTAGCCTTGGTAGTGACTTCGAAATCTTTGAACAATTCCAGTGCGGCATCTCTGAAATGGTCAAAGGTTTGGCCAGAGTTAGACAGCTGCAATCTCTTCAGCTCAAATCGTGCGCTTTGTCCGCGCGCTCCTGCCACAAACTGATTGATAAGAGTTTTGTCCTTCAGTTTTTCTAAGAAATTTCTCTCATCTTGGGGAGATATGCGCAAAATTCTCTCATACATCCTAATTAAGGCACGGGAGAAATCCATCAGGGACTCATCTTCTAATTGCCCTCTTTCAAAGAAAACCTTCTGAAGGGACTGTAGTGTCTCCCCTCCCCCAAACTGGTTATAAAGCAGTTTAATCAAGAGCGAGTGATTGGATTTAACATCTTCCCTACTTTTTACTTCTACTCGCGCAGGTCCAGCCAAATGATCAACTATCACTTGAGCCTTCCCCTCCTCTGGGATGTTGCACTGCCTACAGTAAATATCAACTTCCTCTAACCACTCCTTCAGAGTCGGGTCTCCTGCCCTCACTGGCTTTCCCTTAAACCGCTCAAGTTTGATCGGTCGTTCCCTGGTGGCACTATTCTGTTTTAACGCGTTCGCTAGTTCAGAGACTAACTGAGTCATTAAACTCGCCTCCGTTGCCATAGTTGTCTGAACTATCCTAGCAACACACACGCGCAAGTCCACAGCGCACACAAAATCAAGTATCAAAGCCAAAAAGGACCCCCCCCCCCAAATTAATGGGAAACTACCAAGCCCACACAGACTGCCACGCAACAACTGTCTGAACTACACAATTACTGGCCCCTTAACCGTGTATGCATGCACATAACCTTGAATGAATTTTACCCCACATTTAAACAGTACCCGCTAATACACAATTCCCATGAAATTAAACGCACACACTAATAAAATCAATGTCAATTGGGCCTAATTAACAATGAACAATACCGTTATAAAACAGTTCATTGTCGACTCCGTCTCCAGTGCTTTTCTCCACTTCAACACAACTCCTCCGGGTAGAACCACTGATGCTTGAATAGCCCGTCTGCACCGTCGCTCATCAACACCGTCGGACCATGCATCCGACGCGATCTCCGGCTGCACACCGTGTCGCTCCTGGACTCGCTCCCCGTCACACACCCACAGCGTGCGGTCGCACGCCCGATGACTGTGGCGAAATCTTCAACTTTTGATCGAGTCCCAGTCGGCTGCACTCACCAAACACGGCCAAAAGAACCAGTCCGATGGCTTGATGATGACCCCGCAGCATCTGCAAAACTGTAGTCCCGCCGAAGAATAACTATAAACACCCCATCCGTGTTACCAATTTGTAGTGAGCGCGGAGTAGCGCCGTGGGGCTTCAGAGTCTCGTTGGGGGCGAGTTGACATACACACACGTACACACAGTGGAGATTAAGTTTCACGGGAGAATCACTGATTATTTATTCATTCATTAATGTTCATTCGTCTTCATTGGTTGCTCAGAGTCGAAGGGAAGGAGGTAGCCAGTCGCTGCACCAGGCTAATCACGGCAAACAGTAGCCTTCATCATGATTTCCAGCGGTATTCAGGGGAATTATCTCTGTCTTTTCCCCAACTCGGAGGCCATTCCTCTCATCTGCTTCTCATGACTGACCCAGATTTCTTTCCTTCTCGTTTGACACTAGTTCCGGAGCACTGCCCCGCGAAGCCTGTTTACCGCTGTCTGGGTTCCCTCTCCCTTCTCTTAGAATAAACAGCTTTTGTATCACTCTAAAGAACCTTAGTAATATTCAAAGAGTATACTTAACTACCAAATTATGTAAGATACAGTCTTTTATAAGCACCAACCAATAATTAATGAGGCCCTATATTATCTTACACGACACCGAATGCCAGTCTTTGCAGACGTATCCCTGCGCTGCATGGATACACGTTCTATTTTTAGAATATTGTGCACACACCTGGGCAGGCCAGCTTTTGGCAATTTAACGGTGAGTAGGCGAGCGCCCTCTGTTGGCCAAATTTGTGAATGATCAACAACAAATCACTATCATAAGTCATTTCTCCACATTAGACCTGAATTATACAGGAATCCTGCTCGCGCATCATCTATTTTTTCCTTGTAGATCACTTTGCACAACAAGGGTCAGTGATATATACGAGCAGATTCGGAGATTAATCATGCAAAACTGTAACAGGACTGCATCTAGACCTCGAGATTCTGACCACTCAGTGGGCGACTTCGATCGGGTCTTCCGTATTAAACCCGTTGTTGTATTAGAAAAACATGTCAGCCAAATTGACCGATCAATACCTTAGTCCATATTTCTGATCAAACTGACGTCACAATTTCTAAAGTTGACTCCGATTGGCTGGCGCGTGGGGTCGCATAAAATTTGCATTGCTCAAATATATGTTGGATACAGAAAGGGTTCCGTTGTAGAACGTTTGATACTCAGACTACTCGGTATGGGATGGTCCCGAGTAGTCGACTTCGACTGGTCTAATAATTAAGGTCGACTATAGCGTGGGTTCGAAGATAATGGGACTGTGGTTAAACAGCTTCATATTGGAGCCAGATTTACTGCCCTAGCATATTTATGGTGTTGAATAGAATATGCTGCAGCCTGGTGCAATGACGGATCTGATGGCAGTCCATGGATACAGGTTGACGTCAATGGTACAATCACCATCACTGGTTTGATCACCCAGGGGCGCGGAAACTCCGGACAAAACCAATGGGTGACGGAGTACCGAGTGTCGTACAGTGATGACGCTCAGTCCTGGGATCACGTGACTGATGCGTTTGGCAGACAAATAAAGGTATAGGATTCATTGTTAAAATAGTTTTGTGGTTTTTCAAATCTCGACTTCAACTCCGGATCTGGGGACGTTTTCGAACGATTTCTTCTCGACTTAAAGGACAGCTTTACCAGTAACCAGTGTTGACGTTTTTGGCACCGATGACGGCGATTTTTTTTCACTGACATGAAGTTTGAATTTCTACTTCCGTTATAATTTAACATTTTAATCATATACTGAGCACAATTTCTGAAAAACACAACGTTCGAAAGGCCATGTCTTTCGGGGTGTATGAATTTCACTGCTCTGTTATAAAGTCTAAGAGCGCAATTGTATTAGCTTATTTTGCTTATCAATGGAAGACGCTTTGCCTTTGCAACCATAGGGCTGCTTGAACGACGTCGGCTCAACAAGTCCCAAAATATGACCACCAAATGTTCATGAAGGATTTGGATAATTTAATGCTTCAAAATGATTCAAGAGCCAGAGATTGAGCCGAAGCCGGGGAGAAAGCCGATGTTATGAAAACCCTGCTTATCTCGGTTTAGATATCTCAGACCGATCGAAATTTAGGAGGTGAAGCGTGTGTCCTTAATAATAAAATTGAGTAAAAGCTTACCACAGCGTTTGATAACTCGGTTCTTGCGATGAAAAATCCCATTTTCTTGCTGTGCAGCATATTTACCGTCACAATATTGTAGTCATCCTGTCAAATAATATAACGATAATAACTTGGCACGCGAGGCTGCGCTAAACAAGTCGACCATTATGATTTTGTTGCAGTTCGCTGGTAACTCGGACAGGAGCACGTTGGTAACCGCACGGTTCCCGTTGGCATTGCGCACCAGAACCCTGCGCATTCACCCCACTGCATGGCACAACCATTGCTGCATGAGGCTTGAAGTGATTGGCTGCTATTATTCACATTGAATTAGTCGGTAACTGGACAGGAAATAATCGATATCGAAAGGAATCGATAATTGAAACCCATCTTTATGTTAATTGTGTAGTTACAATACGCCTGGTGAGATTGATGTTCCATAAAACAGTAGGTCTACTCCGAGCTCTACACGTAGTTTGATTTAAAATGTCACTGTATGATAAACTTTTAAAAGTAACAAAAAATGTCGAGTGAAGTCAAGTTTTTCTAACTTTTAATTAGCATTCATTTATATGTATATATGATAGTTCTTATCGGTAAAGAGCATCGCCATGTGGCTGGCTCTAAACCATCGTTTAAACACCGCAGAAAAGTGTATATCAAACCGGCCAATGATAAACGTGGCCACTCACTCAGGACAACAAATTATGGTTTTGTGTCCCCTTTGTGTTCAGTTTAAAAAAAGAACATAATTATAATAAAGCAATTTTTTTTAAATTTTTTTGAAAACCATCAAATAAGCGGCCGACATGACCAGCTTCACTGCTTTCCACGCGCCGTCAAGTAAGCCTAGTAGCGCCACCTTGCCCGCAAACTCTACTAACGTTCTCGTAAATTGGAAGAAGTTGGCCTTAGGTGCAAGGTACCAACGTACAATGATCATGTTATAGCTGTTCTTTTCTCCCTGTTTGTTGTTAAAAGTACGGCTGTAATTTGCCTGTAAATAAATGTAAGGCCAAAAAGATAAGTCTCTTGTTTCTGGTATGCGCGCGCGTCGCCGTAGCAATGCGCGTCGGCAAAATGAAAAAGGTTTTTTTTTTCAATGAAAGATGATGTTTCAAAACTGCCAAACTCACTGGTTTGACTGGAATCCTGCTGCTGCACAATTTTAACGTGTTTTTAGGTTGGGTTATGGTCGAGAATAAGCTTTATGTGGCCTCTCTGGACTCCCATATATTTGCACTAAGTTTAGTCGGGCACCATTTGCAGTCATCAGCGGACATTTGAAGCAAAAAAAATCAGCCAAAAAAAAAAAAAAAGCCGCGTCGCCGCACCACTTTTTGGGCAAGTTGCATACCAGGAACCGGAGACTTTTTTTGTTTGGCCAAAGGAAATGGGGACTTAATTTTTTTAAACTCATAAAACTGTGAGCAAAACTACTCGTTATGTAAGTTCCGAAATTGTTACTTCAGGATATAACAGATGGTATTGTGCAGTTTTTGTCGTCATAGATGAAGTATTTACCGTCAAATATATTAACATATTTAAACGTCAAATATATTAATAATATTAAAATTTCGAGGAGAACACCGTTTACCAAAATTTCGTTGTTAATTCGGCTTTCATTAAAAAGTTTGAGATAGATGTGGTCCCGAACCGATAAAACAAATGCGACATATCATAGTTCATTTTAAAGCTAAACATATTGTGCTCGGCGTTAACATTGTTATGTAGTTATTACTTATCAGAATTCAATCAAAAAGTAGACTCATGAATATTTAAAAATATAATTATCTGGCTTGACAGACTTCGACACCAGATCGGACGCAGAGCAGTGCAAATCTGAAAGCCGCCACGCGCAGCGCAGAGGTTTTCCTTTGTTGACAAGTATTCATGGTATTTACCAGTGCGGGCCGTTATCACGCATATGCCTTGTCGTTAATCCTTGTGTGTAGGATCCGTGACCCAACCTGTCTGTGCTTCCCCGCCCTAAACTCTTCACATTAAGCCCGATTGACAGGATCTTAAGTTGTTCTCAAACACTTCAGGCGATCTATTGCAATATGAGATGGGTACAAGTTGAGACCACGAAAACATAACGAAATTAGTGAAATATAGTTTGGCCTTTTGGAGAGAAATATGGTATGTCATCAGGATGCATGCATTGTGCCCGTTGTGATATTTCTCATGTTGTAGCAATAATGTTTGTGGTTTGCCTATCCATCAGCCTTTTCAAAATCCATCAGCATTTTTGATTATTTTATGACGGACATCTACACAATATGCCGGCGGTTTTTTTTCCAGAGGGTTAGTGTGGGTAAATACGAAAGAGTTTAACGCACTCCTGTGTGCACTTCTTATACGTTCCCGTCAAAGTATTATCTAGCGATAGAGGGCGTGCTTTTCTTCGCTGGATGATTTCAGGATCTGATAAGTCACGGTAAGCACTTATGGAGAACCACCAAAATGACATCGTCATACCTTGTGCATATTCAAATATGATAATTTACATGTCGTCATGTGTGAATATTTATAACGTAAAATTTGCTGTACAGATATTGTACATGTACATTGTACATACATGTACACCCTTTCTCCGTGACTGAACGAGTCCGAATGAAGTAGAAGTAATGAATTTAGGCCCATGTGTTAAAGGGAATTGGCCTGTCTGCCTGTATTGTATATTGCCTAATATTACAAAATTATCTAATAAAGAAGTTAATAAAATCCAACCTATAATATTGGCACTGGGTTTTGCGTTTGAGACCATTCCTCCATGTTGACGAGACTATTTTAGTTGGTGGATTTATTTACACCATGCATGAAGAAATGAGTCTATGACATTTCTATATGAGACATTTTATTTGGTCGGTGGACGACATGTCATTTTGGTGGATGACACGTCATTTTGGTTGGCAAAATGTCATTTTGGTTGGCGACACATCAATTTTGTGGAACACGTCGTCTCGGTGGGTGAAACGTCATTTTGGTTGGTGATATATGTCATTTTGGTTGGCGACACCGCATTTTTAGGGGGTACATGTCATTTTGTGGAACACGTCATCTTGGTTGACGACAGCTATGTACGTCATTTTGGTGGAATTACATCATGTCATTTTGGTTGGCGACACGTCATTTTGGTGGGCGACACATCATTTTGGTGGGCTGCATGTCATTTTGGTGGATGACACGTCATTTTGGTTGGCGATTTTGGTGGGCGACACGTCATTTTGGTGGGCTACATGTCATTTTGTAGGAAAACACAGCATTTTGGTGGGCGACACTTCATTTTGGTGGGCGACACGTCATTTTGGTGGAAGACATCATTTTGGTGGGCGACATTTCTTAGAGAAAACCTTGTCTAAGCGTTCCAAATGTTCTTCTACAGTAGAAGAAAACACTAATATATCATCTAGATATATCAGCAACTCTGATAAGTTCATGTCGCCCAAACACTGCTCCATTACCCTTTGAAACGTCCCTGGCGCATTTGCCAACCCGAACGGCATTCGTGTGAATTCGTATAACCCAAAGGGAATGCGAAATGCTGTTTTCTCTACAGAACCAGGATCCATAGCAACCTGATGGTAGCCATGAGCTAAGTCGATCGCAGAGAAATACTTAGCACCCTGTAGAGCCTCTAGTGACTCCTCTATGCGCGGTAGAGGGAAGGCATCGCGAACAGTCTTCGCGTTTAACTTTCTGAAATCGATGCATAGACGCAACGAACCGTCCCGTTTTCTCACCAACACGACCGCGCTTGCATAAGGACTCTCACTTCGCTTTATGATCCCCTGATCCAACAAGTTTTGCAAGAGGGTCTTCACCTCCTGGATACAGTGAGGTGAAATCCTCCTATAAGGTGCATTAACCGGAGTGTTATCCACCGTGTTAATTCTGTGAGGGATACGGTCGCAGTATCCAACATCAAACTCTCCTTTTGAGAACACGTGGTCATGCTTCTGTATGAGACGTGCAAGCTGCTCCTTCTCCTTACTACTTAAACTGCAGGCAGTAAGATCTAAACCTGGAGGCAAGAAATACTTGCTTCCATCTGAGAAGGTAAACTCTTCTCTTTGTTGTTCTGAGCCAGACTTAAATGTGTCATCATTCAAGTTTCTCGGATTTTCAACCAGTACATGGTTGACTGACACACTCACACTGGATTGTGTCTGATTCAACTCGATACAATCGGAGATTGAAGTCTCAACCACCGTTGCGAGCTTCGAGTATGGTGGTATCACCATGGATTGTGTTCCCAAGTTAGCAATTACAACCGATACCGTTTTTCCATTTGTGAGTTCACATGAGTCGTATACTTTAGCCGCTGCGCTCAAATTACATGTACTACTAGATGCACCTTCTGACTGTACACCGAATTGTGTACTTTCCACCATCACAACTTTGTTCCTAAACACATGAACTGGTGCCCTAATGTGACAACTAACAGTCTTCACCTGCCGAGGTGGAATGGCTATTTCATGTCTACTAGTACGTGCAGCAACTTGGTTTACAACACTAGAATCTTAAATCCCCCTGTCAGTCTGTTTACTTTGCCCTTTGGTAAGCCTATACCACTGGAGAGTCACATTCCAAGCTTCACTGTCACCTTGCCCTTGTTCTACAACAGGATCCTTTAACATTTCTAGAACATTACACCCCAAAATCAATGGACTGTTCCGACGATTTAGCAATCCACCGTCGCAGGAGTCCTTTACCACTAAAAAATTAGCCTCAACGGTTTTGTTAAAAACAGTAAGCGGTACTTCTACATATCCGGTGATTGGAACCTCCAAACCACCCACACCAAACACTTCAAGGTAAGTACCCAGTGGTTTTACACCCCTTATTTTGTCGGCCAAATGTTCCTGATAAAATGTCTCACTCATTAGGGAGGTCTCTGCGCCTGTATCAAGAATACACGTGGCTGGCACTCCAGCCAGTGTAGCCTCAGCTCGAGGGCTTTCTCTAACTAACTTTGTTAGTAATTCATCCGCAGACAACTTAGGCAACGCTCCCTCCCCAACAAGTGCATTACACGGCAAGGGCCCCTTGTGACTCTCCTCCACCACCCGGCCCACGGAAGTGGAGGCCTTTAGTTTAACGCAGGCTTAGATTGACTGTCAGGTGCTTTTGTGGCACCTGCTTGACCCGATTCCATGTTTTGGGTTCCAATTCTGTCAGAGTTTTGCTGGGAACGACATTGAGACTTGTAATGACCCGGCTTTCTACACTTATAACAAATCACTGACCGACCTGGGAACTGACTATTCCCCTGTGGACCAGCTTGTTCTGCCCCCTGCGTGCGCAGCATGCACTGCATCAAGAACGTAATTTGTTCCTGCTGCTTGCTCATTTGACCTAGCATATCCTGCATGCATTTTAACATGTCAGACTGTTGCTGTTGCAACTTAGGGTCTACACCCGCTGATAATGTATCGACTTTAACACCGATATCAAACGACCTATCTACACTATCATCATTGACCGGACAATCTACATCTACATGGCGCACATGACTGTGTTTAGCCTTGGTAGTGACTTCGAAATCTTTGAACAATTCCAGTGCGGCATCTCTGAAATGGTCAAAGGTTTGGCCAGAGTTAGACAGCTGCAATCTCTTCAGCTCAAATCGTGCGCTTTGTCCGCGCGCTCCTGCCACAAACTGATTGATAAGAGTTTTGTCCTTCAGTTTTTCTAAGAAATTTCTCTCATCTTGGGGAGATATGCGCAAAATTCTCTCATACATCCTAATTAAGGCACGGGAGAAATCCATCAGGCACTCATCTTCTAATTGCCCTCTTTCAAAGAAAACCTTCTGAAGGGACTGTAGTGTCTCCCCTCCCCCAAACTGGTTATAAAGCAGTTTAATCAAGAGCGAGTGATTGGATTTAACATCTTCCCTACTTTTTACTTCTACTCGCGCAGGTCCAGCCAAATGATCAACTATCACTTGAGCCTTCCCCTCCTCTGGGATGTTGCACTGCCTACAGTAAATATCAACTTCCTCTAACCACTCCTTCAGAGTCGGGTCTCCTGCCCTCACTGGCTTTCCCTTAAACCGCTCAAGTTTGATCGGTCGTTCCCTGGTGGCACTATTCTGTTTTAACGCGTTCGCTAGTTCAGAGACTAACTGAGTCATTAAACTCGCCTCCGTTGCCATAGTTGTCTGAACTATCCTAGCAACACACACGCGCAAGTCCACAGCGCACACAAAATCAAGTATCAAAGCCAAAAAGGACCCCCCCCAAAAAAAAATTAATGGGAAACTACCAAGCCCACACAGACTGCCACGCAACAACTGTCTGAACTACACAATTACTGGCCCCTTAACCGTGTATGCATGCACATAACCTTGAATGAATTTTACCCCACATTTAAACAGTACCCGCTAATACACAATTCCCATGAAATTAAACGCACACACTAATAAAATCAATGTCAATTGGGCCTAATTAACAATGAACAATACCGTTATAAAACAGTTCATTGTCGACTCCGTCTCCAGTGCTTTTCTCCACTTCAACACAACTCCTCCGGGTAGAACCACTGATGCTTGAATAGCCCGTCTGCACCGTCGCTCATCAACACCGTCGGACCATGCATCCGACGCGATCTCCGGCTGCACACCGTGTCGCTCCTGGACTCGCTCCCCGTCACACACCCACAGCGTGCGGTCGCACGCCCGATGACTGTGGCGAAATCTTCAACTTTTGATCGAGTCCCAGTCGGCTGCACTCACCAAACACGGCCAAAAGAACCAGTCCGATGGCTTGATGATGACCCCGCAGCATCTGCAAAACTGTAGTCCCGCCGAAGAATAACTATAAACACCCCATCCGTGTTACCAATTTGTAGTGAGCGCGGAGTAGCGCCGTGGGGCTTCAGAGTCTCGTTGGGGGCGAGTTGACATACACACACGTACACACAGTGGAGATTAAGTTTCACGGGAGAATCACTGATTATTTATTCATTCATTAATGTTCATTCGTCTTCATTGGTTGCTCAGAGTCGAAGGGAAGGAGGTAGCCAGTCGCTGCACCAGGCTAATCACGGCAAACAGTAGCCTTCATCATGATTTCCAGCGGTATTCAGGGGAATTATCTCTGTCTTTTCCCCAACTCGGAGGCCATTCCTCTCATCTCCTTCTCATGACTGACCCAGATTTCTTTCCTTCTCGTTTGACACTAGTTCCGGAGCACTGCCCCGCGAAGCCTGTTTACCGCTGTCTGGGTTACCTCTCCCTTCTCTTAGAATAAACAGATTTTGTATCACTCTAAAGAACCTTAGTAATATTCAAAGAGTATACTTAACTACCAAATTATGTAAGATACAGTCTTTTATAAGCACCAACCAATAATTAATGAGGCCCTATATTATCTTACACGACACCGAATGCCAGTCTTTGCAGACGTATCCCTGCGCTGCATGGATACACGTTCTATTTTTAGAATATTGTGCACACACCTGGGCAGGCCAGCTTTTGGCAATTTAACGGTGAGTAGGCGAGCGCCCTCTGTTGGCCAAATTTGTGAATGATCAACAACAAATCACTATCATAAGTCATTTCTCCACATTAGACCTGAATTATACAGGAATCCTGCTCGCGCATCGTCTATTTTTTCCTTGTAGATCACTTTGCACAACAAGGGTCAGTGATATATACGAGCAGATTCGGAGATTAATCATGCAAAACTGTAACAGGACTGCATCTAGACCTCGAGATTCTGACCACTCAGTGGGCGACTTCGATCGGGTCTTCCGTATTAAACCCGTTGTTGTATTAGAAAAACATGTCAGCCAAATTGACCGATCAATACCTTAGTCCATATTTCTGATCAAACTGACGTCACAATTTCTAAAGTTGACTCCGATTGGCTGGCGCGTGGGGTCGCATAAAATTTGCATTGCTCAAATATATGTTGGATACAGAAAGGGTTCCGTTGTAGAACGTTTGATACTCAGACTACTCGGTATGGGATGGTCCCGAGTAGTCGACTTCGACTGGTCTAATAATTAAGGTCGACTATAGCGTGGGTTCGAAGATAATGGGACTGTGGTTAAACAGCTTCATATTGGAGCCAGATTTACTGCCCTAGCATATTTATGGTGTTGAATAGAATATGCTGCAGCCTGGTGCAATGACGGATCTGATGGCAGTCCATGGATACAGGTTGACGTCAATGGTACAATCACCATCACTGGTTTGATCACCCAGGGGCGCGGAAACTCCGGACAAAACCAATGGGTGACGGAGTACCGAGTGTCGTACAGTGATGACGCTCAGTCCTGGGATCACGTGACTGATGCGTTTGGCAGACAAATAAAGGTATAGGATTCATTGTTAAAATAGTTTTGTGGTTTTTCAAATCTCGACTTCAACTCCGGATCTGGGGACGTTTTCGAACGATTTCTTCTCGACTTAAAGGACAGCTTTACCAGTAACCAGTGTTGACGTTTTGGCACCGATGACGGCGATTTTTTCACTGACATGAAGTTTGAATTTCTACTTCCGTTATAATTTAACATTTTAATCATATACTGAGCACAATTTCTGAAAAACACAACGTTCGAAAGGCCATGTCTTTCGGGGTGTATGAATTTCACTGCTCTGTTATAAAGTCTAAGAGCGCAATTGTATTAGCTTATTTTGCTTATCAATGGAAGACGCTTTGCCTTTGCAACCATAGGGCTGCTTGAACGACGTCGGCTCAACAAGTCCCAAAATATGACCACCAAATGTTCATGAAGGATTTGGATAATTTAATGCTTCAAAATGATTCAAGAGCCAGAGATTGAGCCGAAGCCGGGGAGAAAGCCGATGTTATGAAAACCCTGCTTATCTCGGTTTAGATATCTCAGACCGATCGAAATTTAGGAGGTGAAGCGTGTGTCCTTAATAATAAAATTGAGTAAAAGCTTACCACAGCGTTTGATAACTCGGTTCTTGCGATGAAAAATCCCATTTTCTTGCTGTGCAGCATATTTACCGTCACAATATTGTAGTCATCCTGTCAAATAATATAACGATAATAACTTGGCACGCGAGGCTGCGCTAAACAAGTCGACCATTATGATTTTGTTGCAGTTCGCTGGTAACTCGGACAGGAGCACGTTGGTAACCGCACGGTTCCCGTTGGCATTGCGCACCAGAACCCTGCGCATTCACCCCACTGCATGGCACAACCATTGCTGCATGAGGCTTGAAGTGATTGGCTGCTATTATTCACATTGAATTAGTCGGTAACTGGACAGGAAATAATCGATATCGAAAGGAATCGATAATTGAAACCCATCTTTATGTTAATTGTGTAGTTACAATACGCCTGGTGAGATTGATGTTCCATAAAACAGTAGGTCTACTCCGAGCTCTACACGTAGTTTGATTTAAAATGTCACTGTATGATAAACTTTTAAAAGTAACAAAAAATGTCGAGTGAAGTCAAGTTTTTCTAACTTTTAATTAGCATTCATTTATATGTATATATGATAGTTCTTATCGGTAAAGAGCATCGCCATGTGGCTGGCTCTAAACCATCGTTTAAACACCGCAGAAAAGTGTATATCAAACCGGCCAATGATAAACGTGGCCACTCACTCAGGACAACAAATTATGGTTTTGTGTCCCCTTTGTGTTCAGTTTAAAAAAAGAACATAATTATAATAAAGCAATTTTTTTAAATTTTTTTGAAAACCATCAAATAAGCGGCCGACATGACCAGCTTCACTGCTTTCCACGCGCCGTCAAGTAAGCCTAGTAGCGCCACCTTGCCCGCAAACTCTACTAACGTTCTCGTAAATTGGAAGAAGTTGGCCTTAGGTGCAAGGTACCAACGTACAATGATCATGTTATAGCTGTTCTTTTCTCCCTGTTTGTTGTTAAAAGTACGGCTGTAATTTGCCTGTAAATAAATGTAAGGCCAAAAAGATAAGTCTCTTGTTTCTGGTATGCGCGCGCGTCGCCGTAGCAATGCGCGTCGGCAAAATGAAAAAGGTTTTTTTTTTCAATGAAAGATGATGTTTCAAAACTGCCAAACTCACTGGTTTGACTGGAATCCTGCTGCTGCACAATTTTAACGTGTTTTTAGGTTGGGTTATGGTCGAGAATAAGCTTTATGTGGCCTCTCTGGACTCCCATATATTTGCACTAAGTTTAGTCGGGCACCATTTGCAGTCATCAGCGGACATTTGAAGCAAAAAAAATCAGCCAAAAAAAAAAAAAAAGCCGCGTCGCCGCACCACTTTTTGGGCAAGTTGCATACCAGGAACCGGAGACTTTTTTTGTTTGGCCAAAGGAAATGGGGACTTAATTTTTTTAAACTCATAAAACTGTGAGCAAAACTACTCGTTATGTAAGTTCCGAAATTGTTACTTCAGGATATAACAGATGGTATTGTGCAGTTTTTGTCGTCATAGATGAAGTATTTACCGTCAAATATATTAACATATTTAAACGTCAAATATATTAATAATATTAAAATTTCGAGGAGAACACCGTTTACCAAAATTTCGTTGTTAATTCGGCTTTCATTAAAAAGTTTGAGATAGATGTGGTCCCGAACCGATAAAACAAATGCGACATATCATAGTTCATTTTAAAGCTAAACATATTGTGCTCGGCGTTAACATTGTTATGTAGTTATTACTTATCAGAATTCAATCAAAAGTAGACTCATGAATATTTAAAAATATAATTATCTGGCTTGACAGACTTCGACACCAGATCGGACGCAGAGCAGTGCAAATCTGAAAGCCGCCACGCGCAGCGCAGAGGTTTTCCTTTGTTGACAAGTATTCATGGTATTTACCAGTGCGGGCCGTTATCACGCATATGCCTTGTCGTTAATCCTTGTGTGTAGGATCCGTGACCCAACCTGTCTGTGCTTCCCCGCCCTAAACTCTTCACATTAAGCCCGATTGACAGGATCTTAAGTTGTTCTCAAACACTTCAGGCGATCTATTGCAATATGAGATGGGTACAAGTTGAGACCACGAAAACATAACGAAATTAGTGAAATATAGTTTGGCCTTTTGGAGAGAAATATGGTATGTCATCAGGATGCATGCATTGTGCCCGTTGTGATATTTCTCATGTTGTAGCAATAATGTTTGTGGTTTGCCTATCCATCAGCCTTTTCAAAATCCATCAGCATTTTTGATTATTTTATGACGGACATCTACACAATATGCCGGCGGTTTTTTCCAGAGTGTTAGTGTGGGTAAATACGAAAGAGTTTAACGCACTCCTGTGTGCACTTCTTATACGTTCCCGTCAAAGTATTATCTAGCGATAGAGGGCGTGCTTTTCTTCGCTGGATGATTTCAGGATCTGATAAGTCACGGTAAGCACTTATGGAGAACCACCAAAATGACATCGTCATACCTTGTGCATATTCAAATATGATAATTTACATGTCGTCATGTGTGAATATTTATAACGTAAAATTTGCTGTACAGATATTGTACATGTACATTGTACATACATGTACACCCTTTCTCCGTGACTGAACGAGTCCGAATGAAGTAGAAGTAATGAATTTAGGCCCATGTGTTAAAGGGAATTGGCCTGTCTGCCTGTATTGTATATTGCCTAATATTACAAAATTATCTAATAAAGAAGTTAATAAAATCCAACCTATAATATTGGCACTGGGTTTTGCGTTTGAGACCATTCCTCCATGTTGACGAGACTATTTTAGTTGGTGGATTTATTTACACCATGCATGAAGAAATGAGTCTATGACATTTCTATATGAGACATTTTATTTGGTCGGTGGACGACATGTCATTTTGGTGGATGACACGTCATTTTGGTTGGCAAAATGTCATTTTGGTTGGCGACACATCAATTTTGTGGAACACGTCGTCTCGGTGGGTGAAACGTCATTTTGGTTGGTGATATATGTCATTTTGGTTGGCGACACCGCATTTTTAGGGGGTACATGTCATTTTGTGGAACACGTCATCTTGGTTGACGACAGCTATGTACGTCATTTTGGTGGAATTACATCATGTCATTTTGGTTGGCGACACGTCATTTTGGTGGGCGACACATCATTTTGGTGGGCTGCATGTCATTTTGGTGGATGACACGTCATTTTGGTTGGCGATTTTGGTGGGCGACACGTCATTTTGGTGGGCTACATGTCATTTTGTAGGAAAACACAGCATTTTGGTGGGCGACACTTCATTTTGGTGGGCGACACGTCATTTTGGTGGAAGACATCATTTTGGTGGGCGACATTTCATTTTGGTGGGCGACACGTCATTTAATTTGGTGGGCTACATGTCATTTTGGTGGAAGACACGTCATTTTGGTGGAAGACACGTCATTTTGGTGGGCTACATGTCATTTTGGTGGAAGACACGTCATTTTGGTGGGCGACACGTCATTTTGGTGGACGACACGTCATTTTGGTGGGCGACACTTCATTTTGGTGGGTGACACGTCATTTTGGTGGGCGACACGTCATTTTGGTGGGCTACGTCATTTTGGTGGAAGATACGTCATTTTGGTGGGCGACAACATTTTGGTGGGCAACACATTTTGGTGGAAGACATGTCATTTTGGTTGACAACACGTCATTTTGGTTGACGACACTTCATTTGGGTGGGCGACGTGTCATTTTGGTGGCGGCTATCGTCATTGTCGTTTAAGTACAAAAATGCTTTAAGTTTAATTTTTTAATTTTTTTACAATACATGTACCTGGTTCAAAAGTTGTTCCTGTTTAATTTTTTTTTTTTTACAGCTAACCCTGGTGCATTTATTTTTCCGAACAATTTTGCAGCTTGTTCATTTAAGATGCTCGAAATAAATGTCACAGAATTGAATTGAAGTGAGTGGGCTGGTACATTTAAAGGCGGGCTCGTATTTTATGCATATCTTTACAAGAACACAATAATTCTTCCTGTTTGAAAGTTAATTTGAAAAACACCCCCCCCCCCAATAAAAAAAAATTCATAATAATAATAGGGCCTAAATAAATACTATAAAACTTGAGAAACGTTTTACATGTACTTAACCTTACAAACAGAACAAAATTGGTCATAGTTTTGTCATCTTTAAAATTACAGCAACCGTGTAGGTTGAAAAATACACTGAAAGCAAATAATATTTGATACACAGTCAGTAACAGATCGTCCTTAGTCTAGTAAAACCACTCCCAGGATACCGTCAATTTGACAGCGGACTCGGGATTATTTTCAGCATGATGATCTTCCGGATTACAGGTACCGCACAATACGATGTCAACACGTACGTCCCTAGTATAGTCGTTAAAATTCGCGGCGAAACTGTATGGGCGGATCCATCTTATAAATGAATATTCAAGATCAAATCCAATATTCATGATGTATGACGATGTCATTTTGGTTGTTCTCGAACAGTGCCTTCCATAAGTCACGGTCGATCGTTCAGTGTTGAAGGCGCGCAGCTAGAATGAAATGCCTTATTATTGTGAGGATATCCCTGACTCTGGAATCAGGGTCCAGGCAAGACCCTCAGTTTTGAGGATAAGGAACTCACAAGAGTAGAGTAGACTTTGAATCAATGCTGATTTATTTCTCCAACTCGATAAAAAGTCCAATAAAAGATCCAATAAAAGACCCTACAAACACCAGAGTAAACAAATAAAACATACATGCTCATCATTCTGGAAAATAAATAGGCACTTTATAATTATACATTAATATGTTACCAAAGAAACATATCATTTACTCATCTTGACAATCTATTAAGGCTCTTACCCAGACCACAAGTCACTGGTAGAGTATTATGTAAGGAACGGTGCAGCCCACGGGGGAAGAACTCAAACGCCTGTAAATGCTCGCTCGCAACAGCAGTCACTCAGCGCCTAAAGCAAAGGCATACATGTACACAACGTAATTCATAGTTTATGTACATGTACATGTAAATGCACACCGAAAGTACCACACAGTGAGCTCGACAGTGCATGTGCACATGTGCACATGGGCACATGGGCACATGGGCACATGGGCACATGGGCACATGGGCACATGGGCACATGGGCACATGGGCACATGGGCACATGGGCACATGGGCACATGGGCACATGGGCACATGGGCACATGGGCACATGGGCACATGGGCACATGGGCACATGGGCACATGGGCACATGGGCACATGGGCACATGGGCACATGGGCACATGGGCACATGGGCACATGGGCACATGGGCACATGTGCACATGTGCACATGTGTACATGCACGAAAGTCTACAGCGCTCATTGCCAACTTGTCAAAACTTGAACACATTAGAAAAATTTTGCACCACGAAATAACGTGCAAGGAGTGGGCACAATCAGTAAATAACTCACCCTGCAATGGAAGGCTGGCTGAACGAGTCCTGTCAAGGAAATATAACTCGAACAGCAAGCTGCTTGCAAAACTCAGGAGACTTTCTAGAGTGACAAATGTGAGATCTGTGCTCCACGGCGAGGCGATAACAGCAAAAAGGCCGCACAAACGCATTGCTGCACCAGCGCGCGTATCAGACCACATGGGCTGTTCCGTCATTCCGGTTATATCCCCCTCTGGATTACTACGAAGTCAGCTTACATTAAGTAGTTTTCTAAATAATGTTGACGGCAAATCATATGAATTCAAAGAATAAACCAACCCATATAATAAATCCAAATATTCACGGTGTATGTTTCATCTCACGGGGTACCAGTACCGTAAGAAGGGAAGAGCCGCAGAGGAATCACTACCACGGGCTATTAGCCTGGAACAGCAGGAAAAGTGTATGTCCCGCGTTCTAAATAAATAGACTTTCTTCAAGTCGCAAACCCAGCTCCCCACATTATCAATCGAACAAACGGAGTGAACGTACTGGCTTGGGTGCTATCTCGAAGTCACATTGCCAATTAAAACCTCGAAACGTACCATTGAATTTTGGCCAAAGTAACGTTAATACATCACTGTAAATAGTTTAAACCACTTTTCTGGGGATCCGAATTCGAAAATAAACAACACGTTTTGCAGGGGATGTAGGAAGCAGGTTCCTGTTTTCCAGACTGGGACCGATCGAGTGCAGAAAAAAAAAACATGCAAAACAAAATCAGGCCAACTTTACTCGCTGCTGGTAGTAGCCCGAAAATAATCACTCCGAGGCTTTTGAATTTTCACAGTGTTTAGAGGTATCTTAGAAAATAACTGGCAGGATAGCTGCAATATCAGCAATTTACATAATTAGGTTGAGATATCCATCATCTGTCACCTGCATAGGAAAATAAAGAGCTGCCCCTCTTGGTTATAATTTTGTAAAATGCACTTTTTGGGGGCATTAAAAATACTTTTTTTTCCTGACAATTGAGGGCGTTTTGCCGTGAACTCACTTCTCACTTCTGTAGGTGCACTTACAGTCTATTAGTGACATTATGGCACACAATCAGTATCCCCTAATGGGGCTCCGGATGTCATTGCCAACATTAATACATTAATTTGTGAATTAAGTTTGCTCGAGTGACTCACTGTCATGTACTTACAACGAGACATCAAAGACAGCAAGTTGACCACGGCAATCGTCCTGAAATTCTGGTAGCTTTCAATGCTGAAACAGCTGTGACACTGAAGATTCCGTCTGCCTAATGGCATCACGGCTTTGCTTATAACTTATGCACGACAACTAAGGCCCAGGAATAACATAAAACCTTGGCAGTACGAAAATAAATTAGATGGAGCACAATTAAGGCTGTTTTTGAGGGATTGCATTGAAAGAAAAGTCAGTTACGTGGGCCATTTAAATAAAGCGCGAACAGACATTAATTTGAAACTACATTGTACATGTTTCAACATACCGAAAAAAAGTACCATTTGATTAAAGACAGGTGACTTGCTATGCGCGCCAAGTACGTCGTGGATATCTTTCGCTAGAATCCAACCTCCTCCAGTGTAACCGAGAGGAACAATGCGGGCAAAGCAAACTTGTATTCGACCTATTCAATATTTCATTTCCATTATGCTTTAAAGATTTTGCACCTTTTTCTGTTTTTTTTTTTGTGGGGGCATGTTTTCAAAACAAATAGATATCAATAATTATTTTGAAGACCATATTTTCAAATAGTAAGGCTACTTATGCGACCACGTTTATGCACCTTGCGAGCACGTTGTAAACAAGCCTATTTGCCTAATACGTATGCGAGAAAGCTATCACCAGCGCAGCTATTGCCATTGCGTTAATTTGCTGTTACCATGGGTCATTTTCTGGCTTAAATCGTCAGTTTATTGTCGATTGTAAATTAGTCACATCAATAATCTAGTCGTGCGTTTAATTATTGACAGCATATAGTATACGACCTTTCGCCGTCGCTGTTTGCAGCACAATCTGAAACAGTTTCGAAGTAGCTAAATATGAGTGTTATATGGCTGAACAAACCTAAACGAAACGAAATGAATTTTCCTATTTACCACCAAAAACATTGTCGTCTTGTTTGGTGTCTCGTTCTTTTTGTTGTCTGCGTGGTTCAGAGCGGAGCTGCCTTTAATCTCCCTACCGTGAAATCTTCGGATTTCACGGCTGTTTCACAGTTCAACAGCACCGTCAAATATCGAGTGATTCGGTCAAGCCAACGAGCCTCCTACCTGAGGTGTGCCGCGGCCTGCCTCAAGGAAGAAGACTGCAAATACTTCGGTTATACCAAAGATACCAGACGGTGTGAATTGAGCGATGACTCGATCGTGTCAGTCAACGAAGAGAAGTTGAAATACTTCAAAAGAAATGGTGAGATTGTGTGACTATTTCATTTCAAAGGCTCAAAGCTAATGCAACAAGCAGCACTTGAAGGGATGTTTGTTTTTACTGTAATTGAAGAATAATTATAATATTAATAAGCATGTGATCTTTAAGTTTCCCAAGATGTTTGTGATAGGTATATACAGGCAACTCATTTGGGTCCTCTTGTTACTGAAGAGGACACACACTTTGGATTTACAAAGCTCTGGTTTTTCAATGTTGAGCAGGATGGAAGAGGCACATATGCATCCGAAACTATCTACTCGTGCCATTAAGCGGAAGAAAACGATTCTTTCTTCCCCGTTGAACTTTCACTTTGCAAACAGACCAATAATACAGTGAAATCTTAATAAGCCAAACCTCAAGGAAACAGGTTCAAACTTTGACTTTAGCAGAGTTTTGAGTTGAGCAGGGTTGTATATCATTGTTATACTACTGCAGGCAATGGATTGACGGTTTTGAGTTATCAGAGTTTGACTTGTCGAGATTTCACTGTATGTTCTTTTTTAAAAATATATTAATGGTTACTTTGTACACAACTTCTCAAAGCGATCGCACCTTTTCCTCAGGTGACTCTCCTTGTTTTGTGGAGGGACCTTTTGGGATGGAAGATGGTCGTATCCCGGATGAATGCATCACAGCTTCGTCATTCTATGGAAACCTCCCTAATCATGCCCCACCCAGGGCCAGGCTTCATACTCAAGGTAGGCTTTAGCCTTTTTGGATTTAGTGAGATTAAATACATGTTTCCCGTGTTATTTTCGAGTTTCTTTCGTTTTCAGTTCATTTTTTTCCCTATATATACAGGGCGAGTAAAAAAATAAATAAGGAAACCCAAATGGCACGACCAATTTATTTCCATAAAGTTCTGCATGTAGCACTATCAAAAATGTAGGATATAAAAGCCAAATTAATAAGCTTTTTTTTAGTAGAAGAATCATTCAAATCATATGTACTTTTAAGTGCAAAAAAGTAAGTGTTCTTTCAACAAAACGAAACCAATTTGCATAGGGATATGTGTTCATTGTTTTCGTAACTTGAAAAGTGCCTGAGTGATTCGAATGATTCTTTTACTACAAAAAGCTTATTAATTGGGCTTTCATATCCTAGATTTTGAAAGTGCTACACGAAGAACTTTATTAAGAAAATGCAGTAACGTAACACGGGGGGGGGGGGGGGGGGCGGATGTCCGTTCCCCCGGGGTGCCCCCTAATTTGTGTATAGGAAACCATGGTGAAAGCGTAGAGCAAAATGACACGCTCATTTACTGATCGTGTGTTTCGGTTTTGGGCGTATTGGCTTCGATAACCACCGTCATGGAATACAAACGCAGATATGCAAATAGACTTACAAAAAAAACGTTCAAAATTTCGAGTTCTCCATAGGTTTGTGTACAAACATGGATGCGCCCAGCAGGCATCACTTTGTACATTAGTTAGCGCTTGAGTAATTTAATATAGCTCTATGAGTAAAACTAGCCTTCCAAAGTCATTCATAAAATAGAATGCTCCATGGATCACCGAGGGGACTAGGTTTACTTCACCACGAGATAAAGCATTCAATATTTGTTTTAAACACTTCACCCACATATTCTGCTTGGTTTTAATATTTTAAATTATTTAAATCTGAACACAGTTGAAATAAACTTCTATTTTAATACAAAATTGGTGGGAAATGTATTTCTCTCTTCCAAACCACCCCCTTCATGAAATGTTTGAACCTAACTCAGTGGTGCGCTCTCTTGGGAACAATAATGCGCTGCGCTCAACGCGCATACCAGCATTTGCGCACAAATATAATACCGCGCCATCATCCAGGAGTTTGCGTCAAGTAGATCTGACATTGCGCACTCTGTAAGTGTCCTCCACTGCTTCCTGTTGGATGCCACGTGCCAGTCAGTTGCCGTGTCACGCGTAGCTGCTCTATTTTCTCGTCCACAGCAACGCGAGGCCTGCGAACGATGGCCATCAAAAGGGCTTCAGAAAATTCGCAATTTTCATGGCAAACCACAATCGATCCAAACAAAGAAAGTTGTTTTAGGTAGTTATAGACCTACTTCATACATCCATCAAGGTATTTTTTTCTCAAAAAAAAGGATTTCGATGCATTTTGACAATATTATTTCACGGACAAATTGACTAAAAATTAGGTCATGAAATTTCCGTTTTTTTCGAGAACGACGAAAGTCTCCCAAATACGGAGGTAATCAAAGGAAAGAGTGAACCTTCATCTACAAAAAATCTCATGAACGTGATGTCGTTAATAAAGTTTCCAACAACTTCAATTTTTCACAACGCGAAAAGATCGTCGCCATTGTAAAGCATAGAGCGAGGAACCCAAACACGGTGTGACCTTGTGACCCAACGCCCACTGATTGGTCGAGCAGCTCGATTATGGCCTTCTTAATATTGAAAATGAAGCATATACTTTCCTCTATCTATTGAGTCTTGCCGTTTCTTTCGACCTTTTTTAAGAATCGAATGTAAACCTAAAAACTACCGGCCCTCGATTTTGTTGATAAAAAAATATGATTTTGTTTGACAGGCCGTAACACACTTTATATTTGTCAAAAGCAGATATTTTTGGTATCAAAATAAAGTACACGATTTCAACTTTTCACTGATTAAGCCATCTTGGCCAAACAGTGCATGTATCCAGGCACTTTTCGTGTTTTTCTGTAGTCTCGAATAAATCTCGTTAAATCTCGCGTTCGCTTTTGGGCCATGCGGGACAAGAAACTGAGGTCAAACAGGGCTGTGTGCGTGACACGGCCACTGACTGGTGCCAGGTGTGTCGATCTTTGATGTTGACCCCCGTGGTTGTCAGGTCCGTGTTTACTGTATTCAACCACGTGGTTCGTTATCCACCTCTTGGCAGCTATATTGTTCTTGCGGATCGCTTCTAGAAGCGCTTGCTAGGCAGGTGTTTCCTCGGTCAGTCTCAGGAGATGGCCTTGTCCACCTTAGACGTCTTCTGGTAATGGCTTTACTCCAAGAGATCTCTTCGGTTTTCTTGTAGAGTTCTTTATTGTGACCTTCTTTGGCCATGTAGTACCGCGCCATGGGTCTTGAGTTCTGAATTGTGAAGTCATTTTGAACCGGGAAGTGTAGTGCATGCAAACGAATGGAGTACGTGCGTGTGTTGGTTCACGGGCTGAATCACGCGCTAATCAACCTCGTCCCCAGGGTGTCGAGCAGTACGCGCCCACCACTACCTGCTCTATCACCCTGGTATTGAATCCGTGTGTGCAAGATTTTTGCACACGTATGCAAATGAGGAATAGTCTGGTACCTGCATGTGCGTTACATTAGCGTTTGTTTTTGTTTGCGGTGTCTGGGGTAAAAACAGCATCAATTCGTCGCGCCGTGAGTTATGAAAACATTAGTTAAAATGTTACAATCTGGCCCGCCAATATGCAGTATCACATATCATATTACTATAGTGAGCAAACTGGAAAGAATTAAAGGAGTATTAGTGAGAAGGCGTGGACGTTATAATTGCAATGATCGTCAAAACACGTAATGCATGTTGGAAACACCAACTACACGATATAAATTCATTATTAGCAAATTGCGGCAACGAATCAGGATACAGGAAGAAAGTTTCCTATCCAGGGCTTACTATTGGAAACAAGGTTAGAAATAAAGAAAGCACTGGGGACGAGGTTGCGCGCTAACGTCTTTTACACACGCAATTATTGTGCACGTGATGTATATTCACTTCGGTACTCTATCCGGTTGTTAGTAAAACGTCATACACACGCGCGAACCACTGATTACAAGCGCCCATTGGCTAAACACTCAATTTGCCTCCGGTGTAGCATGAATTTATGTTTTATGAAATACGGACTCATTGATGGTATTGCGCACGCTCACGCATAGATAACTTAGAGAGGGACCGGTCACATGTGAGGGTTTAACCAATAAAAGGGAAAAAGAGTCCGATTTTCATACGAGTCCGATTTTCATATGACAACGGTTCCGTTCGTGCTATGCTCACAGTGTGAAGTACAAGTACGCATGGTTAAGTTGAGATGACGTCACACTTACGAACCGGATAGTACTTTGGTTGCCATTATGGTAGTACTTTGGTTGCCACGGGTAAAGTACTTTTGGCCGTGCACAGAAAATAGCAAAAATAGAAAGTACCATGTGACTCGCTCTCGGCCAGTCAAGACACAGAATCTGTGGATGAGGTGTTATAAAGTCAGTTATTTTGTTGAACAGGATTTGCTGCAGCCTGGTGCTATGACGGATCTGAAGACAGTCCATGGATACAGGTTGACTTCAATGGTACAGTCACCATCACTGGTTTGATCACCCAGGGGCGTGGTGACCAATACAACCAATGGGTGACAGAGTACCAAGTGTCGTACAGCGATGACGCTCAGTCCTGGGATCACGTGACTGATGCGTTTGGCACACAAATAAAGGTAAAGGATTCATTGTTAAAATAGTTTTGTGAATTCTCAAAACTCGACTTCAACTCCGGACATGGCTGCAGAAAACTTGCCCCTTAAATGACGTCGGTTCAACAAGCCCAAAATATGAACACCAAATACTCATGTCAGAATTCGATATTAAAAGGTTTTATTATGATTCAGGAGCAAGAGAGGGACCCGAAGCCGGGGAGAAAGCCGATGTTTGGGAAAACCCTGCTTATCTCGGTTAAAATATCTCAGACAAATCGAAATTTGGGAGGTGAAGCTAGTGTCTTTAATAATAAAATGGAGTAAAACCGTAACACAGATAACTCGGTTCTATAGTGATGAAAAAAATCCCATTTTCTTGCTGTGCGGCAATATTTACCGTCACAATAAGTAGTCCTCGAATACAATAATGATAATAACTTGGCACGACAGGGTGCGCTAAACAAGTCAACCATTTTGATTTGTTGCAGTTCGCTGGTAACTCGGACAGGAACACATTGGTAACCGCACGGTTCCAATTGGCATCGCGCACCAGAATCCTACGCATTCACCCCACTGCATGGCACAACCATTGCAGCATGAGGTTTGAAGTGATTGGCTGCTATTAATCACATTGAATTAGTCGATAACTGGACAGCAAATAATCGATATCGAAAGGAATCGATAATTGAAACCCATATTTATATTAAATGTGTAGTTACAATACGCCTGGTGAGATTGATGTTGCATAAAACAGTAGGTCTATACTCAGAGATTACACGTAGTTTGATTTTAAAATGTCACTGTATGATAAACTTTTAAAAGTAACAAAAAATGTCAGGTGAAGTCAAGCTTTTTCTAACTTTTTAATTAGCATTCATTTATATATATATATGATAGTTCTCATTGGTAAAGAGCATCGCCATATGGCTGGCGAAATGTGTTTAAATCGGCCAATGATAAACGTGGCCACTCACTCAGGACAACAAATTATGGTTTTGTCCCCTTTGTGTTCAGTTCAAAAAAAGAACATAATTTTTGTTATATAACAAAGCAATTTTTTTTGAAAACCATCTTTTGAATGACAAAAAAGCGACCAACATGACCAGCTTCACCGCTTTCCACGCGCCGTCTAGTAAGCTTAGTAGCGCCACCTTGCCCGCAAACACCACGACTAACGTTCTCGTAAATTGGAAGGAGTTGGCCTTAGGTGCAAGGTACCAACGTACAAATGGTCATGTTATAGCTGTTCTTTTCTCCCTGTTTGTTTTAAAAAGTACGGCTGTAATTTGCCTATAAATAAATGTATGGAAAAGGGAATTAATATTTTAAAACTCATAAAACTGTGAGCAAAACTACTCGTTATGTAAGTTCCGAAATCGTAAAAAAAAATGTACTTCAGGATATAACAGATGGTACTGTGCAGTTTTTGTCGTCATAGATGAAGTATTTACCCGGGAAATGAACGTCAAATTTCGAGGAGAACACCGTTTACCCAAATTTCGTTGTTAATTCGGCTTTCATTAAAAAGTGTGAGAAAGATGTGGTCCCGAACCGATAAAACAATTGCGACATTTCATAGTGCATTTTAAAGCTAAAGATATTGTGCTCGGCGTTAACATGGTTATGTAGTTAATACTTATCAGAATTCAATCAAAAGGTAGACTCATGAATATTCAAAAATATAATTAGCTGGCTTGACAGACTTCGACACCAGATCGGACGCAGAGCGATGCAAATCTGAAAGCCGCCGCGCGCAGCGCAGGGGTTTTTCTTTGTTGACAATAAAAGTATTCATGGTATTTGCCACCAGTACGGGCCGTTATCACGCATAGTCGTTAATCCTTGTGTGTAGGATTCATGACCCAACCCTCTCTGTGCTTCCTCGCCCTAAACTATTAATATTAGGCTCGATCGACAGCATCTTAAGTTGTTCTCACTTCAGGTAGGTGCACTTTACAGTTGTTGGTGACTTTTATAGCATACAGTTACTAACTAAAGTGAGCTCATATTGAACAAAAATTTGTGCATTAAGTTTGCTCGAGTGACTCACTGTCATGTACTTAACAACGAGACACCAAAGACAGCAAGTTGACCACGGCAATCGTCCTGAAATTCTGGCAGCTTTCAGTGCTGAAACAGCTGTAACACTGAAGACTCCGTCTGCCTAATGACATGTTGCTCATGCCTACATGTATTACCATTAGCAATAAAGGTCTCCGGAAAACCTTTAAAATTAATTACATGGAGCACAAAGATGCATTAAGTGGATTGCGCTGGGAAAAAAAATCAATTACAGGAGCCATTTCGCCAAAAGACATTACTTGGAAACTCTCAACGTACCGAACGCAGTTATGTATAGGAATGTGACTTGGTATAACCGTTGATATCTTTCGTTAGAATTCAATCTCCTCCAGTTAAGTGTAAACGAGAGCAACAACAATGCCAATTAAAACTTGAAGTCGACTTCTTCAATATTTGTGTGTAGGTTTTCAAGATTGATAGGTCTCAGTAATTATTTTATTTTTAATTTTTTCACGCAGTGACAATGCGCATGCCGGAGCACGTTATGCGTGCGAGAAAGCTATTAGCAGCGCAGCTTTTGTCATTGCGGTAATTTACCATATGCCTTGTCTTAATCATCCGTTTATTGGCGATTGTGACTTGGTGATCAATAATACTCGTGCCTTTAATTATTGCCAGCGTAGTATACGACCTTTCGCCGTTCGCTGTTCGCAACACAATCTGAAACAGTTTCGAAGTAGCTACGTGTGAGTATTATATGGCTGAGCAAACCTAAACGAAACGAAATGAATTTTCCTATTTGTCACCCAAGACATTGTCGTCTTGTTTGGTGCCTCGTTCTTTTTGCTGTCTGCGTGGTTCAGAGCGGAGCTGGCTCTAATCTCCCTACCGTGAAATCTTCAGATTTCACGGCTGTGTCACAGTTCAACAGCACCGTCAAATATCGAGTGATTCGGTCAAGCCAACGTGCCTCCTACCTGAGGTGTGCTGCGGCCTGCCTCAAGGAAGAAGACTGCAAATACTTTGGTTATACCAAAGATACCAGACGGTGTGAATTGAGCGATGACTCGATCGTGTCAGTCAACAAAGAGAAGTTGAAATACTTCAAAAGAAATGGTAAGACCTTCTTATTGTGGTTCTGTTTCATTTCAAAGCTAATACAACCCACTGAACTTGAAAGGCATATTTACATATAGGGTCAATTTATCCAAAGAATTATTACAGGATTTTTATCAAAAAGCTTATTATTTACTTGGATCAAAGATTGTACTGGTTCTAAACACGCTGTTAAATTATTTCGTCTGCGGTGTTTCCCAAGATGATTGTGTACGGAGAGTCCAATTTGCAGGGAACCTTTTTTGGTGCTTCTTTGAATGAAGAGGACACACCCTTTGGATTGACAAAGCTCTGGTTGTTCAATGTTGAGCAGGTTGGAAAAGGCACGTGCGTCAAAAACGTTCTGCTCGTGCCATTAAACCGAATAAAACTATTCCTCCCTCGTTGAGCGTTCACTTGGCAACTAGACCAATATGTTGGCGTTTTTTTAATGGTTGTTTTATACAAAACCTCTCAAAACAATGGAACCTTTACCTCAGGTGACTCTCCTTGCTCCGTGGAGGGACCTCTTGGGATGGAAGATGGTCGCATCCCGGATGAAAGCATCACAGCTTCGTCATTCTATGGAAACCTCACTACTCATGCCCCACCCAGGGCCAGGCTTCATACTCAAGGTAGGTTTTTTGGATTCATTGAGATTAAATACATGTTTCCCGTGTTATTTTCGAGTTTCACCTCGAAAAATATATTTGCTTTCGTTTTCATTTCATTTTTCCCCTATATATACAGGGCGAGTAAAAAAATAAATAAGGAAACCCAAATGGCACGACCAATTTATTTCAATAAACATACAGTGTGTGCGCATTGTTATACGGCACTGAAGTGGCACGCGCGCTGAAGTGTACCTTGTTGGGCATCTGGAAAGACGTAAACTGAGTGATTTTTGCTACTTTTTTTTCAAAATACCGACTTAAAGCAATTCCGACTTAAGTCAAGTCTAACATAGACATAATAATGTCTATGAACGCGTGTTGACATCGCGCGCAGATACGCGCTTAGGACAGCACTTACATTTACATACAGAATATTTTGAGTTAAAAAAGGCTATTTTACTCACAATCCGATTGCAAAAAGTTGTTTACGTTATTGTTGTTTAATCTACATAAATCATACACAAGGATTTTTATTTTTACGATCGAAAAATAACTTCACAGATTTTTTTTTTAATGGAATAGTTCAACTGTGTGTAAAATCCTTATACCGAGAGGTGAATTTGCCCATAGTTTTGATTTTAGTCGGGCGCCGCGCAGATCACGAAATGCGCGTGTAGTTTTGAATAGGACCTGGTCAACCTCGTGCCCCGTGGGTACGATCTTGCAGCGCCATGTTGTTTCCCATCATGCCTTGCGCGATCGTAACCCCTGGAATTGTGTAATTTAAATATACCAAAATACGGTATATTATAATTAGGGCTGCAGTTTATCCGTTTTACGTGCCGACGCCATCTTTAAAATGTTAAAAGTTGTGATTTTGAAGAATCAATCCTTTCAAACACAACGTTTGGACGTTGTGTTAATTAGCAAAGATTTGTATTAAATGTACGTACCCCTTTCGTGCCTTCACAACCACAGATACAGGGGGTTTTTAGCGAAAAACGCGGCTGACATAATCCATATCGTACAGGCATCGCGACTTTTGAATCTTAATTTTTTTTTCGTACGTGACGTTACGTGCAAAGCTAAGCACGCGAGCGCGAGCGCATTATGGGCGCGCCCCGCGTGCAATCTTCGAAATGCCCGCGCAGTACGCTGTGAATAGCTATTCAGCGTCATTTACGTCATCATCACAGCCAGGGGTTAGTGTAAGGAACGAGCACGCGCCCCTGGAGTAGAGGCTGCAACCTCGTCCCCAGTGCTTACTTTATTTCCAACCGCGTTTCCAATAGTAAACCCTGGATAGGAAACTTTCTTCCTGTATCCTGATTGGATACCGCAATTGGCTAGTAATGTATTTTTATCGTGTACTTGGTGCTATATATTCACAACGTGAAGTACGTGTTTTCGCGATCATTCGTCCACGCCTTCTCAAAAATACTAATTTCCTTTCCAATTTGCTCCTATTAATATGAAAAATGATACTGCATGTTGTCTCGATAAGATCGTAACAGTTTGATTTCAAAAATCGTGTTCTCGTAACTCACGCCGTGCTCGCGCTGCTACGAATTGACTCTGTTTTTACCCCAGACACCGCATACAAAAACAAACGCTAATGTGTAACGCATATCCAGGCACCAGACTGTTCCTCATTTGCATACGTCTGCAAAAATCTTGCACATGCAAATGATCCAATACCAGGGTGAGAGAGCAGGTAGTGGTGGGCGCGTACTGCTCGACACCCTGGGTACGAGGTTGTAGAGGCTGGGACCTGGTGGTCTATGTGTTTATAATTATGTCTGTGCTTTTGAGAACCCCTTGGACCCAACCTCATTCCCATGGGTACGAGATCTTGCTGCACCATGTTGTTTCCCATCATGCCTTGCGCGATCGCAACCCCTGGATTTGTCTCATTTAAATGTGTCAAAATATGGCACATTATAATTAGGCTGCAGTTTATCCATTTTACGTGTCGACGCCATCTTTAAAATGTTTAAAGTTGTGATTTTGAAGAATCAATCCTTTCCAAACGTAAAGTTTGGACGTTGCGTAATATTTAGGCTACCATAATCCATATTGTACTGGCATCGCGAGTTTTGAATAGATCGCTTGTAGACGCGATCGATAATTGACGCGCTAAGGTGAGCGACGCCATGTTCTGGGACAAAATGTGCGTGGATAGATATACGCCTGTCCCACAACATGGCGTCGCGCGCCTTCGCGCGTCGATTATCGAACGCGTCTGCAAGCGGTCTATAGCAAACAAAATCGTACGTGACGTGACATGCAAAGCACGCGAGCGAATTATGGGCTCGCCCGGCGTGCAATCTTCGAAATGCGCGCACAGTACGCTCTGAATAGCCATTCAGCATCGTTTACGTGTACATCACGGCCAGGGTTTTGTGAAGGAACGCACACGCGCCCATGGAGTCGAGGCTGCTCCGCCAGCGCATGACTTGGACGGGACACCAAGTGTGCGAAAGTAGTGGAGGTAGACTTCCTGGCACACTTTGACCTTTGGCATAGAAATATGTAAAGGTCACATAAATATGTAAATATGTAGATACAGATATGAATATGAATGAATGGGGTTAGGAAATTCTGGCACAGTTTGACCCCTAATGAATGGATGGGATGAATAAGGAATAGGTGAGGGTAAGGAATTGGGTACAGTTTGACCTATTCTATGGGAAAGATTGCATTATGTATGGGGAAATATAAAAATTTATAGTACAATTTGACCTTAGCCCTAACAATACCGTATAGTTATGTATTTACACGTGTATTACATGCGGTTTACGCAATCCGACCACGGCCACCTGTGGCCAGTAGTTAATCCTCTCGGACAATGGACTGTTGACGTAGGTGGCCGGAAGTGACCATCGATCTTTTCGGACAATAGCTGTTGACGTAGGTGCGCTCGCGTGTGGTAAGTGCGTAATCTGTGGGACAATAGGACTTTAAGTGGCCGGAAGTAATTATTGATCACATCACTCCATGGGGGTTAGCCGGAACAGATCGATATTTCTCAAAAGGGGCCACCGTAGGTCGTGGTGTGAGGCATAGTTTTTGATAAATGGACGGTCCAAGATAGCTAGTAATCCATGCGTATGTACGGTGACTGGTCGTATATTCATTATTTATATTCCTTTTGTTATTCGATACAATACCAATGGCATTATTCTACACTGCCACAAGAATCACCCAAGTAAAATATATATCTGTGCGCGGTGATCGTAGAAATGGAAGGTTTTTGCGTCAGCCAGAGCGAATGCTAGTACACATGCACCTGTGACATTCTACTGTATACATTACACTCGTCCGATTAGATGGCGCTTAATCCACGAAGGCTAATTTATCGATTAGGCTCTATATCTTTAAGTCTACAGATAGATGCGCGTACAATAAGGAATGGATTCAGTGGTTTAAAAAGCGTCATTTGCCATTATAGCCATAACAAAAACGTTGGTTTTTAAAGGGACACTACAGCATGGACAGTGCCCGATTGAGCAATGCTTCTCGAAAGATGTTTATCGGAAAGAGCATTGTATAACACAATCATCGTTTAAATCTGGGCGTTTTGTGTTATTTCGTACAAGAACGAATTTCAGGGTTCCCCCATTTGTAACCCCCCCCCCAACCCCCCCCCCCCCCCAAAAAAAGACAACAAACCAAGCTATATAGTTAAGTAAAGTGCTCGCCTTTTGCAGACGTATGAAAAATCACATTGGCGTTCGACATGAAAAACGTATGCGTACACCGTCGTGCATCCGATGAGAACCGTGTTTTTGTTCATCCTTTCTCAGGAACGATAACACATTATGGTTTAATTAGATGTTTGAAAATAAGAATCAAAACATGAAATTTTCCGAGATTTCAAGCCTTGATGCCCCTTTACCGCTGTCTGTACAGGAATGCACCGAACCCCAGTTGTACCACCGTGCCGGACTTGTTTACAAAATCAAGGATCAACGAAATTGTCGGATGGTCGAGTTTTAAAAAAGTAAGAAAAAAAATATGTATTTGTAATAAACAAACACTCACCGGTGAACAGCGTACTTGCACGGTATAGTCCGATGATTGTTTTAACCATGGAGGAATTGTGTTAATAATAGATCAGAGAGCTAATGAATCCATGCGTTCTATACGGAGACCGATGGTCGATCACCCCTCGATGACCGCACCGATCATGGAGCAAATAAATAACTCCGTGCTTCTGCACCGATATTTGCCTTGTCATATTGTGTATGTTATCCAGGTGCAATACCAATTGCACAATATTCTTCCACATTACCACAAGAACTATCTATGTACGTATAATTATCTGTGTGCGGTGGTCGTAGAAAATACAGACTTTCAGCGTCGGCTCAGTCGGTACGATGTGTACACTGAGTATGTACACGTACATCTGTATTAAGGGACTGACTGCATCCTACACATTGTATATTTACACCGTCCGATCAGATAGCGCTGTTTCCCTAATCCATAAAGACGTGATTCTTTCAAGACGTGTTCATTATATCGATTATCTTTCACCGACTTAACCTACCTGCATTTACAGTGGGGATGGATAATTGAGCGTTCTAAATATCGCTTGTCAGGAGTTGCACAACAGAAGGGGAACAAAGACTCCCTCGGACAATGGGACTTAATTGGCAGAGTGCGGCATGTGCGGGAGCTTCATATATCTGTACGTGAAAGAAGTCAATGAAATTGACTGACTAAACATGATTTCAAGCCTTAATACCCCTTTACCGCTGTCTGTACAGGAATGCACCGAACCCTAGTTGTACCACCGGGCCGGACAAGTTTTCAAAATCAAGGATATATATAACTAGGTCTTTTTGTGTTAAACCAATGGTATGTACTTCTATTGTATATTGAAGATATAGAGTGTCATAAGGCAACTAAATTTTTTACCTCCAACAAAGTCCCAAAGTTGGACACGGTGCGTGATTAAGCCATATACATGAAGCATTAAAGACCGTAAATATTTTGGGGATTATCAAAAGGGCGTGTCCAAACACTAATTATATGACTGCATGACAGTAGGGCTTTCCCGATTGTTTAACTGTAAGACAACACCAACAAAGAAAATTACAACTGCAGAAAGTGTATACGTTATAACATTATTGCTTTATTGACGTCATTTCTCATTAAAAACACTCGTGTTTTTTTAATTTGTTTTTAAATGTATTCTTTGCAATTAAATCATCAGTGATCTTAATGTAACGTTGACTAGTCTTTAATCGTCACTGTCTTCCTCGTTAACGTCATCTTCATCTGGATGGAACAGGCCGTCAAATTTGGCCTGGTGTTTAGATATGACCCTGCTGAGAGCTGTGGGCATCAGAATGCCGGAATTATATCTGTCTTCGATCTCGTCCACAATTTCTTGATGAGTATCATTATCTTTCAGATGTATGTAACTTGACAGAAAATCTTTGTATTTGCAGAAAAAGATTCGCTTGACTGCCCACAGGGTCTTTCTGTTGGCCTTTTCCGTGGCCTGATCTTCACTCATGCCCTCGTTGATGTACTTTTCATGTTTTTCACTCCACATCTCACCAATCGCTTCTTTTGCCTCTCCCAACCAGTCTAAATAGGCTGCATTGTCTTCCAAATCAGAACTAGATTCATTTTCATCAGATGATTTGTCATCTTCCACCTCCGTGACGGATTCGGAATCATTTTCCTCAAGATCTTCGTCTTCATCATACGTAGATTCAGTTTCATAGTTTTCCATTTCCGGATCTTCAAATCTACTGCTTTTAAATTCAGGTTTAGAATTATCCACCTCAACTTCGTCTATGTCGGATTCATCTTCAGCATGTGCATTTTCGGTATGTCTCAAGAGGTTATACCTCCGTCCAAAGCGTTTGTTACACTGGTGACAAGCATAGGATTTGACTGCAGAAATAGAATTCATGTTGAAGGTTTGGAGGTTAATCTTCGAATGGTAAGGAACAGATGAAATCATTTAATATATATCTACTCATATGGTTACTCATTTACTCATTTGATTACTCATTCACTCATGGCGTTACTCATTTACTCATTTGCTATTCATTTGGTTACTCATTTACTCATTTGGTTACTCAATTGGTTACTCGTATACTCATTTGGTTACTCATTTACTCATTGGTTGCTCATTCACTCATTGATTACTAAATGGTTACTCATTTACTCATTTGGTTACTCATTTACTCATTTGGTTACTCATTTACTAATTTCATTACTCATTTACTCATTTGATTACTCTTTTGGTTACTCCTTTACTCATTTGGTTACTCATTTACTCATTTGGTTACTCATTTACTCATTTCGTTACTCATTTACTTACTTCGAACTCTTTTGATTACTCATTCACTCATTCCTTGATTTTTCTTGCTCATTGTACTGAGTACAATGACCAATGAACGAGTGAATGAGTAATCAAAAGAGTTCAAAGTGAGTAAATGAGTAGCGAAATCAAGAAAAGTAATAGAAGCGAAATCGGGACGCTTATAGTTATATCTTGCAACGAGCAATATACAAAATCACTGCTACTCATAGGGAACGAAATGGGTAATCCTTACGAACGATTAAAAAAAGTAATTAACTCCTCAAGTTTAATTACATTGTGCTCTTCCCATTTTGTTCAACATTGTGAGATTCTTGCGCCTTCTTTAAGATTATCAGATGCTGCAGACGCCACTAGAGGAGAGCAAAATAACACAATGGCGTAACGGCGTATGTCATATTCTGAGGAGGGACAATGGAGAAAAAAATGTTCTGGGTGTTGTCCCTTAAAAACTGCCGTGAATTTAAAGTTAAGGAAAACGCAACAAACTGCGGAAAAAATACGTTTTAAATGATCATCATTCTGTTTGTTGTTGAAGAAAATAGCACTTAAACAACTTGATGCAAGTGTTTTTTTAAGCAACGCGCACCAGCATTTTAAAACGGGAAATAAATACTAGAAATGAAAAGGCCAAACGTCGAAATGAAAATGAAGCTTGATAACCAATTTTTAATTTTGTTGGAGAAATAACTAATACAGGTCAAAAATATTACATTTACGGACATAAAAATATATCTTTCTATACAAACCTACGGTAAAAAAGGTGTGCGTAACGCAACTTTTGTCCCACGCGGTGAAAATGGCGCCACCCCAACCTCGTCCCAAGTGCTTTCTTTATTTCCAAACTGGTTTCCAATAGTAAGATAGATATATAGGAAACTTTCTTCCTTTTGCCTAGCCTCTAGTCAAGTCCCACGCGCTTACCCGGACACGTGACGCACCCCGGATGCTGACACGTAAAAAGACTAGCACGAGCGGCGAAGCCGCGAGGGCCCTTACCATTTGTGGAGAACGCTTATGTTTTTCTTTACATTGTCTACCGATTTGGTAGACATGCATAATACATTACCCGTTGTGAATTGACCCATGAAAATGCAGAATTACTAACGTAAATCAGCCGTCGTCTGGCGCCAGACAGCACTCGCGCGATGGCGCGCGTGCTGTTGCTGGTAACCGCAAACCACCGTTAGATGATTGGTTTATATTGCTTGATTAATATTACGTGAATAAATGAATAAGAAATTAGTTCCACGAGATGGTAAAGGCCCTCGCGGCTTCGCCGCTCGTGCTAGTCTTTTTACGTGCCAGCATCCGGGGTGCGTTACGTGTCCGGATGGTTCGGGTATAGGCGTGCGCGTGGGACTTGACTAAAGGCTACATGTATCCTGATTCGATGCCGCAATTTGCTAGTAATGGATTTATATCGTGTAGTTGGTGGTGTTAATTTCCAACGTGCATTACGTGTTTTCACGATCACTGTAATTATAACGTCCACGCCTTTTCAAAAATACTCATTTTCCTTTCCAGTTTGCTCATATTAATATGAAATATGATGCTGCATATTGGCAGGCCAGATTAGATTTTAACTTCATAAAAATCGTGCTTCCATAACTCACGGCGCGACGAAGTGATGCTGTTTTTACCCCAGACACTGCATACAAAAACAAACGCTAATGTAACGCACATACAGGCACCAGACTTCTCCTCATTTGCATACGTGTTCAAAAATCTTGCACATGCAAATGATCCAATACCAGGCTGAGAGAGCAGGTAGTGGTGGGTGCGTACTGCTCGACACCCTCGGGACGAGGTTGGGCGCCACCCATGGCAGAATACGCGTCTGTATGCGCTGCCGATCTAGTATACAAATATTGAGTGGCTCAGCGTGGAATGTGAGGAATATAATCGCAAGGTAAAATCTGGACTTTTCCATTTCACGAGGCGAAGCCGAGTAAACTGGAAAAGTCCAGATCTTTCCGAGCGATAATATTCCTCCCATTTCACAATTTAAAGCCACTCAATATTTGTTTTATATAACTGACATATAGATCCTTGTCATCTGATATATTTGAACTTTTTTTCAATACAAAACTCGAGGAAAATGTATTTCTCTCTTCCAAACCACCCTTTCACGAAAATGTTTGAACCGAACGCTGTAGCGCTGGCTCTTTGGAACAATACGCGCTACGCGCAACGCTGAACGCGCACACCAGCATGCATTTGCACACAAATACCGCGTCATGATCCAACTGTTGAATAGACCGCTTGCAGACGCGTTCGATAATTGACGCGCTAAGGTGAGCGACGCCATGTTATGGGACAAAATGTGCGTGAATTGATATACGCCTGTCCCACAACATGGCGTCGCGCGCCTTCGCGCGTCGATTATCGAACGCGTCTGCAAGCGGTCTATAGTATTTCCCATTCCCCATGGGCGGTAAGTACTTTTTGAGCCGCGTTGGAATGGGAGCAATAACGAATGCCAAGTGATGCGAGTTCCACCAATCAAATGACAAGGATCTGTATGTCGGTTATATAATCTTTTTTATTCCACATCTATGGTTTGGACGTGTTTTAAAGTAATGCATTTGCAACATGAACACGTTTAAAGATATAGTCCATCATTTGTAATTTGTGCATTTTGTTCGTTTGAAGCAACAAAAGTGTTCAAAATCTAATGAAGGATACTGAACAAATAACCCGATGAAGTTTCGGCTCAGCTTCAGCTGTATATTCCGTGAAAAACAGCATTCTAGGATCTCAATTTCAAATCAAAAGTTGCTGAATCTGTTTTGAATTTGGCCTGAATTCTGCGTCCGAGACGCGTTCTCACTGAGCCGATTGCAGCTTTACGTACGCGATGTCGCGCACTGATCCGACGAATTATAGCAACCGCGCACGCGTGTGCGTCGTGCCAATGCTTGCGCGCGCTTCGCCGAATAACAAAACGAACTACTGAGACCTTCTTTCGTTGATTACTTCAAAATGACAGCTTGCCAGAAAGAATAATTTCACAGGAAGTTTAGTTCCCTTACTATCTTTTAACCAAGTATGTTTTACAACAATAATTACGCCAGTTACTTTTCGGCCGGCTGCAAATGATGGACTATAGCTTTAAATTGAACATGTTTTATTATGTGTCTATATGCAACATCGTTCCCCGTGGATACGATCTTGCTGCGCCATGTTGTTTCCCACCATGCCTTGCGCGATCATAGTTAGTGAAGGAACGAAGGAACGCGCAGGCGTCCATGGAGTCGAGGCTATGTCTATGGTGTTTAACAGTTAAACACCACAGTTTATTCTTTAAACATGTTTTTCATTGGAAAATTATGATGCGTTTATTTAAAAACGGTCGCTGTTTAAGAAGTACACACTTATACATGTTTATCGGTATTTATGTTGTTTAATTTATAAACGTACAAAGTGTATAAATGGCGTTTAATTGTGTTTAGGTGTTTAACCTATTTATACATTGACGTGTTTACATCCTGTAACAGATTTGAAACACAATAACGTGTTTATAAGTATTACTATGTTTAGGTTTACAACATCCTAAAAAATATAGGCAGACGTTTAAGATTCACTGTTAACATATTTCAGTGTTGTATTTGACTGTTCATCCCATCCACTTTTTCAAATTGGTTTTCCATTCGCATGTGCATACAAATGCTAAACCTCGTGAGAAATACATTACATCTTGTAGCCTTTGACATGCCATTTCTTGGCTAGAATCAAGTTTGTCACAATGTTTGGTGTTTGAAGAGAAAGTTATCCATGATTGACGAAAACAGACCTACATGATCGCGGTGCCAGTGCGAGAACTTGGGCAGTTTTGGGGCGAAATTTTGATTCAGAAACCAAGTCGCCCCGACTTAATGACAGTACAAAATGTTCGCCTATCTCGTGATTTACAAGACGGGAAATGTAGAACTATGATCAGAGAAACAACTTTTAAGAGTTCTAAACTGACAACTATTTTAATCGCTCTCGATAAACAAGGCACATAAATTGAAATTTACCCACTGGCCGCTTCGTAGGCCTAAAGCCTTGACCATCCATGTTGACTGCGTATAAACTACCGTTATTCCACGGTGATAAAACCTGCACAGTACAGCCACACGAACTTTGCAGGAATATATATTTACTTTATTTCGACGGTACAGTAGAACCTCAACGACTCAGTCTGAAATGGATAGAAGAAACGTACTTACATTGTTAGAATAGGCTATTTCTGGTTCGTGAAACATCGGTACACCGAGCAACAAAGATGGCGGATCTCATCACACAGTGGTTAGTTTTAAAACCATGAATTTCATAAACGCGTTACGTTTATTCTCGGTGATTTAAACACAACCAGTCCTTTAAAAACGCATCCACTCGATTAACACAGTATCTAAAACAAATGTTTCATTTTAATACGCATTAATTTCACATTATTCAATTTATAAAATTTAAACACGTTATAGTACCGGTATGTTCTACACCAACAGCCCTCTAAACGCATCCAGCCTATAAACACAGTATCTAAGGCCAAACAAAAATAAGTCGGTCTCTGGTCAGCGCGCGCGTCGATTTTAATCATGCGCGTCAATCTTTTATTTTCTTAAATGTTCCGCGGTAGCTCCAACAACGCCCTCTATCGCCGCACCTCCTCAATTTTTTTTTACCAAAGAGCACCAAGGAATGGGAAATTGCACCAAGGCAATTGAGCGAGAGCACCAAGGCAAATTATGGAGGACACCAATGTACATGAGGACACCAAAAAAGCTAAGTAGTACCCCACCTTGTCTGTACAATCCAAGCTTGAAGAAAGAAAAAAAAGCAAAAAAAAAAAAAAAAGCCTCGTCGCCGCGTCAATTGCGGAACTTTGGTCTGACCAGAGACCGAATATTTTTTTTTTGCCTAACCATGATCTAGTAACACAACTTGGTTCATTTCAAAACGCATAATTTCACATTATTAAATAAAAAGCGTTTTTACGTTTATTCGCTGATGTTCTTGTGTGATTAAACACAACCAGCCCTTTTTTAAAACGCATCCAGTCGATGAACACATTGTTTAACACGAAGTGTTTGGGCTACTTTTAAAACGCATTCATTTTAGATTGTTCAATTTATAAACGCGCTACGTTTATTCACGGTGATAGATGTTATGTGATTAAACACAACCAGCCCTTTAAACGCATAAACACATTATCTTACACAAAGTGTTTCATTTTTAAACACATTAATTTCAGAGTATTCAATTTATAAACGCGTTAAGTGTTTATTACAATAAGGGTGTTCAAGTTAAAGGAGTTCCGTGGTTTTACAGTATTGCAAACTAGGGTACTTGTGCACGGAGCCCATCATATGCATAGTGCCTGATTTTTTAAATCCCTGAAATGTCATGTTTTGGATTGTTTACTTATCCTATTTCAAACATCTGGTGGAAAGGAAACCAACCTAATGTCTTACCGTTCCCGGGAAAAGACGGGGGAAAACCCTGATTGTTTACATCGGACACGACGGAGTCTGGTCGTTTTCATACAATGTACGATCGTGCACGTTGTGTGTGTCCAGTATATTACACATGTACAGGACCGTGCTCACGAACAGCGGTGACCAATCACCAATGCACAAATTAGGATTCTTACACATCCGCAAAAGGCGAACCCTTACGGCTGGAATCACAACTAGCACGAACAGCTCGACTTTTTGGAGTCGCAAAAGTAGACCCCGTAGAATAACACAAGAATGAACTTTTAATTGGTCTTTCCGAGTAACATCATTTCGTTCAAAACGCGTTTTGTAGCCCAATTGGGCGTATTCCAGGACGCAGTATACCTTTAATTACGCCTGCGCACTGATAGCAAAGTGCGAGCGTCTCTAGTCGGACAAATACAAAATGCCATGAAAACGTCATTATGAAACTCCTGGGTCCTGCGCGCGGCCGGCATGTGATCAGCAATACAATGCGACCGTTCTCTCAGTAGGTTGGTCCCGAATACACTGTAGTCGACTTCATCGAATAACGCTAGTCTAACTATGCTCGACTATATCGCAAAGATAATGGGACTGTGGTTAAAGAATTTCAGATGGGAGCCATATTTTCTGCCCTAGTAAAAAAAACATGTTTTTGACAGGATATGCTGCAGCCTGGTGCAGTGACGGATCTGAAGATAGTCCATGGATTCAGGTTGACTTCAATGCTACAGTCACCATCACTGGTTTGATCACCCAGGGGCGTGGTGACCAATACAACCAATGGGTGACAGAGTACCAAGTGTCGTACAGCGATGACGCTCAGTCCTGGGATCACGTGACTGATGCGTTTGGCACACCAGCAAAGGTACGAATAGACTGGTTCCCGCCCCCAAATAACTCCCATTTAAAGCCATTGATTGGATCATCTTATTTTTTTAAAAGCATTATTCAGCTTTTGTGCATATACTTGTACACATACAGTGTAGTTAAAAAAAAAAAACCTGACTCTTGTCGTACCACAAACAGTACGCAAAATCGCCGATGTCGCCATGAAGGCAACTTTCAAGAATTTCAACTGCATAGGTTTTAAATACTAAAAAGTAATGCCCCTCTGTTTATTGATAGTTGCCAGAGACATTTTCAAATCCAACGAAAATCAAAGCTGATCACCTCCGAATTTGCAATAGGCTGGTTCCGCGCAAACATTACCGTTGTGATTTTTAACTTGCGAGGCGAGATTCAAACCTATGCACGTTCTGCATATATTTTTGTATTCATTAGGAGGGACAGGGAACCAGTCTAAGGTAGTAATCAAGGTAGTTATCATTTTGTAGTTTTGTAATTTTCAAATCTCGACTTCAACTCCGGATTTGGCTTCAGAAGATTGGCCCCCTGAACGACGCCGGCTCAACAAGTCCCAAAATATGACCACCAAATGTTCATGTAGGATTTCGAAAATTTAAGGTTTCAAAGTGATTCAGGAACAAGAGATGAAGCCGAAGCCGGAGACAAAGCCGATGTTTGGAAAACCCTGTTTATCTCCTTAAAATCCCTCAGACCAATCGAAATTTAGTAGGTGAAGCTTATGTTTTTAATAATAAAATTGAGTAAAACCTTACCACAGCGTTTGATAACTCGGTTGTAGTGAAAAAAAAGTCCCATTTTTTTTTTGCTATACCGGCTATGCCGCAATATATACCGTCGCAATAAGTACGCTATAGTCCTCAACTACTATAATGATAATAACTTGGCACGACAGGGTGCGCTAAACAAGTCAACCATTTTGATTTGTTGCAGTTCGCTGGTAACTCGGACAGGAGCACGTTGGTAACCGCTCGGTTCCCATTGGCATTGCGCACCAGAATCCTGCGCATTCACCCCACTGCATGGCACAACCTTTGCAGCATGAGATTTGAAGTGATTGGCTGCTATTAATCACATTGAATCAGTCAACAACCATGTTGGACATTAGAGATTGATATCGAAATGGATCGATAATTAAGACATATCTTTACATTAACTTTGTAGTTAATACGCGTACGCCTAATGAGGTTGGTGTTTCATAAAATACTCAGAGCTGTATACACGTAGTTTGATTTAACATTTCACTGTAGTAAACTTAGTCTGGTGCCAAGCCCAAAAGATTCTTACTATTTCTGATGCATTTTTGGTCAGGTAACCGCTCAACCTCGTCCAATAATGCAATGCTTAATATAGTTTCAACCTCGTTTCCAATAGTAAGCCCTGGATAGGAAACTTTCTTCCTGTATCTTGATTCAATACCGCAAGTAACAAGTATTTTAACAAGTAATGGATTTACATCGTGTACTTGGTGTTGTTATTTCCAACGTGCGGTACGTGTTTTCATGTTCATTGTCATTATTACGTCCACGCCTTCTCAAAAATACTCCTTTCCTTCTCAATTTGCTCATTTAAATATGAAATGTGATACTGCATATTTTTTTTTTTTTCTGTTTTATTCAAAAATACAATCAACAATTAAATAACAATAATCTATGTACATGTAAAGTTGAACGTCTGCTCTATATAGGTACCAATGAATTACACACAACAAAACATTCTAACAAAACAGTTTACTCGACATGACGAAGCTGCAGTTCCTGCTCAAAAAGGATGATAAGGTTGGAATACTGGCCAAATTTAAAACGACTCACTGTCTGCTTACCTATATTAATTAAAGTATTCAGAAACCGATAACTATTGTATGTTTCCCCGACTCCGAAAAGAATATTTTCCACGGACAGACTGATCGATTTGCCATACTTAGATGCAGCAATCTTTTCGATTTCGTTCCAAAGGGGTTTTACCATTTTACACGACCAAAAAAAGTGTTCAATGTAATCAATACCATCATGACAAAATGTGCAATTTTCTGAATCACTCTTCTTCCTTTTGCAAAGCCAGACTTGCGTGGGGAAACAGTTATGAATGATTTTCCAATTGATTGAAAAGGACTTACTGTCTGGACAGCAATAGTTGAGCCTCTTCCATATTACATCCCAAACAAAGTTATGAGTGGGGAATTTGTTTTTCCAAAATGTCTCTGCTATGGGTGTAGTGAATTTTGTGTCAGTAAATTTCTTCCTTATGCGCTTCATATTCATCTTAATTAGCTCATTTCGAACATCAATATTAATGTTACCAATCGTTTCTTTGGAAAGTTGTTTCCATTCCACGGGAAGGAATTAATGACAATATAATATTCCAGTAAGTAGTTACCGTTGTTGCCAATGATTTGCCTAATCTGATCAGGGGTCATGAAATTACCGTGGTTGTCATAAAGATGATAAACGTAAATGACACCAGCTGAGATCCAGTTTTTCAGAAAAATCGGTTTACCCTTGAATTTGACTGCATGGTTATTCCAAATTCTTTGCTTCGCAACTTCAGTAATGTCTGCAGCCTCTGCCCGTGGATTGATTTCCAGCCAAGACAAAATGATGTTCTTATAGAAGGGCGCAAGGTTATTTAGATCAGAACAGCAGAGCAAATCTTTGGCACTACAGTTACTGTGAAATACAGAGAGATCTGGACCAAGTTTATCAAATTCAAACAAAGCACAATTCTTCCACGGAAGGATATCATCATTGGCTAGTCTTTTTAACCATTTCAAATGCAAGGTGTTAATAACACTTTTCACATCAATCATATTCAAACCACCTTGGTCATATGCACCTACTATAGTGTTTCTCTTAACCTTCTCGCTTCCATCCCAAACAAATTTGAAAATACACGAATTAACCTGCTTTTGAATAGACTCAGGAACAATGAGTGATAAAGCTGGGTAGAGAATCTGCGAGAAAAGCAATGATTTCACTATGATGATTTTACCTTTCATAGTAAGTTTTCTCATGGCCCACATTTTCAAAATGTTCCTCATTTTGGCTAGTCTCCGTGTCCAATTCTGCTCAATGTCTTGAGCTGGAGTGAAGCTAGAGAACACAATACCCAAGGTGGTGATTTCTGACTTCCAACTAACATCAATAGGGTGGTCCAGTCTTGTCCTATTTCTACCAATCCACATAGCCTCTGTCTTATTTTTGTTGAGTGACAGGCCTGACACAGATTCAAATTCTTCTAAAATACTAAATACAGGAATAAAAGAATTATCATTACCGAGAAAAAGTGTCATATCATCTGCGTACTGAGTAAGGGTGACTGTATTGATAGGATAATCCCTCTTTGGCAATGAAATACCTGTAATTAATGGACTCTGCTTGATCTTAGCCGCTAATATTTCCACACCAAGTATAAAGAGTAAAGGCGAGAGTGGACAGCCTTGCCGTACTCCTCTGTGGAGATTGAAATAACCTGAGACCCATCCATTATTGATGATACAGCTCATGGAATCATTGTACACAGTACTAATCCACTTTCTCAAGGAAGGGCCAAAGTTCATGTACTCCAGGACTCTCATAATGTACTTCCTATCAATACAGTCGAAAGCCTTTTTAAAATCCAATGAAAGCATGACACCTGGAATGTTACACTTTTCACACTGGCGAATAATGTCTTCCATGAGTCTGATGTTTTCGCCAATGAATCGACCTTTCATGAATCCCGTTTGGTCTGGGCTAATAAGTGAAGGTAGAACATGGCGAATTCTTGATGCAAGGACTCTTGTGGCTATCTTATAATCAATATTCAGAAGCGAAATCGGTCTCCAATTGTTTAGTGAACGTACATCCCCTTTCCCTTTATACAACAATGAGATTAATCCCCTCTTCTGCGACACTGACAGTTCTCCATTGTCATAGGCTTCGTTTAAACTGTCAACAACAATTGGCCCAATCACGTTCCAGAAGGTAACATAGAATTCCTTTGCATATTGGCTGGATAATATTGTAACATTTTAACTTTAAAAAAATCGTGTTTTTGTAACTCACGCCGCGACAATTGGTTCTGTTTTTACCCCAGACACCGCATACAAAAACAAACGCTAAAGCAGCACAGGCAGACACCAGACCATTCCTAATTAGCATACGTATCCAACAATTTTGGATATGCAAATGATCCAATACAAGGATGAGAGCCTGAGCAGGTAGTGGTGGGCGCGTACTGCTCGACACCATTGGAAAGATTATATATATACAATGTATGGCAAGTGACCAAAACGGGAGGAATGCCTCCCTTTCCGAAAATGTCCGGAGTTTGCCGAATGCATTTCATCCACAAACTCGGATAGCGTCCGGGTATTTGCGGGTATAAACTAGGTTTTATGTACCAGCCATGCTTATTAACAATTTTACAAATTACTTGAAATTAATTTTTAATACTTGTATTAACAAAACACCTTGAAATTCAAGGACGATTTTGTGCATCAAATTAGTATACACTCGATCGCATATTGTACGAGGGGCGAGCTTCGCGTCAATGTACCATTTTGAATCTCAGGACGCGTACACGAGTCGAGTCGCAACGGTTACCTATGGGTACTCCAAAACTCGGCGTCGTCTCCATTACGGCTTCACCTACTATTTGGGTCCCTAACTTCGAAGATTCAAGCTCAACATTAGTCAATATTTTAATACAGAACTATCAAACTGTATGTTACATGAAGCAATTAAGTGGTTTTAGTATTATTTTTTATAATTGGAAGTTATAGGAACATTATGATAAAGTCGAAGCTGAAAAGTAATCGAGCTTGAAGAAAGGGGCATCTTTTTCATTTTTAGCCGTGGCGGTTGCCTGACCTGAGATTTGTCAGAAAGAATAGTCAGAATCTTTTTGTCTGGGAACCAGACTATAGTAAACTTTAAATCGTAACAAAAAATATCAAGTGAAGTTAAGCTTTTTCTAACTTTTTAATTAGCATTCATTTCTACGTATGATAGTTTACCCATTCTTATTGGTCAAGAGCATCGCCATGTGGCTGGTTCTAACCAATCAACGGTGAAAACCAGCCAATGATAAACGTGCCCCCCCCCCCCCAATCAGGACAAGAAGATGTGGGTTGTGTGTCCTTTTTTAATTCAATATTGTCAATGTCAATATAGCGAATTTCAATTGCATTGTATCTAGTGGATTACATCTTGTTTGTGAGACTTTAATTGTTCGCATACGACCTCGCTTTATGAACACCTATAGAACGAACCACCAGTGGCAAATATACCTGTATGAGTTTTGTTTTGAAGTTACCGATATCAATTTTGAGCAACGAAGCCGAGGCTTCCAAATACGTATGGGAACTCGTTCGTGTTGTCGATAACTGGAGAAAGTCGAAAGTGTGTGCCTCCCCCCCCCCCTTTCAAACGAATTTATGAAACGTTCTTGCAAAATGAGCTCAAAAAGTTGTTGCTTGAAATACGTACAAAATAGACAAGGCCACAAACCGCTGCTACGTCAAAAAAGGCCACAAGACTACAGAACTTCTTGTACCCGCCCCCCATAAGATGCCAAGGTCCCCCGGACCCCTACTGGTTGAATTTCATTTTATCGATCATCAGGAGTTGATTAAACACAATTTAGGGGAGGGATCACTTTTGGGGGAAAAATGAAACTGTAAAATTCCCTCCAGGAATTGAACCTGGAACTTTCAACATTGAGATCAGCGATTTACCGCACGAGCTACAGCGAGACCGCGCTGACCGTCGTGGAATACATAAGCTATAAGAACTTATTCCGAATCAGGTAACACGTTTAGTAGTTCACGTGATATGTTTCACACATATTGACTAAACTTGGTTGCATTCTAAAATAATGGCTGCCTGGTGTGGCCGTAGTCAGAAAACGCACACTCATGTCATCGGCAGAGGGCGCCAAATCCCCTCTGATGTCTGCAAACCCACCCCTATTTTATTCATTTCTCAGCCTGATGTACATGGTACATAATCCTCCAACCCTTCATTTAACACAACGAATAAAACCAAACGATCGATACAGTAAAGTAATTCCCAGCTATACGTACTTGGTTATTACCATTCCACCCTCAGGCTGCAAGGCCCAACATTTTTTTTCTTCTCTAATAGTTTGACCATGGTTCCCGTACGAATCGATCTGTCCGTCCATTATTCAAGAAGACAGCCTGCAATTATGTAGAAAACTGCCCATAGTAAACCTTGCCCGCCCGCTTAGGCCTTTTCAGCCATGTGGTTCCGAAGGGCGATTTCTAAAGGTTAGGCAAAAAAAAAAAAAAATATTTGGTCTCTGGTCAGACCAAAATTGCGGAATTGACGCGGCGACGCGGCTTTTTTTTCCTTCAAGCTTGGATTGTACAGATAAGGTGGGGTACTATTTTGCTTTTTTGGTGTCCTCATGTACATTGGTGTCCTCCATAATTTGTCTTGGTGCTCTCGATAATTTGCCTTGGTGCAATTTCCCATTCCTTGGTGCTTTTTGTTAAAAAAAAAAATGAGGAGGTGCGGCGATAGAGGGCGCTGTTGGAGCTACCGCGGAACATTTTGGGGAAAAAAAATGATTAAAATCGACGCGCGCGCTGACCAGAGACCGACTTAATTTTTTTTTTTGGCCCTACGTTACACTTCATTTTGAATGAAACTACATGTACACAGACATGTTTACGTTGGCGGGTGAAATCTATTAAAATTACTTTCTCCCGTTTAAAAGACCGTATCTTTTTGCAACTTTCAGGATATATTTTCCCTATAATGATCCAAATATGTGCTAAAAGTCGTTGTGATATGTTCTTTACTTTTCGTTGAAATTGGAAAAATAGGCCTCGCTGCGTGCAATTTTGAAAATTGTAACACTGGCGTGCGCAATATCTATCAATGTTTTCAAGCCTCACGAATATTAATGAGGTTCCTATCTATTTAACGGTGTGCAGTAAACAATTGCACAAAAGCCTCCTGCATGAGTTATTAATTAACAAATATCACCATTTTTGCCGGCTTCCATTGGTCGATATCGAAACCCACGCCATGTCAGCGCCTACGTATAGCTGTAGCGCCTACGGCGCTTTGCTGAACAATGCACATGGGTTGGGTCGGCAAATAATTTTGTTGATCCTCTTCGAAATTTTCCTTGGAGATGGTGCGTCGGCAACAACAGATTAAGCTGAAATTCGGAATATAAGTGTTCAACTACTCGTGAAATAAAAACTTGGATGAATTCCTAGAAATTGGGATAAATACATACATTTGGGGAAGTTTTCGAACGATTTCTTCCGGACTTGAGGTCAGCATTGACAGTAACCAGTACTGACGTTAAGGCTTTGATGACGGCGTTTTTTTCACTGACATGAAGATTAGAATTTCTTCGTCAGTTAGAATGTAACAAATGTTAATCGTACCGAGCATATTTTCTGAGAAACACAACGTTCAAAAGGTCATGTTTTTGGGGCTCACGAATTTCAATGCTCCGTTACAGCGTCTTAGTACGTAATCGGATTAACTTTCCCTGACAACGACCGACGCTTTGCCTTCGCAACCATATGGCTGTATTTGCCTAACTTAACTGAGAGTTTTTATGGGAGATGCATAGACATATTTTACGATTTTATACAAATATGAACCCGCACCTGCTCAAGGGCTTCCCCCCCCCCCAACCCCTCTCCCTTTCCCTCCCATCAAAAACTTGAAGAGAATAATGTCCAATTCGGTTGAGCGAGCCCTCTATGAGGAACAACGGATCGACGCTCATGGTAAGTTGTCTAGCTGAGGCTTTGGGCGCAGTGCGCTATCAGTAGCGTAGACAAGGAGGAGGGGCTATGTTAACCCCCTCCCTCCCCCCAATATTTTTTTCACGAGCGGCCCTTTTGCACGAGCTCCCCTTTTTTTTCGCGAGTGCCCCTTTTTTTCGCGAGTGCCCTTTTTAAATGAGTGCCCTTTTGAAAAAAGGGGGCGCGTGAAAAAAGGGAGCCCGTGAAAAAAAGGTGCTCATGAAAAAGGCAATCGGGAAAAAAATAGGGCACTCGTGAACAAAAGGCACTCGTGAAAAAAAGGGCGCTCGTGAAAAAAGGGCACTCGTGGAAAAAGGGCGCTCATTAAAAAAGTGGCGCTCCTGACCTTTTGTAACGTGGCCCGAGCGTCGGCATTTGTGCCGCCATGCAAAGCGCCACTTTTCGTCGACCACCTATTGTTCGATGGTGTTATGTATAGCCCTCCCCCTCCCCCTTTTTTTATTTTTAGGGAGGCTGTGTAAACCGGTGAAAAAAAACCTGTCTACCTTTCAGCACGGATGAGGTGAGTGCTCTTTTTCACGTCTGCACCCCCTTCCATGACTGCCCCTAACCCTCTCTGGGCTTCCCCGCTCCTAAACTCTTCATATTAAGACCGATCGACAGGATCTTAGTGGTTCTCAAACGCTTCAGTCGATCTATTGCATTATAGGATGGGTACAACATACGAAGCCACGAAAAAAAGACGATGTTAATGTACTAGCTGGGCCTTTGGAGAGAACGCTAGTGATGTCACTGCTGTCTTGTGCTCGTTGCGATTTCTAATGGTGTGTAGCAGAGTTGTCTGTGGTTTGTCTGTCCATCAGTCTTTTTTGTATATTTATGGAGGGGGCGCAATAGGCGGGTGCTATTGGGTAAATACGAAAGAGTTTACCCACCCCAAATATCGCCATCTTTGGGTAGATTTCCGTCAAAGTCAGTAATGATCTAGCGATAGAAGGCGTGCTTTTCTTAGATGGGCGATTTAAGGGTATGTACCCAAATAAAAAGGCCAAAAATCCGTCCGACGAGCTCCTGAATATGGTGTACACTCAAATTATTGTATATAGAGAGTTCTGAGAGCTATGCAATTGGGAAATTGAAGAGATATGGCTGTCACGGCTAGACTAGAAAAAGTCAAAAAAATCAAGTTTGGGCTTGCTGACCTACCCAAGTGAGGAAGCAAAATAATTTATCACAGACACAAGATTTAAATATGAAGTAAATCAAGAAAATAATTTAATATATACAAGACAATAATCAATCAATGAACACGGATTAAACTCCCAAATTACAGTGTGCACTGGTGATGTCAATAAACACAAAATGTCACACTATCACCATCATCTGATTATTCAGGTACATACATGAATATAAACAAAGTAACTACATGTAAGTTATGTCCAATCGACACTACTAAGATTTAGGTTGCAACCTCGCTTCTGAACAACAATGGAGTACTTGCCTAAATTTGGTTTTCAGAAAAAAAACAAGTACAATTTTGAATTCCAAATCTATCTCCGGAATTATCCAAACAAATATCGATATTAAAATTATATTCAGTGATGAACAATAAAACTCGCTAGTAGTAACCCACTGTTCATTCACTCGTCTCCAGTGTGCAAATCAATAGGATTACATGTATGAGCAATGAAATGCACAATTTTCAGTACAAGTACATGTATCAGGGAATATTAAAGAATTCCTTCTCACACCGTACAATTTGCAAATTACAATCTTAGTACTAAAAAAATATACAATGAATTAAATTGACGCTGAAAAAATACTTAACGCAAGTGACACGAGCAGGTCATGGAGGTACGTCAGTATGTCTCTTCCGTGAAGATAACAATGGGTTCTTCCGGATCAGAAGAATCCGAATGACCCGGAGAATTTCCTCTCTAGGAGTCGGACCGGTGATGGTAGGAAAGCACGCTAAGGCGATGCCACTTCTACGCGCTGGGGCTCTGCACTGTCTGGAGACCTCCAGTACCGGCTACAATGGGGGGGGGGGACGTCTAGGTAGCAGACTGCGTTGCAATGGCGCCCTCAGTTGGCAGCAACCAGACAAAAGTAGGTACGTATACGCAATATGGTCTGTACTCGGCCACTCCCCAAAAGTGAAAAGCCGTGGTTCTTCACCCTCTCGGTGGGAATTTAGAAGCACAACACAACCGGAAAAATAACTCGGCAAAATTGCATGTGGGCAGGATTTTGCAGCTATCGCTTAATGCGTCACGTCGGTTTGAGTCTCTACAAGCTTCTGTCCTGTACCAGATTCCCGCGCTTTGCGCTCCAGTACGCATGAAAGAAAAACCCCGACATGTTACATAACCACGGCTAAAAGAAATGCAAATCTATGAATGCAATGGACAGCTGTAAATAGACAAAAGACCGGGCAACAGACGATTACACTAAACTCAAACCAAGTCTTATACCGTCTATACTACAAAAAAAAAAGGGAAAAAGAATAATTATTAAAATCTGGCAGCACCGCTGACAATGGCAATGCACCTTTTTTTAAGATGGCTACTTTTCCAGTTTGGGAAACATCACTCTGTTTAGGGGTGTTCTTCTTTGGGTGAGCATTTCTCGAAAGGTCAGTGGTCGACCCACCAAAAATTGAAGAAAAAAAATGAAAGATGACATGTTGATCATCATTTTTCTGTGCAGCCTGAACAGCTGTGAGAGTTCTGAGTAATTTTAAATGAATTTTGAAGTATGGCCATTTATCACTGGTGTCTATGGTAAATTTTATACTGGGGTGCACCCTTCAGGATCTTATTGAAAAGTCTAGTTCCTGCTCTACATGTGTATGTTACTAAATGCTTAGTGCTGAAGGCGCCCTGCTAGAATTAAATGCCTTATTATCCATCGAACAAAGGGAGTGTAATTATGTTAACACACTGGCTGAGCGCTTTCTCAGTCACAACATACGCCAAACTAAACCTGGCAACGTGTCATTTGTATTTTAGCCAAAGTACTAATTGTTAATATTGATATCACTGTAAAAAGTTCAAACCACCTTTTCTGGGGATCCGAATTTGAAAACAAAAAAAACATAGTGCAGGGAATGTAGTAGGCAGGCCCGTGTTTTCCAGACTGGGACCTTGAGAGCAGAAAAATATGCAAAACAAAACTGGGCTTTACTCGCTATACTGGTAGAATTGCCCGAAAATAATCACTCATATGCTTTTAACTTTTCGAAATGTTTATACTTTCGAGATATCTTTAAAATAATGAAGGGTATCTACAGTATAGCAATATTCGGGAACATAATTTGGTTCAAATATCCATCATCTGCCAACTGCATGAAAATATCGAGCCACGTCCTCTTGGTTTAAACTTTGTAAAAATGCGGGTTTTTTGATAATTTAAAAGTTTCTTTTTTTCCCCTGTCATTTGAGGGCGTTTTACCGTGATCTCACTTCAGGTGGGTGCACTTTACAGTTGTTGGTGACTTTTATAGCATTCAGTTACTAACCAAAGTGGGCTCATGTTGAACATAAATTTGTGCATTAAGTTTGCTCGATTGACTCACTGTCATGTACTTAACAAAGAGACACCAAAGACAGCAAGTTGACCACGGCAGACGCCCTTAAATTCTGGTAGTTTTCGTGCTAAAACAGCTGTAACACTGAAGATTCCGTCTGCCTAATGACATGTTGCTCATGCCTACATGTATTACTATAAGCAATAAAGGTCTCCGGAAAACCTTTAAAATTAATTACATGCAGCACAAGGATGCATTAAGTGGATTGGGTTGAAGAAAAAAAAACCCAATTACAATGTACATGAGCCATTTCGCCAAAAGACACTAGTTGGAAACGCTCAACGTACCAAACGCAGTTATGTATAGGAATGTGACTTGGTATAACCGTTGATATCTTTCGTTAGAATTCAATCTCCTCCAGTTCAGTGTAAACGAGAGGAACAACAATGCCAATACAAACTTGAAGTCGACTTCTTCAATGTTTGTGTGTAGGTTTTCAAGATAAATAGGTCTCGGTAATTATTTGGAAGACCTTCATTTTTTTTCAAGCAGTGACAATGCGCATGCCGGAGCACGTTATGCGTGCGAGAAAGCTATTAGCAGCGCAGCTATTGTCATTGCGGTAATTTATTTAATCATCCGTTTATTGTCGATTGTGACTTGGTGATCAATAATACTCTTGCCTTTAATTATTGCCAGCGTAGTATACGATCTTTCGCCGTTCGCTGTTCGCAACATAATCTGAAACAGTTTCGAAGTAGGCTACATGTGAGTATTATATGGCTGAACAAACCTAAACGAAACGAAATGAGTTTTCCAATTTGTCACCAAAGACATTGCCGTCTTGTTTGGTGCCTCGTTCTTCTTGCTGTCTGCGTGGCTCGAATCTCCCTACCGTGAAATCTTAAGATTTCACGGCTGTTTCACAGTTCAACAGCACCGTCAAATATCGAGTGATTCGGTCAAGCCAACGTGCCTCCTACCTAAGGTGTGCCGCGGCCTGCCTCAAGGAAGAAGACTGCAGCTACTTCAGTTATACCAAAGACACCAGACGGTGTGAATTGAGCGATGACTCGATCGCGTCAGTCAACGAAGAGAAGTTGAAATACTTCAAAAGAAATGGTAAGAACTTCTTATTGTGGTGTTGTTTCATTTCAAAGCTAATACAACATACTGAACTTGAAAGGCACATTTGCAAAGGGTCATTTGCATTTATCCAAAGAATTTTTACAGGATTTTTATCTAAAAGCCTATATACTTGGATCGAACATTGAACCGGTTCTAAACACCCTGTGAAATTATTTCGTCTGCTGGATTGCTTTTTTTTAAGAAGAAGTCAAGAAGTGTAGGTGATTTCCACCGATCAGTCAATTATTGACAGATCTTTCGAAAATGAAAGAGATAAAGCCACAAAATAGTCGGTCTCTGGTCAGACCGAAGTTCCGGAATTGATGTGGCGACGCGGGTTTTTTTGTGGCTTTTTTTTTTCAAGCTTGTATTGTACAGACAAGGTGGGTCCTATTTTGCTTTTTTGTGTCCTCATTATAAATTGGTGTCCTCCATAATTTGCCTTGGTGCCCTTTATCATTTGCCTTGGTGCAATTTCCCCATTCCTTGGTGCTCCTTGGTACAAACATTTGAGAGGCGCGGCAATAGAGGGCGCTGTTGTAGCTTCCGTGTTAATTTGAAGAAGAAAAAAAGGTTGACGCGCATGATTAAAATTGACGCGCGCGCTGACCAGAGACCGAGTATTTTTTTTTTTGGCCTAATAGACGAAATGGTTTTTTGTGATCAAAAGGTTGTGTATGGTTTTCCACTGTTTTCTTGAAAAGTGTTATATCCTCTGAGCTGAAACTTCAACAGGTTAGGTTTTTAAACGACTTCTCTTGTTTTGAGTGGCGTTTTTAATTGGAAGCGAATAAATTACATGATGAGCAAATGATCCTTGAGAGATTTGTTTTAAATGTAATTGAAATCTTTATACACGGGGTGTATAAAAAAAAAGGAAACCCAGATGTAAATGTAAATTATTAAAAGTCTAATAAATATTTTTGAATCAGTTCAAGATCATGTGAAACGCCGATGTGTCCTCTTTCAAAGGACACCTTGATTGCGTGTCTGTGGCCACGGATGGCTGAGCATTCCTTGTTATTCTGCCAAGGGTCAAAACCTGCACTGGGTTAAGTTTTACCTAGCTAAGATTGCTTGCTGGTTTGTTATGCAAAGGTTGAAATGGACTAGACTTCGTGCAGAGCTTTGTGTGGAAAGAGGTGGTGGCCACGTTGAAGGCATTGGCCATTAACTTCAACAATGAGAGTGGTCAAATCGCCGTGTCAAAACTAAATAAATGGTTTTGAAGACTGGAGGATTTCTTTCTTTAAATTAAACCGTTCCACATGCCAGTGGCGGTTCTACAAATCTCCCAAGGATCATTTGCTCATCATGTAATTTATTCGCTTCCAATTACACCACTCAAAACCAAAAAGAAATTTTGTCTAGCCCCCCCCCCAAAAAAAATCCATAGAAAAAAAATGCACTAGCAAAATGTAAGAACGTGACGTACAAGCGAACGGTCTCCCCCTGGATTAATAGTCGTGAGAAAGGTGCATTTATACACTGGGTTATTCCGTGCCACATCACCCAATGTGTTAACCCTACTCCCTTCAAATTTGCTCATATTTAGTATGTGGGGTAATTTAGGCTGAAAAAGCTATTTGTTAAGGTTTAGCGCCATCTGACAAACGGTTTTCGTGCTACCGCTCCCCATTGTTTGGCAACTTTGGTCAAAATGGGCATGTCCATCAATTTTCAAAAGGCCACATCTCCATAACCTGTTGGCCAAATGTGTTAATCTTGGTTGCTTTGGAAAGGTAACGTCAAAGGGAATCCAAATCGACCATTACTTCTCATGTCGGAGTAATTTGAAGTAAAATGACCTTTTGACCTTTACTTTGAACTTGAATTTGACCTTTTGGATGACCTAACCTTGGTCAAAATTATACCCCAACATGTTTTCTACAAAATATCCAAAAATGTGGGCATAATATTTTTGTTAGGTTTCTAGCTCATGTCAAAGTTGGCATAAGTGTTGCAAAATGTGATATCCCTATACATGAACACATTTCAGGGACAAAAAAATATCCCTGATTTAAATCCACTTGTTCACTACAGGGACAAAAACAATCCCTACTTTAAATCCACTAGAACACTGCATAGGGATATCACATTTTGCAACACGTATGCCAACTTTGAGATGAGCTAGAAACCTAGCCAAAAATACCATACATCCAATAACCCTGACATGAAAACTAATGGTAAATTTGGATTTTTTATGATATATTTTTCAAAAGAAACCAAGTTTATCAAATGTGGCCCACAGGTTATGGAGATATGGTCATTTGAAAATTGGCAGCCACGCCCATTTTGACCAAATGTGCCAAACAATGGAGGGCGGAAGCGCGAAAACCGTTTGTCCGACGGCACTAAAACTGAAAATTTCAACTTTTTCAGCTTAAATTACCCATAAACTAAATATGAACCAATTTGAAGGGGGTGGGGTTAAATTTTAATATTTTTTGCGAGATTTGACAAGGAATGATCACACTTGAGTTAATATAGTGTGCCTCATTGAAGGGTTTTATCAGCGCTTCCCATTGAAAATATGCACATTGGCAGCGTCGCCCATTTTGACAAAAATTGGCAAACAATGGAGGGCGGTAGCGCGAAAACCGTTTGTCCGACGGCACTAAAACTGAATATTTCAACTTTTTCAGCTTAAATTACCCATAAACTAAATATGAACCAATTTGAAGGGGGTGGGGTTTAAATTTTAATATTTTTTGGGTGATTTGACACGGAATGATCCCACTTGAGTTAGTATAGTGTGCCTCATTGTAGAATTTTATCAGCACTCCCCATTGAAAATATTCACGAGAGCCCCCTATTGATTTTCGGAGGCCTAAGTGTCCAAAGAAAACAACCGGTCTACATTTCAGCACGCCTACCTGAAAAAAAATTCTGGATCCACCCTGCTAGCCCCCCAAAATATTGGCTCTAGAACCGCGCCTGCCACATGCCGAGAATACCATTTACCCTTTTGCACAAACTTGGCCCAGTACAGGTGTTGACCCTTGACAGAATAACAACGAATGCTCAGTCATCCGTGGCCACAGACACAATCAAGGTATCATTGGAAAGACACATTGGCGTTTGGTCTTATTTGAAAATAATTATTAGGTTTTTAATTATATTTATAGAATATTTATTAGAATATTTTATTAGATTTGCATCGGGTTTCTCTTTATTATACACCCTGTATTAACCGTCGAAACACATTTTGTAATTAAAAAGCATTTATATATCTTTAGTGTTTCCCAAGATGATTGTGTACGGAGAGTCCAATTTGCAGGGAACTCTTTTTGGTGCTCCTTTACTCAAAAGAGAACATACGTTGGATTTACAAAGTTCTGGTTTTTCATTGTTGAGCGGGTTGAAAGAGGCACTTTCTGCTCGTCCTCGTGCCAAACTTTCTGCTCGTGCCACTTTTAACCGAATACAACTATCCCCCTCGTTTAACATTTACTTGGCAAGTAGATTATGTTGGTGTTTTGTTATGGTTGTTTTGTACAAAACCTCTCACAACTATAGCACCTTTTCCTCAGGAGACTGTCCTTGCTCCGTGGAGGGACCTCTTAGGATGGAAGATGGTCGCATCCCGGATGAAAGCATCACAGCTTCGTCTGTTTGAAAAAACCAAGCTGATCATGGCCCACTCAAGGCCAGACTTTATACTCATGGTAGGTTTGTTAAATTTGACATTCAATCTACACTTCCAGTGTTATTTTCGAGTTTCACCGAAAAAAAATATTCGCTTTTTCATTTCATTTTTTTTTTAGCAGTAAACAAGTTATTCACTCTTGAAATCCACCGACGTATGATTACATTATTTCTTCACATAATTCGAATGATAAGCTGTAAAATAATAAATCGGCTTTTGTACGGGGGGGGGGAATTAGTTTATGCGCAAAATGCATTGCAATTTTCAGAGGGGCACTCGAAACGGTAACCCGTTGCTGTATTAGAAAAACATGTCATCCAAATTGCCCAATCAATAGCTTATTCTACATTTCTGATCGAACTGACGTCACAATTTCTAAAGTCGACTCCGATTGGCTGGCGCGTGGGGTCGCATACAATTTGCATTGCTCAGATATATTACATGTTGGATACGGAAAGGGTTCCGTTGTAGGACGTTTGATACTCAGACTAGTCGTGGGCTGGTCCCGAATAGTCGACTTCGACTGGTCTATAATTATGGTCGACTATAGCGTTGGTTCGCAGATAATGGGACTGTGGTTAAACAACTTCATATTTGAGCCAGATTTACTGCCCTAGTATATTTATGGTGTTGAATAGAATATGCTGCAGCCTGGTGTGATGATGGTTCTGAAGATAGTCCATGGATACAGGTTGACTTCAATGGTACAGTCACCATCACTGGTTTGATCACCCAAGGGCGTGGTGACCAATACAACCAATTTGTGACAGAGTACCAAGTGTCGTACAGCGATGACGCTCAGTCCTGGGATCACGTGACTGATGCGTTTGGCACACAAATAAAGGTAAAGGATTCATTTTAAAATAGTTTTGTGAATTCTCAAATCTCGACTTCAACTCCGGATTTGACTTCAAAAGATTTGCCCTTTGAATGACGTCGGTTCAACAAGAGAAAGCCGATCTTTGAAAACCCCTGGTTTTTTTGGTTAAAATCTCTCAGACCAATCAAAAGTTAGGAGGTGACGTTTGTGTCTTTAATAATAAAATTGATTAAATCCTTACATTGATAACTCAGTTCGAGTGATAAAAAAATCCCACTTTCTTGCTGTGTAGCAATATTTACCGTCACAACAAGTATTGTCTTCAAATAAAATAATGATAATAACTTGGCTCGACAGGGTGCGCTAAACAAGTCAACCATTTTGATTGTGTTGCAGTTCGCTGGTAACTCGGACAGAAACACGTTGGTAACCGCTCGGTTCCCATTGGCATTGCGCACCAGAATCCTGCGCATTCACCCCACTGCATGGCACAACCATTGCAGCATGAGGTTTGAAGTGATTGGCTGCTATTAATCACATTGAATTAGTCGATAACTGGACAGGAAATAATCGATATCGAAAGGAATCGATAATTGAAACCCATCTTTTTACTAATTTTGCAGTTATAATACGCCTGGTGAGATTGATGTTGCATCAAACAGTAGGTCTATACTCAGAGATTACACGCAGTTTGATTTTAAAATGTCACTTTATGATAAACTTTTAAAAGTAACAAAAAATGTCAAGTGAAGTCAAGCTCTTTCTTACTTTTTAATTAGCATTCATTTATACATTATGGTAGTTTCTCCATTCTTTTTGGTAAAGAGCATCGCCATGTGGCTGGCTCTAAACCATCGTTTAAACACCGCAGAAAAGTGTTTAAACCGGTCACCGGTGATATGCACGAATGCATGAAGAGTCACTATTACCTTGTATTTTTGTTGTGAAGTATTAAACGGAAATTAATTTTGAGCAATAAAGCCGAGGCCTTCAAATACCTATGGGACAGCGGCGGTGGAACGTTTCAAAATGGGGAGGGGGGCATCACCAAAAAGGGGCACAAAGCCATATTTCGGTGGTGTAGCAGCGTATCAAGCATTTTTGGAATTTTTTTGCACATCCGTCCTGAAATGTCGACATTTTTTTTTCACCGGACACTTGGCCTCCGTACAATTAAATAGTGGGGTGGGGGAGGGGTGGTGGTGGTACCATCGTTCAAAATAAGGGGCGCTCTTCAAAACCGGCCATTATGCAAACTACGAATAATGTGCCCATTTTCAGGGCGCATTGTTAGGGTTTTGGGAAATGGTTACTGAAAACAAATTATCCGAAATGTGAGTTTTATGCTCGAGGGGCCACATTCATGTCCGCAAGAGGGCACTTGGGAAAATCTGGCAGTGCCCCCTGCCCCCGCCCCCGTTCCGCCGCCCCTGGTATGGGAACTCATTCATGTTGCCAATAATCGGAGAACGTTAAAGTGTCTGGCTTCCCCTCTTTGCAAACATAATATTTATGAGGCATTTTGGCAAAATAAGAGGAAACGGCATGAGCACAGCCGCAGTGCAAAAAAATACCAAAAACAAAACAAAACACACACACAAACAATGGGGGTATTTTTTTTCTCGATGTTTATTTATTGATGCTTGCAATCTTTGTTATGTTTACTATATATTTTTAAAATAAATGGTATAAAATCGTGGAAAAAAGTGTTTTAAAGGTAAACAAGAAATGACATCTTTTATCATCACGACTACAAAACAATCGAAACTTTAAAGGCCTTTTCTCAGTATTTGCTTTTGACATGTAAATAAATGAAAACTTTAAACAACCTTATAGCTTGTCAACGAAATGTCCGATTGACTATTGCTTCCTTTCGTTATAATTCATTCTCCTCCTATTAAGTGAAAACGAGAGGAACAACAATGCCAATACAAACTTGAAGTCGACTTCTTCAATATTTGTGTTTAGGTTTTCAAGATATATAGGTCTCAGTAATTATTTTGAAGACCTTCATTTTTTTCAAGCAGTGACAATGCGCATGCCGGAGCACGCTATGCGTGCGAGAAAGCTATTAGCAGCGCAGCTATTGTCATTGCGTTAATTTACCATGGGCCTGGCCTTGATCATCCGTTTATTATCGATTGTGACTTGGTGATCAATAATATACTCGTGCCTTTAATTATTGCCAGCGTAGTATGCGACCTTTCGCCGTTCGCTGTTCGCAACACAATCTGAAACAGTTTCGAAGTAGCTACATGTGAGTGTTATATGGCTGAACAAACCTAAACGAAACGAAATGAATTTTCCTATTGATCACCCAAGACATTGTCGTCTTGTTTGGTGCCTCGTTCCTTTTGTTGTCTGCGTGGTTCAGAGCGGAGCTGGCTCTAATCTCCCTACCGTGAAATCTTCGGATTTCACGGCTGCTTCACAGTTCAACAGCACCGTCAAATATCGAGTGATTCGGTCAAGCCAACGAGCCTCGTACTTAAGATGTGCCGCGGCCTGCCTCAAGGAAGAATACTGCGAATACTTCAGTTATACCAAAGATACCAGACGGTGTGAATTGAGCGATGACTCGATCGTGTCAGTCAACGAAGAGAAGTTGAAATACTTCAAAAGAAATGGTGAGATTGTGTTACTGTTTCATTTCAAAGGCTCAGAGCTAATGCAACAAGCAGCACTTGAAGGGATTTTTGTTTTTACTGTTATAAATCCTGGTAAGCCGTCGAAGAATAATTATAACATTAATAAGCATGTGATCTTTAAGTTTCCCAAGATGTTTGTGATACAGGCAACTCATTTTGATCCTCTTGTTACTGAAGAGGACACACACTTTTGATTGACAAAGCTCTGGTTTTTCAATGTTGAGCAGGATGGGAAGGGCACAAATTTATGCATCCGAAACTATCTACTCAAGCCATTAAGCGGAAGAAAACGATTAAATCTTGATAAGCTAAACCTCAGGGGAACAGGTTCAAAATTTGACTTCAGCAGAGTTTTGAGTTGAGCAGGGTTGTATATCATTGTTATACTACTGAAGGCAAGGGATTGAGGGTTTTGAGTTATCAGAGTTTGACATGTCGAGATTTCACTGTATGTTCTTTAAAAAAAAAAAAATGGTTACTTTGTACAAAACTTCTCAAAGCGATCGCACCTTTTCCTCAGGTGACTCTCCTTGCTCCGTGGAGGGACCTCTTGGGATGGAAGATGGTCGCATCTCGGATGAAAGCATCACAGCTTCGTCATTCTATAGAAACCTCCCTACTCATGCCCCACCCAGGGCCAGGCTTCATACTCAAGGTAGGCTTTTTGGATCTAGTGAGATTAAATACATGTTTCCCGTGTTATTTTCGAGTTTCACCTCGAAAAATATATCTGCTTTCGTTTTCATTTCATTTTTTTCCCTATATATACAGGGCGAGTAAAAAGATAAATAAGAAAACCCAAATGGCACGACCAATTTATTTCAATAAAGTTCTGCATGTAGCACTATCAAAAATGTTGGATATAAAAGCCAAATTAATAAGCTTTCTTTTAGTAGAACAATCCTTCAAATCATACTTGAAAAGTACAAAAAAAGTAAGTGTTCTTTCAGCAAAACGAAAACAATTTGCATAGGGTTGTGTGTGCATTGTTTTCGTTTTGCTGAAAGAACACACACTTTTTTGTGGTGATCCGTGGTCAGAACTTGAAAACGGGGGTTGCTTTCATATCCTAGATTTTGATAGTGCTACACGAAGATCTTCATTAAGAAAATGCAGTAGCGTAACTACGGGGGGGGGGGGTTGCAGCGGATGTCCGTGCCCCCGGGTGCCCTCTAGTCTGTGTAATGCATCATGGTGAAAGCGTAGAGCAAAATGACACGCTCATTTGCTGATCGTGCGTTTCGGTTTTGGGCGTATTGGCTTCGATAACCACCGTCATGGAATACAAACGCAGATATGCAAATAGACTTACAAAAAAAACGTTCAAAATTTCGAGTTCCCCATAGGTTTGTGTACAAACATGGATGCGCCCAGCAGGCATCACTTTGTACATGAGTTAGCGCTTGAGTAATTTAATATAGCTCTATGAGTAATTTAATATAGCTCTATGAGTAAAACTAGCCTCCCAAGGTGATCCATGAAACAGAATGCTCCATGGATCACCGAGGGGGCTAGTTTAACTTTACCACGAGATAAAGCATTCAATATTTGTTTTATAACACTTCACCCATGCACAGATTCTGCTTGGGTTTAATATTTTAAATTATTTAAATCTGAACACAGTTAAAATAAACTTCAATTTCAATACAAAATTGGTTGGAAATGTATTTCTCTCTACCAAACCACCCCCTTCATGAAATGTTTGAACCTAACTCAGTGGTGCGCTCTCTTGGGAACAATAATACGCTCAACGCGCACACCAGCATTTGCGCACAAATATAATACCGCGCCATCATCCAGGAGTTTGCGTCAAGTAGATCTGACATTGCGCACTCTGTAAGTGTCCTTCACTGCTTCCTGTCGGATGCCACGTGCCAGTCAGTTGCCGTGTCACGCGTAGCTGCTCTATTTTCTCGTCCACAAATGACAGCAACGCGAGGCCTGCGAACGATGGCCATCAAAAGGGCTTCAGAAAATTCGCAATTTTCATGGCAAACCACAATCGATTTAAACAAACAAAGTTGTTTTAGGTAGTTATAGACCTACTTCATACATCCATCAAGGTATTTTTTTTCTCAAAAAAAGGATTTCGATGCATTTTGACTGTATTATTTCAAGTAAAAATTGACTAAAAATTAGGTCATGAAATTTCCGGTTTTTTCGAGAACGACGAAAGTCTCCCAAATGTGGAGGTAATCAAAGGAAAGAGTGAACCTTCATCTACAAAAAATCTCATGAACGTGATGTCGTTAATAAAGTTTCCAACAACTTCCATTTTTCACAACTCGAAAAGATCGTCGCCATTGTAAAGCATAGAGCGAGGAACCCAAACACGGTGTGACCTTGTGACCCATACGCCCACTGATTGGTCGAGCAGCTCGATTATGGCCTTCTTAATATTGAAAATGAAGCATATACTTTCCTCTATCTATTGAGTCTTGCCGTTTCTTTCGACCTTTTTTAAGAATCGAATGTAAACCTAAAAACTACCGGCCCTCGATTTTGTTGATAAAAAATATGATTTTGTTTGACAGGCCGTAACACACTTTATATTTGTCAAAAGCAAATATTTTTGGTATCAAAATAAAGCACACGATTTCAACTTTTCACTGATTAAGCCATCTAGGCCAAACAGTGCATGTATCCAGGCACTTTTCGTGTTTTTCTGTAGTCTCGAATAAATCTCGTTAAATCTCGCGTTCGCTTTTGGGCCATGCGGGACAAGAAACTGAGGTCAAACAGGGCTGTGTGCGTGACACGGCCATTGACTGGTGCCAGGTGTGTCGATCTTTGATGTTGACCCCCGTGGTTGTCAGGTCCGTGTTTACTGTATTCAACCACGTGGTTCGTTATCTACCTCTTGGCAGCTAATTGTCCTTGCGGATCGCTTCTAGAAGCGCTTGCTAGGCAGGTGTTTCCTCCGGCAGTCTCAGGAGATGGCCTTGTCCACCTTAGACGTCTTCTGGTAATGGCTTTACTCCAAGAGATCTCGTTGGTTTTCTTGTAGAGTTCTTTATTGTGACCTTCTTTGGCCATGTAATACCACGCCATGGGTCTTGAGTACTGAATTGTGAAGTCATTTTGAACCGGGAAGTGTAGTGCAAACGAATGGAGTACGTGCGTGTGTTGGTTCACGGGCTGAATCACGCGCTAATCAACCTCGTCCCCAGGGTGTCGAGCAGTTCGCGCCCACCACTACCTGCTCTATCACCCTGGTATTGAATCCGTGTGTGCAAGATTTTTGCACACGTATGCAAATGAGGAATAGTCTGGTACCTGCATGTGCGTTACATTAGCGTTTGTTTTTGTTTGCGGTGTCTGGGGTAAAAACAGCATCAATTCGTCGCGCCGTGAGTTATGAAAACATTAGTTAAAATGTTACAATCTGGCCCGCCAATATGCAGTATCACATATCATATTACTATAGTGAGCAAACTGGAAAGAATTAAAGGATTTTAAGTGACAAGGCGTGGACGTTATAATTGCAATGATCGTGAAAACACGTAATGCATGTTGGAAACACCAACTACATGATATAAATTCATTATTAGCAAATTGCGGCAACGAATCAGGATACAGGAAGAAAGTTTCCTATCCAGGGCTTACTATTGGAAACGAGGTTAGAAATAAAGAAAGCACTGGGGACGAGGTTGCGCGCTTACGTCTTTTACACACACAATTATTGTGCACGTGATGTATATTCACTTCGGTACTCTCTCCGGTTGTTATTAAAACGTCATACACACGCGCGAACCACTGATTACAAGCGCCCATTAGCTAAACACTCAATTTGCCTCCGGTGTAGCATGAATTTATGTTTTATGAAATACGGACTCATTGATGGTATTGCGCACGCTCACGCAAAGATAACTTAGAGAGGGACCGGTCACGTGAGAGGGTTTAACCAATAACAGGGAAAAAGAGTCCGATTTTCATATGAGTCCGATTTTCATATGACAACGGTTCCGTTCGCGCAATGCTCACAGTGTGAAGTACAAGTACGCATGGTTAAGTTGAGATGACGTCACACTTACGAACCGGATAGTACTTTGGTTGCCATTATGGTAGTACTTTGGTTGCACGGGTAAAGTACTTTTGGCCGTGCACAGAAAAATAGCAAAAATAAAAGGACCATGTGACTCGCTATCGGCCAATCAAGACACAGAATCTGTGATTGAGGTGTTATAAAGTCAGTTATTTTGTTGAACAGGATTTGCTGCAGCCTGGTGCTATGACGGATCTGAAGACAGTCCATGGATACAGGTTGACTTCAATGGTACAGTCACCATCACTGGTTTGATCACCCAGGGGCGTGGTGACCAATACAACCAATGGGTGACAGAGTACCAAGTGTCGTACAGCGATGACGCTCAGTCCTGGGATCACGTGACTGATGCGTTTGGCACACAAATAAAGGTAAAGGATTCATTGTTAAAATAGTTTTGTGAATTCTCAAAACTCGACTTCAACTCCGGACATAGCTGCAGAAGACTTGCCCCTTGAATGACGTCGGTTCAACAAGTCCCAAAATATGAACACCAAATACTCATGTAAGAATTCGATATTATAAGGTTTTATTATGATTCAGGAGCAAGAGAGGGACCCGAAGCCGGGGAGAAAGCCGGTGTTTGGAAAACCCTGCTGTTCTCGGTTAAAATATCTCAGACCAATCGAAATTTGGGAGGTGAAGCTTGTGTCTTTAATAATAAAATGGAGTAAAACCATAGCACAGAAAACTCGGTTCTATGGTGATGAAATAAATTCCCATTTTCTTGCTGTGCAGCAATATTTACCGTCACAATAAGTAGTCCTCGAATACAATAATGATAATAACTTGGCACGACAGGGTGCGCTAAACAAGTCAACCATTTTGATTTGTTGCAGTTCGCTGGTAACTCGAACAGGAACACGTTGGTTACCGCACGGTTCCCATTGGCATTGCGCACCAGAATCCTGCGCATTCACCCCACTGCATGGCACAAGCACTGCAGCATGAGGTTTGAAGTGATTGGCTGCTATTAATCACATTGAATTAGTCGATAACTGGACAGGAAATGATCGATATCGAAAGGAATCGATAATTAAAACCCATCTTTTTACTGATTTTGTTGTTATAATACGCCTGGTGAGATTGATGTTGCATAAAACAGTAGGTCTATATTCAGAGATCTAAACGTAGTTTGATTTTAAAATGTCACTGTATGATAAACTTTTAAAAGTAACAAAATATGTCAAGTGAAGTCAAGCTTTTTCCAACTTTTTAATTAGCATTCATTTATATATATGATAGTTCTCATTGGTAAAGAGCATCGCCATATGGCTGGCTCTAAACCATCCTTTAAACGCCGGAGAAATGTGTTTAAATCGGCCAATGATAAACGTGGCCACTCACTCAGGACAACAAAGTATGGTTTTGTCCCCTTTGTGTTCAGTAAAAAAAAAAGAACATAATTTTTGTTATATAATAAAGCATTTTTTGTATGTCTTTTGAAAACCATCTTTTGAATGACAAGACAGCGGCCGACACGATGACCAGCTTCACCGCTTTCCACGCGCCGTCTAGTAAGCTTAGTAGCGCCACCTTGCCCGCAAACACAACGTCGACTAACGTTCTCTTAAATTGGAAGGAGTTGGCCTGAGGTACATGGTACCAACGTACAAATGATCATGTGATAGCTGTTCTTTTCTCCCTGTTTGTTGTAAAAAGTACGGCTGTAATTTGCCTGTAAATAAATGTAAGGGAAAAGGGAATTGATATTTTAAAACTCATAAAACTGTGAGGAAAACTACTCGTTACGTAAGTTCCGAAATTGTAAAAAAAAATATGTACTTCAGGATATAACAGATGGTACTGTGCAGTTTTTGTCGTCATAGATGAAGTTTTTACCCGGGAAATAAACGTCAAATTTAGAGGAGAACACCGTTTACCAAAATTACGTTGTTAATTCGGCTTTCATTAAAAAGTGTGAGATAGAATTGGTCCCGAACCGATAAAACAAATGTGACATTTCATAGTTCATTTTAAAGCTAAAGATATTGTGCTCGGCGTTAACATGGTTATGTAGTTATTACTTATCAGAATTCAATCAAAAGGTAGACTCATAAATATTGAAAAATATAATCAGCTGGCTTGACAGACTTCAACACCGGATCGGGCGCAGGGCCCTGCAAATCTGAAAGCCGCCGCGCGCAGCGCAGAGGTTTCCCTTTGTTGACAAGTATTCATGGTATTTGCTACCAGTACGGGCCGTTATCACGCATAGTCGTTAATCCTTGTGTGTAGGATCCATGACCCAACCCTCTCTGTGCTTCCCCGCCCTAAACTCTTCACATTAGGCTCGATCGACAGGATTTTAAGTTGTTCTCACATCAGGTAGGTGCACTTTACAGTTGTTGGTGACTTTTATAGCATACAGTTACTAACCAAAGTGGGCTCATGTTGAACATGAATGTGTGCATTAAGTTTGCTCGAGTGACTCACTGTCATGTACTTAACAACGAGACACCAAAGACAGCAAGGTGACCACGGCAATCGTCCTGAAATTCTGGTAGCTTTCAATGCTGAAACAGCTGTAACACTGAAGACTCCGTCTGCCTAATGACATGTTGCTCATGCCTACAAGTATTGGAATGATTATTACTATTAGCAATAAAGGTCTCCGGAAAACCTTTAAAAGTTATTACATGGAGCACAAGGATGCATTAAGTGGATTGCGTTGAAAAAAAAATCAATTACATGAGCCATTTCGCCAAAAGACATTAGTTGGAAATTCTCAACGTACCGAACGCAGTTATGTATAGGAATGTGACTTGGTATAACCGTTGATATCTTTCGTTGGAATTCAATCTCCTCCAGTTCAGTGTAAACGAGAGGAACGACAATGCCAATACAAACTTGAAGTCGACTTCTTCAATATTTGTGTGTATATTTTCAAGATAAATAGGTCTCTGTAATTATTTTGAAGACCTCCATTTTTTTTCAAGCGGTGACAATGCGCATGCCGGAGCGCGTTATGCCTGCGAGAAAGCTATTAGCAGCGCAGCTATGTCATTGCTTTATTTACCATGGGCCTGGCCTTTAATCAACCGTTTATTGGCGATTGTGACTTGGTGATCAATAATACTCGTGCCTTTAATATTGCCAGCGTAGTATACGATCTTTCGCCGTTCGCTGTTCGCAACACAATCTGAAACAGTTTCGAATTAGCTACATGTGAGTATTATATGGCTGAACAAACCTAAACGAAACGAAATGAATTTTGCTACTTGTCACCCAAGACATTGTCGTCTTGTTTGGTTCCTCGTTCTTTTTGTTGTCTGCGTGGTTCAGAGCGGAGCTGGCTCTAATCTCCCTACCGTGAAATCTTCGAATTTCACGGCTGCTTCACAGTTCAACAGCACCGTCAAATATCGAGTGATTCGGTCAAGCCAACGAGCCTCCTACTTAAGGTGTGCCGCGGCCTGCCTCAAGGAAGAATACTGCGAATACTTCAGTTATACCAAAGATACCAGACGGTGTGAATTGAGCGATGACTCGATCGTGTCAGTCAACGAAGAGAAGTTGAAATACTTCAAAAGAAATGGTGAGATTGTGTTACTGTTTCATTTCAAAGGCTCAGAGCTAATGCAACAAGCAGCACTTGAAGGGATTTTTGTTTTTACTGTTATAAATCCTGGTAAGCCGTCGAAGAATAATTATAACATTAATAAGCATGTGATCTTTAAGTTTCCCAAGATGTTTGTGATACAGGCAACTCATTTGGATCCTCTTGTTACTGAAGAGGACACACACTTTGGATTGACAAAGCTCTGGTTTTTCAATGTTGAGCAGGATGGAAAGGGCACATATTTATGCATCCGAAACTATCTACTCGTGCCATTAAGCGGACGAAAACGATTCTTTCTTCCCCGTTGAACTTTCACTTTGCAAACAGACCAATAATACAGTGAAATCGTGATAAGGCAAACCTCAAGGAAACAGGTTCAAAATTTGACTTTAGCAGAGTTTTGAGTTGAGCAGGGTTATATATCATTGTTATACTACTGCAGGCAATGGATTGACGGTTTTGAGTTATCGGAGTTTAAGTTGTCGAGATTTCACTGTATGTTCTTTTAAAAAAAATAGTAATGGTTACTTAGTACAAAACTTCTCAAAACGATCGCACCTTTTCCTCAGGTGACTCTCCTTGTTTTGTGGAGGGACCTTTTGGGATGGATGGTCGCATCCCGGATAAAAGCATCACAGCTTCGTCATTTTATGGAAACCTCCCTACTCATGCCCCACCCAGAGCCAGGCTTTATACTGAAGGTAGGCTTTAGCCTTTTTGGATCTAGTGAGATTAAAGACATGTTTCCCGTGTTATTTTCGAGTTTCACCTCGAAAAATATATTTGCTTTCGTTTTCATTTCATTGTTTCCCTATATATACAGGGCGAGTAAAAAAAAAAATAAGGAAACCCAAATGGCACGACCAATTTATTTCCATAAAGTTCTGCATGTAGCACTATCAAAAATGTAGGATATAAAAGCCAAATTAATAAGCTTTCTTTTAGTAGAAGAATCATTCAAATCATATGTACTTTTTAAGTGCAAAAAAGTAAGTGTTCTTTCAGCAAAACGAAAACAATTTGCATAGGGATATGTGTTCATTGTTTTCGTTTTGCTGAAAGAACACACACTTTTTGGTGGTGATCCGTGGTCAGAACTTTAAAACGGGGGTTGTGTTTAAAATTCCGTAACTTGAAAAGTGCCTGAGTGATTCGAATGATTCTTTTACTACAAAAAGCTTATTAATTGGGCTTTCATATCCTAGATTTTGAAAGTGCTACACGAAGAACTTTATTAAGAAAATGCAGTAGCGTAACACCGGGGGGGGGGGGGGCAGCGGATGTCCGTTCCCCCGGGGTGCCCCCTAGTTTGTGTATAGGAAACCATGGTGAAAGCGTAGAGCAAAATGACACGCTCATTTACTGATCGTGTGTTTCGGTTTTGGGCGTATTGGCTTCGATTACCACCGGTATGGAATACAAACGCAGATATGCAAATAGACTTACAAAAAAAGTTCAAAATTTCGAAATCTCCATAGGATTGTGTACAAACATGGATGCGCCCAGCAGGCATCACTTTGTACATTAGTTAGCGCTTGAGTAATTTAATATAGCTCTATGAGTAAAACTAGCCTCCCAAGGTCATTCATAAAATAGAATGCTCCATGGATCACCGAGGGGACTAGGTTTACTTCACCACGAGATAAAGCATTCAATATTTGTTTTAAACACTTCACCCACATATTCTGCTTGGTTTTAACATTTTAAATTATTTAAATCTGTACACAGTTGAAATAAACTTCAATTTCAATACAAAATTGGTGGGAAATGTATTTCTCTCTTCCAAACCACCCCTTCATGAAATGTTTGAACCTAACTCAGTGGAGCGCTCTCTTGGGAACAATAATGCGCTGCGCTCAACGCGCATACCAGCATTTGCGCACAAATATAATACCGCGCCATCATCCATGAGTTTGCGTCAAGTAGATCTGACATTGCGCACTCTGTAAGTGTCCTCCACTGCTTCCTGTCGGATGCCACGTGCCAGTCAGTTGCCGTGTCACGCGTAGCTGCTCTATTTTCTCGTCCACAAATGACTGCAACGCGAGGCCTGCGAACGATGGCCATAAAAAGGGTTTCAGAAAATTCGCAATTTTCATGGCAAACCACAATCGATCCAAACAAACAAAGTTGTTTTAAGTAGTTAAAGAGCTACTTCATACATCTATCAAGGTATTTTTTTTTCCTCAAAAAAAAGATTTCGATACATTTTGACGATATTATTTTCACGGACAAATTGACTAAAAATAAGTCATAAAATTTCCGGTTTTTTTCGAGAACGACGAAAGTCTCCCAAATGTGGAGGTAATCAAAGGAAAGAGTGAACCTTCATCTACAAAAATCTCACGAACGTGATGTCGATTTTATGTTAAGAATTCGATGTACACCTAAAGTTTCCAACAACTTCCATTTTTCACAACGCGAAAAGATCTTCACGGTCGCCATTGTAAAGCATAGAGCGAGGAACCCAAACACGGTGTGACCTTGTGACCCAACGCCCACTGATTGGTCGAGCAGCTTGAGTATGGCGTGCTTAATATTCGTAAGTCATTCATTGCACGTTAGCACGTGCTGTTCACAAACGTTTTCAGGCCAACGTACGTCGGCGTACTTACGTTCGTTTACACGCGTACATGTGATTGCAAATTACGAAATCTCGCAAAAGTCTTCATTTTTCAACCGGCGATTTGGACCAAACATTAGAAGTCTCCTGCACGTGTTTCACATGAAAATGTAGCGTATACTTTCCTCTATCTATTGAGTCTTGCCGTTTCTTTCGACCTTTTTTAAGAATCGAATGTAAACCTAAAAACTACCGGCCCTCGATTTTGTTGATAAAAAAATATGATTTTGTTTGACAGGCCGTAACCACACGATTTCAACTTTTCACTGATTAAGCCATCTTTGCCAAACAGTGCATGTATCCAGGCACTTTTCGTGTTTTTCTGTAGTCTCGAATAAATCTCGTTAAATCTCGCGTTCGCTTTTGGGCCATGCGGGACAAGAAACTGAGGTCAAACAGGGCTGTGTGCGTGACACGGCCACTGACTGGTGCCAGGTGTGTCGATCTTTGATGTTGACCCCCGTGGTTGTCAGGTCCGTGTTTACTGTATTCAACCACGTGGTTCGTTATCCACCTCTTGGCAGCTAATTGTTCTTGCGGATCGCTTCTAGAAGCGCTTGCTAGGCAGGTGTTTCCTCGGGCAGTCTCAGGAGATGGCCTGTCCACCTAAGACGTCTTCTGGTAATGGCTTTACTCCAAGAGATCTCGTTGGTTTTCTTGTAGAGTTCTTTATTGTGACCTTCTTTGGCCATGTAGTACCGCGCCATGGGTATTGAGTACTGAATTGTGAAGTCATTTTGAACCGGGAAGTGTAGTGCATGCAAACGAATGGAGTACTAGCGCGTGTTGGTTCACGGGCTGAATCACGCGCTAATCAACCTCGTCCCCAGGGTGTCGAGCAGTACGCGCCCACCACTACCTGCTCTACCACCCTGGTATTGGATCATTTGTATGTGCAAGATTTTTGCACACGTATGCAAATGAGGAATAGTCGGGTACCTGCATGTGCGTTACATTAGCGTTTGTTTTTGTATACGGTGTCTGGGGTAAAAACAGCATCAATTCGTGAGTTATGAAAACACGATTTTTTGGAAGTTAAAATATTACCATCTGGCCCGCCAATATGCAGTATCACATATCATATTATTATGAGCAAACTGGAAAGAAAAGGAGTATTATTGAGAAGGCGTGGACGTTATAATTGCAATGATCGTGAAAACACGTAATGCATGTTGGAAACACCAACTACACGATATAAATGCATTATTAGCAAATTGCGGCAACGAATCAGGATACAGGAAGAAAGTTTCCTATCCAGGGCTTACTATTGGAAACGAGGTTGGAAATACAGAAAACACTGGAGACGAGGTTGCGCGCTAATGTCTTTTACACACACAATTATTGTGCAAGTGATGTATTCACTTCGGTACTCTCTCCGGTTGTTAGTAAAACGTCATACACGCGTGCGAACCACTGATTACAAGCGCCCATTGGCTAAAGTTGAGATGACGTCACACTTACGAACCGGGTAGTACTTTGGTTGTCATAATGGTAGTACTTTGGTTGCCACGGGTATAGTACTTTTGGCCGTGCACAGAAAAATAGCAAACATAGAAAGTACCATGTGACTCGCTATCGGCCAATCAAGACACAGAATCTGTGGATGAGGTGTTATAAAGTCAGTTATTTTGTTGAACAGGATCAGCTGCAGCCTGGTGCTATGACGGATCTGAAGACAGTCCATGGATACAGGTTGACTTCAATGGTACAGTCACCATCACTGGTTTGATCACCCAGGGGCGTGGTGACCGATACAACCAATGGGTGACGGAGTACCAAGTGTCGTACAGCGATGACGCTCAGTCCTGGGATCACGTGACTGATGCGTTTGGCACACAAATAAAGGTATAGTAATCACTGTTAAATAGTTTCGTGGTTTTTCAAATCTCGACTTCAACTCCGGACATGGCTGCAGAAGACTTGCCTCTTGATTGACGTCTGTTCAACAAGTCCCAAAATATGACCACCAAATACTCATGTAAGATTTCGATAATATATTGTATTATGATTCAGGAACAAGAGATGGAACAAGAGATTAAGTGTCTTTAATAATAAAATGGAGTAAAACCGTAGCACAGATAACTCGGTTCTATAGCGATGAAAAAAATCCCACTTTCTCGCTGTGCAGTAATATTTACCGTCACAATAAGTATTGTCTTCAAATAAAATAATGATAATAACTTGGCTCGACAGGGTGCGCTAAACAAGTCAACCATTTTGATTTGTTGCAGTTCGCTGGTAACTCGGACAGGAGCACGTTGGTAACCGCTCGGTTCCCATTGGTATTGCGCACCAGAATCCTGCGCATTCACCCAACTGCATGGCACAACCATTGCAGCATGAGGTTTGAAGTGATTGACTGCTATTAGTCACATTGAATTAGTCGACAACTGGACTGGAAAAAATCGATATCGAAAGGAATCGATAATTGAAACCCATCTTTTTACTAATTTTGTAGTTATAATACGCCTGGTGAGATTGATGTTTCATAAAACAGTAGGTCTACTCCGAGCTCTACACGTAGTTTGATTTGAACTTTCACTGTATGATAAACTTTTATAAGTAACAAAGAATGTCAAGTGAAGTCAAGCTTTTTCTAACTTTTAATTAGCACTCATTTATATATTATGATAGTTCTTATGGTAAAGAGCATCGCCACGTGGCTGGCTCTAAACCATCGTTTAAACACCGGAGAAAAGTGTTTAAATCGGCCAATGATAAACGTGGCCACTCACTCAGGACAACAAATTATGGTTTTGTCCCCTTTGTGTTCAGTTTAAAAAAAGAAAATTTTTGTTATATAATAAAGCAATTTTTTTATATCTCTTGAAAAATATCTTTTGAATGACAAAAAAGCGGCCGACATGACCAGCTTCACCGCTTTCCACGCGCCGTCAAGTAAGCTTAGTAGCGCCACCTTGCCCGCAAACTCCACGACTATCGTTCTCGTAAATTGGAAGAGTTGGCCTTAGGTACGTGGTACCAACGGACAACAAATGATCATGTTATAGCTGTTCTTTTCTCCCTGTTTGTTGTAAAAGTACGGCTGTAATTTGCCTGTAAATAAATGTAAGGGAAAGGGGACATAATTTTTTAAAACTCATAAAACTGTGAGCAAAACTACTCGTTATGTAAGTTCCAAAATTGTAAAACAAAAAATATTTACTTCAGGATATAATAGATGGTACTGTGCGGTTTTTGTCGTCATAGATGAAGTATTTACCCGGGAAATAAACGTCAAATTTCGAGAACACCGTTTACCCAAATTTCGTTGTTAATTCGGCTTTCATTATAAAGTTTGAGAGAGATGTGGTTCTGAACCGATAAAACAAATGCGACATTTCATAGTTCATTTTAAAGCTAAAGATATTATGCTCGGCGTTTAGAAGGTTATGTAGTTATTACTTATCAAATTCAATCAAAAAGTAGACTCATGAATGTTCAAAAATATAATTAGCTGGCTTGACAGACTTCGACATTAGATCGGACGCAGAGCGCTTCAAATCTGAAAGCCGCCGCGCGCAGCGCAGAGGTTTCCCTTTGTTGACAAGTATTCATGGTATTTGCCACCAGGACGGGCCGTTATTAATCCTTGTGTGTAGGATCCGTGACCCAACCCCCTCTGTGCTTCCCCGCCCTAAACTCTTAACATTAAGCCCGATCGACAGGATCTTAAGTTGTTCTCACTTCAGGTAGGTGCACTTTACAGTTGTTGGTGACTTTTATAGCATACAGTTACTAACCAAATTGGGCTCATATTGAACGTAAATTTGTGCATTAAGTTTGCTCGAGTGACTCACTGTCATGTACTTAATGTAGCGAAACGCCAGTTTAATAAGAGGTCCAGACGCTGGTTTCATTCACATAACCTTCTGGGGGGACAATTTAACTCTCCGTTTTATTGCTCAAGATTCTCCACTCAAAACACCACAACTTTGTCCACCAAAAACCCGTTCTTTTCTGTTATCTTTTCCGCACACCTCCATATCCATGTATCAATTCCCCAAAGGTCAAACCTTATTCATGGCTTAAAAGCGCGCGGGCCAAACTAACCTTTGACCCTACTTATACGGGGCAGAAGTACCTAAAAATAGAATACGTTGTACATGGCATACGGGCTCGTTAAACCTAATACCAGTCGCCCGCTATGTGATCGCCCATTATGTGTGCTTTATGTAAACCCACATCGCTACATTCTCCCATACTTGGCCGATCTACACCTTGAGATCGATAATAATATTATGAATTAACTGTAACAATATGGTCTGATACCCCCTTTTTTCAATGTATGACCTACATATTCTAATTTTAGATAAACAAACAAATTAACTTTTTTTTTTTTGGTTAACATTTACTTCTCAAAACTGCTAAACTCAGTACAACTTGGTAAAACCTCAAAGCTATCCAATATTATATAATTACCCGAGCAAAGCTTGCTACTTATTTACTCCCAAAGGTGTGCACGAAAAAATGCAATCATGCGGCGGAGGGTTCTCTGATATTGTCTACGTCCAGGCTCATTGAGATGAACCCCATCAAGATTGTATCGAGGGTGTTATAAGCCTGGATGGGACCAGCACCACCAACGATCTTCTACAAACGTTCCAGCCTCGAGTAGGCCATTGAATTCCACCGCCCGCAGATTGAATGTTTCCACGTCCACCTGATTATGAAACAACCCCCCAGTCCTTGGAAGAACCGGAAGAAATACGATAGCTTCAGGAGTTAACTATTCCTTCATTTTTAATTCGCCGAACAAAATTACAGAGTTTATCATAAACTACAGACGGGACAGCTTCTTGTGCACAAAGGTCATTACTTCCTAAGTCAATTACCAAAATTTTTTAGATTTAGCTTGCTTAGCTTTCTAACATAAGTTCTCATTTTGGCGTCAATCCGTGAAAACGAGACGCCTCCCTCTCCAAAACAGCTCACTGACACAGATTCCTTACCGAACTCAAACTTGAGTTCAAACTCTTTTCTACCACCTAGGCGTTTTACAAAACTGTGTCCAAAAAGAACATAAGACATCTTGTACTCAATGCTTAATACAGTGTAGTGGTAAATTTCAATCAATCAACCAAGGTTATAATAGCGTTTCTACATTTTACTGTGACTCAAAGAAACTGGCATCATTTGAGGCGTCAGATTCTCACTCGGGGCACTGGATATCCCAAGCCTTCCCGCAGAGAAGACCTGACAACTCGATGAGCTGGGTTGTTTACCACCGTAACACTCCTGCAATTTAACAAAAACAACAACTTACTAGAGTATGCCAAATGGAACCCAAATGTCAAGGGTACAACGAACCCGAGTCACCTCGGAGAAAACTGGATAACCCGAGTCTTTCCTACCGAGGGTTCTCAAACTCGCAGTCATTCCCCAGGCATTTTGCCAAATGACCCACTCAGTTGAATACAGAACGTGGCAAGTGATGAGGGTTGGAGTGCACACCCCGGGTGCATCGCTGTGACCTCCTTAGTGGCACAACCCCCATACTTGATCCACACTTACCCCTTCCCTTTCATTGATATCTACAGTTCTTCTCTCGCTTGGGCCCGTCGCAGGGGAGGGTACAGGGTCATTGTCAGAGTCGGTTTCCTCTGAACTCTCTGATCCCGACCCTTCCGAAGGATGCAGTCTCAGAAGTTTTCTATTTACAGTGCGCTCATTCCCCCCTCGACATGGACGTATTCGATACACATCACCCTCTTTGTTCATTCCTGTCACAATATACGTCTCTTCATGGTACGCGTTTTGCAGCTTGTGCCTACCCTTGAATGCACATCTTTTCAAGAGGACTCTGGCACCTGGTTTAATTTGTTCACAGCGCTTCATCTTAGAATCACGGTAGGCTTTGTTGCGTTCAGCCGATTTTTTGGTCATTCCTTTCACAAGTTCGCCAGCCCTACCAATTAGCTTCGCTTGGGTTTCTACAAAGTCCTGATCCCATGCCGAGTCCGTGCGACCAAGTATTTGGTCAAATGGTATCAGCGGCTCCCGCCCGAACATAAGCGTATATGGGGCTACGCCAGTGGTGGCGTGCGGGGTGGCGTTATACACATACACTAAGTGGGACAGAAAATCTGGCCACCTTTGCCGTGTACGCTCGTCAACAGACTTTACAAGACCAAACAGCGTGCGATTAAATCTCTCGGCTTGGGCGTTGCCCTCAGGATGATAAGGGGTGGTGTGTGATTTGTGTATCCCGTAGAATGCGCATAATTTTCGAATTACCTCCCCCTCAAAATTTCGCCCTTGGTCGCTGTGCAATCGGCTGGGGATCCCGAACTTTGTAAACCAGTGGTCTCTGAGGGCACGTGCGACTGTAACGGCAAGCTGGTTTTTACATGGGACCGCTTGTGAGAATTTGGTGTACACATCCGTCATTATCAACACATCTTCATACCCCCCTCTTCCCCGATCAAATTTCACAAAATCAATGGCCAGAACTTCTAATGGCCTGAAGGCAATCAGATGCCTCATCGGCGTTCTAGGTTGGGGTTGCGCCTCCTTAGCCACGATGCACCGCTTGCAATGCTTGATATGACGGCGTACTGTTGCCGTCATGCGCGGCCAATATACCCGCCTTCTCAAAAGCGCGCTAGTACGGGCTATGCCCTGATGCCCCCATTTGTCATGACAACCTTCAAGCGCGCGATGTTGTAGGATTTTTGGCAGCAGGACCTGACATATCTCACCATGCAGCGGATCGTTAACCCTCCTATGGAGGACACCGTCACGAACCACAAACCGAGGCCATTGCCATAACCATAATTTAACCTCTCGCGGATGCTTCGGCCCATTTAACCAGCTCCCCTGGGACCAAATTTTGTTCCCAATATTCCCACACAACCTTGAGCTCCGGGTCTGCGCGCTGTAGTGCGACGAGCTGTTCTGCAGACCAAGAGGGAAACAGTCCTGGGGGCCCAAAACCTAAAGATGATTCATTATATCATTCACCTGATCAGTATTGGCCTGCGCCACATTTGCGCGCAGTGGAATCGTACTGGTGGGGACTGTTTGCTGGAGCACACTCTCTACTTCCGAGGTACTATGCCCGGGGTACCTGCTTAGTGCATCCGCACATCGATTGCTTCGGCCTGATCTAAATTTTACTTCGAAACTGAAAGAGGCCAACTGCGCCACCCACCTCATTTCACAGGCGCCTAATTTTGCCGTCTTCAAATGCGCTAACGGATTATTATCCGTTAGCACGGTAAAGGGCATACCCAGCAAATGATCTCGGAACTTATCCACCACTGCCCATTTAAGAGCTAAGAGCTCTAACTTGAACGAACTATAGTCGGGATAATTCACCTCGGCACCCCGCAACCCCCGACTGGCATACGCTATCGGGTGCATGCAACCATCCTCACCAACTTGCGACAAGCACGCACCCAATCCCTTCAATGAGGCGTCCGTTTCAAGGACAAATGGCTTTGTAAAATTAGGATAGGCTAGAATAGGAGCATGTGTTAGCGCTTGCTTCAGTTTATCAAAGGCCACTTGAGCTTCCTGATTCCAAACATAAGCCTTTGCATTGCATGCCTTCTTCCCCTTACCTTGGTTAACCGGTGGCAGAATGGCATGCAAGGGGGCCGCGATTTTTGCAAAGCCCGACACAAACCGGCGGTAATACCCCGCCAGGCCCAAAATTTCGAACGCAGTTGCTCGGCTGTCTCAGGTTCTGGCCACTTTTCGATTCGCTGTACCTTGTCACCGTCTACTGCGACCCCCGTTGCATTGACGATGTGGCCAAGATAACGAACTTCGCTCTTGAAGAGCTGGCACTTGCTACCCTTGAGTTTTAACCCAAAGTCCGACAGCCGTGTCAAAACATGGTCTAACCGCGATACATGCTCCCCCAATGTTGTTGAAAACACCAGGATATCATCCAGGTACACAAGCAGTTCAGTCAAATTGAGATTGCCCAAACATTGCTCCATCACCCTTTGAAATGTGCTGGGTGCATTTGCCAATCCGAATGGCATTCGCAAGAACTCAAATAAGCCAAAGGGCACCCTGAATGCTGTTTTTCCTACTGAATCTGATTTCATGTGTACCTGGTGATAACCGTGTGCCAAGTCAAGCGATGAGAAGTACCGAGCTCCGCGCAGGGCTTCAAGGGATTCCTCAATCCTCGGTAATGGGAATGAATCGCGGACCGTGTGCGCGTTGAGTTTCCTGTAATCGACGCACATGCGTAACGAACCGTCCTTTTTGCGGACTAACACGATTGGGCTCGCGTAAGGGCTTGCGCTCTTTTGGATAATCCCTTGATCAAGATACTTTTGAACTAGATCGCAAACCTCGTCCATGCACCGTGGAGGTATCCGCCTATATGGCTGGCTTATAGGGGTCTCATCAGTTGAGTGTATCTTGTGAGCCAGTTTGTCGCAACAACCGACATCGAACGAGGACTTGGAGAAAACAGAATCATGCTTACGTATAACCCCAATAATCCTATCTTGATCCTCCCTTCCAAGCCCAGATAACCCTAGCTCCAAACCCGGGGGCAGCGTGTACTGCGACCCGTCACTGAACGTGTAAACCTCCGGTTCCGGGGGTTTAGTTTGTTCGTCACACCGAGCACTACAACAGACATTTGGGTCTCCCTGATTATTACCTCCAACCAGTACATGGTTTATCGAGACGCGTATAAGGTCAGGTTTCTCATCGGGTTCCAGGGCTACCTTTGGAACCACTTCAGCGATACATGTAGTAGCCAATTTGGTGTGAGGCGGGATGTTAACAGCGCGTCCCAGCGTTGGCCATCGGGATGACTGTATTGTTTCTTACATCTTGAAAGGTATCTACTGCTCTACATGTCCCATAAAGGCCGATAGCATTTTCCTCTAGGCCTTCAACAGCCACAGATTTACCCTTTAAATGCGTCGACGAACGTATGAAACAAGTAACACTACGGACTTCGCCAGGCAGCACCATTACAGCAGAGCGGCCTGTACGGGCAGCTACGGGCTCGTTACTGCGCCGTGTTGACTTTTCTGCCGGTTTTGGCTCCTTTGTCACCTGATACCATTTCAATGTTGCGCTTAACGCATGTGCATCGCTGCACTTGGGATCAATGACTAATAAATCTTTCAACAGCTCAAGGTTTTTATTACAGCCTATGACAACTGGGCAACCACACCAGCTGCCGACCTCACCCACAGAAGAACCCTTAACAAGCAGAAAATGTGCGTCAATCGTGTGATTTTGAATAGCCATGGGTAACCGCACATAGCCTTCAATGGGAATGGTAGCATTCCCCGCCCCCGTTACACGTATATGGTGACCAACTGGCTTAACGCTCTGCATTTTACCAGCCAATTGTTTCTCATAGAAGGAAGAACTGATCAGGGAAACCTCAGCCCCAGTGCACTGTTGGACACTGCAGTGTCCAACAAACACGTTGTGTGGACACCTGCCAGATTCACAGTTACCTTGGGAGTTTGTCCCACTAACCAACTTAAAGCATCATCAGCTGAAAAATGTATCAGTTCTCCCTTCTTATGTGCTGGTTCTTCAGGTGAGGCCTGCTTATTATCTCTCTTATCATTACACTATTGCATAGCGTCTATAGCCATCTTGATCAACCAAGGACGTATGCTAGAACATTGTTTGTGGATTTTTCTTCGGCCTTCAATCTGATCCAACCCCATGTTCTGACTGGCAAACTGAGAGGGATGAATGTGAACCCCTGTTTGATTATGTGGATCGGTGATTTTTTGACAAGCAGAACGCAAAGGGTGCGTTTCATGAATTCCCTGTCTAATGTTGTTCATACTAATACAGGGGCTCCACAGGGGTGCGTTTTGTCCCCAGTGCTTTTTACTCTTTACACTAGTGACCTCAGAAGTGAAGACCCTATGTGTCCTATGATAAAATATGCAGATGACACCTCACTGACTGGGTTGATTAGTTATGACAATGAGACTGGATACAGGAACGAAATTGTTAAGTTTTGTAATTGGTGCAAAGATAACTTCCTAATATTGAACACGCAGAAGACTCAAGAAATTGTTTTTGATTTTAGAAAAAATCAGAATGTTATCAAACCTGTTGTTATTAGTGGTGATGAAATCCAAATTGTGACAGAGTACAAGTACCTTGGGACGTACATTGATAGTAAATTGAATTGGAATGTGAATACTCTTAAGTTATGTGCCAAGGCTAGTCAACGGCTCTTTTTCCTGCGGAAATTGAAATTATTTCATGTTAATCGTGATATTATGTTGCTTTTTTATCAGAGTGTCATACAGTCCGTCATGTCTTTTTGTTGTATCGCCTGGTTTAATGGTTTGACTGTTGCGAATTCGAACAAGTTGAAGAGGATCACTAAAATTGCCAGCAGGGTCATTGGTGTTGATGTTCTGGACATTCAATCAATGTACCACGATGCTCTTGAATCCAAACTGAGAACCATTATGCAAGACGATACTCACCCACTCCATTCGTTCATAATACAAAACAGGTCAGGTCGAATCCGTCAATTGAACTCTCGTACAACACGACACAACCTTTCATTTTTACCCAGTGCAGTTTCACATTTTAACAAGAATTATACTAGATAATGCTGTTTTTTATAATCGTGCTGTAGTGTGTTTTTAGTGCAATCAGATTAGCCTTTATTCTGTTTTATCTCATAATATTCTTATCCACCCCTCCTCACGCATCTACCCATTTGTGTCAGGTTAAATTAGTAAATTAGTAAATTGAAATCTCGTTAACACGACACATTTTTTTATATTTTTTGTTACGCAGGGCAATCCCGTGTTTTTAATCAGACTTATCAGACAGATAATGCTTTTTAAATCGTGATGTAAATGTGTGTGTTTATACCCTTCGTACATGTAAGTTCCAACCCTTTCCCTGTTTCCTTTGTCCCCGCTCATATCCCCCTGGTTTTCTTATACCCCCCCGGCTTGCCATTGTTTCCTTCCCATTTTTTGTCTTTTTACATAATAGCTCTATCAATCCAGATATTTTATTTATTTATTCAATTAGGCTAAATTTGTTGTTCTATTTCTGGTTACATGTACTCTTGTCAGTGTTCTTATATTGTTACGTCTATTTGTACATTTATGTAATATGTTTTTTGGTTTTTAATGTGAAGTTTATAAGTGTTTTATACATTATATGTGTGCAGAACGAGGAGACAAGTTTCATGTTTTTACATGATGAGAATAAATAAATAAAAATAAATAAATAATAAAACTTGAAGTCGACTTCTTCAATATTTGTGTGTAGGTTTTCAAGATAGATAGGTCTCAGTAATTATTTTGAATCATTTTTTTCAAGCAGTGACAATGCGCATGCCGGAGCACGTTATGCGTGCGAGAAAGCTATTAGCAGCGCAGCTTTTTTCACCGCGGTAATTTACCACGGGCCTGGCCTTAATCATCCGTTTATTGTCGATCGTGTCTTGGTGATCAATAATACCCTTGCCTTTAATTATTGCCAGCGTAGTATACGATCTTTTGCCGTTCGCTGTTCGCAACACAATCTGAAACAGTTTCGAAGTAGCTACATGTGAGTATTATATGGCTGAACAAACCTAAACGAAACGAAATGAGTTTTCCTATTTGTCAACCAAGACATTGTCGTCTTGTTTGGTGCCTCGTTCTTTTTGCTGTCTGCGTGGTTCAGAGCGGAGCTGGCTCTAATCTCCCAACCGTGAAATCTTCGGATTTCACGGCTGCTTCACAGTTCAACAGCACCGTCAAATATCGAGTGATTCGGTCAAGCCAACGTGCCTCCTACCTGAGGTGTGCCGCGGCCTGCCTCAAGGAAGAAGACTGCAGCTACTTCAGTTATACCAAAGATACCAGACGGTGTGAATTGAGCGATGACTCGATCGTGTCAGTCAACGAAGAGAAGTTGAAATACTTCAAAAGAAATGGTGAGAACTTCTTATTGTGGTGTTGTTTCATTTCAAAGCTAATACAACCTACTGAACTTGAAAGGCACATTTGCAAAGGGTCATTTGCATTTATCCAAAGAATTTTTACAGGATTTTTATCAAAAAGCTTATATATACTTGGATCAAACATTGTAACGGTTCTAAACACCCTGTGAAATTATCTCGTCTGCTGGATTGCTTTTATTTAGAAGAAGTCAAGAAGTGTAGGTGATTTCCACCGATCAGTCAATTATTGACAGATCTTTCGAAAATGAAAGAGATAAGGCCACAAAATAGTCGGTCTCTGGTCAGACCGAAGTTCCGGAATTGATGCGGCGACCCGGTTTTTTTTTGTGTGGCTTTTTTTTTCAAGCTTGTATTGTACAGACAAGGTAGGTACTATCTTGCTTTTATGTGTCCTCATTATACATTGGTGTCCTCCATAATTTGCCTTGGTGCCCTTTATCATTTGCCTTGGTGCAATTTCCCCATTCCTTGGTGCTCTTTGGTACAAAAATTTGAGGAGGCGCAGCACTATATAAAGAGGGCGCTGTTGTAGCTTCCGTGTTAATTTAAAGAAGAAGAAAAAGGTTGACGCGCATGATTAAAATCGACGCGCGCGCTGACCAGAGACCGAGTTTTTTTTTTTTTTGCCTAATAGACAAAATGGTTTTTCGTGATCAAAAGGTTGTGTATGGTTTTTCACTGTTTTCTTGAAAAGTGTTATATATTCTGAGCTGAAACTTCAACAGGTTAGGTTTTCAAAAGACTTCTCTTGTTTTGAGTGGTGTTATTAATTGGAAGCGAATAAATTACATGATGAGCAAATGATCCTTGAGAGATTTGTTTTAAGTGTAATTGAAATCTTGATACACAGGGTGTATCAAAAAAAGGAAACCCTTTACATGTAAATGTAAATTATAAAAAGTCTAATAAATATTTTCGAATAAGTTAAAGATCATGTGAAATGCCAATGTGTCCTCTTTCCGATGACACCTTGATTGCGTGTCTTTGGCCACGGATGGCTGAGCATTCCTTGTTATTCTGTCAAGGTTCAAAACCTGCACTGGGTTGAGTTTTACCTGGGTACGATTGCTTGCTGGTTTGTTATGCAAAGGTTGAAATGGACTAGACTTCGTGCAGAGCTTTGTGTGGAAAGAGGTGGTGGCCACGTTGAAGGCATTGGCCATTAACTTCAAAACTCAGAGTGGTCAAATCGCTGTGTCAAAACTAAATAAATGGTTTTAAAGAGGAGGATTTCTTTCTTTAAATTAAACCGTTCCACATGCCGAGAATACCAGTTTATACCCTTTTGCACAAACTTGGCCCAGTGCAGGTGTTGACCTTTGACTGAATAACAACGAATGCTCAGTCATCCGTAGCCACAGACACACATTCGAGGTATCATTGGAAAGAGAACACATTGGTGTTCCACATAATCGTTAACTTATTTGAAAATATTTACTATGTTTTTTTAATTATGTTTATAGAATATTTATTAGAATATTTTGTTAGATTTGCAACGGGTTTCCCATTATAATACATCCTGTATTAGCCGTCGACACACATTTTGTAATTAAAAATCATTTATCTTTTGCAGGGAACTCTTTTTGGTGCTCCTTTTACTCAAAAGAGAACACCATTGGATTTACAAAGTTCTGGTTTTTCATTGTTGAACGGGTTGAAAGAGGCACTTTCTGCTCGTCCTCGTGCCAAACTTTCTGCTCGTGCCACATTAAACCGAATACAACTATCCCCCTCGTTTAACATTTACTTGGCAAGTAGATTATGTTGGTGTTTTGTTATGGTTATTTTGTACAAAACCTCTCACAACTATCGCACCTTTTCCTCAGGAGACTGTCCTTGCTCCGTGGAGGGACCTCTTGGGATGGAAGATGGTCGCATCCCGGATGAAAGCATCACAGCTTCGTCTGTTTGGAAAAACCAAGCTGATCATGGCCCACTCAAGGCCAGACTTTATACTCAAGGTAGGTTTGTTTAATTTGACATTCAATCTACACTTCCAGTGTTATTTCCGAGTTTCACCGAAAAAAATATTCGCTTTTTCATTTCATTTTTTTTCTAGCAGTAAACAAGTTATTCACTTTTGAAATCCACCGACGTATGATTAAATTATTTCTTCACATAATTTGAATTATTAGCTGCAAGATAATAAATCAGCTTTTGCGGGGGGTATTAGTTTATGCGCAAAATGCATTGCAATTTTCAGAGGGATATTCGAAACCGTAACTCGTAGCTGTATCAGAAAAACATGTCATCCAAATTGACCAATCAATAGCTTAGTCCACATTTCTGATCGAACTGACGTCACAATTTTTAAAAAGGACACCGAATGGCTGGCGTGGCGTGCGGGTCGCATAAAATTTGCATTGCTCAGATATATCACATGTTGGATACAGAAAGGGTTCCGTTGTAGAACGTTTGATACTCAGACTACTCGGTATTGGCTGGTCCCGAGTAGTCGACTTCGACTGGTCTATAATAATGGTCGACTATAGCGTGGGTTCGAAGATAATGGGACTGTGGTTAAACAACTTCATATTGGAGCCAGATTTACTGCCCTAGTATATTTATGGTGTTGAATAGAATATGCTGCAGCCTGGTGCAATGACGGATCTGATGGCAGTCCATGGATACAGGTTAACTTCAATGGTACAATCACCATCACTGGTTTGATCACCCAGGGGCGCGGAAACTCCGCACACAACCAATGGGTGACGGAGTACCGAGTGTCGTACAGTGATGACGCTCAGTCCTGGGATCACGTGACTGATGCGTTTGGCACACAAATAAAGGTAAAGGATTCATTGTTAAAATAGTTTTGTGAATTCTCAAATCTCGACTTCAACTCCGGATTTGACTTCAGAAGATTTGCCCTTTCAATGACGTCGGTTAACAAGAGAAAGCCGATCTTTGTAAAACCCTGTTTTCTTGGTCAAAATCTCTCAGACCAATCGAAAGTTAGGAGGTGACGTTTATGTCTTTAATAATAAAATTGAGTAAAACCTTACACTGATAACTCGGTTCTAGTGATAAAAAAATCCCACTTTCTTGCTGTGTAACAATATTTACCGTCACAATAAGTATTGTCTTCAAATAAAATAATGATGATAACTTGGCTCGACAGGGTGCGCTAAATAAGTCAACCATTTTGATTGTGTTGCAGTTCGCTGGTAACTCGGACAGAAGCACGTTGGTAACCGCTCGGTTCTCATTGGCATTGCGCACCAGAATCCTGCGCATTCACCCCACTGCATGGCACAACCATTGCAGCATGAGGTTTGAAGTGATTGGCTGCTATTAATCACATTGAATTAGTCGACAACTGGACTGGAAATAATCGATATCGAAAGGAATCGATTATTGAAACTCATCTTTTTACTGATTTTGTAGTTATAATACGCCTGGTGAGATTGATGTTGCATAAAACAGTAGGTCTATACTCAGAGATCTACACGTAGTTTAATTTTAAAATGTCACTGTATGATAAACCTTTAAAAGTAACAAAAAATGTCAAGTGAAGTCAAGCTTATTCTTACTTTTTAATTAGCATTCATTTATACATTATGGTAGTTTCTCCATTCTTTTTGGTAAAGAGCATCGCCATGTGGCTGGCTCTAAACCATCGTTTAAACTCAGCAGAAAAGTATTTAAACCGGTCACCGGTGATATGCACGATTGCATGAAGAGTCACTATAATACCTTGTATTTTTGTTGTGAAATATTAAACTGAAATTAATTTTGAGCAATAAAGCCGAGGCCTTCAAATACCCATGGGACAGCGGCGGTGGAACGTTTTAAAACGGGGCAGGGGGGCATCACCAAAAAGGGGCACAAAGGCATATTTCGATGGTGCAGCAGCGTATCAAGCATTTTTGGCATTTTTTTGCACATCCGTGCTGAAAAGTTTCTTTCACCGAACACTTGGCCTCCGTACAATCAAATAGTGGGGTAGGGGGAGGGGGGGGGTGCTGGTACCATCTTCCAAAATAGGGGGCGCTCTTCAAAACCGGCCATTATGCAAACTACGAATAATGTGCCCATTTTCAGGGCTCATTGTTGGAGTTTTGGGAAATGGTTACTGAAAACAAATTATCCGAAATGTGAGTTTTATGTTCGAGGGGCCACATTTATGTCCGCAAGAGGGCACTTGGGAAAATCTGGCAGTGCCCCCTGCTCCCCGCCCCCGTTCCGCCGCCCCTGGTATGGGAACTCATTTATGTTGCTAATAACCGAAAAAGGTTAAAGTTGTTGGCTGCCCCTCTTTGCGAACATAATATTTATGAGGCATTTTGGGGAAAAAAAGAGGAAAAGGCATGAGCACAACCGCAGTAGAAAAAATACCAATAACAAAAGAAAACAAAACACACACACACAAACAATGGGGGTATTTTTTTCTTGATGTTTATTTATTGATATTTGCAATCTTTGATATGTTTACTACACATTTTTAAAATAAATGGTATTAAATCGTGCAAAAAAAGTGTTTTAAAGGTAAACAAGAAATTATATCTTTTACTATCACGACTACAAAACAATCGAAACTTTAAAGGCCTTTCTCAGTATTTCCTTTTGACATGTAAATAAATGCAAACTTTAAACAGCCACACAGCTTTTCAACGAGTTGTCCGATTGATTATTGCTTCCTTTGTTTAGAATTCAATCTCCTCCAGTTAAGTGTAAACGAGAGAACGATAATGCCTTTACTTGAAGTTGAATTCTTCAATATTCCTAGTAATTATTTTGGAAGACCTTCATTTTTTCAAGCAGGGACAATGCGCATGCCGGAGCACGTTATGCGTGCGAGAAAGCTATTAGCAGCGCAGCTTTTTCACCGCGGTAATTTACCACTTGCCTGGCCTTAATCATCCGTTTATTGTCGAATATGACTTGGTGATCAATAATACCCTTGCCTTTAATTATTGCCAGCGTAGTATACGATCTTTCGCCGTTCGCTGTTCGCAACACAATCTGAAACAGTTTCGAAGTAGGCTACATGTGAGTATTATATGGCTGAGCAAACCTAAACGAAACGAAATGAATTTTCCTATTTATCACCCAAGACATTGTCGTCTTGTTTGGTGCCTCGTTCCTTTTGTTGTCTGCGTGGTTCAGAGCGGAGCTGGCTCTAATCTCCTTACCGTGAAATCTTCGGATTTCACGGCTGCTTCACAGTTCAATTCAACAGCACCGTCAAATATCGAGTGATTCGGTCAAGCCAACGAGCCTCGTACTTAAGGTGTGCCGCGGCCTGCCTCAAGGAAGAATACTGCAAATACTTCGGTTATACCAAAGATACCAGACGGTGTGAATTGAGCGATGACTCGATCGTGTCAGTCAACAAAGAGAAGTTGAAATACTTTAAAAGAAATGGTAAGACCTTCTTATTGTGGTGCTGTTTCATTTCAAAGCTAATACAACCCACTGAACCTTAAAGGCACATTTACATATAGGGTCATTTGTATTTATCCAAAGAATTATTACAGGATTTTTATCAAAAGGCTTATACATATTTGGATCAAACATTGTACCGGTTCTAAACACCCTGTGAAATTATTTCGTCCGCTGGATTGTCAAGAAATGTAGGTGATTTCCAGCGATCAGTCAATTGACAAATCTTTCGAAAATGAAAGAGATAATAGACGAAATGGTTTTTCGTGATCTAAAGGTTGTGTATGGTTTTCCACTTTTTTCTTATAAAATTGTAATATTCACTGAGCTGAAACTTCAACAGGTTAGGTTTTTAAAAGCCTTCGTCTGGTTTTTGAGTGGTGTTATTAATTGGAAACGAATAAATTACATGATGAGCAAATGATCCTTGAGATATGTTTTAAAACTGTAATTGAACTCATTATAGGGTCTAAACCGTCGAAAAAAAATCTCCAGTGTTTCTCAAGATGATTGTGTACGGAGAGTCCAATTTGCAGGGAACCTATTTTGGTGCTTCTTTGAATGAAGAGGACACACCCTTTGGATTGACAAAGCTCTGGTTGTTCAATGTTGAGCAGGTTGGAAGAGGCATGCGCGTCAAAAACGTTCTGCTCGTGCCATTAAACCGAATAACACTATTCCTCCCTCGTTGAGCGTTCACCAGCAACTAGACCAATATGTTGGCGTTTTTTTATGGTTGTTTTATACAAAACCTCTCAAAACAATCGAACCTTTACCTCAGGTGACTCTCCTTGCTCCGTGGAGGGACCTCTTGGGATGGAAGATGGTCGCATCCCGGATGAAAGCATCACAGCTTCGTCTGTTTGGCGAAACCGCGCTGATCATGGCCCACTCGAGGCCAGACTTTATAATCAAGGTAGGCTTTTTGGATTTGACATTAAATGTATATTTCCCATGTCATTTTCGAGTTTCACCTCGAAAAACATATTCGCTTTTTTTTCATTTCATTTTTTTTCTACTAGTAAAAAAGTTGTTCACTTTTGAAATCCACCGACGTATTATTAAATTATTTCGTCACAAAATGCGAATTATTACCTAAAAGATAATAATTCGGCTTTTGCCGGGGGTGGGGGGGATTCTATTAGTTTGTGCGCAAAATGCAGTGCAACTTTCTGAGGGACACTCACTGATTGTGATACTCCTCTTTAAAAAAAAGATGAATATCATCACATTAGACGTGAATTATACAGGAATCCTGCTCGCGCATCGTCTATTCTTTCCTTGTAGATCACTTTGCACAACAAGGGTCAGTGATATGCGAGCAGATTCGGAGATTAATTATGCAAAACTGTAACAGGACTGCATCTAGACCTCGAGATTCTTACCACTCAGTGGGCGACTTCGATCGGGTCTTCCGTATTAAACCCGTTGTTGTATTAGAAAAACATGTCAGCCAAATTGACCAATCAATACTTAGTCCATATTTCTGATCAAACTGACGTCACAATTTCTAAAGTTGACTCCGATTGGCTGGCGCGTGTTGGATACGGAAAGGATTCCGTTGTAGAACGTTTGATACTCAGACTACTCGGTATGGGCTGGTCCCGAGTAGTCGACTTCGACTGGTCTATAATAATGGTCGACTATAGCGTTGGTTCGAAGATAATGGGACTGTGGTTAAACAACTTTATATTGGAGCCAGATTTACTGCCCTAGTATATTTATGGTGTTGAATAGAATATGCTGCAGCCTGATGCAATGACGGATCTGATGGCAGTCCATTGATACAGGTTGACTTAATGGTACAATCACCATCACTGGTTTGATCACCCAGGGGCGCGGAAACTCCGGACAAAACCAATGGGTGACGGAGTACCGAGTGTCGTACAGTGATGACGCTCAGTCCTGGGATCACGTGACTGATGCGTTTGGCAGACAAATAAAGGTATAGGATTCATTGTTAAAATAGTTTTGTGGTTTTTCAAATCTCGACTTCAACTCCGGATTTGGGGACGTTTTCGAACGATTTCTTCTCGACTTAAAGGACAGCTTTACCAGTAACCAGTGTTGACGTTTTTGGCATCGATGACGGCGATTTTTTTCACTGACATGAAGTTTTGAATTTCTACTTCCGTTATAATTTAACATTTTAATCATATACTGAGCACAATTTCTGAAAAACACAACGTTCGAAAGGCCATGTCTTTCGGGGTGTATGAATTTCACTGCTCTGTTATAAAGTCTAAGAGCGTAATTGGATTAGCCTAATTTGCCTATCAATGGAAGACGCTTTGCCTTCGCAACCATAGGGCTGCTTGAACGACGTCGGCTCAACAAGTCCCAAAATATGACCACCAAATGTTCATGAAGGATTTGGATAATTTAATGCTTCAAAATGATTCAAGAGCCAGAGATTGAGCCGAAGCCGGGGAGAAAGCCGATGTTTCGAAAACCCTGCTTATCTCGGTTAAGATATCTCAGACCGATCGAAATTTAGGAGGTGAAGCGTGTGTCCTTAATAATAAAATTGAGTAAAAGCTTACCACAGCGTTTGATAACTCGGTTCTTGCGATGAAAAATCCCATTTTCTTGCTGTGCAGCATATTTACCGTCACAATATTGTAGTCATCCTGTCAAATAATATAACGATAATAACTTGGCACGCGAGGCTGCGCTAAACAAGTCGACCATTATGATTTTGTTGCAGTTCGCTGGTAACTCGGACAGGAGCACGTTGGTAACCGCACGGTTCCCGTTGGCATTGCGCACCAGAACCCTGCGCATTCACCCCACTGCATGGCACAACCATTGCTGCATGAGGCTTGAAGTGATTGGCTGCTATTATTCACATTGAATTAGTCGGTAACTGGACAGGAAATAATCGATATCGAAAGGAATCGATAATTGAAACCCATCTTTATGTTAATTGTGTAGTTACAATACGCCTGGTGAGATTGATGTTCCATAAAACAGTAGGTCTACTCCGAGCTCTACACGTAGTTTGATTTAAAATGTCACTGTATGATAAACTTTTAAAAGTAACAAAAAATGTCGAGTGAAGTCAAGTTTTTCTAACTTTTAATTAGCATTCATTTATATGTATATATGATAGTTCTTATCGGTAAAGAGCATCGCCATGTGGCTGGCTCTAAACCATCGTTTAAACACCGCAGAAAAGTGTATATCAAACCGGCCAATGATAAACGTGGCCACTCACTCGGGACAACAAATTATGGTTTTGTCCCCTTTGTGTTCAGTTTAAAAAAAGAACATAATTATAATAAAGCAATTTTTTTTTTAATTTTTTTGAAAACCATCAAATAAGCGGCCGACATGACCAGCTTCACTGCTTTCCACGCGCCGTCAAGTAAGCCTAGTAGTGCCACCTTGCCCGCAAACTCTACTAACGTTCTCGTAAATTGGAAGAAGTTGGCCTTAGGTGCAAGGTACCAACGTACAATGATCATGTTATAGCTGTTCTTTTCTCCCTGTTTGTTGTTAAAAGTACGGCTGTAATTTGCCTGTAAATAAATGCAAGGGCGGATCCAGAACACAATTTTTTGGGGGGCCCAAAAAAATTTTGGTCCTCCAAAAAAATTGGTTCAAAAAATTACGGCGTGGGGTTCGGGGCCCGCTTAAGGGTCCCCAAAATTTTTTGGATTCTAGATGCTCTGTGGTGCGATCTGAGGCAATTTCTGACCACTTTAACCAATGTTTTTTTGAGAAAAAGATGGTAGTGTACTCATTGCCTGCCTTTTTTGCGATGTCACATAAAAAAATAATAATTGGTTTCGTTTTTTGGGGGGGGGCAATGGCCCCCTTTGGCCCCCCCCCCCCCTGGATCCGCCCTTGAATAAATGTAAGGCCAAAAAGAAAAGTCTCTGGTTTCTGGTATGCGCGCGCGTCGCCGTAGCAATGCGCGTCGGCAAAATGAAAAAGGTTTTTTTTTCAATGAAAGATGATGTTTCAAAACTGCCAAACTCACTGGTTGGACTGGAATCCTGCTGCTGCACAATAACGTGTTTTTAGGTTAGGTTATGGTCGAGAATAAGCTTTATGTGGCCTCTCGACACCGGATCGGACGCAGAGCCCTGCGAATCTGAAAGCCGCCGCGCGCAGCGCAGAGGTTTCCCTTTGTTGACAAGTATTCATGGTATTTGCCACCAGTACGGGCCGTTATCGCGCATAGTCGTTAATCCTTGTGTGTAGGATCCGTGACCATACCCTCTCTGTGCTTCCCCGCCCTAAACTCTTAACATTAGGCCCGATCGACAGGATCTTAAGTTGTTCTCAAACACTTCAGGCGATCTATTGCAATATGAGATGGGTACAAGTTGAGGCCACGAAAACATGACGAAGTTAGTGAAATATAGTTGGGCCTTTTGGAGAGAAATCTGGTATGTCATCAGGATGCATGCATTGTGCCCGTTGTGATATTTCTCATGTTGTAGCAGTTGTTTGTGGTTTGTCTATCCATCAGCCTTTTCAAAATCCATCAGCATTTTGTATTATTTTATGGCGGACATTGACACAATATGCGGGCGGGTTTTTTTTTCAGAGGGTTAATGTGGGTAAATTCGAAAGAGTTTAACTACCCCAAATTATGTGCACTTATACATTCCCGTCAAAGTATAATCTAGCGATAGAGGGCATGCTTTTCTTCGATGGATGACTTCTGGATCTGATAAGTCACGATTGTTCCTCCTTGACAAGACTGTGTGAATTGCTTCAGCGCTGAAGGCGCGCAGCTAGAATTAAATGCCTTATCCGCTCCGTTCACAAGTACCCCCTCATCGGCAAAGAGAGTACAGTTGGGGGTGACCGACTGACGCCATCTTGCCTGACTGCAATTATTTTGCTGCGAAGCGTGACCCCTGCGTGTTTTTATAATATAACTCTATGGTGTTCATAGAATCCCCTGGTACGTCACACACAAGGAACGGTGCGCGTCAACCAGCGAAATGCCCCGCCGATGGGACGTCGTCGCTAGGTAAAAGGGCGCCTTCTTTTGGTAGCGCACGGAGCTCATTATCAATCTTCGCTCGTACCCCCCGCCCTGCAAACAGGACGCTGGGATACTCTGATGAGTTTCACAGAATCTTGTGAAGGAAGTGACCTATGACCTATGTATAAAGCATCTGGCTGCAGCTAGCCGTTCAAGACCGCGGTTAGACAATGTGCGCAAATGCTATCCGAAAACTTTCCATAGAATTGCGCACATTCCATAACGGATGTGATTTCAGTTTCATTGCGGACCATGTGGACAAAATTTTGAGCGTCGCATCATGCAATCCGACCGTTCGTGATTCGAAACGGAGCCTGAGCGAGTGACGGGAATTGTGAATTTACAACACAAATAAGTTTTACAAAATTTCCTACATTATTACTCTTTTCAACGAGAGAAAAACATCTCTAAACTGGAATAAAAGAGTTATGAATCAGTCTGAACGGCCGTTTCAAACCTTGCAGAGTCATGACCTTGATGACGCGCAGGTCACTTGTCCCGCAAAATCCAACCAATCAGAGCGTGAATTCATCAGAGTATCCCAGCGTCCTGTTTGCAGGGCGGGGGGTACGAGCGAATTTATCAATCGAACAAACGGAGCGACGTACTGGCTTGGGTGTTATCTCGTTGTCACATTGCCAATTAAAACGTCGAAACGTACCATTGAATTTTGGCCAAAGTACCGTTAATACATCATTGAAATAGTTTAACCCACTTTTCTGGGGATCCGAATTAGAAAATAAACAACACGTTTTGCAGGGAATGAAGGAAGTAGGTTCTTGTTTTCCAGACTGGGACCGATCGAGTGCAGAAAAAAAACATGCAAAACAAAACCAGGCCAACTTTACTCGCTGCTGGTAGTAGCCCGAACATAATCACTCCGAGGCGTTTAAATTTTCACAGTGTTTAGAGGTATCTTAGAAAATAACTGGCAGGATAGCTGAAATATCAGCAATTTACATATATGCCCCTCTTGGTTTTAATTTTGTAAAATGCACTTTTTGGGGGCATTAAAAATGTTACTTTCTTTTCCTGACAATTGAGGGCGTTTTGCCGTGAACTCACTTCTCACTTCTGTAGGTGCACTTTACAGTCTATTAGTGACATTATTAATTAATATCCCCTAATGGGGCTCCGGCTGTCATTGCCAACATTACTTAGTGCATTAAGTTTGCTCGAGTGTCTCACTGTCATGTACTTACAACGAGACATCAAAGACAGCAAGGTGACCACGGCAATCGTCCTGAAATTCCGGTAGCTTTCAATGCTGAAACAGCTGTGTGACACTGAAGACTCCGTCTGCCTAATGACATCGCGGTTTTGCTCATAACTTATGCACGACAATTAAGGCCCAGGAGAAACATTGAAACAGGAAAAACATTGTAACCTTGGCAGTGTGAACATAATGGATGCACAAGGCTGCATTTGAGGGATTGCATTGAAAGAAAAGTCAGTTAGGCGAAGTAAAAAAAAACAAGTTTCTCGTCCCCGCCCGCTTCCTTTTTAGAGGCCGCCTGGATTTTTTTGTTATTTTTTATTTTGCGAGCACGTTGTAAACAAGTCCATTAGGCGAGCGGCAGAATCCACATTTTGGTCGACCTAAGGCCCCACCCTACACACACCTACATCATACATCATTAGAAAGCTTAATATGTGTACTTTCAGATGAGGCATGATGTGGAGCTTGGAAATTGGGAGAAATGTGTTTTGGGGCTCATTTGGGTCTAAAAGCCACATTTTTGGTCAAAAATATGATTTAAAAAATTTGGTATTTTTTATATCTGTTGAACCAGCCTCAACTATCAAGGCAGGTTTGAGACCAAATTGACGTTCCATCAATTCATAATAACCATCTTAAGATTACAAAATGTGCAGTTACTATAGGCAATATTGAGTAAAAATGTGCATTTTTCTCAGAATCGTTTTTTCTACGAGCAAAACGAAGACCATGCAGTTTTGGTTATTTGTCTATTTCCCAACACCACACACACCTACATCATACCTCATTAGAAAGCCTAACATGTCTTCTTTCAGATTAGGCATGATGTGGAGCTGTAAAATTGGGCGAAATGTGGTTTTTTTTTTTGGCTCATTTTGGTCTAAAAACACAATTTTGGTTAAAAATATGATTTTACAAATTTGGTATTTCATATACCTATGGGACCCGTCTGAACCATCGAGGCAAGTTTTAGACCAAATTGACGTTCCATAAATTCACCATTACCATATTACGATTATAAAATGTACCGTAACTATAGGCAATATTGAGTGAAAATGTACATATTTATCAAAACCGTGTTTCTAAGAGCAACACTTACGTAAATTGTTTGTTATTTGTCAATTGCCCAACACCACACACACCTACATCCTACATCATTTGAAAGCCTAGCATGTCTACTTGCAGATTAGGCATGATGTTGAGCTGTAAACATTTTTAAAAATGTGATTTTGTTTGGCTCATTTTGGTCTAAAGGTAACATTTTTGGTCAAAAATATGATTTTACAAATCTGGTATTTTAAATACCTATGGTACCAGCCTGAACCATCGAGACAAGGTTTAGACCAAATTGACGTTCCATAAATTCACAATTACCTTATTAAGATTACAAAATATACAATATTTTGCCAAATACGTATGCGAGAAAGCTATCAGCAGCGCAGCTATTGCCACTGCGTTAATCTGCTGTGACCATGGGCCATTTTCTGGCTTAAATCGTCAGTTTATTGTCGATTGTGACTTAGTCACATCAATAATCTAGTCGTGCGTTTAATTATTGACAGCGTATAGTATACGGCCTTCCGCCATTCGCTGTTTAAAACACAATCTGAAACAGTTTCGAAGTAGCTACATGTGAGTATTATATGGCTGAACCATAGAGCTAGGACCCAAGGAGTCAGAACTCTTGGGCGATTTACATTTTGACCATTAACATACCAATCCCTCGGGAATGTCTATAGCTACAGCACTGTGACCGCAAGCCTCGACCATTCAAAGCGTAAATGCCAGCGGCCTTTGAACACGATGATCGTCGCCGCCTTTTTAGTTGGTAACCAACAACCTCCCTATATGCTGCATAATAAGTCATGTCACGTCGCTGCTCTTTTTTGAAAAATATATTTTACGACAAGATATGTTTTTACAACTGCGCAGTTGTTAGATGTGAGTTATGAACTCAAGTTAGCAATGTGCAGTTGTTGGTGCTTAAGAGGTTATCTGTCCCTGTAATTTGGAGATAAATTGGATTTCTTTCAGACAAGTTTTTTATGTATTTTCAGACATTTTAATTGGCAATATATCATTGATGAAATGTGTTTTTTTGGAAAATTTCACAAGTTTTCACACTAAAGCTACAGAGCATTTTGTTCTTCATGAAATGATTGTTCCAGTGATGTTGACCACATTTATATACAGTATCATCCAACTGCGAACAAACACTTCCAAATCATTCATTTTTAGCGATGTATGACAACTGCGCATGCGTATTTACCATGGTACTGTCTACGAAGCCATGCAAACTCCTTTTTGGGCATTAGTGAGCGCGGATCTCTATTGTGTCGAGATTAGCGTAGTGAGCAACTGAGCAATCTGGCGCCAGGTGCTTTCTATTGTAGCTTTCGAGCGCGGCGACGATCATTTTACTTTTGGAGTCTTGGAGTACGAACTCCTTGGGTCCTAGCTCTATGGCTGAACAAACCTAAACGAAACGAAATGAATTTTCCTATTTATCACCCAAGACATTGTCGTCTTGTTTGGTGCCTCGCTCTTTTTGTTGTCTACATGGTTCCGAGCGGAGATGGCTCTGATCTCCCTACCGTGAAATCTTCGAATTTCACAGCTTCACAGTTCAACAGCACCGTCAAATATCGAGTGATTCGGTCAAGCCAACGAGCCTCCTACCTGAGGTGTGCCGCGGCCTGCCTCAAGGAAGAAGACTGCAAATACTTCGGTTATACCAAAGATACCAGACGGTGTGAATTGAGCGACGACTCGATCGTGTCAGTCAACGAAGAGAAGTTGAAATACTTCAAAAGAAATGGTGAGATTGTGTTGTTGTTTCATTTCAAAGCTAATACAAAAAACAAAACTTTAGGGGATTTTTGTTTCTACAATTATTGAAATCCTTGTAAGCTGTTGAAGCATATGCTGTAGTTAATAAGCATGTGTATCTTTGTTTCCCAAGATGCTTGTGACAAGTACAGAGTGTAATTTACAGGCTACTTATTTGGGTCCTCTTTTTCCGGAAGAGGAAACACACGTTGATTTACAAAGCGCTGGTTTGTCAATGTCGAGCGGGATAGTTAGAGGCAGATGCATCCGAAACTTCTACTCGTGGCATTAAACTTCTTAAAATTCGTTTTTCCCCGTTGAACTTTCCTTGGCAAATAGACCAGTATTACAGTGAAGTCTTGATAAGTCAAACCTCAACGGGACAGGTTCCAAATTTGACTGGAGCAGAGTTTTGAATGAAGCAGGGTGGTGATGATGGCTTGTTCCTCGCTTGCGAGGATCGGGGAGGATGGTCTGTCTATCTTTTGCAGGCTCGGAGGTGGCTGTAGAGTCCGATCTGTGCGGCGCAGACCTTTCCGCATTTTGGACAAGGGAAGCCCTGGGCTGAAGATGTCTGAGAGGCAGTCTGCTTCTTTCATCTCTTCCTCTTGTCCTCAGCAGCTGCCCGTCTGTCATCTTCGGGGTTGTATATCACTGTTATACTACTGAAGGCAATGGATTAACAGTTGTTTTGAGTTATCAGAGTTTGACTTGTCGAGATTTCACTGTATGTTCTTTAAAAACATTAATGGTTACTTTGTAAAAAAAATTCTCAAAGCGATCGCACCTTTATTTCAGGTGACTCTCCTTGCTCCGTGGAGGGACCTCTTGGGATGGAAGATGGTCGCATCCCGGATGAAAGCATCACAGCTTCGTCATTCTTTAAAAACCGCCCTGATCACGCCCCACCCAGGGCCAGGCTTTATACTCAAGGTAGGCCTTAGCCTTTTTGGATTTAGTGAGATTAAAGATATGTTCCCGTGTTATTTTCGAGTTCCAACTCGAAAAATACATTTGGTTTTTCATTTGCTTTTTTCCCATAGCAGTATGAATGTCATTCACTTTGGAATGAGACTTTGAACGAAAAACAATCTACGGACTTTGGATAATTAAATCATTTCTTCGCACTATTCGGGTTGTTAGCTTTTAGACAATAATATTCGGCTGTCGCAGGGTGGATCTACTAATTTATGAGCAAAATGAAAAATGCATTCTTCAGAGGATTGCAGACACATCGAGATCGAAAAGAAATATGTTTCCCGTTAAAACACAACCATTGCTAATTCGAAAGGAGAAAAAAATAACGGCAATATTTTTTTTTGAAGAGCACGGGATATGCAAACTTAAAACCAGGTTAAATTCTATACAGCCATTTACATGTAGGCCACATGTTTTTTGTTTTGTTTTTGTTTTTTAATTGCAACATTAACTTTTCCAACGTAACTCAGTCGAGCAAGTTCACTCGATGACTGTTTTCAACTAGTGGTTGATTTGGAACGTAACTGATAATTACGCCCACACACTGAAAGCAACGTGCGAACGCCTCTAGTCGAGCAATGCCGTCAAAACGTCATCATGAAACTCCTATATAGGCCACTGGTCCCGAATTCACGATTAACAAGTCTCCGTGCGCCAACAAGAGGGCGCCCTTTTACCTAGCAACGACGTCCCATCGGCGGGACCATGGGCGGGACCATTGATCTCCATTAGTAGACTTTAATGGAGATCAATGGGCGGGACCAGAGATAACTGTATGGGCGGGACACATACATTTCGCTGGTTGACGCGCGCGCACCGTTCCTTTGGTTTGACGGACGTGCACGGGGTGTACTATATATACACACTTTCAACCTCCTTCCCTCAGGAACGATCTTGCTACGCCTGTTGTTTCCCATCATGCCTTGCGCGATCTTACAAGAAACGCGCACTCGCCTAATTTGATTGCAGACCAGTAAATCGGTCTGTTCGAAATCGCCTATACGCCGGCCAAATCACGATTTGCATGCCCTCAAAATCTTCAGTATTTCAAATACTGAATTTGAGATTTTTGAGCATGCTGTGGGCCATGAACTTGAGGGTTTGTAAAAAGTATGGGTGGAAGCCGTGCACAGGACTGTGAGTTGGTAGTTCCATTCAACTTGGATGAAATTGGGGTCCTTAAAGCGCTCTATTTCACAATGGAGTGTAGGCATCGTTTTTCAAATTGGCGATGGGCTTCAGCACTATTTTCAGGGGTGATCATCTTCGGATGGAAATTTCTCCTAAAAGTCAACAGTTGAACCCCCCCCCCCCCAAAAAAAAATGAAAAGAAAATGAAAGAGGACGAAATAAGCTTTAATTTGATGTGTGTCTCGAACATTAACACCTTTGAAAAGTTGTGAGTATTTTTCCCGAATTTCTGAAGTGGGAGCATTTACCAATGGGGTCTATGGAAGTTTATAGACCGCTTGCAGACGCGTTCGATAATCGACGCGCGAAGGCGCGCGACGCCATGTTGTGGGACAGGCGTATATCTATCCACGCACATTTTGTCCCAGAACATGGCGTCGCTCACCTTAGCGCGTCAATTATCGATCGCGTCTGCAAGCGGTCTATTTACTGGTCTGCAACCCGGATAGAGTCGATCGAGGCTGCACGCGCGCAGCTAGTGGCCGCGCTTCGCGGTAAGGGGGTACTTGTGAACGGAGCGGATAGCTAACGATAATGGCCGTTAAATGCATGCAATGACATAATTGTTAGTTGTAATTTGCAGTGTTGGAGCAAAGGCTTTGACCCTCAAGGCCAAGGCCAAGGCCAAGGCTTTGACCCTCAAGGCCAAGGCCAAGGCCAAGGCTTTGACCCTCAAGCCTCGAGGCCAAGGCCAAGGCTTAACCCTCAAGGCCAAGGCCAAGGCCAAGGCCCTGTTTTATGAAATGACCACTGATATAGAACTAATTATAGTCACATGAGTGACACATCATCACGCAAGGGCGGATCCAGAACACAATTTGGGGGGGGGGGCAAAGAAATTTTGGTCCCCCCAAAAAAAGTGAGTCAAAAAATTACAGCTTGCTTCTGGGGGCCCGCTAAGGCGAAAATTTTTGGATTCGAGATGCTCTGTGGTGCGATTTGAGGCAATTTCTGACCATTTTAACCGATGTTTTTGAGGAAAAGATGGTGGTGTACTCATTGCCTGCCTTTATAACGACGTCACATAAAAAAAAATGGTTTCGTTTTTTGGGGGGGCATGGCCCTTTTGGCCCCTGGATTCTCCCTTATCATCATGAATTGCTCGTCACGAAGAACAACATTTCTTTAATTGCAATCAACATGCTCGCATAGGCCTATACCGTTTTATGACTGCACTGTATCTATTAAAGTATAAGTTCAGGTCTTCAATATGGTTTAACTAAACAAAATAATGATTTACTTCTATATTGACACACAATTCTCCCAAGTGTAACAAAGGGGGATCCAAGAAACTGATTTGGGAAATTTTTATTTGCTGGCCCAACATGGTCAGAAATATCAGCATTATCTAAAACAGATACATGCAAATCTTTAGCACTTATCAGGGAGACATATACAACCAATCAGATCTATTCCATAGTTATATGCAATTAAAGTGATCATCTCATTAGCCCCACAAGTGTACGGAATATTTTTGTAGCAAATCTACTACAATGGTAACAAAATGTGATGCTACAAAAGTGGAAGTGTGCCAACACACAAATCTATAGGGTGCTTCCCTCCTCCATGGTACTACGATTAAAATGGTAACAGCAAAATTTCAAACAGATTTATCTGGAAAATGCAAAAATCTATGGGCCTTGAAGAGCCTTGACTCAAAATTGCAAGGCCCTGAACCCTCAAGGCCAAGGCCAAGGCCAAGGCTTTTGCCCTCAAGCCTCGAGGCCAAGGCCAAGGCCCTAAAATCCAGCCTTAAGGCAGCCTTAAGGCCAAGGCCCAGATCAAGGCACTACATCACTGGTAATTTGTTGAACAGGATATTCTGCAGCCTGGTGCTATGACGGATATGAAGCCACTCCATGGATTCAGGTTGACTTCAATGGTACAGTCACCATCACTGGTTTGATCACCCAGGGGCGTGGCGACCAAAAAAACCAATGGGTGACGGAGTACCAAGTGACGTACAGTGATGACGCTCAGTCCTGGGATAACGTGACTGATGCGTCTGGCACACAAATAAAGGTAAAGGATTCATTGTTAATGAAAGTTTTGTGGGTTTTTTTAAATCTCGAATTCAACACCGGATTTGGGTTCAGAAGATTTTCCCCTTGAACGACGTGGACTCACAAATCCCAAGATGTGGCCGCCAAATGTCCATGTAGAAGTTCGATAATTTAAGGATTTAAATTGAATCAGGAGCAAGAGATGGAGCCGGGGCCGGGGGGCGGGGGAAGCCAATGTTTGGAAAACCTTTTTTTGTTTCGGTTAAAATATCTCAGGCCAATTAATAAAATTGAGTAAAACCTGATAACAGTGTTCAGTAATTTGGTTCTTTAAGATGAAAATGATCCCACTTTCTTGCTGTGACGCAATATTTACCGTCACAATAAGTAGTCCCGAAATACCTATGACAATAACTTAGCACGACAGGCCAGGGTACGTTATAAACATGTCAACAATTTTGATTTTGTTGCAGTTCACTGGTAACTCGGACAGAAGGACGTTGGTAACCGCTCGGTTCCCGGTGGCATTGCGCACCAGAATCCTGCGCATTCACCCCACCGCATGGAAGAACAATTGCTGTATGAGGTTTGAAGTGATTCGCTGCCATTGATCAATCAGTCCACTACTGGACTGGAAATAGTACCGAAAGGAATCGATATCGAAAGGAATCGATCATTTGTAGTGATGAAATTGGTGTTACAAAAAATAACAGTAGGTTACCAGGAGATATAGATCTAAACGAATTTTGATTTAAAATTGAACTGAAGTAAACTTTAAAGCGTAAAAAGAAAATGTCAAGTGAAGCCAAGCTACTTCTAACGTTTTTTAATTAGCATTCATTTACACCTATGACAGTTCGTAGTGTTCAAGAGCATCGCCATGGCTGGCTCTAAACCATCGTTTAAGCACCGGAGAAAACCGGCCAATTCTAAACGTGGCCATTAATCAGGACCAATAAATTCTGTTTTGTCTCCTTTGTTATTAGGTTGAAAAGGAACTTATTTTTATCAGAAGTTGGTCAGTTGGAAATTCGGGGGAAAAAATCATTTAGTAAAACAAATTATTTCAGCTGAGCTGGCTTTCCTAAAGTCTGTCTGTTAAATTACACAAACGCGGCTGACATGACCAGCTTCACCACTTTCCACGCGCCGTCTAGTATGTCCATACTGGGCAGCACCACCTTGGCCGCAAACTACACGATGACACGTTTTTGTGTGAATTGGTAGGACTTGACCTTAATAGGTATACGCGGTGCCGACGGCCAGTTTTTACAATGTCGTATAGCTTACACAATTTTGTTATGGCTAAAAAGTATCAACTGTCACTAAAGTATCAAAAGATTTATATGGAAAGAAAATTATTCCGTCTATTTTTTTCTCCATTTGCCGTAAAAGTACTGCTGTAATTTTCGTGTAAATTAATGCAAGACAAAGGGGACTTATTTTTGGGTGTTTTTTTTTGGTACAAATCCTCAAAATCGATTCTTTTAGGTGTCATTTTTTGGAAAAACAGCCATGTCAGTTCTTCACTTTTTGACCAAAGAGATATTTATGAATGAGAATAATAGTGTGATCGAGCAGTTTACTTTTGGTTAAAACCACTGGGGAGTGACGTAGCAAGGGAGGGGGTCACGGGGGCACATACCCCCCCCCCCCCCCTGCAGATGCCCGTGCCGCCTCCATTTGAAATGTGGAGTTGGAAATGTTTGTTTTTACTGCACGGTTGAAATTATTGGCTTCAGCGCCCCCCCCCCCTCCGCCCCCGTATGCACCTCCAGGTGCCCCCAGAAGTTTGACCGTAGTTACGCTGCTGCTTAATAATAGTAGCTGATACTAGCCCGAAATACTCACTCCGAGGCATTATTTCGAAATGTTTGGCGATATCTTGAAATAATTGGTGTTATCTTTAAATAATGATTAGAGATATCTTAAAATAACTTGAATGATTATGCTTGCCGTACTTTTACGTTTGCCTTGCCTACCGAGATAATTGCATTGTACTATAGTGGATTACATCTTGTTCGTTGGATTTTAATTGTTCGCACGACCTCGCTTACTACGTACGCACCAAAATAAAAGAAATAATATAACGCACGACACAAAATTAAACAGAGTATTGTAATTTAATATGACGAGTCACTGTATAGTATTCTTATAATACCTTGTGTTTTTGTTGTGAAGTATTTTAAGCAATATACAGCCAAGGCCTTCAAATACGTATGGGACCTACATTTTATTCGGCAAGTTCACATAATAATTATATACACAATTACAATAAATCCATAATTGGATATTAAAAAAGGATACAAACAACAACACACCAAGCACGCACTACACACGAAAGACAGAACGTGGAGATGAACACTCACCACCATTGGTGTTTCCCCCATTTGGCGACAAAGTGTTTTGTTTCGCTTTTGATTTTTCTCCAGTGCAGCTAGGCCAGGGCTGCCGAGGAGAAAATAAAAACGTGAAACAAAACAGCTGTCGCCGAATAGGAAAAAAAAACAATGGTGGTGTTTTTTTTTCCGAACTTGATTTTGATATTGATTTTGTAATCTTTGATGTCTACTACACATTCGTTAAAGAAATAGCACAAAAATCGTGGAATAAGAGTGTTTTAAGGACAAACAAATGCCATGTTTCATTATCAATTTTACAAAAAAGTCGAAACGTTAAAATTCTCTTTTTTTCTCAGAATTTTGCAGTATCGATATATGCAAACTTTAAAAAGCCCTAACTTGTCAACGAAATGCCTGATTGAAGTGAATACCTCGCACAGCATTGGTACATGTAATGTGATACGCGAGGAGATTAGGCGAATTATGCAACAAAAACGTGAGTGCGTCTTGACCTGACCATTCAGCGGGCGCCTTCCATACGGCTTCGGTAACCCGTTTTGAAAGCCAATGGCGGATTTGTCGTTGATCTCTTATGCCCGTTGTTGTGTTAAAAAAAACACGGCATCCAAAATGACCAATCAACAGCTTAGGCAAGATTTCGGAATGAAATAACGTCATGACGATTCCGTTTGGCTGGCGCGAGGTCGCATAAATTTGCAGAACAATTAGACACATCAGACGTTGGACCGGAGATGGAGAGGGCTCCGTTGACGGTGGACATAGCAACGGGTGATTCTCTGACTATATTTTTTGACAGTCTAGCTCAAAGAGTTAACGATTGAATAACGTATAATATAGAAAGACAATTAACAACCTTAAAACCCCTGCTACGTCAAAAAAAGGCCACCATATTACAGAATTGTTGGTGCCCGCCCAAACATTTCATTACTATGATTATGAGCGTCGATCCGAAGTTTTCATTTCATTCGGTGACAGACGAATGTTCCATTCCACTTGGCTTCACCTCGTGGAATGGAAAATTCGTCTCTCGCCGAATGAAATTATTCTTACCATTGCACTCACAATCATGCATTCATTATTGCATAAAATATTGTGTGCGTTGGCCCTGGTGCCTGTATTATGTAACATTTCAGACTGTGTCACCCAACGAAGAAAACCAAACCAAACGATCTGATACAGTATTCCCAGCTAATATCCGACTACATGTATACTTGGTTATTATATATTACCATTATGCATCACATCAGGCTGCAAGGCCCAACATAATTTTTCCCCTAAAAGTTCCTGTATATACGAATCGATCTATATGAGTCTAATTTAAGAAGTAAGCATGCAATTATATAGGAACTGCCCCAACCAAACCTTACGCAAGCATATTTTTGTATAGCTTAACAGAAGTTGTTACGGGAGACACACAGACATATTTAACAATTACAAAATGATCCCGGCCCGCCGCCGCCCCTGCTCACTGAGCCCCTCCTCCCGGCAAGCTCATCAGAAACTTGGACTTGAAGAGAATGACCAATCCCGTTGAGTGACCATTCTAGTGAATATTAATCAACTGTCCATGCACTCGGATCAAATCGATGCGCACGTTCATATCACGGTATGTTATCTAGTTGAGGCTATTTGGGCACAGTGCACTATCTGCCCCACCACCTCTCTTTGGTCCCCCGTCCTAAACTCTTAAAACCAATCGACAGGATCCTAAGTTGTTTTCAATCACTTCAGGCGATCTATTGCATCGTGGGACGGATACATACATAACTTAAGGCCACAAAAAGAATTAGACGCCACTCGAGTTGGCCTAGCTTTTGGAGAGAAATCTGGCAGTGAGAAATGTCATGCATCTCTCGTGCCCGTTGTGATATTTATAATGCTGTAGCATTATTTTTCAATTCCATGAAGCCTGCACTATACCTGGAAGAAGAAGAGTTCCCCCCCTATCAATATCCTTTCTAGGGTACGTAGGGGGGACACTTGAAGTCGGTAGATTGCGTACTAGACATTCTAAGTCCGTAATATCTAGGCTGGCGATAGAGGGCGTGCTTTTGTTTTTAGGATCTGGTTTGTCTAGTTACTGCTCTACATGTAGATATAAATACATGATTAGTGCTGAAAGCGCCCGACTAAAATTAAATGCCGTATTATCCATCGCAGATCTGTCCAGGATGACCGTTTTAGCCGATTTTCGGCTAACTTTGACAGATTTTTTTGTTAAAAAAACGAGTTTGACAGAAAATTTGACAGATTGGATTTTTTGGCAGATTTCTGCAAAAATGAATATTTGACACAAAAACGTAGCAAATTTGAATAAAAAATTGTACATTCGTTTTAAAAAAGATTCAATCTTTTCAACAAAACCTTGCATTATGGGACAGGTTGGCTGGTCTAGGTGCTGAGGCTCACTGGGAACCTAGCTGACTTTGTCGAGTGACGCAGGCCACGTTTTGCCTGAAAATTACGCACTTTCATAACATCTTTATGTGACTATAGATTGTTTATAATGTAATTTGAACCTTAACTAAGGCAATACTACAAGTCTGCATGTGATTTTACATGTTTATAGTGTATTTCGAGTAATTCTGGGGAATTTGGCAGATTTTTGATGAATCTGACAGATTTTGAATTGCATTTTAGCAGGATATGGCCATGACCTTACGGTCACCCTGGATCTGTCATGTAGTGAATGACTGATTGACCCATGGAGGACCAAACAAAGTCTTGTCAGTGACCAGACCTGGTTGTCAGCGTCACTCACTTTTGTGGACAGAGGCAACCAGGTTTTCTTGTTTTTGTTTTTCTGCTCACAACAATTCATAACAATGAGTGCAGACAGAGTATGGAGGAATAAAACTTATTCCTCGATCGAGTCGATGCACAGATCGTCATCAACCTCAGGATGTGCACCAGATGCAGACTGCGCCAAGCATGCCAAGAGGCAGTCTGACGAGGCCGAGGAGCTGAAGGTTTGCAGAATAGTCGCGCTGCCTGATATGATTCTTCGGCAGATTTTGCAACACACTACATATGAGCACATCAGTGAACTGAGATTGGTATGCACTCCTGGAAAAAAGGTTGCAACCTGATGCCACTTCCACGATTGTGTACAATGAAAAGTCTATGGAAAGTCAAGAACATTTCCTAAACAAAAACAAGTAGGCCTAGGCCCTACTGAAGTCCTGACAATGACATGCCTGGAGGCCTATTTCCTAAATAAAGTTGGAAATGTGACCGAGTCCCAGATTTCATGTCTTATCATCATTTTTGCAATGAATTATCTTCATTGAGATGATTGATATATGAAGAAAAAAGTGGCGTCAGGTTGCAACATTTTCCCCCAATCATTAGTAGCCACATAAATGTGGCCAATTTACTGGTACTAAGTTAGTACTAGTAGTAGTACTAGTACAGTCGTTTTCCTAGTTCCGGATAGCAAGCATTCAGGCAGCTTTCAGCTCAACTACTCCACAAATTCAAGTGACATTGATCAAAAAGTTTACCTTGGGTGATTGAGATACTACACAAATATTTTCTAACTTTAAGCTCCTGTTAATTTGACTGTACGACGTCAAAAGTAAGGATGCCCTTTTTCCTAGTTCCGGATCGGTTGAATCAGTTCCAAATCGATCAAAGTTATTCAAACACTGTCTCGCGCAAAGAAATAATAATACTAATAATAATAATCATGCGAGAAAATGAATTTTTTAGCCAGAAAACCCCCTCTAGCACAGTTCTGATATAGGCTAGTATTTTAATTTACTAAAAAAAGTTCTTGAAGAGAATTCCAGCAAATTTTTAGTGAAAAACGTAAATGATTTTGAAACTTTTGTCTGCAGCACAAGCGCACGAATTCACACACGGACCGAAAAACATTTTATGCAACACAGAATACGTCACACACAAAATCGATTAACGCGTGTGTATGGTGTAGTTGGGAATCACATTCAGCATGTTCAGGGATCAGAAAAGCCAGCCAATCATAGGGCTCCTCCATTATTTATGCTGAGTACGACATCCAACAACCGTCGGTTCAATGGACTGTACTGTTTATGGAAAATGAATAATGACCCAACGGCTGATGGATGTCGTACTCCTGAATCCTTTGCATGGAAAACGGTAGGAGCCCTCCGAGGTACCCATCTAATTGTATGCGCATGCGCTGGAGGGAGGGATCGGGAGACTCGACTACAACGATGGACCAGGGTGTCTTAATTTACCTTTAGCAAACTATGCCTTAACCCACCTATGCAAACATACAGTCTGTGTCAAGTAGTCCTTTCAGTCGAAATCAAACAAGTGACTGTTTTCAGAAGTTAAGAAGTACTAGCCTACGTGAAGCAGGATTGACTGGCTGTGACTGTTTATGTTACTCGATACAGCTTTGCATTGACTGTCGGCAATTGATATGCCAGCTGTGCCCACAACTTGCCTGCCTTGTCTGTTGACTGAGTTTGACTGGTCACAGTGCTTGCTTGACATATGATCTGGCTGCTGGTGACTAGCATGTGTTGAAAGTATAGCAGGGGAAGTGAAAGGAATTTTCGACTGTCGGTGACTGTTTAAATGTTGCTATTCACTGTTCCATGTACAGGTTATATGAGACACATTTAACTCGACAGTTAAATCGTGGGAAGCTTAAACTTAATTCAGATGAGACATGCCAGAAGCAATGTCGGCGTTTTCATAAAGTTTGGTTTCCCGTACAGGTTTGCCGTCATTTCAACCGAGTATGCCAGGACTTGCTTAGTCATGGCAGTCGCCAACTGAACCGCTACCACGCCAAGTGTTTCAAGAGTCTGAAGGCACAGCTACCCAAGCGGGAATCGGAGAGACGAGAGCACCCACTGGCCAAACGCTGTGACATACTCTCCGCCGTCGAGACACGGCTATCGCTTCTGTCCATGACGTACAGCAAGTACATGGATCTCCAGCTGTGTTGTTTCATACCTGGCAAGGTCAGGGAGTTTTATTTTTTTACATGTACATGTAGAACTCGATGGTGCAGTAATTGTTACGGTGTTTGACTCATGTACGAAGGTGCGTGGGTTTGAACCGTACCAGGAACATGGTGTTTGTGCACTTGGGCAAGGCACTTAACCACAATTGCCTCTCTCCACCCAGGAGTATAAATGGGTACCTGTGATGAAAAGTGTGAGGGTCGAGGACCGATTGAGCGCTGATATCGGCTGCCGCGTGGTCCCATGGCCTGATGAACGGGGTAATAATTGTAAAGCGCTTTGAGATCGTTGATATGATGGAAAGCACTATATAAGCACAATTATTATCAAAGCAAGATTTCTAGAACAGCCATTTTGAAGCAATTTTTGATCAAGACCTATGATATAAATCCTAGCCTGGAAATACAGTCGACTCTCGTTAATATGAGGTTCCCCGGACATACTAAAATTAATCTTGTATATCCGGAAGCTTGTCTTATGTAGGATATAAATTTTGGTATTGACTAGATGTCATTTAGTTAATTTAATTTCCTAGTGGCAATGATTAATAAGGAAAATATATGCTGAGAATTGGTGAATGTGGGACAAACAACCAGGGGTTGTGGGTGTGGGGTCATTTTATTTTCCCCACTTTTTATCAAATTTCTTTTTCAGGTAGGGGTGGATACATTTGGAAGGTTTTTAAACATCGTGTCACTTTCTTGGGTGTGTTTTTTATTTTATTCCCCCCTCTTTTTATCAACCATCTGTCAACATTTTTCGGGTAAGGGTTGGGTTTTTGAACATCTTGTCACTTTCTGCCAGAGTGGAGAATGAGCAGATTTTATTAAACCTGGGAGAAACGACCAGGCGTGGGTTTCATATTATTCCTCTTTTTTTGCAGATTTCTTTTTCAGGTAGGGGAGGGGTTCAGATGGATTTTCAAACATCGGGCGGATTTTATGTAACTCGGAACAAACAATCAGGGTGTGGCTTTTATTGAATTCCAATCACTTTTTAACGCATTCCTTTTTTCGGGTAGGGTGTGGGTACGATATTAGGGCTTGGGCTACGGGCCCGCTTAAAGGCCCCGAAATATTTTTGGATTCGAGATGCTCTGTGGTGCGATTTGAGGCAATTTCTGACCATTTTAACCGATGTTTTTTTAGGAAAAGATGGTGGTGAACTCATTGCCTGCCTTTATTACGACGTCACATAAAAAAAATGGTTTCGGTGGTTTTTTTTGGGGGGGGGGGGCATGGCCCCTTTTGGCCCCCCTGGATCCGCCCCTATCATCACGAATTGCTTGTTACGAAGAACAACATTTCTTTAATTGCAATCAACATGCTCGAATAGGCCTACACCGTTTTATGACTGCACTGTATCTATTAAAGTATAAGTTCAGGTCTTCAATATGGTTTAACTAAACAAAATAATGATTTACTTCTATATTGACACACAATTCTCCGAAGTGTAACAAAAGGGGGATCCAAGAAAATGATTTGGTGAATTTGGGACAAACAACCAGGGGTTGTGGGTGTGGGGTTCATTTTATTTTCCCCACTTTTTATCAAATTTCTTTTTCAGGTAGGGGTGGATACATTCGGAAGGTTTTTAAACATCGTGTCACTTTCTTGGGTGTGTTTTTTATTTTATTCCCCCCTCTTTTTATCAACCATCTGTCAACATTTTTCGGGTAAGGGTTGGGTTTTTGAACATCTTGTCACTTTCTGCCAGAGTGGAGAATGAGCAGATTTTATTAAACCTGGGAGAAACGACCAGGCGTGGGTTTCATATTATTCCTCTTTTTTTTGCAGATTTCTTTTTCAGGTAGGGGAGGGGTTCAGATGGATTTTCAAACATCGGGCGGATTTTATGTAACTCGGAACAAACAATCAGGGTGTGGCTTTTATTGAATTCCAATCACTTTTTAACGCATTCCTTTTTTCGGGTAGGGGGTGGGTACGTTAGGGAGAATGTTTTACCATAGTGCTGCTCTCTCGCAGCATATGATAGCTGCCATAAAGAAACCATCTAATGGCAAGAGAACCGCAAATGCCCATTACAATACATGTACCTTGTCTGACTTTTAAACTGAATCCCCTACCACCAGTACGATCAAGACGCTAACAGCGCATGGTTCTTCGTTGCGTGGAAACTGCAGCGCAAGCTTAGCGCCGAGCATTATTGCCGCGATGAATAGCACCTCTCTAAGCTGAATGACTTAAGTCACTGATTCACAAGTAGTTTACAAAAATGCTTGTCGTGTATGAATTGATAACGATGCACTTGCCACAATGGGCCCAAAATAGCGCTTGTCTTTAACCGAATTCTCGTACTACCAAAGTTTGTGTTAAGTAATCTTTTTGCCAATAGGAATGTGCCAATCGGATATATGCTCGCCTTAACCGGAATCTCGTCCGAGCTGAGCCTGATTAACAAGAGCTGACTGTAGTGTGTATTGACTATTGAGGGTCCCAAAACTTGAGATAGTGAAAATATGCAAACAAGATAACAGACTGACACATGAAATTGCCTGTTCAACACTTCTTTAATCGTGCATGAGCAACTGGTAAACGATATATCTGATACCGAATCTTCATTTTATCTACCGGTACATTCATGCGACCAGACTACTGGATGGTCCAAGTTGTAAAAAAGCCTGACATACGTGTACAAGTCCAGTTTTCATGGTAGCTTACATGTAGCACTCAGTCTTTGGACTTTGACAAAATTAGGACAACCAGCCTCATGTGAAGTAACATGATTGGGTGACCTTAAATTCGTACACCCCAACTACATGTATACCAACATGATCGTAACTCTATGTCCCCATTATATTTGGATCTGCCCTCTACAGTTGGCACTGTCCAAAACTGTTGGGGGGGATGCTATAGTTGGGGTGTGACATATTAATTAATATCGCTCAATGCCGAGTCACAGTTAACGTCATGTTTTGATGAGACCAATAGTAAAAATAAGAATAAAGCAACTCCCCTGCCAATAAAATCAAAGGGTAACAACTTCACCTGAAGCACAAGTACATTTGGATGAGTACGAGTACGAGTACTTTCCCATGAGCATGAGAACAAGTACAAGTACACATGACGTAAATACAATTTTTTTTCTTGTGGGGATTTTTTTCTTGCAAGTATGAGTGCAACCATATTTGGATGAATTTGAATATGGGTGTAAAAGATTGATCTCAAAGTATGTGTACTTGTCCTATTATTGTTACCCTGTGTGTTCTTGGTGCAGGTGATTGATGAAGCTTTTGCAGTTCTGCGACACGTCCAGCATGCTAAAGACCTCCTCCCGATGTCTGAACTCCTCAAGGAGCTCCGAGACATCTCCTCCATGGCCATCGAGCATTTTGACGAAGAAATTGTGCCCACACTTAAGAAGAAGAGAGTGTTCCAAGGGCCTCCAAGTCTGTCAGGAGAAGGTAAAGTCAGCCCCTGCCAAACTGTCTCGCTTCATGAAACATTCACATTAACCCTAACTTTCCCAAATCCTCCAAAATCCGCTTTGCAAAGTGGAGGATTGTGCAGGATTGAGGCTATATGGTAAAAATGTGTGGCTGATTTTGGAGGATGCACTGTGTCAAGGTCTTAAGCTGGACCATGTGTCGTTTATGCTCAGCCGTGCATAAATTTAGGCGCACATTATACTTGAAATCCTCCGCACTGCTCCAGGATGTCACTGGCTCTGCCTCAAGATATCGACAGTGATTGCTGGAGGATTGTGCAGGACTGAGGCAGTGGTCACCCCTCCAAGGACCACATTCAAGAAATAAGGAATGATTTTGGAGGATTGGTGCTGTATGCAATTTTAACATGGAGGCAGTTGAAGGATTTTGCAGGATTGAGGTTGCATCTTAGCAGAAATGCTTGGGATTTTAAATATTCAATACCCGATTTTGTTCCCAGCTGGAACAGGCTAAGTATGGAGGTTTTTGTGTCCGATTGGAAGGGTGCATGTGGCCAGTATTTGGGGTTTTGTTTTTTGGAAATGCTAGCTAGCACCAACACCTAAGAGTTACTACTTGCAGAAATCCCCAGCAACCTCCAACCCCTTTTAACATTTTGTAGTAATGAAAAATTGAGGTCACGTTCGGAGACATATTACGCATTGCCCCACCCACCTTGATCCGAAACCTTGATGTGCGTGTATTGGTGCACAGACCAGCATTTCCTTACAGGAGCACATTGCATTATGGGGCTGCATATTGCAGTGGGAAAGAGCTATGTTCCTGATTGAAATGGATGATAATAGTATCGAGCTATGGTACATGTAATAGCATAAAAAATTCCAATTTATTTTTAGACATTTCCCAAACTGATCGCTTGGATATTGAATTGTCATGCCGTTGCTTATTATCTGCTGAAGACATTTGACCCATCAGCAATGACTCGTGTTGAAAGTACATGTGCACATATATTTCCTTCCTTGTTTTGAGTGGGGTACCATGGGGGGTGGGGGGTGGGAGGGGGAAGGGGTGGGATGGATTGGCCAGAGAGTCCCCATAAAATGGAAAAGCCAGCTTTTGAGTCCTACATGTAGGCCCAATTTCATGGCTCTTTTTACCGTTAGCGAAAATCCCTGCTTGCCGTAGCAGAAAATTCTGTGCTTATGGTAAGCGTATTTCTCGGGTTAGCCAGGAATTTTGGCTCATGGGCATGTGTATGTGGCAGGTTCACATGGCATTGTTTATTACTAAACCTACATGTACTTCCCCCAAGTGTGCTATTTTTCCAAGTTACACGAACATCCCGTAACTAAGGATTCGGTGCTTACTGAGTTTGCGCAGATACATGTATGTCTGCTAGCACATAAGCGCAGAATTCTCTGGTTAGCAGTGCCATGAAATTGGGCAGAGTTGACCACATTATTATTTGTGATTGGAGCACACAGCTTAAAAAGATCGTACATCACATACATTAAAACTCTATCCATGCCAATCACCCCTGTTTCACAGAGAATGAACCACCAACTTAGCCAAATAATGTAACATGATTGTAAAAAGCACAATGGTTATATAGATACATATCAAAATGGATACTCATACAGGTACTGCATAAAACTGGGAGAGTGTGGTCTTGCAGTTCGGGTTTGTGGATCATGATCAGAGTGTCCAGGGTTTGAATCCAGCTGCTGGTCATATGTTGTGTCCCTTGGCAAGCCACTTCACCCCACTTGCCTCTCTCCACCCAGGAGTATAAATGGGTACTAGCATTAATAGCTGGAGAGTTAGCTGTCATGGACTGGCGTCCCATCCAGGGCAATACAAATTTTACAATTTGCATGTATGCCAAGGGAACCAGAGCTAAACGCTAGCCTGATATGCCATATTGGCTCAAGACAGACTCGATGCCGGATCCAGAACACTATTTGTTGGGGGCCAAATTTTGTGTTTGTTCCCCGAAAAAGTGGATCCAAAGATTTTCCGCCCCAAATGTCATATGAAAAGCAAGGGGGGGGGGGGACTAAGAGTCATGGCATTGGCGCAATTTTAATGCTGTACACAGTGGCTGCCTCTTTTGCGACATCACTTTAAAAAAAAATAATATTGGGTTCGGGGGTTTTTTTGGGGGGGGGCATGGCCCCCGTTGGCCCCCTGGATCTGCCGTTGGACAGACTTTACTTTGCTTTTTATACTGCATACAGCTTTACCAAATGCTATCAGTATTGTGCTGTAGCTATTTCCTGTCTGGCCTGCATTACTTTGCATATTTGCAGTACGCGGTGATGCTTGTCAAGGTATAAGTTTACATATATGTTAACAATGTCACTCTCCCTGGCTCTTCTTTAAACGCACAGTTCTTCCAAGCAACAACATCTTCAAGCAAATCATGGAGCTGAAGACGAGCCTGAAGAAGCGGGACAACTTCACCGCGGCCCTGTCCCGCAAAATCAACACGTGCGTGGCCCACCGCAAGCTGATCGCTGAGCAGGGCCAGAAGATCCTGCAGCAGGAACAAGTGATCACCGAACTCCGCAACAAAGTCTCCGAACAGTGCCAGAGCCTAGTCAGCCAGGAACGCCGGCTGGCCTTACTGGAGGAGAGAGTGAACCGATACACTGTGAACTTTGACCTGCTGCCCGAGGTGGCCATCGAAGCGGGGAGCGTGAAGCGGAAGGAAGCCAGTAGAGATGAGGGTGAAGGTGCCGGGTTTGTAGAGATCGTGTCCAAGAAAGCGCGCAAAACTTAATCATCGTCAGGTCATCGCTAGCGTAATAAAATAATAATTTATTTGAGGCTGGGTTTTGTAAACTTTTCCACTTATGAAAGAACAAAAGCTGTGCCTACCGTCACTTGCTTTTTAAAGGCAACTTTGGCTAAGATGTGCTCTGTTTTGTATTTGAAAAAAAAACCCAATCTTAACAAATATTACTCTAGATGTTGAGGATACACGTGCATGTAGCTAATAACCCTAATCTACCTGAATCCATCAAAATCCACATCCCTGTTTGGAAGATTTCGATTCAAGATACTTCCATATTGAAAAAGTTGGGGGATTTGATGGATTCAGGACAGTAAGCCTAGCGGTACTGCGGGATTTTGGTGGATTCAGGATACCTCCATATTGAGCAGTTGGGGGGACTTTGATGGATTCAGGATCTTAACAGTTTAACTCCTTGGCTATATGTTTGGTGTGTATGAGGTATATAAGATGTACTTAACACTGGTGGATTCTGATGGACACTAGCATATTTTTGCATGACAAAATTGGTGGATTTTGGCGGATTCAGGATACTTTCTAGTAAAAGTGCTCAAGGGGTTAGGGTTAATGCATGAGATTCTGTTGGTGGATTTTGGTGGATTTTGGCAGATACAGGATACTTTCTAGTGAAAGTGCTTAAGGGGTTAGGGTTAATGCATGAGATTCTGTTAAAGTATTGGATAAAACCACGCGACAGTAGCTGAAATCACTGCACAGTAGGAGACTTGATTTTTTTTTTGTAGAACAGTATGGATCCCCTGGAAAAGTTTGTGCAGCGGTTATTTTGTATAGCGATCAAAGGCATGAAATTTTACAGAGTGGTATTCAAATGGAATGTTAATTATGGCCAATTGTTTGGTAAAGTGTGCTTATAACACCTCATACAGAGATTTTTATTGAATAATTCATTCACGGTACAGTAAATCTACCTCCATACATGGAACGTCCAATCTTCCCTCGACTTTCCTATGGGAAAACGCCAGTGCTCACAAGTCAACTCAGGCAGCCTGTCTTTATTCTGTACCACTCATAGCAGCCAGTGTTTGATTATGTTTCTGGGAGCATTCAGTGTGCATTTAGAAATATATTTACATCAACATGCATATTTCTTTTATTCACGATAAAAAGCATTTGGATGTCACTAGTACATGTACAACTTCTTGTGTTGAACCTGTGATCTCCAGAATACTGTCGAGCATGAGATTTTTTTTTTCAGACTTTTGTCTGAAATCTGGCTTTTTGAATCTTAGTGGAAAGGCATTATAAGTATAGAAAGCAATGCATCTTTCTGACATTTCATCCAGTTTGTACTGCACTGGTAGGCCTATGTGGTGTGCATTGGTTCAGTCATGTTGTATACGTACATGTGCATGTACGGTGCATGCATGATTGCATTTCGTTGTCCTCAAATTAAAATCTGAAGGGTTGTCCTCCCATAGCTCAAGTTTTTGACATTTTCTTCAATTCTTCTATCCTACCTGAGCTGGCCAAAATTGTTTAAAGGATCTCTGGGGTTCAGTAAAGAAAAAACAAGGGGGGGGGGGAAGGGGTGGAACAGGAATATTACCCTAGTGTACCCTACTGATAGTTTCTTCTTCTGTCTGTGGTTGATTGCAGTGCTTCATGGGCGTCGCCAGGATTTTTTCTAGAGGGGGGCAAAACATTTTTCCCAAAATTTCCTGTATTTCTTAACATCATTCTCGATTTATCAGTTTTAGAGGGGGGCAGGGACCCCTTGCCCCCCTCCCCCCCCCCCCCCTCGCGACGCCCATGCAGTGCTTCCAAGGTACCTGTTTTATGGCAACATTGCCATGATATGCCTTGAGTACACTGTATGTACTTTCTAGCAGCGTTTGTAATCGAGCCTTTTTCCCAAGTCCAACAAGAATACTGACATCTAAGCCCACACATTAATCATGAGATTTTACAGAGAGTTCCAAATATTTGGTTCTGTGATTATGATGGGTAGGAATCTGAGCTTTTGCACCAAAAAAAAAGAAGTATGCTGAAAATGTCCAAGATTATGCACAGGGACTAAGACTCGTACTCGAGTCTCAGTTCTGAGATTTCTTGCATAAATATGGGTCATTCTGTACTTTTTTCTTGGGGGGGGGAGTGTGGCCCAGTGGTTAGGGTTTGTGACTTATGATCAGAGGGTCAGGGTTTAAAATCCAGCTGGTGACTTGCCTCTCTCCACCCAGGAGTGTAAATGGGTACCGGCATTAGCTGGGGAGTAACCTGCGATGTTCTACCATAGCATCCCATCCAGGGGGAGTAGAAATAATCTCAGTCGTTTTTTGGCCTGAAACGCCAGCCTGATGGGTCACATTGGCTTGTGAAAGACTACATCTGACGTCATCATGACGTCAGTGTATAGTTCTGATGCACTCCTTAATGCAGTCATACTCCAAGAGTGATTATGAATTGAAGTCTACCTACCCAATAACTTAAAAAAATTGTCAGGTCTCGCTTAACGTAATCATCGTAATGTCTTGTGTTCCATGTAGCTAATGTTCTTGTGTTTGGTAGTTCTGTATTGTTTTGTATGTTATACACATGTGTAGGGTGGCCCCAACAACCTTGTGCAAGCAAATTTGTATACTTCTCAAAAGGTATCCAACATCAGCATTTCATGTTGATGGAGTATATTGTTTGAACTCTGTGTGTATAATCGCAGCGAAAATTTGGTGAATATCCATTCATGCATACAGAAGGTACATGTACAACATGAATGGCAATGTGTTTTTCACCCGTTCCAATGTGATTTACACAGTTAATGAAAAAGACCCGTTGCAGAGTGCCGGTTGAGCGATTTCTATAGTGCAGTGTGTAATTCCCATTGGAAATGTTGAAAAACATATCTTTTTATCATCTGTTACACCTCTGGTTTGCATGAGTAGGTTTTCATGACATTTTCACTGATTGTACACGAGTATAGTTAATATGCTCCATCAAAATGAAATACTCATTTTTGACCAAATCTCAGCCGGGGGAGGGGGGGGGGATTCCCCTCAGATCTCGACCATCGGTGACGAAAAATTTTGAAACTTTTTTTAGCTCAGAGTAACAAGGACAGGAAATTGGACCCTAAATTTGTGATACAAATGACCCGAATCTTAAAGTCAGCTGTGTGTCCAAAGACTGGAATTCCTCAACATTAGAAGTACTCAGTCAGCACAGCGTGGGTGCTTGGTCTCGATTCCTGCCATACCAACCTCGTCCCCAGTGCTTACTTTATTTCAAACCTCGTTTCCAATAGTAAGCTTTGGATAGGAAACTTTCTTCCTGTGTCCTGATTTGCTACCACAATTTGCTAGTAATGGATTTATATCGTGTAGTTGGTGGTGTTATTTCCAACGTACATTACATGTTTTCACGATCATTGTAATTGTAACGTCTACGCCTTCTCCAAAATACTCCTTTTATTTCCAATTTGCTCATATTAATATGAAATGAGATACTGCATATTTGCGGGATAAGATTTAACATTTTAAATTCGAAAACATGTTTTCGTAACTCACGACGTGACGAATTAATTGCGTTTTTATCCCAGACACCGCATACAAAAACAAACGCTAATGTAACGCACATGGGCAGGCACTAGACTATTCCTCATTTGCATACGTGTTCAAAAATTTTGCACATATGCAAATGATCCAATACTAGGGTGAGAGAGCAAGTAGTGGTCAGCGCGTACTGCTCAACACCCTGGGGTGAGGTTGCCGCCAAACTGCCTCGTTCATGTATTTCATGTTTCATTTTGGGGACTGGAAAAAAAGTACTGAGCTGCAACACAGCTTCATGGCTGCCCATGTCAACCGAGTCAACTTTCAACAATTTGTGATTACAGTCGAACCTCGTTAATAAGAGCACTGTTAATTCAAGGTTCCTGTTATAACAAGGAAAATTATTGGTCCCAACTCTTAATGTTTTCTTTGTTTTCGACTCCTGATAATACAAGGTTCCTGTTATAACGAGGGAATTTGTAAAGTCCCAAGGACCTCTTATTAACGAGAGTCGACTGTAGTGCTACAGTGGCACTGCACTGCTTAACTGGCACCGGCTGTTTGTAACGAGTTGGGGGAAGCACTTGCAAGGATTGTAGGCGGGTCGCAGGGATTTGGGGGTGTAATGTGGAAGTTTGTTGATTGGGTAACCGGGTAGGGTGACTTGATGGTGATTAATATTATTGTTTTTGTGTGTGAAGCGTGGTTGTACATGGTAGAGTCCCAAGTTCTTCTGGGGAAGGTCATTTGGGGAGAATAAAATGGTGAGATATTTAGTGGGGATGGAAGGCGTGTGGGGGGGGGAAGCAGGAAACATTTTACAAACTTTTGGGGGGGTTCAGGTTGATAAAATTCATTGGGGAGGATAATTGGGAGGAATTTACTTTACTAATCTGTTACAATTTCATGAAGTCCTTACTGATCTTTAGTCCTTATTCTGATTTATTGCATTTCCGAAGAAGTTTATCAAGACAAATCCTGTACATGTAATTTATTGATTTGTAACATGCTGTCAGTCACTGTCTGTGTAGGTTTTATTTATATAACTATTAAGAGGTGAATGTTCATGTATGCCCAGTTGAATTGAAGAATATTGAACAAGTTCAGTGACCAGGACTGTACACAGGATTTTTGTTATTTTTTAAAGCAGACTTGGCTTGCAAAGTTGAACTGGATGCAAAAGTCTCAGTAAGGAATATTCAAACTCAGTCAGTCAGTCAGTCAGTGACTCAGTCAGGCAGAAATAGAGAGGCCCCTTTTGGTCCACAAACAAAGTTTTCCCTGAGCTATTTTCAAGTTTCACCACAAATAATAGAATTTGTTATTTAATTTGCTATTTTTCTAGCTGTCAATTAGCTCGTTACATTTGGTCATGTAATTTGGTCGTATGATACGTATGGGGACCGTGACTGTGAGAAATGTACATAAATGTACATAAACCCAGTTGTGCAGGGATTCTTGCCAAGTTTGGAATGGTACATTGCGGTTCTTGAGTGTTCAACAACAGTGCAGCTACATCCAAACTTAACTAATTGCACCAACTATACTTGGGATGGTATACCAATGTTAAATGCTTTAAGTCGTGGATGGTGATCCATGGAGCGTTGTGTTTTCCGCAGCGTAGCTGAGGGAGAATGCTCCATGAATCACAGATGGAGGCAAGTCTTACTACACCTCGAGTTAAAGCAGTCAGTATTTGTTTTATGATGCCTCACCCACAAATGTCAAGAAATACTTTTTGGTTGATGCTGAGACATATACATTGTATAATGTAACTTATTAATTTAACCAAAATCCAATGAAATGTACGTCTTTTCCAATAAGAAATTATATTAAATATTTACTCGCACCAAACTACCCCTCATGAAATGTTTGAACCCAGATCTGTAGCACTAGCACATGGATGGGCTCGCATGGAAATTGATAGCTACAGTGTATATGTATAAATTGATTGACGTATACGTGTACAGTCGAGTCTCGTTATAACAAACTCATTCGGACCTAGCCAAATTGTTTGTTATATCAGAATTTTGTATTAAGAGGAACATCAGTCCCATTCATTGTGCATATAAATGCACAGTTGGGACTTAGGCTTTATGTTTGTTATAACCAGAATTGTGTATTAACAGAGTTTGTACTAACGAGATTCGACTGTAGTACTTTTGAGCTGTTGTATAATTTTTTTGGCCGTGTGCACAGCAATGATAGGAAAAATAGTGAATGCCATGTGACTCGCTCTTGGCCAATCAAGATACATAATCTGTGGCTGAGGTTTTATACTGTAATCCTAACTATATTTTAAAAATCTCACCAATAAGTTGGGATCATGCAATGGTATGTAGTTAGAATGTAACAATGCCACCATATGTGATGCGATCAAGCTAAATGAGTCGTTTATCGACCCTGGTCAATTTTTTTTTTTTACAGATTTGAAAAGAGCACAATCTCAGCATTACTGCTGTGAAAACCGCATGCTGATACCATCTTTAGTTAAAAAATTATGGAGGTCGGAACACCAAGAGATGTGATGAAGGGATGGGATGAAGTGCCCCTATTTTGGCCTGAATCTCCAAATGAAAAATCCCGACAAATGACTCATTAAGCTTGATCGCATCACATATGTACCTGTAAGATGTCCAGTGCCCTTGACGTTAACGAGGATGTGCAAGTAACTGATTAACTCCAGAAGTCGGCCAAAAAAATGGAATCCAAACTGAATAGATGCAATCTGGTTGATACATAAAACTCTGTTTTTTTATTATCATAATCTATTTCATCATAATGCACATATATCTCTGTCATCTGATTTTCATCAGGGAAACTTTTTGCTGCCAGCTAACAATAACGTGTCTACAAGTTGACCAATAAATAAAACATATACAACATACATTTTCATGATCTGTTGTCTTTTTTCTTTATACACAAACAGTAAAAGTGTTTAAACTCTGTGCCGACAACGGGCTACAGTGGATACACCACTTAGTAGTGTCCAGAATAATTAACCATTCATGAAAAAAAAAAAACCAACCCCCGAGAGTTTTGCATGTCACCTTCAACTCGTCCTTTCATTTTCAATATTTCAGTTTCACTGATCATATCAGGTTTGTTATTTTCCTGTAGCGCTGTTTCAAAACTGACACAATTTCCACGAAGAAATTTGGGCCAAATTAGAATGTAACAAGCTCACGACTCATACCTCCAGCGATAAAAATAACCGCTACTAGTGTAAACATATTGCTAGGGGATGCCGCGGTCGGATGTGTTGCGCACGACTTCCCATTTGCTGATAAATAATGCCAGATTGGGAAGGCCTTTTTTGAGGGTTATGCATGGTACCCCTAAAATTGAATTGGATGTTGCAGTTTTGTTTCTTATAATTCTTTTTTTCTTTTTTCATGTAAATTTTATAAACACTGCCCGTCCCGACAATGAAGACACCAAATCTTTATATTCTTCGATATTTAAGCTATTTTGATTTTAACTTTTCCATACAGGAATACCTTTTCTTGCCAGTAATTTGAAAAGCTGACAAAAATACCTGAGCACAAGAAACTGCTGTCAATCCATTATCAAGGCCAATATGTATAACATCCTGCCAAGTCCAGCAGTTGTACGGTTCGTTCTGTTTCATGAATGCTCAACTTACACTACACCACAATTTCAAAACAAAAAAAATTCTGAGGCAATATAAATGTTTCATCTAAACTGAACATTCTACAAACGTCATCCAAAAAATATGAGATGAGTTTTTCGGTTTCTCCATTACAATTCACAATACATTTGTACATTCAAATAGCCAGTTACAATGAAACAATTTCGACGACAAAACATATTCAACCTGAAACAAATCTCCAAGTCAAATACAAGCTTCTGAAATTCAGGTGAAATGGGAGACAGATATAGGGTTGCTGCTTAAGCTGCCTTCTTTGTAAAAAATATACGCTCATCCGTCATCATGCACCGAGCACAAAAATCTGCAGTAATTAATACAGCTTGAAATTTCACTTTATAATAACAAAATTCTACCATGAGCTTCAGGTGAAAATTCATGGCACGAAGTTAAAAAGGTTTATAAAATGATACAATATCATTATAATGCACCATATTTCTGTCTGAACATTGTACATGCACATTATTAAAAAAAAAAAAAAAGACAGAAATACAGCACTCTTTCCATCATTTGATACTCTGGTGATTTTCTGGAAGCCAGGTTTTAAACCAAGGATTCTACATGGCCACAAATAAGAAATCATTTTACTCACATGGCAAGGATTTGCCATTCCCACTAATATTGTAGTCCATTAAATGGGGGAAAAAAGGTACAGTCACGAAAATTAAACAGGTGAATATTTTATTTGATTCTCTTGATATCGCAGCTTGACGTCATAACTCTGAAAACTTTCAACACGTTCACGCACACCTTTTTTCCAGGAATTTTCAAGTATAATTGACTAGATCTCAAAGGCCTTGGCAAGTCACCGCAATCACGTCATTTATTCACAGTTTGACATTTAGACCGAGGCTCCAAAGGCTGCATCTTCGTTATCCTATATGCACATTAAATCTCGGTAGTTTTTTTTACCCTCCGACATTTTGGGAGAATAATTTTTCTGACATTTAAGGCAAGACTCGACGGTGAAAATTCCTTCTTTTTGTTTTTCCTTTTCCTGTTGACATGGTTGAGGTGTATGCATACATGTGATCACTTGCAAAGATTGTAAAGAACAGAGATTGTGTCCGTTTTTTTCGTACAATTACAAAATTTGGGGTCTGTACATGCATTCAACACACCTGTAAATCAGATGAATTACTGGTTATCATAAGGTGGTGTTTTTACAAGCAGTTTTCACAAAACTGACACAAACACTACAAAATATGGTCGAGTCTGAACCCTGAATACCCTGAATCTATCAAAATCCATACAAGTCCAGTATTTTGATGGGATCTGCTAGCTCGGGACTTAAAGAGTTCAACTACATGTACTCTTACACTTAAGGGGCTGAATTCACTTTCCACGGACACGTGTGACTGCAAGCTATAGCCAATTAAATCATTTGGATGCGACCTAAGATCCAGTTTGAATGGTCAGAGCCCTTTGATCCGTGCAACACATACCGGTACATGTGAGAATGTCAATTTGCTAAACAGGCAGGTTGCCAGACTGGACTGTAGCTGACAACTTTCCTTAGAGCTAAGGACCTGGGAGCAAAGATGGATCATATGGATAGTCATATGACGGCATATGGATTAGGATGGCGGAATATAGAGTCATATGACGGAACATGGATAGTCATATGACGGAATATGGATAGTCATATAACAAAATGGATAGTCATATAACGGAATATGGATAGTCTGGCAGGTTGCCAGACTTGCCTGTAGCTGACAACTTTCCTTAGAGCTAAGGACCTGGGAGCAAAGATGGATCACATGGATAGTCATATGACGGAATATGGATAGTCATATGACAGAATATGGATAGTCATATGACGGAATATGGATAGTCATATAACAAAATGGATAGTCATATGACGGAATATGGATTGTCATATGACGGAATATGGATAGTCATACAACGGAATATGGACAGTCATATGATGGAAGGCATTTCCAAATTCAAAAAAAGTAAATTATGCAAATCTTAACCCATTAGACTTTGTAGCACCCAAAACCGCCCGGTTTTATGGATTTTTCAGTGAATAAACACAACGTAACACGGTGTAATGTGATGTACATGTAGTACAATGGGTTGGATAAATAATTCCAATGTTAAGAGCTTTAAACTGAAAACATCCAAACAGTGGGGTTGGTGTATATTCCCTCCCCCCCCCCCCAAGCAAAATGGAAGAAGCAAACTAACAGACTCTAGACTATACATTTTCTCCACCACTTTCTTTCACCAAACTAATGAGAAGCAATTTCTGTCTTTTTTTTTAACATTTATGCATGAGCATGTACAATGTATAACATAGACAGAAGCTTTGGTTTAGCCAAAAGTTTAAAACACATCAATTTCAATGTAATCCTACTCTATACATATGCTTACATATACTTGTACATTATTCTTAAAACTTTACACTACTATACTGAGCCGTCATAAAATTTTCTCTTTTTAATAAATCGTAATATCAACTGAGTTGTAAAATATTTAGGCCTCTCTCATATGATTAGTGTACAAAATCCCATAGAGGTACATACACGTACATGTTCTGATGTACACCAACATTTATTGTTACATCACATTGTTGCCAAAAAAAGGTTGCCTACATGGGTACAGATACCTTCACTTTATATTGTGATACAACTTGAACTAGAAAGTAGGCAACATTTCACCCTGTGTTTTAACAAGTGCATGAGATAAAATACTGCTACAAAAGTTATTTTCACATCAAAATGGGCACTTCTGTTTCCATGGAAACGCCTGTCGGGGCTGACAAAATGTACACATATTTATACATGTGTGCACACTATATTTATATATCACTGTATATATGTGCAAACATATGCCAAAGTTCACGTGCAAACATAGATTTATATCAAGGAATATAATTTACACAAGGTGATTTTTTTTTTAAAGATTACAGCAAAAATGTGCATGTATCCCAAAAAGACTTGTACATGTACATTGTACACATACATGTATAGCAATAAAGATTTTAAAGCATCAAATAAATTATAACTTTCAAAGAGATGTACAAGTACATGTATATTCGGTTTATAACCATAAAAGGATTTTATATTTATCTCAAAATCTGCTAATTTCTGATACGATCCGTTGGACTTAGTACAGTGTATGTGAAATTTTCTTCCATTTAAAAAAAAATAAAAAATTGGTCAGGGAAAGGGTTTCTTGGAAGTGTACTACTTTTTGTTTTAATTTTTTTTGGGGGGGGGGGAATTGCCGGATTTATCTAGATCTACCATTGCCCTACTGTCAATCCAGATCAAGTCAGAAACTGAAATTTCCCTCAACCAAAAAACAAAAAGGGAAAAAATCCTCCCTAAAAAATTATAAATAACTAAAAAACATAAAACAGAAGCAGAACTTTTGAGTCTGCAAATGTACACATGCTCTGCCCGGGGCCGTATCATAAGTCCGACGCCTCATAGGTCCGACGCCTCATAAGTCCAACGTCGGAAAAACAAGGCGTCTGACCTATGAGGCGTCGGAGCTATGGACCAGAAAAGGTTCATTTGTCCGACAAGGCAAGAAAGAGATTGAAAAGAATACAATGAAATACAAGGTTTTAAGTCCGCGAGGTTGTCTACTTATGAACGGCGCACTGTGGATAGCATGAACTAACTGGCAGCAGATCAGTCCGCCAGCGGGGAGGTTTTGGCGGTAAACGGGGGGGTCGGGGGGGGGAGGCATCTTGTGCATCCCTTTATGTCAATTATCGCTAACTTTAACAATTACAAACATTAATATTCTGACATTTTACGCAATATTTGTTTAATTAATAATGGCTGTCGGACGCGTCGGACCTATGAGGCGTCGGACTTATGGGCCTTTTTTGGGGTTGGGGATGCGATTTTGTCGGACTTATGAGGCGTCGGACCTACGAGGCGTCGGACTTATGAGCGGACCCCTCTGCCCCACAGGCATGACAGGTAAATTGTGCCCCCAAGGGCATATTACATGTATGTTCACATTAAAAATTATAAATAGAAATCATAAACGTTAATAAAGCACACATTTGGTTGAAATTATAGTTTGGACATTTGTTTTTATTAATGTTATTTAAGATTATTAATGTCTACCACATTACGCATGTTAAAGTAACCCAACACACATTGTATGTGGAAGGCGTATCAAGTTTGTAGATCATTTAAATTTCAGAAGGGAAGCAGGCGCAAAGTTTTGAAGCCCCATTATCTTGTTGGTAGTGAACAACAGACTAGAAACTAAGCTACCCAGAAAAAAAACAACGAAGTGAAGAGTTTAAAAGCAAGGCACACGCCGACCCAAAATCTAGGACTTCTTTTGGCCATACAGACTCAGCAAGTAAGTACATGTACATGCACAGTGTATGCCCACGCTATTGCACACAAGATATACCCGCACTGTGTCCTTTCTGCTTGTACAAAAAAAAAAAACTACACGCAGACAACTTGAGATAAGACACACACAAATAATTGATTTTGAATCTTAAAAAAAAAGAAGTAATATTGGAGTTGCATTCATTTGAGTCAATCATTGAACGTGTATTTCAGATCATTTCTGGTTCATTCCTTCACTAAAGTATATTTCAAAATGTAGTACAGAATTTTATTTTCTTTTGAATGCAGCACTCTACACTTTGTAGGGGTTTTCTTAGAATAAATTGTAAATGTTCACCCCTAAGATTTTCCTCATCCCTTACACTAAACATGTCACCATTTTTGTTTTGTCTCTGTAGCTTTTCTTTAGGCTTCCACACAACAGTGTAACTAGCAAATTGAGGGGGAAATTACCAAATTGTATTCATGAACTGGATAATTGTCTCATTGTCTCATGTAAGAAGCATTTGGGGACAATTTTGATAAATATAATTATTTGGATTGGATTTCTCTGAAACCTTCTTGTGACCTGGACGTCCGGGGATGGTGTAATTCATGTCAATGTACAGTGCTGTGTGTCATTTCCAGGTACCGGTAACGTTTCTTCCCCGATCCCCTGAATGTCGCTCCGTTGGCAAAGCCACATATGCACATCCTGCATAATCATCAGTTTCCTGGACAATGCTGGACGTGAAGACATACAAGTAGATATACGTGTGTACTGGTTTTCCTAGAATATTCCATGTCCCAGTGAATTCTAATAAGTTGTCAGAAGCCCCCAACTAGTGGGGCACTGTGGTCCAATGGTTACAGTGTTCGACTCCTGTGCCGTGGTACAGGGGTTCGAACCCCGACGGGGGAACATGGTGCTTGTGCTCTTGGGCAAGGCACTTTACTACGATTGCCTCTCTCCACCCAGAAGTATAAATTGGTACCTGTAAAGGTAGAGACCAAATTGCGCCCAAATCTCGAGCTGCTAAAGAAAAAAATGGTCTCATTTCTGATGAACAGGGATGATAATTGTGAAGCGCATTAGATCATATTCATATGGAATTTGCACAATATTAATGTGTAAATTATTAGTATTATTATTATTATTAAAGGCAAATCTATTTTGAATAATTGGGGGGGGGGGGATTTACAAAATGTGTCCCCATCTTCACTTTTGGTCAACAAAAAAGGAGCATCACTCCTGTATTAATTTGACTAAAACTGACACCATCTTCATCAAACTTCAATTTTGCTTTGCATCATTTAGTTTACCAGTGCTTACTGTGCTCCGTTACAGTCATTATCCAGGTCGTTGTCTTGTAAAATACAGCCAACATATGGTTGAAAAATGTGTAACTGATGGAAATTTGATGAGAATCTGTATCATTCAGAGTGATGAACTAATGAGAATACTTCACATGATACAGGCATCTTAAGATTTCAGAGAGATGGAGGACAGTACATGTCTGAGTGATGAAGTAAAACATGTTCATGATGTTTCAGCTCCATGCAAACATGCACATGTATACACAATGTCATGTTTTACTTAAACCTCGAGGACAAGGCATTGTCTTTCCCTCTGTCCCTATAATACAACACTCTCCCATTGCCCATAGACTAAACTCACGACTGAGGACCGTTTTCAACAAAAGATGAACTCTCGAGGACAACAAGGAATCTGTTGTTCTTTCTTTGTCTGTCTGTCTTTGGGGTGTGTGTAATTCACGAACACGTACATGTTCTACATACATGTAGCCCCCTGAGGACCGACACACAAAGGGAGAACGTCTTTTGTTAAAAATGGTCCTCAATCATACAGTTATGTGCTTTAGTCTATGAGAGAGTGTTATATTACAGGGAGAAAGGGAAACACAAAGCATTGTCCTCGAGAGTATAGTAAAACACGACTGTATCAAGCAAGTGTAGACACATCTGTACATGTAGGCTACATGTTTGCCAAGACCTACAGGTTGTTACTTATACTATAAATATATCTGATTAAAAGCGTGCTTTTAAGGCAAAAAAAATCCCAAAAGTGCATTTGATTTTGAAATGGAGGTGTTCAAAGTCATTATACTCTGTGCACTGTCAAACTTGAAAGGTTGAATAGGATTGGGATTTTTTTACACTTCCAGCACTTGCACTTGTGAACGGAGTGATAAGAGTTTCTCTGACAAAAGAAAAGATTCTGACTTGACATGTTTTGTGATCGGAGATTTTTTATGCTTTCACATCATTGCACATCCGGGTTTCTGACTACAGCAGTGCATTAGTCATCCACAGAGAAATTTCGAAGGGCCAAGTACATTACGACTGAAAAAATAACAAGCAGAACAATCTTTTGAAGGATGTTCTGGGTTAATAAACTTGGAGTAGTATATACATGTACTGTTTGGAACGAGCCTAACTTCAAATTCTGATTGATATCAGGTTCGGGGTGAAAACAAAGAAAGATTTCAATTTGGAACATGCAAACTTTGGCATTAAGTCTTCTCCTTTTTTTATATTATGTTGGTTTTTTTCCCAAGATAACATGGAAATCGTTAATTGATGAGATTGAAAGAAATATCCCAAATCCCCCAAAATCAGGTTCTCCAAATAAAATTCAATATACTACCTTCAAAATTAGATTTTTAATCCATGGAAGCATGCCTGCTTATCTATGACCATGTACAATGTAAATCCTCAGGAGAATGTAAGATAACGTGTTATTTCAAAATGTCAGATGTCAAAAGTATTGTGCGCTTGGTGTAAAAAAAAAAATAAAAAAAATTGCCAACGTTCTTGAATTCTTTGTGCATATCCAACGGAAAATTGTCTGCAAAGTTCGCAACGTTTGCTGGACATATTAACATGTTAATTAACAGAAAACAAAAATGGCAAAAATTAAAAACAAACAACTTCATAAATTATGAAGTGCACAATGTTGCCAAAAAAACCTCATGCAGGTGTACAGAAATAGGTTTAAAAAAACATATCATAAATATCAACTGCCATAATTTTTTAAGGACAGGTAACAGACTGTGTTTTGAATTTACAAACTGCCCTGGAACCCAGCAAAGTGGAAGTTTTGAATGAAGTAAGGAAATTGCCAAAATGAGGATAACTCACTCATGATGCCTGGCCACCAGAGACCAATCTTCGGAGTCATGCTTGAGCAGTGGATTTTTTTGTAATCAGTTAAGTATGTTGCGAGAAACGAAAAATTGCTGGCGACGTTGTTTTTTTTTCTTTCAGGAAATGGGTGTTTGACCTGGGAAAGTAAGGTATTCCATCATACATGCAATGTAGATGTATACTGGTGATGCCTGGACGAATCAGATTTTATCAATACTCTGTTATGGGAGAGGGGAGGGGAACACATGTACATGTACATTTGTACGCGGTGAAACCTTTTTAGGTAACCACATGCAAAACCACATGTGGTTTGTATTCAATTCTGGAGGGGGGAGCAATAGGTTGAAGTTATGAACATGTACATGTATACATCTGTGTCGCAGAACTTTACAATTGAATTGACTGTGGAAACAAGAGTACATGTACGTGCCAATGGCAAAGACAACACATCACACGATAAAACTGTTGCCATCTGTTTTTACGAATTGAACTTCAGAATTTTTGTTCATGAGACTTCTGTATGAATAAGAAACCCTGAAGGAAGGGTTATGTGCCGATTTAAAGGACATGTTTTACAGGGTCTTACACTAACATGCAATATCCCGATACCAGACTTTTTTTTCTTTTGAACTGTTCATAATTCGGTTCAAATCAGTCAGGTTGAAAAGGACTTTACTAGCAATTTTTAAAATCGTTGACATGTTAATTAAAAGATAATTTACTTGCAAGTTTAATTTAACTCATGCCAGAACTACGGTACATGTACATGTACATTGTATCGAATTGGTTGAGGATGTTTGTCTGAACCTACTCCTGGCTAGTAAGTAAGGATGCTTTTAATGATGTGCTTTAATTTAAAGGGCCCATGCAATGTAATTGTCTAATGCCATCCTTGAAAATGCACCTTTGTGTCCCATTTAGCCTACATGTAATTTTCATTTTGAAGGGTATTTTGGTGCCTTTCTGTTATTGATGCTAATTCAAATTCGGCACAGAAGGTAACTAGAATTCGGGTATTTTGCTGTCATTAATTTTCTTTTCTTTGATGATTCATTGTCGAGTAAGTACATGGCAGAAAGCCAATGAGAAAACCTTTCTCAATGAGCAAATGAATCACTGAATGTTTTCGATGAGCAAATTTTGGGTTCACAATTTGAACAGAAAACCCCTAAACTGAACAGTGTCTTCCTGAAATGACATCACAGCAACATGAGCGCCCTCAATTGTCCGGAAAAGCATGGAAAATGTTAAATGTTTCAAGAAGTGCACTTTTCAATAAAATTTACCAAAAAGGATCCATGTCAAATAGTTTTCATACATTTGAGTAGAAAGTTGCACAAAGTGTGTTCTTAAGAAAAATTCATCGCATGGACCTTAGTTTGAGCCTTGCTCATGAACAGTGCAATGTGACGACCCAGTGCTGATGAAATGAACCAAGAAGTCTTGTACACATGATTTAAGAATGATTTGAAGGATTTCAGAAGGTTCCTAGTAAAAATCCAAAGCGGGTTAGAATTTGGGTCGCAAATTTACAGCCTACTATGTGTACTGAACATGTCTAGGTACATGTAGCTTTTCCTATCAGTCATGTCAGTGGTTAGGTCTTACACCAATGATTCTATTGCATGAGTTTGTGCAAGTTACACCAAACCTACAGCAAATTACGTACTTAATCGATAAACAGCTGTATACGGATTTATATTCTCATGATGAATAAAAATGTAGATTTTCTGCTTTTAAATTATTTAATCTCTTACGTGTTAAACAGTAAAATATATTCCCAGTATTTTTTAAATTTGAATAATTTTCTTTCAAATAGATACCTGTTGATTTCAACATTAATACTGGCTTGCCCGCCCAGAGGGGCTTTTGCTATGCAAGCCTCTGGCTATATGCGAGGTGAACTCATACCTATCTTGGCACTGGAAGGCGCAGATGTTACACTGTAGAGGATTGCGGAGGTCGTGGCAGCCCATGTGGATGGCGTACATGATGTTGTCTGGGAAGATGATGTGACAGAACTCGCATCTCCAGACGTCATCCTGTGTGCTGTTGTCACGGCAGATGACCGGGGTGGGCTGGCTTCCCCACACACCCGCCATCAGCTCCGAGGACGGCTGAGATTCCAAACTGGAGGATCCAGTATGACTTAGGCACCTTCGTTTGTGGGGCGAGTCGTCCGGCCTCCCGTGCATGCCCCCGATCATCAGCAAGGGCGTGCCTTGAGGGCTCGGCGTACGGCTTGACCGCTGAGGCGACACAGCAGATGCCTTGGGGAGGAGAAAACCTGGAGACTCAAAACTGGACGAACTTTTACCCGACTCATAGGATTCATAGGATTTGGGCGCAGATCCCGAGGTGGACCTGCTCTCTCGTAGAGGGGAGCGCCTAGTTGCAGATTCCTTACCGTTCTGGTGTAGAGAAACTATGTGAGAGATGACTGGGAGGTTAGCTGAACCTCCCCTACCTTGGGGTATACACTGCCTCTGACTTGGACTATTGTCATCCCTGGAAGGGGAGTGTTCATAACTCTCCTCCCTTCGTTGGTGATTAGGCGATACGGTTATTGTTGGAACTTTAACCAAGGATAGTGGCACAGTTCCCGTACAGGGAACCTCTGCTGAGATACTGGGCATGCTTACCAGTCCGGAAGGGGGCATGGATCGCCCCGATTGCACTGATTCAAAGCTAGTTTCTCTCTCCAGGGAAGAAGCGCTTTCCATGGAGCTAGCTGAAGCTGATGATCCGGCCATCTGCAGCCGACGCTGGACGTGTATTTGTGGGACGCGCACTGATGCCGTGATCATGTCGCGGTGCCTTTGGCTCTGAAGGTGATTGTTGTAATCCTCTGCACTGACACACTCATACTTACAGGTTGGACACGTGAAGGAGCTAGGCTCAGTCGTAGGTGGGCAAGACACAGTGGCATGTTTCATCTTCTTGTGGTTTTCATAGGCGAGAAGTGAAGGGAAGCCGTAGTCGCACTGCTCGCAACGGTGGACAGTCTGGTGGCTCTTGAGGTGGGTTAGCACCCTCTTCTGGCTGGGAAATGAGTTACCACAGATCGGGCACTTGTACACATAGTGCTTGCTCTGGCCCGGATCGTGTCGCGTCCTCATGTGAAGCTGCAGGTGGTCCTTGCGTGACGACCGGTACTCACAGAACGGGCACTGGAAAGGACGGTGACCACTGTGCAGGTTCATATGCCGTCGTAGACTCTGCTTTTTGGAGAAGGTGCGCTTGCAAAGACGGCATATAAAATCCCTGAATTCCCTATCCTGGCCTTGTTCCTCGCTGCCGGCAAATTCGGTTTCCGTGCTGCTGGTGAAGCCGTAGCCAGAACCCGCCGAGTCCTCTCGCTGTACTTGGGAAGCATAGGCCAGGTGGCTCTCCGGTTGCATGGGGCTATCGCCCTGTGCCTGTATGTTGAGTGGTCCATCATGACATCCAAGACTGATGTCACCCTGGTCATCACTCATGGTGGGCGATTCGTCTCCGTTGACACCCAACTCATCTTCCCTCTCTGGATCTGAAATTCGTTTAAATAACAATTACATTTCAGCCACAGACGAAATTAAAAAATTGCGTTTCAAAATGATCATTTTCCATTTCAGGAAATAATACATTCTATTTCAACTGTAAAACTCTGCAATCGTGTGTCATGAAGTAGATTTTCACTGAACAAAGGTTTCTGTCAAATAATTTTTTTTCCAGAATTGAAACGAAAAACAGCTCAAAACTGTACATTGATATGCTTGAAATTGAACCTGCTTATAGACATTATTGAATTATTAGTGTTTTGTTTCTCTTTCCGTGCAAGGTTTTTCCCAAAAGCTGAATATATTTCACAACTACGTTCCTTCCGTTAGATGAAAATAGAAAAGAAACATGTATTGTACTTGAAAATCAACTACATGTACATGTAGTTTATAAGTTACATATACTCGTACCTACAGGAAAAGAATGATTGTCATTCTCATTGATGTAAATGTTAAAATAATATTTTAGCTGTGTGACAAGAAGTTGTTAAGCACAGCAGAATACCACCAAGGGAAAAGGTAGGAAGTCTCCAATCTGGTTTGTGGGAAAAAAAACACCTAATTATTCACATGTCATCAATAGAATGAGCTAGACAAGAACAGAACTAAACAAAGGGTTTCAGGAAATAGGCCTACATCTCCATGCCCGGAGGAACTCCCAGGAGGTTATTTTTGAATGACGTCTGAGCAACCAGATAGTATGGTCTGAGAGCTTGTAATTACAAGTAGGAAACTGCGTACTTGGATAAAGCGCATGCTTAAAATGTTGGAAAAGTATTTGCTAATTTGCTAAAGGTTGGAAGGACTCAAACTCTATGACATCTGAGTCCTATGTGTTTTGTACACGTCGCCAGGCTAGGGCCTTCAGGGTTGGGGACCCTGTTGTCCTCTGTTTTTCAGATTTCTTTGTTGAATGCAGAAACAAACTCACACACACAATAAAAAAAAATAATAAAAAGAAATCAACTTTTTAAAAATCTTTTATGTCATTTTTCTCCGTAAAATGTTTTTGTGTGAATAATTATATAATTTTATTACGGCTAATTATTGTTGTCAATATTTTTAACAGTTGGTTTTACTTAATGATTTAATTTTAAATTTACACTGTAAATTTGCATGCAATTTGGCCTTTGGGCCACGATTTGTGAATAAATAAACCGATCTATCTATCTATCTATGCTTTACTTGAATTTACTGGATGTAGGTGTTGAGCCTGACTCCTTGTAATGTACAAAATGTTCACTGTACTCTTTTCTGTGTGCTTTACATTACTTCAAGGAAAATTACTTAAGTAACAGAAATAAGAGGGGAAACTCCAAACTTCACAGGACGTTATACAGTGTTTTTCAATTTTTAATGGCGTAAGTATGAAGTGAAAAACCAGGAAATCGGCTGATCCGAGGAAAGGTTACATGCTTGGGATAAGATTTCAAGGAAATAGAAAAATCTGTTTCAAAGTGGCGTTCCGGACTCACACCGATCCAAATTGTCAAGTCGACTGAAATTGAATTGGGTTTTAGACAGTTTTTTAAATATATTCATTCATACCTCAAGACAGTTTAGGGGTGTTTCACAAAACACGAGGTACAATTGTTGGACAAAATCGTTGGAAAATTGTGAATTTTTGATTTCTTTTGACTTTTTGACTAAAAGGTACCGGTATTTATAAATAGCAATAAAAATGTGCTTGGCCGGTATTAAAGGGAATGTACATCATTGGCTTTTGCTGTAATTTTCAGAAATGAACTATTTGAGGGGTTAGTATAATAGATCAAATATTGTTACACTGACATGTTTGAAGTTTTGTGTTTAAAAATGCTGGAAAACTAAGAAAAACAAAAATGTTCAAGTAGTCTGGTTCCCTGACTCCACTAAAGATGAAATGGATCAATGTATTGATGCCGGAAAATTGTAAGGTAAGGGCACCAGTCTAGCTGGCCTGCACCCGTTCATGAACATGTAACCAATAGCAAACAAAATTTGGACTGAAAAAAAACTGGTAAATTTGGAGCAGTAGTTGAAAATAGTTAGGTTTTTCCAAGGGTGGTCGGCCGACCACCGTTGGAAATGTATACAAAAATACCATTTTCTTGAAAATGACTTCACACCAGGTGCCATTATTTTACAGGATGCTTAGACTGTCATTTACCAACAACCTAGTAAGGTATTAGGTAAAAACTTAGTAGTTTTATTTTCCGATGTTTGCAAATGTTGTATTTTCCCTTTATAACAAGTACGTATTAAATCCGCCAAGGGGCCTGGTTGCGGATTATGGCCCGAGCCGAATCAGCGTCCTGGCCCCTATCCGGTTTTAAACGTACATGTACATATATGTACTTGCTTTAAACTGGCCAAGCACATATTTATTACCGTAATAATTTCCCTTCCACTAGACTCTGGAGTCATTTCAAACAACTACAACAGTCGACCTTGCACGCTCTGTAGCCACTACTAAACTAATCTCCAGAATAATTTGTTTGACCGAGAATCTCGAATGCCAGCGTGAAACAAATGTAAGCATTTACCCCTGTCGCTATCTTCAGCATCGCTGATGACCGTGGTATCATCTGCAGGGCAGGAGGTGGAGGATGTTGCCTTACCGCTCTCCGAGGAGGACTGTCTGGATGTTCCTTCCCCTGGCTCCTGCTTCACACGGACTGCCGAACACTCTTCAGACGTAGGCACCTCAGCAGCATCTCTTTGCATCTTTCTGTAAAGCAAGAAAGCCACTGTAAAGGCTCTCTGGTAGAAAAGAAATATATAATCACAGCACTTGAGATTTACCCAACACTTTAAACTGTGAATAAGCATTGATGTAACGATTCAGTTATTGAACAAATAGTAATTACAAGTACCGCCGCACATCCTGGGAAAATACAGCCGGTCTAAAAAAAAATGGTACAATCGGAAACAATTTTTTTTTCAATATTAAATCTCAACATAAGTAAGTCGTTTCGAGCATCACATTAAAGAAAAAAGACCAGGCTTTCCTATACTTTTTGTTTCATCTCATTTGCTTTTGTCAATCCAGAGATAACTCCAGTTTACTGCGGAACACAAAAATCGAGTTTGTTTCTTTTGCCGAGTAGCAATCTTTTGTGAGCTTCAAGACAGCATGGCACAGTACTCGAAACAACTCTGCCCATGCATAAAAGTGGCACAAAATCGATTTTGGTGTATCGCACTAAATTGATTATATCTCTGAATTGACAAAAGCAAATAAGATCAAACAAACACTATTGAAAAGCCCAGTCTTTGTTCTTTAATATTGTGCCAAGTAAGAATGACTTATTTTGAAATTTCATATTTAACCAATTTTTTTTCTGATTGTACCACTTTTTTTTTAGACAGGCTGTATACGCAATGCATTTGGTTTTTCATTTTGCATGTGTTTCCAATGATTTTTGCACATTTTGTGAAAATAAATACTAGATGTAAATGCACTATGTATAATGTCACATGACATCTGTATGTATTTGGGCAAACGACTGTAGCACTTTGATGTTGTGTGTTGTAGAGATGCGATATGGGCCCACTGAGCAAGGGGACATAAATTCTACGTGTATTATTAATAATTTCAAACCACATAAAATTATTTTGTAAAAACCGACTATATTTTAAAGCAAAAACAGGGGAAATTGTCCACACGTTTATTCCATGGGTGGCTGTAGGGCTCAGGATACAGAGGCTGTCTAGTATCTGAGCCCAATTTATGGGGCTAATAATCTCAATCTGTTTTCTGGTTACCTCCTTCTTGGATTAATTTGATTGTGGTCACCTGATGTTTGGCGCACTTTGGGACAAACACCTTCACTGTATCATGTGTCAGCTACGTTGTTGTATGCGAACATGTGTGTAAATTGTACATGTGCCTGAAGGACGGGCTTGAGAATGTTTGCCCAAAAAGAGCTCCTGTGTCTGCCAAAATGAACCCAAGGTGGTGGTCTCTGTGAAAGGATCCGCGATGGTCAATCCCTAAAAATCCCTGACATAGGATTTAGGGTCCAGGAGTTGCCAGTGCATCTAGTGGCTAATGACCTGTGAACGTGTAAATGGGGTCAACAGAACTTTTTTCATTGCGCGCTCAACGTTTTAGCACATACTTAAAAGCCGTAGCTGAATCTCCCGTCTAGAGCTGATATGAATGTCTATGTCTTTGGGGGTTGCGAATTAATCTTGTGCGAACTTAACCCTCAACTGAAACTGACCCGCCACGAAGCCGGCTTTGGGTGGGTTTTTCCATCATTTCAGTTTGGGTCGGTTTCGGTTTTGCGTTTGCGATTGTTGGGTCGGGTCGAGTCGGATCAGTTAAGCCATCTTGTGAAAAACCTGAAATAAACCGAAATAAACCGAAAAAAAACCCCGAAACAGTTCAGAAATTCATGCGGTGCATTATTATTGCAGAGTTACTGTGCCCGGTAGGACCAACGTCAACCCACCGCGCCAATGTGCATGTGGTTTGCGGTCTATCACGCAAGGTCTATAACGTGTAGTCCCACCAGTAGATCACCTTATGAGTCTCCACTGTACCGTATAGTACGATTCTTTACTGAGAGGCAACAATTTTCACACCAGGCGTTCGTTTTTTTTTAGGGGGGGTCGGTTCAGTTTCGGGACGGTTTTTCTTTGGATTTTTGTCAGGTCGGGTCTGATTTGGGAAGGTCAGATCAGCCTTGGTTCCTGTTGTCGCAGGATGACCAACAATGGCGGTATATATCTATAATGTTTCGGGTCGGTTTGGCCTGGTCAACCTGACCCGATGCACAACATTATTGCAAATACAATGTACGTGGGCATATAAAGAGTATTGCCGTAGTACTGAAAACCTGGGTTTTTTTCCTGTCTACCATATAAAAATTAATCGGGATTGATGACTGAACTGCGGCTTTGGAAGCACAGGAAAGCTGTAAATTTTGCAAAAATAGTGAACACTTGGGTAAGTGAACCCGCATGCCAAATAATAGGCCGAATCGTTCTGATTAAAAAAAAACAAAATTCTTTCAGTAACTTTGTGTACACAAGCAGGTATCGCCGAAGCATGGAGTTATAGTCCATTGAGTGACCATAGACTGAAGCTACATGTACAAAGTACATGTATACTTGTCTTGTTGAGCTCTTCCTAAATACGACGTCTTTTTAATAGCATACCAAAGTTCAATGTTAAAAAAATTGTTTTGAAAATTTTGAAAACAAAAGGGTTAAGGCACAAACAAAGGATCCACGATTGACCGATAGTCCACGATTGAAATTCGTGTACATAATCACTGAGAGCTGTTGCTAAAAAGTTTGTGGACTTAAAACAAAGTACAAACAAAGGAATGAGGATTAGGGACATTTAGGCAGTGTTCTCCAACTTTAAAAAGGTCGGTGCTCCGTCAAAAAGCAGAGGTGGGGGGGGGGGCTATATGCTAGGGGGCGCTATTTGCAGACATACATTTCCTTATAAATGCTAGGGGGCGCTATTTGCAGATGAACATGTAATATGTACCTACGCCGATATCAGCATTTTAGGCCGTTTCTAATAATAGTTACCGGTAAGTACAACACTGGCTCAGCGTCTTTTTTTTTTAATACATCAGTGACCAGGGACTCTGAGGCAGTTTGGCCTTGAGACTTTTGAACTGATGGATCTTGCTAGTACACTGGGCAGGCTTGTCATTTTGACAAGTGTTGCATGTTACTGCTTTTGGCAGAGTTTCTAGCAAAAATATACTCTGGAGGGTAAGGGTAGTCCCACTTGTTTGTCTTTTTTTAATATTTTTAAATTTTGTTATAAAGCATGGCGGCAACTTTGGAAACATGGCGGCAACTTTTGAAGCATGGCGGGTGCCTCAGAAAGCATGGCAGGGCACCAGGGTATTTTTACAGGTTGGAGAACACTGAATAGGGGGTCAAGGATTGCCGGTGTTTCCCAAAATAGATGTATGTGTGAGTTCACGAGTTGCTCATATGCAAAATAGGCTGCTACGGTTGATCACCTGTAAAGCGGACTATCCTCCATAAAGTGGGGACTTGCTCATAAGTCGGGTAACACGCCCTCGAAGTGGGGGTTTCCCAAAAGTTTTCTTAAAGAGAATGCATCAATGAACACAAGAATCAGTGGAAAGAATGCAGCATCCTCATTTCACTTTTTATGTAAGTATAAATAGCCGTGAACCTGTCCGGCATTTTTCAGTTCTTAGCTGGCAGATCGTATAGCGCCCTCAAGCACGTGTATTATGCCTACACCATATAAAATATGAAATTACCAACTCACGTTGAGTGAATGCGTGGCCTAGTGAATAGCACCGCCTTGCAAGCATGCTACGCAAGTTCAAACCCCATCCTTGCCGCTGTTTTTGAAACATTATTTTTTTTTGTCCTCAAAAGTAAGACTAAAGAATTGCCTTCTTTTATTGTTTTAAATCAAATCCTACATTTAATTTGCAAAAAATTTCGTCTTCATTTTCTGATTTGTGACTCTGGAGGATATTTTTTTAAAGGGAAATAAAGTCAGAAATGGCATTAGTCCAATCTTGTGAATACGAAGGCACAACGACAACGAGAGATTTGTCACGGGAACAATGTCTACAAGTCTGTGCTGGTAAAACAGCAGAAAAAATTGGAGAACGGTTCATGATCAGAGGATAAGCGGAAAAGGTGTAGGCCTTTGTGTGTTCACAAGATCCTCATAGGCTGCTAGCTAAAGTAGATCACCCGCATAGCTAGCCCCACTAGTGTGGCGCGGTATTGCTGCGCTGTACACCCGGCCAAACGCCAGGTTCTCCCCACCATTGCCCACTTGGGTTTATGCAAATTAATCTTGTCGCTCACGTGCGCGAGTTGCGATGCAACAGCTGTTTCTTGTACAATTGATTTGCCCATTCTGTATGGCTGCGGGGAGTGCGGGCTTTAATTTTTTATTATACTATCGATTGAGAGATTGTACAAGAAAACAGCCGTCGCATCGCAACTCGTGCGCCTCAGCGACAAGATCGATTTGCATAAACGCGATGTTACAGCTTTGGGGTCATCGCTTCTTTCATTCAAAATGGCTGCCATCAACAGACATTTTTCGTGTGCATATGGGCTCCAGAAAGATGCTTAAATTTCTCGAAAAAATGGACATTAGGACACCTAAGCATCCAACAGGAGAACAGCTCAGACATCATAGAATACTACCATAAAGAAAATTTGTGTATTTTTCTGACAAACTCCTCAGTGGTGGGGAGAACCTGGCTTGTGGCCAGAGATACAGCGCAGCAATACCGCTGCCACACTAGTGGGGCAACCGCATAGCGGGCTATCCTCCGCAAAGATGAATTGAGGATTTGCCCCTGAATCGGGTGACACACCCTCGAAGAAGGCACTTCCCAAAAGTTTTCTGAAAGAGAATGCATCAATGAACACAAAAATCGATAGAAAAAAAATGCAATATCCTTGATGCAAAAAATAAAAAGAGGCGGCCTCCAAAAAGGAAGCGGGCGGGGATGCTCAACATGTTGTTTTTTTATTTGGCCCTACCCTTTTTAAATTCTAGACACAAACCCTAGGTCATTAAACAGCTGACTGGTACTTAATCAAGTTAATGTTAATTAATGTTTTCATGTTTGTTGTGTCTTCCTTTAGGTTTATCTGACATTGTCCCCTCAATTCACAATTCACTTTGAATGTGAAGAAGTGGAATTTTCAATATATACATGTGGGCTAAATAATAAAACATAAATTCCCCTTCCGACCGATTTGAGAAAAAATTCCATACTGGATCACCAACTTACCTGCCACCAAACACACCCATTTCCACCCCTCCTTGTGATTTCACCCAAGAGGAATCCAGGAAGCCTCGGCAATGCGAAATTTCTTTTAGGAAAAATGTGTTTTTAGAGCACATTTTGGAAGCACACGTCGTGCAGTTGAAGCAGTGGGTCAAAACTGATTGAAGTGTCTGGAAGACAGCGGTACGTTATACGCATGACTTCGACAACCATGACAACGCATGAGCCGGCCAATGATAGTGCAATACGTCATAATGAATATTTATTTTCTCATGAATATTTAGTTTATTTCAATGGATACTTCAAATACGTCCAAAGATTGATCATTGCAACAGCGATCGTGCACGGCCTAGCGGTTAAAAGTCTCGTGTTTCAAGCAAGAGTCCGAGGTTCGAATCTCGATGAAGTAAGTGACTGAGTAATAAATCGGAATAAAAGAAAGGAAGAGGGTGAGAGTAGAGGAGGGAAAGTGGAGGAAATAACCATAAAGGATGCAACTTTTGGCATTTGAAAATTAATTGAAAAAAAGTGGTGATCCAGTACGGAAATTTTGGAAAAATTTCCGTACTCGGACGTCACTTTTTTCAATTAATTTTCTAGCGCCAAATGTTACATCTTTTATGGTTATTCCTCCACTTTCCCTCCTCTACTCTCACCCTCTCCTTTCCCTAATTTCTATTTATTAATCAGTCAGTTACTTCATCGGGATTCGAACCTCTGACGCTTGCTTGATACACGAGACTCTTAACCACTAGGCCGCGCACAATCGCTGTTGCAATAATCAATCTTTGGACGTATTTGAAGTATCCATTGAAATAAACTAAATATTCATGAGAAAATAAATATTCATAATGACGTATTGCACTATCATTGGCAGGCTCATGCGACGTCATGGTTGTTGATGTCACGTGTATAACGTACCGCTGTCTTTTCAGCCACTTCAATCAGGTTTGACCGGCTGCTTCAAGTTAGTTCGGCACGACGTATGCATCCAAAATGTGCTCTAAAAACACATTTTGAGTAAATTTTTTTCACCTGTACACAGCTTCCTGGATTTCTCTTGGTTCAAATGACAAGGTGAGGTGACAATGGAAAGATTTCCATATACGAAGTTCACTAATTTTCCTCTGTATTGACTAACAAGCCCCCAGATAGCAATTTCATGTCATCAAAGTCAATTTGAGCAGTGAGAAAATACAAGCATTTTCTTAGAAAACATTTAGAATTTTTCAGTCCAATCTCATAGGGTTTGTACACAGGGTGTTGAGTGAACTTCGTATATGGAAATCTTTCCGTGACAATTAACATGTTTGGCAGCAGATAAATTGACATCCGAGCATGGAACTTTTTCCGAAATTTTTCCCAGATGTGTAACAATCCTGAGTGCTGAAAACCTAAAAATCAATGTTGACTGGCCTAATCACAAAATAATTTTGGACTGAGATTGAGGATTTGAGAAACAAATTTTCCATTGGTCAGAAAATATCCACAACCAACCCCCCTCCCCCTCCCACCTATTCTATGTGCACGACCACAAAAGTAGCGTCGAGATCATGGGTCTAACTGTTACTTGTGTTACATTGTTTCCCACACACAAAAAATTAACCTGAACGAATCAGTTTCACTTTCAGCACATCAATGATCAAACCAATGTTGTTTATTGTGGCGAATGAACTACGGTCGTCTACGCATTACGTTACCTTGTTCTTATCTTGTTGTAACTGGTCGATTTTTGTTCTCTCCCACCTAATCAGCCCTTTCTCTTCTGGCGGTAGAAATTGGATTTAATTGGGCTGCAAAGCCGCATGCTGACTTGAAGGAAAACCGACAAAAACTAAGCTGGCATCTGCAGTCTGTCTGTCCAATTTCTGTCGCCATTTTTTTCGTTCAGCTCACCGAAATGTCAAAAGGCAAACTCTGTTGTGTTATTGGGTCAGTGAACAGCGCCCTCAATAACACCCTGTAAGAACTCGCTATTTATAATTAAATAAAATTAAAGGAGGTCTCCTTTTGCAAAGCGCGTTTACCACGAAATAATAAAAAAAAAAATTAAAAGATTTGGGATGGGCCCTAACAAGGTTTCAGGTTTCCATTATAGTTAATTCCCACTGCGCTCGGCACTCGTTTCCTTTTCCCTGCACAATTTCTTTCGGGGCCGGGGTATAGGGAGTTCTTCCCCCCACTCCCCCCGGCGCGGCCCCGCCCAGCAAACAGGGTACGAGCGAAGTTGGGGAGTTGCGTGGTGTGGTGTGTGTCGGGGGGGGGGGGGTCAATGTTCAACGGTTGTTGAAAATTGGAGAGGAAAAATCGTTACAAAGATTTCTCATTAGAAATAAACTCTCAACAAATTTTTTTACTCGACTTAAAGGGTAGATACAACATTTGCAAACATCAAAAACAAAATGATCAAATTATCACGAAATACCTTACTGAATTGTTAGGGACTGACATTCTCCTTTAAAATCGTGGCTCCTGGTGTGCTGACATTTTGAAGAAAAACTGTATTTTTCCAACGCTGGTCGGCCGACCAGCGTTGGAGAAAACTGGCTTTCTTCCAACAACTGTTCCTAATTTTTCATATTTAGTTATTCTGACTGTTCTTTGCAATTGATTACACACCTAGGTAGGGGTACAAGCCTGCTAGAGTGATTCTCTGACCTTACAATTCCCCAAAGTGAATTAATTGCTCCATTTCATCTTAAGTGGGGTTAGCGAACCAGAATACAAGAACATGATAGGTTTTCATTGTTTTTTCCAGCATTTACAAGCCCAAAACGTGAAACAAGTCAGTTAAACAATATTTTCTCTAACATACTAATCCTCCAAATCCATTTGTTTCTGAAAATTCCAGCAAAAGCAAATGTTGTACATTCCCTTTAATACGATAAAATTCTACTAGCATTATAGTCAGCGAAATGTGACGAGGGGACATTGCCCCCCCCCCCCCGCCCGCCCCAGTTTTGTTTTAGCCCGCCTCGTAATGAGCCAATTGCTCTGGGGAAAAAACGACGTAAATAAAAAAAATGTAATACAGGCAAACACAAGGTGACAACACATCACCATTCACATGATTTAGGACGTAATAAATTCGAAAGGAAAAGTGGATGCACCATTTGAAAACTACATTTACTGAGCTGGCGCTTTTTATTAAACAACACTTTTCCATTCCCAACAGGTTGCCCTTTGATTTTTCATCACTTTTATTTAAGTGTGCCTGATAATGAGGTGCCAAATGCGGTTGGCATTATATATGTTTGGCTAAGAAAAGTCGGTGTGCTGGGGGGGGGGGGGGCGGGGTGGAGGTGGGCGGATGGAGGAGCCGGGCATTTTATGTCCCGGCCTCAATGATTATATCCACCCTATATCCCTCTCCGGGATTTTCCCCCCCCCCCCCCCTCCCGCATAACACACGGCGAACGTCAACTTATCTTCAATTTAAGAGTGTTTCATGACCCTACGATCGTCCATGTTCATATAAAGCAAAATCGTGCAGAAGCTTCAGTGTTTCAGCAACAACCCGGAGCCTTTTGTTGCCGTGGTCAGTTTTGTTGTATTGGTGTAATAGGTGTTGTTTTTCCAGCCATCGAATAAATAATTTACTTGAACAAAATATCTACATGACAAGGGTGGAGGGGTGGTTGGGGTGACTTAACATGCTTCCCCGACAAATAATTCCCAATTTGAACTTCACTGAATAACGTTCACGTTATAGGCCTATGCTCATAATTACAAATTGTGATTCATTACATCAGGCCTTTGGTCTTTTTGTGTTTTAACTTCACTCCTCGCCCCCGCCTGAAAAATCTTGAAAATCGACAGCCAAGCCACGTGCACTATTTTAGTCCCCCTTCAAAAATCTTTGAAGTCGGACACTGAATGAGCACCATAATCATTGTGGGTTCAAAATGTGCACATTGTGTGCCCGAAACCACAGCAACAGCGCCCTCTGTTGTCAGAAAATAGCACGTAATTAAGTGCAAAAATTGAAGAAAAAAATCAGTCAAGGTTGGTTTTCTTATTATTTCCAGACACTTCTGAGGAATGGATGACTGCCCAAATTGTTCGGCCCTTACTATCTTTGATCACGCCGAAAATACTGTTTAGTTGCTGTTATTTTCTAGCACCACGAAAGTTATTTACTTTCGAAAGAGACACCGAACGAAATTAAATCTACTCACGTTGAGTTCTTCAAGAATTAGGCCTACAAGAATTAGGCCTACTTGACAAACTTCAAATGTCTTGCGGTCCGACATTATCCGGCCCGACGGATCTTTTGGTGCATTCGAGGTGTAAATGCAACTCCAAAATAACAGCCTTTTTTCAGAGGGTTGGAAACGCCATAGACGAAACAGTGCTTTTTGTAAAAAATAAAGCATCACATTGAACATTATTTTGTTCGGAGAAGAAAGTCGCATTTGGAGGAGAGAGCATGCATCTTATCCTTTTAATCCAGCATACCCTGCCCCCCTAATGCAATTTACACTTGCAATACAATTACAGGAGTGAAGATGACCACTTCTAAATCTTAAAAATGAGACAAACATGACAAGAAATAAAATACGGTCGATTAAAAAAATCTGTGTAGGCCTGTACAGATTTAATGTAGAAATGTAAAGGGTCCGATGCATGACGTTCAAATTCGTAGCAGGCTGTTTGAGTGTAATTTGTTGTAAACAAAATTGCGAGAAACACGAAATTAATATCAATATACATACCTGTCGGAAAATTACCATATCTCATTGGAAATTATTCTACTAATAGTTTACTGAGATAGAATAATCGATTTCTTTATAAACTATATTTTTTTAAACTAATAATTGTTATACACCACATAATAAATGTTATACATTTCTAAACGGTTAAATACGGTACATGTGTTTTAAAAAAGGGTCGATCTCCTGGCATGGTATAACTATGGAGCACGAGGTCTCTCTTAAATTCAAGTAATAATATTCTGTAATATCTCATATATTATGTATCAGAAATCTATCTCCACACGCTATACAAGTGATACTATTAGCAGAAAAATAAGACAAACCAAAGTAAAGAAATTAGCAGTGCCTTGGACTCCATTCTGCCGTTCAATGAGGTCTCAGCTCGCCCTTGCTCATCTCCAAAAGGTTTTCTCTACATACGGGATTATAACAACGCCTGAATAAATCCCTGTCATTTGATTGGTTGCTCGTTGATCACCTGTCATTGAATTATTATTCCCAACCCACCGCCCGGCCGCGCCGCAAAAATAAAAGTTCCACTGTTCGGTCACAATATTTTGGTGGCTCTGACCAATCAGATGACGAGGATTTATTCAGGTGTTGTATAAAACAAAATGAATGTTTCACGTTCGTGCAATGGAAAGAATAATTTCACTCAGTGACAGATGGAATGTTCCATTCAACTCAGCTTCGGCTCGTGGAATGGAACATTCCATCTGTCATCTCATGAAACTATTCTTACCATTGCACTCATAAAAATTTATTATTTGTAAATAGTGTTTCATGAGGAAATCGTTTCTACTTTTCATGGACTGAATTGTTTTCTATCGATACTGCTATATGATAAGTAGCCGTTTCAGATACATTGGATTTTATAATTATACGAGAATTTATCCGCTTATGATCAGAATACATTTTCTTAAAACCTATCATTTCAAAACTATAGACAAAACAATAAAAACACAACATAAAAAAACAACTAACTTGTTGACTTGACAACAACAATATACATAAAATAATGCCCAATCAGACAGCTGATTACAATGTAGAGCGGTAAACGTGTAAACGTTTATATATAAATATATACATTTAATTCATCAGTGAAAACACCTGTTCGTTAATTGACATTTTAGAAATATTCTTAAGTATAAAATAGATACAAAAACACAGTCTATATACAAGCAAATTGGCGGATATTTTAGTCGTAGTGACTTTTTGTCGTGTGTTGACTGTAAAGTAACATCATTAGACCATTAAAAGAAGGATTATACATAGTCACAAATGTCAAAAAAGGTCCTTAAAAACCTGCAAAAAGTCGCAGAGAATCGCGATAGTTGTAAAAGCTCGTGCATTATACAAAACGAAAATGACATCACGGATACGCGTAAAGCATTCGCACGAAGAATGAACTGGCCTTGTCTTCGGTAAACACACCACTGTTATACCAACATTTTCCTAAAAGTCTACTCACTACAGAGCTAAAAAATATGTAAATGTAAAACCTTGACTAGGATAAAATATACAATTTTTTGAAACTGGAATAAAATATACGTCACGATCCTTACCTGTTAAAGTACCAACAACTGGATGATATGGAATCAATCACAGTGTAAAAAATGAGATTTATATTTTATTGGTAAAACTTAGTGTACTAGTCCGTTACAAGTCCATGACAAGTCCAAGAATAATAAAGGAATGTATTTGTCGCTTTTGAAAAGTTTGGTTCATGACTTGACACTGGAGGACTAATGGACTATTCAAGAGGAAGCCATTTTGGTCGTGTTCCCTGGATGTATTTTATAAATTGTGACCTGTTGAATGGGATGGTGCCAGACTATGTATTCATTTTAGCCTCACTTTCAGGTTGTTTTTTTTAAGTGTGGCTTAAAACATTAGTGCATGGTTAATCACAAATTTTAAATTATTCATCAGAGCAGACTGGCATTAACTTGTAATTCACTTTATGTCATTGCTTTCATTTCTTTTCGCAAGTTTCAAAAATGAAGATTCCACCTTGCTTTCAATTTAATATGGCCGACTCGTGAATAAGGTTATATCACAATTCAAAGTGATCGCATAAAAATCTACAGTTAGATTCTACTCCATGCCGTTGCTCATAACTTCAGCCAGCACCTTCCAAATGTTTTCCCACGCGTCTTGGACGTCTGGTGTGAACTCCTTGGATGACAGGCCATTTCGCATGGTATACATGAAGGCGTCCACTAGGGGCTGCATCAAAATAAAGACAATATACCAGGATGGATGATGACAATGTTTTCTGGATACCAGACCACTCTGTAAAACCATGGTTCTATAATGTGCACCTTGTGGTAACTATGTTGAACCAGACTATAACCACAGGTGCAACATAAATACCACACCGTGCTAATTTAGAACCGCTCTTTTTATACACCGTATAGAACTGACGTTTCTGATATGATCATGGTTTTTATGTGGCCATCGCGTTGCCGAAGGACCAAACAAAAATTGCAATCGCACGATTGCCGTTTTGATGACTTCTGTGTGATTTTTTGTTCACCTTTGTTTTGAGTCTGCGTTACCGATTTTACTTGTACAGGGCGAGTCAAAAAAAGGAAACCCAAATGGCAGGACCAATCCTTTAATAAAGTTCTGCATGTAGCACTTTCAAAATCTGGGATATGAAAGCCCAATTATTAAGCTTTCTTTTAGCTAAAGAATCATTTAAATCACTCATGTACTTTTCAATTTTAAATACAATCCCAATTCACAAGGGGATGTGTGTGAATCGTTTTCGTTTTGCTGAAAGAACACTTACTTTTTTTTTTGATCCGTGGACAGAACTTTAAAACGGTGTTTGTGTTTAAAATTCCGTAACTTGAAAAGTACACGAGTGGTTTGAATGATTCTTGTACTAAAAAAAGCTGATTAATTGGGATTTCAAATCCCAGATCTTGAAAGTGCTACATGCTGAATTTCTATTAAAAAAATGGTCCTGCCATTTGGGTTTCCTTTTTTTTTACTCACCCTGTATTGCCTTGTGTGACCAAGGGAATGTCTATATACGAATATATATTCGTGCACATAGCTGTCTCATACTCTGAAAAACGACAGTTCGTTTTCTTCCGTTTGTTGTTTGTGAGTTTGATTTGTTCCTTTCTTCACATCTATTTGTGAAAGCTTTTACCTTCGCTCGTTTTTTTAACGAATGAGGGCGCTAGAGTGGCACCATTTTTCTGGGTATAGACAGTGGATTTATCACGTGATTTTAATCTGAAAATCAGAGATAATAAAAAATTTGAATAACAGCAACATGTAAAGTTTCGTCAACAACCCGTGATTCGAATCTGTTTGCACCTACAAAGTTAAAGTTATTGTTTGTCGGTTGGTTGGTTCTGTTTTCTACCTGGAAGTGTTCAGGCTTGGCGCCGTAGACATTGTGTCTAGTCCCAAGGTCCTTCAGGATGGGCACTATCTTCCCCAGGTCATCCAGACCATCAACCGCCGTGCCGATCGTCTCCATGACCCCCTTGCCGTGGGCTCGCAGGTCCGAGTTGTGTTTCAGCATCTGGGGAGGAACTGCCGACTTGCCGAAGGGGAAGAGCTCCCTAATGGATGGGTTCCTATCCAGAAACCTTGGCCATTCAAAGAAAACATTGGAACCTTTCAGTCAGCTACACACCCTATAAAGTTCCGGGTCAGATTTTACTCTGAATCCGGCCAGATTTGCCCCGACACTCTTCCAGGTCAAAATGACAATCCTCCGTGTCATAATGACACTCTTCCATGTCAAAATGACAATCCTCCGTGTCATAATGACAATCCTCTGTGTCATAATGACATCTTCCATGTCAAAATGACAATTCTCCGTGTCATAATGACAATCCTCCGTGTCATAATGACACTCTTCTAGGTTAAAATGACAATCCTCCGTGTCATAATGACACTCTTCCGTGTCAAAATGACAATGTTGTTGGTGTCAAATGGCACACACACAAGAGAGCGCTTGGAAACGCCCGTAGAAAGCGCAATATAAATCTTATTTGTCATTTTATTATTAAAAATAAATAGACTCAGCAACAACATCATTCATGGTTGGCAGCAGACCCGGCCTGGTTGATTAAAACAAAAACAGAAATTGGAAAAAAAGAAATCAGATAACCAACCTGGCAAAAAGGGCGGCTCCCAAGTTGACGGAATCCTTTTGCATGACCTTCCAGCTTTTCTGAACCAGGCGCTTGTCTCTCAGAGATATCAGCCCCTCCTCTGAATTTCCGTTCTCATCCAGTCTGTTGTATAATGATTATTGGAACAGAAAATAACATTTGTCTTTAACACGATGAAAATGTAGGACTCCCATTTGGCCAAAAGATACACATTGCCATATTTCGAACTGGGTATAGAAGGCTGTTTCTGATAATTCCTGTTCAACAACCAATAAGACCAGTACATTTTGACAAAATTAATAATTTCCTTTAAGCCTGCGATTTTTCTTTATTCTGTTTTTGACTATAAATCTCATAGAGGCGCTTATGTACAAGCATCCGTATATAACCTTACGTTAAAAAAATCAATAAAAAATAACAATAATAAAAATGTAATTACCTCATAGTGCGACTCATCGTCACATCAACCACCTTCAAGATGTTCCGCCACGCCTCCTGCGTTTCAGACGTGAAGACATTTGGTGACAGACCTTGTTTGAGGGAATACATTAATGCCTCAACAACAGCCTGCAATGAAAACAAAACGAATGTATACCATCCTTGGGAACATCTGTATCCAGTCCATCTGCAGGTACCCCCCCCCCCTTATCTTTGTTATTAACCTGATACTTCAAAGGGTCAAAATGATCCAGAAAATGATCCAGTGAAGTGTAATTTTGACCCGAAAAAGGGTCATTTTTACCCGGAAAGGTGTGCTTTTCACCAAGAAAAGAATCAAGTCAATATATGACCCAGAACTTTTTAGAGTGTGAGAAAATAAAATCTTGGAACATAACTTACTGGGAAATGTTCAGGTCTGGCGCCGTAAATCTTGTGTCTAGCTCCGACTTCCTCTAGGATAGGAACTATCCTCCCCAAGTCATCTAGCCCAGCAACTGCCGTGCCGATTGTCTCCATGACCCCCTTGCCATGGGCTCGCAGGTCCGGGTTCTGTTTCAGTTTCTCGGGCGGCAGGTTCAGCTTGCCAAAGGAGAAGAGATTCTGCACGGAAGGGTTCTTCTCTAGAAGCCTTTTAGAAAAGTGAACAAGCATGCCGATCTTGATATAAATTTAATTAATTGATGGACAGTTACCATCAGAGACGTTCTATAGATGGAAAGGGTTTCAATTCTTATCGAGCTTAGGTCAAGTTGAATGCAGCTTGGATGTTTCTTTTTGGGCTACATGCATTCCCGAGAATGTCAATGAAAAGCAAGATTTTTGGTGTATGATGATGATTTTCCTTGCTTTAAATGCATGGGTCTTAGTCTTTTAAAACTTGCTTTTATTATCCCTTTGGGATATTTTGCCAGTTTATCCGGGATGTTCTATTGAGTAGGTCGATTAAAAAGGCTTTGTTTTCTTGAACAGACGATCAGGGTGCTTTACCTCACGAACATAACTGCGCCCAAGTTGACCAAGTCTTTTTGAACGAACTTCCAGCTATTCTGGACCAACTGCTTGTCTTTGGGAGATATCGGTGATGCCGTTGATTCCTCATCTGACACTCCAGATTCATCGCTACTGCAAAGGAATAACGAGTGGCACAAGAGAAGTAAAACGTGACAGGAAGCTATCATGAAACTTGCAGTGACGTAGAAGACACCTTTCCAAAAGACCTTTCCCGACCGCTTCTGTTTCGATTGTTTTAATTTTTTAAAGAAAAGGTAATTAAACTTGTCATTATTTGTCGAAGGAAAACTACTATTATCAACATTCATTGACCTTTCACAGCCTCCAATCAAATAACAGTTTAAGATCTTAATTTAACACTTCAACAATCCATCATTATTTATTTTATGCCTACGGTGAAAGCTTAAAAAGTCTTTTATTCAATTCACGTTGCACTTCAATCGAATATAATGTTCTATTATGAACATGTGTTTGAGGTCCCGTAAAAGGTCTCGTCTACGACACTGGAAATTGGTTATGACCTCTTCAGTAGCCCTCTATTTTTCATCAACTCTATGAACAGGGGTAACAATAAATATCTATTGTGATGCGCTTTGATGCATTGATATAAAGCACCATTACAAGCATCACTAAGAATGGAGGAAATGATTTGAAAAGGTATAACGAATAATGTAGGTGGCGGAGGAAGCATACCTCATAGTGCTGCCCATTGTAACAGCTACCACATTCAAGATGTTCCTCCATGCCTCTTGAACATCAGGCGTAAATATCTTGGGCGACAGACCTTTCTTCAAGGAGTACATGAACGCCTCAACGATAGCCTGAAACCCCAAACGGCGATGTCCATTAATAGGTTTTGATAAATCATCAACAGTGAACGTAAAGGTATAACGACATCTTTGCTGATCACCCCGTGGCCAATGGGTTCTATATTGAACATGATCTGTCAAGAAGCCCTTTAGGCCTTGTAGATGTCTGCAGATGAGGCCAATTAATGTAGCCTTATTTAGCACGTATCTCTACCGCACGTCTCGGGACTGTTTGGTGTACAGGCCAGGGCCAAGCGACCCTTGTGCCCGTCTCTGTTCCTTGTTTTATAGTAGCCCTTTCCATTGAGTGACTTTCAGCTATGTAATACTTGTAAGCAAATTCCATTAACACACACAAAAATATTGTTTGTTAACTGGGCATTCCTACCGGGAAGTGCGCAGGTTTGGCGCCGTAGGTCTTATGCCTAGCCCCAAGGTCTTCCATCATAGGAATGATTTTCCCCAGATCGTCAGCTCCGGACACCAAAGTCCCAAACGTCAACATGACCCCCTTGCCATGCGCTCGCAGGTCCGGGTTTTGCCTCAGTTTGTCCGGCGGTAAGTTGAGCCTACCGAAGCTGAATGTTTTCCGTATGCCTGGATTCTTTTCCAGAAGTCTGAATGACGAAAAAGACAGGCAAAGATGAATAAATTCCCTGTGTTGAGGTAAAATCTCCTGACAACATGCATGCGACTACTAAAAAGCCATTCGATTGTACACCTTCGAATAAAATTTACAGATTTAATTTGAAGAATGTATTCGTAAACAATATTATGTTTTGTTTGTTTGTTGGGGAGTTGGGGTGTTTGTTTGTTTGTTTGTTTGATTTCTTTCTGGTAATGAAGCCAAGGATTCCTCAAAAGTGCCCCAGGCACTGTAGCTCGAAAGCCTGAGGAAACCTGTATACAGGAGACAATGAAAAGAAGTTACGGTTTTACAGGTAGGAGGAAACCCCGAGAAGAATGTTCAGGGAAAACCCCCAGAATCGGGTAGGGACTGAAAACCCGATCCACAAAAGGTCCGGGCAGGAATCGAACCCAGGCCACATAGAGGTGGATCTGGAAGGCGAAGAAAAACCGTCACTGCGCCACCCTGACACCCAAAACCGTGCGTTCCTATGTGTCTTTTTCATAGACGTTCCTAGGTTTTTTTCATACTTCATTGTTATAAGCAAAAATAGTCTACCAACCTTACAAACATACTAGCGCCCAAGTTGACCAAGTCTTTTTGAATGAACTTCCAGCTCCCCTGCGCCAGCTGCTTGTCTTTGGGAGATATCGTTACATCTGATGCACCGTTCGAATGGCTGCTGCGAAAGAAGGAACCAATCAAGAGAAGACACAAAAGGAATGACTAATACAAAGATGTGCGCTTTGAATTGGCAAGAATCCGTTAAATTAATTATTCTCAGTGCATTTTGCAAATTGACTCACCAGCCTAACATGATTTAACACCTTCAACTTCAAGACGTGCAGATGACATCAGGAGAAGTCAAATGCATAATATGCGAGGTTATCACACTATAGAACATCTGTACTGATTTATTGATCTATCGAAGCTGAGAGTTGAGAGGTTACCTCATAGAGGTGCTCATGGTAACATCCACAACCTTCAAGACGTTCCTCCATGCCTCTTGCACCTCGGCCGTGAACACCTCTGCCGAAACTCGAGTCTTCATGGAATACATGAAAGCTTCAACCAAGGCCTGAAACCAAAAAGAAAGAAAAAAGTGAGGAGATCCACAGTGAGATGGTACGAGAAAAGCAACTTGAAGAGTACTTCATTGTACCAGGCCTTGGATGACAAAAAACGGTATATGGATGAGAGGAGACTGAGAGTACAGTGGGTAAAGTTGGTAAAGGTACGCGATGGGGGAACGAGAAGTGCAGAGTTTGTACCTGCGCACATCCCATGATAGTACCTGTAGAGCAGTCTCAAAGACATAGCTGAGGCGTCTAATAGTGAGAGATCCAACGGAAGCCGTCAAACCCTGTCCCAATATGTAATATTACTCGAAAAACAAAACTTACAGGGAAGTGTTCTGGTTTGGCGCCGTAACTGTTATGCCTGGCGCCGAGTTCTTTCAACGTGGGAACGATTTTCCCAAGATCGTCGAGACTGGTAACCAGAATCCCAATCGTTTCCATGACCCCCTTGCCATGGGCTCGCAGGTCTGGGTTCTGCCTCAGCTTGTCCGGCGGTAGGTTCAGCTTGCCAAAGGGAAAGAGTTTCTGAATGGAAGGATTCTTCTCCAAAAGTCTTTCATATGAATGCGAAAAAACAAAACACAATTCGACATTAAGAAACTTCATCGTGGAATTCGTGATACATAGATCATCCAAACCGATACTCAAAGATTTTAAACAAGAACGTTTGTACAAACAATTTTCATTAATGTCCTTCTGATTTATAGATCAATGTCAACCCTCTGTCAACTAGGAGGCTTAAAAAACATTGTCACCTGGCAAAAAGGACTGCTCCCAGGTTAACTGCGTCTTTTTCCATGATCTTCCAGCTAGCCTGGACCAGGCGCTTGTGTTTGGAAGAAATCGGCCCCTCATCTTCGCCACTGCCGCTCCTGTTCAATTAATTTTGGCGAAAACGAAATCACTTTTAGTACTTAATTTAGCTTGAAACACAAATTTAAGGAGGCACACACATTCATACCAATTTCTGTCGTCAGTGAGTGTAGTTTTGAGTACCCGGTTTGGGTCAACTTTGAAACTCGGCCGGCTGTCCTTGGTTTGGCTGTATTTATTTCATCAGAACTTAGTATGTGTAATAACTATTTCATAAGCGGTAAGCCAAACCGGTTGACAATGGACCGATCCAGTAAGCCCCGCCCACTGCGCACGTGGGCAAATTAACACGTGCTCCCCTCCAATGCCACACTGCATTTTCCTGCCGCGCGCATCATACGCGCGTGCACGCATGTCGAACTTGCACGCACGTCGGACATAAATCAAGGTTGTGATTGGTCAGAACACCATGGGGCGGTGCTTACTGGATCGGTCCAATGGGAAAACCAAGAACTGTCTGACAATGCATACAGGTCAGCGACAAATTAAGGGATCTAACAGTTATACAGGGTTATGTGCACTGGAAACGGGCACCCGAGTACCCGACCGCTGATGTCAGGAACCGGTTCTAGATTATGGGATAGGGTACCCGTAACCAACTTTACAAATTACTTAGTAACTTCTCAGACGGTGAAAAGAAAAGTTGTAAATGTCATTTGTGAGGCATTTTCAAAATGAAAACCAGGCTATCTGGAAAACCAAAACAGATTGTACGTTTATGTGCATTTTAACGCGCAACAGATAACACTGGTGAAAGTTGCAGTTTACACCGTAAAGCTAAGCCCTTCGGAGAACTTCCGGGATTTGAATTTTGGGGTTGGGTCTCTTTCACGGGTACCCGGTACCCTTGTTTTACTTCAAAAGGGTGCCCGGTTCCTGTACTACCCGTAAATGCATACCTTGGCCGGCGGGCGTGTTTCCTGAAGAAAAAATAGCTCAAGGAGATTTAGAGATCAGCACAGTCTTACCATCGGCCTAATTATTGACGGCAATTAAATTGTGTATATGAAATATTTTCTCATGTTGTTAAGATATTATCCAAAGTTGGAACCTATAGCACCTATTAATCCCGATATTGTAAGCTATAGCGCTTTTTTTGATCATCAAACACCATCAACTTTGTGTCGACTCTCACCCTCATATCGACTTCATGGTTCCAACGTATACTCGACTATTATGGAGACCAGGGGATAATTTCATTGAACTGCGCAAAAGAAGATGCTGATTAGCAAATTTAGAAATGCTAACTTAGAGCCAGTCAAACGCAATACACATCTATGGCATTTTGCATGAGTAACCTATTTGTGCTAAGCAAAATAACATTCTGTTCTTAGCAAATTTCTGTGCCGAGCACTTCCACGAAATTGGCCTGTGAGTGGTTGCTGAGGTCATACTTCATTGTTTTGCTCATGGACGTTGCCACCATCTTCATCAGGTTCTGCCAAGCCTCTTGAGCCTCAGGGGTAAACAGCTTGGGCGGCAGACCGTTCTTCAGGGAATGCATGAGCGCCTCCACCAGTGCCTTCAGTTTAAAAGAGAATATCTCCGATGGTTAGTCACAATGTACGGTCTTCTGGAAAGACTTTTGTTTTGCGCCATCTTTATTTACTATAAAAATACAACCACGCCTAAAAAAAATCAGGGTGGAGGTCAATTCATCTCATGTTACTCACGAGTCATTAACAAAAAAGCTGAGATAAATGTATCATGTTGTCATTGTTCAAACCCTGTTTTGTGACCAAACTTACGATTGAACTGTGATTTGATTTGTAATGGACGCGACTAAATCTGCGAAAAGATTTAGATTAATCAATTATCTGTATAAATTATATGTTAGCGAATGATGTTTTAGGTACTAAAACGATTTGTCAAGTATAAAGATATAAATATATACTCTCTAAATTCCAAGGAGTGAAATAAGGGACAAGACGTTTTACAGTGAAAATCACTCTCCTTTTCGATTGAAATAGTCTAAAAAAAAGAACCACTTCTAATCAGTCGAAGCTCGAGTGAAAACTCGATCTTTACGATTGAAGGAATTGCACTCTAAAACGTGTTGTCCCTAGTTTCCGACTGTGGGAGTGAATTTGGAATTTAGAGAGTATAATCATCGTGTGTTGCCTTTTGAGGGGTACTTGCTTCTCTCGGGATAAATAATAAAGATTAACGTGAAAACCAAAAGAAAAATAATAACATACGTAACAAGTCCAAGATTCTTACCGGAAAGTGCTCGGGTTTGGCGCCGTACATCTGGTGCCTGGCTCCAAGGTCTTCCAAGATGGTAGCGATGATGTCTGGGTCATCCAGACCCATGACCACCGCACCGATGGTACTCATGACTCGCTGTCCGTGGGATCTGAGATCCTTGTTTCGTTTCAGCTTCTCCGCTGACAGGTTGAGCTTTCCGAAGGTGAAGAGACTCTGAATGGGAGGGTTCTTTTCCAACAATCTGATTGATAACAAAAAGTTTAGGACATCACTGTAAACCTTTTAAAAAGAAGGTTTTTTTGCCAGGAAGATGACACAGTATATAAGCTGATAAGGTGTAGGGTTGACCAGCTGCCTACAGAACATCAGGACTTCGGACACTTTCGCAGCAGGCCTTTAGGTTTTACTTGGTAGATTATCGGTATCCAAGTGTATGATTGACCTAAAATAAGACCCAGCATTAAGCTCTTCAACTGACGTTTGCTTACCTTACAAAGAGGACTGCACCCAAGTTGACCATGTCTTTCTGTATGACCTTCCAGCACTCACGAACGAGCCGTTTGTCTCTTTGCGACAACGGTCCAACATCAGCATCATCGCTCCTGCAATAAGCAAGAATAGAAATGAGCGATTTTTCCAATGACCAATTGTCACAAGTCCACAAATTCAAACCTTGAAGAGTTCAACCAATCCGACTTATCAGCAGGTACATTGCAGGCAACCGGTGGAATGGCAAAGGGTGGAAAATATTCCAGGCTATCGCGAGCTTCCGTTTCAATACGTCGGTGAAGTGATCATTTCAATATGGAAATAAAAAACAAGTAGGTAATATAAGACTCGCGGACTTTGACTTGGGAACTCCAAGGGACACTGACACTCCTTTAATCAAGCAACATGAAACGTTTATGTGGTCTATGACGAAAACGTCACTCTTCTGTCACTGGAAGTATTTTTTTTGCATTCCAACAACAAGACGGTAACCTTTTGTGTATACACCATAGAATGTTAAATCGTGAACACGCTTACCCCGGCGTTAGTGAGAAGTTTGCATTTTTTTGTATACATTAAAGACAAACACCAAAATAATGTTTGAATGAAGGCAAGTCATGTCACTTGCTACACAAATGCGCTGTAACAAAGGCATTCCTTCGCTTTTGTATTGTTCATCTTGCGTTACTATACTTTGAATTGGACAGCTGTGAATTGACGTGTGATTAATTGTGAGCGGACATGTAATGTACTTAATGATCCATCGCAAAGACTCGACTTCAACACTGTTGTTTTTTTGATAGGTTCTATAGTTATTATACCTCATCGCTTCACTCATGAGTTCTGCAACCACCTTCAAGGCATTCTCCCAGGCTCCTTGCACCTCTGCAGTGAACACCTTCGGCGGTAGACCATCCTTCAGGGTAAAGATTAAGGCTTCCGCAAGAGGCTGACAAAATAAAACAAGTGATAGTTGGAACTCGCACATACTTTTAAATTGGGAATCATAACCGAGAAACAGTTGGATGTAAATGAAAATGAGACTCATAGTTGTGCGTGAAAAAAAATGTGGACAAAAAGCTTCCACTCCGCAGGTTCTGCAACAGATTTTACAAGTATACTCATTGAAAAGTATGTTTTCTCGGAAAAGGGGGTATTTCAATGAGTTTGTAATAAGCGTTGATTATACGATGATTTTGATAAGCTTTCATGATTTCGCACGTAGATCTTTTGACATCCTTTTTAAAAAAAAAATAAGCATCGGGAAAAGCTTCAGCGACGATTCCGAGATGATCAATAGCATATATTTTTGGCAGGGTAAGATGGCATTGCCGGTCTTTTTTATGTATTTTTGAAATTTTCTTTGGGGGGGGGGAGAGTAAACTCGCTTAATTTATTTCGCAAATAGACTAATTGATCGGCATAGCCACGGTGATGCCACGCTCGCCCCACATCGCACGTGTTCTTAACATGATTTGAAGGGCGCGTGACATGTAGTTTGGAAAACCCTATTGGTCGAGGAGCTGTGAGTGCGCGCGTATCGCCTGCCAACATTAGCGTCGTGCCCCTCAGTAATGGCTTCTCATTTTAGTCGTCTGAGTAGTCTGAAGGTGTCCAAGGATGTATCTTTTTTATGAATGTTAGTTCCAAAGTGTACGGTACCTTAAAGTGTTCCGGTTTGGTGCCATAAGCATTGTGCCTCGCTCCGAGATCTTTCAGGAAAGGTACCAGTTTTCCCGGGTTATCCAGCGTCTCCACTGCCGTGCCAATCGTCTCCATGACATTCTTGCCGTGGGCTCGCAGGTCCGCGTTGTCCTTTAGTTTCTCGGGGGACAAGTTGAGCTTGCCGAATGGGAAGAGGTTCTTGATGGCAGGGTTTTTCTCAAGAAGCCTTTGAATAAAACAGGGACAGAAATTGTCGTTTAAATTGATGGTGTTGGTGCAGGAATCCAGGGAGGTAGGAAAAGGGAAATCGTAAAGGAATCCTGTAGGATTCTTATAGTTTGTTTACATCTTCTACAGGTTCCTATAGGATCCGAAGAGATGTGACATTTGCACAATCATTTAGGACCGCTTGAGGATTTTATAACACTCGACAAAAAAATACTACGGGAAACGTATATGATCCTTGGAATTTTTCTAGAACGATTCGTCGAAGAATTAGCATCTTGTACGACACGAACAATAGGCTAATAAATACAATGGATATCATGCCTACCCTAATTTTCATTTTTTGTTTTGTTAATGAGATCGCCAACCAGAAGGTCACAGGCCACTCAAGATAGCGGCAACGAAAAACAAACAAAGGTAGCAGGCAATTAATGAGGGAGAATATACCTGTTGACACTGTGTTTTAAACGATATAAATAAATTAGAAGTAAGGGAGAAGCAAAATTCTGTTCAATGAACTCACCTGACAAACAAACCTGCACCCAAGTTGACCAGATCCTTTTCTACCATCCTCCAGCTTGCCTGAACCAGCCGCTTGTCTCTAGCAGATATTGGCCCCTCGTCGTGCTTCTCAAAAACTCCTCTCCCTTCTCTGTATTAATTTGGAGGGGAAAATGCTGAAGGAGTAATTTTGTCCTAGTGGCACATCAGTCATTTCCAATGAGATACCTACCACCCGTGACTTGATATACCTGATGGGAGTCGGGCCATAACATTGAATCGCCATATTATCTGCTCTTGAAATACAGCGTGTGTCAAAATGAAGCAGTCAATCCATGAATACAATGTATAACAATACTAGCACTCTCTTTTGCAAAACTTAACTACAAACTGGGTCTGAAGGTATTGAAAATTCTCTACACAATGGTCTTTATCCCATCTCATTTGGACACCCCAGTCAAAAGATACAGCTAATTAAATGAAAGGACTTGAATTCCAAGTTGGGCCAATTTTCAGATTATCTGGTATCTATAATGAAAGGCATTGTGTGAATGCCTTTCATTAGATACCAGATAATCTGAAAGGTGACCCAAACAGATTTTGAGAGTCTTTAAAAGCATTGCCGTAAATTTTAAACAATAGATCCAAAATCACACAGAACAAAAACCCTGTCAAGGGTAAAGAAACACGGTATCATCTCATGGTTATTGTTTTTACAAAACAAAAACAGATTTAGTTTCCTCAGAGAAAAAAAGTAATTTGATTGCTACATTTCATTTTGAGACACGCTGTATAACGCCTTTTGGAGTCTTTTCTCTACGTAGATTGCATATAACCTCTTGCCATCTCAGTCTCTATTTCCAACCAACTTAGCAAATGACCTCCGAGCTAAAGCCTCATTAGCTTCACACAGCATTGGCAAACAATATCACGATTACAAGTTTGTAATATCTACAGGCTGCAGCTATGTACCTCCTTTACCTCATTGTGTCGCTCATTACTGTAGCAATCGCCTTCCAGAGGTTTCGCCACGCCTTCTGCACCTCATTGGTAAATACCTTGGGTGGTAGACCGTTCCCCAAGGAATACATGAGCGCCTCTTCGAGGGGCTGCAAACAAATGATGGTATAAAACAAAATTAACAGACCGATACAGGCTGAGTAAAAAAAAAACTCGAAACACAAATGTTGGGACCATTGTTTTAGTGAAGTACTGCATGTAGCACTTTCACAATCTAGGATATGAAAGCCCAATTCATAAGCTTTCTTTTAGTACAAGAATCATTTAAATCACTCATGTACTTTTCAAGTTACGAAATTTTAAACACAACCATCGTTTTAAAGTTCTGTCCACGGAACACCAAAAAGGTGTGCGTTCTTTCAGCAAAATGAAAACAATTCACACATCCCTATATGATTTGTTTTCGTTTCGCTGAAAGAACACTGAACTTTTGTGTGATCCGTGGACAGAACCTTAAAACAGTGGTTGTGTTTAAAATTCCGTAACTTGAAAAGTACATGAGTGATTTCAATGATTCTTGCACTAAAGAAAAGCTTAAGGATTGGGCTTTTATATCCTAGATTTTGAAAGTGCTACATGCATCAGAACTTTAATAAAACAATAGTCTCGACATTTGGGTTTCGGTTTTTTTACTCACCCTGTAGATCATATATTGGCTCTAAAAAATTACAACTGTTCCAATCTTTTTGTTCTTGTATAACAACAGTAGTTTTATTTGCCCCTTGTTTTTTTCTTCTCCTTTGTTTCCCTTAGAGGAATCGTAGGTTTCGTTGAAACAAATTTAATTGAAAAAGAATGTCAAGGGGACACCGCTTACATTAAAGTGCTGGGGTACAGCACCATACACCTTATGCCTCGCCGCTAGGTCCTCTAAGATCGGCACGATCAGATCCCACTCGTTAAGACCCTCAATCGCCGTGCCGATGGTCTCCATAACCCGTAGACCATGGGAGCGAAGGTCCGCGTTCTGCCTCAGCTTTTCCGGTGACAGATTCAGCTTGCCGAAAGGGAAGAGCTCCCTCAGAGGTGGATTTTCTTCCAAAAGCCTGAAATTCCGAACATGACTTGAATTTTTTTAATTGATATTTAGTTTATTTTTTTCTTGTCATAAAACCAAGGATCCTTACAAAAGTGCAGACGCACTGTAGCTTGAGGGCCTTTACAGAAACGTAGAATGGAAAAACGGTGAAGAAATAGTTTGGTTTTTGGGTTGGGGAAATCCTGAAGGACATTCCAGGGCAAATTCATGGAATCAGGTAAAGACTAAAATCCTTACATTTTTTTAACATGATACTTATTTGGCAATCACTTTAACTTATTTTTCTTTTTTTCATAAAAGCATTCCATTCCACAGGCTACACAGTCCAAACTGAACAAAATAGTAAAAAAGTAAACATATAGTACTTCAAAAAGGAAAACCATCAGCACGACAGAGTATGGGGCTATTGATATGAAATTGATTTCAGGTTCTAGTAAATACGTGAAATGTTTTTTGTTTCAGGAATATTCTTCAGCCCGATTTTGCTGAGATGTGCTATGCACGGGCTTAATTTAGCAACAGTTGTTTTGTAGGCCGGCGCAGATATCCAATAAATTCTGAATTTTTTAAATATTGTTTCCAGACCCATTTCCCTGAACCTGCATGGTTTTTGAGTCAGGAGTGCTGGTTGGTAACACATACCAACCGAAGAAAACTTGCGTGTAGATGTCTCTTATGCTTTGCTCGACCGACGTCATACCACCCACAAATATAAAAGTAATTTTCGAAACTCACCTGACAAATAAATCCACTCCAAACTCGATCAAGTCTTTCTGCACCTCTTTCCAGCATCCTTGGAGAAGCTTCTTGTCCCTGTCAGATAACGGCGCCTCAACGCTGGACACGATGCTCCCATTGGGCAGCATCATCTTGTGGGCAGCGTTGGAGCCGTTATGCTCCCCGGGCATATCCAGGGCCTGCTCTATGTACTGCGACACCCTGGAGTGATTCAGAGCCACGCTGCGATTGAGGTCGAAGAGGAGGGTCGGATCGGGAGGTTCCAAGGACTTCTTGTGTCTCTGCCTGATCCTGCTACTGACTCGCCGCAGTAACAGCCCCGCCGTCTGCTCCGTCTGGATGGCAATGTCTACTCCCTTGGCTAAGACTTTCGTCTGACGCGAGCCCTGCTTCCCCTGACTGCGAGATCCTTGCCTCCTCTGGTTATCACCCATGGCCCTTGGAACGTTGCGGCGATGATCATTGGCCTGCATGGCCATGCCCTCGCGCTGCCGCTTAGCATCTTTCTCATTTGCGCTCTCCACACAACCCATCCTGGAAACAAAACAAAATATCGATTATTCTTTCCAATTTCCAGTTATTTATATCTCCACTTCTCGCGCAGACAGGTGGTGCTATTAAACCTCAATCTAGGAGCTAACTCCAATAACATCGAGACTTGGGTGTCTTCTTCCCTCAAAACAGCGGGGCCGCTAGGGAGTGCAACTCTAAACCTTCAGGGATTTCTCCTGTGTCCTCGGTCACAAGGCACCGGCGATGGTCTTTGTTCGTCAGTGTTTTCTCAAGCAACAGATGGAGATCTGATACGCGCTTCTGCCATTTCCACGAGATTGTCCTTCTTTCAAATGTCAACCGGCGCGTGAAGTCGATATATGGATCAATAGAATCATTCTGCTTTATGATGTATGGTATATTATTATGATATGCGAATATCGTCTAATGTACATAAGATCGAAACAAATCGCCACAGTTGTAACTCACCTTTAGGTAAGGAACTTTGAGGTTCGAGAAAAAAAAATGTCTTCTGATTTGAAATTTTTTTTTTTTTCGGGAAAAGGGTTTTTACATTTAAATTGAAAACATGTTTTATTCAACATTTTACATCCTGCAAAACGAAGATATTTCACCTGCAAAATAAGAATTCGCACATAAGTTTAAGAAAGTGATTGTGTCCCGTCTTCCAACTGCCTACGTGCACAATAATCTTGGGAGGTCAGCTTTTTTTAGGATATCCCGCAGATTGGAAGCTTTCTAAAAAATATGTAGCGGTTAATACCTAATGTCACTCCTATTTCTCTTGGCGTTTCTTTCCGTTCTACGTCACAGGTAACACCTACTATATGTTATGTTTTCATGATATTATTTGGTTTTATTATTTGTATGGTTATTCATTGTAGGTGATAATTATGACAGTGTTATAGTACCCGTACTCGTACTCGTACTCGCATGACAAAGTACTCGTACTCGTACTCGTAATCGTACTCGTACTCGTACTCGTATACTTGTACTCGTATATACTCCTACGACAAATTACTCATACTCGTACTCTTGCCAATGTTCTCCCGGAAGAATTTACATTTGTTATAAGAGGTACGTGCAATTTGTTTTGTTTAATGCCTACTTTATCAGCAAAGAGCCATTGGGAACACTTGTACCCATTGATATTTGCTCCCACTCGTACTCCTGGACAGTACTCGTACTTGTACACGTATTCGTCGAGTATATTTTTGGGGTACTCGTATTCGTACTCGTAATCGCGAAAAAACGCCTTATGCCTACTCGTACTCGCACTCATGACAAAGTCGTACCAGTACTCATGGCAAAGTAGCGTGCTCGTATTCATGGAAATGTACTCGACTACAACATTATATATGATGAGAGCGAGACACATATGGTGACAGCCCTACCTTTTAACTGATTAAATAACAGTCATCTTAAACTCTAACATTCCAACTTCAACCTATTGCCATGTACCTGCTCGTGTCTTGAACTTCGCAATGGCTGCTCTCGAAATTAGGCCGTATACAATAATATTTCCGATAAAAGAATACCTCGATTTAAAGCAGTACAATGTATAGGCCTGTACTGTTAAAAAAAACTTCAGACGAAAGTTCCATCACTGTCAGTTAGTATATGTAGGTCAACCTTACACCCCATTCTTGAATAGAACAAAATGAGTTTGGTGAGAGGCAAAATACAAAATCATGCTCTTCAGTGATTCTTTACAAATCGTTGCAAGAGCATCAACATGACGCATTGCAGACAGTGCATCAGAACAATGAACAGGTATGCCTGAGTTTTACAAAATACGACAGACCTCGTGGTATCCACACACTTGCTTCCAACCAGTGGATAGCGCTGATCGAACTGCCTGTTGACAGCACAATACTGTTTGTTGGTCTCTTGCGTATATTGCTTGTGCTTTTGCCCCAGGCCCGTCCGCTTTTATCCTCAGGGGCCCCGACCGATCCCTGCTACAAGAATAACTGCGTGTTGACACAGCCATTCGTGCTAGAGTAAAAGCAGTTCTAGATTCCGTGCTATTTTCACACGGAGATGGGCTGGTCAAAAGGACAATAAGCTGGCATTTCATTATAATAAGTGCAGTGAGTTGGCAAAAAAGGCAATACTCGAAAAAGGGCAAACTGGGTGTCCCGAGGTGTTATTTAGGAAAATGATTGTATTCTGACATTTCGATGAGCGCTGCATTAAAGGTTAATTTAGTCCGACGTGTAGCATCTTTCCCCCAGCACGAACCATGCAAAAGCACAGTGCGGCACACCGATGCCAGGACATCCGTATCATATTTTCCTCCTTGAAGATTAAGCAAATATTCCTTGAATATCTCTTTTATGGCCTAATAGTTGATATTTCACACCGGTGCTTTTTTAGTTGATATTTCACCCCGGTGCTTTTTTAGTTTCATATTACCGACGGTCTCTTGGAAACACGCCAAGCGGTCTACAGCAATCCACGAAGAACACCTCCTATGCAACTGAAATGCCACCATTTCGCGTCACATGCACGACTAAATAAGGGACGAAGATTTCAGCAAAATCTAAGTTTTCTTCTCTCTCACGACTATCAGTATTCTTTAGGGCCCATGACATTTGCTAACCTGGGCGACATTATGCCAATATAAAGAGTACTCGAAGTTGTCCACAAGAGATATCTTTTTTCACCATAACTGGGGCGCTCCAAATATCGAAAGGTCGATTTGGTAAGATTTTGCAAATCACTCACCTTTGGTGGGGTGCATACCTATGTTACCAATACCTATGTTCCCCAACCCTAAACCCTAGCCCTAGCCCTTACCCAAACCCTTACCCTTACCTAGGGATTTTGGGGAAAATAGGTATTGGCGAACACAGGTATTGGGGAACATCGGGTGGACAACACCCTCCCCCTTTGGTGATGTGATCAGAGTCTCACAGAACACACATGCAACTTGATTTTAAGATCCAATATTGATGAGCGCTCAAGCATGGAAGAGTCACAATAAGTGGGAACAAAAACTCAGAATAATGACAAAATTGGATAAGTGTACACTCTCAAAGCTGTGTTTAGCAATTCAACACAATCTTGCTATCGCTTTGTAAAATGTTTATAAGCTAAATATTATTATGTGTTCAATTCCTAACATCAGTGTTCAATTGCTAAACATGCACTTGTCCATCCTTACTCTAATCATGTTTAGTTTTTAGTTTACAAACTGATAGCTAGAAAGTGTTTAGAAAAGTGTGTTATTGCTAAGCACAGTTTTGCATCGTACACTTGCATTTTCAATTTTCATTTTCAGTGTTTAGAAAAGTGTTTTATTGCTAAGCACAGTTTTGCAGCGTACACTTGCAATGCACTAACAATGCATTGCATTTCAAGGCACACCAGTGTGCAATGCGGTTGAGTTGTAGACCTACGGCATATTATTAGTGAGCTGCTTTACAACTTCATGGAGAGGCTAGGCATCACAATCGTAGCAAACTTATGTATGATGGATAGGCCTATCCAACAACAAGATAATAAGCTCGAATTGCTAATTACCAGTTAAACGCTTCTGTAATCTCAAAAAAGCCTAACTCAAAGAGGTCACCTGCCGTTTCTATTTAAAGTCACAGCGAGAAAGTCACAATCACGCTGTTTTGTTGAATATCTTGTGTAAAAACCACTTTGGTTTTTGCCCAAGTTTAGTAACCATCGATATAAGCGGATACCGAAAGTTGCAATCGTAATTATACGCTTTGCTGAAGGATGATGACATCTCTCATCTTACTCGCCAGTTAATCAAAACACCTTAATACCTACCCTTCAGTTTTGCCCACGTTATTTTAAGCTCAGCCCGATGGCAAAAAACTAACTCGTGCCTTCTGATTACGACTAATTTCTTAAATGTTTTCTTCCCTTTTTTTCAATAACGGCATGCTTAAAGTGCAATAACCTCAGCAAATAGTTTTCATACCATACGCTATTCAATTGAGTGATGCAACAACAAAATGCTTCAGCTTGACTTATTTTTTTCATATGATCGGATTATCCAGGGATTGCCTGGAAAAAAAAGGGAAAAAGAGAAAAAACAGATTTTGGAAGGAATTTGGGTAGCAGTATAACGACAGTCCCTAAGGCTCTCTTTACATCAATACCTGTTTACTAAGCCACCTGCACGCACAACCTTTGTCGCAAAGAAATACTTTTCATAACTTCTAGGGCTAAAATGCTTTCAACCTGGTCGATCGACATAAGCCTCTGGGGCGGGGACAAATCGCCTAAGGGGTGAGGGTCTCGCAAATCCTTCTACTCCTTGCGGAAGGTTCGAAATAACACCAGTATTGCCTGACGTCATTCGGTTTTGCGATGCCCGGTGTGTGACGTTTTGCATTGATTTTACCCGCTAAACACGTCGAGATTAAAACGTTGGGATTAATCCCCCCCCCTTTGAGCGTCTGTGAGTCTATTTCTTTATCAGGCAACAGTTTAAAAGCCTGTTTTGAGTAGTTGTCGTTTTCAATTATATTTGTGTGCGGAAATATCACTTCGCCCGTACTTTTGTTTATTAGTGTACACGATTAAACGATTTTTATCTGTGTTTTGTAGTAAATATTACGATCTTTACTGGTTATTTTCTTAGCCTATACTTGCGGGTAGGCCTAATTACTGCCGAATTGAATTAGAAACGTGCAAGAGCTTGACAGTCGATTAGCTTGAATTCGACCTGCGCCAATCTATTGTTGGATGGACAGCTCTGGATGAAATGATGCTACTCGGTTTCACTTAATTCCTCCGAAGGATAATAACCCGATTCTTGTTGGCGTTTACTCAAGTTTCCCAGAGCGTGCGGGTCGGGTTTCGCGCCTCGGCAAAGTCATTCACCACAATAGACACGGAAGTAGGGAATAATGGTTTTCAAAGTATGGACGGAACCTGAGCCAAATGATCGTCCTTCGATTAATAATAAAAAGTTCCCCAAAGAGCCTTTTGTTTTCGTATTTCATAGCTGATCTAGAATCACAAGCGTTTACTATGGTCACCTCCTTCCCTTCATTTTCACCCGGAAACTGCGAATTCGACTTCAACGACCCCAGGAGACAAAACTTCTCATGTCTCAAAATCTTTATATAATTTTAAAATTCGGATAAAATATACTGCAATTCCCCTACAGGAACCTCAAGTTCCAATGCGGATTTTGATATTCCTCTTTAAAAGATGATAACAATCACATTCGTGGTGAATTTACACAGGAAGCCTCCTCGTGGAATATCCCATTTCACGGCAAGGGTCTATGATATGCGAGCAGATTCGGCGATTAATTATGCAAAACTGTAACAAGACTCCGGCTAGACATCGAGATTCATAACACTCAGCGGGCGCGTTCTATCGGCCCCAACTATATAGAGTTGGGATTGCCGCAGCTCTAGTTTGGGCTATCCTATTACAGTTGGGACTTGGGTTCCAAGTACAGTTGGGACGATTCCAACCAACTAACCCTAACCCTAACCCTAAGGATTTTGGGGAACATAGGTATTGGGGAACATCGGGAAGATCCCCTTGTATATACTCATATACTCGCTGTAACTCGCACTCGTCCTCCAGTATATTTTTAGGTACTCGTACTCGTACTCATGACAAAGTACTCGCACTCACATTTGTGCTCATGACAAAGTACTCGAACTCGACTGCAGCACTGACACACATACACGGGAACCCTGCTTCCTAACTGCGGTTGCGGTTGTAAACTATTTGAGCAATATTTACCAAGTCAGCAGGACTAGTGACCAGTAAGTTGAGAGTCACGAAGTTCAGCTCTTGCCGATCGTTAAAATCAGCTCGAGCAAAATGAAGTGTCGAAAATAGATAACAGTCGGAGAGATCGAGTGACGTCATTGTCGAGGGTAAGAAGAGCATTTCGTTTGACACTTGATCAAAATCGTAGATTCGCACGTCCGTGACAGTAGAAAGCTCACATTAAGCAGTTTCTTGTATAAACACAGTGAAGGATTTATTACCAGGTTAGCTCACATGAGGTTGTGATTCGCCCCTGGGACACATTCATCAAATTTATCATTAGGCCTACGTTATTGTAGACTACACAATCCCTGTGCCAAATTTGGGTTTGTTTGCGAGTGTTTTTCGTTGCCCCATGCTAAGATCATCAAACCTCGTTATTATGTCTCCGATGACAAGAGGGGGCGTCTTTTTGACTAGACTCCAATGTTCGAACATGGTAGATACTAGGCAACAAAACCGGTCGTTGTTTGTTGTTGTACCAGCTTTTGACATTGAGAAATGTGTATCACGAGCACAAGTGTCGTATGGTATGTGATCGATGAATGCCCGTACTGAAGCATACACACAGCGGACCTGTTTTGCACTTGGGAAAAAAAGCATTGAGTAAATATTACGGAATTGAATTTTGTACCCCGGTGACACGGCTTAAAAAACACATTCCAGTCACTCTGGACAAAGAAATTCGGAGAATAGCCCGATCATATTGTGAACAAAAATCTCTACTAAAAATTGCATCTTTTGTCAATAATTGCAATGTTGTATAATCACGTTCGCTCACACCAATAGAAACAATATCATCACTCAGGATTGGACACAGTTCTCATTCAGCCCGGTGTCCGTGGCGTTGAGGTCCAAGTGGATGGGTATTCTTCGCAGAGTTTAACGAATGCCGTCAAAGTTTTAAAAGTGTATTAAAACCACCTTCAAGAATCCATTTCAGGCGGAGTAATTTCACAGCGTGTTTGTTACCGGTGTAGCATGAATTTAGGTTTTATGAAATACGGACTCATTGGTAGTATTGCGCATGCTCATGCATAGATAATTAGGAGAGGGACCGGTCACGTGAGAGGGTTTAACCAATAAAAGGGAAAAAGAGTCCGATTTTCATACGAGTCCGATTTTCATATGACACCGGTCGTATTTTCACTTTGAGCAACATCTTAGTAGGTTCGTTTAGGGTAATAGTCAATGTTTCCACATGCCTGTAATGTTCATGTGCATTTTCGTGTGCAATACTTTCGAAACTTTTTTTTTAAGTTAAAAATGAGTTGTAACTTTCCTAAGAGAATCTTGGAATTTTGTGAACTGAATGGAGAAATTGCAAAGGAAAACATACCAAAATCGCCATTAATGTTTCAGAAATTAAATAGACTACTACATGTCACATGGTGATCGGTCTGTCTGTCTGTCTGTCTGTCTGTCTGTCCGCGGAAAATTGACTCAAAATATAACTACAAAAAAAGCTAATCTAGAAATAAATCTAAAATATGGTGTTCCATATGTTCCATCGGCCTTGCATTTTTCGGCGTCGCATTTTTTAAGCTCTGGCAGGGATCATTTCGATAGATTCATGCAAGACGGTCAGAGCTTATTGTGCACTCTCACTTGTTTATATACGTTTTTGAGATTGGTGTCGTTTCGGACCAAAATTTAACCTTCGTTTACTGAAATACAAGTAAAGAAATTACCCAAGTGTAATGAAAGTGCTGATGTCCTGAACGTGTAAAATCTCACGTACCCCGAACTTCACTGCTTAACGCACACACAATGCAGGCACAGAAATGTTTCCTAAAGCAATATAAAAGGTTGCCAATCATAGATATAATTAAAAATCTACGCTGATCCTCCAGAGAGTATTACCCCAACAAAACATTCCGGAACCCTTATTTGGTTTCGCTTTGGGCCCATGGGGATACTCCACTCACTTGTTTGAACACGCAAAGCTGTCAAATCGAATAAAACCGATTTTTTTTTTTAGTAGTACAAAATACAAATTAAGGTGTTAAAACGCACAAAGGGTGTTTTCACTGAACAAAATCAAGCCAGAAAAAAATGCACACACGATTGAAAAATAAGTCAGTGTACTTAAAAAAATAGTCAGGTATTAATTGTGGAAAAAGCTGGGAAGTTTGTTCAAGCAGAAAAGTGGTTGTGCTACGACGTGTCGGGGAATAATAGCTTTGTGGGATCATCTTATTAAGTCCGAAGTGGAAAAAATGACCGCACATTCCCCAGGTTTTCACTTCGATAGCGTGAAGGAACTTGCTTGTTCTGAAGGTCAGAACCGGTACCCAGTGACAAAGCTTCTTTTCAATACTACTATAATGAAATTGTTCAACCAACCCCAACCTTTGGATCATTGTCAAGTATTGATCAACAGCAAAGCTGTCAAAAATTGACAATAAAAATTCGCTGTGCAAATATACCGAGGGCCGAAGGAATGGGCTTTCAACGAGAGGTCGAGTACGCACTTGATGTACAAGCGACAGTAGAAAAGCTCAGTATTTTTTTTTTATAATTAGGTTGCGCCTTTGACCAACGTCGTTTCACTGTGCACTCAGTATTTTCCGAGGGCTTGCGAAAAAGGGGGCTTACGTGCGCGGAACTCACAACCTCCTTGCCAGCATTTCAATCAAAGTTCAAGGCAAGATGCACATGTAATTGAAAGTGGGTGTCTGAGTTGGTTTCTTTTTTTTGGTATCAATTGCCAGCAGAACACAAAAGCTTAACACGTGTAGCCCATGGGCGTCGCCAGGATTTTTTCTAGAGGGGGGGTAAAACATATTTTACCCCAAAGAATCCTGTATTTCTCAACATTTTCTCGAACTATCAGTTTTAGAGGGGGGGCAGGGACATTTCCCCCCCCCCCTTAAATTTACACCACTATGACTTCGCGCCTCTTTTGCTTTTCTTTTTTTCTCTTTTTTTTTCTTCCTCTTTTTTTTTATTTTGGCTTTTCCGGGGGAAGGGGGACAACCGCCCCCCCACCCCCCTCGCGGAGCCCATGGTGTAGCCTGTACAGCTGAACTGTGGTCATAGTTTTGTACAATAGTTACCAAATGCAACCCTTCCTTTTGGGAGATCAATCAACGTTTGAACTCGCCCTCAGGCACTCTATTCTATATTCAACAAGACAACCTTTCAATCAAAGTTCAAGACTAGATAAATGAAGGTGGCCTCTGATTTTTCTTCTTACTTCAAATGCATGGAGAAAAAAAAACATAATGAAACTTCGATAGGCATACGTATGAACCTGCATGAAAAAAAGTTGGGGAAAAAACCAACTTGTCAGAACTTGTCGAGGAAATAATTATCATGAGTGAAGTTTGAAGAACCCACTAGGGGGATAAGATACCTTATTTTAAGGTCATTAGTTGGTGAATTTATATACATGTACTACTCTGTCTTCTGTTCTTTCTTTCTTTTGGGAGGGGGGGTCTTTAAAAAGCTTGTTACCACCAATTCATCAACACTTTCCCCCATGCCGAGAATTTATAGGGGCCACATCGGCTTTACACGTTTGAACTCAAAATCATATTAAGCATAAAAAGTCCATGGATATTAAAAATTAAAAAAAAATCCCAACTTTTCTCAAGTGTAATGAAGATTAAAGATCTTGTCCCAAATTCCCTAAATAACCTCGTCAAGGATTAGATACCAACAACCAAAACAAACGAAACATAATTATGAAACTGAAAACGCTCTCTGGAATTTCAAATCGTAAAATCTCTAACCTCCCTGAAGAAACAGCTCGGTTATGCTTCATATCAAGCGAATAAAAGCTAATAATAAACCTGTTTCAACTTTCTTATTTCAAGCGCCCGTGGGAACAGTGCCACATAAAAACAACCTTCCGCAACAGTACTATCCTCATGTGTAAAGTTCGTCGCACAACGCAAAAAAAGAGTCTGGTGTTTTGACTGTGGAAAAGAAAGGCATGACCAAAAAACGTACCTGTTTGGAAGACCCCAACTCGACTTTCAATGCCGCAAAAGAGAGGTTTTTAACAGGAATGAGGGATGAGACGGCAAGTTAAAGCACTGGAAGTGAAGATAAGTTCCTTTTGCGATGCAAATGGTTGGGCGTTAAACGCAACATCCACCGCAACCTGTCGCCCCGTATCTGTTTCGTTGAGCAACCACTTACCCCAAACTTATACCTGTGGGCACTGGGCAAGCTGAGCGAACGGTGACCAATGGAACAGAGGTGCGGTGCACAGTGCCAGTGGGACAACTCTGCTTTTATGACTACAGTGCCAGGGGGAGGGGCCTACATGCTTGAACAATTTTGAACTCGGTAAACTTTCCGCAATGTCTATTTGTATTTTTGTACGCGCTCTAGAGAATTGTTCCCCGTTGGCCTGGCTTTTTACGGGTTATGGCCGTACATGCCATACTTTTGGTGAACTCGCCCTACTCTTAGAATGGCATGCATACCGTGCGATAAAATCTCCGGAAAAGAGAATCGTTTGATGTGAAATCAGACCGCCATAGACTTGCACTGGAGCTTGAAATACGTTAGTAAATTACCCTTGCCTGTAATGTCGTTTCTCTTCAAAATGCCTAACCCCCCTATTAACAAATACCGAACATGTATGAAGCATTTTCTGTCCCTTTTGTACGGAACCCCGTGAGTGCCATTCAAAGTTACAGGCTGAATCAAAAAGAAAGTGACCTGAATTAAAGTTTCTTTTGATACACAAATGAAGTATGTTCTTCCACTCATCTGATAAAAAAAAAAAGAATTACTGAAATTGATCCGTCAGAAGCTATCAGGTGTTTTACTTTAAAAAAAAAAAAAAAAAAAAAAAATAAAAATAAAAAAAAGTATGTTTTTTTATTTCATGTTCATGGAATGCCATTGGAAGCTATTGAGCTGAGTGAGGTTTAAAGAATACATGCAAGCATTCAATTTCAAATGAGATTTTAATCAATCAACTTTCACTCGGGATGTAGCCCACTGAGTATACAGTGTTTAAATACGTTGGTGAAGGGCAAAACCTAATTTGATTTACATCACCCCGACGCAAAAAAAGTCCATCGTATGAATAGTTAATGCAGTACCTGCTGCCATGTACATTAGATTCGAACCAGCCAACCGATCCCGTTAGCTCGGTGGTCGAGTGGTAAGACATCTGCACTAGAAAGCAGGAGGTCGTGGGTTCGAGTCCCACCCGAGTAATTTTTTTTTTCAACTTTCACTTGGGAGGTAGCACGCTGAGTATACAGTATTTAAATACGTCGGTGAGAGGCAAAATCTAATTTGATTTACGTCACCCCGATGCAAAAAAAATCCATCTTATGAAGATTTTAATTAGTTGAGTCAAGACTGAAACATTATGTTTACTATCAGATTTTGTGTTTTGAATACGAGGAACAAGCCAGCTTTTTTTCCTGAAATATTGATGGCGATTTTTGTCTGTTTACTTTTGCAAGATTTCGTTCATTCATAGAGGTGGGGGAAACGTCCATATTTCTTTGTATGTAATGGGTATTCATATAGGATGGTAAATGATCAGTGGTGGACAGCTGAATTGTGTGATGAAAAAGAAAGCGGTGCGAAGTCATGTTGCTGTTATTTTAATGCACATTTTAACAACATGGCCTATACGGACGTCCATATTTAAGGAGACAAACAGAAAGTTAGTGTTGTGTCATTAAATAACTTTAACTTTCACACAAAACACCGGATTTATTATAGATTAGTCACCCAGTTCTTCCTCGGTTAAAATTGCAAAACGAGCACCACCGGTCGCCTTTTTGATGTAGTATACAAATATTGAGTGGCTCAGAGTGAAAGGGGAGGAATATTATTTCAAGGTAAAATCTTAACTTTTCTATTTCACGAGGCGAATTCACAAATTAAAGCCACTCAATAGGCCTATTTGTTTTATATAACTGACATATAGATCCTTGTCATTTGATATATTTAAACTTTTATTTCAACATAAACATGTAGATCACGCGGCATTCATTAATCGAACCATTGCACGGCCTATACGTCATAACTTCCGTGCATGTTTAGTTCCATTCACCGTGCATTTTCGTCCCATCCCTTTTGATCACGCCGCATGCACGCTAAAAGACGCGCACAGCGGCTCGGCGCTTTGCGCTACTGAGACCATATCATGCGTTATAGCAGTACAAAACATGCCTTTGAAGTTTATGCAGTTGCCTTGATGCTTTGTTTGCATTGTTTTAAGAACTTACAATGTTAATTTTCATTATTGTCAATGAGTTGCCTTTTAAACCTTTTTTAGCTTTGAACAAGCTGAAAAAAGTAGTAGATGTGATACAATTTTGTGAGTTTTGTTTGTTCTTGAAGCTTTATCCTCCAATCGAATGACAGATCTACTTGGATGTTATATAAAGTAAATTATGAATGTTTTGCATTCGTGGAATGGTGAGAATATTTTCATTCGTTGAAAGATGGAATGTTCCATTCAATCTTTCAACTCCTGAAAATATTCTCACCATTGCACTCATAAACATTCATTATTTGTATAATATTAGGCTTAGTTTTAAAACTGACAAAAACTGGTTAAAGTGTGGTAGATTTTACAAAGCCGTATTACGGACGCGGTGAACAAACTCCATCTTAAGGCCCTGTCACACTGCCACGTCCATGCATGGCGTTCAAATTGCGTTGTTGAATTAAAATGTAACAAAATGCCATGAAAACGCATGATGGCCGGCAATGCAATGTCTCTATGTCACTTCCGAAAGTAGTCCGAAGTCTAAGACGTCCGTGTGGCGTTCTACAGTACCTTGCGGCATTCTCTGAAAGCCAACCATGACCAATCTGTGCAGTCTTGCGTCCATCCTTGCGTGCTCGCGTGCGCGTGCAGCAGCCAGCAGCGCGGGCGCGCGCGGCTTGGGCCAATATCGGCGATTGCCATTGAGTCTTCACATTTTTTTTTGACATTTTTGAATGGCATACGCAGCAGAGACGCTGTCCTGATGCATGCACATGCATGGAGTTCTTTCATGGTCGTCTTCACGCGTCTGCCTGCGCGTCCTCGCGTTCACCGTTCGCGAGCGCGCGGAGTTTCGCGCGAGTCCTTATCGAGTCCTAGTCAACGCGCGCCAGTTGTTTTTTTGCCGCGCTGCTTGTTTGTGGCAGGTCCAGCGAAGTCGTCCTTGTTGGCAGAAGTCAGTCCTTGTTCCCCCCCTGTCCTCATCAACTGGTCTCACGCCGTCATCTGCACCACCGCCGTTTACACAGTAAGTTTCCTTGTTTACAACACAATGTGCCAGGCGACAGTGTGTGGAGCCCACAGTCCCGTATCCCAATTCCTTATCCCAATTCCTGTGAGTTCCTTATCAAAATTTTTACAATACGCCCGTACGTCAAAACGTTTCAATTTTTTTTAATACTTTTCACAATGGCGATACAAGTAACGAATCGTACAAGTAACGAATTCAGCGCATGCATTGAGTGCGAGATGCCTGCCGCAACCGCCGCGCTGACGCAATACGTCGGCATTCGCTAGCGCTCGTTGTTCGTGCGTTGTAAGTGGCGCTGCAGCTGTATATACGGTATACGTCCAAGTATGCGCGTCGCTGCTGACGCGCGTAGCGGTCAGCGTATGAATTACTGCGTATGACTTATCACCCCCCCGCTTATCCCCACGTGCACGACAAATGCGGAACCCATCCGCTGCGTATTTGCGTATTTATTTGCGTATATATGCTCCACGCGTAGTAGCAGCGTAAGCCAAGTGCTGTTGCCTAAATGCCGTACGTACCATACTACTACGTATGCCTGCGTATGAAAAAAATGTCAATACGCAACTCATAGGAATTGGGATACGCAGAAGTGTGACAGGGCCCTTACTTCCGCTAACTCACCCATCTTCGTAAACACCGGCAATCGTGGACCCCCTATTATTGTCCCTAATCCTCATTCCTTTGTTTGTACTCTAACATTTGAGCAACAGCTCGATCTATCATTGGTTTTGTACACGAATTCTAATCGTGGACGTTCGGTCAATCGTAGACGTGTTGTTTGTGCCCTAACCCTTTTGTCCTAAGTCCAGGGTTGCCTAATAACGCGTACGTGCGAATTATAACTTGAACGTACGGGTTATTATTTACAAACCGTACGTACCGGTTATAAGTCGGACGTAGGAGTTGTAAGTCGTAAGTACGACATGTACGAGTTATAAGTCGTACGTACGGGTAGGCTTACATTCACTGTGTGGACTTTTGAACAAAAGAGGTCCACATAAACCAGGTAGAGGCGACGTTGTGTGGACTTGGGCAAGTCCACACAGTGTTTCCCCACTTCTGGAAAACAGGTTTAGAGGCATTTTGGGGTTAGGTTTATCTGTGGCAAAATTAAGAGAAACACGAAAGGGATCTTAAAAAAATTGGGTTGAAAGAGTTTTCACAGTTTGAGAAAAATGAGTTTTTACGCTGGTTTTTCTTAACTACACTCAAACCAAGGGAATGTCCACACTTGGTATGTGACGTAAACATGTGTGGGTTAGCAGAAGTAAAGAGTGAGGGAAACCGGGTTTCGCACAAGGTTACCGACTAGAAAGCAATGACGTGTCGCTGTAAATAAAGGAAGACAGATTAACCATCTTTGTACTAAGTACATGTTTGAGCTCATCTTATACATATATCTTAAAAATGTTTGGTACATCCGTCAGACATTTAGTTTCATATCATTTTGATGTTTCATGCAGCTCCCGATGTATTCCGTGCAAAACAACCACTTATACACAAAGATGGCGTGCGTGCACACAGTGCGCATGTGTCTATCGAGCTCAGTGCACAGTTTGAAAGAAAACGAAGGTGAAGGACTTATATGTTTACGAGGGTAACTGAGTGACGATAGTAAAAATGGGGAATTGAAAAGGGTAAGGATTAGTCATCAATCAAGTTAGCAAACAATCACAATAGACTAAACGAAACAAATCTAAATAGATGCTAGCAAGCGGAGAAGCACGGCGGTCGGGCTAAAAGCGCAGTGGGTTTGTTTGCATTGTGGGCATTTTCAGTTGATCATGTATAGAGCTATTTGGTCGGTTATTTTTTCCAAAATTCCATCAATTTCTAAACATGTGGAGTGTTGTGGCCTCGTGGTTATCAAGTACAATAAATAGGGGCGGTTTGGGCCGTAAACATTTTGATATGGGTCTGCGGGTAAAGCTGCAGGTTGTAGGTTCGAATCCTGCCTGGGGTCATGGTGTGTGTGCCCTTGGGCAAGGCAGTTTGTCACTCATTGCTTCTCTCCACCCAGGAGTAAGTACCTGTGAGGGCAGAGATGGTTATTGCGGTTGATTTAGCTTCCTTCAGGCTGCATCGAGCAGTATACTTCCCAGGGGGCTGAGATGGTACTTGGAATGTTTCATTGGCCCAATGATCAGGGGTAATAATAACGTAAAGCGCTTTGATATTAGTTAAAAGCGCTCATGATATAAGAACCAGTGATGTAGTACGCGTACTCTGTACTCGTACTCGAGTACTACTCGAGTACTTTTCGGAGTACTCGTACTCGAACTCATACTCGAATGTCAAAGTACTCGAACTCGATATGACGGTACTCGTACTCGAGCAGCAAAGTACTCGTACTCGCACATGTCGAAATTGCACTCGATCATCAAAGTACTCGTACTCGAATAACAGTACTTGATAAAACAAAGTACTCGTACTCGAATAGCGGTACTCTATAAAAAAAAAATGGTATATCACTTACGTTACCACGGCGTTTTTCTGTCGATCCTTTCAGTTTCGAATGGTCGATTGCGGAGAAATCGAAATCTTCTCTACTCTATGCACGTCCGGTGTCATATGAAAATCCCTCTCACGTGACCGGTCCCTCTCCTAATTATCTATGCATGAGCATGCGCAATACCACCAATGAGTCCGTATTTCATAAAACCTAAATTCATGTTACACCGGACAAACACAATAAGCCATTTGCGAGTTAAATTTGAATAAAATCTGGAACGCTGACTTAATCCAATGCTTTGCACATTTTAACTTTGCATTCTCCCGACCAAAGAGACTGTTACTACATCACGTGATTCGGGGCAAGCCTTATACAGTACACCCAGTCTCTGCCATTCACCCATTGTGATTAGCAACAGTGTCTTTGGTCTGGAGAATTTAAAGTTAAAATGTGCCAAGCATTCTGAGCAAGTCAGTGTACCAGATGTTATTGAAATGTAAATCCCAAAGGGTATAGGTTACTCGCAAATGGCTTATTAACAGCTAGCCGTGACTGGGTCTGATATAGGTCTGACTGACCCATTTGCCTATATGTGCATGGGCACAATGGCCAATCATTGTAGACATTGTACGCCGAGGTGTTCCTCAAAATGGGCGTACGATTAATGCGCCTATCAATTGTTTCCCCCCCCCCCCCCGGACTGCCCCACCCAAGACGTGGGGATTGTCACTTTTGAAGTGACAAAATCCCCACCCCTCGGGCAAATATTAAGTGACAATCGATTGTCACTTAATGCAATCCCCGACCATGAGGCAGACAATGAGTACCCCCCCATCTTTTCCCCAAAAAATTGCACACTCAGATCACACGGATCATCTCCACAAAAAAAAAATTTTTTTTTCAGCGGCGGACCCGGAACCCCACCCCCACGACCCACTTTTTTTTTTTTTTTGAAAAAACAAAGCCCCCAAAAAAAAAAAATGTACACCACCATCTTTTCCTCAAAAAAAGAAATTGCCTCAGATCGCACCACGGATCATCTAGAATCCAAAAAATTTCGGGGCCCTTAAGCGGACCCCAAACCCCACGCTGTAATTTTTGTGACCCACTTTTTTGGGGGACCAAAAAACTTTTTGGCCCCCCCCCAAAAAAAAAAAATTGTGTTCTGGATCCGCCCTTGTCCCCGACATACATACGTGGGGCGCACTAGTGATTGCCTTTCCATGTAGTACGCCAATGGTACCAATGTAATTTGAGTGACCAAAATCCCCGTCCTGGGGCATGAAAAACTTGACCAAATCCCGACATCGGACCAGGGGCAGCGGGGGGGGGGGAACATTTGATATGCGCTTAACTTGGGTGATTGGAGCAAAGCCGTTTTCTGAACCCGGTTTCGGTCCTGTAATACGGGTCCAGCCCCATTGCCAATCTGCATAAATGGAGAAAGAGACACAGCCGAAGCCTAGGTTTGAAAAACGGCCCCTAGTCTGGTTACGACATCGGCATAGCCTTAAACAGAGGCCTGGGAATGGGAAGCAGACTAAATGCGTAGACACCGAGAAACGCGAATCTGCCGGGTTTTTCGCATGTACCGTTGACGTTCGCTTACGTTTGCCTGTGTGGCACTTGGCACTTTTAGTACCCAAGTTGCATACGTTGTTCATGCAAAGAACCCCAAAATACATGTATCATGTCGTCTGTGTCCACTCTTGTGAAGTTTGGGTTCAAGGATCACAGGGAATTTGTCCAAAATGGCGTGAAACGCCACAGTGCAGCGTACATGTTTTGCTGTTCGCATATCAGAAACATATGGGACAACTTCGAACCTTATTCGAAACTTCGAAACTCCATCAAGCATGTGCGGAACTTCATCAAGCATATGCGGAAGAAACACCCTGCTTTGTAGGATTAAGAACACATAATTTTAGGCTTCAAGCAAAATGTACCCGGTGCCGTATTTGGAAATTCAAGTACTCGTACTCGGAATACAAGTACTCGTACTCGTACTCGTGCTCGGAAGTACAAGTACTCGTACTCGTATTCGTACTCGGACGTTCAAGTACTCGTACTCGGAGACCTGTTCTTGTACTCGGAAGCACAAGTACTCGTACTCGTACTCGGCAACCTGGGTACTCGGCAGTACTCGGTACTCGGCAAAAAGTACTCGACTACAACACTGATAAGAACCCGTTATTATTATGACTTTATTATTATTTATTAACATGAAATCGAAAACTTCACTCTGCATGTTGCCACTTAAATCATTGCCCCTTCCCTACTCACATCTTGTACTTCCCTTCCTCTCATTAAGCCACTAAGGTGGACGATTATGTATGGTCCCTTCCCATCATGCTTCCGATTGTAAGAGGTGTTTGTTACAATGTATAGCCATTGCATTCAGCAGCCATATTTGAGGTATGCTTTATGTTCATTCTTTAACGAGATACTACAAAATAACTCCGCTCGAATGGAGTCCATAAAAACATACACAAAATAATTGTGATAACTTCTAACACGCTACAATCTCACGACAAGAACACTCTTAAAAGTCCCGAGGTTAGATTCCTGGTCAGAATTGACCTGAGACCATTTAGGGTCAAAATTCGACTTCTCCGATTCACTTTTTTTTTCGAGCAATTGTGATAACTACTAAGAAGCTACAACCTCACGACAAGAACACTCTTAGAAATCCCAGGTCAGATTCCTGGTCAGAATTGACCTGAAACCATTTAGGGTCAAAATTCGACTTCTCCGAGTCACTTTTTTTTAGCAATTGTAAAAACTACTAACAAGCTACATCCTCATGATACTAACAAGCTACAACCTCACGACCAGAACACTCTTAAAAGTCCCCAGGTCAGATTCCTGGTCAGAATTGACCTCAGACCATTTAGGGTCAAAATTCGACTTCTCCGAGTCACTTTTTTTTAGCAATTGTGATAACTACTAACAAGCTACATCCTCATGATACTAACAAGCTACAACCTCACGACCAGAACACTCTTAAAAGTCCCCAGGTCAGATTCCTGGTCAGAATTGACCTCAGACCATTTAGGGTCCAAATTCGACTTCTCCGAGTCACTTTTTTTCGAGCAATTATGAGAACTACTAACAAGCTACATCCTCATGATACTAACAAGCTACAACCTCACGACCAGAACACTCTTAAAAGTCCCCAGGTCAGATTCCTGGTCAGAATTGACCTGAGACCATTTAGGGTCAAAATTCGACTTCTCCGAGTCAATTTGTTTCTAGCAATTGTGATAACTACTAACAAGCTACAACCTCACGACAAGAACACTCTCAAAAGTCCCAGGTCAGATTCCTGGTCAGAATTGACCTGACACCATTTAGGGTCAAAACTCGACTTCTCCGAGTCACTTTTTTTTCGAGCAAGTGGACCCAGAAAGTGTCGTTTGGATCAAATACAAAACGAGTAAACGTTTAGACGTTTAGAGAAGAAATATATGATATGTAAATAATGCAAAAAAGGAAAAAAAGTGAGACTGCTGCAAACTGCTTACTGACTGGGACCCTTGAAAAATATAAAAAAAAAATTCACGTGAGCCTGCGAACTTAGCACAAGTTCTTCTTCTTCATAACAAACAGAAATGACAGGTACACATATTAATGGGGGGTGCACACCAAGTGGCCGAAAGAAGAAACACAAAGACAATTAGGAAGTTAGTGGGTGGAAAGATGGGAGGGGAGTGGAGGACAAGAGAACAAAGAACAAAGGGATCAAAGGGACCACAGTAAATAGGAGGGGGGGAAAGGAAGGAGAGGGGGAAGAAAGGGCAGGGATGAGGGGTGGGGACGTGGGAACAGGAGAAAGAGTGTGGGAAGAGGTGTGGATAACACATGGGAATAGGGGATATCTCGCAAACAAGGAGGAGAGAGGAGATTAAGTGCATTCTAAGACATTGTGGAGGAAGGAAGAATTAACTGGAACTGATTTGGGATATCTTCTCCCCTTTTTTCCTTAATTGTATTCTTCCTCCTTCTTCCCACCTGGTGTTCTTTGTTTGTTTCCCCCCATCTCATCCATCTTGTTTCCTTTCTCCCCTCTTGTGTCATCCCACATCACTTCCTTTTCTCCCCTCCCCTCCCCCTACTGTTGATCCTTCCCCTTCCTGATCCTCTCCCTGTTCCCACTTTCTGACCTCCCTTGTTTGCCTCCATCTTTGTTTCCCAGGTCTTTGTTCCCACTCTCTGTTTCTTTCTCCACCTCTTTGTGTTTAATCCTCCTTTTTCTTTTTATGTAAATAATGCATTAAATATAAATAAATAAGCCTAAATAAGCCGAAAAACTGAATTATATAATAAATAATGAATTATACATAAATAATTTTGTTAAATAATTTATTTACACATGGCGCCTCATACCTACTGTCGAAAACACTGGATGTTTTAGTTAAAATGCGACTATACACCATTGCCCCACTTGCGACGCGGAAATGGCAGTAATGGAATCCCATACTAAAGTATGGTGTTCCATATTATGCACCATCGGCGTTGCATTTTGGGCGTCGCATTTTTAAGCTCTGGCAGGATCATTGTGATAGATTTCATGCAAGACTTGCATGCAAGACGGCTAGAGTTTAGTGTGCAATCACACTTGTGTTCGTTTGTCTTTAAATTGTCATCGACATTGTTCTATTAACACTACATGTACATTTATTTTCACAACATTTCAATCGGTATTGTACAGAGCACGGTATGATACAGAACAGAACATTATCCGAATCACAATACATGAACCATTATCATAATAGTCCATGTGCCAAGACATCCATTACTTATTTACAATCATAATGTATACAGATTTAATGACCACCTAATGGGGTAATCATCCTTAATTAAACGCGGCCATATCAATCTGTTTGAACTCCGCCCTGGCATGCGTTGCCTTATCATTACTTCGACTAACTCCGGGGTCACTGTCATGCTTTTTTGTGGGGGGGGGGGACCTCTCCTTTTCCGTCCGACCAATAGTTGTCATCTGGAAATTATCGGCAACCCGTACATTTATCACATGAAACAACGGTGTACAGCACGGCAAATCTTAGTTCACTGCTGAAGGCCCTTTGTTTCTGCATATGCAATGAATGATTGGCTGCAACACCTCCCCGAAAAGTCTTGGGCTTCTACACTCCTGCGACCCCCTTTGAAAATCCTGGATCTACCATTGTCACGGTCCTGCCCTAAGCAAATACCGGTAATCAGTAAAGAGTACTTAGTTCAGGATGAACGCCGATTCCTTGCTTACCCATTAAAATGCGCTTCTCGAAAACCCAGGATTTTCCACTGTACAGTTCGCAGGGATGCTCTTTTAATAATAATGTTAAAAGTAGAGCCATAAAAATGGGCCCTTGACAGCAATGGTTTGCACTTCAAACCTGTGTCCATCGCCGTCAAACGAGGGCGCTGTTCATGAGACTGACCCACAGCGGTCGCTGACGAAGAGGGCGAGGGCGAGGGCGAGGACCTTGACAGTAATAGTTAGCACATCAGGTTGCAGACCAGTAAATCGGTCCGAAATTGCCTGCGCCGGCCAAATCACGATTTGCATGCCCTCAAAATCTTCAGTATTTGAGCATGCTGTGGGCCATGAACTTGGGGGTTTGTAAAAAATATGGGTGGAAGCCGTGAATAGGACTGAGCTTGTAGTTCAATTTTCAATTTGGATGAAATTGGGGCCCTTAAAGCGCTCTATTTTGCAATGGAGTGTAGGCATCGTTTTTCAAAATGGCGATGGGCTTCAGGACTATTTTCAGGGGTGATGCATCTTCGGATAGAAATTTCTCCTAAAAGTCATCAGTTGATTCCCCAAAAATTGAAAATAAAATGAAAGATGATGAAATAAGCTTTAAGTTGATGTGTGTCTCAAACACCTTGGAGAGTTGTGAGTATTTTTCCCGAATTTCTGAAGTGGGAGCATTTATTATTGGGGTCTATGTAAGTTTACTTACTGGTCTGCAACCATCAGACCTGTGTGTCCAACGCCGTCAAACGAGGGCGCTGTTCATGGGACTGACCCGCGGACGTCGCTGACGAAGAGATCGAGGATGACGACAACGACGTGTGCAGCTGACGGACCTTGTCCCTCCACAGCGCCCTCACTTGGCCATTGAAGGCAAACGACAGGAATACGAAGAAACCCTGGAGTGAACTGAAGATGGTGAATAGATACCAGAAGACCTGAAGCTCACTCACCAAGGCGATGAAGCCAAGGATCCAAGCAAAGCTCAGCAAACTAGTAATCTGTATAAATAAAAATCAATGTTATTTGCCGAACAATTTGCCTTCAATATTCTTGGTTAATTCGGGTAGAATTTGACCAAACTAGTGGGCAGAATTTCCCGAAGAGTGAAGAAAGTTGGTACATTGACTAACACTGCCCTTCATACCAACCCATTTGCTCAACTTTTATAGTGTATATTGTAAGCACACTTGCATCCCCTTAATGCCCATGGGTAAATCAAATCTATATGTACACTCGATCCGTTTCAATCTTTAACTGGTTTCAAAATTATAAAACAACACTGGATAGGTGGTGAAGTTGGTACTGTACCTTTGCGTAGATAACAAGCTCGCGCCAAACTATTTGAACTCTAGGCATGTTATTGTTGAGCATTGCTGAAGCTTTCTTGGATGCACGGATGCCTCTTACTGTCATCACAAAGCACAGGATGTTGAAGCAGATGCACAGTAGAATTGGCGCGTGGAGAACAGCCAGCTTGAAACTGCCCAACATCCAACAAGCGACCTCGTCTCCGTAGGTGAAATCAACGCCAGTGCACTCGCAGATATACAACACTAGGTTGGGAACGATAATCAGCATTGGTGAGCACCAGCCGAAGAGGCACATACGAAGGAACTTACGCCTGTCGCTGAATTTGGTGGCGGCTGGTTTGGCGGCGGTGAAAGTACGCATGAAGTCCCATGAAATGACGGCCATCCAGGCAAACATTGCCAACCAGGCGTAGTGAGTGGTGATGGCTACCGCGGTGCACAGGCCTTGGTGGGAAGGCTTGACCACAATGCTTGATAGAGTCGAAGACAGCTGACCAAAGAAAATTGCCAGGGACAGACTCATAATGGCTTGACCATGGACATTCCTCAGAGAAGGAAAGACACAATAGGTCGACAGGGTCACTACCAGACCGGCCATCGAAAGACTGAAGCCTACCATGTTGATTACCAGTTCTGGGTTGGAGAACGTAAAGGGGTCCCGAGCATGATTCACATCCTGGTCCAACGTGGAAAAACACACCAATGTCTCCCCACTGGCCAACATCACTTTAGCATCTTGATTCGCTATCTCATTTGCATCATCATCATTTAAAGTTTTACACGTTAGATTGCTTGGTCTCTCCCCACAAACACGGATTAACGTCGATTTAGTGGTGTCGTTACGGCGAGTGATGTAACTTGTGTTCCTTTCTATTTCTACAGGAGCCACAAGCTCACCGGTACTCATAAAATAGACAAACATATCTCCAGAGAAGTTCAGTGTTTTCCAGTTTCTGTCTTCGACGATAAAGCATTGGCTGTCACTAACATTCCTGCCTGCCGGTTGAGACATTAGGCATTCCTCTCTCAACACAACCTGTGAAAGATTGCAGCGACCAGCCCAATCAGTTCTTAGAGGATACCCATCCAAGCGCAGGATGCTATCCAAGACATCCTCTAGCTCATCGATATAAGACAAAGACGCGGAGGGAAAGCCAGTTGCGTTCAAACTCTCCTCGCCGAAACGTGAAACTAATTGTAGTTGAAGCATTGAGGTAACTATCAGTGATACCTGGCTGAGATTTGAATGAGACACTGCGCCAACCAGACATTCCAATGACTCCCAACGGGTAAGACTTCCACTCAGGATTTCTTGTGTACGGTCCCGGACCCTGACTTCCAGAAAAGACTGTTTCTGATCACAAACGATCTGTGTGTCCTGGCTAAAGGGTTGGTAATAATGACGTTCCACAGGTCCTACTTCGAGGGGAATCCGCTGAAAGGTTAATGTGGTTTGAAGAATAATATCGGGGGGATCTCTTTTCACAGACTTGAAGCACACACTTGATTCAGTTGTGTTATTTCTAGTGTTGTTGCACAACTTGCAGTGAGGGTTTTTATACTTCTCGACAGGTGCCATGTAGCTCTCGCACAGCTTCCTGACGACATCCATGTCTTGACTGTCGCAGGAGCCAATGAGCTGATCGCACGGCTGCAATTTACTCTCCAGAGGATCGCCTATGAGAACCAACGTGGTGTTGGAATTAGTTGGAAAGGTTTGATTTTGTAGCACGCCGTGGCAGAATGCACATCTGGAGTTCTTAAAAGGGATAGCCTTCGGCAGGTACAGAACAGGTTGAAACTCGGACTCGCATTGCTGGCTGATGTCATCGTCTACCCATGTGCCGGGGCACGTGCTGACCAGACGGTAGTTCGAACCCTGGCGAAATTCCACACACCGATAGTCACGGTGTGACAATAATGAGTGGTTTGACAATGTTGAGGAAAGAAACTCTTGATTGGTTGCGTTTGCGTCCACGGACGAAAATTGACATTCACTGTCGACGTCAAAGCAACAATCTCGAAACACGTGGCACATGACGTCACATCCGCACTGGTCAGTGGTTGATGGCTGGCCACAGCGACTATTGCATGTCTGGTCTGGGTGGAGACTTACTGTCACACCATTCAACGTTACATCTGAAAACAAAAGATAATAACACCAAATGATTGTTGTTGTTTGCTTAGGATTTCAATGAATTGTTATTTTCTTCATTGTTTTCATGTCGGATCTTAAAATCTGAATTTCAGCTCCTCAGCATCCGAGCCTTTACACACACACTGTGTAGTATTATACTTTTCCATGACCTTGAACTTCGATAAAGGTTTTTGCCTGAAAATATTATCCCCAGTTTTGGCGTTTATAATTGAGTCCAGTCTGACAAGCCAAGATAATTGTAAGATGAGTGAAGGGACATTCTCTTTCGTGAAGTTGCGTCAACATCTGTGACAACAGTAGACAGGTGCGTTCGTTATGTAAGCTTGAAGTCTGAGCAAACTGGATCATAACATATAATGAATGACAAACCTAGACTACAGTAGATTTTCAGGTTGTATCCATTCAGCATCCAGCACCGGTCTTCAGCCCTCAGCCACACCGACTCGCTTTTAAATGGATACCGTAAAATGTATTCCATTGCCCCGCTCCGGTGAGTCAGGTCAGTCATGGCGACCTCGATGAAGCAATGAGATCCGAGCATTTGACAGACTTTCACCGCGACCTCGTGGATACCACGCGCATCGTAGACGCAGGCCGGGCCCCAAACGCCTGACGCCGGGTGCCGAAGCTCCAGCGTGCCGGAGAAGCCACTTGTTCCGTTGACGAGCCGAATGTCGAAGACATCAGTAAAATTTGCGTTGGTAGATATGACTTCGTCATCTGCAAACAAAGTGTTTTATGGTAAAACTCATGTAATTACTGACCAGGTAATAAAGTCTTGGGCTTAGACTGCAGTCGATTTCTCCTAACGTAACCGCAGAAGCGCCGTGAGGAAAGGGGACCGTATCAACAAGATGAATGTCTTCTATGCCATCTTGAAAACCTGCCACTTGAGCCAAGAAATCCTAGGGCATATTTCGCGCCACAGTTGCAACAAGTCTATGAGTTTTGATACTCCAGTCGTGTCGAGTCATTAAGGAAGTGACTCCAATCTAGTCGAGTTTTGAACTCGAGTGTTAATTATTTGCCTTCGACTCGAGTCCAGTCGAGTCTGCTGATGAGGGACTCGAGTCGAGTTGAGTCAGTTACCCGTTTGGTCTTGAGTCGAGTCGAGTCGCCAAAAATTGTGACTCGAGTCGGACTCGAATCGAAACTGAACTCAAGTCATTTCAACCCTGCCTGACGTGTGCGCCTTCGCCGCGCATGTCGGATAGGCTTTATAAGTGGAAACAAAATTTATTCCAAATCAAATCCTGGCCCAAATTAAGACTAGAGCAGATATTATTATGTAGATCGGATCTGCCGTGATATGATTTTTTTTCAACTTGTGATATGGTTCGACGTCGATCGACATCAAAATTGTGTTTATTTTTAGCGGTGTATTCAAGTGACCTGATACCAGTACATGAAGAAATAATGTCAGCCTAAAATGACCACGACGGCGGTGTCGTAAACGTAACCTACCTTCAGCACAGGTGAATTCCACATCGCCAACTATGCAAAACGGTTGCGACTGTAGACAACTGCGTTTAAGTGCCCATTTGAAGCATGTTCTCGGGTCCGTGTCCCCTGTGTAACAATATTCTGACCTTACTGTGGGGACGTTGTGACCCGGTGGCCCGATCGTACAGGCACCCATGGGACCTACGGCCAATGGGTAGCCGAGGTACTGGCACATTCTATCAGCTAGGAGGTCCGTGATTCGCCCATTTGTACACCGTGTCATCCTGGCCCAGCCGGCCGTGCCCAGGTTCACTTCTACCCGTCCTTCACGCGCCGAGCACCCGCCAGACAGCCGAAGCTGATCTGTGACAAGACAAGAATCGTTTCTAACAATAAAGTTCATTCCAAAAAAACACATTGCACTAACGACCAAAAAAAAAACATATTTATTTTACAGTTTCAAATCAATAGTCTGGTTTGACAGAAAAGAGAACAACAAACGAGAACAACAAAAATATACACACTTACCGTGACCGCCTCGTATAAACAAAAATGACCACCTCGTGTTAATGGGCCCATGTAATGTATTTTTTAATACAATCCTTGACAATGAACCGTTGTGTCCCATTTAACCTTAATTTCGCCTGTTTTGTTTTGTCATATTAAAGGGCATTTTTGTACCCTCTAAGTTTTTATGCCTATGCAATTTCCCATATTCATGATCAAAACTGTGATGGCATTCCGGGCAGAAATCTTATAAAGGGCGAGTCAAAAAAGGAAACCCAATTGGCCCACACCAATTATTTATTTAAGTTCTGCGTGTAGCTCTTTCAAAGTCAGGGATTGGAAAGCCTAATTAATGAGGGTTTTTCAGTAAAAGAATCATTCAAATCACTCATGTACATTTCAAGTTCGGGAATTTTGAACACAAACAAAGTTCTGTCCATAGCGCACGGATCACAAAAAGGTAAGCGTTCTTAATTCATGTACATCCCGATGTAAACTGTTTTCATTTTGCTGAAAGAACACTTACCTTTTTTTGGATAATTTCCATATTTACCGGTTGCCATGGTTAGATATGCCGAATATAGCCGGGGGGAGGGGGAAGTGTAAGGGGGTATTTCCCCCCCCCCCCCTTTAATATTTTGTTAATACTGCCCTGATGCACACATTTGCCCTTTTTGTTTTTTTTTATTACGAGTGTCTTTTTGGAATTTCGCGCGACCTTATGTGCCGCCCTGGAAAGCGCCACCTATTGTCCAATAGTCCGATTTGAACAGCGCCCTCACAGTCCTATGTCAGGACTGTGTTCTGGATCTTTTTCTTGTAGTTTGAGGTGGTGGAGTTTGAGGGTTTGGCAAATCCCCAAGTGTTTAAGTCATTGACCAGAATGATTGCCGTGTGTACAGTCGCCAGCCCTTAGTGAGAGGTTGTAAATTGTGAATGAAAGGCGTAATTGGTTTTAAACATGTTATCAGACTGGACAAAACAACAAGAATCATTAGGAAAATAAATTTGCATAAAATAATATGTCGTTGTTGCTAATTAACTTAATATGCATGTTGGTAACTACCGACAAGCTGCCGACAATCTTATATCAGTCTGGCGACCTTGTATCATCCAGGGTTAATTAATTGACCAACTTGGTGCCGGATAACGCTGGAATTGAGACTTACCTGTGATGCATGTTAGTGATAGATCAGAATCGTGACCGCAGTTGAGAGTAGAATTCACGCCCCAAGCAGCCAGGCGGCACGGCTCCCAGAAAAAGGCAGGGCAGACCAACCCCTCGGACCATATCGGTCCGTCGGCAAAGCCGAACCGTCCCTGGGCCAGATCCATTCTATACGGTGCAAGGTAACCAAGCCGATGGCACACACTCTGAATTTCGGGGGCCTCGCATCCACGCCATGCCTCGGTGTTGTTTGGCCCATCGCACACTGTTCCCCATTCATCTCCCCGTGGACGTATCTCCAGCCGGCCCTCGTTTTCAAACTGCCCACCCGCCAGTCGGACGTCCCAGTCGCTGCCAAGATCGACCAAAGAGTAGCCTAATCCGAAGATAGGAAACGCATTATTAGCAAACGAGATATCAAACACAAATTAACAACGATTAAGGCTGTTTCTATGTTTTAGAAGTTTTCCCGGCCAATTCCTGAAATGTTTATTCACTTCTGGAAATAACTCATTCATTTTCGTCTGAATTTGTGACCTACTGAGGCAAAATGAGGAATGTCCCCAAAACCTGGTTTCGAGTAATCAATGCATGCCCGAAGCCGGATATACTAGAAAAATCTTCTTAAAATCGATACTGATTGTTTTGTATTTTTGAGAAGCCAAGGTATCCAAGATTCACACTATGAATTTTTGTTGGGAAAAAATACTTTAAAAAGTGGAAAAACTGAAGATTGTTTTCACTGCCGTTGGCGGCGTAATGCGTGTCGTTTTTTTTGAAAGCCGTTTTTCTCAAAATGAGGTAGCGAAACTTGGCAGGACACTGTTGAGTTCCTGCGTCATATCTTTGGAATAAATTAAGCTACAGAAGTACATTCAGCTACATGATGTACATAATGTAAATTAACATTAACAACAGTGTCATAGCTGATATCACATCACAGCAACAGCGCGCTTTAGTAGTCCAGAAAAGCATGGAAACTGTTTAATGTTTAAAAGAAAAGTGCACTTTGCAAAAAGATTAACAATAAAAGGATGACAATTGTGTAGTTTTTTTTATATTTCAGAGTAGTAGAAAGTTGCACACAATGTATTCCTGAGAAAAAAAATCATTGCCCGGACCCTTGAATTAAGAAAGAGAGGTGTGCATTTACGGATTGAAGACATCAGATATGATTTACGCCGAGATAATTCAGAATTTTACATGCAGGAAATCTTAAAACATACTTGACATGATGTGAAATAGGTTTGCCCATTTATGAAAAGGAATGCCCGATCAACCCCTTACTACTGGTTCAGACGGAATTGAATGAACAATGCGCTCCTTTTAATATGAATGCATCTTTTACAGGAACCAGTGAAGCTAAAAGGCGATAGATTGCTCGGATAGTGGAATCGAACGATTCATTTTGATTGTCGAATGACGATCTACGTGATCTTTCAATTTCAATCTAAATTGAATGAGCCAGGCGTTCAATTGATTGAAAACTTGGTAAAGTTGGCCGGGAAAACATACACTATCCGCGCCAATTTCATTTAGTGCCAATTTTGACTGTCATTCCGAAAATTAGGTACTTTTCAGTTGCTAGTTATCCACATTTGAACAGTATTCAGCGTCTTGTGCCGGGGGGGGGGGGGTAAGAAAGAATAACCTCTCAGCATCAGTCACGTTCATCGATTTCAAAAAGGCCTTTGATTTGATCAACCGTGGTCAATTACTGCGAAGATCCTAAGAGAATTTCCCAGGATACTGTTGAATGCATATGAGGCAATGTATACGGACACAAGAGCCAAAGTTGTGACCTAATTATGGAGAAACAGCAGAAATTGACATCTCTGCTGGAACTCTCCAGGGAGATATTATAGCTACTCTAGTGCCTTTCCATTTTGTTATCGCTCTCTGTAGGTTTCTGTCTAAAAGGAAACCGATCAGTGGACGCGATTCAGAGCTCGACATCACCTGTAACGCCTAAAAGATCACGTAGGTTACACGGAAGAGAATTGACAGATCTGGGTTATATGCCGATGATACTGTGCTCCTCTCGAACAACATCTCGCAGGCTTAATTCTTGAAATGTAAATTTGTCGGCCTTATCATCAACGCTGTGAAGACCAAAGTCGCTCTACGTCTCTGAATACTCCTGAAGGCTGTTATTACCTGGAGGAAGTAAAGCATTTTAATACCTAGGTTCATCGGTAAACTCCACCGAAAAAGACATCAAAATAAGGAATGCAAGCTCTAAATAACAGGCAGTGCGTCCGGAAATCCACAATCACCCGCAACGTTTAAAATTCGTTTCTTTAATACGGCAGCGGTGGAATCTGTGTTGTTGTATGGAAGTGACTCTAAAGTTGGGCCTTGACTGCCTTCTTGGAGAGATCCTTGAATGACACATACACAAGAATGCTTGGCGCTGTGCTCAATGTCAGCTGGAGAAATCACTTAATTAATGAAGTCCTTTATCGAGTGACTGATATTAAAGATTGATTATCGGAGACTATAGGGCGTAGCCACGGGGCCGCTGGGGGGCGACAGCCCCCTAAAAATCTTGTCGCCCCCCCCCCAGTCGCCCCCCCCCCCCTGAGATTTTGAGTTTCTAAAAAAATTATCATTGATCTATGACGCCCCCCCAATTGTTCCAGCCCCCCCAGCTCCCATCAGACATCCCGAACTTTCATTCAGCCAGCTTGTCCTTTGGGAGTCCACACACGGTTATACGGGCGGTGCCACCCCCCCCCCCCAAACAAAATAGAATAACAAGCAATTTAATGGACAATTCTGCGATGGCCCTATAGCCAAATATCTTTCCCATGAACATACGCCGACTGTGTGCCAAATTTCATGCTGGTATCATAAAAGACACAATCCAATCACCTATCTGCAGTATAGTACTATTAATTATGTAACGAGTCACAAAACAATATTAAACCTGGTCCGTCACCATAGCCCTAACCCTACATTACTATTTAGGGTAGGGTTATTAATAGCTAGGCGATGGCCGACCTGTTCAAAACTCTTCTGAGTTTGTAAACAACTTGAGAACTTCGATTGATGGAGCAAGACGAAACTATGCACTTTGACGTTCCACGAGAATCACACTAGCCTTTCGCCAAGGCCATCGTGGCTTATAGAAGCGGAGCTGTGAAAGCCCGAAGCGACTGGAGCAAAGATTAAGTCAGCACGCAAGAGTGGTGAAGCCACGAGGCCTTTTCGAACTTGATTTTGTTGAATTATTCATAGTTTTTATGCAAATAAGAAGAGTGCTGAAAGGCTAACCAATCACAACGCAGATTTTGCCTAGTCGCTTCCATTTGTGAAAGAAGGGTGAGTAAGGAAAACGTAAGAACAAGTAACTGTAAGTTCAGATGAAAAATAAGTTCATACAGTCAAATAATTTCTTGAAATACTTTTATAAGTAAAATTAAAATAAGATAATGTAAGAACAATTACGCGGTCACGATCTCGTGGAAAACTAGACTCGTATTTTTTGTTTTTAAATTTTGTGCAAGCATCCGGGCGAGTCGACGCGTCCGCTTTGTCTAATGCCGTCAAGTTAAGCTACGATGGCCTTGGCGAAAGGCTAGAGTCACACCGGCTTAGGAGGGGCTGTATAAAACCTAAGTCCGACGTCTCATAAGTCCGAAATTTCGGACTAATGAGGCGTCGGACTTATGAGGCATAAAATATATTTATTCCACCTCATAGGTCCGACGCCGTCGCAAAAAAACAAGGCGTCTGACCTATGAGGCGTCGGAGCTATGGACCGTTACCAGAAAACGTTCTTTTGTCCGACAATTAAGGCAAGAACGAGATTTTTTTTTAAAGTACGACGTAAGTCCCCGAGGTTTTCTACTTACGAACGGCGCACTGGGCCTTTATTTGGTTGGAGGGGTGCGATTTTGTCGGACTTATGAGACGTCGGACGAATAATTTTTAGTACAATTTGTAAAAAAAATATCCACATACGATTTTGGATGTTTTCCATAGAAATTACCCAAAGAAGTTACAATTGAGGTATATCACAAGTCTATGGGTCCGCTTCGCTCGTACCCTCGCCCTTCTGGCCCTGCAAACAGGCCGCTGGGAAGGGCTGATGAGCTTCAAAGAATATTGTGAAGGAAGTGGGGATCAGGGGATGGCATTCTGAGTAATTTATCATGATCTATATAAAGACATATAGCTTCAGCTGTTTAAGACCGCAGTTAGCTAATGCGCGCAAATGCTATGTGAAAACTTTCTCATAGAAATCCATACATGCCATGTATTTTGTGATTTCGTTTTCATTGCCGACCATTTGGACAAATAATAATTTGAGCGTCGCTTAATATGCAATTCGAAACGGAGCCTGAGCAACAGAGCAAGTGACGGGAATTGAAAATTTACCAAAGCAGATCAGGTTTACAGATTTTCCTACATTATTACGCTTTTCAACGGAAAAAAAGCATTTATGAATGGGAATAAAAGAGAAGTGACTCGGTCTTAACGGCCGTTTAATTTGAAACCTTACAGGGTCGTGGCCGTGATGGCTTACAGGTCACAGGTCACGCAAAATATATCCAATCAGAGATTAATTTCATCAGCCCTTCCCAGCGTCCTGTTTGCAGGCAGGGCGGGGGTATGAGAGAACCGGGTCCGCATGCGCTATTTAGTCTGGTGCTCTATACTGGTATGCCTGAATTACTGATCTCCATGACTGAGCGCATACCCAAGGCAGAAAACGGCCCACGCGTGGTATATTTTTTTAACTATCTGTATCAAATATTAGTCCAGATAAAAATAGGCGAAATCTTTATTCCAAAAAGTGACCAACTTAAAACCCGATTTTCTCAAAACCACTGTTCAACGTTTATTGCGAAGCAATGGTCTATCATTATCTGAGCCGATTTGCTGATTAATTATGCAAGACAACCGCTTCTTGACCTCTTCATTTAGGCCAATCAGCGGGCGCTTTCTATATTGGGTACCGGGTCTCGTCATGGATATCTATTATTTAAAACCAAGACACGCTGTCTGAATTGAGCTAAAAAGTCTGCGGTCACGCGCCCTGCATGTAACGATACGTTACGCGACGTAAAAAAAAACTTAATTATTATCTCGTCAGATCGCCATACAACCGTGACTTTTCTCGGGAATGGTAAGACATTAGGTTGGTTTCCTTTCAACGAGATGTTTGGAACAGGCTAAGTAAACAATCCAAAACATGAAATTTTCGAGGATTTCAGGACCTTGTGCCCCTTTAAATGAGACAAATCCAACCTGTTGGGAAACAACATGGCGCAGCAAGATCGTACCCATGGAAACTAGGTTGGCACTCTGGCTCCTTCGACCATCTTTTTATTCTATATCATAGGATGGGATTCATGATGGGAATGCCAAAATGCGCGTGCGCCTCGTCATTATAACAACGCGTGCAGCATGCGCATACGCGTGACAACGGCGGATTTTTGTTTCATTAACGTCGCAAAAAAAGGAAGCTATTGCGTACACCACCCACACATCAACAAACGCAATACATTTGCACCCCCTCTCCTTGAGTTGCATGTTAAATTTGGGGCGGAAAATTTTTGGACCCACTTTTTCGGGAGCAAATTTTGGCAAGCCCCCATCCCCAATTGTGTACTGGATCCGGCTTTGGCAGCGTGACATCACCGCAGTATACAGTAACGGCTTCTAATTTTGTTACCCGGAGCGGTGAACTTTATAGGCCTAGTGGTTCTATTTAGATACCACACGGGGGCGGATCCAGCTTTGGCTCAAAGAGGGCGGGGTTAGCTGTCGGGAGGTGGCAGTCAGGTGCTACTTTATTTCTGCATGGCTTTTCTGAAAACAAAAGGGGGGTTAGATCCGCAACTGCTGTACCAGTGTTAAATTTACATCGCAGTTTTTTTTCGGTACGTTGTCGTCTCTTCACCTTGTTTTCCCAGTGGTGTCGGGAAAATAAGGTCAAAAGACACAAGAACGGGTAACAATCATTAACAAAATACTGAAATTATCTTTTCCAATCAGTAATTCCATCTCATGATTTACTCACCCCGAGTCATTGGTAACAGAAACACCACGAGGACGAAGCTGTCCATACTGTCGCTATAATCCTTGGTCGCGATGCACAAACGTTGTGGGGACTTGTCTTCACTGTCATCGAGCCTTATACGGGCCCGTAATTCCGCTCAATCGAGATGGTTAGAAACGACGAGAGACTACGTACGCACCGCTACCTTCACTAAAAAATTGCTCTGAATAACAATTCCCCTGCCGAGTTGCGTTTCCCCACACAGGCGCGGCTGGTAATTCTATAGTATCAACTGACAGTTCTAAATTCAGAAAATTCTTCATTATCGCATGAAGTGATGCGTGCAGCCTGTTATGCCTCCATTTGCCGCCAAATTGATATTGAAAAACAAAGATCAAGGGTCTGCTTTAGCCTGAGTGGTTGTTTCCCTGCCTGCGCCTGGCGCCCACGCGGGAAACATTAAAGGGAATGTACATCATTGGCTTTTGCTGTAATTTTCAGAAATGAAATATTTCAGGGGTAAGTATATAATAGATCAAATATTGTTACACTGACATGTTTGAAGTTTTGTTTTCAAAATGCTGGAAAAACCAAGAGCAAAAAAAAATGTTCAAATAGTCTGGTTCCTGACTCCACTAAAGATGAAATGGATCAATTTATAGATGCCGGAAAATTGTAAGGAAAGCGAACCAGTCTAGCTGGCCTGCACCCGTTCATGAACATGTAACGAATAGCAATCAACATTTGGACTGAAAAAAAATGGTAAATTTGGGAGCAGTAGTTGAAAAATAGTTAGGTTTTTCCAACAGTGGTCGGCCGACCACTGTTGGAAATTTATACGAAATACAACTTTTCTTGAAAACGACTTCACTCCTGCAGGTGCCATAATTTAACAGGATGCTTTAGACTGTCATTTATCAACATCCTAGTAAGATATTTTGTAAAAATGTGTTAGTTTTGTTTTTCGATGTTTGCAAATGTTGTATGTTCCCTTTAAAAATAAAAAAAAAATTAACAAAGACATTAGGCCTTCATTAATGTGTCCATCCCCATAAAGCCGATGTACAAGGCTGAATAGTACACTCTGCCTGCGGGCTTGTGCGTAATGGCTTTTGAAGACTTCAGAAAGAGCACTCAATTCCCTCAAATGACACGGAATGAATTATTCATCTTTTGCAATGAACATCACTGAAATTATAACAGTGTTTTATTGAAGAAGGTAAAAATACTTGAAAAATGAAAATGCTACTCAACCATCGGGAAGGGGGGGGGTACTTACTACCTCTTGCGACGCCCCTGGTTGGGAACTTTTAAGTCACTTTAATCCTTCATCGTTTTTTCAGTGCTTCTCGTTCGTTAGTAGTCTAGTCTTGGGTCAAAACGTTGTTGTTTTATAATTTGACACGCGATCACCCACCGAAAGGGGGCGCTATCAAAACCTCCTGGTTGCAGACTAGTAAATAAACTGCCATAGACCTTAGTGATAATTACTCTGCAAGGTGTTTGAGACACACATCAAATCAAAGCTTATTTTCATCATCTTCTATGTTCTTTTTTTTATTTTGGGAGAAAATTCCATCCAAAGATTGTCCCCCATAACAGTAGTCCCTGAAGCCCATCGCCTTTTTCAAAAAGTGTGCCTACGCTCCTTTGGAAAATAGAGCAGTTTTAGGTAAAAAAAAAAAGTCTCCGGTTTCTGGTATGGAGCTTGCCCAAAAAGTGGTGCGGCGACGCGGCTTTTTTTTTTTTTTTACCTGATTTGTTTGCTTCAAATGTCGGCTGATGACTGCAAATGGTGCCCGACTAAACTTAGTGCAAATATGGGAGTCCAGAGAGGCCACATAAAGCTTATTCTCGACCATAACCCAATCTAAAAACACGTTAAAATTGTGCAGCAGCAGGATTCCAGTCAAACCAGTGAGTTTGGCGGTTTTGGGACATCATCTTTCATTGAAAAAAAAACTTTTTCATTTTGCCGACGCGCATGGCTTCGGCGACGCGCGCGCATACCAGAAACCGGAGTTGTTTTTTTTTTTGGCCTTAGGGTTATACCTAGTTGTTTACGGTAGTGCAGGTACCTAGCAGGTACGGTAGTGCATTGAAAATCACATACGCGCAAAAAAAAAACCACAATTGATCGCGAACGAAGTACCTCAAAATGTTTGTATTATATTCCAGTTTGAGAGGATTTACACATTCGTGTGTTACAGATGTGCAGTCTGTGCCAATTTCAACTTTGTGCCAATTTCGACTTTCATTCCTAAAATTAGATACTTGTTAGTAGCAATTTTTCCAGCAATACAAAAGCTATCCTCATTTGAACAGCGGCGTATCTAGCTTTTAATGCCGGGGGGGGGGGGAATAACCTCTCAACAGTACTCACGTTCATCGATTTCAAAAAGGATTTTGATTCGACCCACCTTGTTAAATTAATGAAGATCCTTAGAGCCTTATACGGTTTTCCCAGCAGACTGCCGAATGAGGACAATGTACATGGACACAAGAGCCGAAATTGTGACCTCATAACAGTGGCGGTTCTGGGGGGGGGGGGGCTAGGGGCCTAGGGGGATTTAGCCCCCTCCCCCCTCCCCACACACACACAAAAGTTTAGTCCCCCCCCAAAAAAAAAATTGCACTAGCAAAATGTAAGAATGTGACGTACATGCGAATGGTCTCCCCCCTAAATAAATAGTCGTTATAGAAGGGTGCATTTGTACACTTTTCGTTTATATAGTGTGTCTGATTGTAGGATTTTTATACGAAAATGAGCCTTTTTATATGAAAATGAGCCCCCCACCCCCACCCACCTATTGATTTTCGGACACCTAAGTGTCCAGAGAAATTACCGGTCAAAATTTCACCACGCCTCCTTGAAAAAAATTTCGGGATCCACGCTGCCGACATCATAAGGGCAAAACAGCGGAATTTGACATATCTGCCGGTGTTCTTTAGATAGATACTTCAGCACGGTTAGGTCAGCAATCAGTGGACGCGAGTCAGAGCTCGGCATCACCGTAACTCCTAGAAGATCATGCAGGCTGCCTGCAAGAGCATTGACAGATCTGGATTGTGCTGATGATACTGCGCTTCTCCAAGGGCGGATCCAGAGCACAATTTTTTTGGGGGGGGGGGGGGGCAAAAACAATTTTGGTTCCCCCAAAAAAGTGGGTCAAAAAAATTACGGCATGGGGATTCTAGATCTAGAGTTAAAGATGGTGGTGTACTCATTGCCTGCCTTTATTGCGATATCACATAAAAAAAATTGGTTTCGTTTTTTTTACCCCCCGTTACTATGCAACCATGCCTTGTTTAGGGGGCCGTCTACTCGCACCAGCTCTCCCTACATATTGATTGGACCGGCGACACCCGTATATTCAGTTGTTTATATGAAGCTGTAGCACTTGATTTAATTAACGTAACAAGCTTAAAGTGAGTGGTGTAAATGATTGAGAACAGACTGAAGCTTACGCCAAACGTAAAGCTTTGCCACCTCAGAGGAGTCAGGTTGGTGTAGCGGTACTTTCCTCGCCTTCCACCGCTGTGACCCGGGTTCGAATCCCGCCTGCGCCAATATGTGGATTGGGTTTTCAGTCCCTACCCGATTCCGTTAGTTTTCCTCAGAATATTCCTCTGGGCTTTTCCTCAGAACAAAGAAAATCCGATACGACTTGTACGACTGACGACATTGGTCATTTGTGTTCGTGAAGTACACGTATATAAACGCCACGCATCAAGTACACGCGTTCTGCAGCTGCTGTTAAACCTTATCGAACATCATGCTGCCCCTCAAGCATGGCGGGGTCTTCGTCTGCTTGAGCCTGTTAGTGTACGCAGCAAACGCATCACAACTATCCTCTGCGTTGTTCGAGGATTCAGATAATTTCGGCAGGCCTAACATTCCTAGCCAATACGTAATTGAATGTTGTATGAGGAAGGGGGGGCGGGCAGGACAAAAAATCGTCTTCGGCACCGGCACGAACTGACACTTAGTTGCGCATGTTTTACGCGTATTTGGGGTTTCGGCGAACTGACATCCTCCACGTGCACAGTGCGGCACTTTTAGAGCGCACCAGTGCACCCCGTACATTTTCGGTTTCACAAACTGACACTGGCCTTAATTGCACCAATTAAAACGCTTTTTAATAAAATTTGTGTGTAAGCACACAGGTATACGGATGGATTAAATTCGTGTAAAACCTTTCAAACCGTTTTGAATTGCCGCATCATGTTTGGGTGTCAGTTCATGAAAACGAAAATCTTCCTATTTTGGTGTCAGTGTCGATGTGCGTGCGCACGAAGTGACACCCACACAAACGTGTTCACACCGTCGATCGTGGACGTCCTGTAGTCCCTCTTTTGTTTGTACTCACTTTTTAGGAAGACGCCCATAGGTTTTGTACACGACCCCGATCGCGGACGTATGCTGGGAATCGTGGACGATATTGTTCTCTTTTGTTCTCTGGTATTTTTCGTCCACGGTTTGAAAAGATGAACACGTACACATGCGCGCGAGTGTGAGTTCATTGTGCCGATGACGAATTCTTCCATGGCACAAGTTGGCAAACACTACTTTTGAAAATGGTGGGTTGGCTGTTGGCGCACAAGATATACGAATTTGCAACCAGGCTTGTATAGGCCTATATTCAGAGAATTCTTTAATATTAGGTGAAGTGATGCGTGCAGCCAGTAATGCCTCAATATTTCGCAACGTTGTTATTAAAAAGCAAATCTTCATTAGCCTGAGTGGCTGTATTCCTGCCTATCACTTACGCCGATGACACTGAAAACTAAGCAAAAAAAACCCAAAAAAACATCAAATTTTGTCCATCCGCACAAAGTAAATATATAGGCTGAGTGTTAGTAGCTGCAAGCTTGTGCGTAATGGCTTTTTAAGACTTCAGGAAAAGCATTTACTTCCCGTATTATATTAAAATGAATTATTACTAATCGTTGTCAATGATCATCACTGAATTTACTAAACGTTTTAACGAGGAGAGTAAATGACTTTCAAATGCTCAGTCTTAATCGGTATTTGCCAGAAGGAATAATTGGGGATGACACCCCTACCCCACCCCGCCTCAAGCGACACCCCTGGTTGGGAATCTTTCTAAGCCCTTTACCCATCATCATTATCGTCTGTAGTTCTCGTTCTTTAACTTTTCAGGCCTGAAAGTTACAGCACTGTCTATGTCACCATCAGGCAGCTGGCGGCGATGTTTGTTGACAGCAGCACTTAAAGGGGCACATCGTCCTGAAATCGCCGAAAATGTTACGTTTTAGATGTTTACTTATCCTTATGTTTTAGAATGTTTACTAATTGTGGTCAAATTACACGTCTCCAGAGAGACTTACAGCAACGAATACTGATGAAAAACCACAGTGCGTTCACCGTGTATCAGATCATACAGATGAACACACACGTGTTTTGAAGAACCCTTTAGTCACTGTATAGCGCCCCAAACCGCCCTTCCAATTGCTCACTGTATGTAGCTCCCCGAAACTGCCAGCTCTCTATATGTTTTATTGATTTTTAGGTGAATGAATACAATTAAGTCCAGGTGTTAAGTTTATAAACGTTAGTCAAAGGAACATGTGCGACTGGAATCACGACTAGCACCCAAACAGCTCTATTTTTTTAAGAGTCAAATTGTTGACCGCTGAAATTCGTTGATCGCAAGAATAACACAAAAACAGCCAGTTTTAAATTTAAGTATGGTTTATTATATAAATGCTTATTAATATCATTTCGTTTAAAACGCGTTTTGTAGCCCATTTGGGCGCTTTACAGGACGCAGCACCCCTTTAAAGCTCTTCTGATGCTATACAAGTTATCCAGGTGCCGATAGAATGGAAATCAATTATAATGCAAACTTGGGCCCAAGTTTGCATTTCATGACATCGATTCGAGGGTCGTAGTAAGATCTCTTTGGGTTGTAGACCACAAATTCAGCTTTGGTGCTAATAATTTGCAATCCAACCTACGGAATTATCGGCGACTTCTACACTCCTAGACCCTGAGATCCTTCTGTTGTTATTCAAATCAACTACGGTTATTACAAACAAGATTTAATGCAAAGTAGGTATACGGTCAGTTCAGCCGATCCAGTGTTTATTATGCACCAAATAATTTTGGACATGAATTTTTTAATTGGGACCTTTTTGGGAGTGTACATGTACACATGCGAAAAGTGCGTCACGCGTCAAAAGTAAGAAGAGTATTCTATTTTGTGCTGAGGGGGAAAGCATAAGAAACAGTTTGTCCAGTTTTTATTTCGGCTGGCGGAAAATTGGAGATTTCAATTTCTGCAAGCCGGTGTGACAGGTAATTCTGTCCCCCCTGGTAAATGTGTCCCCCCAGGCACATGTACCGACTCGTGACCCGGTAAATGTGTCCGGGGGGACACTTTTACCAAGGTAGATTTGTCCCCCTCCAGGTAAAACTGTCCCCCAGCCCAACGGTGAAAGTGTCCCCCAGGTAAATACTGAGAGCAGCATAGCAGCGTGTCGAGGGCGCCAGTGCATGCTGCAAGATATGTGGCAGTGATTATCACATGTGTACATGCGTCTCCCGCTACAATGAAAATTCATCCAACAGGAAATTTCGTTACGCGCTATGATGGGAATACAGACCAATCCAAGTAGGCGTTGTATCAATGAGACGAGGGCCATCGCCATGCATCTCCGCTGTATTGACCTATCGAGGTAGAATCGCGATAGATTTTGCCGTACTCCAATCGAAACATTGTGTTCAGAGTAATAGACCAAATTAAATATTTTTATATTCATGAAGGGCAGACCAGAAGTCCAAAATACCTTGTGGAGTGAATTCATAAAAACAATAAAAAGAACTGGCCTTCCGGGTTTCAAAAGAGGGGGACAAAAAACCCTGGGGGACAGAATTACCTGGAGGGGGACAGAATCAACGGGCCGGGGAAGACACTTTTACCTAGGTAATTCTGTCCCCCCTGACTTTTTTTACCGGGGGACAGAATTACCTTCCACACCGGTCAACCCGAATTTCTGTCCACTTTTGATGCTATATATGAGAAAGTCGTCAAGGTGTAATCCAAAGTTCTGCTTTAACAGAAAATTATTGAAAACAAAACCCCAGCGGATATATAAAAATATAGTTTTAAATCTAAATTTCTTTTCGAAGATCTAGATGAGTGGGAAGATAGGTTTATCAACTTGTGAGGAATTGATCAGTGTTGCTGCCTAGCGCCCTCTATTGCTCTAATTCTTCTCGTCATGGTCAATCGTTCAACGTATTTGTCTATGGGGGGTTTATGTCTATGGGTTTAACGTCACATCGTTAATATAGTCTAGCGCCCTCTATTCGATTTTAAGCGAAACTGAAAAGATTTTTTTCGCCTGTGCAAGTCACACCCGCCTCAACTTTTGGTTGAATTTAGACAAGAAATTGGGTTGGAGACTTGAAGTAATCGGTCAGGCATTGCACAAAATTGCATAATTGGATGATGTATGAAATAAAAAATAAATAAATAACATGCTTCATTATAACATCACGTACGCCATGCATGCCCTGATTTTCAGTGGGTCCCCTATGTGTGTGTTCTAAGCTGGGCTAGGCAAGCCCGATAGGCGCCCCCAATTATATTCAACTGGTTCTGAATGACTTCACTGGAAGTATTTTGATGCATCTGGTCTACACAATGGGCTGGATTTAGCCTATTCATTGACGTTACTTTGTATTCCTATAGGATAGCACTGCCCGACTCTCTTCACCAGTGCAAAACCAGTGGGTCTCAAGTGACAGTTAGTGAGTCCGTCTGAGATAGGGGCAAGTAGGACACTAGTAGGCCTGCCCTCTGGGACCAACACAAATGGAACATGATTTGGGTTCCCCGTCCTTCGGAAAAATGCTCGATTTGAATTTGAATTTGAATTTGAATTTGAATTTGAATTTGAATTTGAATTTGAATTTGAATTTGAATTTGAATTTGAATTTGAATTTGAATTTGAATTTGAATTTGAATTTGAATTTGAATTTGAATTTGAATTTGAATTTGAATTTGAATTTGAATTTGAATTTGAATTTGAATTTGAATTTGAATTTGAATTTGAATTTGAATTTGAATTTGAATTTGAATTTGAATTTGAATTTGAATTTGAATTTGAATTTGAATTTGAATTTGAATTTGAATTTGAATTTGAATTTGAATTTGAATTTGAATTTGAATTTGAATTTGAATTTGAATTTGAATTTGAATTTGAATTTGAATTTGAATTTGAAATTTGAATTTGAATTTGAATTTGAAATATTACCATTCGACCATAGCAGCCAAATTACAAATTACAATAGAAATATAAAAAAAAAAGTTGCAATACTTAAAAACAAAATGGACATTCGCAATGACATTAATAAGCAAAGATAGGAGAGCATTATTTCAAAAAGACCAATAACATCTAACGCAAATAATATGATCTATCGGAGACAAAGTGTGCAGCTAGAATATATTTCGCTTCCTCAAAAAAAAAGGTAAGTTCTTAACAACTTGGAATTTCCTCGTCGCCGGTTCGCCACCTGAAAAAAAGGCAGGAATTCCAAACACAATCAACCAATCCCTTGTTTGTCTGCGGTCATCCATAAATGTGTGTAAATCTTTACTTCATTATGAGTTCTACAATAATAAGCGGCGGCGGTATCCATTCATCACTTACAAGTGCGAATGCGCATGTTTTGAAAAGCAGGTCACGCACACGCATTACGTATGCCATTCAATTTGTACACATGCGCTATGCAATTTTAACCACACACATGCCATCGCCAGTCGATCGCGATTCAGTACCCCGGTTTATCCTACGAAAAGACGGAACGTACACACATGTGAACTTCGAAAGGAACCCTTCACACCTCTAAACTCACCTAGAACTTAAAAGTGTCACCTGCAAAGGTGCATCGAGCTCGAGAGTAAGAGGAGGTGCTCGTGGATTATGCATAACAACTGAAAGCGTAGACGGTGGAAACAGGGAGGTTTAAACGGGAGAGCGTTTGATGAGGGACTGTTCTTATCGTTGAGTGGGGACTTCATACGGAAAGCGTTGTTTAGGTACGGTAGGCCCCTGCGTTATGTTGATGATCACTCACGTGTACTGTGTGACTGTGCGGTGTTTTTTTTTTACGTCAAACCCCTGTGCTTTAGTTCAGTTTTAATAAAACTGTACAGGCAGGAACAATGTTGATTTTTAATATTTCTTCAACATGTTCAATTTCAGTCGTAAGTTATGATATTCAATTAATTCAATTGAAACCAATAGGGAAAGAATGGGAAAGATTCCCATATCTGGCCATCACTTGTCACCCTGTGCACAAACCGTATGAATGAGACTGGTCTGAAAAAAGTGTTTTCTCAGTAAATACTTCAATATTTTACCGGCTGAATTTGACTTTTTATGACATATTATCACTTTCTGATGGCTGATAGGTCACTGAAGGGAAAAATTAGTAATTGCCAGATATGGGAATCTTTCCAAGGACATGAATTTGGGACTGAGAAACATTTCCAATTTTGTTCAAAATGTTCTTGACTCTCCATAGACTTTGTACACAACCGCTGAAGTGGCGTCTGGATACTTACCATTGTGACTGTGTGATGAATCTTCAAAACATATCTGCATATATTTCATCTTTTGTCTTTAGGTTAGATTTAAAATTTAAGTACAGAAATGTACAAACTGCTTTGAATGTTATATAATGCCAATATTGTTTTTCATTGCCAGATCTGGAGTTGAAAGAGCAGCCACTTGCTTCCAATCCCTTCTGTTGATTTTTCTGTGTCAACCCTTCTCCTAATAAAAATGAGCTGACTAAAGTTTGGACTCATTGCCAGCAAAAATTTTGCTTCTTGTGGAACAAAACAACAAAAGAACATTCTGTGGAGGCAGCCCGTAGTGTGGAATGAAAATCTTCTCAAGCCAAAGAGGGTTACGACCAGACATGTCGTTGTCACTCGGCTCAGTTTTTGTACTGTGTTTCATAGCGAGCGCCGGTGCCCTGTCCTGCGGTGGTCCCTGCGACCCATCCACATGCCCGCAAGTTGACTGCCGCGGAGGGAAAGTTTACGGGCCCTGTGCCTGTTGCCTGGTGTGTGCCAAACAGTTGGGTGAATCATGCGGTGGTCAGTACGACCTGGCCGGACAGTGTGACCAAGGGCTAATCTGTTCGGTCAGTTTGGAATTCGGAGAGGCCGTACCGGAGCAAGCCGTCGGAGTATGCCAAGGTAATTTTTTCCTTTTTCATATTGCAATGTTTCAGTGCTATGCTTGAATGTTGAAATATTGGCAATGGCACATTTCTCCATAGTCATCCACCAGACTATATGAAGTCTTGAAGAGGTCAGTCTTTTCAAACAGTTGCACCATGGTTGGACATGTGCCAGTCTAGTCTTTGGTCTCAAATTGTCCCATGTGCAAAATATTGAAGAAAAGTCTCCTAAACTGGGTTGGCAAAATACTGAGGACCTTGTCTTTGCCACATGAACATTTTTAGAGAATTTTGTCAGGGCTCCAAAGAGTGAGTAAAGTTGGCCTGATTTCATGTTTTTCAGCACTCAAGGTCCCAGTCTGGTGCAACAATATGGGGCAAGGACACCCAATTGATTTTGTACTAAGTGTGCACAAAAATGTGTGTCTTCGCGAAGTTTGCATGAGCATCAGGCCCAATAGATGCATTCAACAGTTTCTCCCAACTCCCGCAACTCTCCCTTGGAACCGTTGAGGGGGTACCTGACATTACACTTGTGCATGGAGACCATTTCCTTGGACTTGTTTCATACAATTACAAAACAACTAAAAGCCATAGTGACCAGTCAGTAAGCCAATTTTTTTTTCATGAAGTGTGATCCATGGTATAGTGGTTTTCAGCATAATAGAGTTTGACTGTTTGTACAGTAAGATGACTAATGGTTGACCTTTTGATGTACATTGTGGATTGGCCGCGTTAACCCTCAACACATTTTTTGCCACTTTTTCACTACTGAACAGCAGCCAGGAACTTGATCATTTGTAGGTGAAGTAAGGTTCAGGATACAGGCTTACAGCACACAGAATGATCTCCAGAATTTCATAGATACTCCCAAGGTCTTTTACGGTCTATTGGAAATGGCTTCAGCAACCCCCATAGACTCATGTTTAATTGTTAGCCGTAGCCGAATTCTTTGTTATTCCTCAGAGGCTGATGGAAAAAACAGCACAGGTGTGTAGAGACGATTGGAATGCGAAGGTTGAATAATACCAGATTGCTGGAAATCACTTGACTGTGGCTAATGACTGCCACTGGGGAACACTTGTGAGACCAAGGTCTTGTAAGAGGGTGCCTAGCTCAATTGTGGGTACTTGGTGGGCTGATTGCATCCAGGCTATGGTACCTCATAATGTGCTACAGGAACAGTAGTTTAAGCTATTACCTGTCCTTCAATGCCAAAAATGTGCAAGGAAAGGTGTTGGGGGGGGGGGTCCATAAGTGTACCACCTGCCCATGAGAACCATTCATGTTGCTGTGCACTTTGCAAACCCTTTTGGGGATACATTACAAGGGAATTTTTTCAACCATTTTTAATTGACTTGGACTTTTCGCCAAATCTTTGCCAGTGAATTAGGCCTACACGTTCAAAAGATACAATGTTATGGAGATGTTGAATCCCTAGCACACATGGCGGGGCTGAACAGGTACGAATTCATCAAAATACTTCAAAAACAGGAATTGAATTTTGGAAAATGTATACTTGTATGATAATTGCAAAGGTAACTGATGAGGAAAGTGAAGGAAATTTTTTTTTGAAACATTAACATTTGATGAAGAAGTTGGTGACTGGTTTTGCATAAAGTGACCAGATCTCATTTTCTTAATAAAAAAAGTTTTGACTCCCAAAATATCAAATTTTTATCAACATTCCATGTGCGTATCAATTCGCAGAATCCTATTTAAAACTTTGTTTTTCCTCCTCATGCATTCCAACACCAGTCTGCATATTTCAAGAGCCGGGCCCAAGTGGCCAAAGTATTTGGCAAATGCCTGTGCCTGGGAGAAGTGTAAACAACGCGAAACAAAGACACAACAATTTATTGGCCGCCATATGATGAAGGTCAAGTTTCCTCTGCAATTGAAATAGAGACTAATAGCTCTGGAATGCAAGGAGGCGAGAAGGCGCAGAGACGGGCCACGAGGCTTGTGGAGGAAAGCTGAGATGGCAGGGCAAGAACAAGGCTGTCCTTTTAAGGAGACTGTTGCCCTTAACACCCCCTGGTTACCTCTGGGGAGCAAAGATGCCGTTACCGAGCCACCTTGACTGTGGACTCTATGGGCTTCGACTCATTAAAAAATTATGCAATTTGGGCTTTTTTGAAATGCCATTGGCACCCTAAATTTGTGTTTGAAGCTTTAGGCCTATAAAAGTGTAATGGAAATACATGTACTCTGCATTAGTTAAAGACACTTTTTAAACGCTGGATTATTCACGATAAGTGAATGATTATGTCAGATTTCAGATTGGATATTCGCTCATAAAATCTCTCCTTAACAAATTTAACATAGATCTGTGACTTGTAATTTTTTAAATATTATGGAAATAACCAACAATTTTAGTTTACTCCAAATATTAGTTACCAAAACTTTTAAGTTGTAAGTTTTGTAACTTGAACTTATTTAAAAAGACAATCAAGAGGCATGGTGATAATATTCAGGTTTAACTATTTGATCACAAAAATAATCATAGATTTTCACTAGATTGAGGTAAAACAATGTGTAATGACGTCGGAGACAATTGTGTTTTGATCCAATATGGGTTCGTAATAAGGAAGTACCGGTACTCTGTATTGGCAGTGATTCAATTCAGTGCAAGGCTTTCACATACATGTAATGTACACAAGGGACCAATTGGACCAACTTCTTAGATAACACTGTGCTGGATTTTTGTGTTTGGTGTCAATATTACAATGTAGTGCTCATTTAAGTAATTGCACCAATTAGCCTTAAGTACTTAAACAAGTACTTAGAGACCTGATCTACTTCCCACAGTGTTCTTAGGCTTTGTCTGTAATTGGATTCATGACTTTGTTAATGGGCCAGTAATGAAAGCCACCCAGGAGTCTTTGGAGTGCAGTGTTTACGCAACTAATTGGATTTCACACTTCAAAGATCAATAAACTCCTGCCATGCTTGTTACATCACACTGTTAACCATACAAAAGATCATCGTGGATTGGTGACTTTTTCTCTGTAGGCCTACAGAATTATCATAACATGTACCAGTAAATTGTTGCTGACTCTTTTGTATTTTCCCATTACAGATAACGTTTTCATGCATCATAACTTGGTGTTCACAGTAAACGCTGTACACCGTAGTGTATGCTTGCATGAATCCATGCTTGTATGAATCCCAGACTCCGGATCCCTGGCCTTTCTGCTTCAGTTCATTTAATTTGAAATAATTTTTAGAAACTACCACTTTCAGTTGCACGTTTGAATTTAAATGCCAGACTCGGGCTATCTCTCTTTGTATGCTCTCCACAGAAATGAAACCAGATCTCCGTACACAAGAGTACGCCGGGTCCGGTTCGGGGCCCCAACTCCTGGGCGCGCCGCAAGGGTGCGAGAAACTCCACTCGGGCTGCAACATCCGACACGGGCTGTGCGAATGCGACAGCGATGTGGCAGGGTGTCTGAGCCCCTTTGAATTTGAGGACCCAGAAGCATGCGCTGAAGCCCTCGAGTCTGGGCATGCCAATGGAGGTAAGTCAAGCAAGTGTTTCGATGGAATGTTTTAAGACCATTCTTTTACATTTGGTGACAAATTTGTGCACTGTCATTGTACACAATGGGTACTTCTCTAAATTTCCAAAGCGTTCAAGTTTACTAGGGACTCATGTTTTAAGTCAAATTTTTAGAATTTCTGTAATAGAAAGCATAATTTGCATCGGGTTTGTTGAACTGTTTGATGCCATCTTCAGCTTTATAATGTTCAGCATAAAGCATCTAGATCTTCCTTGCTCTGTGACATGACCTAAGAATCCTTTGAACCCCAAGCACATTTCAGTAATCTTTCTTCTTTGCCAGAAATCTTTCAACTCCAGATTCTTGAAGAGAGTAGGCCTATTTTATTTTATTTCAAATTTTCTTGTGGAAAAAAGAAAAAAAATTGAAATGGAGCTATCAATTTTACATACAGGAAAGAAGGTCAGTTTGAATCCTTGATCACTTTGCACAACTTATACATGCAGTGTGATGACAGAAGTTTTTTTTTTTTTAAATCAAGCCCGTCCTGTCACCATCTAGTTACTACTGGGATAATCACATTGTACAACAGTGAGTTATCCTTCAGATTACCAGATCTTACCAAACTTTGGTATCTGTGCCAGCCAGCCTTGGTTAAGGGGATTCCCTCTGAACATAGTTGTGGCAAACCACAGCTTTATCCCTGGCCAATTTGATCCTTTCCTGCTTGCCCCACAACCTGTGCCAGGCCAAGTCACACCTGAGGTGTCACTGATGGCTGTGGGGTGTGTGGCCCAGAGATAAGAGAGCTGTTGGTACTTGTAAAAACATTGGCAACTCATTAATTGGTTTATTGCTTGTGAAAGCCTTGTTACCTTTTTGACACATTTTGACAGCAGTCACACTGTCTCACACTTTCTTTCTAACCTTGGGGCAATTTTGTACTACATTTGCATCTTCAAAACAGTTCTTTTTTCCCCACAAAACGCCAGTGTTCAGGATTTAGTCTCTACTTATGCCTATTTGAGAATGGAATGCAATGAAAAGGTTCAACTTAATTCAAAAATGAAATGAATATTGCGGAATCCTTTTAGACAGATGATGCAATTGAAATGAATTGCCTGTTGCTTGATGGTTTTTGCAGAGCTGGTACATTTAATTTGTCAGGGGCACCACGAAGTGACGTATCGTGTATGGACTTTGTGCACAAGATACGTCACTTCGTGGTGCGACCTACGAATTGTTTGACAAATTCTGTCAAAATGTACAATTTTTATGTACGATAATACCTATTGTTTCCCATACTTTCAAGTAAAATCGTAGCATACATTGTGAGTGTGACTGCCTTTTGTAAGGCAAACAAAAATAATAGTTCTGCTTCCGGTTTCCCCTTGCCCTATTCTGACAGCCCTACCCTATTTTTTTTATGGAAAAAATGAGGAAAGAAACACCCAAAACCATCAATTTAGCCAGAGGTATTGGAATTGAAGGCCTTCGGGCCACAGTTTTTAGGTAAACTTTTTTAATTCCGGGCATATGCCCCTGGCTTTCGTCATGTTCGTTTTTGTTTTCTTGGTTTTTTGGTTTTCTCTTATTTTGTGAATGTTTGTTGTTTGTGTGTTTAATGCCGAATAAATAATAATAATAATAATTTCTACCTTTTACCCTTGACTACACGCAGACGCCTCCATATGATCGTACAAAAAAAAAATTGGCAAAAAAAAAAAATGTCCCTACCTACCTACCCTATTTTCAAATGCCATGTAATCGGAAGCATATTTTTATTTTTTTTGCCTAAGCAATTATTTTCTACACAAATTGTACTGATGTCCACATCTGTCTCCCAATGTCTCCATAAACTGCCAAGTCTGTGTCCTATAAATACCGTCATTATAAATAGCTTGATGAATGGGTGGCTGTTCGTGATGCAAATTCGACCCAAGTGTAAAGTTCCCATCCACAATATAAATATAAATCCTGCTATGATGAAGAGTGGAATTTAAGCGTGTGAGTCTAACTTTAGTTCCAGTGTAGTGACGTCACAATTCATCTTGGTTGGTGGATAGAGAGATCTCTTGTGTCATCCATCTTCAGAGGTGAAATACATCTTAATCTGTCTTGTTGACTGTTTTGGCATCTCTGGAGTATCACTCATACTCATAGAGCTTTGGATTATGTGATAGATAACGTCAGATGGCTGTCCAGTAGAGGGCCCACAGTAGTGTACATGTACGTATACAACATGTGCCTGGCTGCTATGCAGCTTTGCTTGTGTTTACAGGGAACTTGTGTCTTATTGCAAGTTATGAGAGTTGGGATTTTGAGGGGTCAGGAGCGGGCCATCTCCCAAAGAATAATACCAAATTCCAGGAATGATTGACTCAATAATATATGGGCCGGATTGACTTGTTGCTTTGGTGTTCTTGTGTTGATTTATGCACAAATGCTCTGTCCAAATAATATTTACAGCTCTTAAAATACCTGGCTGTTTTTAGTAACGACAGTAATATCACTATAAAAAAACCTACAAAGTTTAACTGAAGGTGTATATGTACGTACTTAAGCTTTTTTCTTTACTGTACAAAATAGATTTCAATATTCTCAGAAACTTCTGCCCTGATAAATGCTTGCTGAACGCGTCTCAATTTTGTTCAATTAGGCCTCAACCATGGAATCCAAAGTGATTGGCCATCTGTGTTTTGTTTTCAATCGTCCTGAGACTGTTCATTTCATACACGTGTACCGGTATGTATGTGAGTAATGCAACGTGACATTTTGTGCATGGTAATTTGATTAATGTATTGGGACTTTTATTTTCTTTGTTTCCACCAGGAAATTAGAAAATGAACTAATTCAATCAATTTATTAATGGACAGGAACTTCCGTCTTCATGTCAAATTCAAGTAAGCAAGGTTGACAGAGGGAGATAAATGACTTGTTAAAAAAATGACGTGTAAAAGTTTGAGACTGCGGTTTGCAACACATTTGTAATTGGCGGTGTGCTTGCCAGTATATGTAAAACAGGTGTGTTTTTTTTATATGAATAAGATCTTTTTGAATACATTTGTTGTTTTAAAAACAAAACAACTTCATTTTTAATGATCTGTGAATTATTTGGTTTACTTCAAGATTTCATAATTGGCTGCAGGCATGCCAATGTACCGGTGGCTCATGTACCTCAGTACCTACAGTGTACCATGGCCCAACACAGGAACGTTGTTCGTTTTACAATGAACCCTGTACAGAAATTGTTCATGAACATGAAAGCTTTTCAATGTACGTACATTTTGCCTGGACTGTGCTGCTGCCGTAGACTACTGAACATATCGCTCAGTATGCATAGCGTAACCTGTCAACAGATCAAAGTACAGTCCTCTAATCTCAGTTCAGGAGGTTTATAGTCATTGTGCACATTGCAGTCTGGTGCCTTTTTCTCACTGGCCTACTTTTTCCATTTCTGTGAATGGTTACGTGTTGGTATTAGAATTGATAGTTACTTTATCAGACAGCCATTGTGCTGGCATGTGTGCCCGCATTATAAGGTACTGCACTTTGCATCGCATTGTCGCCCTATCATGTTTTGGCGGCACAATGCAAATTTGGTGCTTGTACTTTTTTTCTTTTACCACTTGCTTTGGAAAACATGTCCAAGGCACTGTGATAATGAGCACCATGACAGATGATGTGTGGATTTGTATATTGTAACAGGAAGAATGAAAATAAAGACTGGCTCCAAAAATTAAGCCTTGCTGGTGGAGACTGCCACGAGGGTCAATATTTATAGTTCTGTTTTGTGCACAACAGGGTTTGATCTTTCGTTCTCTTCTGATGAAGGCTTTGAAGTGTTTCCTTCATGAGTTTACATGTGAACTGGCCTCATCAGAATGGGTTTATGTAGTCAACATGACCATAAGGCCTATTTTCTGCCCTTTTAATAAAATAAAAATGTTGTGTTTATTTATTGTCGGCATTTGTGCCTCCTCACCAACAACTTTATTATATTTTGGAGGCAGTTTTCCCTAAAGATGTCCTGCGGGACTAGGCATGTCAACTCTATTAATGTTGGCTGCCTGTTCCGATTCATTCAGGCATTGATTTAGTCTGATGCCCAGTGCCTCTATTTTGGCCAAGTTGACTTTGAATCTGTTTTTTTTTTAAATCCCGCCCAAGAGCAGTTGGTAACATTAGATGTCAGTTGTAATGCAGGGTCTGGCGTCGTTGGTCTTTCTGGATTGGTTTCTAAATGGCGGTCTGCAGAGTCAAATTTTGTGTTTGCTTTGTGCGACTTCAGAAGAGTTACATGTATGATGTACGAAAACCTCTCTAACAAAGTGAAACAGAGATGGATTTTGTTACTTTAGGTCAATTGCATAGGTTTCAATGTCAGTGGTGCTCACCTACCGTTAGATGTACTCAAACCAAAATGCCACGTTTTGGTGGGCAGGACATTGCAAAAAAGCTGGTGGCCTAAATTGGTCCAAGGGGCACTTCAAGCCAATGTAAAGTAACCAATACGTATTATGTACAGTCGAATCTCCTTTTAACAAACTTGTTCGGACCTAGCCAAATTGTTTGTTATATCAGAATTTTGTATTAAGAGGAACATCAGTCCCATTCATTGTGCATATAAATGCACAGTCGGGACCAAGGCTTTATGTTTATAGCTCCATGGTTATAACCAGAATCTTGTACTAACAGAGTTTGTACTAACGAGAGTCGACTGTATATACTACGCAAGCAAAACATGCAGTCCCCCTCCAACTAGGCCCCTATCCTTTCCCCAAATTTCGACAAACATACTTGTTGATTTTATGGAATCAAGCGGCTGCCATTTTTCACAGACAGGAGTGACAAATGCCCCTCTGGAATTTGGAGGACAACACTCCACAACAAAAAAGTATGACCTTGTTGAGGGTGTTTACGGGTGCCGTAAATTCCAATGGGCTAACCAGAGCAGAAAGGTAGACCCACATGTACCTCATGTGACATGTGTGTATGCATTGAACTCTAGTATTCTATTTATAATATTTATCAAAGGAACTTTGAGTTAATCTTTAAATGATAGCGGAATAGCTTGCTATTTAGTTCAGACCTGTTTTGATAATAGTCGTTTAACACAGAAGCTTGTGGTTTTTTTAAAAACACTTTGGAAGTACAATGTTTCAATGACCAATGTTTATTACGTGGAACCCTGAACCAATTTAGTTGGCACACATTACATAAAAAGCCTGAATATGTTGAGAGCATTTATGCATGAAAGGTTTTTTTTATGGATTATACATTTATTTATATCTGGTGCTTAGGGTAAACTGGGGTAAAAACGCCCATGGGGTAAAAACGCCCACTTGACTTGTTTCCACTGCTAGTAAAAAAAGACAAGATGAATTATTCAATGGAATATATTTTTGATAAGTACACTGTAGATAAAAACTAATAATAAAAAGAATTAAATTCATTAACATATTTTAAGGGTACATAGGTGCTGTTGAAAAAAATATTTAAAAAAAAGTTTGAAAAAATGGCCGTCGAAGGTTTAGCCTATATCGCTTAAAATTATTTTATAAAAAAAAGTATTTGATATTTTTATTATTATTTAGTTGATATATATTAAGAAGGGTTAATTACATAATTATAAATGATTAAAATGTTAAAATCTATTTTAATATTTGGTTAATAATGTTTATTTGAGTGGGCGTTTTTACCCCGGGCAAAATAGGGGTCTCGGGGTAAAAACGCCCAGTACTTTCCTTGACATCAAACTCTAATGAAGCCTCATTTATCTTCAAAAACCTCGCTGTTAGAACTTTCTACAGCATTATGTTTGTTGTATGAGTGAGTCCTACCACATAAATATTAAACAGTGTATTGTGTGAAGTGGGGAGGTACATGTAGGCCGTATAACTAACTGACGTTACGTAGTGGCAAGGAATCTGGCATTTGTTTAGTCTATGTAATAGACCATGGGTCTATAATATGTGAGCAGATTCACTGATTAATTAGGCAAGAACCCGCCTCTTGACCTCCTAGATTTTGACCAATCAGCGGGCGCTTTCTATATCGGGTTTTCCTTCATTCACCCGTTGCGCGTCATAGACAATGAATTAAAAAGCCCTGCGTCACGCACTCTGTTATCATGTTACGCGATAATGCGCCCGGCTGTTGTTGCATTACAAAACACTGCATTCGAATTGACCAATCAAACTTTTACCTGTAGTCCTGATTTGGGAATGCAATGACGTTTAGTAAAGTCGACTCCAATTGGCTGAGGCGTGAGATCGCATAAATCTGCATGCTTTGAAATATCAGACGTTAGACAGGAGTCTGAGCTCCGTGGATAACGTACTCAGACTAGCATTTGTTAGGGAATGCCCAAGAAATCATGAGCTCATGGCATTTTCTCAAGAAAAAAAAAATAACACCTCTATGGTGATTTCAGTGTACTCTTAATAAGTAAAAATGACTAGAAATGGTTCCAAGACCCAACTAGACTGGTTTCTGCTCTCATGCTCTAATAGCAGAGCTTCATCAGTAGTACGCCAAAACCAGTATTTTATATTCGACTAAATTAGTCGTGTCAAATGTTAGAGTGCATACATGTAGATGTATAAGTGCATCTAATAACATTTTTGTGAACCTTGTCAATTCCTGGTTATTGATAAATCTTGATTTGACAAGTACACCTTCAAGATTTAGGCAGTAATTGGTTCGCTGGGAAACAGATTGCATAATTTCAGGTGTTCTGGAATTAAATGCCAGTCTTTCAGCAATACTTTTGTTAGCCGCTGGGATTTGATGAGTGGTGTGTAGGTGATCTTGAAGACTAGAGGTGGTTCTTTTGGTCGTGTTTCATTCATGATGTATTGCTCACAGATTTCAAATTGTACGTCTTTTATGACCAGTTGGCAATTTCCTCTTTCTTGTGGTTACAGAGTACATGTAGAAGTTTCTCCATCATGTCCACGAACACATTTCTTTTCTCTAAGAACTCTGTCTCGTTGTTACAGAAATGTGCGTATCTTAGTACCGTAGTTCTCCTTTGATAAAGCCTAAGGTTATCAGCAGAAGGCTAGAAACATACAAACATGCCTAATAACATGGAACTATGATTTGGCTAAACAAGATTGAAATAGATTTTTCAATACAAGTTTGTTATGGGCGAATTATGTACGCTAATGTTCCGCTTCCTTCCACATAAAAATACCTGTTTCAAATGATCAAGTTTGTAGATATAATTAACCAGTTGTGTTTGAAAAGTTATTTGTATTTGATGAAGTATCCCTCAATATTAAATTAATTACAAAAATATGACTATACTACAGGGAAGCCTGTGGTATAGCCATTTTTTTTTTTATAAATGTGGGCGGGCGTTTTTACCCCGAGGCCCGGGTAAAAACGCCCGCCAAACTTCCTTCCAAAAAGGGGGGAAAATTTCCCCCTATCAATATTATGACCATGATATTATATTTGCACCTGATAGAGGAGACATGTATTGCATAAAACCACACATTTATTTCCTGGTGTCTCCAAGTAGTACTGAGATATTTAACAAAAACTTAAAAATCGGGCGTTTTTACCCCAGTTTACCCTAAATGTCCCACTTTGGTAGACATTATTGAAATTGGTTCTACAAATTACAATCTACCATTTTGAAGTTGATAGTACCGGTACAAGTATTAAAAAAAGAGGGGTTTTTTTTACCGTAATTCAACAGACTTTGCGCCTATTTCATAACATTAACACAAAAACCCATACAAAAGCAAACAGAAAGCCGGTGTGCGGAAGTGCGGTCATTCTGTCGCCAGTTGTGGTTTCTATCTTGGTGTCCAAAAATGATAAATAACCTTTTTTTGGGGGGGGGGATATTTTCTCATCATTCCTAAACTTATATGTATGTACCGGCACATTAGGACCTTTCCTTCATTACATGTATTTTACAATGTGGTTTGTGTACCTGGGGATTTGAATTTGGTTCCATTGTGTTCTACATTGTATGTAGTACGTAAGGCTCCATCTCTTTTCAGTCTAGACTTGTTCAATTTTTTTTTCTTTGAAAACCACAAAATTCGTTCTGGATCACAGTGCTCAATGACCCGCATACCACAGTGGGGATTTTTCCTATTTGCGGTTGCATTACAGAGGGGTATTCCTGACAAATACCGTAGTCTGGCATGAAACCACCCAGTATGCATTATTCAAGCTCACCAGGCAAAAAAGTATGGAAGTTCCTTGTGTTCAGACAGGAAATAAAAAATAAAAGATGAAGTAACACAATCATTGCGAAATAAGAGTTAACCAGAATTATCCATTTTCAATAGGAACATGTGCACGTACTGAGTTTGCTGAGTCACTAGCGCTTTTTGTTTGGTTAGAAAAATACCCAGTATAATATCCTGCATTCTTAGAAATAAAGAATGGCAAAATGATGTCAGAACCCAACATTACCGGTAGCTGAATGATTACGTAATATGGGCCCTTGTCTAAATTCTCCGAACTTTGAACACTCAATGCATTGTGGGCTAAAGCAAAATACCGGTAGGGCCTTGTAGTAGTAGCATGGAGCACAGACATGATGTACTTTACACAAATTCTGTATTTACTATAGGCATGGAAGAAGGAATATGCTATCTATAGGCCTACAATGAGGGAAGCATCTTCTAAGTTTGTGTGCTTCCCAGAACCTGTGAACAAGTTTACAGTTCCCCATTATTCAGGAATTTCATTCAGGGACATACCTACAGGTACATGTACATGTAGTTTGCAGCACACCACTTGAATAACCCCATTACAGGGGTACAGAGATAAAAATGACCCCATCCCCCCCCCCTCCCTGAAAAAGGGGGGGGGGGATGTCCTCCAAATCTAAACCTGACATTTCCTTCCCTGTCTGTCCTCGATTACATTCTTGGCAGCGTTGCATAGTGTAGTTATTACTATTCAAGTATTCTTTGGCTCACTGCCATGACGAAAAGTACATGGAGATAGATAAAATCATGCCCATCTCATTTTAGGAAATAGCCCATGTCCCCCGATGAGTCAGTGTTGTACGTTGTCGAGTTCATAACAGGTCCATCAACGTCGGGTCACAAGTACAATCACAAGTCATTTCCAAAGTCCAGTCAAGAGTACTAATAATTGACAAACAATAATGAGATTAAGACTGCCATTTTAACAGTTAATTTCAATAGCTTGTGACTTGATTTGGGAGTGAATGATGACCTGTATGCTGTGAGGACTTCAAAGGATTTGCGATAACTTTTGATGGACTTGCTATGTGTACATACTACAATGCTGCAAAGTCTGCTCTTTAAACTTGTGTGTGAATGTTGTCCAGGGGAGGGCGAAACTAGGGGTGGGTGTTGTGGGCCTGGTGGGGGGAGGGGGGATTGAACCAGGCGGGACCTGGGGTGAGAGGGGGGTTGTGGACATGTGTATTCCCGAGCAAAACTTTCCCATTTGAACTTACAGTCACACTAATTGTCACCAATTTGATCAGCACTTAAGTGTTCGAGGATAACAAAAAACCACTGAAAATACTGACACTGTCTCATGGCAGAATAAGATAGCTTTGTGTGTACACCTGTTAATTAATTTTCGTATCAATCAAAATTGCTTCATCAATAATTGGCAGTCTATCAAAATCACAAATCACCATTGACGAAATTGTGCCTTGGGTCAGTTTCATCATGACCCCTTGCTGAAAGTGGACAATGAGCGAGGACTGCCCAAATGACCAAACTGGTCATTGGCCATTCTCCCTGTGTTGTTGTTGTTCACAGTGGGGTGAATGGAAAGGGTTACAATGGCTAAGACCACAGTGTTTATGCACAGCCATATATGGTTGTACAGGCTGGGAATGCACACTGTAGGCCAACTAAAATGGAAGACCTACTAATCTCCTGTGTCAATAGGCTGTAATTGTGATGTTTAACTACCAGACACTAGGGTGTTGGGCCAATTATGTCAGGAATGTGAATGTGACAATGACTGGGCAGTTCATGCAATTCATGCCTTCATGTCTCCATCACACATACATGTTAGTTGTTAGGGATCATTAGAAATGAAGTGCTCAGTTACGTGTACAGTGAGATAACTCCTGAGTTACACTGATTATATCACCATTTTGATGTGGGCTTCACAATGCCAATTGTGCCAGTTGAAATTTACCACCTTAAATGGTAATTTTACAAGCAAATTTTTTCCAAGCGCCCTAAAATGTTGATTTTCAGGTCCCTAATATGTACATGTACATGTATACCGGTACATGTACAGCACTGTATGGCCTTCCACATGCAATATTCTTCAATTTCACTACATGGCGCATGCATGCACATGCTCATGGTGTGTATCCGTGTGCATGGTGATAGCATGTGATGCGTACATGTACACAAATATTTATAACTTACCCAGCAGTGCATGTGCGCACATGCACTTCTAATGTTCTGTACTGTATTTGCAACAATTGACAGGGTTTGATATGACTCACTGTTTTGAAACAATTTCCCGGGGAAACATTCTTGACAGTCATTCACACATTTTGATTCTATGATATTTTTATATACAGTACAGTGTACGTACGCTTTTGAATAAATTTCCAGGTGTTCTTTTAAGGAATTGTTGCTCATGAGAGGCCGAGTGTTCAACTTCCTACCGTACATGAGGTAATGGCACATACCGGTAGGAGTGTGCAATACTAATACTGGGTACATTTACCTGAATGCAGAACATGTATAGTGCCAGTGCCACTCCCACTGATTCAGTGGGAAACATGCAAATGAAGCAAGAACCAGAAGGTTTGATATTTTCAAGTTTCAACAACTTTTCACACACAGGTACCGGAAACTTGAATATTTGTGGCTTTATACCTCCACACATTAGTGTGCATGTAACGTGTCTTTGATTTTTAAGGTCAATTTCGTACCCAGACTTGGCTGGGAATCTAGTCTGGGATGGTCGGGCAGAATGTACTTACCGGCTACTTTAGGGATGGGTGGGGAACCCGGTCACTTCCTGTGCCTTTGAACCTACTCAGACAAACTTGAACGAAAACTTGACAGTTTTAGGATCTGGCTCTTACGGTACAAAGCAGATGCAGTGGGCAGGGCTAAATCAATCAGATTTAGGCCAAGGCGCATATGATCTGGGAGGGGGGGGAGGGGCTTGTACGCCGGCAATATTTTGCTGTTCTTTTATATTTCTCTTCTCTAATTTTGCCTTTCTCTTCCCCCCCCCCCCCTTTTCCAGGAAATTGAAGGACAACCACCTCACAACCACTAGTGGTAGTTACGAACGAATACAAATTTGGGCCACTTTTTCTTTTTAGAAAAGTTGCCCATTTGGAGGTACCCTACCCCTACCCCCTCCCAACCCCCATCCCAACCTGGGTACACATTTTAATGAGGTACAGAGTCGCAATGTTGAATGAGACAGTCATCTGCAAATGGTAGGCAGACCAAGTGCTGGACAATAAGAGCATAGGCCTATAGCTCAAGGTTAAATGTGCCATTAGCTTTGGGTTTGAATTCCTCCCCTTTCTGACTTTATTTGTCAGTCCATATCTCTTGTCCAATGGGTATGAATGAATTTTGTTCAGAATGGTATTCAATTAGGCCCTGACATAAGCCCTTTCCCAAGACTGAAAATTAACCTGGCTCAAGGATGACCCTGGAAGTATAAAATCTTAACAAAGTAATCTTGCAAATTAAACAGGCTCTGAATTATGATCGATGACCTCCTCCTTCTAAAGTTTATACAATTGTGCCTCAAGGCACCCCTGGGTCCCGTGGCGCCAGTCTTATACCTTTTGGAAGGCTGCCAGTTTCTGTACAGTGACACCAGGGAGCTACTGGACCCAGTCTACCGTACCAATGGCTTAAAAGTTGAGGGTTCTCTTGAGTTTTGGCCAGGGCATCCTCTCTTAAAATATGGACGTCGCTTGTCAGCTTTGAGGATTTGACTGAGTTGTTCCTGGTGAGGTGTAGTTTAAAGTCTAGCCCAGTTTTTTTTCCAGACTGGTCTGAGTGCCAGTCTTATGGAATCCATCATTTATAGAACAGGGATGTGCTCAGGGAAATATGGTTCAGTTGATGTCTTTGGGATGGGTTTTGCAGTGTGAATAATTTATCTGCTGACACTACATATTAACTGCCTGCCACGTAATTAGTGCACTGGCGGCCTTCCCATCATTATTTCCGTCGCAGAAATAATTATGTGCTAGCCACTATCGCATAATTAACAGAAATATTCTTATAAATGTACCCTTAGGGACTCACTACGAAGTCTACATGTATTTTCATACCTGCCCCCCCCCTTTTAAGATGGTTTCCTACTCCAAAGAGGATGTCTTGGAGGGGGTTTCATGTATGGTGGCACTTTTACATCTAGAGTAGAGGCCTGTTTTTGTACTCTGCCCTGTCTGAAAGAATTCAAAGAATTTGTGTGACAGCCCAAAAAAAGAATAATTTTGTACATACAAAGCATTATAAATACCACTTCAAAGAGCACCCTCTTTTTGTGTCCAAGATATATCTTAATCTAAAGACCAAAGCTTTATCCCAAATGGATGACATGTACATTGTTATTGGTGATCCATGGCTTACCGGTACATGCCACCACTAAAATGAACATTTTACCATTCAAATCAATCGCATCAAGTGGCTTGGATTTCCAAAACTTCATTGAATCTGTCAGTCCAGTTTAATCTACATCAGATGGAAACCAGTTTCCCTGACCCTAAGTGGTCTGGCAGTGGCCCCATTTTGAAGTATGGCCCTATAATTGACCAATTTTTCATCCCATCAAAAGTAGATTATCCCTGCACTCCCATTTCAGAAGCCCACTTAATAAAAACCTGTCGAGCCCCTCTCCTCCCCCCCCCCCCCCCCCAACCATCAAATTTACCCCTGATTGTCTGGAATTCATACCCTCGCCTGATATCCCCTCGGATTCTTTGTTTAAAGGATTCCCGTCGCCTGCCTGGATTAAGTGATCTCCCCCTAGTGCTAGCCCAGCTCATGTTTAGTTTACAGCTTGCATCAATTGCTGACGGACTATTGAGTTCCTGAGAAAGGACCATGCATCCCCGAAAGGCTGAATATTCTTTCGGGGAAAAAAAGTTATTTGAAGTGGCTAGAGTGTAATGGATCAGTTTTCAAATGTTGTAGTGGATTTGGTATTAGTGCAAAAAATGCACAATGAAAATCTGGCCACAAAGAAAAGTACATGTACACATATCCAAAAATGAATTACACAACAATCACAAAAGTCAATCTTGTTTAACGTTGCTTTTTTTACCAATTCCTTTTCAGTTGGATTCAATTCACAAATCACACAAAATTCCTGTAATTTGAAAATGTTCTCTTAGTGCATGGAGTATTCTTGCAAAGCGAATGTGTACACAGTAACTAGAGTTTATGTAAATTCCCAAAGTATAAATTTGTGCAGTGTTTGCTAAAAAATTGATCACATTTGGTGAAGCACTGAAGGTAATTGTGAAATTCAGCAGATTTTTTTCAAATTTCAGTTTGATAATAGGTTTGAAATTGAAGTACAGGTGTCATATGAAAATCGGACTCGTATGAAAATCAGACTTTTTTTCCCCTTTTATTGGTTAAACCCTCTCATGTGACCGGTCCCTCTCCTAATTATCTATGCATGAGCATGCGCAATACCACCAATGAGTCCGTATGTCATAAAACCTAAATTCATGCTACACCGGTACTGTTAAGAAAGTTATTCAGCATTAGAGTCAATTTGAAGTGTTACATCATTTCCACAGGACGTTAAATTCAAGTTACATAGTTAACTGTAATAATAATTGTCTATAAAAAGTGTTCGTTTTGGAAGCAGAAACAAATGAGATCTATAGGTCCTATAGATATGACAACATAGTATAATTTGTGTGATTATTTGATTCACACCTTTTTTTTTAAAGCAACTTCAGTTCAGGCCTGAAACTGTACCGGTAGGCTCCACACAGGTGTTGCTTTTTATGAAAACCAAGAAAAACAGGCCCCTGGCTGACATTAAGGCAATTGGAAATATAATCTGTGGGTTGCCATGGGCAACAGACCTCCTGGCAGGCCTACCTGGCCAGGTGCTTGGAAAAATGTCATCCAATCAGAACAAAAGATACCGCTGCTCCGTGTCAAACACCCCCCCCCCCCCAACCTTCTGATTATGGTCCATTGCCTGACTCAACTTTCCCGATGTGCTATTGGAACTTGACCCTAGAAAATCCAATTTCAAGTCTGTGTCAAGTGCCTTTCTTTTTTTCTGGGGCAAGGTACGTGTATCTTGTCATAAAAAAACCTTTCTAAACGAAGTATATTGAATGAAAATTTGTCTGCCTTAATAATTCTAGTGAAATTACGCAAGGTCTTGGTACACTTAACTTGTGAATGTATCCGCTGTTTTGTTTTCTTTGGCTTTTGAAAGTCTTCATACTTTGGTAATGTATTGGTTGGTTGCAGGTGCAAATTCTGCTTCTGTGGAATGTAAATCACTCTATTGTTGAACCAAATTTTTATTTAACCCTAAAAACTTACATTTTAACCCATGCTCTGAATGTGTACATGTACATTGTACAAGGACATCGTACTTGTAAGTACTTTTGCATGTGATCTGAGGAAGCCTGGTGATTTCAACTCGAGACTTAATTGAATTTTCAAATCAATTGAAAGTGATTCCTTTGGAACCATTTTCACCCTGACATTTGATATATCCTGGACTCCAGACGGACTGACAGCAAATTGCATTCAATCTGTGTAATAAATACAAACGCAGGAATTCTGTTAAGTCTCCACCAAACTTGCCAGGGAAAAATTCTCAATGTCATTGAACCGATGTCATTGATCGATACTGTTAACAGCTCTCTGAAGTCTATGGAATCAAAACGGCCAAGTCCTTCTGTAAGAGGAGAAAAGGAAAAGTAAGTCTGGAAAAAAAAATCGATCCAATCTTTAAAGAGATTGATCGGGCAGCGGTCTCAACAGCCATTGTGACCAGCTAATGACTATTGACAGAATGAGATTAGGCTATCCTCTGGCCTACCTGAGTTGAAATCAATACGGGTCCGCCGTATTTAAAGTGGAATGGGCCTCATTGAATAACAGTTAAGCAAGACATTGGGTTGTTCACAGGTCGGCTGAAGATTTTGAATTTTCTACCCATGTAGAGCCGAGCTCAACCCAGGTCTCAACCAGGGTTGGTTTGTACCCTAGTGTGAAAGGAGTTCCTGAAAACTCTCACAGATGGGAGCCCTTGACCTTAGACAAGCTCTGCCAAGCGGCCTTCGAGCACAGGGATTTTCTGACGACTTCAAAATGGTCCTGCTTAACTTTGTATCGAAGAGAGAAACACTCTAAATTATTTTCTCTACTTGTATCAAAACTAATGAATGAATGTTCGATCCGGGGTCCAACACAGAGATTTTGGATTGAGTGAAAGGCGCCCTCCTAGTGTTCCCTTCTTTCCAATAGAGGCCGATGAATCTACTCTGCCATAGATCACAAACACCCTACCAGTCTCTCTAATATTGATTCCCTGCCTGGCATTATCCCTTGCAACAAAAGAAAACAATTATTGACCAAAGAGTGATTTGGAGGGTGAGTTGGTATGTTAAGCCTTTCTACTAAGTTCCCTCATTAGGGGACACATTGGTTGGGGATTTTTTTGGGGGGGGGGGCTGTTGCAGTGCACTGTACCTGTTAGACGGAATTTGTATTGGTATTTTCAAAACAAGTTTCTTCATATTTCTCAAGACCTTAAAGATTCAGTATAAAGAGCAACTTAGACAGTACGTATTGTAACTGAAAGTATTATTTTACACTTGTAGGCTGATCAATCGATGTTTCCCCTCCCTAAACAGATTTTAAAAATTCAAGCAAGGCCCTTATAGCATTGATGCAGATTACAAATTAACAAATTAACTTCTGAAGCACAAATCTGTTTAGACAGTAAGCAGTCCTCCTTTGGCTTCAAATAGGCTTCAGAGCTACACAAATTAGGCTCTGTGTTTTAAACTATGAACTGTACAATGCATATTGTACAGTCAGAAACCCAACTTGAACTTCAGATGTGCACCCGTCTGCATCATAAACTATGGCATGTGCTAACCCGTTCAGACAGCTGTAATAAATCAAGACAGCTGGGCAACAATGCCTGCTGAACTCTGATATCATTGCAATATGGCCGCTTTGTAAAAAAAAAAGACGCCTCAGTGACAGACATGACAGTTCCACCTGCAAATGTCAGACCCAAAATGTCAGGCGGGCAGGGGCAACCATAACACTGGAAACTGGCACCCCATTCAGTCAGGCCACAGTTTGTGGTTACACAAAGAAATGCCTTTTATAGCCAGGCAATTGGCAGTGTTGACAGCTTTCTTTTGCTTTACCTGTGTGGTGTCGGTGTGGGGCTTGGAAGCATCCTGGAAAACCCTGACATTGAAGGGTGGTGCAGACTGCAACGCTGTTTTCTTTACGCAGAATGTTTGGACATGACAAGTAAAAGTAGCTGTTGATCTGCTGAGAGTAGGTATTTCTTAGAAATACAGTTGTTTGGAAAGAAATGCTCACATAAAAAAGTAAAGTGCAGACAAAAAGACTTTGACAAATATTACATACATGTAGATCTAATAGGCCCTGTAACTTGAAAGTGATAATGATTGAAAGTGAGTAAATTGCATGAAGACTGCATCATTCTTACACCTCTGTGAATTACAGGCATGCAACTTTTCCACGGATCAGCTGATTTCCTCTTTTTGTACTTCACATGTGTGCCATTGAAAATAGAAAAACACTGTACAAAGTCTTGGAAATATTTGAATTTCCTCTTTTTTGTACAACTTCCCAGTTGCATGCCTGTATTGTGCACTCCATGTTGTGCTATGAAATGTGTTTATTAGCAGATATTTATTGACAAACTTGTGGGGGAGTGTGGCCTAGTGGTTAGGGTTTCATGACTCATGATCAGAGGGTCAGGGGTTTGAATCCAGCTGCTGGCCACATGTTGTGTCCTTTGGCAAGCCACTTCATCCCCACTTGCCTCTCCCCACAGCAGTATAAATGGGTACTGGCATTAGCTGGGGAGTAACCTGCGATGGACTAGCATCCCATCCAGCGGGAGTGGAAATATTCTCAGTCGTTTCGTGCTACTGAAACTGGAGACAAAAGCCGGCCTGATGGGCCACATTATTATTATTATTATTATTATTATTATTAATCATTTCTGGTAATGAAACCAAGGATTCCTCAAAAGCGCCCTAGGCATAGCTCCCAAGCCTGGAGAAACCTGTGGAGAGAAGACAATGAGAAGAAGTTACAGTTTTAGAGGTGGGAGGAAAAGCCCAGAAGAATATTCTGGGGAAAACCCACGGAATCAGGCAGGGACTGAAAACCCAATCCACATATTGGCCCAGGCGGGATTCGAACCCGGGTCACAGCGGTGGAAGGCGAGGAAAGTACCACTACACCAACATTGACTCCTGACAGACTTAATTTTTTTACTTTATTGACAAACTTGTGGCTTTTCCATAGGAAATCATTATGGCTTCTCCCCCTAAACTGATTGAGAAAAGCCTGAAATTGTGTTGGCTGCAGTTAACGCTCAACGACGTGTGCAGAACCACATACTTACCGGTAGGCCTATTCTATCAGTCCAAATTGCTGAGTTTCCATTGGATTTTATCAGGACTGGGCCTACACAAACTCACAAAAGCTATTTCAACCAACAATATGCACATTTTCTGCAAATGTACCTTTTTTTCTCTGATTTCATCCAACCTTAAAATCACATACCGCTTTATATACGTTAATATCCCAATGCCAGAACCTTTTGGCCTTCATTCGATTCATTGGCAAGTGTTCTTCATTATCATTTTTTTGTCATTCTGAATCACGCGATTCGGGCTCAGAATCCCCTTGCTCGCAGTGAGGGGGCCAGATATAGTCTAGCCGCAGCACCGGAGCCCGGCCCCCCTGCCAAGAATCAAAAGCCCTTCAGTTGACACACGTAGTCGTCTTTTCCCCCTAATGAGCAGATGCAACCGAATTGAAACCGGTACCGATCTCTCCGACCGGCCCTTTTCCCAGCATCCAGATCCATGACTAAGAAAACCGGCATAAGGACCCCCTACCATTTTTATATCAACAGTACCAAAAATGATAGGTCTAATGACGATATAAAAAGAATGACTGACATTTTTGGAGGGGTTTTGGAAAGCTTGATCTTGTCACCCCAAGGAAACATCTGGGGCCAATTTTACAATTTCGTTTCAAAGCACAAAAGCTTGCAAAGAGGAGATAATATTTTCTTAGCAAAAAACTCTGTTAGATTGTTTCCAGCCAAAACATCACTTGTAAGTGGTGACAAATTCTCAGCCGATTTTTGCTCAACACCCAAATTTGCTTAGCAAATTTTCTGATAAGCAGTGCAAAATGACTGAACAGATTTATAACAATCGTAGTGAGATGATAATCTGAAATTCTGATTACTCATCTTGCTGTCACACACCCAGTCTCACTCTGAAAAGTGTGACGTTAAATCCCCTGCTCCTCACCCCCCCCCCAAAAAAAATAATATGAAAAATTGGAAACATCACAATGTGCTGTCCTTGAGACTCCAGTCTTATCATAACCATTATGTCAATCATTGCCCTGGATAAGCAGATGACAAAAAAATCAGGGTTCCATCTGCACAAAGCAAGACATTCTTTAGATTCCTGAAAATAAAAATAGCCAATACCTCCTTAAGAAAATCACTGAGACCATTTGGACAGGAATGTCTTAATCTTTGCCTAGCAATTAAAAATATTTACAACATTTTGTCAGAGAGATGACCCCTTGATTAAAGAAGTCAGTTGAACACAACCCTGATGGATAAGAGAACAATTCGCAAACATCTGCTATGAACTGTCAAGAACCACCAGACAAGCCACTTGATACTACAGTGAAAAACTGATTGACAAAATTGAAATTGGCAGCTTTCTTATGGATGGATGTGCATTCAGTTTTGGACACGTACATGATGTGCTACTGTGACTAGCCATAACCATGCATACCCAAAGACAGAACTGTCATTAGAGAAAAAAGCAAGTTTCCTCAAAGGATTTTCTTCATAACCCTAACCGTGCTTAGTCCAACAGGATCCAACTGTTTTACACTCCCGTTGGGTCCAGTTTGATTGAGCAGTAAACCCCTGGTATACATTCCTGTTGACATATCTGTTGGATTCAGCAGGCAACTGAAAACATTCAGAGTCGGATTCCGGGTACTGATATAACTGGTATAAGTTGGACTCCGTTGGATCCAGCAGGAAACCGAAAAATAAGGCACAGTCAGATTCTGTTGGATTGGGCATAGCAGTCGTTACTTCCCCAACAACTTGGCAAGTTGGATTGTGTGGGACTGTGTTGGCATGATTGAACAGGAAACTCGTGAGTAACCGTCGGACTCTGTTGGATTTAGCAGGGTAGTCCTGGGGAACTGTTATAGTTTTTTGGAATATTTCGATGATATTTGGAATATTTAGATGCCTTTGTACTGACTACGGTATGCTGCTACCGGTATGTTCCTGGAAACAAAAAACTCAAGGGCTCTCGCCCAACATTAACTGTCAAGTGTCATGAATGTTGTCACATTTGTTATCGTTGTCAGACATTAGAGCATGGTACAACATGCTGCATCAGCAAATTCCTTTAGCTTATTATAAAAAAAAGTGTGAAAGAATTCATGCGCACCGGTACATGTACTGAATGTGCCTTGTTGTTCTATTTCTGGTTACGTGTACTCTTGTCAGTGTTCTTATATTGTTACGCCTATTTGTACATTTATGTAATATGTTTTTTTGGTTTTTAATGTGAAGTTTTTAAGTGTTTTATGCATTATATTTGTGTGCAGAACGAGGAGACAAGTTTCATGTTTTTACATGATGAGAATAAATACGTTGTAAATAATAATAATAATAACTAGAAATGTGTTTGTGGACAAACACTGAGCTGTTTCGACCGTTTTATTAATGACTGCCGTAAAGGAGTTTCATCCAGGTCGAGTAAACATGTACATGCGTATTCTATACAAAAGTGTCCATCCTATGTAAAAAAAAAAAAACATTTTTCATGACGTCATGATGACGGCACACATTTTTTGAAATTTTCTGTATCTATCTACGACCTAACAAACCTTTTGCAAAAAAGAATTTCGAATTAACCACGTTCCATTGATAAGATATGAGTAAAAGGTCCAAAAATTGAATAATTCATAAAAAATCACATGATGACGTCACCGTGACGTCACTGCAATTTTTGTCTATATTACTTCCTGGAATATCTGCATACTGACATTGAACCTAATCGGACATCAGGTGGATCAGACCGTATTTTATGTCATTTTTGCTAAATTTGTAGAAAATATTAAAATTTGAAAAATTCATAAAAAATCAGACGATGACGTCATGATGACGTCACTTCAGATTTTGAATACTGTAATCCATACCTACCTACCCACCAAGTTTTATAACGATTGGACATACCCTTATATGTGAATCAAAAAATCACGTTTTTGATGACGTCATGATGACGTCACACATTTTACGAAATTGTGTGCATCTATCTATGACCTAACAAACCTGTTACAAAAAGAATTTCAAATTTACCACATTCCGTTTATGAGATATGAGTAAAAGGTCCAAAAATTGAATAATTCATAAAAAAATCACCTGATGACGTCAGCGTGACGTCACTGCAATTTTTGTCTATATTACTTCCTGGAATATCTGCATACCGACATTGAACCTAATCGGACATCAGGTGGATCAGACCGTATTTTATGTCATTTTTGCTAAATTTGTAGAAAATATTAAAATTTGAAAAATTCATAAAAAATCAGACGATGACGTCATGATGACGTCACTTCAGATTTTGAATACTGTTATCCATACCTACCTACCCACCAAGTTTCATAACGATCGGACATACCCTTATATGTGAATCAAAAAATCACGTTTTTGATGACGTCATGATGACGTCACACATTTTACGAAATTGTGTGCATCTATCTATGACCTAACAAACCTGTTACAAAAAGAATTTCAAATTTATCACATTCCGTTTATGAGATATGAGTAAATGGTCCAAAAATTGAATAATTTAAATAAAATCACACGATGACGTCATCATGACGTCATTGCAATTTTCGTCTATAACACGTCCCGGAATACTTGCGTACCAAGTTTGAACCAAATCGGACTTCCGGTTCTGTAGATATAGGGCCTTGAAGAATGCTCTTTTAGGATGACGTCACGTGACACGTGATGACGTCATGATGACGAAAAGTTTCGGCATACATCTTCAGAAGGTGGTCTAAGTGTGTGCCAGGTTTGAAGTCGATCGGATTTGAAAAAAGTCAAAAAGTGCGTTGTAGAACGAAAACACGTGTTATCCAATGGGAAAAAAAGTGGAAGAAAAAAAAAAACTAGAAATGTGTTTGTGGACAAACACTGAGCTGTTTCGACCATTTGTCAAAGTTAGCGGTCACTGTCGACAGGATTTGACCTCAGCAACACGTGCGCTGCGCGCGGGCTGACTGACATACGATATGTACAACGTACGTGCATGTACATGTACAAAGAAGAGTTATTGTCAACCTGAAGTTTTAAGCGTGCGCAGGGCATGTACGAGTTAGCTTATTGCCTCGAAGCTTTGAAATATTTTAGACCTACCCTTAAATAGACAATTAAAGTAAAAGCTAATATAAAAACTGCCATGGTTGATTTGTCAGGAATTTTCTGTGGAAAAATAGTCTTTTCATTATAACTTCCGGTCTGATGACGTCATACACAACTTAAACTTCGCACACGTCTTAAGTGGGTCAAGGTCATCATATACACCAATATTTAGGCGATTCCGACAAACTTCGCCACAGACATCTATTCAAAATACATTTTTGGAAATGTTCAACCTGTCGCTAGAGGGCGCTAGAAGATTGCATGAAGTCATCGGTAGATGATTTAAAGAATACTATCAGACAAGAGACTAACACCATTAAAAGCAAGTTCATATCTATTACCACTTTCAAATAATAAGCCACTTCCGGTTCGGGCCTTTTTCGACCGGAAGCAAGGGTCACGTGATTTCACGCACACTGAATGAAATAAAGACCTCAACCTACTCTACCACTTGCCGGCAACAGAATGCTGCGGACGCGTACGGTTGATTTCTTATGCATTTTTAAATATTAAAAGTGTCACAATTTAATTGCCTATAAATAAACACCGGATGACGTCATCATGATGTCATCATTACACAATGTTGTTTGAATAAGAGTCTTTGCTTGGACAAAGATTGGTGTAAATGAATTACTGGCAAAGAGTCGAAAATGCCATCTGAAAATTGACATTTTTTTTAAAATCTCTGTGTACAAAGTCTATGGGAAAAATTAAATATTCAAAATTCTATAATAAATCACGTGATGACGTCAGCATGACGAAAAGTTTCGGCACACATCTTCAGATGATGGTCTAAGTGTGTGCCAGGTTTGAAGTCGATCGGATTTGAAAAAAAGCAAAAAGTGACTTGTAGAACGAAAACACGTGTTATCCTATGAGAAAAAAGTCTGAAAAATAAAAGAGAAAAAAAAAAATAACAGAAACAAGAGCTGTTTCGGTGTGTACACCGAAACAGCTAAAGAGAAAAAAAAAAATAACAAAAACAAGAGCTGTTTCGGTGTGTACACCGAAACAGCTAATAATTGTAGTATCATGGAGGAAGAAATTTCCTCAATACATGTACTATCAAATGAACTGTTGCTTTGAGGTGCTTAGGAAAAGAGACTTTACTTGTATTTTCACCGTGCCAGTGTTGGAATAACTGGAATTATTGCCATTGCCAGTTGCCACAACATTATTAACGCTTGGAGTGCCTGACATTGCATGATCTGTGTAGCACCTGTATCTTTTGCCTCCAGTGGTCTCAACTTCACTACATGTACCTGTTTTCCTAACCTTAAAGGGAATGTACATCATTGGCTTTTGCTGTAATTTTCAGAAATGAACTATTTGAGCAGTAAGTACCGGTATAATAGATCAAATGTTGTTACACTGACATGTGTGAAGTTTTGTGTTCAAAAAATGCTGGAAAAACCAAGAAAAACACAAATGTTCAAGTAGTCTGGTTCCCTGACTCCACTAAAGATGAAATGGATCAATTTATAGATGCCGGAAAATTGTAAGGTAAGGGAACCAGTCTAGCTGGCCTGCACCCGTTCATGAACATGAAACCAATAGCAAACAAAATTTGGACTGAAAAAATGGTAAATTTGGAACAGAAGTTGGAAAATAGTTAGGTTTCTCCACCGTTGGAAATTTATACAAAATACCACTTTTCTTGAAAATGACTTTATACCAGGTGTCATAATTTTACAGGATGCTTTAGACTGTCATTTATCAACATCCTAGTAAGGTATTGTGTAAAAATGTGTTACTTTTGTTTTTCGATGTTCGCAAATGTTTTATATTCCCTTTAATGTCACTATGAAAACAAGTACTGGTAGGAGTACTGGAGTAGACAGGTCACACCTGGCCTGTTTCTTGGGCTTCCCAAATATTTCCTCAGTACTTCAGACAAGAGTTCATGCAATTTAATAAGCAATTGACTGAGGCTCGGGTAATTGGGTCATTCTATAAATTTGGGGTCCACTTTTTTTTCCCCATCCCTGTTACATCTGACATCTATGGTTGTATAATTCTGATGCACTCCTTAATGCAGTCGTCCTCCAAGAGTGATTGTGAATAAAAAAACTACCTACCCAACAAATAAACAATCATTTGAAGTCATTCTTAATGATGCTTGAATGGCAAATTACAAAGTACCAAGGTAACAGGGACAGGAAAAATGTCACACTTTGGACCCCAAATTTATAGAATGACCCAATTATCAGCACCCAGACTCCAAGCGGTCGTAAACAGAGTGATTAAAACCTCCAAAGCACACATTTATTCCCTTAATTAGACATCATTGAGCTCTCTTTGACTAGTCAAATACCAACAAGACAATTGAAGCCAAACTTTCACTTTGTTTCAGACGAAATTTTGACTTTGGATGTCAAAATCTCATGTTGAGTGTTGAGCACTGTTATACCATTATAAATTGAAAAACACCGTACAAAGTTTTGTAAAGATTGGAGTTTCCTCTTTTGTTTGCTACTTCTGAGTTGCATGGCTGTTAAAAACACATGATTTAGGGATACATTTGGAAACAATTTGAAATTTACAAATTTGTTATCTTTGTTTGCGGAAATGTTTGAAAAGTTTGAGAAAATTTCTACAAAATAATTAAAAGTGTTGGTAAAATGTGGATCACCAAAGCCAGGTTTCGCAAAAGAGCAAGCTTTGGGTATGGCAAGATGTGTTATTTTTCCTTTAGTTTAGCCACTTCCCTCTGAATATCCCTTTCTCCCTTTTTACCTTCCCCATCCCCCGAAAAAAATAAAAATATGCAAGCTGTGCATGGCCTCATGCAGTTTGAGTTAATTAAACAACATAAGAACACTCCACAGTGTTTTTCTGAGAGAAGGCAAATAATGCTTGGAATTTGAGAAATGTGTGAAATTGGAAATAGCAGCATGTGTGAGGAGCCAGGCAGTGTGGGGATAATGATCAAGGGAAATATTTCACCTGGGAAAATGTGACTTTTTTTCCCCCGGCCCTGTTCATGTGAAGGAATGTTATCACCAGATGTGTTTGGGTCTCTAGTCTGTTGGGGTTTCTGGTGAAGTTCTGGTTTTTTGGGGGTTACATCTGGAGAAAGGTTCCTTGGTATGTGCTGGAGTTTCCAATTTGTTTCAGAAATGCTGAAATTGGAAATACTTAGGAGGGAGTGAAGAATGTTGTCAGAAGTCATTCAGTTTGCAAAATGGAAAAAAAAGCCAATTAACCCACCCACACCCCCACCCCACTCCCCCCCCCCCCAAAAAACCCAACAAGTGTGAGTGCACAGTATTAAAGCTCTCCACCAGGGCCGTCTTGCATGAAAGTCTTGCATGAAAGCCTTGCATGAAATGATTGTGTGTATAAGACGTCTCACGCAAAAAATCATGCTGTGCTATCCTGCCAGTCTTTCCCCAAAAATTGACCAAAATAAGCCCCCTAAGGCCCCCCCAAAAAGTCTCTGGTTTCTGGTATGGAGCTTGCCCAAAAAGTGGTGCGGCTTTTTTTTTTTTTTTTACCTAATTGTTTTGCTTCAGATGTCGGCTGATGACTGCAAATGGTGCCCGACTAAACTTAGTGCAAATATATGGGAGTCCAGAGAGGCCACATAAAGCTTATTCTCGACCATAACCCAATCTACACGTAAAAACACTAAAAACAATCTAAAAATTGTGCAGCAGCAGGATTCCAGTCAAACCAGTGAGTTTGGCGGTTTGAGACATCATCTTTCATTTTGCCGACACGCATGGCTACGGCGACACGCGCATACCAGAACCCGGAGACTTTTTTTTTTGGCCTAAGTTTCCCATAAGATATAGCGTGGTATAAATGCAGTGCCATATGAGTGACTACATGTATAACATTACTGCACATGTTTTGTCTGAATTTACACAATTTTCATAAACAAATTTACGAATTGTTGCAATCAATTTTTGTTAAGTATTTTATTTATTTTGTTTCCTTTTTGTTTGAAAATTAAAATTGGGTAATATTTGATGGGAAACTTAGGGGGGATGTTTTTGGTCAATATTCGGGGGACAGACATAATATGCAAAATAGACCAGCAATGCGCATCGATGGAGACAAAGCTTGTGTTCCGTAATCTTTTGTCAAGAGTGCATTTACTGACGACGGCATGGCATTTAGTCAATTGTTTTTGGTCAAATATTTTTGGTCAATTTTCGGGGACAGACTGACAGACCAACCGACGGACCGACCGACCACCAAGTGACATGTAAAAGCTCCGGCCAGAGCTTAAAAAACCAAATACAATTTTAAATTTTTAAAAAAAAGCTGAATTACAAGGATTTGCACCTTTTTTCTGTTGCAATATATTTAAAGTTATGTTCCCTGTGCTCTTCAACAAATTTGATTTTTTTTATTCATTAATAAATTTTCAACTTATATTTTTTATTCCAATCAAAAAGTTTCCTTGGACATTTGTAACGCTCTGGAAAAAAGGCTTTTGTTTTGGGCACAAACAGTCCACTTTGCGAGCAGACTAGCGCTTGGTCGGTACATTATCGATACTGATTTGTGGGCGGGAACCAGTGTACCCCTTGTAAAGTAAAAATTCTATTAAAACATAGGCAGATTTTTATTTCTGCGGATGTCTTTAACAATGAATATCTTTTGTGTTGCTAGATAAATAGCAATTTAGAAAAAGTATACATGTAGATCTATTTTTCAGGATGAAACACAAAAATAGCGCAGGGAATGCAACTTTAATGAAAACAAAGTTCCTAGCAACCATTTGTTGATGGTAAGAATGTCTCTTCTTTTGTTGGGACCATACCAGATCACTGAAGTTAATTCACTTGTGTTTATCAAACACAATCATAATCTGCTTACATGTATGCCTGGTTTGTCAACAAACAAGTGACTGGTCATTTTTTTTGTGGGTGATGGTCAACAAAAGAACAATGGTGTGGTTTGGAGGTAGAGGTGGACAATTTGTCTGGTCAAGTATTCCGGACTAGAACAGTGTCCGGTCAGATGATATCAAGAATGACCACTTGACCGCCTGTATAACTTTGAAAAGGAGTTGTTTGGTTAACTTTTTGCTGTACATGTGAGATGTAAATTTATGCCTAGAGTTTAACTCCATTTTCATATCATGAACAGTATACACACACATTTCCATGTACTCTTGTTTTACTATACTCTCGAGGACAATGCTTTGTGTTTCCCTTTGTCCCTGTAACACTCTCCCATAGGCTAAGCACACAAAACTTACTACAGAGGACCATTTCCAACTTCAGACCCAACTCCCGAGGACTGAAAGGATCTGTTGTTCCCCCTTTGTGTGTCGGTCCTCAGGGGTTATGTAGAACACGTACGTTAGTAGTTCGTTTATAATTCGGCTAAGTCGTGAATGGATGCGCGCAAGCGTTGACACGACGCACATGCGCACGCAGTGCTATTATTCGTCAATTCATTGTGTGACATCGCGTAGCTGCAATCGGCTGGATGAGAACGTGTCCCAGACGCTGATTTCAGGCGCAATTCAAAACCTGACTCGGTGACTTTTGAATTAAAAACGAGATCTTTAGAATATTCTCTGGATACACAGCATTCACTGAGCTATGCTTCAACAGGTTTAATTGCTAAGCACCCTTCTTTAGATTTTGAGCACTTTTGTTGCTTCAAAAAAAAATGCACAAATGACAAATGATGTACTGGCTTTAAAAACGCAATTGTAATTTATTGGTGTTTCGCTTTGGTATATGTCAACAGTCTTTAGGTTTGTAATACACTGAATATTAAAACAGTGTGTCTGTCTGTGTTGACTGAAATCTCAATTTCAATAGTGGTCAGAGACATATGGACTGAATTTTGCAAATGTTACCCCCTACCCATTTCCTCCTGCAAAATAGTCCTCTGTGGCACAGGATTTGTAATTTGCTGCGTATGTGACTCCCGGTATGTTCCAAACAGTTGGGCATTAGAAAGCAAAGTTGACATGTGTGGCTTTTGGATTTTTTTTATTTTTTTATATATTTTGGCCGAGTGATTTTTTAAAAAGTAGGTCCTAGGCCTACAGACTTAAGAATTCTTTGTGTATAAGAGAGGGTTTCTTTTCATCGAGTTTTGAGTTGACTTTTCGAGTTTCGAGTGAACTTATCGAGTTTCGAGTTGACTTTTCGAGTTCCGAGTTGACTTATCGAGTTTCAAGTTGACTTTTCGAGTATCAAGTTGATTTTTCGAGTTTCGAGTTGGCTTTTGGGGTTTCGAGTTGACTTTTCGAGTTTCAAGTTAAAACTTTCGAGTTTCCAGTTAAATTTTCGAGTTTCGAAGGTAAATTTGCAAGGTTCGAGTTGACTGGTGCGTCAGAGGAAACCTGTAGCTTTATCAAAATAGTTCAAAATATATCAAAATAGATTTCAGTTTAAGCACTGAAATCTCCACAAATCGTCTGGCGCTGGACTTGATGCCGCAGCTGCAGACTGAATCCCAGTTTTGTAAAATGGCCAGTGGAACAACAAGAATGACCTGTTTGATATGTTTGTCCCTGTTGATCCCTAGTCAATACCGGGCAGGGTTTTTATTTGGCGGAACAAGCCAGAGGCTGGACATGCATGCTTGGTTCTTTTCTGTATTTTGTTTTTCCTTTCTGTGTTTTTTTTGTCCTGGGCAATCTAGCTGGATTACCGAGGGGGCTGTTTTTTTCCCAATAGGAGAGGAATGGAAGTGGCAACCTGCATAATGGGATGTCAATACATCACTGGCCTTGAATACAAAAGCTGTCATTTTTGGTAGGTTTGGTCATCCGTCCATCATTTTTGGTTGGATGGGACAGGCACTGGCACCTGGAATAGCCAGACAAAAGTGGGCTAGCAAGTTATGGGATTATAGGAATTAAAAGAACTTATCAAGTTGTGTGGATTACATGTATGTCCACACAATTTCGCTAGGGCCCAGGTATCTAAAAGCCAGGTATCTATCCACGATTCTGTTTTCATGATTTCACGAACTATAGTGCTTCTCAGCAGCCCTCTGTGGCAGACAATTCATCTACGCCATCACAGCAGTAAAAATCAATCAAGTAACTGTTTTTAACAGTTAAGAATTCCTTATAAGATGGAATTTTTGCGTCAGGGTGATATAAATCAAATTAGGTTTTGCCCTTCACCGACGTTTTTAAACACTGTATACTCAGTGTGTTACATGTATCTCCCGAGTGAAAGTTGGAAAAAATCACTCGGGTGGGACTCGAACCCACGACCTCCTGCTTTCTAGTGCAGATGTCTTACCACTCGACCACCGAGCTAACGGGATCGGTTGGTTGGTTAAGAATTCCCTTGTTCATTTGATATAGCCATGCTTTGACTTGAGGTGATTGATATGCCAGGTGAACATCAAGGGCGGATCCAGAACCCAATTTTGGGGGGGGCCAAAAAAATGTTTGGTCCCCTAAAAAAGTGGGTCAAAAAAATTACGGCGTGGGGTTCGGGGCCCGCTTAAGGGCCCCGAAAAATTTTTGGATTCTAGATGCTCTGTGGTGCGATCTGAGGCAATTTCTGACCACTTTAACCAATGTTTTTTGAGGAAAAGATGGTGGTGTACTCATTGCCTGCCTTTATTGCGATGTCACATAAAAAAATTAAAAAATTGGTTTCGTTTTGGGGGGGGGCCATGGCCCCCTTTGGCCCCCCCCCTGGATCCGCCCTTGGTGTACATGTACCTACCAGTGACCTCTTTTGTCTGTTGATGGAATTTGACTAGTCACAGTGCTTAGAGGAATACGATCTGACTGGTTTTTTTACTAGTCTGTGTACAAATGCATCAGGGAATCTTGGACGGAATATGTATGATTGTCTGTGACTGATCAAACAATATGAGGGTTAGTTACCGGTAGTTTAAAACAGGACACACCCATACAAAGGATTGATGCTTGCACTGAGCAGAATAAATGATGTGTGACTGTACCATAAATATGAACAGTTATGGATGTACCTGTACACAAACACATGTCAGAATATTTCCGCTCTGTGTGAGGCCATTTTGAGACTGGGAGCAATAACTACCACATGTGACCATGTCAGTTGCTTTCACTTTGGGAGTGAATTCCACGGAATAATCTTTCATCGTGCTGCTAATATGATGGATCATCGCTCCCTGATTCCAACCAGGCACTTATCCAATTTCAACCACCAGTGGACTTTAGGCTGCACTATATTTTTCAAGTAAATTTCCAAATGAAGCTATTTTTATTTATTTTGAGAGTCCACGGTACAGGTATAGTCACAAAAATACCGCGGGATTACCAGACTCTTTTCCGGCCAACTATTATGTCATCTAAATAAAATAAAACATAGGTGGTGTCAGTAGAACTTTGAAGGCTCTACTGAATGGCTAGCAAGCAGAAGCATTTTTTTAGTCCATGCAGCTCCACCATTTTCCTCTTATCTAGATAGTACGACCCAAAAGTGCAGTCACACTTTAAAAAAAGGTGGAAGTTACCGGTACACTAGTACTTTCAGGTGTAAACTGTCACTTTTTATTTTAATCAATTCCTTTTTTTTTGCTACTTTTAGAGAGTATTTAAATGTACGTGATATATTATTCAGTACTTTTTGACCTTTGCTTTATGAAAAATTTCCCAGTCTTAGGCCAAAAAAAAAAAGTCTCCGGTTTCTGGTATGGAGCTTGTCCTTTTTACCCGACTTTTTTGCTTCAAATTTGCTTCAAATGTCGGCTGATGACTGCAAATGGTGCCCGACTAAACTTAGTGCAAATATATGGAAGTCCAGAGAGGCCACATAAAGCCTATTCTCGATCATAACCCCATCTAAAAACACGGCAGCAGAATTCCAGTCAAACCAGTGAGTTTGGCGGTTTTTAGACATCATCTTTCATTGAAAAAAAAACTTTTTCATTTTGCCGACGCGCATGGCTGCGGCGACGCGCGCGCATACCAGAAACCGGAGACTTTTTTTTTTTGGCCTTAGTGAAACTTTGGCTTTTTCACCTTAAACCCCCCCCCTCCCAAAAAAAAAACGTTGGGGAAAAACAGGTGCAGACATTTTGTGTAAATGTGTGTACTGTACGTGACATTTATAAAGAAATGGTTAAAATTGTTAAAATTAATCCGGAAAAACATTCAGAAGCGAGGTATTTGCGTTGCGTGACTTCCGTCAGTTACCCAAGAGTATTTTTGGACGCAGGAAATTATTTCTGAAATTAAAACAGCCCCAGGCGAGGAAATAACAACGCTGGGGTAACCTTTCTGGGGAAAAACAAGAGTTGGCTTGTTAACTTGGCATAGTTCAAACCCTCTTGAAACCCCACAAGTTGGAATGGCTGGCGTGGGTGGATTTTTTTCATTTTTTTCTCAAGGACAAATGGTGCGCAGATGGAGAAAAGATATACCGGTACCAGTGAAGTTTTTCTGAGGTATAACTTTCACTTTGACAGAATGATAAAAGAAATGATGGATGAATTGTTATTTGCTTGATGATTTCCAAAGAGATGCATACTAGAATTGGAAATAGTTCTATTTTATTAGATGAAGTGTGTCAGTAGAGAGAGACTGAAAAAAATGATGTATTAATTTCATGAGTACTTGTGCCAACTAGGTTTACCTTTTGAAATTTGTTTTTATACTGCACAATGTACTTTCATAGAGCGGTTAAATACAAAATAGCAACGATGATAATGGATGACATCCGGAAATGGTTTGGATGGCTCCGACAACCCATTCCCAGAATAATTCTGTGCCAGTCGCATTGCCGACAAAGAACTTGCTGTGATTGAAGTTCATTGACAGGTACACGTACATGTTGTTTTCCGTTGGGAGTAAGCATTTTGGCATGAAACAGAAATGCTGTCGTGAATTGTTGTGGGAAGTTCTCAAAAGTTTCCAGCAGATGGTAAGGTCCTACATGTAGGTCTATTAAAAGGGAGATTTTTGGAGTGGCTAACCAACTCTGCCCCCCCCCCCTTTCCTTACAAAATAATTAAAACTGGAGGGGGAAACAGTTCCAAAGTCTTAAAGATTAATAATATGATGACTTGCAATATTGGTGAAATCTTTGTTCGTTTTTTAAGGCCTAATTCCGTATCTGCGTTAAGTTGTGCAATTCAGCCACCTAACCCCTTAAAAATCTTGGACCTCAACACCTCAGCCACCCGCTTAAAAAAACCCTCTGAATCCAAGTTGTACAGGTATTTCTGTTCACCAGCTCAGTGAAATTGTGTCCAGTATTGCATGTACCAAGGATGAGCTGTTTTTGTTTTTCACTTAAGCTTGTTTATCCACGGACTTCCCTTGGATGACACTCCACCCCCACCCCCTGGCCTTCAAGCTGGCCAGGTCGCTAAGGTCAGGCCACATTCCCTGTAATTATCACCTGATTATTGTCTGTTCCCCTACTGACCAGGAATGTTGTCCCCCTGGGGACCCTGTCAAGGCTGGGCTTCTGGGGGGGGGGGGGACCCAACAAGACTATGGTTTGAGTTTTTGAAGAGCTTTTTATCAAGACAGATTTTGAAATTTTTAATCACAGTTGCCGAGTTGCGAGATGTGTTGTCAAAAAAATTGTGTGGCTTCTGATGCCAAGATTGTCTGGTCTAGCTTTATTCAAGGCCAAGTGTCCCAATGCAGGTTTTCATATCTGATACGGTGCATGGCAGCATTTCGTATTGTAATTAATTTTCATGACAAATGATATCGTTACAGCACGAAGGTACAATGTAAGGTAGTCTTTTGAAATTGGTCATTAGAATTAGAACATGTTGTTAATAATATTCAACATCGCTTTTATCCTAGACCAAAGAAAGGTAAATTGTTGTTTTTATTTTTTTTCTTAAATGCTTGGTACCGGTATTTCATCAGTATCATCATAAGCCAGGTTTTTCAGATGTGAATATTATTTTGGCATTGAAGCCTTTTTGTCTCTTATTATAAAATGAATGGATAACAAACATTACAGGTGACATAAAATAGTGAGGTATGTTCATAACTGCAAAGTACAAATGAAATAATTTCACGATTTACACACATCTACATGTATATCTTAACAATAAAGCAGTTTTGGCACTTGCGATAAACGAGCAGATCCTACAAGTGGATATAGTCAAGTTCATGACCACCAGCACCGGTAGTGACTCGCTTTAGTTCCAATATATATCCTTTGGGAGTAGGACTTGGAAGACAGGGAGGCAAACGCAGGAATTTGACGTTGTGGTGTAGGATTTCAGACAGGAAGGACCTTGGGCTAGTCTCAAACACAAGAAAAGCAACATATCATTGGGCGTATCAAATCAGTTTTGAATAGCTAGATTTAGAAATCAAAATATCCTGAGGTGTTTGCGAGGAATTTTACAAATAGTTCCTGCAGTGGCTCAACTCTTTCCGCAATACAGCAGGAGTGACAAGACAGATGAGTGTATCTCAAGTCCTGGTGCAGGTTCGGCCAACTGTAGGCAGGTTACTCTCTATTGGTTGCTGCTAATATAAATTGGCCAGTATTGCCCTCGCACACCCTGCAGGGGAAAAGGTTGAGAAATACTGAGACGCCACAGTCCATTATTGTGGTGCAACACTTGGGACGAATTAACGTGTAAAGTGCATTAACCATGGAGCCAAATTTTGTTTGGAGCCATTTATTTTTTCGGTCTGATTTGGTCCAGGGCAGTGGTTGGAACACTCAAGCTTATTATAAGCCTGGCCCAGCCCATGGGGTCTGAATGCCCCAGCCAGGGTAATTACCCAGATGAAATTGAATTGTCTCCTGCAGTAATGTCAGCCCATTAAAACAGGAAGAAGAGAAACCAAACGGGAAGGATAAAAAAATTTGCAAAACAATTTTTCATTTCCTGAGGGTGTTGGACATTTTTTTTTTTATAGTTCCCAATTGATTTTTTTTTTAGGAAGTGCAGATGAGAAATGTCCAGGTGTGTTTTTGTTTTGGTGCTGAGCCAGGCCTCAGGGATGGGATTTGTACCCTGGAGAGAAACACTAGTTTAACCAAGTTGTTTTCACGCCTGCCTGACATACAGAGGTAGGAGTGATAAGTCTGAAATATACCAGTCGGCAAGAGAGTTTTGTGGAAAATCTCTGATGAAAATTGGTGGTGGCATTACTTCGCAGACACAAATAACCCTTGCTGTGTTCAGGCTCCACTTTGGTATTTTTTGGTCATGTTTCATATTTGTGGTGTTGTTGCTCAGTGGAAAGTTGGACAACCAGCCGTCACAATTGAAAGCCATCTCGGAGGTGGCACCACTGATGCGCAGATGGTACAGGTGCATTCAAATGCAGCTTGAACCAATCGGATTGCCAAAACTGAGACGTGCTCCTCTCAGTAAGAACGCTGTGCGCATGATCACAGCACATACGTATACAGGGTGTCCAAAAACAAGTTGTGCAAGTCTTTAATTTCTAAAAACTATTTAAGTAACATGAGAATTTCATCTTGATGGAGCATATTAACTATACTCTTGTGTATCATCAGTGAAAATGCCATGGAAATCCGTTCATGCAAATCAGAGATCTAACAGATTGTTTTTCACCCATTTTCCAATGGGATTTACACAGTTAGTGATATCAGTGCATCCGATTGTCATGGGCCTTTTCACTCTGATGTAAATAAAGTTAACTGAGGAAATCCCATCTCATTGGAATGGGTAAAAAACCCATAGCCTTTTATGATAATCTGTTAGATCTCTGGTTTGCATGAACGGATTTCCATGTCATTTTTACTGAATATGCACAAGAGTATAGTATGCTCCATCAAGATGAAATACTCATGTTATGTACATGTACATGATCTGCTTGCACAACTTTTTTGGGACACCCGTACCAACTCAGTAAATGGCTTCGTATACATTGTGTGTACATGTACATGTACAGTATGTACCGGGTAATTGTGTACATGTATACTGAATTAGTCCGCTAACTACAAAATACCAATCTTGTTTGCATGCACCTGTGAAATTTCATTCTTAAATACAATACATTGTACTATTTTACATCACATGTGGTCCTAAAAAAGTTTTGGGTAAATATCTCATTGACAATCAATCTCAATTTAAAATGCTGTTGTTTTAATTTGTGCATACAGTAGGCCTGTACATACCATACATTCAGTATAATCTAAAAAAATGCTTCCTTTGGCTCACTTCTTTTCACTTCAGTACAATAAGACATTACCAGTTGTTGGTCCCAAGCCGGTATTTCCAGCACCGAATCCATTTTGTGCCGCAAATCACCCAAGGGCTATGAAAGACTAATAACCCACCAATAAATAAATCTATTATTACTTGAGACTGAATATCCGGTCCTTGCAACAAGTTACACTAGCCAGAAACCAAAGGGTCCTGATTGTCTGTCTTTGAACTTTCTTTGATTCCCTTCAAATTGTCCGCTGGTTCAAACTACTTTTTTTTATTAATATTAATGGTTGTGGTCGAGCCCCATTGAGACCATATAGTCATTGGCAGAGACAGGGCTTAGATTCATGGGTCTGTCCGTGGGGAAGGAGGAGCAATAATTCTTGTCAAGGTTCAGGGTGAAATAGGCCCGCTGTTCTTCCTGAGGGTATGTACTGCACAGGTCTCTAAAAAAGGTCATTGATAAATGAGAAAACGGAGGAATTTTAAAAAGACTTGAAAAGGAAAAAATACTCCAAGACTCTTTGGTGCTTCAGAATAGGATGAGGTCTGGAGAGTGTGTCTTGATCTTATAATTTCACCTGAAAAGTGATGACCACCATTTTTTATTTTTAAATCTCCTGAAAGAAATCTCTCTCTCATGCAGGAAGCACTTATTTCAGACCCACGGAGGGATAGATCAAGCCATTGCTAAAAATCCATGTACGTGTTGGACCAAATGTTGGGTTTGTCAGTCCATCTCAGGCACACTCTATTGTGTCTTTTTCAACGGAAATGAAATCAGCCCTAACTGAATGATAACTACATGATGTAGATTGCTGTGTCCTAAACAGCTGGTGAGGAGGCTTCAGCGAGTTCTTATGTGCGTTTTTAAACTCTGGCTTCTATACATTTGTACATGTCACTTGGTGGTTGGTCGGTCTGTCCCTGGAAATTGACCGAAATAAGGCCCCATAAGTTTCCCACAAAATATAACTACCAAAGTTCTATTTTTTTTTAAAAAGCATACAAAACAAATTAAAAACTTAACAAAAATTGTTTGTAACAGTTGGGATAGATGTTTATGAAAAGTTTGTAAATGGAGGCAAAATACTGGTTTGTGCAGTAATGTTATAGTCACATGGTATTTATCACAAATCGCTATTTATGTAGGTAACATCTAAAGTATGCTGTTCCACATGCCATCGGCGTTGCCTTTTTGGGCGTCGCATTTTTCAGCTCTGGCAGGGATCATTTTGATAGATTTCATGCAAGACTTTCATGCAAGACGGCCAGAGCTTATTGTGCACTCGCACTTGTTTAGATATAATTCATTGATGGTAAGTGGCATGTTAGTTGCATGTGCACCACATCTGGGAAGTTCCATAACTTAAACTTATTACTAACTGCAGTGCCATTTGGCCGTAGTTGGAAGTGTTTCGAAGAAAAACCAGATCTATTATTCCTGTTTGGAAAAAAGTCGTTTGTCATGCCTCTAATTGTAAGTCAATTCAGAGGGCTCCAGTCACTTCACCGTGCAGCTTCTCTGGTCACGAAAATACATCAGTAGGACTTCGGAGGGAGATATTTGCTTGTTTTTCACAACAAAATTCCAACTGGGATGATTCATAGCGATATCTGGGTAAACAAAGATAAGTGCTGAAAAGAAGTTGGCAAGTGTGTGGCTGATTGACACTTCATTTTTTTTATCCGAGGGACTTTATTTACACGCAGCAACGGGTACAAGAGTACCGTACTGCCAGAAGCACATGAACAGCATGTGCAATCAAGATAAATATGAGTGCGTTATCACAAGAGTTTCTGGTTAACTCCAAGTGCAAATAGGAATTTCAAAAATATGTCCGTGTATGTGTTTCACTTCTGTTTGGGCAGTTTTCCTCCTGTTCACTTCCAGTGTGAAGTACCGGTAGGTACCCCTGCAGTTAAAGTGTATACGGTACATGTACCGTATGTACATGTACATGTGTAAGACTGGAAGTTCAGATGAGTCATAGGGAATTGAAAGGCTGTGGCATGTATTGTACCGGTATGGTGTGCAAGTCTGGGTTTAGTGGGGGAAGGGGAGGAGATTGGATTGGGAGGGGGGAGACCATACATTTTACAAGGGGCTAATGCTAAACCACAACCCTTCCAGGTCTTTCAAAATCAACCATTTTGTTGGATTTTCCAGGATCTATGGAGGTAGACCCCAGCGAGCTTGCGGCGAGCTTGCGGCAAGCTTGCGGGCTTGCAGCGAGTTAGTATTAAGCTTACGGAAAAGAGCGCAAGCCCATACGAGTTTGCAGCAAGCTCATTAAGTTTGCCGCACGCTTGTGACAAGCTAATCGCAAGCTTGCGGCAAGCTAAATTTTCTGTAAGGGTGCCTTGAGCAGAATGGTTTAGTGATTATGTAATTATGTGTCATTAAAAGATTCTGCTATAACTTTTAAAAGCGTACTTCACGATGTGGATACTAAGGCTTGCATGTGAATGAAGATTTCTTGTTAAATTGCCATTTCAAGCAAATTCACCGAGGTAGGCATGCTTACTGCCTATGGTCTCTGCAAAATCATGGGGTCGCAATTACAATGTAGTAGAAAGATGTGTACTAACAAGTAAAATAGAAACTGCTTCATGAAATTGGGTTCAAGGATTTTACATTCTGACTAAAATTTAAAATGATTACTTTCCTAAAAATGTGACTGGTTAACCAGTTGTAATGGCTGTTGTGAAGAGATGCAGAACTGTAAAAGCTTTTCAACAGAAGGTCAAAACAACTGGACAGTTTATGGTCACAAACATCACACACAACAGACCCATGTGTTGGTCAACTTTACCCAATAATTATTGGCCTTGAATCAGGAATGTTTTCCTGGATGTCAGGAAATTATCCAATATCCAGTCACAAGGCACTAAGTTCAAAACATAAAAGAGCTGGCCAGAGCTTTTGGGCGAATCGGTAATGCTCCAATAGGGCTATCCCCTTAAGTTTGGTTGAATTGCAAAAGGGGTTGCACATTATAATACCGGTAGATGCCCCTTCCCCTAGTTCTCCCTCAGGCAGTTTATTGATGATTAACCTTACAGCAACCACCCTCCTCTCCCAATGATGCAATTCAAGCTGTTAAACTAGAGAACACTTCAATAGAGGGCTCAGCCTAGATGTTCTGACACCCCTGTGTTCCGACTACTCAGCCTACAGTATGTTCCGACACCCCTGTGTTTCGACACCCCTATGTTCCAACACCCCTATGTTCGGACACCCCTATTATGTTCCGACTGCTCAACCCATGTTCCGACACCCCTACAAACGTAAACATAGGCTGGTCTCTGGCCCCAACACACCTTTCTAAACGGGCTAACACAACATTTTGTGGGGGGGGGGGGGGCTAACACAATATTTGTGCAGGTTGTCCGTGTTCGAACATAGGGTTGTCGGAAGATAGGTTGAGCAGTCGGAACATAGGGGTGTTGAAACATAGCTGTGTCGGATGCAGGTTTGTCGGAACATAGGTTGAGCAGTCGGAATATACATTGTGTACACTTAGGGGTGTCGGAACATAGGGGTGCCGGAGCACAGAGCAGTCACCCAGCCCAGTACATATTTGTCATAATTTTCCAGACAGCTGCAAGTGTTTGATATTTTTTCAACCAGTTACTCCTTTATGCATTTCTCCTGGGTCTGACTCCAAAGTCTGCGAATCCAATCTCAGCCATATTGAATTAGGGAGCCATTGTGTTTGGGAATTGTCAGCAAAGTCCCCCGGGGCCGTGACAGAGGGGCTAAGTGCATACCCAGGCCAACGCTCAAACGATCAGCCCACAGCATATGGGCCTTGATTGCCAAAACATGCACGGGAGAAATACCAACTATACATGTAGTAACGCTGTGGATGAAAATGTTAAGATCAAAGTTAAACCCAACAAGTGTTGCTGCTCGTAGATTTAAGAGTGTTATCAACCGGTTGCATTAATGTGCTATAAAAAAAATCTCCAGGAACATATTTTGTTGGGGGTTGCATATCTTGGGTCTGACTTCTGGGTCTGCAAATCAACATTGGCTAACCTGAGAGAAATGCAAATAAATTATATTTGATATTTTTTTTACTCTTAGTCTTGGTGCTAGACCAACTACATGTAAATCAAATTTGACTTTTGATTCCAGCATGTCTGACATAAGTGACACGGATTACTTTTTTCTTTCAGATTTTTTTATTTTTTTTTAACATTTGCATCTGGTGATCAGGTGATATGACGTTAACCAGTGAAGCCGGGTTCATACTTCACGCGAAAGCAAGTGCGAAGTGAAATTCTGTCGTCTACAATACTTGAAGTATGAACGGGTCTTCAGAGCAAATCTTTCTATTCGACTCTGCTTATTTTGTACATACACGTAACTTGAAATACAAGTAGACGTACAAATGATTTTAAAATGACATAACACTTAACAATACAAGAAAGAAAACATAAGAGCTTGTGACTTTTGGCTGGCTGTTTTGCGTGTTGGCAACTGTCATCACAGCTGACATGGTCTATTTATAAGGGGTTGGGATTTTTCTTAACAAGGTCCCAGGGTTTTACAGACATTAATATTTAGACATGTTAAGCATTCAGACCCTTCTCCCCCAACTCCACCCAAGTCAGCTCTGTGCCATTTCTATGCTGTGCCTTCCCCTCAATTTTTGCACATTTTCAGGTCGATTCATATACTCAACGCAAAAGCAAATTTCGAACAGGAATTTGTGACTTCAAGGCAAGTTTTCCCACCATGAATTTTGAACATTCAAAATTTGAACATTTGAACATTTTTTTATTGTTCAAAAAATTGAACAATAATGTAGCTATCTGTATGAGACAGAGCAAAGCACAAATTGGCGAGATTGTTTGGAAAATAATTGGTTGTCTCAATTTGCCAGTGAAAATATATGTGCCCCCCCCCAACAAATTTAGAGCTGATATTTAAGGAAAATAGTTACTGAAGGAAATATTACCAAAATTGTTCTGACAGTGTTTACTTTGAAAATTCAGACTTTGACAAACATCTTATCTTGGAATGTATAGCCTATAATTTTGTTGAAAAAAAAAAACATTCCTCAGTCTGGCAAATCAAGCTTGGTTTTGACTGGTGCCAGCCCCTTGTCAAGAATATTTGCCATTGACAAGAGAACGGCAGCTGACAAAATCGGCTGACAAGAAGCTGGTCCGTGGGCTACCCCAACTCATGTTGACGTGGGCTGCCCCAACTCATGTTGACTGGGTCTGGTTGTGCAACGGATTGGCTTTTGCCAAGCGAGGGGGTGTGCTGCATTTCATGCTATCTCACCCACTCATAGAGTCCCCTTGGGCAAGGTGGTCGGATGGATTTAGAATAGAGCCCTTCCAGAAAAGAAAAAAGGACTTGTCATCTTTGAGATAAACAAGAAGGGGTTGAGTGGAGGCAGGCAAGTGTTGTGAGGCATTGTGCCAAGAGGCTGAAGGGCAGAGGAAGTGCAATCATTTTCAGGACTATCAATCACTACAACTATGATGTTGTTGATTGAATCAATGGGACAATTTTTTTGGGTTCTGGGAGTAAGTGGGAGGGCATGTGATAACAAAAGGTCAGGTAATTGTTTCCTTTGGATTATGGATGTTTTGTCGTGTATTTAAGAACTTGTGTTTGTAAAATTTAGTACATATGTACCGGTACATTTCATACAATTTGTGAGAAATTCAAAAGTTGCCCAGGCCTCAACCACGTACATGTACCTAAGGAGTCAGACAAGTGCATTAAAACAGTAATTTCATTGCCCTGAATCCTTCAATATCCTCTGTGCCAAAGTGGAGGAATTTGGAGGATTGAGGTTACATGGCAAAAGTGTGTAACTGATTTTGTAGGATGCACTTTTGTCACTTGAGTTCTTGAGCCAGACCTTGCGTTCTTTTTGCTCAGCCATGCATAATTATAGGCCTGGATTATGCTTGAACTCCTGGGTACTGCTCCAGGGTGTCACTGGCCAAGCCTCAACATATTGCAGGATTTTGCAGGATTCAGGCAGTGGTCACCCCTCCACGGACCATATTCAAGAAATAATGGAGGAATTTGCAGGATCGAGGCTATGCTACATGTATTTTTCCATGAGGCCAATTGGAGGATTTTGCAAGATTGAGGCTTAACATCCGAGCAAAAAAGCCTAGGGAGTTAGGGCTAATGAGTGCGAATACATGTACGAAGACATGCCTCCATAACACCTTCTGCACCTTCCCAGTGGGTTTCGCCGCTTTTTAGTCCTTGCCTGTAATTGTAGTGCCACGGCAGAGAATGGGAAACTATTTGTTTAGCTGGTTACAAAAGGAGAAGAATAAACACAACCATCGCCAACAATTGCACCGCTGAGGTGTGTAGTCTATGGACCTGCCAGTCAGTGTGAGTGGCAGTTCTTTTCAGGGAATCTGCACCGAATGTTTGGTTAGTCTAACAGTTCACAGGCTTTGAGATTTGCTTGATGCGAGGGGAAATCGGCTAATAATGGGCGTCACAAAGGCAGTTTGACGCAAGAGAGCATAACAATGTGGTATTTCTAATAGCGGAGAGGCATTTTGATGATGAAAGCTTTAACACGGGCCTGAGGAATACCATCAATGACATAATGGACAGGAAAACAGGATGTGATTTTGTATGCACATCAGTTGTACGGTAATGTACCGGTACATTACATGTGAAGGGCTGTCCGAAGTTGTCATCATTTTATCAAAATTGAAATCTCTGACACCACTGGTGGGCGGTACATGGGGGCTGTTTGTGACTGAAAATCATTATTCAGTATGAAACCCTCGACATCCATGGCTAAAAACAATTCTGAAGAATGGACAATAAGAATGTTGGTAATCTTGCATATTTTTTTAAACATCTTACCCAATTTTTACATCTAGAAAATACCTTTATTACATTATAATTAGGCCACACAAAAAAGTCTCCGGTTTCTGGTATGGAGCTTGCCCAAAAAGTGGTGCGGCGACGCAGTTTTTTTTGGTTTTTTTTACCTGTTTTTTTTTCTGACTGCAAATGGTGCGCGACTAAACTTAGTGCAAATATGTGGGAGTCCAGAGAGGCCACATAAAGCTTATTCTCGATCATAACCCCATCTAAAAATACGTTAAAACTGTGCAGCAGCAGGATTCCAGTCAAACCAGTGAGTTTGGCAGTTTTGCGACATCATCTTTTATTAAAAAAAAAACTTTTTCATTTTGCCGACGCGCATGGCTATGGCGACACGCGCACATACCAGAAACCGGAGACTTTTTTTTTGGCCTTATCTTCTTTTTTTTTTTTAGAGAAACAGAACATTAAAAAGGAATGATGAAATACCGGTACATGTAAATGTCTCAAGGGCGTCAATCGCTTTTCAAAAGTGGGGGGACATACCTTGATCAGAACTAATGCCAGCGCGAAGCCCTAAAGGCGTGGGGATCAGGGCCCGATTAAGGGCCCCGAAAATGTTTGGATTCTAGACACTCTGTGGTACGATCTGAGGCAATTTCTGACAACATTAACCATTTTTTTTTTAGCCAATAATCATCATTTAAACATCATTTTCGAGTTTGGAGTAATTAAATCAGCTGTTCTGAGCTATAGAATCATAATATAGGCTACAATTTTTATTTGGGGACAAAAATAGTGGGGGGGGGAGGACAAACGATATGACATCCCCCACTTTAAAAAGTGGTCCCCCACTATTGATGCCCCATGAAATGTCTCTGTAGTGTCTAAAAAATAAGTGCTTCCCACAACACCTATCAATGACATATTTATGTGTCTAAGTTTACATGTACATGACATCCACAACCACAAAAACCACAAGATGAACTTAACTGGTGGGTAAAGATATCAAGAGTCCTCAAATACAAGAAGTACCACATGGTTGCTGTCACAGTTTTGACACTTTTTCATTTTCTGCAGTTGACTGGTAATATAAACAGTCTTTAAAAGTTGTTGACAGTTGCTCCTATCATGCCAGACATTTCAAGTAATCTTGTAAGGACATTGAGCAAGAAAGTGTGGATTGGATGGGTGGAGCTGCTACGTCTTGGGGGGGGTGCTTAGCTGGCATAAAGCTAAACTGCTCCTTTTATGTCATCTCTACCGGTAATTTTAAAAAGTTGATGTCATTTTACATTTTTTTCTGAGGAGACATGTACCAGTACGGTATGTACATGGCTTCATCAGGATACATGTACTCTACATGTACCGGTATGTGCCATGCAATATCTTGTAGAACAAGAGCTTTTGGGTTTGAACATGATGTATAGTGAAGCTGTATCTAGGAGTATATTCCTGGGGAAAAAAGTATAATTTGCGCAGTGTGTGAGTACAGTGTCTCTCTTAGACAATATTATTAGAGCAACAAACAAGTTTTTTTTAACGTTGATGCAGAAATTGTCAAGTTTCCACCTTTCCTGCCACTCAAGCTGTCTGAGTTGCCCTAATTCTGTTGCCCTGGGGATGTTGATTGCTGTCTTTTAGGTGAGAAAGAGGGGCCAACAATAGCAGCTCATTACGAGATGCCTCAGGACTGATGGTTATTTTCCATGTGACATTCGTCAGCAATCTGTAATAATTGGCTGGTGGGTTGGCTGGGGATCTTTGATGGTTCGTGTAGAAATGCCAGGAAAATGTCAAAAAGAAATGGAGCCCAAAATTGAGTTGGACAGGAACCATGTTTGGTTTGGAAGAGAATTGTGGTTAGTCAACCAGTTAATGGGGTTTATTTGCTTGTTTGGAGTTGGGTATTATTTTAAACAGGGAGGTTTATTTAGCCCTTCCAAATTCTGTCTGGGTCCTTCAACACCCCCCCCCCCCCCCCCCCCCAAGGCGCACACACACTCATCTTATTCCAATCCCTTGTTCCAATGTGACCTTTGCTTTCTTTTTTCCGCCATTAAATTTCTGTCAAGAAACTCAGCTGGAAGACACCGACTTCTAAAAACAAAAAAAGTTGAACAAAACAAATTTATGGAAATCTGTCTAAAATAGTTGGCAGAAAACTTCTTGACAGGTGGTGTAACCAAAGAGCTCGCTCGCTCCCTGACAAACAATTTTCTGGCTGGAATTTTTGTGGACTCCGTCTCCAGCTGACAGGTCCAAGGCAAACATGGCCGCCCACCCAAGCTGGTTACTAAGACCTCTGTGAACTTACATCCCCACCCCCTCCCCCCCCCCCCCCTGCATAAACACTGTGACACAAGTTGTTACCGATGACAAGTGCAGTGTGGTAGAAATTTGTGCTCCGACAAATCATTGTCTGTTGCTTGTTGGACTGTTGAGTTTATATTTTAAAAAGAAAATATCATTTTTGTGCTGTGACTGATCAGGAATTTAAAGAGTAAAGGTCGGTTCATACGTCAAGCGAAAGCAAGTGTGAAGCAAAAATCATGTCGTCAACAATGGTGGACGTGCTGTGAACTTATTGTTGACGTCACGAATGTCACTTTGCTTTTGCGTGAAGTATGAACCGGCCTTAAATGCTTTTGAGTGTACACGTATGTACCGGTATGTTTTTAACAGGCCAGATTATACATGTACAACTATACTTATTACATATGAATTTATGTCGAGCCTATGAGCTCCGTGCGCTACCCAAAGAGGGCGCCCTTTTACCTAGCAACGACGTCCCATGGGCGGTACATTTCGCTGGTTGACGCGCACCGTTCCTTGTGTGTGACGCGCGTACACCAGGGGATTTGTTCTATGTACATGCAGTGGCCGCGCACCCCAACTGTACTTCCTTTGCCGGTGAGGGGGTACTTGTGAACGGAGCGGATAGACTAGTTTGTCGAAGTTTCCATAAAACTAAATTACACCTCGTGCATTGGTTAAAAAAAAAAACACCTATTTTCTTGCCTTTAAAGAATGAAATATGACGGGTTTTTTCTGGTCGCACCGGTACACTGCAGTTCAGATCATTAATTAATGCAAACTGCGTTATGCAGACCAAACTACATGCAAACAAAAAAAGTCACACCCTTAGTGAAACAAAAACAAACATGACACACAACGTGTCTAGACCCCATAGTCTAAAATCTGACCCTTCATGTACGTTTAGCAGACTGGCACTGTTAATGGAACAGTTGCAGTGTCACTTTTACAACAGGTACACATTTAGTCTGCAAAATATGGCGTGGATCTATTTTGGTGAATAGACTTGACTTTTTTTACGCTGTTAAAAATAGACAGGGCAGGTATTTCCTTTCTTTTAAAGGACCTGTGCAGCTAGTCATGAGAGAGCCAGTCATGAGAACCCACGGTAGGCAGACCTCCATAAACAGCACCTCCTGTGGGGAGACTGAATGCCTCGCGCTTTGAGGGATTACATGGGGATGTGTTAATTTACCCGACCAAATCTCTGTGTTTCTTGCCCTCAGTGGGGTCGCTAATCCTGGGGAGAAATAGCGAGGCCATTTTAAGGTCACGGTCAGGATTCGTTGCTGTAGGGCACAGGAGAGGGGGGGGGGGGAAGGTTGAGGGTAAAGGGTCCTCAGATATCAGTCCTAGAACTCGTTAAGTCAGTCTTTTAACATAAGGTGAAATTGTGGAGGAAAATGTAATTGTAAATCAGTTTTTAAACTTGGCTTGTTTTCAGCAGAAAATTTTGTTTTTTAGTCCATGTTTTTTTCCATCAGTTATTGCCAGGTTTAAGACTGAGTCCAGGACATGCTTTCTGACTTTCTGCTAGTCAGCTGAAAATCTTTCTTATCCTGTTATTGCAATTCCATCTTGTTAAGATCTTTACACCTGAACTTTACTTGAACTCTTCTGGACTTCATAACGGAACAGCACGTGTAGATGATGCTTTGTGATCACTCACAAGAGCCCAATGTGCAGAACACACCACGTGCATTCATTTGTCTGAGTATGTCATGAAGTACACGGTACACGAACGCACAAATATTTGTTTTCATCTGACTGGAGACAAACCCGTAGCATCTTCATGTACGCACCTGGCATGTACGGCAGCCAGGAGACTGTATGAGGCTGCGGCTGAATTACTAAACCAGAGCTGGCAGTAATTCACGCTGACCTATGGAAAGTGGCTTCAGAAGCCATAGACCTTTATCATGCTGCCACAGTTTCAGTCACGTTCCCTGTATCCAATAACAGTACTGAATGATAATATTTTTTTTTGCAAAAAAGGAACCACACTATTTTTCCTTCTAGCCTCCCTTTGGTTATGTTGATTTGAATGGGAAAAATCAAGATGGCCGCACCATGATAATGGTCTATAGCCAAGTACGGTATTTCTGATGTTGCCAAACGCTACCATTGACACATTAATGAGGGGCATTCCAGAGAGTTGTTAGTACCGGTACACTGGCAACTCTGATGCCAAGATGCATTGTGGGAGGAAACAGGGAAGGGACAATTTTATTCTCATTCAACAACTTTTCAAAGGAATATCCACTTTCCTGTTGTTTGATACTATAAACGGGAAAAAAAAACATGGTAAATGTTTTTTAGCACAACCATCTTTTCACAGACCTACCGGTAGGAACATGTGCCCTCAGGTGCTTTCAATATTTGAGGATGGTGGGAGTCAGGCAGTGAAGTTTTCCTTCTAAAAACTGAAAGTTTTCCATAAATTGACAGGGTTCCTTCTATAGACTGCACTAACTAGAAAACTTGCCTAAGTTCAACTTCAAAACTTCTTGTCAATACAAGTGATGAGAATGATAATAAAAGAAACAAAATGTGCATGTTTGGGTATTGATCAATTCAAACTTGAAGTTGAAGGATATACTGCTTTGCATTGCAAAGCCATTTAACGAGTCAAGCACTGTAGACTGGAGCACATCAAGATCACACAGGGATGTAACCTTCCCCTTACAAGAATTCCTACCCAAACTCCCAATCGTCCCATAAAATTTAATGCTGTTTTAGCAATTCTGCCATTGTGCTTCTTCTTTTAAAGCTATAGTCCATCATTTGCAGCCATCCGAAAAGTAACTGGCGTAATTATACAGCTGAAGCTGAGCTGAAACTTAATCAGTCCATAAATGTCCCAGTCCATACACTTTTCAATGTACATATAAATTGTACATAGAGCTCAGGAGTTCTTGAGTGATACATGTACGAACATGTGCATGTACCTGTACTTTCAACCATGAATCATTTTCTTTTTTTATCTGGCTCGGATCAAACTTGGTATTTTCAGCGGCGGTGACTAGACACCTGAGGAAGTTCACAAGTTGAGAATTCTATCCTCTGAGTGGACTGAGGCAATCGTTATCTGCAAACCGCGAGCCAAGAATGCTTCCAGGTTGTCCCCTATAGCCGAATTTTATTCTGAAAATATAAATGGAACCGACTGGATTGCGGTTATCCTTGCTCTTTTTTGGAACATGGAAGAGACCAAACGGGATCGTATTCATAGCCGAGGAATGTCATAATATAGGCCTAACGTCTCTTGAGATTGTTGTGGAAGTCCCTTTGTTCGCATTGTCACCGTTCCCGTTGCTTTTGGTCAAGATGTGGGATGCTTGTTTGCCTGAGGCATCAAGTAGTCAAGATTGTCTAGGGCTTGTCTGGGTGTGGTCTCCGGTTGTTTCTTATCTCAAAATCTGAAGCTTTTGACGTTGGAATTGATTATTAACACAAGACCATTGCATTTTCATTGTGTGGCGCATTGTTCAATGTTTGTGGAATGTATTGTACATCGTGTCATTGTTGTCTGGGTCATAGAGATGTCAGGCACAGAAAAATATTCCAGAGTACAACAAAGAGAGTATTTGCTTTATAGCAAAAAACCTTTAGGCAACTGAGGTGGTGATGCATTTTATAGTGCTTTTGACTGGCTGTCAGTTGATTTCTGCTTGAAACTAAACTAATGATGCCAAGCATTATTTTCAGTTTTGATATGTCAAAAGAATAATGTTGATGGTTGATGGATTTATAGTTGGTTTGAGTCTAGCCAGTTAGATCAGGGTATATAATGTCCCTAACCAATACAATGTGGCAGTACCAGTAGTTCCATCTCTCCAGACAGGGATGAAGCAAATACAAACTTAAATTTGTTATTTGAAGTTAAATTGTCCTGTTGCTCTGAAAGTTATAGAATTCTTTACTCCTGAAGGAGCAGGGTTGATCTGAGTAATACTTTATAGGCCTGTTGAGCAGGGGTAATAATAATAATGTTACATCTAATTTTTGTGGCAATAGACTAATTCAGCGAACAAAAGTAGACTCCATTTTTGCAGTGGAGCCACTTTCGTGCACATTCCGCACGCGATCTTAAGGACACGGCGCGCATGTATTTTGGTTACCCTATTGGTCGATGCCTCGATGGAGCCTGGAGTGCGTGCGTATTACCTGAACGTGACTCTTGCAAGCATGATGCCACCTCAGAAAATGGCTGGTGTGGAATTAATCCACATTAGCAGATTCCCGCTCTTTCTTTGCACACATTAATTATCACTTCCTGGTGAGACTATGCATTCATCTACAGTTCAATATTTATTTGGGTGTGCCTCTCTGTTGACAGACAAAGTCACCGACTGCTCCAACGCCCGCTGCAAGATCGTCTTTGACATCACCTGTCCGGCGGACAGCCTGAAGATCGAGCCGCGGCCGCCGCCGGGGGAATGCTGCCCTCAACCGGCCACCTGTCGCTGCGACTTTGCCTCCTGTCCCGACATGATGTGCGGCGAGGAGTACAACAAGGTCATGGTGAGAGTGGCTACAGGTCAGCCGGGAAGCTGCTGTCATCAGTACGAATGCAAGCCTAAAGGTGTGCAGGTGTTAAGCAAAGATTTAACGACGTTGAAAAAGAAATTGACTAGAGCGGGGTTTGAACCTGCGACCTCCGGATTGCCGTTTGCAGGTTCAAACCCCACTCCATTCAATTTCTTTGTTCAACTCGAATAAACTTAATTAGTTGTTCAACTAATATAAAAAATATTATAGTGCACCTCTAGAGTCAGTGTCCCTTTGCGGTTTATTTGAAAATTTGTAATTAAAAATTGCATCCTCTCTTGAGTGATCCCCGTTTGCTATCTCCCAGGTTTGCAGCATTGGTAATGTCGCTAGCATCGTGACTTTTGGGCGTGATCCCTGGCTGCATGGCATATATACAGGCTTATGGTTTCTGACTAATGTCCCTTGAACAAAGACATTCACAAAATGGGGAACTGCCAACATAGAGCTGGATAGCTCAGTTGGTAGAGCACTGGAACGGCAATTTGGAGGTCATCACAGGTTCAAACCCACTCCAGTCAATTTCTTCTCTCAACTGAAAAAAAAAAATTGATACATGAAGTTGATATAGTTATACCGTGACAAAGATTTGAGTAACCTTGCAAGAAATGATTTGAATGATCGCAATGTTATCTGCGATAACTGTATGCTTTCCAGCCGGACATAAAATGCTCTGGTGCGTGCTTGAAATTCCACTTGTGATACACGCACTTTGTCACCATTATCTCTAATCTTCATAATGCAGCATAGATGCACCTGTGGCAACGGGAAATGCCATTACTAAATTTATATAATCTTCCGCATTACTGCACACAAATACATGTATATCAATCATCAAAGAAACAGGTGTGCTTCTTTTTATAGCACACTAGTAATTTTGAACGATTTTCTAAAAATTGTCATGAACTTTTTTTAAACTTCTAAACTTCAAGTTTATCTAAGATAAATATTTTTAAAAGGTTAAAAGGATATTAAGCAATGTTAAAAGAAGGTTTATAGCACACTAGTAAATTTGAATGATTTTCTAAAAATTGTCATGAACTTATTAAACTTCTAAACTTCAAGTTTATCTAAGATAAATATTTTTAAAAGGTTAAAAGGATATTAAGCCATGTTAAAAGAAGGAACTTCTGAAAGATACCCTTAACTGACTGATCAGGGCTTGCGAGGTCACAAATTGGGAAAAAAATAGTTGAAGTACAGTGGATAATATTTATTTTTGTGCCAAGACAAATTCTCTTGTAGGGAAATGAATTCCTTTGGTGGCCCTTCAAAGACATCAAAGTGTTGCATCTTTAATGAACTGTCATGAATTGTGGGGAATTTTTCTCAAGAAGTTGTTGCTCATTTGCAAGGACATAAAAATTAATCTTTTTTTCTGTGATGTCCCTTCATGGAAGCCAGCTCTTCTGGTTGTTGGTTTTTTTAATAGGACACTATTCAGTCATTTTGAGCTAATAAATCCAGTTTCCCGTTTTCACTAGGTACAGCAATGTCATGTAGTGAATCCAATATTGGCTTTTGCCTTCCCTTGGGGTAATTTCATAAGCACTGTATCCTCAGTGCTGTCTGAGGGCCAGTGAGAAGAATTTACAAGCTTACTTGGGTGGGGCTTGAACCAACGACCTTTTGCTTACCAGTGCAGACGTCTGACCATCGAGCTTGCTGGGGTGAGCTGGCTGGTTCAAATCTGATTTAGCCGTGGGTACTGCATTCAATCACTGTTTTGTAAGACTTGCGTTTTTGTTTTGAAGACATACCTGTACATCAAACGTGGGTTTTTGCCCTAGATTTACATTGCATTTATTTTTTTTGCCAGCAGATGTGCAGAGCTTACCAGCATGTAGTGGAGTTGTCTGTCCATCCGTGTCCACTAACCCAACAGTTTGCCCTCCGGGTACCAGACTAATTCAGGGTGGTTTCACGCCAGACGGTTGCTGCCCAACACCAAACAGGTAATATATAAAGACTGTAGGGGGCAGCATTGAGTGAGTTCCATAGAGGGCCATTGCTCGACCAGTGGGTAATTTGTGCAGAACAGAATATGCAAAAGTCAATATGATATTCAAAATGTCATAACCAAACTTCTTGGTCCTAGCCCCCTGCCACACATGCACAAGTTCAATTGGAACAGTAACTCTGGTTGAACACTAGGTAGTCCATGATGGACCAGTCTAGTCGACTAGGGACCAACGGCTACAGGCATCAAAATACACAGCAAGGAACTACTGCAGGACCATTACGCGAATTCCATTACAAAGCTAATTTCTTAGGGAAACGGCAGACGTCATGATGAACCTTCAGTTGTTGACCTCATGAAATTTGCTTCGCTTTCACTTTCGCATGAAGTTCATAAACTGGCCTTTAGCAACATCACGAATCAACCATTAATCAAGTGATGCTCCAACAGTGAATACATGTATGCAATAAACCTACGTGGGCTGGTCCGGAATAGTGAACTAGATTAGTCCATCTATAGTCGACTGACGTGGGTTTAAGCGAAGCTTCATGTAGTCAAACTAGTCAAACACAGTTCTCACTAAAACATGCCTTTTGTTGAGTGAGGACAGTAATACGGTTTTCTGCCTGTGGATGAAACATTTCAATGTTTGTGTTTGCTTGCTTGAACACAGTTGTAAGTACACGTAAAGCATGCTCGTAGGCAAAGCATCAATTGTTCCTGATTCTCCGGAACAACCAGGATAACATATGATGCGTGGGTTGCATCATGATCTGTAGCCAGTGTGCATACAGTTTTGTTAAGAAAGGATCGTGAGACCAGTTCAGGACAGCCAAATGTTACTCATTTATCTTGCTTGTTCAAACAAACCGATATATATGTTGGCATCTGTCCATGTTCAGCAGAGAGAAGGGATTTTAAAAGTTCACTGCATGTAGCCCAATACGTGCAATGAGGAAATGTGTAGGATATTATTTCTGGGAGTCCCTGCACATTTTATGTGATATGAAGGGCTGACAATTTTAATGAAATAAGTTTTCAAAATGTGTAACTTTGAATCGAAATTTATTATCCGTTTTACTTTGTACAATGCAAACGTTGTTTAAGACCAACAAATTTGTTTGTTTTTTTCTCCAAGAAATTTTCAATTTTCAAAATTTATTCTCCGTTTTACTTTGTCCAATGTTGTTTAAGACCAACAAATTTGTTTGTTTTTTTTTCTCCAAGGAATTTTCAATTTCTATGTTAAATGTGAACAAAAGGTTTTTCCTTCTTATTTGGGCATGATGTACGTCCCTCCGATAAAAATCATTTTTTTTATTTTGGATTGCTCTTGCATCTCAAATCCACAAAAGATACTGATTATCATCAGCTACAAAATACTAAATTATTTAAGTACGGGTATGTGGAATTATTCCAAAACCTGGTAGGTCCTAACATGGGCATATTTTTTTTTCATTTGATGAAAACATTTTGATGAGTGGCAGTTTTAAATAAATTATTTTTTGGGGCTGAAACCCGATAATAGCCTGGGGAGCGCAACTTGCATGCACTTAAATTCTATTAATTGCAAGCTACATGTAACTATGGGTTACGGAGTCATGGTAGTTGTATGTAGTCTTTAATGCATTGTTTTCATTTTCTTCTCTTCTCTTTTCTTGACCTTTGACCTAACACAGGTGCGAGTGCGTGCCAGAAAGCTGCGAGGTGCCCACCTGTTGGCCTGCATTTTCCCCCAAGCGGGTTGCCACGGCGACGCTTGAACTGGGCCACTGCTGCGACACATATGACTGCGTCGCAGGTAGGATACATCCATGTTGCCCCATTTCACATGATTACATTATTTATCTATAGGTCGGAGATGGAGTTCTAAATAGGCTACCAGCGGGGTTCATGTAGGACGCCCGCTGAAACTACAGACGGCCTGGCACGTTTCTCTCTATACCCAGCAGTCAAAAACCAAATTTCTGAAATTGGATTATTAGTTTTGAGAACCTCAGCAAGATTCTTGCTGTGAACACAATTTAGTTGCTGCCAAAAGTCATATGCACCGTAATTTTATCTGATAAAAATAGCACAAAGACTGCAGTCATGAGTTGTGGGTAGCCATGCCCTTTCTGATTAAGATTGCCTTTCACCAATATATGGTTTTCATTGGGAAATTGATGTGGAGACCAATCAGGAATAGTAGACCCTGCTGCGTGACCACCTGGAGAAGTCCATTGTGCAGTACACAACTAGTTTGTGCACGAACCAGTTCAAGTGCATATATGCTGCCAAGTGCACATAATTGATGTGCACGAATGCGTAGCTTGTAGCTGGGTGTCTGCTACATATCTGTGTTTATTTGGGAGTAGGTTAGGGGCCTGGTTAGTAAGGATGTGACTGTGTTTACATGTAAATGTTTAGCCATTCACAGAGGATAATGCCTGCCCATTATGGCTGCAGACCGGTGTGATTGACGGGATAAGTCGACAATGATTGACATAATAAGATAGCAGGCAGTCATTGAAAAAGCAAAAACTTATGTGTACCCCGAATATAATCAAGCACTGCAGTGCTTCTCAGGTTTTGTAAATTAAATAGGTTTGGAAATATTGTTAATTATTTGCGCAATGTATGTTTAACTCAAAAGGAAAATAGCGTGAACGTTGATTCCTTTTCTTTTATTCGGGTTTCGTTTCCAACATTTTGAAAACGGATTTAGAATTTTGTTTTTGTTTTGTTTAAACGTGTAAACGTCACATCCTCACTGGTTAGTAATACACAGATTCCATAATTTTGTGGACTTGAGATTGAAATCTTTTCTTTTTTAAGTTTGTGTGTGAAACACAACAGTTTGAGCAGTATGCTCTGCTCATAGTCAGATGACGATGCAGCGCATACCATCCATAACATTGATTTTCTGCTGGTTCTTTTCTGAGCCACACCTTAAAGTCAAGAAAGAGATTTTGTTTCATAGTGCAACTGGAAACTTACTGTTATTGTTGACTTCACCTTGAAAATCTTCAAATCTAACCTGAGATTGCTTCTCACGTTTGCAGTGGAAGTCATGCAGAATTGCATCCACGAGGACATGCTCTTCATGGAGGGCGCCACTTGGAACGTGGGCCACTGCAGAGTCTGCACCTGTCTGAACCAGACAGCCCACTGCGAGGTCACTCAGGCCTGCTACGCGGAGGAGAGCCTCCTAATGTGCTACACGGACACCGGTCTGCGCACCCCCGGCGAGCGATGGGACGAGGACGAGTGCACAAGCTGCCAGTGCCTGGAAGGGGAGATCAGGTGCCAGACCGCCAGCTGTATCACCAACTGCCTGAATGCGCGCAGGATGCCGGGGATCTGTTGTCCTGTCTGCGAAGGTGAGGGGTTAAGGGTCGCGGCAGGGTCATGCTTGTAAAGTAGGGTTTGCTCAATAACCCTTGTGGACACTTCCTGACTCCTCTAAAAGCTGCTACTGTGCAGGAACCCATTTCCAAAGCAAGATTCTTTGTAATCATACTTTCACATGATAGACCATTTCCATTCAGCAGCCATCCTTGAGTTTTTTTGTTATTTTAATTCAGAAACAATGAGAACACAAGAGATCAAAAATGGCTGCAGTGCAAGGATCTGTTGTGACAAGGATCTCTATTACTCAATCTTGCAAACTCCTTCAAAACCTTGTGGTGGATATGGGAGTGTAAGGCTTAATTCTTCAAGTAACACACACAAACTCATCTCAGATTTCATAAAAACCCTCCTATGAAAACATGCACTCTGAGCCATCATATTACTTGGGTCAATATTGGTCAAGACCCCTGTTGGTTTGTTAACAGTATGCCAGGGGGAGTGGAAGGAAATTTTGACCGTTTGTGACCGCTTAAATAGCAGGAGGGTTTTTAATGTGCATGATCTACTCAGTTTTTGCCCCCAGAACAAGGGGCAAAAAATACCATCACTCGTGAAAATTGAAATTGTGGTTACCTTTTTCTTGGCAGAGCCAACATTTGTCACCATCTCATCGGTGGAATGCCCCAAGATGAGCTGTTCATTACAATGTAACCATGGCTACAAGCATGACAGCAGTGGCTGTATGACCTGTGAATGTGTCGAAGGTGGGTGTGGCCCCAGTCATAGTCTGGGTCTGATTCAGGTTTTTGTTGGCTAAGACTGGTATAATATCTTCTTTCCGGTATGGCCTTTGAGTGTACTTTGTTATGGGCTCTGCACATGGACTAATGAGGGCACTCTGTGTGGCAGGTCCCTTAGGGGTGTACCCCAGTAAATATGCCAACAATCATCCGCGGAGCTCATGAATAAAAGTTATATACTCAAATTATTCTATATTAGACAGTTCTGAGAGCCATGGAATTGGGGAATTGGAGACATATGGCACTGTACCTCTGGCCTGGACTTGGAGCTTCCAATCGGGCCCGAAAGTGGCGCTATTTAGTCAAGTTGTGGAGGGATCCTTTTTCAAAATGGCTACTTTTCCAGTTCTGGAAACATCAGTTGTTTTAGGGATGGGTTCTTCGTGTGAGAATTTCTCCAAAAAGTCAACAGTCAACCCGCCAAAAATTGAAAAGATAATGAAAGATGACATGTTGATCATCATTTTTCTGTGCAGCCTGAACACCTGTGAGGGTTGTGAGTATTTGTAAAAGAATTTTGAAGTATGGGGATTTAATGCCAGTGTCTATGGGAATGTTTTATGCTGGGGTGCACCCCTGAGAAAATAGGAGGTTTCAGAAATGTCCGTTTCATCTTGGGCTTTGGTTACAGGAGAATGTAGGCCCCTGATTTTGGGGACTTGGCCCAGCACAGGTTCATGTTCTGCTTCAGGAACATCAAATGCCTTGTGTATGATAAGCGGCAAAAGTTAAAAGTAGTACTAATTGGTTTGGTACTTTTAAGGCTTATGATTCGGAAGCCAGAGATGAAGCTGTGATCACCAGGTTGGCGAATATGTGGACATCATTTGTGTTTTTTTGTCACAAAAATTTCAATTCTGTAAATACAACTTTCTAAAGGTTGAGGTAGCTGATCACCATTATTTATGATGGTTGTTTACAAAGATTGTATTTTTTATTTTTTTTACTTATTTGTTTGTTTGTTTGTTGTTGTTTTTGTATGACAGGAACCCCAGGTGTTTTGACGACAGTGACTCCGCCCACTATCGTCTGCCCCGCCCTGGACTGTGCTCTGGTGTGTCCGCTGGGTCTTAAGAAGGACAGTGATGACTGTAGGATATGTGAATGCAACACAGGTATGGCCTGATCTTCAAAGAAAAAACAAATCCATTGGAATGGACAAGGTTAACCTCAAACAATCAGACATCTAAAAGGAATCTCCCTGGTAAAAAAACTGTGTCTGTCGGTGATCGGAAAATGGGTAATCTTTCTTGGTCCAGCGTGTTCCTGAGACCCTGCATCATTCACTCATTCCAAAGCTGATTGTTTGGAATGAAAACACTTTAACAGCCATTTCAGATTGGCGTTTAAGAGTTTGCCAAACCAGATCATTCCAAAGTACCTACAGGAGCAACCATGTCGAAAGATAGACTGCAGCTATTCAGAATGACTCCAGATTCTAGTCTGTGGAAAATTAATCCATAAACAGTCGAGCACCATTATAACAAGGTCCTTGGGACTTTACAAATTACCTTGTTATAACCGGTACCTTGTATTATCAGTAATGAAAAACAAAGAAAAACAAAGAGTTTGGACCCAAAATTGTCCTTGTTATAAGCAGGACGTTGTATTAACAGTGCTCTTCTTATCGGGGTTCTGACTGCCTGTCTGGAACGGAATTCTGTTTGGGTCTACCAGAGTTGCTTCTTATGCTATTTGGTGGGGTGTCACTTTGGAATGCAAATCTGAAACGGATGTAAGCCTCTTGATGATCGTCAGGCTAGAAACAGCGAGAACTGAAACACTTGTTGCAGATGTCCAACATTTCTAAAAATTCTGTCGAAGTTTTTACAATCCATTCATAAAGTCCACTTTTAGAGCTTTTAAAAGTAAGACATCAAATGTTTTTTAAGGTGTTGCCATTTTAAAAAGTCCCAGAATTTGCACGTTGGTTAGGCCAAAAAAAAATATGTTGGTCTCTGGTCAGCGCGCGCGTCGATTTTAATCATGCGCGTCGATCTTTTTTTTTTCCAAAATGTTCTGTGGTAGCTCCAACAGCGCCCTCTATTTCCGCACCTCCTCAATTTTTTTTACCAAAGAGCACCAAGGAATGGGAAATTGCACCGAGGCAAATGATCGAAAGCACCAAGGCAAATTATGGAGGACACCAATGTTCATGAGGACACCAAAAAAGCAAAATAGTCCTACCTTGTCTGTACAATCCAAGCTTGAAGAAAAAAATCATAAAGCAAAAAAAAAAAAAAAAGCTGCATGGCCGCGTCAATTCCGGAACTTTGGTCTGACCAGAGACCGAATATTTTTTTTGGGGGGGGGCCTTAACCACCAATTTTATTGTGCAGTTGACTTCATCATGTTTCCAATTTCCTCTCACTTTTTAATTTTTCCCTCCAGAGTCCTGCCCAGACATGATGGCCACCTGCCCCAAGTTTTGCCCCCTGGGCTACCGGAAGGACGAGTGGGGCTGCAGCCTGTGCAAGTGCCAGCGCAAGCAGGCCTGCCCAGACTCCGAGCCCTGCGACAAGACATGCTTGTACGGCTACCAGTCTAGCCGCAACGGCTGCCTGCGCTGCAAGTGCCAGAACTGCCCCACCTTGCTGGACTGTGCCAAGCAGTGCACGCACGGGCTGGAGCGCGACGACAGGGGATGCGAGATCTGTAAATGCAAAGGTATACTTGCTTTCCTCAGAAGTGACTGTTGTTCGTAATTAACTCTTTCAGTGCCCGCAAAATTTGAAAAGTATAACCCTGAAGTGCCCAACTTCGAGCATTTTTTTTTAATTGTGCAAAACTCGTAAAAAAAAGGAAATAAGTTTTACTCACTAAATTTGTTGTTGTTGCTCTCTGGTATAACCTTGGTACATTGGAAAGTCAATAGTAGTCACGTACATAGTGATACACCCTGAAACACTGTCCTGCAAATAGGGGAATTCCGCACTTTTTGCAGAAAATATGAGTGTCAGTGCTGCGCCCTCTTGCAAGAACTCGAATGAAACAAATAGATACAGGTCGTACCTGTATGAAAATGATATTATTAGAAAGAGCGAGAGCGCCCCCTTGTGATAACACGCTTACTTTACCTCGTACATGTACGAGGTTTGATGATTTTTAAGTACGAACATTACCTCGTACATGTACGAGGTTGGCAATTTCGAACTAACAAATATACCTCGTACATGTACGACTTTGGCACTGAAAGAATTAAGAAAATTTGAACGCAGATGAAATCAACTTTTCAGCCTATGGCATTGACTGTGCTCCCCACTTCTATGGCCTGTGTACAGGAACAATGGATGCCATCGGTTTGCGTGTCTTTAGCGTGGAATCACCTGAGAGTTGTTCATATATCATGTATGGGTGTGCGGTGTTCAGCATTCGTGAATCAATGTAACCCTCTCGCATTCACCCTTGTGCTCGGAATCCATTTTCAGATTTAAATCAGCCAGCTGAGTGGTTAAGACATCTTCACAAATGTTTTTCAAGAGTCCTGTTTGACTAAAGTTTGAGTAATAAAGTCCGAGTTGTTTGTGATGTTCGAACCAATGAGTACACTCATTGCCTCATGTGCTCCAACCGGCCCATGCCAGTTAAATCACATATCATGTAATTGGTCCATTTATTCTGAAGTTTATTGCTTAATTTTCAATTCCAAAAAAGGGCCTAAGTAACAGCTTGTTTCCTGTAGCGAATCCCTCATACTTATTGAATTAGCCTTCGTAATTTCATACTGTTAGCACTTGGGATGGTAATGACTGAACACTCCGAGTACCAAATTGTCTCAGTCTGAAGGAATAAACTATGATGTTTGACCTGATACACATATGGTTGTGTCAGTGCAACAAGGTTGTAACTCCATTCTGCAACAAAGTCGTATCTCGCGCAAATAAGCTCCGTGCAACAAGGTCGTATCTCGATGTCTGTTGACTTTGTGTGTACATCCGGGGTTTTTTTTAAGCGAGATATTAACCTTTTGACATTGAAAACTCGCGTTTCACGTACATGACATCACACGCCATGTTAGGAGACACGACCTTGTTGCACGGACTCAACGATATTGTATTGTATCTGAGCACTAATTTGAGCCAAGATATCAGGTTTATTTACTTTTATTTAACCTTCCCATTCCTCAGGCGCCGCCCTGCCCACTCTCCGCCCAGTCACCTTAGGCTCCTGCCTGACACTAGACGGTCGTATCCATGATGACAGTGAGATTTGGCACGACGGCTGTCGGGAATGTTTCTGCCACAACGGCAAGGAGATGTGCTCACTGATTGCCTGCCCGGTGCCTGCGTGCAACCAGCCAACCATCAGGCAGGGCGACTGCTGCCCAACATGTCCAGGTGAGCTCAAACAAAACAATTGGGTCACTCGCCGAAATGGCGTTTCACAGGCATGCAACTTCTCCTCAGATCAGCTGATTTCCTTGTTTTTCACTTGACACTTATTTCATTCCAAATTGAAAAACACTTTACAAAGTCTTGTAAAAAATTTTGTTTCGTCGTTTTTTTCTTCCAAGTTGCATGCCTGTTTTCAGTGGGTAATTGGGAATTTGCATACTTCTAAATTTAAAATATTAATACAAAAACGATTGAAAAGTACCCCCCCCCCCAAAAAAAAAATTTCCTGAGGAGTTCTGCAAGATTTAACTGTGTCTTTCCAATGGACCGATCCAGTAAGCACCGCCCCATGGTATTCTGACCAATCACAGCCGTGATTTATGTCCCACATGCGTGTACAAAAGTCCGACATGCGTGCACGCGCGTATGATGCGCGCGGCACAAAAATGCAGTGTGGCATTGGAGAGGAGCACGTGTTAATTTGCCAACGTGCGCAGTGGGAGGGGCTTACTGGATCAGTCCATTACAACAATATTAAACTTATGTCAACAAAAACTGGTTGATCCTCTTTAAAAAAAAAGACCTCACAAACTTAAGAACACAACTCTTGGTTTATTGCATATTTAAAGGTGTTTGATCTTATGTGTTGACTTCAAGAACATCAACTACCGTACCCCTCCACTTGAAAATTCTGAGTCCATTGCTGCTGCTTTCATTTCATTCAAGATACATCTTTGGTTGGCCGGTATTACTGGCGTTGGTCTTTGCCAGACCTACTGAAGACTATAGTTTGAAATTTCCGTAACACTGTTGTAACTGCATTCTATGTTTTTATCCTGCAGACTCATTGGACAATGGAAGCCTAGAGCCCGCCGTCAGCCACCGAGTCTGTCAATCTCTCCGGGGGGAGTATTATATCGAAGGGGAGACGTGGAATGCAGACTCCTGCACAGTGTGCGTCTGTCATGAGAGCAGGGTCCTGTGTTCTACAACGGCCTGCCCTCCCCTGCCTTGCAACCAGCCTGTCATGGGAGAGGAAGGATGCTGTCCTGTTTGTCCTGGTAGGTTGGGCTGCGGTTGGGTTAGGTTGGGTTGGGTTGGGTTGGGTAACCCAGGTTTGTGTTTGGTTGGTTTGGGTTCAGTTTGTTTGGGTTAGGTTGGGTTGGGCAGGGTTGGATTGGGTTGGGGTGGGGTAGGATGAGGTGAATTTGGTTGGGTTAGGTTGGGTTGGGTAACCCAGGTTTGTGTTTGGTAGGTTTGGGTTCGGTTTGTTTGGGCTAGGTTTGTTTGGGCTGGGTTTTGTGGGGTTGGTTGGGCTGGGTTGTGTGGGGTGGGCTGGGCTGGGTTCGGTTGGTTAGGTTAGGCTAGGTTAGGTTTGGTTTGGTTTGGTTTTGTTTGGGTAGGTTGGGTGGGGTAGAAGTGGGATACGTTGGGTTGGGTTGGGTAAGTTGGGTTGGGGTTGGGCAGGTAGAAATGGGATAGGTTGGGTAGGGGTTGGGGTGTATTTGGGTTTGGTAGGTTGGGTAGGGCAAGGGTGGGTAGGAGTGGGGTAGGGTAAGGATGGGTTTGGTTGAGTTTCGTTGGGAGTGGGAGGAGTTAAATCATATTGGTTTGAGACTTCAGTCAGGTTTGAGTGGAATAGGATGATTGGAGTTTGTCAAAATAGGACGGTGCAGATGTGACAGAATGTGTATGGACTGTTTTGTCTTCGCGTGTCTCGGCTCATATTTGATTGGGCTACCGTTGGATTTCAATTTCTAAGTCTTTTTTTTTTCAAAAGATTGTCACAGGTCCCTTCTACCTACCCATTTTTTATTTGCTTCCAAAGGTATATTTGGCTAAACATCACAGGTACTCTTTCATGCTCGGTCATTGAACGCATTTTAAAGCCAACACTGCAGTAGCTTTTCCATGAATATTCTCTACCATCTCAATACAAAATGCCAAAATTTGAGAGACAAAATTGTGACTTATTTACAGACAACAGCCTGAATGGGTCAGCCACGCCGGATGACGTCCAGCCTCCCAGCAGCTGCCAGATGGCCAGCGGCGTCTTCTTCGAGTCGGACGCCTCGTGGAAAGAGGACGACTGCACCAGCTGTACGTGCCAAGATGGCGAGGTCACCTGCTACTCCCAGGTCTGCACACCGGTGGAGTGCAGGGTACCGGTGCTCAAGAAGGGACAGTGTTGTCCTGTTTGCATGGGTAGGTTTTGGTGGGTTTTTTTGTAGAATTGTTCCGCCATACACTGAATCCTGTAAGCACCATTTTTTCTTGCACTGTTTACTCCCACATGAAATGAATGGAGGCAGCAGCATTTTGATTTGGGTTAAGCAAGATCAGAAGAGCAAAGTATTAACCGCAGCATGAAGATAACCTTTCTTTTTGCTGAAAGGATTTCTCTTTTTTGCTTTGTGGTGATAGGACCTACTCCGATGTCGCACTGCGAGTTTGACGGGGTGGTGTACGCAGACGGGGAAACCTGGAACCTGGACCAGTGCATCCACTGCATGTGTGAAAATGGCAAGACGGGATGCGTGGTACCGGACTGTCCGAACACCAGCTGCAGCAACTCCGTCATTATGCCCGGTGAATGCTGCCCCCGTTGTCCAAGTAAGGACAGGATTTTTTTTGGCTTGTCTGCATAGTTGCAGAAAAGCCTTATTTTGTGTTCTGATTTCTTTATTTTAGTTTTTTTTCTAACATAAATCTAATAGACATTGTACCCAATTTTGCTTGATCGCACTTTCGTCTTTTTAGAAGCTCATAGCTTGTTTGATTTTTTTTGTTCACAATTTGTACTTTAGTGACTACCTGACTAATTCCAAATTCAACTTTTCTCGCACATTTTTATTGTGGATTGTAACTGACCATACTTGATTTTATTTTTGTTTGGCTTTCAGATGACACACCAAAGCACACAGAGAAACCAGCTGTTGATAATAATGGTAAGGGGCTTTCCGACAATCACTCAATTAAATTACTTTCTTTTTAACAGCCAGTCCAATGGCTGATCACTGATACAGATTTTAGCTTCAAGTATGGTTTTTATGATGAAATTTTGAGTCTTCGAGATGAAAATTAAGATTGGGTTTTGTTATTTATGTGTGTAATATGAATGTACAATGTTATATCCTTCAGTGCTGAGGCTTCTTGAAAATTACTGAGAACATTGTGCGTATGAAATTATGTCGATGAAAGGGTAAAACCCAATTCTGAAAGAACCTTCATTTTTTTAGGTGTCAAATTCTTTGGATCAGTCAGCTTTTTAGAACTGACAGTAAGTGTTGTGTGCAAGTTAGAATTGAATTCATTGAAATCATAACAAAAAAATCAAACACAAATTGAGCCTGTTTTGAGGGGCTTTTTCTCCTCAAAGCAAAATGCGTAAACTTGCCTGAAGAAATTCAGTGTTTGTGGTTGGGTCTGTGTATTATGTAACATGAACTCATTTCTATATTTTGGGTCGTCTTTCTTTGCAGAAGTTCTTTTTGGTAACGATGTAGATACACAACTCACACCTATCATGCCAAACCATGTTTTAAATGCAATAGGTAAGTACAACATGGATGACAGTTGATCTAACACAACAAAATTGGAAATGTTTCTCAGTCCGGGATTCATGTCTTTTCAACATATTTGCAATGACTGACCCCCATTGAGATGATATTTGATGAACAAGTGGCGTCAGGATGCAACATTCTTTCCAAAGCTGTTGCTAACCAGGGTATAACCGGATGGTCACGTGTTAATTTGACGTCAAACAATCAGAACCTATTGGCTTTTTTAAAACCAAATTTGGCTTGAAGGCTTTGACTGTAAGACTTTGCGACTTGGGAGATTTTAGACCCCACCCATCACTCCAGCTTAAAGTAGGGTCATGTTGTGCTTCAGGAACATCAAATCCTAGTATATGAGCTCAAGGGATAGAGTAATTCTGTTTGGTAATGTCAACAAAGCTTCTTAATGACTCTGGAGTCAGAGGTGAAGCCAAAGCCAGAAGTGAGGCCTGACTTTGGTAAAAGACCAAACTCTTATGGAGTCCCAAGGAGACTCTGTGCTCTACAATTCTTTGAGAATAACTTGTTATAGGTTTCATCATTCGATGTGATTTTTATTTTTTTCTCTTCCCCTAGATTCCTCGTCCAAAACAACTCTAGAGAACAATGAGTCCTCGTCCAACTCCTCCAAGCCATTCCCCGTGGTTCCCGTCATCTTCTCCACGCTCGCCGTATTCCTTGCCATCTGCATCATCCTCATCATGCTACTCTACGTCACCCGGTGGCGCCATCGCCTCCTCTACCAGGTCACCAAGAAGGGAGCCCCGCCCCCAAAGGTCATCCCCACGAAGCCCCCACCGCCGACGGCAACAGCGCCCTCGGCCAAGACCATGAACGTGGACGTTAAGAACACGAACCGGGACTCGGTCCGCGACTCGGTCCGGGACTCCATACGGGACTCGGCCATTTTTAAGGACAATATGGCGGCCAAGAGCAACCTGGAGGTCGGGATGGACGTCAAGCGGTTAAGCGACTACACGAACGTGAGACCGGTTCCCGTCTGATGGGGACCTGGGATGAATCTCATTCAGAGTATTTTTTTATAGCTAAGAAATGTAATTAACCGTAGGTTTCTCTTTTTTCTTTTACTTTTTTAGGTCTTGATGGGGGAGGGGAATTTTCCCTTCTATATTTTGTATGGGAAAAATAACACTTATAATCTTCCCAACCACTACATAACTGTTAAGAAAGTAAACAGGACCCAATTTCCTGAAGGTGTTAAGCCCGGTTCATACTCTGCGCGAAAGCGAACGCGAACGCGAATTTGTGACATCCTGGGGAGTATTCGCGCTGCGAATTCGTAAAGGTTAAACATATTTCAACTCGACGAATTTCGCAGGAATGTTTCATGACGTCAAATTCGCTTCGCAATAGCATGAAGTATGAAACGGGTTTAAGCAGAAAATTTTGCTAAGCATATTTGCGTAATAATCAAGTGGGAAATTGATTCAGTTTAAACAAGCAATAAAACTCTGCATAATAGTTTGGTTTGCAACTTGTTCTTGGTAAGCACACATTGTCTGTGCATAACTCCATGAAAATGTGCTCCCCTTAATAACTGTAGCATAATAAAAAAAAATTATGGGAGTAGGAACATGAACCAAGTTTCCTGTATTGCTCGTGTCCGTAAATTCCATAACTTGTAATTGAGATTGAAATTCATTTAGTTCAAGTTTAAAATATAATGAAACTTTTTCCATGTTTAATTTGTATTTTTGCGGTATTAAACATGCAACCAAAGTTGTTCTGAATTACATTGACCATGAAATGACAAAAAAACAAATCATTGAGACAATTTCCTGTCATGTTCGGTTTGTTTTTAGGTAGTGCATACCCTTTTTTTTCCAGTTTGTAAATTTTGTAGTAAAGTTCATCAACTCCTTATGTTTATAATCGACAAAGTGAAGTATTGAGTTTTGAAAACAGGGTTGCTTTGGGGTTTTTAATAATTAAAAAAAAAACACCGCCAAAGTTGCTACTAGAGCTGTGAAGTTGAACCTCAGGTTTGAAAAACTGATGGTCACGATGTGAATTTACGAGAAGCTCTTAAAAGCTCGATGATATCCATCTGTTATAAGAATGGGTTGATTTTCCAAACCAGGAGCGTTGCCTTTATATTGATTCAGCGAGCTAGGTTAGCACAGTTTTATCCGCTGAAAAAGTTTTGTGCTGGTGATCAGCATTGTGTGCTTACAGTGCCTGCAAGAAATCCTACCGTCTAAGCACATTATCCTAAGAAGTGTAAACTTGTGATTACGAGTCTGAGATCACGCACCGCATCTTTGGCCTAATGACCTACAACGAGGAGGTCAAATTAATTTAAATACCCATTTGCATACGAAAAGCGCACCGTGTTCCTATTGACATGACGCATGCTGGTTATTAGCTGGCCAATCAGATTAAAGGTGCATCGGCACGGCGACCAATAGGATTTCAGAATTTTTATGACATTGCCTATCCTCTTAGACATGTTTGACGAGGTCAAGGGGTTGCCAGTCTAAATCCTTAGTTATCAATCTACGCAGGAAGTTCCTTGCTAACCTGTCAAATAAGCATAAATTTCTGGGATTTTCCAAGGATTCTTTGCCTATCGTAAGCAGAACCGAATGTGATCCAGATGATTTTCAGAAGGGCTGAAAATCTAGCTCTTGCAATGATGTCAAAATCACAAAGGAGTATCTGTCTTGACCGCTTCGCGTCGGGATTGTTTTGACATCGAACAGACCCAGGCGCAGGATTTTTTTTTCACAAACCTCGATGCCAGACGGGTTCAGGCCGTCATCTGCGGGTAGCACACCCTGATATTTCTGGCCTCGCTCGCTGCGAGCGGGTCACTGACAGATTTTTCCGGCCTCGCTTGTTGCGTGTTAATCGGTCATGCAAAACCTTTGCGTATATATACACGTCAGCCGACGTGAACTGGTTAAAGGCAACTAGCGCTGTAGGTACACTTTTGGCAAAATGAATGAAAAACTCATTACAGCTCATACAGGACTAACATTTTTTTTTTTTTTTATTAAATCTTTATTAATATGGGTTAGTTTCCATCAGAAAAAGTTTTCAATGAGAAAGTTTATAAAAAAATATCCACATAGTTACAAGATCTCTTTTTTTTTTCTTATCATAATTACTATGCCAATGTATTCAGATGCTTGATGTTTTCCAGTCGAAACCACCTTATTCCGTAACCTGTAAATAGTAATCTGTAAATATTTGAAAACTTGATAGTGTATGGTTTTTTTTTTGTTTTTTTTGTTTTTTATCTTTAAATGACAAATTAATATTTATGGAACGTTACTTGAAATTGGACAAGAGCAGCATTATTTGTTAAGTTTGTTTGTTTGTTTGTTTGTTTGTTTGTTTATTCGTGTACTGTACATGTTAGTGCATTTGCTTTTACATGGTAACGTTTAGCCCTGGTCCGGACCTGACCAAATTTCATAGCGCTGCTTAACAGTTAGCAGAAAAGTTGTGCTTACTATAGCAGAAAATCATGCTGCTGCTTAAGCACTATTTCATAATATGAATGTGCTAACGGTTGCGTGCGCATGGAGATTTCTGTTACATCACTGATTTAAGAACCTTTTTCCTCTGTGGTTAAGCGTGCTTTTGGTGCGCTCACTGCTTACAGTCTCTATGAAATAGACGGAGGCTCAGTAAGCACAATTTCGGCTGTTAAGCAACGTTGTGAAATTAGGCCCTGGGCTGAATTTTACCCGTCTGGAGCCCTGGACAAGTGTAGAAGCCGTGTAAGATTCCTTCTATTATGAAGGCTTAGGAGTTTCAACCCAGATCCAACCTGGAGATTTTGGATAATGGGGGGGAAGGGCCAGTTAAGATAGATTAATAACGAGTGCCAGGATGATGATGATGGACGAAGATATCATATCAGTTTGATATGAATGATTTTGGTTTAATGCACACCAAGTTGGATCAACTGGCAGCCAAGTGTTTGTGTCTGAATGTTGGTAATGTTTGAAAACAAGGCCCACGTAAAAACAGTGTGCACAATACTTGAATCCAATAAAAGTGGAATTTTAGTAGAGAAAAGGGACAATTTGATTCAGTCTAGAATTTGACATGGATTGGTCATTTTTTTGTTGTAATTAATTTCATTAAACAGTTAAAGCGAAATTCTTGTAATAGGTGTATTGGCACATGTATACCAAAGTCTCCTACAACTTGATCGGATTTTTAGCTTATTAAACAGTAAATGAAGTTACAAAATGTCTTTTTTTGGTTTCGAGGGATTATAACAGGATGTATATTAAAATACATCATTACTAATTTGACTGATTGGACATGTTACGACAGGCAAAACTCTTGCCTTTGGGTGATACTAACTTCCCTGTTTATTAGACCATGAGTTTAACAACTGTTTTATATTGGATATTATATTTTATTGAAATTTAAGGCCAGTGGGAAATTTCACTGGTATCAGCACCCACAGTGTGGTGAAATTCAGCCGGTACAGGCTAATTTTTAGAGTGCCCTTATTGGACAGTTTATTTGTAATAAATGACTTCAGGGAAGGTCAGAGGAGCATGCTGGGATTGTTTTAACATTGGATGTTGCTCTTCACATGTTATAAGCACTATGTATCCATGCTTTCCGAGAAATTGTAAGCAAAACTTCACAAGCTTGCATTGGTGGGAATCGAACCCATGAACTCCTGCTTGCTAGTGCAGTGGTTCTAGCCACTCAGCTACCAAACTTTCCATGGTCAACTGGCCAGTTCGAATCCAGTTAGGTTCCACAATCAACAACTTTGGATGGAATTTCAAAGCTGAGTTTTGCCGCTCATCTATGTTAAAGGTAAAACAAGCTCTCAAAAAAAATCACTGAGCTCACAGTGCTTGTAGCATTTCGTTGAAGAAAGTGTAATGTGATAACATGTGGAAGGGGAGTGGAAAACGGAAAAGAACACCGATTATTTTAATACATAAACAACTCTTGCATTAAAATGTACAGATGTTATGTACAGTTGTATAGAAGAACCGAATCATCTATTTTGCATTTTCAGATCTGCATTTAATTTAGTTATTTGCAAAAACTCTTACTAAAAACTCATTCTTGTAACTTTTTACTCCAAAGACAATCGTTGTGTACAGCTTGACTTTAATTTTTGTGTGTGCTTGCTAAAGTGTAACCATGTGTCAAACAGGGTCGATATTGTTTAGGAAAACAAGGAGTGTTTTTTGTTTTCTTTCTTTAAAAAATAAAATCAACTCATGTACTGGAATTGTTTATTGAAGCATTTCCTTTTTTTGAAGAAGAAGAATTATAGAACACTCAAAATTTTGATACAAGATTTACATGTATATATGAGAAGCTGGCAAGTTGTTGTTTTGCAAGAGGATTTTTTTTAATTTCCGTGCCAGAATATTGTGTTTGTGGTTTTGCGGCAGCCAAGAAAAATGGATTTGTTTGTATAATATGTAATTAAAATGCAATAATGCCTTGCATAGATGTAATAGTTGTATCCGCCAATATGGATGAGTAAATAAAATTTACTGAGCTTTTGAGACGTGAACAGATATTCTGAATTTGGGCCAGATTTGTTTTGTGAAGCAGTTGTGTGATGCAGATGAAGCAAAGGAATGTCTAGACTGAAAAGGGGGGGGGGTAATAAGCTCATTTTTGAGGACCTGTTTACCATAATCAAAGGAAATCTGGTTAAAAATGCTGGGATATATATGCAAGCAAAGAATTTTGACAAAATCTCAGTTCTTCCCCCCCCCCCAAACCCCTATGATTTTCATTTAATTTCCCTCATGCCTCACTGCACAATGGTCAATTGATCACAGCAACATTTTTTGACAATAGTGTGACCATGGAACTATTGTGACCAAGTTCCTTGCCTTAATCAATTTCAGTGCTGTGTTATGTTAGCTGTGTAAAATCCTGCATGTTGTGAAAAGGGCTGCAGTTGGGATTGGAATCATTTGCCTGGCTATCAGTCATCAGGACAAGACCCCAGTTTAATGTTCAAGGGCAAATGATTCGAATCCCAAGCCACATCAGCCCTTCTTCACAATTTTGCAGGATTTTACACAGCTTACGTAACACTGCACTGAAATCGATTAATTAAGGTAAGGAACAGTGTCCAAAATGTTGTTTTGATCAAGTTATTATTTTGTAGTGAGGCGTAATGGAAATTAGATGAAACTCATAGGGGTTAAGGCCAAGGATAAGGAGTATTTGCACAATCAAAAAAATTCAAAATTGACTTCGTGGTTTTCTAGTTATTTCACAGACAGTCAGACAGACACTTTTGGGGGACATACTGTAGAACAAAACGCGATGCTGTTGGAGGTTAGTTACTGAAAATATTATCGGCATTCTCCAAAAAAATGTTTCTTGTTTTGTCACACAATCAACCTAGGAAAAACTGATATTCGGGTTGACCCGTTTTTGTGGGAAAAAAATATACAGAGAAAGAAACGGCTCATTTAGCAAGACTCATGAATAACGACAGGAAGTAGCTATAGGTAGTTAATACTCATAACTGTTCCGAGTCAATACGCAAATTACATATTTAGCCATTGTTCAAATATTGGCCTCAGTCCAATGGCACTTCGGAGCCGGGTTAATAACCTAACAGACGCCAGTCCAAATTGCACAGTGCGACAACCAAGTTCCACGCCTGAATGACGGCTTTGTTGTCTGGCCTGAGAACAAAATTCTCCTTTTGTAAAGCTGTCAGATTTTTATGATAGATATGGCGCAGTTGTGTCTGCTTTGTTGACTTTTTTGGTCCGATTCTGTTGGGTACTCAATATGACTTAGTGATACTTTTAATTTTTTGAAGTACATTTCCGGTATCTGTACGTTGACTGCTTATTTGGTGTATGCGCATTCATTGAGGGCAGTGTTGTAGTGACCAAGTTGTTGGCAATCTTGCCCAAGTCTTCTAAAAAAAAGTTTGTAGCAGGAATTTGTATACTCCAAGAATACCACAATAATCGGTATCCACTGCAAACATAAGACAGCCATTATCATATTAAATTTACTTAACGATTCTTAACAGCCTTTTTTTCCTCTGAATAAAATTTACTGCCTTTTCGGTATGGCACTAAGCAGGCGGAATGACACACTTCCAACGAACTGAAGTACCTCCTTAACTTAGCAATTAGAGCTCTAATGCTGATGACACGAGGTCTCTCTTGTAATAAAGGCAACTTGAGTTAGAGTGTTTGACCATTAATAGTAATGCACAACTTGCAAATTGCCATTTCTAAAGCCATAAATGTTGCAAGACGGTAGTATAACTGAAGTTTCCAACGAACGAACCCATTTTCTTTTTTTTTTAGTAACGTGGCAAAGAAGGCAGCCATTGCGTACACAACCCACCAAACTCAACAAAAGCAATATATTTACACCCCTCCCCTTGCTTTTCACATAATATTAGGAGCCAATGTTTGGACCCACTTTCGGGAACAAACAAATTTGGCCAGGAGAAAGTAGTTTGAGAGGGAACAAAGTGACATGGCTGCAAAACAAAAATTGTATCAGTTTTTTTTATGGGGAACATTAATTTTGAAGATAAGCAGTTTCATATTTAAACATCTGATTCAGAAGTAAAATATGTGAGATTATTCTGGATATTTCATGAAGTTGGTGAAGAAAAAAAAAACACGCAGGACAGAGACAGAATCTATAAGAAACACAGAAGTCAATAATTACTTTTCATATTAAGTTTTTATTTAATATGGTGTGCATTGCAATTTAAAGATATTTATTTTCCTTTCTTTTTATATAAAAAAAAGAACAACAGACAGTTGATCAAGTATTTTATCGGCATGGATATAATATAAAACATTTTAAGGGGCAAAAGTAATTTGAAGGAGAAAAAATAGAAAGCTATTCAAGACCTCAGTTGCATCCCAAATTGACGTTTGGCTATGACTATGACTTTTTTCAATGTAGCATGTCAATGTAAAAACCAAAGCCAAGCCTCAGCCATTTTGGGCAAAGCTATCCATTGGTATAATAAGGTATGCTGCAGCCTTCCTCCTAAAATGGCATTTTACAACAAGATGAAAAAAAAAAAAAACATCTGAAACTAAAATGTAATAACATCATGCAAAGCTTGCTACGCCATACATGAAACCTGTGTCTCAATAGGAACATCCTTATGAAAGACGCAGGGGGGAAATGGCCAGTTTACATTGAGGAATGTGGATTCGTGAACAGTAAATGTGCCTAAATACTTGTATCATCTCTTCCTATTTCATTCAGTAATCTTGTTTTAACCTGGGCCAGATTGTTTTCAAAGGGTTACACATTTACACTATAATTCTAGGGCAGACTACTATCTGTTCTAAATAGCATGGCGCAATAATTTGTTAATAATTTTCTGCCTATCATTTTCATGTTTGTATCAGCATTCAATAAATTTATACAAACACCTAAATACTTATTAGTAAAGAAATATAAACACATTTTCTTTGTACTTATTTGTTAAATACGACTGGGCACGTAGATTAAGATCTCTGTACATAAGCATAAGCCAGGTATGAGCTATATTTCAAACTAAATGACAAAAAAAAATGGAATGAAACACGGACTAGTGACTACTGCAAAAAAGACATCCGCGTATAAATTCTCTTAATCCAGGTACTATAAAATGGTCCCGCGTCAAATGAAAATCCGACTCCTATGAAAATCCAACTCCTTTTCCTTATTATTGGTATAAATAATCCCTCGCATGTGACAGGTCACTCTGCCATACATGTATATGATCATAAAAATAGCATATTATCGTACTTACGCATGCGCAACACTACCAATGAGTCCATATTTCATGGAGTCGGATATTCACGCTACATCGGCATCTGTAGAGTCCCAATAGGATAAATACTCTCCATGTTTCATTACGACATGCATCCAAAAATTAAACCTCAACAAAGTCCCCCTTTCACCTGTACATCAGCGCAATAAAATAACGATCCAAAACAAACCAAATTAACTAAGTACACATTGTAAGATTACTGTCTGTACATACATGTAATAATTCAACTAGCAGTCATGTATTTGGAAAAAACTGCTATTTAAAATTGGAAGCATTATCAAGTTAATCATTCAAACTTAGCAAAACCGACAAGACAAAAGGCTTTATAAAGCTACAGAGCGACAGACCAATCAGAAAGGCCGTACTTGCGTAGCTGTCCTAACCTGCAAAAGACGGGCACTGTGATTGGATATTTCTGGTCCTCAGTATTGAAAGAAAGGTCAACATTCATTCTTTGCAAGACCACCCACAAGAGGGCAGCATTGCAGGTTGCAGGGCAGCTGCATAGACATCTTTAAAAAAAAACCTAGACCAGCAACTTATAATACTTCTACGTTGTATGTTTCTTATTTTATTAGCACAATAACGCTCATTCTGCTTGTAAATAATGCGCGCGCGTCGTACGACTGTCTCCTTGCTATTTATTCTTCAGATATTCCTTTCGCGTGCATGTGCCTTGGATGAGACGCAGTACTTTGCTCACGGAAGTTGTAGGCAAATAGCCGGTCTAGGTTTATAAGATGTCTATGGGTACCGGTAGCTGATGGTAGACATTTTGTGACCCTTCATGCAACCCTACAAATGCTCGCAAGTAATGCATGTCACGTTGTCATGAGGGTAGAAACGCTACCAGATTGGGCACATGCATTGCTTTGTGAAAATGACAGCTTACAAGCCAACTGGGTTTAACATGCCAAAAAATGCCTCACAGGGATATTATTTTTCTAGGCCCGTTCATACCTCATGCGAATGCGATGCAAATTTGACGTCATGAAGCATTCGCTGACGGAGTTGAAATGTGTTCAACTTTTGCGAAATCGCAGTGCGAACACTCGCCCTGCCGACAGAAATGCGCATTGGCGACTTTCGCGTTTGCTGAGCCGGCCTTAACTTGGCTATTTGATACAGCATGCGGCACATGCATAGGTTTCACAAGATTTCTTCATAAACTACAATAAGAAAATTACAATATCAAACTATTCAATTTCACCGATTTTCTCTTAAACCATCTAACTCAGACCAATTCAATTGTATTCAATTCCAATACATTTTCTCATCTCATCTATTATAATTACTGTGATAAAATCTTACAATATCAAAATAAAATCAATATTTTTTCTTTAGGAAAAAAGTCCTTAGAAAAAAAAAGTTGGCCTTCTAATATACATGTACCGATACAAGAGACGCACATAACAAAAAAAAACAACTTTCCTCTCCTCTTCAAGTTTTAAGCTCGGCAATTCCACACTTTGTTTTCATATCGTTGTTCTTTGAGAAGGACCCAATTTAATAGCAAAATGCCCGAGTCCAGCTCAAAAGGTATACACTTAAAGCCACAAAGACTGGGATTCTAGGACTAGAGAAAAACAGATTGTCAGTTGAGAGCAAATTGTACAAAATAAAAATAATGTGAAGCTGACGCTTTGGAAATAATTTGACCCCATCTTCTTTGAAAGATCAGATGGTTCGATATTGGAACCTTGACAGACAAAACACGACTGCGTAGGAACTTGTCTTCAAGTCTTCCGTTATGGTATAAAATTGGCCAGAAACCACTCTTTCTTTTAGACCAAGCAATGGACTGTGTAAAGACTGCCGATATGCACAACTTGCACACTTTTTTAAAAATTGTTTTGATGGCCACATGATGTAGTCCTATCATCACTTTTCCTTCACATTTCCTTACAGTAATTGTACCAAAAGGAACCACACTTCTCCTCAGAAGAGATTCTGCACATGATGTTACCCCAACCCCTCACTAGTTAACATTACCGCCATGCAAGATTCATATCTTATTTAGGAACTACATAATGGATTCTCACCGGCTGGGGAAGTTTTCTAACATGCGACAAACTCTGTACTTTTCTATTTGCTGGAGATGTGATGGGGTTAAAACAGGCCCGCACAAACACACAACTGAGACCTGCTCGCTTTAAATCCTACATACATCCGTTTAGTGTGAAATGACCTGGCTTGTTTAGGAGGCTTACGAACATTGAAGGTATTCATTCACATTTGGCCAAATCGAGTCACAAGGAACCACTGAAGTCCATCACAAGGCATCCAGCTTCAAGCCAACTCGCAAGCTACTCAAAGGAACTGGAACAAAAAAGCATTGTTACTTGTAACTGGACTTGTGATTTACTTGTGACCGGACTTGTGCTGCACGCATCCATGGCAACTACAACACTGCAAGGCATCATTTTTTTCTGGTATGACAAAATCTAACGCCCAAAAGGTAAAAAAAAAGAAATGTTATTGAGAGAAAGTGCCGAGACATCTCTGGGAGAAAGGAAAGGGAGGGGGGAGGGGTGGAGGGCTACGTCTATTTAACACTAACGCCGAGCTTCTCAAGGCACTTGAGTCCTTTCTCCTGGTACTCTTCTCTTGAGATCCAGAACGTATCCTTGTCCTTCATGATGTCTGCTAGAACAGCGCCCCCGAGGAACACCATGTGCTTGCGGCGCGGGGGGTCCTCAATGCGGATCTTGAATTTCTGTGGCAGAGAAAGATAAGAGATTTGGTTTTCCGTCATTCAATGTTTTTCAAGAATTCACCAAAAAATGGGAAAAGATTATTTCTATTAAAAACAAGCTTCCAAAATATGAGTGGATTTTGAGTGGTCACCCTGTCACACTGTCCAATGTTAATACAATTCTAGTACCAGCCTCGGTATATTTAGGCCTATTACTCAGCAAGTTTCCCTTCACAGTTTTCTACACTCAAGATAATATTTCTCAAATAAACTGTAAGGGAAATTGAAAAGGAACATTATAATTGTTTAAAGTTGAACGCAGACATTGACTGGAAAGGGTATGAACCTGGGACCTCCGGATTGCCTTTACGGTACTCTACCAACTGAGCTATCCAGCCCCATGTTGGCGGTTCCCCATGTTGTCAATGTTTTTGCTCAAGGGGCGCTAGTCAGAAGCCATAAACCCGTATATATCCCATGTAGCCAGGGATCACGCCCAAAGTCAAAATGCTGGAAACATTAAAAATGCTGCAAACGTGGGAAATAGCAAACAGGAATCGCTCAGAGACAGCACAAAACAGTTTAAGATGACAATGCCACTCAGAACTTCTTAGAGGACAACTAATGCTAATCTCCAAGATGTAGTCAGAATATTGAGTTCATCCTTGTGGCTTATTAACAGAAATGGGCCCAATTTTCATGCTGCTCCTAAGCAATATTTTCAGATAAAATTTAGGATCCTTGTCACTGGAATTGTCCCAACTTACACTGAGCTTGGACGTGTCGCCCTTCAGGATCCTCTCCAGGTACAGCTGCTTGATCTCTCGCTCCAGTCGCGAGGGTAGACCAGGGTACATAGTAGAACCCCCTGACAGCACGATGTGCTTGTAGAACTCAGGCCTGGTGTCAATGTCAGCGGCCTGGATGGTGTTGAAGAGAAGCTCGGCAATGCCTACACCTTCCACGTTGATGAGATGGGGTTGGAAGAGGGCCTCGGGGGCACCGAAACGCTCCCCGCCGACCTTGATCACTCGACCGTCTGGTAACTGTGGGATGTGGGAAACAGTATAAGGCATATTTTTAAAGGGAATATACAACATTTACTTTGCTTTAATTTTTAGAAATGGATCGATTTGAGGGGTTAGTATTTTATAGCAAATATTGTTACACTCCCTTGTTTGAAGTTTTGCATTCGTAGATGCTGGAAAAACCAAGGAAAACAATCATGTTCCCGTAGTCTGGTTAGCCGGCTTGGACCCATTCTTAGGTGTGTAATCGATTGCAAACAAAATACGGACTAACTAATATGATAAATTGGGGGCAATTTTTGAAAAATTCGGCCGACCAGTGTTGGAAAATGAAACAAAAATACCACTTTTCTTGAAAATGTCAGCACACCAGGTGCCATGATTTTACAGGATGTTTTAGACTGTCATTCACTATCAGTCCAGTACGGTATTTCATAATAATTTGGTAGTTTTGTTTTTTTGATGTTTGCAAATGTTGTATATTTCCTTTAAGGACCAATGTAAATAGATTTGTTTAATACAATCCTTGAAAATCATCCTTGTGCTCAATTTCAATCAATCTTAAAACTTCCAGCTTTAATGGTTAAATCTTTGTATTACCAGGATCTTTCTCAGGTCTTTTTTGGTTTTATGTAATGTGAATTTCCATATGCATGAGCAAAACTGTGGTAAAGGACACAGACTGCGGTCTTACAGTCGATTCGGAATCAAAAGGTGCTAGAGTTGTATTGCTAATGCCGCTATCATTTCAATTTCCATAGTTTGGTTTTTCGTATTTTCGTATTACTTTCTTTTACCCCTTAACCTAACCAACTCCATCCAAATCTGTCCCTCTCCCCCCCCCATATTTTTGGGGGATTTTGGCAAAAAAGCTTTGTGTACCATGTCCATCAAAATCCACAACTTCAAATTCACGAAATCAACAAAGTAAAAGTTGCTTATTGGGATGCATATTTTATGAATGGAGAAAGTAAGTTAGTCAGTGTTATAAACCTGTATATGCCATGTTATGATGTAGCCAGTGATTACGCCCCAAGTCACGATACTAGAAACATTAAAAATGCTGCAAACCTGGGAAATGAAACATGAAAAATGACAACGCCACTCAGAACTTCTTAGAGGACAACTAACGCTAATCTCCACGACAGAGTCAGACTATCAGAGTTCATCCTTATGGCTTATCTACAGAAATGGGCCCAATTTCATGCAGCTCCCAAGCAATATTTTCAGATACAATTAAGGGGCTAAAAATGTGACATTGTAGGACAGAGACTGCAGTGTTACAGTTGCTACAGAATCAGAATAATCGAAATTTTAGTGTTGCTGCCACAACCATTTCAATTTCCATAGTTTGGTTATTCATATCACGAAGGTTTATTTTCGTTAACCCTAATCTTACCAACTCCATCAAAACCCCCCCCCCCCCCCCCTTTGGATGATTTTGGCAGATAAGCCACGTGTACAACGTCCATCAAAATCCACCAGCACCTGTGGTGGATTTCAATGGATTTGGTCCTGAAGCTTGATGTGAAGCAGAGTCTGTGATCGATTTTGATGGACATGATCCTCCACTTAATAGTACAAAACTAAGTAGGGAGTTAAGGTTAAGCTCAATTCAACTTTCTTGTAAATGTCCTGGTTTCCTCATTTTGCCTGCAAATTCATGTATTTGGCTGGATTTCAGTCTGGAATTAATTTTCTTTAACAACTTACCGTGTAGTTTTCCACCAGTACTGTTGTTTCATTTGCCAACTTCTGTTCTTGCTCAATATCATATCTGAAAAAAGCAAAAAACATAATTTGGCCAAGCCTGTACAAGAGGTTTTGTTGTCAAGAATCTTACCAGCTGTACAAATGTAAAAACGTGCCACTCAGAACTTCTTAGAGGATAAAAATATATCATTCCTCATGAGTTGTTGGATAGTTATAAGTCATCCCTGTGGCCTTTTCACAATTATTTTCCTAGGCTTAGACTGTTCAATAATATTGCCATTTGTATTTTGGCTGAGGCACTTCTTAAAGATGCATTCCCCAAGCTGTTTTCGAGTTTCATCCCCAAAATAAATTCCTTTACTAAATTGCTATAATAAATATAAAAATATAGCAATACAAAAGTTATTCACTTTTGAATGAGTCATCAACCATGTCAACCCAAAACAATCGGCCCACATTTATCAATTGAATTATTACTTTACAATTTTGATTTATTGGCTGTCAGACAATCATATTCCCATTCTCGCGGGGGTAGGCTGGTTCCAGCCCCACAATCAGTATCCATAATGTATGGACCGATAGCCAGTCTGCTCACAAAGCAGAACTGTTTGTGCCCCCCCCCCCCATTTTTTTAGAGGTTTCCAGATGCCAAAAAAAGGAAAGAAGAGAGGTTTTGGGGTTGGAATAAAAGATATTTGAACATGTATTAACTGATTTTTTATTGTTGATTTGTTGAGCATAGGGAATGCAACTTCATTTCATTCCTTTTTAAAGACACTTGGAAGCCTCCAACTGCTGGCGCTGAATTGGCCAAATTGCTTCATTCAAACCACAAAACAGGAAAGAAAATGAACGGCGGTTACGCCACCCAATGTTACACTGTGTCGAATCAAAATTCAACCAGTTTTGAATCTCTTGAAATCGAGCGTCACTGCAAATGTGATTTGGGCAGACATGGTGGAATTGGGTAATGCCAGTGATCTTTTCAGCCATTCCATGGTGACTCGCGTGACATTTGAACAAATTGTAAAGTTTTAATGCATTACTGTTGTTAACCTGGCATTTATTCAACTCAAATTAGCATGTAATTGAGTCAGGGCATTTTGAATCTATGGTTTAGTTTTTATATGATTACTTTAACATCGCTATTTTTTCATGTATCACAGTTTCTTTGACGTGACTCGCGTGACAGGATAGAAAAAGGGATTTTTTACATCCCTTGATTCAAATAGCTTTTCCTATGGATCTACCAGTGTTCTAAAAATTATTCTTACTGAACTTAGAACTTAATACCCTCACCCAATACATGCATAAGTTGTATTGTGCCAAATATCCCTCGAGGTAAGAAATAGCCTGAAGAAAATGTGACTCGCGTGACACAAATGCGTGACTCGCGTGACACAGTAGCTTTTCACTTTCACATTATAACTGTAATTTTAGTATAACAAATCAAATCATAATATTATATTAATAAAAATGATTTACCTGTGAATACCTTATGAAAGAGTGTGAAAACTGCTATTTATCCCTTTACTTTGGCAAATGTTGGGGTGGAAATCTGGTTTAAACACAATATCCTTAACAATGACATGGAGACAAAAAAATGTTTCGAATTTAAGTTACGAAGTGATGTCATCAATCCACGGGTGATTATTTCAGGAAAACAGGTGTAATTCTTGGTCATGTAGAGTCACAGTTTCCTTAAAAGGTAAGAGCTGCAATTAATGATGCAGTTGTATAGGAAAGTATACAGTGCAGTCGAATCTCGTTGGTACAAACTCTGTTAATACAAAATTCTGGTTATAACAAACATAAAGCCTTAGTCCCGACTGTGCATTAAATTATGTGCATGATGAATGGGACTGATGTTCCTCTTAATACAAAATTCTGATATAACAAACTATTTGGCTAGGTCCGAACAAGTTTGTATTAATGAGACTCGACTGTATATAAACATTTGTAAAAAACTGATTCAATTTCTTGTTACATAACTAATGCTTAAATTAAAGACTTAATTCCAATTCTATAATTTAATATGGCATTGTTTCTTTGTATTACATGTAAATGAAACATTCCTGGCTTCGCTTGTGACCAGGCGCGGATCCTGGGGGGGGTTTTTGGGGGCAAAACCCCCCCCCCCCCAGCTCTGTAAAAAAAAAAATTCTCACACAAATTCCTCAAAAAATTAGTTGAAACCCCTGTTGTGTCACCCCCAAAAATTATACTGGTCTAATGTCCGCCTGTTCAAAATAAGGTACACCATTCTGTAATGTGTTAAAAATCGTCGAATTTGAACAGCACCCTTGATTGAAATTGGTACCAGCCCCCCTCCCCCTCCCAGTTTTTGATTTTACGAAGGCCAAGTGTCCGGAGAAAAAAACGTGTGTACATTTTCAGATTTTTTGGCTGATGAAACCCCCCCCCTGCAAAAATTCCTGGATCCGCCCCTGGTGACTCGCGTGACATACATCTTGTGTGACTCGCGTGACATTCTTGAGATAGTTTTTTCTACAAGGAATGTAGAGCAAATAAGAATATTCATACTTTTATTGATAGACCACCACTATTCCATTTACAAATATCAAACACTAGCTGAATCCCTCTCTAGTTATTAAGTAATCTGAAAAAAAGCCCCATTTTGTGACTCGCGTGACATATTTTTGAGGGTGTTTTCACGATGAAATAGTGGGAAAATACTGAAGACATTTGAAAAAATTCTCAATGTTTTATCAAATAGACTGGAATAGCTACCAAATGTATGCAGATAAAGCACAATCTTATGAATGAGCTTCAATTACTTCCTCAGTTTGTGATTTATACCCCTGACCCTCCGTTTTGCCCACAAAATTCATCCATGTTCAGGAGGCTGAAACTTTAACTCAAATGATTTATTTTTAAAAATCTTTTGAGATTTAGATGGTTTCAATATTCCTCTTATCAAATATAACTGACAAACATCTATTCCTTTCACTTCAATTTTTGAGTTTGGTGATGACCCTTACATGGAATGGCTGACTTGCATTAGTCACGAAAAAATCATTTGTCAAATGTCAATTTCCAGAAAACAGTATTGTGTAAATTATCTCGAAGGCAGGTTTCTAAGACTTTTTTTTCAAAAGAGGAAGCTAAAACTGTTCACAGAGCTTGAAGGCAACCAAGCAAAGGTGAAACTTGCGGGGTCAATGCCACAAGTTTCTGTTGGGATTGATCACTGGTGACTCACCCTACGTAACAAAGGTCTTCCTTCATGATCCGCACCGTCTCAAAGTCTGCCGAGTGGTTGAAGGCATAGCCCCTGAGAAGCAACAGCTGCAATGAAGATGAACATTCAATACCACAAGGGTAGCAAGGTGCTTATGGACTCGACCGAGACTTAAGTTGAGATAAAAGTTTCTCTTATCTTTGGAACGAAGAACTCACAAACAGCAACACATTTTTCAAGTTTGTATGTTTGTACTGATGAAAAAAAAATCAACACATTTCTCAAGTTTGTGTTGTGATGAAAAAAATCAACACATTTCTCAAGTTTTAATGTTTGTGTTCTGATGAAAAAAATCAACACATTTCTCAAGTTGTATGTTTGTGTTCTGATGAAAAAAATCAATACATTTCTCAAGTTTGTATGCTTGTGCTCTGATAAAAAAAAATCATTTGATGGACTTCTCCATGCTAAATCATGGAAGAAAACTGTGTTATATTTGGTCATCCAATAATGTGGTTTTCTTGACGAGCAGTGTGCCAAGATTTAGGTCAGTAAAGCTCAAGAAATATGCATTGGGACAGTCCTAATTAAAATATGAAACTTTTTCATCTGCTACATATTGTGGACCATTTTTTTGTGCGACTTTTCATTGGAAAGCTCATAGTTTATCCAACGCTAAAAAAAAAAATCCTATTTGAAAATACGTTTCTCCGGTTGTAGCACACAAATAGAACAGACAAAGCAATTAAACCAGATCTGACCAGAGGGAAGTTAACAAGAAACACTGGTACATTGATGATGTTTACAGACAAAATTTTAAGGTTTGCCTGTGAAGTCACTTATAAGAATAAGTCTGCTGTTGCACCAAGTGGCAAGAAATTGCTTTTGTGAGTTTGTGTGGTTTTGAAAAAGACCGTAATGCAACTCTACTTTTCAGACAGTGTGCTCTGCTACCAGTTGTCAGAGGAATAACTGATAAGTCTGTTTACCTTGATGAGATATTTGGTGATGTCTCGGCCAGCTATGTCTAGACGTCTTGTTAGATGAGGCAAGGAGAAGCCCTCGTAGACGGGACAAACGTGAGTCACTCCGTCACCAGAGTCTACCACTACGCCTGTCAATAAACCTGCATACAATAGACAACGCAGAAATGTTGAATGCCAATTGTGAGAACAATACTATGCAAATCTAGTAAAGCGGGTACAAAAGACACTAGGCTGGCCCTCTTGGCTCATAAAATACTGAACAGCCCTCAGTTTTTTGGGGAGTGGGTCATTTTTTTTGGGGGGGGGGGAGAGAAGAGAAGAGTTTACTGAACACCCTACCTTGGGCATACAGCGTCAAGACAGCCTGAATTGCAACGTAAAGGCCAGCGAACTGGTAGTGCTCAAACATGACCTGAACAAAAAATAGAATGGTTGAATATGTTGATTAGTGGGAAAAGCAACCATTTTTTCCCTGGAATTTCAAATGCTTCCATGTACTGGAAACCAATGGGAAATTATTTGTTCTTCAACTCTGAAAGGGCGCCAAGCCTCATACACAGTACCACTGACTGGTGGGTTTTGTAGGATGTGAAAACGTGAGGAATAGGCTTAGTTGAATCGTTCCAGCATGTCCAGTAATCCGACATTACTTTTTAAGAAACCAAATACGGAAGGGGACATACACTAAAAATGTACATATCAGTCAACACAATGAAAATTACTGTTTATCTTTACACAACGGCTTATTTTAACCCGAACTCCCTAGGCCTTTTTGCTAGGATGTAGCCTCAATCCTGCAAAATCCTCCAATTGGCCTCATGGAAAAATAGCATATAACCTCAATCCTGCAAATTCCTCCGTTATTTCTTGAATATGGTCCATGGAGGGGTGACCACTGCCTGAATCCTGCAAAATCCTCCGGCTATGACTGTCAATAGGCTGAGGCAGAGGCAGTGACATCCTGGAGCAGTGCGGAGGATGTCAAGTATAATCAAGGACTAAATTTATGCACGGCTGAGCATAAACAACACAAGGTCGGGCCCAAGACCTTGACACAGTGCGTACTCCGAAATCAGCAACGCACTTTTGCCATGTAACCTCAATCCTGCAAATTCCTCCAATTTGCAAAAAGGATTTTGGAGGATTCAGGGCGGTTAGGGTTAAATCAATTGATTCTGAAAGAGCCAGTATAATAATCTAGGACAATATTTTCTTGTTACTGTGACACTAGAACCATATTTTTAAAAATTCAAAGTCGTACCGTACCTCCACCATTTTCTCCCTGTTTTTGTTGGGGTTCATGGGCGGTTCTGTCAAGAGAATCTTGGAGTCCCGCGGATTGATGTTCATCCGGCCCTCGCCGAATGTGTAGTCCCAGATGTGTTTCATCTCGTCCCAGTTGCGCACGATGCCGTTCTCCATGGGGTACGTGACCTCCAGCATGGAACGCAATTGGCTGGCCTCCTCCCCAACCATCAAATCCTATTGGTTGATCAGGATTACAAAGAGAAAACTAACATTTCAGTACTTGTGGGCAGTGGAACCTGTGAACTTGGTTCCCACCAAACAAAGTATAACCCCCCCCCCCAAAAAAAAAATATCCACCAGACAACTCAGCTGGAATGTCAAGTTCACAAACCTAAAATTATTTTAAATGGTGCAGCAGGCGTTTCACAAAAACATATATAAGAAGTATAATCTGCGTAGGAGTAAACAATAACTCACATGTGAGTAAGGATGCAAGTACCAAAAATGACTTCAAGGGGGCCTAAAAGTTGTTAAAATTACAAGAGTCCATCTGTCCAGCCCCGTTTTGGTTTTTACTGTTTTGATTGTAAATTGGGTAAATCTTGTCGCAAGCACCGAGTTTTGATTCTCTTCCTAGCAAACTGTGATTTTGTCTCCCATTGCAATGAATACCATTGTTTATCAAAAAGGTTAAATTAATATGTTAGGAAGGACAACAATTGTGTTATTTGTAAAATCAAGGGGAAATTCTGTTATAAAAACTAACAGATACATGTATAAACAACATACTGTAATTATAAACAATTCACAAGGAAATGGGTTTGGTTTTACTCCACAGGAACACAATTACCAGGAAGTGCATGTGCATACTTATGTAATGTTGAAAATATGTGAGTGTTAAAGGCGTATAGGATCATTTGCTGTTCATGTATTTTGTTTGTTTTCAATAATAACAGCACGCAAAATCCAAACAAAACAATTAAAAAAGGTACTCTTTGAAGTTTCAGCTCAGAGCCTATTAATAATAATAACAGGTTCTTATATAGCGCTTTTAACTAAGATCAAAGCACTTTAGATTATTATTACCCCTAATCATTGGGCCAATTAAACATTCCATATACCATCTCAGCTCCCTGGGGAGTATACAGCTCAATGCAGCCTGTTAGGCACAAGGAAGCTTTTTTCAACCACAATAACCATCACTGCCCTCATACATGTAGGTACCCATTTACTCCTGGGTGGAGAGAAGCAATGAGTGACAAAGTGCCTTGCCCAAGGGCACACGCACCATGACCCCACCAGGACTCGAACCCACGACCTGCAGCTTTACCCGCAGACCACGAATCAGTGCCCTTAACCACGAGGCCACAGCACTCCACACTTTTTGAGAAAATAGTGAGAAACCATGCACAACCTTTTGATCATGAACAACACAGTTTCGTCTATAGCACTCTTAATTTCCAAAAATCACTAAACTGACGAGTGATGATTGTTGGAAATCTCCGACATTTCTTGATTTCTTCTAACTGACAGCACACAAAACAGAATACTTTCACGGAGATCTTTAATCCAAGCAGGCGTTTCGATAATAATTCAGTAGATTACTTTTGGGATAAATGCAAATGATCCTATATGCCTTTAATTCTGAAATGCTGTTCTTGTCAGAGTCTTGATTTAGAAAGACATGAGGACAGTAACTGTTGTGAGTGATGTTGAACGTTGTTGTTCCCTTTTTTTAAATCGTCAAGTTGAGAAGTCAAAATGGTCGGATGAGGGATGAGAATTGGGGAGGGGGAGGGGGAGGGATACCTGCGACTACTGAACAACTAACAACAAAGATGAGATTTAAATACTGAATGCGTACAATGTTTGAGGATTAAGTTGGTTTTCTCTTATATTCACATAACACAGCAAAAACGTGGACTGAAAGGAATATTATTAAATGAAACTCAGTGGGTGCAGACAAGTTTGTGTTAGAAGTGCTCAGGCAGAAATGTGTCTTTGCACGTGCAATGTTGATGAAAACTGTGGACAAAGTGAAAAAGCGTCCAACTACAGTAAACTTCGGCTAAACCGACATCGTACAACTCGTCAAATCGTTCAAGTCGGCGGTCTGACTTACATGTAAGTCCCGATTGTCCGTAATGCATTTCCATTGAATTTTTTATTTCTAAGTTGGCTTTTATAAGTCGCCATTTCGCTCAAGTCGTCATGTTACTCTCGGTCCCCTTTCCATAAAAAGCATTACAAAATTCTTTGTGTAAGTCGGCATTCAACAAATCACACACTGGCATCGACTACCTGTACTGCGGTTGGCAAAGTGTCGAGTGAAAAGTGGTTTCGCACGGCCCATGATCGCTGCATACATCGGTGTCGAAAAAGGGTGTCCTACTGCATACATCGCATATGCATCGTGAGCATATCAATACCAGTACCCCCTCTAGGCTTTACGCATGCGCTCTGTCCATTTTGGGGGTCGTCACAAATTCTCGTGTCCCGCGAGTGCCGGTTTAGCCGGAGTTTACTGTAGTGTCAAAGTGAGACAAAATATAGGCTAGGGCTCGGGAAAGGTTGCAGTGATGAGCAACTTTTAACCACAAAAGAATTGGGTTTTTTTTCTTCTCAAGTCTACTGAAATCGAAACCAACAGTTTTATGTCGAACAGTGGATGCTAGGATCTCTTATATGCTGTATTGTACTATGACACGGAATGATTATTATCACAAGAATAATAACAATTTCAAAAAACTGTGCATGAAATTCAGGTCGGTGAAGGGGATGAAGGGGGGAGGGTGGGGTGGACAACAACAGGAAAAACTGGCACGAAACATGAATGCAGGTAGCACCAATATAATCAGATGCTGGAATTCCAATAACTTGCGGACGGATGGCAACAGTACATGTTACTATTGAGTAATTGTCGTGCTACAAGTACCCATAATGTGCCACCTACATGTGCAGAATTCAGTCTTCCTCAGTATGATAATTTATTGTTATTATTTTTCCACACAGTTATACTGTGCACTTAATCAAAGACCCCAAAAATACACTTTATTGTGAGATTTCTGCAATGATTTTAGAAATGGGTGACCAAAATTTGTCTGGACAAGTCTGCTTTACAGCAATTCACTTGCAACCATGGCAACACAAAAATGTTCACATTCACGACTGTGAGTGTGACACAGATCAGGCAATACTACATGTACATGTACAACTACACCAATGTGGCTTTGGAAGCGCATCAGTGGTCGATAAATAAAACAAAAGATGCTTGCTACCTGCATTCATGACTCGGTTTGTAAGGGAGCATTCACAGCAGAATAAAGCTATAACTCACTTAAAGTCACAACAACACAACGAGATTACACCAAGAACAGGGCAAAACAAAAAGTAATAAGTGGCAATAACTCCTACCTGAAGCTGCAGTTAGATGTGAACAACAGAGAGGAAAAGAATAATTGCAAGAGAAGGGATTAGTTGGCACGTTTGCATATAACAAGTTTGCATGATAACCTATCAAGCAAGAGAGGTGTTGGCAGTGTGCACAAATTGCTCATGAAAAAGATCAATTACACATTTTTTAGATGTTTTGAAAATTATAAGATGCACTACATTTACATTTCGACATAGCGGTCAACATCAATTGGGGCTTAGAAATTCCAGTTCATTTGCCACCAGTTTTGAGAATAATTTTTTTTTTTTAAATCCAATGCAAGTGAAAACTCTGAGAAAAACTTCACTATCGTGACCCCTCCTTAAAAGGTCGGGAACGGAAATGTTTGTGAAACAACCCTGTACTCCTGTTTAGAATTATAAAAAACGCACGGCAGAAACTGTTTACAAGACTTATTTAATGAAGGGTCTACATCCAACAGGCCAGAACAGGGTGTTTTGGATGTCCTCCATGCTGTACAGTCAGTGTACAGTCACACATAGTGAACACACACAATCTTGTTCCATAACTGTGGGGACCATACACCTGTTGAGCGATAGTTTTTATGGGGACCGAAGACACTATGGAGACAGCAGAAAGTCCCCATAACTTGGTCCTAATTTCCCTAACAATAGAAAACTTCCCCTTAACTCGGTGTCAGCTCACCCACACATACAAGCCATGTTCTTCCTCAATTGTCACTAAATTTTACTGACATTAATTTTGAACCGAAAAGTTGTGCCATGTGTTGAAATAAGTTCTTCTGATCAAGGAGAAGATGTTGTTTGCCCAGATTTTGTCCATTGCTGACCATTTATGGCGGGGGTAGTTAGCAAAATCCTTCTCAACTCCTTTTAAAAAGCCACCAGTTGAAGAGACCTACAGCGAGATTCTGCTAATTACGACAAATTAAATAACCGAAAATGTTTTTTTTTTGTTTTAAAATGCAACTTTCTGTTTACAGAAATGCTGAGCAAGTGTGTCTACTTTATAAAAATGTAAAAAAAAAAATTAATAAATAAAAATTGAACGTGGCCGTGCATTCCACCGGTGGTTGGGTTTGTCCCGGCAGCATACACGTACATGAACATATTACAATACCTTTATTTCTATGTCTCCCACTTTGGCCGTGGATCTGATGATGGGCCTTCCAATGAGAGAGGGAAAGATATGGGCTGGGAAGTTGGACCCTGCATATCCACACTTCACAAACTGTTGGAAGGAAAGAGGATATTTAATCAAAATTGAGTATATTATGCAATATTCACATTTGTACCTCATCCCTTGCCACCTGGGCATTATTTTAACCCTAACCCACCTCACTCCTCCAAAATCCTCCTGGCGGTTTTGGAGGATTCTAGAGGATTCTAGAGGATAAATGGTGATTGAATCAAATGAGGATTCTGGAGGATTGAGGATGAATGGTGATTGAAGCACATGAGGATTTTGGAGGATTGAGGATGAATGGTGAATGAAGCACAAGTGGATTTTGGAGGATTGAGGATAAATGCATTTTGAGGCAGGACTGTCTGATGATTTTGAAGGATTTGGCGTTGGTTATCCTTCATTTAAACACGAGTGCAAAGTTTTGTGATGAGGAGGATTTTGGAGGATTGAGGATGAATGCATTTTGAGGCAGGACTGTCTGACAATTTTGACAAATTTAGGCGGAGTTGAAAAATTTTGGAGGATTTTGGAGGATTGAGGATGGTTGTAAGCAACAAGGGCCTAGGGGGTTAGGGTTAAGGGATCAACCATCAGCCAAAATAAAGCATATCCTTGTTCAAGACAAAATGAGGGTGTTGACTTTGTGTAAGGTAAATTTTACTGCATCTGGAGGTACAAAATGTGCTTGCAAAACTGCTAACCGGGCATTGTCCACATGACGGCACTGATTTGCCATTCAAACAAATCAGGAACCACATGTAACAGCCGTCGCATCGCAACTCGCACGGCCAGAGCGAGAAGATCGATTTGCATTACACGACGTCACAGCTTGCTTCTCGCTTCTTACATTAATAAAATGGCTGCCATCAACAGACGTTGTACGTGTGCAATAAATAGGAGGTAAGATTACCTAATCAACCCAGAGCCCAAAAGAGACATCATCATGATCATAGAATACAACTGTATGTAAAGTTATTATAGCATATTCCGTGCGCACTAGACCCATGAACGTGGATATACATGGCCACACTCAAAAGTTGTATAGAAACACTCGACGCACGAGATTGCAGGGGTACCCGGACGGCTCCAACCATTTCACGCGTGCATGACGCGGAGTACCAGCGTACCGTGCGTGACCTCAGAAGATCGAACGTTGTGCTTGTACGTTTGTTTGTTGTTGTGCCAAGGTAATTTTTTCCTCCCAAATTTCTTGGCAATGCAAGATCCTACCGTACACTCGCATGAATTTATAGAAAGATTCGTATTTAAGTCCTACATGTACATGTATTAGTACTTATAATACTGACAAAATGACGTGCCACGTGAAAATTTCGAGCGCATTTACACGAGGTTGGAGCGTTGTTATTGATACCGCATTTACGGGTCTACGTGCGCACAAACATGACAAAGGTTGACCATTTCCTCAGACCGTGGGAAGCCGGCCGTGTGGCATTGGTACAGCGAAGCTATTCGCCACAATAGTGGGGCCAGTGTTTTCAACATTTTTGCAATGACTGACGGCTTCATTGACATGACTGAGAATGAGATTATGATTAAAAAAAAGGGAAAGATTCCCATATCTGGCCATCACTAATTTTTCCCTTCAGTGACCTACTGTATAAGTGATAATATGTCATAAAAAGTCAATTTAGCAGGGAAAATATTGAACTAGCCTATTTACTAAGAAAACACTTAGAAATTTTCAGACCAGTCTCATACGGTTTGTGCACAGGGTGACAAGTGATGGCCAGATATGGGAATCTTTCCAAAAAAGTGCCGTCAGGATGCAAAATTCTTCTTTCCAAAAGATGTAGGCCTATCTCAGTGAGGAGATAATCATGATCATCATAATCATGATAAACTAGCTGAAAAGACTGTTGCATCTTGTCTCAACTTTTTTCATCATATATTATCTCAATTAAAGTCATTGCAAAAATGTTGAATCATGTTGAATAGGCCTAGGCCTAGCCGCCCCTAGACATGAATCAATTAGGGACCGAGAAAGAACTCCAATTTTGTTTAAAAAAATACTTTGAAAATGCACTCAAGACTTTGTACACAATTAACAACAGAGGTGGCGTCAGGATACTAAATTCTTTCCAACTAGCTTTATAATGAAATGGATGATAAGAACATGGTTATTGTGTTCAAGTTTTAAGAAAAACATGCATTTATCTTAAAATGTATTTTTACTTCCTGTTTCATTTTCCTTGGAACATTCATCCCTTTTTCAACTCTAAAATTGTCAAATTCAGAAAACTTAAAAAGCCAAATTTATGAAAAGTATAGAAGAATACTTACTCCTGTACCGTTATCACAAACTATTACTTTTCTTCCCTGGCTGTCCATGATGGATGACTTTGATTGCGGATTTGCAGCAAAATCCAACCAAGTCGGGCTCAAAAAGCCTCCGCCTATCCCTCCCCTTCCGGCTTTCAGTCAACCTCTTACCCGAAGGGATTTCGCAGTGGTCGAAATTGGGTTCACTTCGCTGTTGCTATCGATATGAAAACGAGGTTGATTTTTAGTTGGGTACCCAGACTTCTTTGGATATTCAAGAAATATACATCGCAGCAGTTCTCAGTCTTTTTGCAGAGCTAGCTGTCGACAAATCCAAAACGCCAAATTTACGTCAGGAAGTTCTGTTTATTTTCAACTTTGTGTTATTTTTCTTCAGTTATGGAACTACGGGTTTTGTCGAATACATCACCAGCATTTGTTGTCTTATTTTGTTTGTTAGTTTGCATGATCTTTCCAAATGCATTGGCCTCAGAAAAAGACACATCAGCAAAAAAGACAGCAGACGACGATGAACATGATGAACATGAAAACAAAATGAACTTGAAGTTTCAAGAGAAGCCGATGCGTGCTTTCACTGATGAAGACCTGTCAGTCTATGATGGATCTTTTGTAAGCAAAACCAGTCGTGTGTGTGGGTGTATTACGTCATTTTTAGCCATACTCAAGCCCGCCTGTGGGCGACCGAGTGAGTGAGTGACTGAGTGTGATAAATTATGTTCAAACTCAAAGGAAGTAGCAAAGCACTTGACAGTTGACAGTGACACCCTGTCATCATGGTCATGCCGCGCATGTGCACAGTTTAGTAGTGAGATCGAGAGTGGTCTGAAAAAAAATCTAAGTGTTTTCTCAGTAAATTCAAAATGCTTCAATATTTTCCCTGCTTTAGGACATGTTATACTTTCTGATGGCTGAGTGATAGGTCACTGTCTGACTGTAAGCAAATATTAGTGATGTCCATCATGTATGGAAAATTGGAATTCTTCCCATTGTTTTTTCGGCCTCCATGATTACACAAAACTTTAAACAGGTCAGTGGAACGATATTTGATAAAAAATACTTATCCCCAAATCTGTCCATTTCTGTAAAATTAAAACAAAAGCAATCATTAATATATTGGCCTATTACCTTTAACTTTAAATAGTAAATTGTGTATTTGAAATTTAGATTTTTGTTTTTTATAATTTACCCCTAGGAAGGTAGGCCAATTTACTTGGCTGTAAAAGGTGTTGTCTTTGATGTAACATCAGGGAAGGGTAAGTCTGTATATTTTTTTTAACTTATTGAATATTCATACAAACATCAATGTATTCAACAGTTAGTCATAAAAACATGTATATGGATTTTCAAGGATTTGATATGCAGATACAAAGATAAGATGAATATATAATTTGGACTCGTTCAAACAACAACAACAAACATTGGCCTATACCATTACCAAACCATGAAAATTTCCAGGTACACTTAATTGCACTGACCTTGAAATTTCACAAGGTATGGCACAGCCATTTAGAATTATTATATATTAGCTCTACTGAGTGGAGCGTTGAATTACGGGTACCCTCCATACAAACGCTCCACCGATTTGCCATACTTTGGTAGCACTTACACGGTCGTCATGACGGTTTGCATTTTGTGCATGCCCTCGCGAGGACAAGGCCCAAAAAAACTGATAAAGAAAATACAAATGAAGAAGACAGTAACCCTGGATAGATCCACACATTCATGACATTCCATAAGACCCCTCAAATTGTTTCAAACAACCGGTAATTTTGAAAAAAGAACAAAATAGTCTGAACTTACCGCTCACAATTAAATGTGTCTGCCGAGTTGCACAGTCTATTTCACTGACATGACTGATGCATAATTCATTGCCAAGCGCAGGTGACGTCACTATTGAAGAAAAACAAGTCGCGCTTAATCAACGACTGTTTCATGTACTGATATGTGCCCCGCACCAAAAACCCACAGTCAGACGGCGCGGGCACATATGACTACATGAAACAGCTATTGAGTAAGCGCAACTTGTTTTTCTTCAATAGTGACGTCACACACGCGCGCAATGAATTATGCATCAGTCATGTCAGTGAAATAGACTGTGCAACTCGGCAGACACATTTAATTGTGAGCGGTAAGTTCAGACTATTTTGTTCTTTTTTCAAAATTACCGGTTGTTTGAAACAATTTGAGGGGTCTTATGGAATGTCATGAATGTGTGGATCTATCCAGGGTTACTGTCTTCCTCATTTGTATTTTCTTTATCAGTTTTTTGGGCCTTGTCCTCGCGAGGGCATGCACAAAATGCAAACCGTCATGACGACCGTGTAAGTGCTACCAAAGTATGGCAAATCGGTGGAGCGTTTGTATGGAGGGGTACCCGTAATTCAACGCTCCACTCAGTAGAGCTAATTATATATATATATGTGCAATTCCTCAGAATGTTAAGTTTGCAGTATCAGAGCTTTCTACTTTTTGTTCTAGAATTCTATGGGAAAGGAGCCACATACAATCCTCTGGCGGGCAAGGACTGCACAAGAGCAGTTGCTAAGATGTCACTGGACCCTCAAGACCTTACTGCAGATGTTGTAAGAGATTTTTTGTCTTCTCCATTCTATGTATTCAGTCTTTTAAATTTGAAGGACTCAATTATTTTTGTAAGAAAACATTGAGGGTCTGAATCCAGTATGTGCATGTAAAAGGCTCCCCGTAGTTGAAACCGGTAAGCGCTTAGCTCAGTAATTACATTTTAAATTTTGCTTTATTCCTACAACATCCAACAGCAAAAATTCCATTGACAGGATGGATAAAATCAATATATACATTTTTTTTTTCCTTTGCTTTTCTCCTAGCTAAGCAATATGATAGTTATTCACTTTTGGCTGAGACATTGACTGAAAAAATCACCAATGTTTAGGTATTGAATTATTTCTTCACAAAATTCAAATGGTTAGCTGTCAGACCATAATTCAGCTCAATTCATTTTTCTGCAGAATTAAAGCCCTTTTCAGAGTTTTTTTCTTTAAAACAAAACATGCAAATTGGAAATTTGTGTGGAGAAAAAAAATCTACTTTTTTTAAAGATAAATATAAAGAAGTCTAAACAGGTCTCAGAAAGGTCTCGATCTTGTTACAATTTCAGACATTTTTGCTCTTTTGCTCTTTCTGGCAGACTGGCCTCTCCAAAGAAGAACTCGACTCGCTAGACAAAGTCTTCAGGGAGGTGTACATGGCCAAATACCCAGTTGTTGGTCATATGTCCTTCACAGCCGTTGACATGGATGCAGAGCCACTATACAGGACGGAATTATAACGTACACTTCCCAGCTGGCTGGTTTCCCAGGGAAGTAGTCGAGTCTATCACAAGTCCCTGCAAGTGCCTGCAAGTCCATCATTACAACTCCTCCGGTCCCAATTCAAGTCACTAAGCTGTTCAAATGAGCTTTGACATGGGCATTCCTTTGTTATTGTTCATCCACTGTTTCTTGTGACTGGACTTGTGATTTACTTGTGACTGGACTTGTGATAGACTCGACTTCATCCCTGGTAGTTCTGCATCTGAAGTATCCAGTGACTTTGCAATTTTGATGATTATTTTGTACTTTGTAATATTTTTGTCTTGTAATTAGTGAGTTTGAGGCTGTTAGAAATGTTGGGACTAATTTTACACGTGTATTCCTTTTTTCTTCTAATGAATAAAAAAACAACACCTGATACACAGTAAAGTGTGTCTAACTCCAGCTCTTATTTATTTTCTAGAATTAAATGTATCCATTGTAATTTTTAATGTCAACTAAATTCGATTGATCATCATTCTCGATATTCCTGTTTCACATGAATTTCTATCTTCATCATCTTACATTTTTTTCCTCCCCTCTTCTCCACCCAATAAACCTGAAATGAGTGAAGATATACACTGTGTGGTGCCTTAAGTAGAATTTTTGAATCTATAATGTGACACCTACTGCCTTTTTTATACCCAAATTAATCAAAAAACTTCTGCATTGTTGATAACATGTATATTTTGAAGGATTCAATTACTAACTTATTGTGTAAACCAATACTTTAAATCTCATATTCGTTGTGTACATGCAATGAGATTGGACAAAACTCAGTCTCTTGTATTTGCTTTGGATATGCCATGGCTCTTTATCATGAACATTATATGTATATTCCATCCAGCCTGCTTAAAGGGAATATACATCATTTGCTTTTGCTGAAATTTTCAGAAATGGATGGATTTGGGGTGTAGGTAATATATAGCAAATGTTGTTACACTGACTTTTTTTACGTTTTGGGTTCGTAGATGCTGGAAAAACCATGGAAAACAATCATTTTCCTGTAGTCTAGTTCCCTGACTCCATATAAGAAGAAACAGAGCAATTTATAGACATTGGGGAATTGTAAGGTCAGGGGAACCAGTTTAGCTGGCTTGTACCCGTTCATAGGTGTGTAATCGATTGCAAACAAATGCGGACTAACTCAATATGGTCAATTTGGGCCAGTATTTGAAAAAACAAGCCAGTTCTTTCCAATGTTGGTCAGCCGACCAGCGTTGGAAATTGATACAAAATACCACTTTTCTTGAAAATGACAGTATACCAGGTGCCATGATTTAACAGGACGCTTTAGACTGTCATTCACTAACAGTCAAGCAAGGTATTTCAAAATAATTTGTAGATTTATTTTGTGGTGTTTGCAAATGTTGTATATTCCCTTTAACGATGCTGCTGATTCATGTAGATAAGTGGGAGGAAAATGAATGCCTTGGTAAAGTGTTCAACCGTATTCTTAGAAATAACTAAAACGGTGGAAAATTACTGCTGTCGTGGTTGATATTTTGGTGCTGGTTGGGAATCATCACTGTTGGAATCGTATAACTTCCAATAAAAAGGTCAGTCCTCCCAAGTTATACCATTAAACTTCTCAATCTATCGAACACCAAGACCAAGGAGAAGTTACATCTTGACGTTTATGTTTCTGTTGTGAACATTTGTAAACAGTCACTGCTCATTTAGTATCTGTGCACAACTTAAAAAGTGTTTTGCTGATAAAAGGCTGTTTTGTGAGAAGTCATACAAAAATGAAGTACTAGTAAATGATCTAGCCTGCGCCTTCCTACTGAAGATATATTAGTTATTCAATGTGTACACGAAACTCTGTATTCACTTAAATTATTATCAGCTACTTTTGTAAACCTTTGTTTTTTATGTATGTGAAGAGCAATCTGTATAATTACGACTGCTGATGTGTTTTCGTAATATTAAACTGATGGGGAATGAATTCTGAGATTTGACAATTGTAGATGAATGATTTCCTGAGTTTATTAGTTGGTCACTATGACATACATTTATTCACTTTTGAATGAGACGTCGAACGAAAACATTCTAGGGACGTTTATAGTTGTTGAATCAGTTATTTCTTCACAAAATTTGACTCTCGATCGTAGGGCGGGTTAATTTGTGCGCAAAATGAAAGCCCTTTTTTCTAAGGTTTGTAAACAACCAAAATTGGACTTAAGTAGTGTTGTTTGGCTAAAAATTCGTCTGCAGAAATTTGTGGGGCTTTTTTTTTTAAGAACACGGGGCATAGCAGGCCTTTTAATCTCAAAAGTTTTAACGTAAAACTATGCCTTGTCACAAGAGGGCGCTTTACTAAAAAAAAAAAACGAAGAGAAGAACTACAGAGCGGCTTCACCGACAAAACTTTGCCACAAATGGCAGGTGAAAATGACGAAGATGCCACCGTCAACAAATCATTGGTGGTAAATGTTTTGCATAGTCTTACGAAGGAAGTGGCCAAGCTTTTGGAATCCGCCAGAAAACAAGCAAAAGGTATGCAGGGAGTAATTTTGTCTAAACAAATAAAACAATACTCAATCATGTCAATAGCTTGTCAAAAAGTATAGAGAGCGCCCTCCTGCCAATGACTCGACTGCAACTCGCGCAGACAGATTTAATCAAAACTCCGAAAGGGAAAAAATGTTCGCAGTGGCTATTGTTACGGCAGCCGTAACGCATTTCCCATTTTCTATCGTTACGGTAGACTGCAACTTTTATAAAAACATGACAAAAAAATATAAAATTAGAAGGAAAAAAGTGAATTTGAACGTTATGAAATTCAGACTTTTTATTTTTTCCCTTTTTAAAAAAATCCTCCAAAGCCTCAGGTTAGAAAAGGAAAAAAATTCGAGTGCAAAACTGAGATTCGAACCCGCAAGCTCGCGGTGCAAAATCCTACCCTCTATCGCCTTAGCTGTCGCACTGCTCGATAAAACGTGTGGAAAGAAATAATTATATAGGATGGAACGCCGTATTATCGCGGTACTTATCACGTTTCTCGTTCAGAATAAAGATTGCCCACTAACCTTCCCGAATTGTCCTGTCTTTTAGGTTGTATAACTCTTCCTTTTCAAATTGATATAAAAAAATCCGACAGCGGTGTGGTTTATTCCGTGTACGATGCCTGTGAAAATAGACATGCTCGGAGTTGTGCGAACGTAGGTGGACTCCCTATTATCGCGGTAAGTGGGAAGTGGTTTTTATAAAGATCTCAACTTTTTTTCATTGTTAACGTTTTACCAAAACATCCCCTGAATAAAGTCTGATATTTTCTCTGTAACGTTCAAGTTGATTAAAGACTATATCCCTGCAGGATGATTTCTTAAAACCCTGCCTTTCCCCGAAAGGAGAACAAAAATCACTGAGACAAGTCTAATGATTGGCGATTGGGGGCGCCATTCACTTTACACGGTGTGCCGTTTTATTTTTTCTTACGCGCTGTCCTAGTTTGATCCCTTAAAAGTTTTTACGATTTCGCGGTGGAAATATCGTCCTTCGACTTCGTTTTGTGTTTGCAGCTGTAGAAGGGGAACCAGACAATGGAACTTTCATGGACAGAGCACCATTAAAGATTTATGTTAAAATATAGACGGTACCATTTAGCAGACACGGTGAGGGAAAATTTGCAGGTTTTGGAAAACGTGAATATTTATTAAAAATCGCTAAAAGTCCCGAAAGATACAACATTTTTTAATCGTCCTTTGTATACAACTCGGCAGAAAGTCCTTAATGCCTGGTGAACTGGATAGAAATCGTCACTTCAAGGAGTTTAGGCAACACAAAAAGCGAAATTTCCCATGCCGCGATAATAGGGATGCCGCGATAATAGGGAGTCCGACTACATGTACCTGCGTGCGTATCAAAAAAGTATCGTAGAGGGCGCTAAACAACGACTGCCGTAACGATAGCTACTTCGAAAAACGTTGCAACCTGACGCTACTTTCAAAACGGAAAAAGACATTTTTTTTTGCTTATCTTGTACCTCAGAGAGTATACTTTCATGTAAGAACTAAGGAATATGTTGACAACTTAATTAAGAGAGATTAATTGTAGGCGAATGTGTGGCCAACTCAGTTAGTCTTAGAAAGGGTGTTTGGTCACATGATATTTTTATCGGGGACAAAACTCGCGCCGAAACAAAACTTGAATGCAAAGAGCAAAATTATTTTGGCAAATTTGTTTCTTCCAGACTTTCAATAGTTAAATATTATTACAACATTATCTTTATGAAAACACTCAAAAACGTATCGCTATTACATAGTGCATAACGTTGATGACGAAAAATGTGGCAAAATTGCTTCACCAAGGTTTGCCACGCCCATTGGGGTCAACATTCAAATTGTGGTTAATAATAAATTGTTATGTTAAAGTGTATGTAAGTTTGGTGGAAAGATTTCAATACACGGATATCGCTATATAAATTTTGAAGCGTCAAAAAGTTACGTCCTATATCGTTGTTTCTCAACTTTTCCTCCTTGACTCTTACCTTCTCCTTCTGTACCCTTGTCTGTTATTAATCAGATATTTGCTTACCGAACATCCATGGGAATTGAACCAGGAGCGCAAGTGTTTTTGTTTAAAAGCAAAATGTAATTATAATGTATTTGTCTGTTTGAAGTTTGTTATCAATCTTTCTTGTCTGTGCTTCTCTGTGCCAAATATTCCAGATTCACTGCAAGACTTTGCATCAAGCAATGTGAATGCACTCGGAGCCAGTATAGGTTTATACTGCGAAGCATTTCTGAGGTAAATTTACATTATGTACTGTCCCATGTTATACTGCTTTTTGCACAGTGTGCCTGATTGAAAAGGAGGAATTCCTGAATAAATGTAAATAATTATTACCTTACACCCAGGTCATTTTTGCTTGAAATCCTCCTGAACAAGGTCTAATGGTTTGAACTAGAGTACAACTAATGTCTTTTTGAGCATTGTGTACATTTATGTTACCAACTGGAGGCAGCTCATGTACAATATCTGTTTAATCCAATAAATCTAAGTTTCAAAGGAATGAAAGAAAATTGACAAAAGTGAGATTTGAATACCGGTGTAATGATCTTGTACATTTTATGTTGGCAGTGTTTGTATTTTACAGTATCTTTGTTTAGAGGGGAGGCTTGTCAAACATCATTACTACAAATATGTAATGCCATTGAGCTATTGATGCTTGTTTAAAAATTGACCTGGGTAGTTTCAGTTTGGAACACTGAATAGAGAATACAACTTTAATTTTACTTTAATGGGGAAGGTTACTACATGATGAGCTTGACATGGACTTTGCGTGTTTAGATTTCTGACCTTCAATTTTCAACATGATTTTCTTTTTTTAACAAACTAAAGGTTGGGAGTCATCACAAGAAAGGCCTTGGATGACGTGCTGGGACGTTTCTACCGATATCAAGAAATCCAGAATGCTGTTGAAGAGCTGGATGATTTAGAGGTATGGTAAGGAAGTTAAGAAACAAATACGTCTGTGAAAGGGCACAACCCAATATTGAATGAAAAAAATGTTTATTTTTCAAACAGTCTTCAGCTCAGTGTTGTAGTCGAGTCCATCACAAGTCCTTTCACGAGACCAGTCACAAGTCCTTTTAATCAGTCCAGTCACAAGTGATGGGATGAACAATGACAAAGGAATGCTTTTGTAACAGTTCATTTGAAAAGGTAGTGACTTGACTGGAGTCTGAAGGACTTCTGATGGACCAGACCTGGGCTCGAACCCATGCCAGTACTGCTGCCTCTTAAACACCAGAGCATGAGTCTGGTGCTCTTAACCGCTAGGCCATGACACTCCACTTGTTATAATATTTGGGAGGACTTGTGATGCTTGTGACAGACACGACTATAATACTGGTCAATAGTTGCCTCTAATAATGTGGCTCAAGTCCAACCGGGGCTGTTTTAATAACAGACCAAATATGTTTTTTTAACATGGAAATTAGCTTCTTGTATTACAGTAGATTCCCGTTACAGCGCGCCCTGATATAACGCTCCTGCCGATATAACGCTCATTTTTCATTTCCCCGACTGCGTTCCCATTCATTGTGTACATATTCCTGCGGTTACAGCGCTCCCGTTTACAACGCTTTTCGGGATATAGCGCTCACTATTTTAAGACCCATGAACAATATAAAACATGTTAAATGATTCCTGTTATAACGCTATTCACTTTGGAGTGTCAGATTCTTCGCAGATTTGATGAAAACCGCAAGGAGCGGCGCGGTCTGCCCACTAACGCCACGTGGTCGCACACACTAGATGTACATGTACAATGCAGTCCATCACACACACAGTGGGTGTACGTACGGTACATGTACATACTGTACATGCCGATATGCATGTAGTGATCAGGGCATATCCAACGGGTCCGGGTACAGACGGTGACGGACTTTTTGTTTCACCCTCCGAAACAGTGACCAATCTACAACTCAGTGTTCAGTTGTTTGTGCATTATTTTCAAACTCTAGTCTTGAAAGTTCTTTCCATGATTGTGTCCACCCATGGTTTTTTATGTCTCCAATTAAGTTTTAGATCCAAGAAAGTTTAGAACAGTTTGTCCGAAACCCATGATTTTTTTTCAACAAATTGTTTATGATTATTAATCTCATGTTTTGGGCGGGATGTGAAAAAAACGTAACATGTCCGTCTCGTTCCATGTATACATACGTGTCGCAGTTTGACTTCAGCAAAAAAACGAAAACCCTTTTACAAATTGCAATAACTATACGTGGTCAGTGACTAGCCTTCTGCACACTGTGTTGTACATTTGTACACTCATATTGTAAGGCCGACTTTACACTTCTCAGCCACACTGTATTCCTGCTGCATGAATGAGCGCCTGGAATGGAGGCCACATGCTCATAGCGCAACTTCCGCCCAGCGCAGTCGAGCCACGAGCACGTGTGTGCGTTTTGCATACAGTGGGATTGTGTAGTGTGTGCATGAAGCTTAGGTTGTACAGTTTTCTGATTCGTCGCTGCAAGAGAGAAGTAGGGATAACGTTTTCCAGATTCATTTGTAAAATCATTTTAAATGTTTAAAGTTTTCCATGTTAATGTTGTACCAGTTAATTTGAGATGTTTTTGGTGAAGTTGGAAGATGAAAATACCGGTATGAAATGCTAGCTGCCCGAGTATAAAGCAGCTCAGGAAAAAATCAACCGTAGTCCGTAGTCGGTCTGCTCCAGGGTCATTCAAGACTTCGTAGATTTTTTTTCGTAGATTTTCGGCCCTCAAAATTGTTCCAATGTTCAACTAAAATCCTTCTGTTCAGTTATAGGTTATATACATGTTTTGTAAACTTTCATATTTTCAACTTTAAAAATAACTCCGTAGATTCCATGATTTTCTCAACTGTTTTATTCGACTTTATAAACAGAAATGTTTCATTATTTTGTGTATATGGCAACAGAATTCATTCTCCCCATTTTGAAACGAACAATATGATTTTGATGGAGGTGTCCAACAGAAGAATCACAGGCTTTTAATACATGTTACATGATGTATAGTCCGACCCGTACATTCATCATACATGTACATGCATGTACGTGTATGTGTGTACATGTACATACATGTACATGTATTTTATACAGTACATGTACATGTGCACATGTATTTGTACATGTACATGTACGTCGGTTACAGCGCTGTGCGGTTATAACGCTCGGTTCAGCTCGGTCCCTTTGAGAGCGCTATAACGGGAATCTACTGTATCTTATCTAATCATGCAGAGTGATTGGAATGCCTTCCTCAAAAACACGGAATCACAACTATCGAAGGGTGAAGCCCAATCCAGCCTATCTATTGGCTCCCCTGGACCATGTGACATTGAGCTAAAAGATGCCAGAACAGGCAGGTGGGTTCCTTGACTCCAAACTCTGTGCAGTGTGGATTTAACCTAGTGAAAATTCAAGTAATGCATACATAAATGTTAAAAGTTGGCAAGTGCCTAGTTAGACAAAACCCCAAGCTCTGTAATGTCCGTGACAGAGCTTTTAAGAGCTATTAGTGAATAAACCTAAAAAACAAAATTTCAAATCTTACACATCCATCATCCAGTAATGGTCAAGGAGATTACTGACTTGGAGTTTTGGGTCATTTCTTTGACTCGTCAATTAGACATCGTGGTAAATTGGCTCTGTCACGCCCAATACACTTTCTTTCGTAACGTTGGAATTACCCATTATGTTTTACTGATGAGGTCTTACATGAGTGATTTAGCTTTTGGATCTGTAAACAGGTGACATCTAATTCAACTTAATAAGTGTTGCCATAACACCTTGCTAATATTTCTTAGTAATAACTTGCCTTTCACGACCTGTAAAATAAATTGTCGCTTACGTTTTAAAGGTTCAGACTTTTACTAATAAAGAGACACAATTCAAACAAATTTATTTTGTATTGAATGCGGAAACTTTTAAGTTGCTAGCTGTCTTGTCACGTGGAAGTCATGAAATGAAACATTTTCAAACATGGTATGACTGAGAACAAGGAACTCCAAAAGAAATAACAGTTGAAAGGTGTATAATATGTCATGAAATGTGACCGAAATAAAAATTTTTTTAAAGGTATAGTCCATCATTTGTAATTTGTGCATTTTGTTCGTTTGACAATGTTTGAAGCAACAAAAGTGCTCAAAATCTAAAGCAGGGTGCTGAACAACTAACCTGATGAAGTTTCAGCTCAGCTTCAGCTGTATATTTCAAGAAAAACAACATTCTACAATATGTAGGATCTCGATGTCAAATCAAAAGTTGCTGAATCATGTTTTGAATTGGGCCTGAATTCAGTCCGAGACACGTTCTCACTAGCCGATTGCAGCTACGCGATGTCGCGCACCGATCCAACGAATTATTGCAAGTGCGTGTGCATTGTGCCAACGCTTGCGCGCCCTTCGCCGAATAAAAAAAAACGAACTACTAACAGAAATTTCCAACGGTGCTTCTTAAGACGCACCGTTGGAAAGGCCTTCTTTCGTTGATTTCTTCAAAAAGACAGCTTGCTAGAAAAAATAATTTCACAGGGAGTATAGTCCCCTTACTATCTTTCAACCAAGTATGTTTTTCAACAATAATTACGCCAGTTACTTTTTGGATAGCTGCAAATGTTGGACTCGGGCTTTAACCATATAAAAGCATTCCATATTAGTTCCTTTGGAGCAGGAATTTTTCTCGAATTTTCTTGACCCCTCTACTACGGTCGATTGTTTGGCCAAAATTTGTTTGTGTGTTCAATTGCACATACTCTGTAATTATGATTTTGCATATAACAGATGTTTAAAAAAAAAAATCCCATAGATCAAGCACAATTGGGAGTTACCTATGCAAAGGACACATCATCGTGGTCCTCCTGCGCCACTTTGCCTGACTACCGTGACGCGACCACGTGGCCCAACTCCAGCAACGCGCTGAGGACATCGCCCGCTGGGGAGGCCACATCCTGGTTGTCTCGTTTGGCTCACGAGAGGGCGCTCTACAGTGGTTGGGGATCACGGGGTGCCCATTCGACATGGTTGTGGACGAGGATCGAAAGGTACAGGGACAAAGGAACAATTTAAAAACATGGATGTGTATGTTCTTGACGTGTTCTCATAGTAAGCGTACATTTGCATATAGTCCAATCCGGGTACGATATCAATACTATCATGAAGGCTTGGCCCTTCAATGGCAAAATCATTGTGCTAGCTACATGTATTGGTCGTATAATCCGTCACTTGGCAGTTGCTTGGTGTGACAGCAAGCGCAATAATTTCTCCATTGAAGGGGGCCTCGTGAGTGTACAGTGATCATGTGCCCGGATACGTCTATATAGACAATGGGAAAGCAGCTATATACAGTATGTCCCCAAAAAAGTGTCCGTCTGACTATTGTCTAAATAACTACAAAATCATGAAGTCAATTTTAATTTATTCTGATTGTGCAGATCTCCTTATCCTTAGCCTAAACCCCTATGAGTTTCATTTTATTTCAGTCGCGCATCACTGCACAATTGTCAATTGATCACAACAACATTTTGGACACTGTGACCAAGTTCCTTGTCTTATCCAATTGGAGTACTGTGTTATGTAAGCTGCAGAAAATCCTGCATAATTGTGAAAAAAGGCTGATGTGGTTTGGGATCGGAATCATTTTCCCTTGAGCATTAAACTGAGGTCTTGCCTTGATGACTGAAAGCCAGGCATATGATTCCAATCCCAACCGCAGCCCTTTTCATAATATTCTTTTTGAAACTTAAAAAAAAAAACCCTGATGCTTAGATATTTCTTGTATGTAAAAACTGATGGGAAACATAATTTTAAGGTGAAAAAGCAAAGGGCTTAACAGGTTCTGTAAGAGATAGCCCTTAGTTTCCAGGCATGCAACTTTTCCTCGGATCAGCTGATTCCTCTTTTTTCACTTCCAATGTGTGCCATTGAAAATAGAAAAACACTGTACAAAGTCTTTGAAAGATTTGAATTTCCTCTTTTTTTGTGACTTCCCAGCTGCATGCCCTTAGTTTCCTTTGGATGAAAAATGTTTTCTAACTGATGTAACTTCACAGTCCCCCTAATTTTCCACTCTGAATTTTACTATTTTACTTTTACTCCTGAACCTTATGGATATTGTTGATATGTGTTCCTGTCCAATGTAGGTGTATTCAGCTATGGGTCTGGGCCGTTCTATATCCAAGGTGTGGCACATAAGCACCATCACGTACTACGCCGAGATGAAGGCGTCCGGAAGGACACTTCCTTCCAAATTGGAAAATATAGAGGATGATCCAACTCAGGTATTCTTACCCCCCCCCAAAAAAAAAACACCCATAGAAGTTTGGTTCCCTGGGGGCTCTGGGCCATAGAACCCTCAAAATTGTGTTAATTTTTTTTTAATTCGAAACTCTTCCGTTTCTGAGACATATCCTTATATTTTGGAATGTAATGTCCTGAAATATTGATTATTTTGATCAGCTTCACAGGCCCCCCCCCAAAAAAACCCATAAAATTTGCCGGTATTTATCCAAAGGAGAACCTTGTGAATACTTGCCTTTAAAAAGAAACATTTGCTTAATATAACTTTGGAACCATCAAAAATGTCATTAAGTGACCTAAAGTAATTGTTTGCAGTCCTTTTAATCATGATTTAAGGCAGTGTGCTTTAAAAGTCCGGAAACAGATGATATTTACGGCTGTATGGGCTCCGTGCGTGAACAGAGAGGGCGCTTTCTGACCACTTTCAAGAGCCAAGTGGACAGGACACACAGTGTGCCACACTGGTTCTCGAGAGTATAGCGTTAAGCACGCACAATATATTTCTATTCTGAATGTGAGCAAAACCATAGCGTCTTCACGCAAGCGTCATTATATCAGGCATCGCCTTCTAAGCAATGCCTTCGAAGTCTTTCCAAGTGGTCTCCCCCAACTCTCCCTTTCTTACCGTTGAGGGGGTACTTGTGCACGGAGCCCATTGGGAAGTCATCTGATTTATTCAGTTGTTAGAATTTCATTGAATTGAAGCCTGTGCTTCAACCTTGCATTTTCAGTGTTTAAACTTGCATTGGAATTTACCTCTTTGATTATTTTTTTTTATTATTTATCTCTTGGCCATAGATGGGTGGGGATTTTGTTGTTGATCGCCATGGCAACACGGCCTTCATACACTGCAGTAAGACACCTCCCGATAGGCCAGCTGTGGATGACTTAATCAAAGTCTTAAAGGTATGAAAATGCTGAAAAATGCACTCGATTGGTCATTACAAAAATAATTCACGTGAAATTCAGAAGAAGAAAAAATACAAATGTACATGTACTAATCCCCAAATCCGTCCATTTCTGAAAATTACAGCAAAAGCAAACGTTTTATATTACCTTTAATGACATTCAGAATTTCATTCTACTATCAATTGAAGGTGAGGAGTAGTAGCTGTGATATTTTTCGTTTATTTCCAGTTATTTATTCATGATATCCTGTTGCAGGACTTGGGTAGGATTGTCCTGAAAATTAGTTTTCTTTGTCACTATTTTATTTAAACAGGACAAATTTCTCCAGTACATTCACACACATAACATGTTCTAGAAGGGCTTAAATAAAATTCCTGAGTTATTCGATGAGTAACTAGAAGACTTTTCCCATTCCCAACCAGGACCTCCGGAAAGACGAAGAGAAGTCGGTCAGGCAAGATTTAGAAGATGATGGTCCTCCACGGAAGATTTTCAAGAGCTAAAGCGAATTTAGAGAACGCCTAGTCAAGATCCAAAGTTGAGCTTGGGAGGGTAGGGAAAGAGAAGTCACGAAATCAGTGCACTGCTTTGGTCAGTATACGGACATGGTGATTTGGGGCGGTACAGGGAGAAATGCAGGCTTTCAAGTATTCCTACTTTCCCACGTTTTTTCATATTTTTTTTTTTTTTACATTGCTCGTACTTTTCCTACTTTTTTTTCTTGAAATCTCTGCTTTTCCTACTTTTTCCTCCCACAACTCCGAAAAATGAAATCTCATTGAATTTGACAACAGTGTTTAATACACACTGTCATATATAAATCACACAATGAAGGGCTTGGGCGCAGGAGTACTGCAACTGTACTTCCAAGAACTTAGTTGAGGATGGAGCACAATTTAGTGTTGTGAGTCGAGTGCAGAACATGCCAAATGAGGCTTATGAAGCTGTGGACATGGGCGAGTATCAACGAAAACTACTTCTGAAAGCCTGCAAAAGTCCTACTTTTATCTGGGTTTTGTCCCGTTTTTTATTTTATTTTGATCCTACTGTATGTTCTCCTGCTTTTTCACCTGGGTCTGCTTGAAAGCCTGCAAATGGGCTAATGACTTATATTTGGGTTATTATTGCTTGGTACATGTTGCCATGAAAACTGTGCGTATGACGGCCACAAGCCCAAACCATTTTACTGGCGGCTTGTGCCTGATGTTGAGACAGTTTTCAAACTGAACAAGTAACAACTCCGTTGGTTCATGTTGGCTTTTGACCTTCACCGACACATTTATAAAAGGACTGAGTGGAAAGACAGCGTGTGAAAAAAAAGGTTTTCTGAGACGGGACTTAAACTTACAAACCTAATTTAGAGCTTTATAGCAGGTGTAAATTATGCCCAACAGTGTGAATGCACAGGCTGTATTTTTGGGCCTATTTATGAAGCTTTCTATAACTTGTATGTTAGTTATGAAAATGTAAGAAAACTACTTGAGCTGACCTTGCAGTTTTTGTGCAATAAATGCTTGCATATGCTTGGAGTTTGTCAAATCACACCACAATTTCTAAGTAAAAGCTGCATTTTCATAGCTGCTTTTGATGTCATGAATATTGCGTTGCTCACACTGATCCCTGAAAGACAACCCTGTCCTTATTTTTAGGGATAAGGCAGAGACGAAAATGAAACATTGACATATTTTTTAGCTACTTATGCTTGTATGGGGACAGTAGTTTGTTTTAGGATTTGCATTACAGTAAAATTTACAATTTTCTAAACACAAATCTGCAAACCTTTTAAAAGTTCATCCGAAGGCTACAGTACCCTTACGTCATTTTTGTGTATTTCATTTGGTAAAATGTAACGTTTGCCAGTTGAAGATTGCCCAGTGTTTGTCTTATTTGTAAAAGGTATTTAGTATACCTCCATATTTTTATATAGCCTTTAAGAGGAACTTTTTTCTAAATAAGCAATTTGAAAATAAATTTCTTCAGCATGTAACACATTTGTTTCCTGCAAATTTCTTCATAATGAAAATGGATGGCACCTCAAATAGGCCTGAATTTTGTAAACATGTTGTACTTGTTAGTAAGCAAATATACTAAAAAAACAGTTCAAGTCGCACAAATTTAAGATGGTTTATTCAATACGAAACTGTACAAAGCTGGATGATACCTGGCCAAGGGTATACATGTAGCATGGACTTTATCATAATTCACTGCATAACTACAGATATTGCTAGCACTACTTACAAGGAATCAACTGAATTGCTTCGACTCTTCAACCCCCCTCCCATAGATGTACTCTTGCCAAACCTGTCGGTAAATAACACAGCTTGTTGGCTAACAAAGCTACCCATCACACAACCCAGAATGTCTTGTGTGAATGATAACAACTTGGACACCACTTTATCATTTTTTGTTTAAATTTGTTTTAGTCAAAACAACATTTTCGCAACCACAAAACAGACTGAATACATATCACATTCAGCAATCTTATTTCCATTTAAAATAAAATGCAAAGTACCAGTATACATTACTTCTAATTTCTTTTCAAAATTATATTGGAGACTGTCACGCTGTCAATTTATAGTTCAGAAAATACGAGCATTGAGCAATTTGAAAAAACAAAGGCACAATGTCTACACCTTCATAATGCATGCAGGCTGAAGTTGCAACTTCACCATTTAGAAAACAAAGGAAATTGCTCAGTATATGAATACACAAATCATGTATCTGTCCAAAATGTTAACATCTGGACGGATGGAATGCATAAATACAGCATTTGCTCAATTGTTAAATCTACATGTATATAGTCGTGTTCCCTAACGTGGCGCACTTCGAAGCTTACTTAACTTTCATTGTGTAGTGTTGCCAAACCTCTTTGTTAACAAACCTCAAATTCATGCAGTAAAATACTAGTACTTTTACCTTATTAACGCTTGCTATTTAGCCTCTGTGAAAAATTTCGGTTTCATAAAATTTAATCCGAAATTCAAAAACGGTGGCGTCCGGAAATTGGGCACAAATTGGCGGAGTGTTCCCTAACGTGGCGCACTTAAATAAATCTGGGAAAATTCCAAATTAACATTTAAGAATTTCTGTAAACTTGATAAATTCTGATAAATAATTATTATCTCTAGTTACATACCCAGCCAGATGTTTGTCAGAATTTTTTTTTCTTCATATTTTTCGGGGCATTTTCGAAGGGTTCACTTTGCACTTGAAAATAAAATCGGAAAATCACGCCAAAATAATTTTTCTTCTAATTTTGTAACGGGTAAATAAACTCGCGATTTATGAACGGGAATGTTAAGAACTTGATGAAATTTCACTTTTTGTGAAATTTCAGTTAAAACTTTTGCTCTACCTAGGCACTACAGGCGAAAAATCAAAGTGCGCCACGTTGGGAGCCGCGCCACGTTAGGGTACATCAACAATACATGAAGTGATTGGTAAAAAATAATTTAGTACATAACTCACAGGCTGATTTGAAAGTTACATTCACTCCTTTTTTGTAATGTGTAATCGTTGCGTCTGGTATGCTGTCATTTTCAACTGAGAAAAGGGGAACTTTCTATCGTTTTCCAATGATGGTTCGACCAATCATCGTTGGAAAAAAAAAATGGCTTTTTTCAAATACTACCCCAAATTGACCGAAATTAGTTGGTCGACATTTCGCTTGCAGTCGGTAACATAACCTTGAATGGGCATTTATAAGCCAGCTAGTCTGGTTCCCTTGATCGACAATTCTCTGACATCTATAAATTGTCCAGTTTTGTCTGAAGCGTAGGGACACTGAACCAGACTACAAGAACAACTTTTTTTTCCAGCATTCCTGACCACAGAACTTTCAAAGCAGGTCAGTGGAATGGTATTTGCTATAAAATACATGTACTTGCCCCCAAATCTGCCCATTTCTGAAAATAACAGCAAAAGCAAATGTTGTTTATTACCTTTAATTGTAGACTGGTACACATGCAAACGTGTGCAGTTAAAGGGAATGTACATCATTGGCTTTTGCTGTAAATTTCAGAAATGAACTATTTGGGGGGTTTGTATAATAGATGAAATATTGTTACACTGACAAATTTGAAGGTTTGTGTTCGAAAATGCTGGAAAAGCCAAGAAGAACAAAAAAATGTTCAAGTAGTCTGGTTCCGCGACTCCACTAAATTGAAATGAATCAATTTATAGATGCCGGAAAATTGTAAGGTAAGGAAACCAATCTAGCTGGCCTGCACCCGTTCATGAACATGTAACCAATAGCAAACAAAATTTGGACTAAAAAAATGGTAAATTTGGAGCAGTAGTTGAAAAATAGTTAGGTTTTTCCAACGCTGGTTGGCTGACCACCGTTGGAAATTTATACAAAATACCACTTTTTTGGAAAATGACTTCACACCAGGTGCCATAATTTTACAGGATGCTTCAGACTTTCATTTACTAACATCCTAGTAAGGTATTTCGTAAAAACTTGGTAGTTTTGCATTCCGATGTTTGCAAATGTTGTATATTCCCTTTAATTTGCCTTTTGTGCAAGACTGCATCGATTACCGTGGAAGTATGAATTCAGATCAGTGTTGTAGTCCAGGCACTTGTGATGGATCCTAAGGACATCACAACTTTGGTTTCAAGTTTGGTCACAAGTCAAATCACAAATGGGCACCAGCAACATTAGCATAACAATGGAATGTCTTTGTCACGGTTTGTGTGTCATATTAGGTTTTGCCCTTCACCGACGTTTTTTAAACACTGTATAAAAAAATCACTCGGGTGGGACTCGAACCCACGACCTCCTGCTTTCTAGTGCAGATGTCTTACCACTCAACCACCGAGCTAACGGGATCGGTTGGCCGGTTCGAATCTGATGTACATGGCAGCGGGTACCGCATAAACTATTATTAGATGGAATTTTGCGTCGGGGTGATATAAATCAAATTAGGTTTTGCCCTTCACCGACGTTTTTTTAAAACACTGTATACTCAGTGTGTTACCTCCCGAGTGAAAGTTTGAAAAAATCACTCTGGTGGGACTCGAACCCACAACCTCCTGCTTTCTAGTGCAGATGTCTTACCACTCTTTGACAGACACTTACCATGGTTTATGTGAATAGCTTGTGACTTGACTTATGACGGGATGACTTGTGATGATTTGTGATTCATCACAAGTGCCTCAACTTCAACACTGATTTAGACTAAAATTACATTTGGAAACACGAAATAATTGTTAACCTTTTTAAAGGGAAGACACAACATTTGCAAACATCAAGACGAAATGATCAAGACGAAATACCTTACTGGATTGTTGGGGAATGACAGTCTAAAGCATCCTGTAAAATCGTGGCTCCTGATGTGCTGACATTTTCAAGAAAAATTGTATTTTTCCAACACTGGTCGGCCAACCAGCGTTGGAGAAAACTGGCTTTTAAAAAAAAATTGATCCTACTTTTTCATATTAAGTTATTCCAAAGTTATATGCAATTGATTACACACCTGTGAAGGGGTACAAGCCTGCTAGACTGATTCTCTGACTTTACAATTCCCCAAAGTCTATAAATTGCTCACTTTTATCTTAAGTGGGCTCAGGGGACCAGACTACAAGAACATGACTGGTTTTCTTGTTTTTTTTCCAGCATCTACAAGCCCAAAATGTGAAACAAGTCAGTTTAACAATTATTTGCTATATCATACTAATCCTGCAAAGCCATTTATTTCTGAAAATTGCAGCAAAAGCAAATGTTGTACATTCCCTTTAGTTTAAACAATAAACTAAGTATGAAAACCCTTTCTGGAAAAATCTTTCAATTTTTTTTTTGTAAGAACATCGATGTTTCATCAGAGGACTTTGACCATTGTACATGTAGGACAACGAATCTCAACTTTGACGAAAATTAAACTTGTGTCATTGACGTGATACAAAAAGCTTGTCACCAAACGCATCAAAACCCTTTATAGAATTGAGTTTGGCAAGCAATTTTACAAACTCAGATATTCACTTCAATGTACACACTATACATGTACTTTCCGAATACCTTTTTTTCAATTCAACAAGCGCAGGCTCACACAAATTCCGATCGGCAGCCAGTTTAGGCTAGCTTGTTAAACTTGATCAGCGCAATATTCTATCAAGTCCAAATTACAACAATCAACTACTTAGTTGTTCGAAATATACACAGCCCTAGAGTATGTACAGCTGAAATTAATTTACTTGTGGAAATAGTGCTTTCGTGTGGACTTTGGGTACATGGCGGCAGCGCGTGTGTGTGTCGTATACCTTGCTCCGTCACTGTCGAGGTCGTACTCGTGCCCCAGTCCATACACAACCCGTGGCATCTGGGACATTATTGGGTGGCGATTACCTACTACGTCCCATTGTGTCTTGTGATTCTTCATCTATATGGGCACTGCCGCACCCAATGATCTGATTCTCCTATTGAAGAGAACACACAAACAAAAAGACATTGAAAGACAAATAAAAAAAAATTGAAAAATTCCTGCCTGGTCATTAGAACTACGGGGTGAGTCAAAAAAAAAAAAAAATGTCGGGACCATTGTTTTACTGAAGTTCTGCATGTAGCACTTTCAAAATCAAGGATATGAAAGCCCAATTCATAAGCTATCTTTTAGTACAAGAATCATTCAAATCACTCATGTACTTTTCAAGTTACGGAATTTTAAACACAACCGCCGTTTTAAGGTTTTGTCCACGGATCACACAAAAAATCAGTGCTCTTTCAGCAAAACAAAAACAAATCACATAAGGATGATGTGCGCCACATTGTCAGTACACTCAAAAGAAATACTCGCATAAATGGTGAAGAATCCTTAAAAAAGATCCTGGATCCAGACCCAGATCCGGATCACTTCCAAAATCTAATCGATCTGTACTTGTGCCAAGGACCAACCCCAAAATAATTTTCATGAAAATCCGTCCCAACTTTTTGAGTTGCCTTGTTAACAGACAAACCAACCAACCAACCAACCAACAAACTATTCAAATCTGATGAAAACATAACCTCCTTGGTGGAGGTAATAATAGCCGTTTCTAAACTATATTTTTCACTTTGCTGTATTTTTAAATTGTGTTTAAGTGTATAACCGTCGAAAATAAACTTTGGATAACCAGGAGAAGGCGGGACTCTTAAAAGTACTAAAATAACGTTTATCATGTTTGGAAACAAACTCAACACATAACGTCCCGAACCAAGACTTTTAGGTACAGTTCGTCCAGGCAAGACTACTCCTTAAATGCAAAACGCAGATATTATACTTAAAGCCCCCCAAAAAAATTATTCGGTCTCTGGTCAGACCGAAGTTCTGGAATTGATGCGGCGACGCGTTTTTGTGTGTGTGGTTTTTTTTGGTTTTTTTTCAAGCTTGAATTGTACAGACAAGGTGGGTACTATTTTGCTTTTTTGTGCCCTCATTATACATTGTTCTCCATAAATTGCCCTGGTGCCCTTTATCATTTGCCTTGGTGCAATTTTCCCATTCCTTGGTGCTCCTTGGTAAAAATATTTGAGGAGGTGCGGCAATAGAGGGCGCTGTGTTGTAGCTTCCGTGTTCATTTGAAGGGGAAAAAAAATCGACGCGCGCGCTGACCAGAGACCAGAGTATTTTTTTTTTGGCCTAAGAAGACTTACCACAATTAAAGCAAGCTCCCCCCCTGTTGCGGCGGCCCCAGCCGAAGCCATAATCCTCATCCTCGTCCTCATCTTCCTCACTATTCTCCACCTCCTCGCTATGGTCAATATCGCTGTGGTCAATCTCCTCGCTGTCAATCTCCGAAGAGATCTCGATTGGAATCGGGGAGAGGGGTCTCGGGTTAGCGCTGTCAACTGGTGAGAAAGATAGGACTATAGTCGACTCGGCTTCTCTTGTTTTTCCCCCCATCTTTTAAGAATATCTGAATTGTGTTTCGACAAGATATTGTATGGACTTCTACAAGAGAATCAATCCTCTGAGTTGCTGTCTTTACAATTTTGTAACAAGTCAATCACAAGTCCTTCAGTTTCAGAGAAAACGCGAGATTTCAATCTCACGTCAATTAACAAGCTAATCAGCTGTGACACAAAATGTATTCCTGTGTCACTTTCATCCCCTGGTACAGTAGAACTTCACTGCAATGAACACAACGACTTCCACGAAAAATTGTTTTCTACATGTACATCGGTAGTTCTTTATTGAGATTTTCAGTTCCAAATGCTGAGTATAAATAATACAACACGAAATGCAGAAGCCAAAAGGGATGTTCAGTTTTGCCAAATGTTCAGTATAGCTGTGTTCATTATAGCTACATGCTGCTGTACTTTTTTTCAATGGGGATTTCAACTGTTATTTAAATTGTGAATAAACTTGAATTCCACACAAAAAAATTAGGATATGTCCGATTTTTGATTCGGCTAATGGCAATATTAGCAATATTAATAATCAACATCAGGTTTTTGTCCTTCACCGATGTATAAACACTGCATGCTCAGTGTGTTACCTCCCGAGTGAAAGTTGGGCAAAAATATCACTCGGGTGGGACTCGAACCCACAACCTCCTGCTTTCTAGTGCAGTGTTTATACGTCGGTGAAGGGCAAAAAGCTAATATTGATATTCATCACCCGATGCAAATTCTATCCTATGAAACATATTAAAAATGAAATAATGAAATTTCTTAATTAAGTTTATTAGGACAATTTGCACATTTATCGAATTGTTGTAAGAGCAGACGACACTTGCTGAATGGCAATGTCAAACAACAGCTTAAGTACCCACAGGCAAATGCTGTTCAACAATGTTAAGGGGCACTGCGAGATTCGTGTACATGTATCCACAATAAGTGATCATGACGTTTCTGAGGATTCGCTACACTATAGCACTAACCTCTGAAAATCACATCCTTAAAATGTGGTTACCATCCAATTAATTTTGAATCGGCTTCCATTTTTTTTCAGTACAGAAATATGTCTGAAAACCCCCAAATACGTAACAGAACAGGGCCCAATTTCATGCTTAACAGTTAGCAGAAAAGTTGGGCTTACCATAGCAGACAATTGTGCTAACCTTAAGCACTACTTCACAGTGCGGATGTGCTAACGGTTGCACCCACATGGAGATGTTATGCCATTGATTTAAGCAAATTTGTCTTCTGTGGTTTAAGCCTGCTTTTGCTATGCTTACTACCTACGGTCTCCATGACATAGACAGAGGTTCATGAAATTCAGCCCAGGCCACCTCCAGGTCTGTTCAATATTTTAATTAAGCATAAACTACAGTGAAATCTCGATAAGTCAAACTCTGAACAACTCAAAACAACTGTTTAGTGAAACAAAGAATCCATTGCCTTCAGTAGTATAACAATGACATACAACCCTGCTTAACTCCAAACTCTGCTGAAGTCAAATTTTGAACCCATTCCCTTGAGGTTTGACTTATCAAGATTTCACTGTAGCCCCCGGGTTTCATTGATTGCAATTTATTGCCGGCCTTAAGATCGGCGCTCACTTTTTCTCTCCTGGACGATCTCTTTGCGTCGTTGCTTCATCTCTTCGCTCAGCCGCTCCACCATCTTGTCGATGTAGTTGTCCAACACGATGGAGTGGTTGTGGGAGGTGATCGCGGCTCGGCAGACCGGGCACTCCCGCTTGCGCTTCATCCAGCTCTCGATACAGAAGTTACAGAAGGAGTGGGAACAGTTCAGCGTGGTGGCCTGGACAAAGATATAAAACATGATGTTTGAAAGATACCAAGATGCCTGGGTATTGACTAAGAGAGACTTGGCGAGACGGCAGGGAGAAACTCTTGAATGCTTTCCGCTGTACATCTGGTGCTTTTGCGAAGACAATATCAGTTTGTGCACATTCAAAATTAACAACCAGTATGCAAACGTGCTGTGTTCCTCTCACAGGGGCCCCCTGTGAGAGGAACACAGCATACATATATCTGTTGTTTATGTAGGAAGTCCAAAGGCATTCAGGCAATGTGTATGGAACATGTGGACGGTAGTGTGAAGTCTATTCACAAAAGCTAATTAAAGAATCTCCTAGACATTGATATTTGCAAATATCACAGTCAAGCTCAATGCACAAGCAATCAATGTTGAAGTCGTATCCATCACAAGTGCTTACAAAAGCTTAGAAGGCCATTAAAAGTCATCCAGTCAAAAGTCCCAAGCTATTCAAATGAACTCATAGGCATTTCCTCGTATCTGTTCAACCACTGTTACTTGAGACTGGACTTGTGGAGGAAATTATGATTTACTTGTGAACTGACTTGTGATGGTCTTGTGATGGACTTGAGTACAACACTGGACAAGTCACAAGCCATCTGAAGGAACCTTGACAAAGGCAACAGACTGGTGATCCACCTGTGACCGGACAGGGTTGTGCTCGAGGTACCATTGATTGATCACCAGTACATCGCAAGTTCGATCACAAGTAAATCACAAGTCAATTGACGCGTCCAGTCTCAAGTAACAAAAGAAAACCAAAAGGAAAGCCTTTGTTAAAGTCCATTCAAAAATCGAGGACTTGATGACTTGTGACTGACTTGTGACACCTTATGATTGACATGTGATTGATTTGTGACTGACTTGTGATGGACTTTTGATGACTTGCGATTGACTTGTGACCACTTATGATTGACACATGTTTGATCTGTGATTGACTTGTGATTAACTTGTGATTGACTTTTGATGACCTATGATTGACATGTGATTGACTTGTGATAGAATGTGACTGACTTGTGATTGACATGTGATTGACCTCGGACGACTTGTGATCAAGCACAACCACCTGCAAGTACCATACCTTAATGAAGAGCTCCGAGCAGATGCTACATTGCAGCTCATTCTCCATGACGTCAGTGATGTTCTGGAGTGCCTCCTCTTTTGCCTTCTGGATGCAAACCTCCTGCGCTTCCTTTTCAAGACGACTTGCTGTCAGCTGAGATACAAAACACAGAAATCCTTTATGGTCAATGCTTATAAATGAGCGAGTTTACATCATCGGTGCTGTGGTGTGTCCACTTATGCGAACAATGCTAACGTTTGCCAACATTGGTTACATTTGCACAAGTTGGACCGACTGTTCCGACTGACTGTTGGCCAACGTTAGCAACAAAGGCTAGCGGTCTTCCTGAGTATTTGGCTACTCCGAATTGGTTGACACACTCAGTGAACGTAATGATCCTGTCGGAGCTGAAATTTTCCCTTTTCTACCAGTCCAGAAAGTTCAATACATTACTGGCAATATTTTACTTCCAGTCACAACTAATTACACAGATATGTTGCCACACATAACCATTTTTAGTCCTTATACAAATCCAACTTAAATGATGTTTGATTTTGACTGTCTAGAGCCAATCCTACCATCACCGTTTAGCAAGATATCGGAAGAGCCTTTAACCCTAACCCTCCTCAATCCTCCAAAAAAACCTTGTGGTTTTGGAGGATTTTGGAGGATTGAGGCTGAATGATATTTTTTTAGATAAGGATTTTGGAGGATTGAGGCTGAATAGTATTTTTCAGAAAAGGATTTCGGAGGATTGAGGCTACGGTATTTTGAGGCAGGACTGTCTGACGATTTTGAAGGATTGAGGGGCTGGGTACCCTTCATTTGAACATAAGTACAACATTTTTAAATGAGGAGGACTTTGGAGGATGGAGGATGAATGCATTTTGGGGCAGGACTGTCTGAAAATTTTGAAGAATTTAGGCGCTGTTGTAAAATTTTGGAGGATTGAGGAGGATTGAGGATGGTTCCTAGCAAAAATGCCTAGGGGGTTAGGGTTAAACACACCTCAGTCTGAAGCTCTCCATATTCCCGCTCCTTGTTGGCGATGACTTCTTCAAGTTTGGCCTTCTCTCTCTCAAGCCCAGCCTGAAGGTCCTTATCCTTCTCCTCCAACTTCCGTTCCAGTTCCTTTTGCAGGCGGAGTTCCACTTTGGCTTTCTCATTCTGGAAGAAAAAAGAACTTGAAGAGCTTCAAAGAGGTACTCAGGATGATCTACATTACGTGACAATGTTGATGAAATGACATAAGTATGCTCTTCTAATTTTCAGGATATGGGAATGATTAATTAAAGAAGTCCAAACCTTCCCAACAAAATGTATTGTTCATGCTGACACTTTCTTCAGTTATAGTAAACTAACCAAATGAAAGTTTTGTAAACTAATGTAACTATAAATGTTGTAAGACCATTTGTGCAATTACTGTAAAATTAAAGTTCACATTGATGCTTGACTCCTACCTGTAGGGCCTCACGCTGTGTCTGCAGTTGCTGCAGCATCATCGCTTCCTTCTTCCTAATTTCCTCCTCCAGAGTTGCGTTAAGGTCTTCCTGCATCTTGCCAAGTGTCTTATCCTTCTCCTCCAACTTTTTGCTCCACTCCTCCTGCAGGCTGTTCTCCACCCGCATCTTCTCCTTGAGAAGCTCCTCCCGCTGAGCCTTGAGCTGTTCCATCATGATGGCCTCCTTCTCCTGGACCTGCGCCTCCAGGGTGGACTTCATCTCTGCCTGGACCGCATGGAGCTGCTTCTCCTGATCCAGCAGCCGTTTCTCCCATTCATCCTTCAGTTTCTTCTCCAGGGCAAGCTTCTCATCGGCAAGAGCATCCTGCTGCTGTTGCAGCTGCTGCTGAAGCTTCTGCTCCTTCTGCTGGACTTGCTGCAGGACAGCCTTCTCCATCTCCTCCTGGAGTTGCTTCTTCTTATTCTCCAGCTCTTCCTTCTCCGATTCCAGTTCCCGGCTAATATCCTGCTCCTTCTGTTTGAGCTGCTTCTCCAGAAGTTCCCTGGCTGACTGCTGCACAGCCAGCATTCTAGTAAGCTCCTTAAACTGTTCTTCAGACTCGGCCACTTTCTTCTCTGCCAGCCTCTTCTCCTTAAGGAGCGTCGCTGACAATTCCTGCTCAGTTGCAGAGGACAGTTTAGTTCTCTTGGCAGACGGTGACCCAGAGGAGGGACCTGGATTTTCATTCCTGTCCGTGTTTGTCGCTGGATAAGTGCCCATCTTCCTTTTTTTCTCTTCCTGATCTATCCTACCCTGGGCAACGCCGTCATTACTTTCACTAGTTCTTTTGCAAACCACACGCTGTGATTCCTGACTCTCCTTACGACTGTCCGTTCTTCCCCCTGCTCCCCTGTTTCTTTGGCTACTGTAGGAATCAAGGATTTGTGAAGCATCCTCTGGTGTAAAGCTTTCCTGTGTCAATGTGAAGACAAACTCTGCTTGCTCCTCCCCTACGGCAACTACTCCAAGTTGCACATGGTCCCCGTTTCTGAGAACATGAGGCTCCAGAGACTTTATTCTCGACGAGTTGACATGTACACCATTGAGACTCTATATAATTCACAATGCAAAAAAAAATTTCAGTCAAGATATCTTTTCAATTCAACTGTCAAGAACAAATCTCAGCAAAAACTGGGCGCTCTCTTGGCTCTTGTGACTATGCAAATAGTGCCCTGTTTTAATGCTATGCTGTGTGGAAATCGCTTGGATATATGGCTAGCAGTAACACTTGTCCATGGAAAGTGGCTTCCGGCATTCCCATAGATTCATGCATAATTGCAAGCCACAGCCAATTTATTCGGATGCAGCTGTTTGTCTAGTGGGGTCAAGGAGGAATACAGGGGCTCTTTACAAGACTCGTCACTCGTCTATTACAAAGACAGTAACACTTCAACATTTCTTTGTACTCAAAGAACTAAAGATAATTTTATTTTTTCAATTCATGGCATTGCTTTAAGCTCGGTTTATACTTCTTGCGAATGCGAAGCGAAGTTGACACTATGAAACATTTGCTGCAAAATTCGCCCGAATTGAAATAAGTTCAAGTTTTACGAATTCGCAACGCGAATCCTTGCCATGACGCCACAAATTCACGTTCGCTTTCGCTTTCATGCCAAAAATGAATCGGGCTTCACAATGGTTATTGGTTAAAGCTAGAGTCCTTCATTTGCAGCTATCCAAAAAATAACTGGTGTATTTACTGTTAAAAAAACATACTTGGTTGAAAGATAGTAAGGGGACTTAAACACCCTGTGAAATTATTCTTTCTGGTAAGCTGTCATTTTGAAGAAATTAACGAAAGAAGGCCTTTCCATTGGTGCTTCTTAAGAAGCACCGTTGGAAATTTCCGTTTATAGTAGTTCGTTGTTTTTTTTCAATAGGCGAAGTGCATGCAAGCGTTGGCACGACGCGCACACGCGCGCGGTTGCTATAATTCGTCGGATGATCGGTGTGCGACATCGCGTAGCTGCAATCGGCTCAGTGAGAACGTGTCTCGGGCGCTGAATTCAGGCCAAATTCAAAACATGATTCAGCAACTTTTGATTTGAAATCGAGATCCTAGAATGTTGTTTTTCTCGAAATATACAGCTGAAGCTGAGCTGAAACTTCATCAGGTTAGCTGTTCAGCACCCTTCTTTAGAATTTGAGCACTATTGTTGCTTCAAACGAACAAAATGCACAAATTACAAATGATGGACTGTACCTTTAACAAAAAAGGTGCGCTTACAATGACAGACACAAATTTGATAACCTTCAAGAAATGTTCCCCATGCTATTTTCGGGTTTCACCTCGAAAAGCAGATGTGCTGCTTTTTCAAATGCTGTTTTCCTAGCAATATAAAAGTTATTCACTGTTGAATGAGACATCAAGCAAAGAAATCCACCTTCAGATATTTATTGAATTATTTCAAAATTCGAATTATTGGCTGCCAGACAATTATTCGGCTCTCACAGGGTTGCTTTGCATGCAAAATGAAAGCCCTTTTTTCAGAGGGCTGCAGATGCCCAAAATCAGAATAAAGTAGATATTTCGTCATGTGCAACAAAACGTTCAAAACGAACTCCCATTTCGGGTCAAAATTAGGAGACAAATTTCACCAGAAGGTTGGAAGGAATCACAGCGGAGTTGCAACTTTTGTATTCTATGTAGACTGAGTAGTATGGCCAATTGGCCACAGTTCAGAGTTGAATCCAGTGAGTGGCCCAAGAATGGGGCTAAGATACACGTACCTTATTGTCAATGACCGCCCACTGTCCCCGCGCCGTTTCCTTAAAGATGGCATGTTTTCTGGACAGCATCAGTGGATTCTTCTTTGGTAGCAGCATAACAGTCACATCTTGGCCTCGACCTAAGGTCACCTGTATAGAGATTTCAGAAAATTGCTTTCTTGAAATGATTTTGAATGTTAGGTATCCAAAACAGGTGTTTTTTTTCAAAAGCAGCGCAAAAATAGACTGATATTTTGAAACAATAAGTAATTTGTGAAACAATGTATGAACTGCACAGGTAGCACCATAAGCTGCATTAGCATGACTGTATGCACAGGTGGGAATTTTTTTAACCGTGATAAATTTTGGCACAATTGCAGAATACCCCACCACTCAATCTATCCACCTCGTAGCCGGCTACGAGGTCACGGTTGATTGACCTCAATAAACCTTCTCAGCGCTACTTGTATGTACTATGCATCATGCTCCACTGCACTCCCACTCCGTATCTGTGTAGCCGCCAACAGGGTACATGTAGTTGGTTTGGACTTAGAATTTTTTCAGCAACTCCCATTCCTTTTGTGTTGCTTCGTTCTCAAATAATGGACCCCCACTCAGTATCCGTGTAGCTGGCAATGGACTTGAATTGTTTCTTTTCCAGTGATTCCAACCTCATAGCCAGAGATTTTAGGGGTGTATTTCCGAGTGGCGGGATATTCTGCAATTACTCCTAAATTTTTACCATGATGAATCTTGATCTGTTTCTGCGCTTACGTTGTCATTGTGACTTTGTGTCTAAAGGGAATCAGACCAATTTTGAACTTTATTTCCCATTAAAAAATAATCCTCCAGAGCCACGCATCAGAAAAAGAAGAAGAAATACTCTGCAATTAAATGTAGGATTTGATTTAATTGCGCACATGATCAAGATTTGATGATTTTTCTTTTGGGATAGACATTTCATCATTGGCCTATGCGTGCAAAAGCGTACCAGCAGCACAAATTAAAGAGCTTGTACACAAGTTGATAGGCCTAGTTGTCGTCGTTGTGTTCTGAAGTAATATTTTTCAAAAAATAATTGGACAGCAAAGTGTTTTCTTTTATTTAAGCCATGTCTTGCCAATATGTCATGCTTAGTGTGTCCTAGACCCGAAAACGTGGCTTGTAAACTACGCCACGCTCTTGTACATGTTCGAACCAAGCGAAATCGTCCTTCCGTGACCAAGACTGAACATTGCCTTACCTACTCCTAGAACTATGTACGTGGAGCCTCATAGTTCTAGGAGGAATACCGTGTGATAAGTATTGACATATCAAGCTTTCTTGAACATGTTGAAATCTGCTTTTACACCAAATCTGGCATTTGAACGATATTCGAGGTAAAATCTGGCAAGATCTCGACATCCTGCAACCTCCTCCTGATGCATGTGATTTACCACGTGATAAATGCTGCAGATAATTTGGTATCGCACTGACGCCCTGGGCACTCCTGATGTGTCCGGATCATAAGTGCGATTCCAAATTATTAGCTGCGTTTATCACGTGGTCTCGTTATTGGCCAATCAGACGCCGCCTACCATATGCGCCACATGAAGCAGACGGGTAGCTCAGAGGGCTCCGATAATTTTGCACGCAAATGACCCTGGGTACTCGTCCAGGGTCATTTGTCACTGTCAGGGTCACTTGTCAGGTTAAAATCTAATTTCTACACGTTCGTATGGGTCTTCATTGATGGCAAATTTCGTCGAAATGACACATCCTGAACACGCGGACAGGCAAATTTAGATTTCTAGGCGAGTATTCAACATCCATACGAAATTATGTATGGCAGATCGATTTTGTTAGGTTCAAAAATACACAACAGCGTGGCGTTGTATACAACGCCACGTTCACGGGTCTAAGTGTGTCCAATCGTTTGTACAAACGAAAGTTTCCATCGTCTCTTAAATTGTATGAAAAATTTCACAGAATGCAGATTCGGTTACCATATCCCCCATAGCCTTGTTATGCATTTATCTACATCGTTTATCCTGAAAAAATTGAAAGAAAAATAGTCGAATCTTGTTGTGCACATGCGCAGTTGGAATACCGAACTGGCTCCATCATGTCCATCACTGTCCATTCACATAACACTAATCTGTAATTTTACCTCAGTTCCCGATGGAAGGGGAATAACAGCATACTTTTTACTCTGACTGCCGTAACGGCGTAAACACCACTCACAAGTAGTCGTCATTTTGGCTTGACTTTACTGGAAATAGACAAACATTGAACTTTTTTTAAGCTAGCCGTCAGGTCAAACTCGAGTCAGCCATATTCCGCTGGTGCGGTCTCACGTACATGTACGTGCATGTACATGCAGAGCAGGGTGACCGTAAGGTCAGAGCCAAATTCTGCTAAATGCACATCAAAAATCTGTCAGATTTATCAAAAATCTGCCAAATTCCTCAGAATTACTCGAAATACACTATAAACACTTAAAATCACATGCAGATTGGTAGTATTGCCTTAATTAAGATTCAAATTACATAATAAACAATCTAGTCGCATAAAGATGTTGTGAAGTTATTGGTAAATTTCGGGCAAAATGCTGATCAGGCAACAAAGTCCGTTTCCCAGTGAACCTCAGCACGTAGACCAGCCAACCTGTCCCATTATGCAAGGGTTTGTTTGAAAGGATTGAACCTTTTTTAAATATATGTACACTTTTTGTTCAAATGTGCTGTTTTTCTGTCAAATAACCGTTTTTGCAGAATCTGCCAGAAATCTGCCCAAAAAATCCATTCTGTCAAATTTTCTGTCAAACTCGTTTTTTAACAAAAATTCAGTCAAAGTTGGCCGAAAATCGGCTAAAACGGTCACCCTGATCCAGGGTGACCTTACGATAATGACAAAATTCTGCTAGATGGTAGATGCACTTAAAAAACTGCTACATTTAACAAAAATCTGCTAAATCGCCGATTATTACACGGAATACATTATAAACTCATGCAGATGTTATAAAATTTCCTTAAAACAAAAAAATCATAAAATTTACTTTCAAAAAAAGGAATTATTATTAAAAATATATATATTTTTTTAAATTGCATGCCTAGCCGGTCTATTAACTTTACTGTGTGCTCACATCAGGTAAGTGAGAGGGAACCTCAAATTGAAGCTTTGTCAAAACTAATCAGCAATATTTTTCTAATCTGCCATTTTTCTGTCAGATCACCAATTTGTACAGAATTCTGCAAGCAATCTGCTGCAAAAATTCATTCTGCAAAATTTTCTGTCAAACTCGTTTTTTTTCCCGAAGAATATTGGATACTTTTATAGTTTTACTAAAATTAAAAAGTTACGGGATCAAGAACTGCGATCAGACAGCGCGCGCGACGAAATCTATGTCGTGCATTACAGGAAATTGCACCCAGACCTCTCTAGCATGCAGTACGCACGGCGGACAAGCCTTCGGCGTCAATCGGGAGGCAGTGGCGTTTAGCAAGGTCATTTTTATTGAGGGGGGGGGGGGGACATTTCTTCAAAAGGGGAATTGCTCATCCGTGTTGAAATGTAGACGCGTTTTTTTTTCTCTGGACACTTCGCCTCCCTAAAATCAAATAGGGGTGGGGGAGGGGGGGGGACTGGTACCATCCGTCGATGGGGGCGCTGTTCAAAACCGACGATTATACACACTAACGGATTATGGTGCTTTTCAGAGCGATGCATGCGTGAAATTCGAAAAAGGCACCCGTAACGTCCAATGGCACAAACAAGGAAACGACATTTTCTTAATAAGGGCACTTGTTCCGAAAAGAGGCACTCGTTCCGAAAAAAGGGCACTTGTTAAAAAAGGGCACTGTTTAAAAAAAAATGGGGGGGGGGATATCCCCTCCCCCGCTGGCTACGCCTATGGGAGGGGGAACATGTCCCCCGCCCCCACATTTCTTAAAGTGGCGGGGGGTATCACATCGTTTGTCCCACCGACATTTCGTTCGTCCCCGAATAAAATGTAGCCTACTAGTAACAGTTTGATTTTAGAGTTTTCAGAATAGCTGATTCAATATAACTCGATGTTTAAATATTGATCTTTTGCTCAAAAAAGAAAAATTGTTAAAGTGGTCAGATATTGCCTGAGATCGCACCACAGAACATCCAGAATCCAATTAATTTTAAGATATAAACTCCTGTAACCTCAGAGGCCTAATTTGCAAGAATTTTTAATAACATATTTGTAAGACCTTATATTTTGAAGCAAAAAAAAAACCACCTCAGTATAATAAGCCATATGAGCAACAATAATACAGTGACTAAGCCATATAAGCCATATGAGCAACAATAATACAGTGACTGTTAAAATGAAGATCCGTCTCAGAATCCTTTCACCTATAAAGAAAATCACAACAAAACTAATGAAATTATTACAGCTAATATCCATTTATTGCAATAGGCCTAAACAGCGGGTCATTTTACAACCATTTTGATTAAGCATCATATGAAAAATTTAGTGAGTAAAGTTCTGACATTGAAGCAACTTATTAACACAATAACCGATGGTCTATATCAACATCTGGTCTATTTCAATATTATTTAAACACAAACACAAAGACAACATCAATGGAAACCAGAAAGGCACCTGTTATAGTCTAACATGACAATACTCCTATTGCTTTAGAAATAAGACCGAAATTCATTAGTGTATTAAAACCGAAGTAAAGTTCAATCAACACAATAGAAATTAAGCTTTCTAAAAGTGAACGAAACGTTTTGTAATTTTTTTTTATCAAAACTTTTGAATTAGGTTTTAAGAAAAAAAAACACTGGTACTATACTTTGCTTTGAAGCTGGATTTGTTATCCAAAAATTGTTTTCAGCACATGCTTGGTTAGTCTGAGTAGACCCTATCACTCGTTATCCACGGAGCCAAGTCTCCTGTACAACGTCTAATATGTCAAAACATGCAGATTTATGCGATCTCGCGCCTCGGCCAATCGGAGTCGACTTTACTAAATCGTGACGTCAATTCATTCCCAAAATCAGGACTAAAAATGTGATTGGTCAATTCGAATGCAAGGTTTTGTAATACAACAGCCAGGCGCGTGTCGCGTAACATAATACAGAGCGCGTGACCACAACCTTTGTTGCTGTGTCCAGCTGATTTGTAATCCATGTCTAGACGCGACAACCGGTGAATGACCGAAGACCCGACATAGAACGCGCCGCTGATTGGTCAAAATCTAGAGGTCAAGGTCAGTGGTGCGGCGCACCCAGGATTTGCCTTTAGTTTTGGCAATTTTGGGCAGCAGAAAAGTAATGGTTCTTTTTTTTTTGGGGGGGGGGGGGACTATTTTGACGTTAGTGGCGCCACTTACACCCCTATTATACTACTCAAAAATAGGCCACATACATATCACCAAGGTCAAATCGTGGGACTAAATACAAAATTACCCCCCCAAAAAATAATAAAAATTGACAACGTCTTGGGGGGCGGGCTCAAGCCCCCCGAGGCCCCCCCCCCTTTCACCTTGGGTGCGCCACTGGTCAAGATGCGGTTGTCTTGCATAATTAATCAGCGAATCTGTTCAAAAATTATAGACCATGGCCTTCATCATAGTCTATTACAAAGACTTATGCTTGGTGAGCCGATTTTTGAGCCGATTTTTGAAAAAAAAATTCAAGTGATTTTCCGGCTGAATTCAATAATGTGATTTGCGTGTAATTAACAAATCACGGCAGAATCGCGTCAAAGCATCTTGTGAAATATTGTCCAATAACATGATACACAAATGGACGTGGAACGCGCAAAATCTGAGACACACAAAACTTAACGTACAAAATTCCATAGGGTTGTCTAAGGGGCGTGGCTAACTCCAAACGGCGATAGGTCAATTTCATTTCTTCCTAGATCACATTTGTGTGAATCTGATATAAATTTACCTGCATGTATAAAGTCTTCACACCAAGAAGCAGGTATACAAAAAAAGCTAACTGAAGATATAATTTCGGGCCTCACAACATTTGAATAATTCAGTTGACCTGTTTTTCTTCATCATTATAGGATGGCCATGTTCACATTAGTACTCAGATACTTTACGATCTAAAACATCACAAAGCAACCCTAATCCTATTGTACATACAACTCATTACCATACATGCGTATTTAAAATACCTTATCTATGTCATCATTATTAGATGGAAAACTAAATTCAGAAAAATTAAACCAAATTTCTGTGTAAATCACGCACATCTACATGTACTTGATTGTAATCAATGTGTATCAAAACCAAACGCTTATTTAAGACTACGAACAGTTTCTTTATACGAAAGTGTCATCATATATCAGCAGTTAAAAAGAAATGTTATCCTAAATAAGGCCATCAGATTAGTCAATTATATGGTTATTAAGATAGTTGTAAAATGAATGAGCAAAATAAGAAATACCGTTAAGCCATTACGTCAATAGTACCAATAAAACCAAATCAATGTCCAAAAAAAATATGTAAGTTACCAAAACTTACCAGTCTGGACTGATGAATAATTCAAAATTTGTGTCTAAACACAACCTTATGTCGTTGGCCGCATACATTTTTTTTTTAAAGTGATGCTTCGAATGCACTCCAATCATATCATAGTCTGGCACCATCCTAGTCAACTTATTTACAATTTATGAAATAGATTCAGAGAACACGATCGAAAATGGCTTCTTTGTGAATAATGCCTATACAGAGACTGCATGGGTAATTCGCGTAGCATGGCAAGTTTTACATGCAAGCGATGAATTTAGGGTACACACATTTTTCAAAACTGAACTCTCTCTTTAATCTAATTTTCAAACAGCAGAGTTTTTAATGACAATTCTTTGCTCTTTCCTGTGTCATTATATTGATTTTTTTTGTAATGTACACGTATGGTTTTTTGGGTGTGTTTTTAAGGACCCAAATGGAAATAATCCGTCTTATAAACAGTTTTTTTGGGTTATCCTTGGCTCTGTATTCATGTAATCAGTTCGGGTTTTTTATGTATCACTGTATGTTTGTTCGTATTTGCCAAAATAAAGAAATACAATACTAAATTTATAAAACATGACAGGGATTTTGTCGGTATATAAAAAAAAGTTAACTTCGCCCCGACTTTATGCGAGCTGTTGCGAATACATCGATCCGAGTGTCAACGAAGTGTATTCGGTAAACTTCGGACATTTTCGGAAACAGGATGAATTCTGCATTTTTTTTTAAAGACGTGGCGGCTATCTGACCTAACTTTTCAGACTGAGTGAGAGTCGGAATCGCATTGATGTTGACATAATACGGGGTCTACCCGATTCCCCAATACCTTTGTTCCCCAAAATCCTTTAGGATTAGGTTAGGGTTAGGGTTAGGGTTAGGATTGGGGTATTGGGGAACATAAAGGTATTGGGGAACATAAGTATATGCACCCCATAATACATGAAAATCATTCATTCATTTCCAATATCAAAAGAGGGGAGGACCCTACCTACCCCTACCCCCACCCCCTCCCTGGATATAAGATGATCTACACCCTTACTGTGAGGGTTTTGTTTTCCCAAGCGGTGTTTAGCACCATCATTGTAGTTCTTTATCCCTTTCCATGCAACTGTAAAGTGATTGGGCGTGAATGGCGCATAGTTATATGCATACATAGTAATAATAAAAATAATAATATACATTAACCTGGATTGGACATTTGAGAGCCATCACCATAGACTTGTGCACAAACTTTTTTAAACTGAAATGTGCCCTAACCCAATATTCCCTTGTCCCTTTTCCACGAATTTCGGAATGTTTACTAATTAGACCATGAGAAACAAATATAACCTAATTGCGACACTAAAATTGTTCATCTAAAGGGGGGCTGTGACATTAGGGAGACATGAAAATGTCTCCCTAATGACCGATGTCTCCCATCGTGCGAAGAAATTACGATAACGTGTCTCCTTAGTGGTACCTTTACACGTATAATAATAATAAGTAAAATGATAATACAAATTTATATCTATAACGCTTCACACGCCTTGTTTCTAAGCTTTACAAAGAAAAATAACAACCAATATATAGTACATAAATACTGGAATTAAGAAAAACTTGAAATAGAGTAAACAACAAAAGTGGCAGAATGTATCTATTATAGGTTTTCCCGGCGAATTTCCTATTTTTTCTAATCAGTTTCATTATCAGCCATTCAATTTCGCGTGAGTTTTGCACATGTGGTCAAATTGGGGTTTCTTTTTCATTTCGGGTTCATTCAATTTAATTTTTAGGCAGCCAAGATTTTGCTGTGAATGTTCGTATTCATTTTCGGGCAGCCTATTTCGTTTTGGTGCATTCACGACTTAACTTGTAGCAGTCGTAAATTAAGTCTTTGCAACCTTTTGACGGTTGATGCATTGAAATTAGCGAACATCTGTGCGCTTATAACGTATAACCATGCTTTTCGTTTCTTATTCGTTTATGGGCAATCGCTTTCATCGTCTGGTCATTTAAATTAGTAACCTTTTTTAATCGATATATTTTTCCTATTTTCCTCCGAGGTTCATTCCCCCCCAAAAAAACCCTTGATGACTGTAAAATTTACAATGTTACAAATTAACTGATATGAGGGAAACAAGATGTAACGAAATATATAATAAATTGAAAAGGACTAAGATAATTTCTTTTTCACTGTTTATCTTTTCTACTTGTTTAAACGTTTGAGCAAGACGTGCAAGACATCGGAACACCTATGTTTGGCAATGGTTGTACCATCGGGAACACTTCTCTTGTGTTATTTCTTAAATGTTTTCTAGCGTATGTCTGACCGAACGCTTCCTGTATTCAAAGGGCCCATGCAAAGTAAGTTTTCTATGCAAACATTGAAAATACATCTTTGTGTCACATTTAACCTTATTTGCAAGTTTTATTTTCCATTTTGAGGGGTGTTTTGGTGTCTTCTCTGTTTTTATGCTAATGCAAAGTTTCATATTCAATAAAAAACCTATGACGGCATTCCGGGCATGATTAATGTTACATAGCTATTTTAGCACAAAAGTTGCTAGAATTTTGGATATTTTGCTGTCAGAATTTTTTTATTTTTGGTGATTCTATGATGTTTCAGTACATGGCAGTAAGCCAATGAGCAACCCTTTCTCACAAATGTTTTCAATTAGCAAATTTGGATGAATAATTTAAAAGAAAAACCTCTAAACTGAACATTGTCTTCCTGAAATGACATCACAGTAACAACGCGCTCATACGTAGTCCGGAAAAGCAAGGACACTTTTAAATGTTTAAAGAAGTGCACTTTTGCAATGAGATTAAACAACAAAATGTTGTCACTAAATGTGTATTTTCCTTACTTTTCACAGTAGTAAAGAGTTGCACAAAAAAAATCCTGAGAAAAATTCATTGCACATACCCTTTAATTAAGAAAGAAAGGTATCTATGGATAGAAGACATCAAACATGATTTTAATACGCTAAGGAATACGGACACGTACATGAAGTCTTAAAAGACGTTTGACAAAATGTGAAATATGTTTGCCCATTAATGAAAACGAATGCCCGATCAACCCCTTACTGCTGGTTTAGACGAAATTGAATGAACAACGCGATACTTTTAATATGAATGCATCTTTGATAGGGATGAGTGAAGCTAAAAGGCGATAGAATGCTCGGATAGTGAAATTGAATGATTCTTTTTGATTGTCGAATGCCCATCTGCGTGATCTTTCAATTTCAATCTAAATCGAATGAGCCAGGCGTTAAATTTAATGAAAACTTGGTGAAAGTGGCCGGGAAAACCTATATTTGAACAGATATGTTTTCAATCTACATTATTTAATAATTCCCCCGGAGTCGGTTGACGTCCATCCCCCACCCCACCCCACCCCACCCCTCCTCCCCATCCCGCCCGAATTTGAAAGCTGCTGGACCCTCCCCTCCAATGTTGACAATAAATCGTGACTCCTGGTGCCATAATAGGCCTATATTTATTTATGTATTTATTTGTACCCACTTCAATATCCGTATATAGTTTCGTATTTCCCCCATGATTTCAATCGACTGCAGACTCTACTCGTCGCAGTAAGTGTAAAAGATCCAGTTGACGTCATGAAAAAATGACGTTATACCAATGTACTTGACATTAACCCGATGTGAATCATCGTGGTACTCTATGAAGGGCGCCACCTCGTGGCCGCGACCCACCTTGATAGTCCAGCTGTCGTAAGTTAGCCAAAGTCGGCGGTACTCGTGTTCACTCATGATCCCAGGCGTGTCAACCCTTGCGTGGAAACTTTCAGTGTGTTTGCGGGCCCGGATGATTGTCCTTTGGTTGTTCCAAGCAGCTATATCTGATCAATTAAAAGAATCAACACAAAAACATACGATAGTCGTGTAGTTTATAGAACACCTCTGAAATTAATACAAGTTCGGTGCAAGAGTCAAATCCCTGTCTCGTCCTCTTTTCACAAAGTTAAGCTAGCTGATAATCAACATAGCATAGGTTTTTCCGGCTATTTTAACACTGGTATCACACGAATTCCCTATATCGATACTTCAATTTCGTCCCCGATTATCGCCAAGCTCACTCCTCAATTTGAATTTCAAAAAGCCACCGCTAGATTTCATTTCAGGTTCAGTATAATTCAAATTGTTAGCATTCCGATGCGTCCTAAATCTTCGTCTCTTGAAGCAATCGGCGTTGAGTTGAAAAAGCAAATTCGTTTGTTGTCATGCGTTTTAATGTTGTTGTCATTACATTTCCTTTCTGGTGACTTAAATCGTATACGATTAGAAAATGCGCCCAATCTTTAGACTTATTTGAAGAATTATGCGCATTAAAACAATGACAATTCAACATTATATGAAAGTAGTTAGCTGTAAGGTATGAATTTATATTTCTGTTTTTCACAATTAACATAAGAGTCAGAAATTGACATTTCACAATATGCACTTATGACATGGACATCAAGCATTTAGTTCAAAGACCTTCTCAATGTTTTTCTTTGATGTACATACCTTATTTCTGTTGTTTTAGTCATATACATATATCAAAGAGCACCATTACGAAGGTGTTTGATCTTAATGCTTAATTTCCATATGCTAAGCAAGGAGCATATTGTGAAAGTTTTATTTCTGATTTTTATTTTATTTTATTTTATTTTAAATCTTTAGACAGTTCATAAGTACAATCTAAAATGTAAGCAGGGGCTGTCACGGAATGAACAAAACTATAAAAACTGTCATCAAATGATGTGCTCATCCATACCCCTGATTACAAATTAAGGTAAAATTACAAAGGTTCAGATAGAAATCGATAATGATAACCGAAATGAAAAAACAAACCCAAAAACTGGAAAATATCAAGAAGACCCCCTCCACATCAAAAAGAAAAACGCACCAAAACAATGGCCACCCCCAGAACTGTATAAAAAGGACTAAAGACAATTGGAATTCCCATCCAAGTAAAAAAATTCGAAAAGGGCTGAAAAAAGAACTGATAAAATGGGGATGGGGAAAAAAAAAGGCTGATAAAAATGACAAAACCCTACAAAAACGGGCCACAAGTTTTAACAATTACAAATTACAAAATAAACCGGACTAAAATCAATTGGAATTCCCATCCAGGTAAAAAGGGCAGAAAAAAGGAGCTGATAAAAAAGGCTGGAAAAAAGATGGCTGATAAAAATGACAAAACCCTACAAAACGGGCCACATGTTATAACAATTAAAAATTGCTAAAACTCTCCAACAACCGAGCTCGGAACAATATTAATTGTCAAAGAAAACTCAAAACTTACAGCTATACTTTCATTTATAAGGAAATATTTGTAAAAAATAAAACTTAATTAATGCCCAAACAAGTCCTAAGATTGAGCAACTTTTTTTATCTTAACGTTTTAAGTCACCAGAGACGAAATGTAACGACAACAACATTAAAACGAATGACAACAAACGAATTTGCTTTTTCAATTCATCGCCGATTGCTTCACGAGAAGAATTTCAAAGATTTTGGACGAATCGGAATGCTAAGAATCAGGCGCGGTTCTACGGGGGGGGGCTAGGGGGGAGGCTGTAGCCCCCCCAAAATTTTGTCTAGCCCCCCAAAAATAAATTCCGTAAAAAACAAATTAAAAATGCATTAGCAAAAAGAAGGATTGTGATGTACGTGCGATCGGTCACCCCCTAAAGAAATAGTCGTGACAAGGGTGCATTAGTTAATATAGTGTGAATGATTTTAGGATTTTATTGGCGCTCCCCATTGAATATATGGCAAGAGCCCCCCCCCCCCCTTCCCCCCCCTATTGATTTTGGGATGCCTAAGTGTCTGGAAAAAATAACCGGTCTACATTTCAGCACGCCTCCCTGAAATTTTTTTTTGGGATCCACCGTGCTAGCCCCCCCAAAATATTGGTTCTAGAACCGCGCCTGCTAAGAATTTGAATTGTACTGAACCTTTAATAAAATCTAGTGGTAGCTTTTTGAAATTCAAATTGAGGAGTGAGCTTGGCGATGATCGGGGACGAAATTAAAGTATCGATATAGGGAATTCGTGTGATACAAGTGTTAAAAGAGCCGGGAAAACCTATATCATAGTGAACTATTTAGATGATTTCGGACACATAAAGTGACTTGTGGATTGTATCATAGCAGAGTGTTCATTTATTTAGTCCCAAAACATTGTGGTTTTTTTTCGTCTCTTTTATAGGGAACGGGGTCCTAAACTTAACACGATTACAAGAAGTGGTGTTAATTTTTTTTCTTCACTTTGATGATGAGGTACGCGGTACGTACGGGGCGTGGATGATTGACTTCCGTTCCTTGACCAGTCTCGCCTGTGCGTGTGCACCCGACCGTGTCGCCTCGCACACACGCGGCGGCCATTTTGAAGCTCCCTAAAAATAAGCCCCACAACGCACGGCCGGATCAAAAAGCACAGAATTACATTGGTTTAGGAAGCGATTTTGGATCATCAAACACGTTTGTATTTATTCATTTTGCCCACAGTGTTATTTTACTCATGTTAATATTTGTTCACATATTAGTAGGGGGGCCAATGTGCAGATTTGGGTTCCCGTCGAAATTTCATGTTAATTTATGGCAACCATTATAAATGTAAACTTATGAGTCCTGAGAACAAGAAAATTGATGTTGCCATTTTTTCCATTGACCTTTAGTGACCTTGACCTGAGGTCAAAGTTCATGGGTCATTTTCACCTAAAATTTGCCTTTCGGAAGGGTTTGCGAAGATTTTCGAGGCAAGTGAGCACATATTGTATTTGGTTGAGAGTTTCTCCATTATAATAAATGTTATTATTAATGTATTTATGGGTTTTCCTGAAGAAAACATGGGAAAATGTCACTTTTGCCCGAAAAGGGCCGGGTTGTTTTGACCATTTCACGCAGATTCCGCCCCCCCCCCCCATGACCTCGGCCATCGAGTGATGAAAAATTATGAAACTTGGTACATGCATAGAACAACACAACATGAACAAACCCAAGAAATGTCATGACTATGGGTTAAAGGGTTTTGGAATTACGGCTAATTAATTATTCATAAGCACGTATGGTAATTCAAATGTGTACACTACGTATATGGGGAGATTCAGTTTTGACGGAGGGTAGCGCCGAAAATATTTCGCTGCGCGGCAACCTGTGGTTCGAATTTTATGTTTTTGGTATCAAAAGATGTGCAAGACTCGAGGCTAAAAAGTCAGGACAGCTCAGGCCGTGAAATAAATAATTTTTTAAGAGTATCGCGGAAAAAGTTGAAAGAGGGAAAATCCGCCCCCCCCCCTTTTAGGGCCAAAATATGACCAACCGTTTAGTGCCTGGCATCTAAATATGAAATGTTGTAAAGTGTCCTCTGCAGTTCCACACTCACACAGGGTGCTTGTCGGTTGAGGAAAATCCCCTATTCTTTTGGTGCGAGCCACTCCAGAGCGGAGGTGATTTAAGCACCTCCAGGTCTTCCATCCTGCATTGGATCCTGTAGGTAAGGCTTCTGCAGGCTTGATTGGCATCTCATGTAGTGGGGGAGACGACACCAGCCTGGTCAACCCAGGAGGCACACACTTGGGTCTTAATAGCAGGGTTGATCGCTTTCAGGTGACTCACAGTGTAGCACTGCTGTGACTGGTCAAGAGCATCGGTCAACGTCTTCCCTTGGGGGACCGTTCCTTTGAAGACGTACTCTACTCTGCCTTTGAATACTACAAAGAAACGATGGTTCTTCAGTAGAACACCAATAAACTGGGTAAGGGTCAGGTCTGCTGTCATGTCCAGGATCTTCTGAAGGAGTCAGCAACGGTTAACACTGTCAAAAGCAGCTGTAAGATCAACAAAGACAGCTCCGGTGATCTATTTTTTCTGATGGAAGCAGTCCTTAATGTACTGAGTGAGGTTTAGAAGCTGTCCAGTTGTAGATTTGCCGGGACGGAAGCCTGCCTGCCTGTTCCTGTATCAGTTGTTTCTCAATGAAGAGGCAAGAAGGTTGAGGTGGAAATGTCCAGCAACTTGAATGTGTGACTTTGGGACGATAAGTTTTGACATGCATTGGGTCTTTCCCGGGTTTTAGGAGGGCGATGACCTTCGACTTTTGCCACACTTTAGGTATTGTTTGTGTGGCGAGGCAGGTGTTGATGAGCTGGAGTAACCAATTTGAGGCGTTTGGTCCAAGATGTTTCAGTTCTTTGGTGAAAATGTTATCCAGTTTGGTTGATTTCCTGTTCTTTATTTATGCCAGTCGCAAGTTCATTAGCAGAGAAGTATTTGATGAAGCCAATTAGGTCGATGGCGGGGTCTTTCTGGCGGAGCTTGGCTTTCAGTCGCTTATTAGGAGAACGTGGCACTTTACCATTTAAATAACAGTTGTTGTGGGCTATTTGGTTGGCGGTGATGTTACAATGCTGTTCACTTGGCTGAGCTTTTTTTTTTATATTATACTCCAGGCTTGGAGGCCATATTGGCCTCTTGGCCATATTGGTGGTTACCACAAGGGTTTGCCACAAGCTTTGAAGCTGTTCTGATATGGCTGTTATTAATTCCTCCCCAGATGAGATGGTATCGACAGCAATAGAGTCGTTTTCATACATGCGTTTCTATTTCCTGTAAAGTTCAGCACTACGGGATGCTAAGCCTGGGTTGTAATCAGTGCGGCAGCCCGTAGGGATGTTCTTGCACCACCACATCAACAAACCGGTGTCATAGTTATCAGGGGTTGGATCAATGTCAGCTAGATGGTGTTTGAGCTCATTGGTGAGGCCTTCACAGTTGGCCTTACTACGTTGAAACAGCGATGGAATGGAATTGTTGCGAAGAGACAGCAGCAGTCACTTTGATTCCAATAGGGCGATGTCGGGTCTTTGGAATGGGGTCAAGGACCATCTTGTTGCTAAGTGAGGCGATGGTGTGGCTCACAAGGGCTAGAGCAGGGTTGAAACTTTATCTCCAGTCTCCACTGTGGAAAAACTTCGACAGTTTCGCATTGTGCAGGCATGCAACTGTAAACTCACCAAAAAAGAGGAAATTCCTAAATTCAGAAGACTTTGTACAGTGATTTTCAATTTTGAATGGCAGAAATGAGAATAAAAAAAATAGGAAATCAGCTGATCCGAGGAAAATTTGCATGCCTGATTGTGAATAAGGCTCTGTTAACTTGCTTCGGCCAGCGATTCAAAAGCGTCGACGTCTGTGCTGGAATGATGCCAATGATGCTGTGGCTATTAAATCCCCGATGATTATGCGTGGCTTGGGCTGTTTTGTGGATTGTGGCGGTGGCATTAGGATGGAAGACCTGGAGGTGCTGAAATCACCTCTGCTCTGGAGTGGCTCGCACCAAAAGCTCCATGAAGAAGTGGGGATTTTCCTCAACCGACAAACACCCTGTGTGAGTGCGGTACTGCAGAGGAAACTTTACAACATTTCATATTAAGATGCCAGGCACTAAAGGGTTGGTCATATTTTGGCCCTAAAAGGAGGGCAGATTTTCCCCCTTTCAACTTTTTCTGCGATACTCTTGAAAAGTTATTTATTTCGCGGCCTGAGCTGTCCTGACTTTTTAGCCTCGAGTCTTGCACATCTTTTGATACCAAAAACATAAAATTCAAAACACAGGTTGCCGCGCAGCGAAATATTTTCGGCGCTACCCTCCGTCAAAAATGAATTTCCCCATATACGTAGTGTACACATTTGAATTACCATACGTGCTTATGAATAATTAATTAGCCGTAATTCCAAAACCCTTTAACCCATAGTCATGACATTTCTTGGGTTTGTTCATGTTGTGTTGTTCTATGCATGTACCAAGTTTCATAATTTTTCATCACTCGATGGCCGAGGTCATGGGGGGGGGGCGGAATCTGCGTGAGATGGTCAAAACAACCCGGCCCTTTTCGGGCAAAAGTGACATTTTCCCATGTTTTCTTCAGGAAAACCCATAAATACATTAATAATAACATTTATTATAATGGAGAAACTCTCAACCAAATACAATATGTGCTCACTTGCCTCGAAAATCTTCGCAAACCCTTCCGAAAGGCAAATTTTAGGTGAAAATGACCCATGAACTTTGACCTCAGGTCAAGGTCACTAAAGGTCAATGAAAAAAATGGCAACATCAATTTTCTTGTTCTCAGGACTCATAAGATTACATTTATAATTGTTGCCATAAATTAACATGACATGCCAACGGAAGTACATTGGCCCCCCCACTATATTTTATTTTATTTTATGACTATATACCTTTACGTGGCCAAAGGGAACGTCAAAATTGCGTCCAGTGACTTCACCCCCCACGGCACGAAGCGCTGTCCAGTTAGTATAATAGAGATCAGTGGCTCAGACATACAATATACATGATGAAGCAATACTTTATTTTGTTTTTAAGCTCTTCCAACCTCATCTAGCAAATTGTTTACTGCAATGGTCTATGCTTACCGATGTCATACAGATTGTCTTCAGTTGTCCATTCAGAGAGAGCGAATATGGCATCTTCTTTCCCCATCACAGCGAAGTCCAGTCGATAGGGCTCGCCTTCCTTGGGAGGTGGCAGTACGAAGAACTTGTATATGTATTCCTCTGTAGTCTCATATTCAAGACACTCTAAACAAAATGGGACGAAAATGAGTGATTTAGGCTCATAACGACTGTAGGTCTTACGATTGTCAAGTTTATACGCTTGTCAAGTTTACGATTGTATTGTTGGGCACATCCACCACAAGGGTTTCTTTTCGGATCTTGCCTCCACAGAGTGGAATTAATTGTCTATTGAATTTAATTTAATTGAAGCAGAAAGGAATGTATAAATAGGGTGAGTAAAAAAAAAAGCGGAACCCAAACCCCAAAATTATAATTCATATTTAAAAACTATGTAGCACCAATCATATTAATGAATGGAAAGCCAATTTCATAAGCTACTTTTAGGTGAAATTGCTCAATCCGTTTAAAGAATAACTGAAATTGCTCAATCCGTTTAAAGAATATTATTTCCCCATAGTACATAAAGGAGATTTACCATTGATGCATATGAATAATTAATTAGCCATAATTCCAAAACCCTTTGACCTATAGTCATGAAATTTCTTCTGTAAGTTTATGTCATGTTGTTCTATGCAATACTGAGTTTCATGATTTTTCGTCACTCGATGACCGAGATCTGAGCCGGGGGGAGGGGGGGGGGGGGGGAAGGGAGAAATCCCCCCGGCTGTGAAATGGTCAAAATAACCCGACCCTTTTAGGGTCAACAAGTGCTGGGTCATGCTATACAGGGTGACATAAAAAATGCAACCCTAAATCCTTTTCCTTAAAAAAAGGATCGGTGGATTTTTATGTTTTGGGTATGAGATTAAACTGAGAATTTTTTTTCTTCAAATACTGAAAAAATCATGAAAATAACACTTTCGGTTGCTGCAAAAATGCCAATTATGTAAAAGTATAGTCAATTTTTATCCTGTATAAAAAAAATACTACAGTCGGTGCATGTCCTAATCCTTTAACAACACGGCAGATAATATGACAAGAGTACAAATGAATTTGATGAAAATGCCTTTAATTTTCGAACTGAAAAGGTATCTCGTCTTTTTTTAGTATAGGTTTTCCTGGACAATTTCGGAAAATGTGCCTTTGAATTTGTAAAACATAAATCAATTTGGCGGTGATTTTGAGAACGACGTACATCCTGGTTTCATTTTCACAATAACTAGCATTTGATTTCATTTTGCGTCAATCAAAGAAATGAATGTGCAAAACGTTTCATTTAAGGGATTACAAATACGTGATTAGGTTTTCGGTTTGATGTATGCGTTGCCGATTATTACGAATGTGCAATCTAATTCGCAGAAATTCGATTGTCTATTGTGACACAGGCTGAATTTAACTTTCTTTTTCATTTGTTAAAATTCAATTTGCATTCAATTTAAAATATTATACAGGCCTATACATGATACAACTTTGATTCATTAATTAATGATTCATTAATTAATCAATGTATGCCTTATTGATCATTAATGTGTTTGTTCTTATATACACAAAGGCATAGTATGTGAAATGTAGGCAAATGAAATGTGAAAATGATATGAATATGACCAATATGAAATCACTCAAAATAATCTTGTAGCCATATTATTGAGACGGTAAAGGGACACATCACGTGTCATGTTACATGGGATCTGCATGGAGACTTTTTGAATATTCAAAAATTCAATCATTTAATCAACCATTCCTCAACTGTTACTTTAACACATAAATGAATTCCAATGCTTGACCAGGCATACATTAAATAACACGGCGAGGGAAATCGGCTGCACATTTAGCGAAAAAAGATTGATGATAAATTAAAAGAAAAACAGGATTGCAGATGTGCCTTCGATTTCGCGCTAAAATGAAATGTCAATACACTGAATGCAGTGCACATTCGGGAAATCGTACGCTTATTTTTTTTACGACTGAATGCACCTTCACGGAAAAAGAATTATCATTTGTTAAATAGAAACAGTGATTTGGAACGTTCATTCTATTTCGCACGAAAACGAATGCTTCTTTTACAAATTCGTGTACACATTTTCCGAAATTGTCCGGGAAAACCTATACTATAGGTTTTCTTTCAAATTATTCATCCAAAACTTTCTAATTGAAAACATTTGTGGGAAAGGGTTGCTCACTGGCTTACTGCCATGCATACTGACCATCAAAGAATCACCAAATGAAAGAAATTTATAACAGCAAAATATCCAAAATTCTAGCAACTTTTTGTGCTTAAATAGCCATGTAACATTAATCATGCCTGGAATGCCATCACAGGTATTTTAATGAATGTGAAACTAAGGTTGCATTAGCATAAAACGGAGAAGGCATATGTGTATATTTCAAGGTTTGTATTGAAAACTAACTTTGCATGGGCCCTTTAAATTCGGTAAGTGTTCGGTCAGACATACGCAAGAAAACATTTACGAAATAACACAAGAGAAGTGTTCCTGATGATACAACCATACCGAAGTCTTGCACTTCAAGAAGTCGTCAACGTAAATATGCCCCTTGCTCAAACGTTTAAGGGTCATTCCATGTCAGACCAACGCACTTTTTTACCTCATGTCTTCCGATTTTAATAAAAATTGCTGTGCTTGTAGGTCCTAATGAGCAATGAATACAAACCAATTTTTAGCCCGATCCGACCTATTATGTGGTCAGGGCAGAAGCCACAAAAAAAATGCCATTTTTAGAGTAAATTACCACCCTTTTGGTATAAATATGTCAAAACTATTGCAATTTTCATCGAATATATGTGAATTTGGTATTAAAATAATGAGGATTGCGTGCTCAAAGCACTTCTTTTGTCAAAATTAAGTTTTGTGAAAAGTAGGTCACATGACCTTTAATATGCTATCGTGACCTTTGACCCATTTTTTGTAATAATGTATCATTCCGAAAATCAACGAAATAAAAATAACTTGCTAGAGCATGTCTTCCTCTATCAGAATCTACTAAAGATCAGTCGGGGTCTTCAAAATTTACAACTTTATGACTAATTTTGTACAGTTGGTAGGTTACAAATGAGTCTATTTATAGACTTTACATAAGAACTCCACCAACACAACTTACTATCTGTTTCTAAAGTTTCTAAAATATATCTTGGTTTGTGAATTTCTCATTCTGAGGGCTGATGAGGTCTAACCAGACTCATAGTGTAAATTATCAGCAGTGGCGCACCCAGGATTTGGCTTTTGGTGGGGAGGGGGGTCATAAATCGTTTTTTGTTCAAATTTCTGTAACAGATTGGACCAACAAAACTAGCCTAAAATCAAACAAACAAATTGACAATGTTGGGGGTGGGTTCAATCCCCCCCCCCCCTCCTGGGTGCCACTGATAATTAGTTATCCCACGAGCGCGCTTGGAATATGAAATTATGCAATGCTGCCGTGACCCATATATATGCAACTCGATGCACTACATAATTCCGTGTTCCACGAGCGCAAGTGGGATTTATAACCAATTTATCTTCAAGCAAACTTGATATCAAATGCGTACACGCGGTGAAGATGTACGTGCATACATGTAGTGTATTGGTCCGTTCAGCAGGAAATAACCCAACATGCATGTATGTACACGTACATTTTTAATATCTGGGGTGCAATATACATGTAGCTGTGCAATATTATATAAAATCACACAGTTGTTGCTATAGATGGACTAGAAACAGAATAGTAAGTTGTGTTGGTGTATTTCTTATGTAAAGTCTTTAAATTGACTCATTTGTAACCTACCAACTGTACAAAAATAGTCATAAAGTTGTAAATTTTGAAGACCCCAACTGATCTTTAGTAGATTCTGATAGAGGAAGACATGCTCTAGCAAGTTATTTTTATTTCGTTGATTTTCGGAATGATACATTATTTCAAACATTGTAATTATCAGTGGCACCCAGGAGGGGGGGCTTGAACCCACCCCCAACATTGTCAATTTGTTTGTTTGATTTTAGGCTAGTTTTGTTGGTCCAATCTTTTACAGAAATTTGAACAAAAAACGATTTATGACCCCCCCCACCCACCAAAAGCCAAATCCTGGGTGCGCCACTGCTGATAATTTACACTATGAGTCTGGTTAGACCTCATCAGCCCTCAGAATGAGAAATTCACAAACCAAGATATATTTTAGAAACTTTAGAAACAGAATAGTAAGTTGTATTGGTGTATTTCTTATGTAAAGTCTATAAATTGACTCATTTGTAACCTACCAACTGTACAAAATTAGTCATAAAGTTGTAAATTTTGAAGACCCCGACTGATCTTTAGTAGATTCTGATAGAGGAAGACATGCTCTAGCAAGTTATTTTTATTTCGTTGATTTTCGGAATGATACATTATTACAAAAAATGGGTCAAAGGTCACGATAGCATATGAAAGGTCACGTGACCTACTTTTCACAAAATTTAATTTTGACAAAAGAAGTGATTTGAGCATGCAATCCTCATTATTTTAATACCAAATTCACATATATTCGATGAAAATTGCAATAGTTTTGACATATTTATACCAAAAGGGTGGTATTTTACTCTAAAAATGCCATTTTTTGTGGCTTCTGCCCTGACCACATGGTAGATCGGATCGGGCTAAAAATTGGTGTGTATTCATTGCTCATTAGGACCTACAAGCACAGCAATTTTTATTAAAATCGGAAGACATGAGGTAAAAAAGTGCGTTGGTCTGACATGGAATGACCCTTAAACAAGTAGAAAAGATCAACAGTGAAAAAGAAATTATCTTAGTCCCTTTCAATTAATTATATCGTTACATCTTGCTTCCCTCATTTCAGTTAAGGGCCCTGTCACACTTCTGCGTATCCTAATTCCTTATGAGTTGCGCATTGACATTTTTTTCATACGCAGTCGTACGCACAATACGCACCTTATATGCATCTCTATCGTTTTGTGTAGGTTTTATGTACGCAGATATACGCATGGTACGGCCCAGTACGCAGGATAGTTTTGGGCATGCACAAAACTACGCTGCCTACGCTGTTACGCAGGTTATAAGTTATAAATACGCAGCGCATCGGTCCCGCATCGGTCGAGTGCGTTACGAGTACGCTATGTGTTCGTGACGCATCCCGTCAGCACATGAGCCGCCTGTATTGTTGTGGCGCTCTTATGTAATACAAGACGTGGCGCTCTTATGTAATACCAGACGTGGCGCTCTTATGTAATACCAGACTTGGCGCTCTTATAATACAAATTCTTGTAATACCCTCCTAATCTTGTGTGGCTATATAAGCACGCCCGTATTCATTGTTCGTGGCAGTTGGCTTCAGGGCGTTGGCTTCATCAAGACTTTCTGTACCATTTTCTGTAGTCATATTAAATTATTTGGAAGCAGAGTTTAAGTTTCCTGTGTTTGGATTTGAGTTGTCCAATGTCTGTTCTTATAAATTCCTAATTCGCTACATCACAAGCATCATAAGAAATGGTGGAAGATCCGCACCAACTCTGTGTTCCTACACCGAGCTTTCCCGGTCCTTCATTCCGGACTCTGACGGCCAACGCCCCGGTCAGCTGCCCTTGCCGGGCACGGTACGTTTTTTTTATTTTTTCAAAGTGGCATCAGTTTCGTAGGTTTCATTTTCTTTTGTAAATAAAGTATTAAAGGTTATACTGGACACAGTTGTAGAATTATACAGTAAATGATATAAAGTGGCGGATTGTCCAAATTAGTTTCATTTGATTTCTGTGTTCAAGTATCAATCCTTCAATGTTTATGGAAGTCGATCTAGAAGAAAAACCAACAATGTCGGGCACCAAATATGATTTAGCCTCTAGTGGACTAAAATATTCAGGTCTTCCCGAAGAGGACGTAGACGAATTTATTTCTAGATTTAGGACTTTGGCCTCACTAAGAGATTTTGCAGATGCCAAAAAAGTCTTGGCTTTACAGTCTCGAATATTTGGCCACGCCCGAATTTTTCTAGAAAGTGTGCCGAATGAAGACAAAAATTCAGTAGAGAGTATCCAAACGATTTTGAAGAAACATTTTCAAGGTGACTCTTGGGTGTGGCAAGTTGAAACAAAATTGCTTGAACGAAAACAACTACCTTCCGAAACATTGGATGATTATGCTTCAGATATTATGCACATGTGTCAACAAGTTAAGAAATCAAGTGCAGAGTGTCTTTCCATATTTATACGTGGATTATTACCATCCATTCGGGCATTTGTATTTTCTAAACAACCGAAATCATTCCATGATGCTCTGGATTATGCTAGACTGGCTATTTCTGTGCAACAAACGGCTCACGAGCCGCATAGATTGAAAGCAAATGATACTAATCCTAGTGTTTCCGTAAATGCCATCCATTCCACTCTGCAATCCCTTACAGTAACCATGAATTCAATTGCGAATAGGTTGGATAGGTTGGAACAACAGAAGGAACAAAGTCCAAAGAAACCAATTTCACCTGGTAGAGCTAATCCTCAGCAATCCAATCGTTATCCGTTTACTTGTCACAGATGTGGTCGCACAGGTCACAAATGGCGGTATTGCCGAGCTACTTTCGATGTCTTAGGTAATCCTTTAAACTAAGGAGCCCACCTGTTAATGTCAAAACTTCAAAAGTTCAAACACCGACAGGTGGGGAAGCCTCAGACAAACAAAAAGAAGGCCTTGTGAATTCACAAGTGAAGAGTAATTCTGATTGTGTTGAAATGAATTTGAGTTCTTCAAGTACAATTGATGTAAAGATTTATCATGTACAAGTTGAAGCCCTTATTGATACTGGTGCTTCCATTAATCTTATCGATAATGACTGGCTTTTAAAACATCTGCCTGCCATGCACCATTTAATCGAAAAACCTCGTTTGATGAGTGCTAAAACGGCTAATAATTCTGACTTGCTATGTGTGACACCTGTTTTCAAATAGAATTCCATGTTGTGTGTAGTCTTACCTCACATATGATTCTTGGTTCACATTTTCTAAGCGAACAGTGTGCTAACATAGATTATAGGTCACGTAAACTAGTAGTATACGACTTACTAAGAAAAACCAGTTGCGTGTTCTTAAGAAGCAAACAATCCCACCACGCTTTCAAACCGTAGTTTGTGCAAAAGTTTCAAATCAACTTCCTGTAAACACTGTTGGTTTATGCCTTGGAGGTAGACATATTATGTCACTAGGTGTAATGGTGGCACGCACCGCAAGTCATGTTACAAATGTCAAGGGTCAAGCAAATGTATTGGTCATGAATATTTCTGAAGATCCAATTACTTTGTATCCACGTACCAAACTGGGAACGTTCAATTTAATCGATCCCTGTGAGTTAGTACCAATGACAACGATAGATCTTAAGGAACATGAGGCATACGTTGCAGAAGTTAAAACTTCTTCTGACAGTAACAACCCAAGTTTGAGTGAAGCTTGTTGTGAAAACAGTGATTTCTGGAAAACAGACAGAAGAAATTCTCTCCAAAGTCATGTTGAATACAGATCACATGTCTAATTCAGAAACAGCTGCAATAACTCAGCTAATATCAGATTATTCTGACATTTTCCAAGTTGATGGAGGACCTAGAGGCTGATATTCAGGAGTTAAACATACTATTAACACAGGAGATCACCCCTCGATTAAGTCTCGGCCCTATAGACAACCACCTCACATCCAACAGGAAATACAAAAACATGTCAAGAGTATGTTGAACGAAGGCATTATTAGAGAATCCACTAGCCCATGAGTTTTCCAGTATGTATGGTACCAATGAAAGAGCAGGGTTCATATCGTTTTTGTGTAGATTTTCGTAAGCTAAATAAGATCAGTATTATGGATAATTTTCCATTACCGAACATATCTGATGCACTTGATAGCCTAGGCATCATGAAACCACAGTATTTTTCAACTCTAGACCTAGCAGCTGGATATTGGCATATAGAACTTGAAGAATCATCCAAATCCAAGGCTTGCTTCATTACACAAGATTCTCTGTATGAATTCCAGGTACTTCCATTTGGTTTGCACTCTGCCCCTGCCACATTCCAAAGAGCTATGCAAGAAGTGTTGAGAGGTCTAAATTGGAAATTTGTGCTGTGTTATCTAGATGATGTAATAATCTTCTCAAATACATTTGCAGAACATTTACATCATTTGAAGCAGGTGTTTGATCGTTTTCGTAACTCTGGTCTTAAATTACAGCCAAAAAAATGTGTTTTTGCCCAACAAAAGATCAAATATTTGGGCATGGTTCTGAGCAGTGAAGGGATTGAAACCGATCCTGACAAGGTAGAAGTTGTCAAAAATTATCCTACACCAAAGAAAGTTTCAGAAGTAAGATCATACCTTGGATTTGTAGGGTATTACCGTAAATTTATCAAAGACTACTGTAGGATTGCAGAACCTCTCACTAACTTGACTAGAAAAGATGTGCCATTTATTTGGAGTGAAAGTTGCCAAACTGCATTTGAGACTCTTAAACAACACCTGGTTGAACCACCTATTTTAGCGTTTCCCAGATTTGACGGTACAGAATTTTACCTTCAAACAGATGCGTCTGGAAAAGGACTCGGCTTTATTCTAGCCCAAGTCCAAGACGATAAAGAAAGGGTCATTGCCTATGGTGGTAGAGCATTACATAATGCAGAACGCAACTACACTACGACTGAATTAGAGGCTCTTGCAGTTGTCGAAGGTGTAAAGAAATATGCACAGTATCTCCAGGGAGTAAAATTTACTGTTGTTACTGACCATTGCGCATTAAAGTGGTTATTTGACAGTAAACATGCTACTGGTAGATTAGCACGTTGGGCACTTAAATTACAGTCATATAACTTTCAAGTTGTACACGTCAATTGTCATGTAGATACACTAAGTAGAATTGACTATGATAGATCCTGTACTGAATGTAGTCGGTGTCATGTTTCTGACAATACTGTTCCAACACCAATGGATACCAGTTGGGTAGAAACAGATTTTGATGATATTGATGATGATGTTTTGTGTTCAGCTGATGAAGTTAAGTCATCCAGTCCGAATGTTAATGTTGTAAAGAATTTAAGATATCAACATGGAAAGAGAATACCGAGTAACGACTGTGTTGAAAAAGAGGCTCCTCAAATTCCAACTGGAATTAATCTTGAAAATTTCAAACAAGCATTATCAGGAGATGACTTTTCTGGTACGATGCTAAAGTTTTTAGAAAGAAACGAATTACCAGATGATGACAAAAAAGCCAGAAATCTGATACTACAAGCCGATCAATATTTTGCCAAGGATGGTTTATTGTATCATATTTGGCATACTCCGTCAAATCGACACATGCCAGAACGGAATATATATCAGTTGTATGTACCCCAACTCTCTGTAGGCACAGTACTTGATAATTGTCATGACAATGTCCTTGCCGCTCATTTTGGATTTCATAGAACTTATAGCAAAATCCGTCAACGCTACTATTGGAAAGGAATGTACAAAGATGTAGATAATTGGGTGCGTAGTTGTATTTCATGTGCTCAGAGAAAAACGCATAGACACAAGGTTTTAGCACCGTTGATTACAATGAAAGTCCCTGGGCCTTTTGAACGAGTAAGTGTTGATATTCTGGGGCCATTACCTGTTACAACAAATGCTAACCGTTATGTTCTCTGTTTCACAGATCACTGTACGAGATGGCCTATTTTGGTTCCATTGAAGAACATAGATGCTTCCACAGTAGCTAGAGCACTATACGACAATGTTATTTGTGAACATGGGTGTCCAGAGACTCTACTAAGTGACAGAGGGTCAAACTTCTTAGCAAGGCGGTATTAGAGGTGTGTCGAATCATGCAAACTCACAAATTGAATACCAGTTCCTATCATCCTCAATGTAATGCTATTCAAGAAAGGTTCAACTCAGTTATCCTTGATACCATTTCTCACTATGTAAATACATGTCATAATGATTGGGATCAATACTTAACCTCCATACAGTTCGCTTATCGCACTACACCTGCTGAACATTCTGTGGGATTCAGCCCCTTCGTCCTTTTATATGGTAGAGAAGCAAGGTTACCATTAGATGTGACTCTCCTTACAAATTCCAATTATCCAGAGAAAACACTTAGAGAGCACATGCATCACTTGGTTTCCCAACTTGAAGTTTTTCGAGATGTATCCCAGCGTCATGCAGAGCTCAATCAAGCCAAAATGAAAGAGCGTTTTGATGAAAAAGCACAAAAGGTACCATATCAAGTTGGAGACACAGTTTGGATTTATATTCCTGCATTCCAAAAAGGACTATCCCGTAAACTTATGAAGTTTTGGGCTGGACCGTATCTCTTAGTAGAACAGACATCTCCAGTAAATTTTCGAGTCAGAAATCTTGAAAATAATAAATTACTGTCTTCCCCAGTGCACGTGAACCGAATGAAATTTGCATTATAACAGATATGTTCGCCCAAGTAATGATTCTGTTCCATTTGATCCAAAGCAGAATACATCAATACTAGATTTGCAAGAAGATGACTGCCCACAAAACATTTTCCATCCTCTCACGGCAGTACATCAGTCCAGTGAGTCGGAATCTTCTGGAATTCCCTTTGTTCCAGGATTACCGCAGATTTCAGAGAAACCCACAGAATATGAAATTGAGCGCATAATCAGAGGCAGGTATAAAAATAAGCGACTTGTGTACCTGATCAAGTGGAAAGGTTTTCCTCATTCAAAGAATACTTGGGAACCCGAAACAAATTTGAATGCTGCAGCATTAGAGTTCCTTAAAACACATCCAGTGAAGATTTCAGGTAAAATGTAAAATAAAATTAAAAAAAAAGAGAAAAAATAAATAAAAATTAAATAATTGTGTAATCAATCAGCATTGTAATTGTTTTGATTGCATATGTTGTGGCCTTGATATTGTTGTCTTGATTTTGTGATCGACTTTCTCATTTTTATGCCATTTTGATTATTAGAAGAATCAAATTAATTTATGAAACTTACTGCTGATGTCACTATAATTGTATTTTACTCTTGAACAAAAATAAGTGTTAAGTTGTTAAAAAGAGTAAAAGCTGTAGCAAATAAAAGTCGACTTTATGAAATAAATAAATTATGAATTTAATTTAGTTTACGATGTTTAAGTGATAATTCAGCTCTCAGTGGCGCCCTGGATGGGATCGTTGAGGATGTCGGACCACGTGAGGAACCTGCGGCCTGGCCAGCCTGATGAGTGACTGTGTGTGATGTGATGAATGACGAGATGGGAGAACGTGTGGAGGTCCTACGCGGTTAATGGAGACAACTATGAACACCATTTACGACCCGCAACGATCGACCCAGTATGGAATAAATTAGCTGATAGTATAACTTAAAAAAAAACAAATAATAATAATAATGTAATTTGAATAGCTCGAATTTTGTTTATATTTTGTAATTAAATTGTCAGGAGCCAATTCAGTTAGGGGTGGCGTATGCTGTGGCGCTCTTATGTAATACAAGACGTGGCGCTCTTATGTAATACCAGACTTGGCGCTCTTATAATACAAATTCTTGTAATACCCTCCTATTGTGTGGCTATATAAGCACGCCCGTATTCATTGTTCGTGGCAGTTGGCTTCAGGGCGTTGGCTTCATCATGACTTTCTGTACCATTTTCTGTAGTCATATTAAATTATTTGGAAGCAGAGTTTTAAGTTTCCTGTGTTTGGATTTGAGTTGTCCAATGTCTGTTCTTATAAATTCCTAATTCGCTACATCACAAGCATCATAAGAGTATTGGACGTATACATAGCGTACTTGCAGCGCAGATGCAACGCACGCTGAACGGCGAGCGGCGGAAATGCGGCGGGAATACGCTCAGAAGTGCGTCAAGCATGCGGTCGGCATAAGTCGGGTGTGTCCGGAATACGCTCGGCATGCGCACTGCATACTGACCTATTCGCAGCCCGAAAAATAATGCTGTGCACTGCATACGCAACTCATACGCATCTCATACGCAATGGATGCGCTGAATTCGTTACTTGTAAGCTAGATGTGCGTCGCACATAAGTTAAAGTGATCAAAACATTTCGACGGAATTGAGCGTACGGCTGCGTATTGAAATTTTTTGATAAGGAACCCATAAGGAATAAGGATACCAAAGGTGTGACAGGGGCTTAATATGTAACTTTGTAAATTTTACAGTCATCAAGATTGTCTGGGGGGGGGGGGGTGAACCTCGGAGGAAACTAGGAAAATATATCGATTAAAAAAACCTTACTAATTAAAATGACCAAACGATGAAAGCGATTGCCCATAAACGAACAAGAAACGAAAAGCATGGTTATACGTTATAAGCGCACAGATGTTCGCTAATTTGAATGCGTCAACCGTCAAAAGGTTGCAAAGACTTAATTTAAGACTGCTACAATTTAAGTCTTGAATGTAGCAAAACGAAATAGGATGCTCAAAAATGAAAATGAACATTCAGAGCAAAATCTGGGCTGCCTAAAAATGAAATTGAATGAACCCAAAATGAAAAAGAAACCCAATTTGACCACATGTGCCAAACTCATCCGAAATTGAATGCTGATAATAAAACTGATTAAAAAAATTCCAAAATTCGCTGGGAAAACCTATATTTAAAACCTTTTCAGCATTATAAATATGTCAAAATACTAAACACATTGAACAAAATACGAAGGATAATTGTTAAAAACGTTTCACTGTATGAAGTATTTGTGTGTACAGTTTGAAAAATGACTGTTTTTACATATTCTAAAAGTTAATGTGGCCTGACGTTGCGAACTTAGCAAGTTCTTCTTCAGAGGCTAAAACAGAAATGACAGAGGTACATATATTAACATGGGGGTGCACACAAACATGCGGGGCTGAAAGAAGAAACACAAAAGGAGGATTAGGTGGGAAAGGTGTGGAAAGATGCAGGGGAGGGTGGATGAGAGAACAAAGGAACAAAGGGAGATGGCAAACCACAAGGGGTCTGGTGTAAACAGGGGAGGGACCAGAAAGGGGAAGGATCAAAGGTCACAGGGAGTGGGAACGGACAAAAGAGTGTGAGAGTGATGATGATGGGGGGGGGGCAGTATGGGGGTGGAAGGGGATGAAAGGGCTAAAAGGGTAAACACAAACAAGGAAGACCAGGTGGATTATCTGTAACAGAAGACAATGGAGGAAGAAAAGGATTAATCATTCCCAAGTTGGATGTTGAGACCATGTGGTTGAATAGTTCGAAGACGATTCATCCACACTTTCTCTCTGCTGAGGCGAACTGAGTCCTTGCGATGGCCAAGAGATTCAATGCCCTGCAAAATCATATCAGAAATGGAGTGGTTAGGCAGGTTGAAGTGATGACCAACAGGGGTGTCTAGTTTCTTGGTGTTGACCGTTGACCGGTGGGCATAGAAACGCTTCTTGAGCGTATTCTTAGTCTCACCTACATACTGCACTCCACAGACCCTGCAAGAAATGAGATATATGACATTAGAGGTGTTACAAGTGATGTTACCAATGGTTCTGTGGGTAGTGACAGAAGAGTGGCCAGAAAAGGAGTCAGACTCCTGGATATGAATCTGGCAGACAACACATCTGGAACTGCACTTGAAAGTACCATGCTGGGTGGAAGGGGATGCATCTAAGGATGGGACTTCAGCTCGAACAATCAGGTCCCGTAGATTTCGAGGACGCCTGTAAGCCAATGTGGGGCCGTTGGGGATGGCGCGGGCAAGGCGATCTGAAGTATGGAGGATATGATGATTGTCATTAGTGATTTTGCGAAGGGGAGGGAGATTGGGGTGAAACGTGGTAACCAAGGGAATCATGGGTTTGGCCATGTCATCAGGGGCCTTTCCCGTGAGAGCTAGATTTCTGGGGATAGCTTTAGCTCTGGCAATGGCACGATGAACTTGGCGAGAGCTGTGACCCCTGGCCACCAAGTTGTTCCTCAGTATCTGTGTATGGCGGGAGAAATCGGAATCATTAGAACAAATTCTTCTGAGTCTGAGTGCCTGGCTAAACGCTATGCCAGTTTTGCAGTGCCTGGGGTGACAGCTGGAGGAGTGGAGGTATTGGTGGGTGTCTGTGGGTTTGGAATACAGGTCAGTGGTTAGTGAGTTGCCATGCTTGCGGACGGTGACATCCAGAAAGTGGGTTTGGTGAGCCGAGAACTCCGACGTGAATTTGATGGTTCTGTGGAAGGAATTGATGTGGTTAGTGAAGGTCAAGAGACTGTCCTCATCACTGGTCCAGATGAAAAAAACATCATCAATATATCTCCACCAGATCCAAGGGCGACATGGGGCCGAGGCAAGCATGCGTTCTTCGAGGTCACCCATGAAGAGGCAAGCCATGGAAGGGGCCATGCAAGTACCCATTGCAGTGCCGTGTACCTGTAGATAGTGTTCACCAAGGAAGGAAAAATTGTTCTTCGTTAGTATAAGTCTCATGAGGGTGCCAACATCACTGATGGGAGGAGTCGTGTGTCCTACCTTGGCCAGAGCCAAGGAGCAAGCACGAACACCCTCCTCATGTGGGATGTTGGTGTACAGAGATGAGACGTCGAAAGTCCCAATGATGGCTGTGCTGGGAATCTGGTCCTTGATTCCTTCAAGCTTGCGTAGGAAGTCTGGGGTGTCGTGAATGTATGACGAAATCTGTGGGACAAGGGGTTTGAGAAAACTGTCAATGAACAGGGAGATGCGTTCCGTGGGTGAGCCATTACCGGAGATGATGGGTCTACCGGGGTTGCCAGCCTTGTGAATCTTGGGTAGAAGGTAAAATCTGGCAGTCCTACAATCACAGGGAGAAAGGAATTTGTGAGCTTTCTTGGACAACTGGTCACGTGATCGCATATCGTCAAGTACCTTTTGAATATCTCGACAGAAAGTGCCTGTGGGGTCAGAGTCAAGGCGGGTATAGTTAGTGCGATTATCCAACTGGCGGTGGGCCTCATCAATGTACTGCTGACGATCCATGATGACCACAGCTGAACCTTTATCTGCTGGCTTGATGATGATGTCGGTGCGAGAGCGCAAGGAGTTGAGAGCCAGGCGCTCCTCTCTGGGGAGATTATCATGAGTCCTGTGGGGGAAGTTGTCCGGGTTAGTGACTTGGGAATTGATAACTTGAACGTATGTCTCTATGGCTGGCACACGATTCTTGGGGGGTACCCATGAACTCTTGACTCGAAAAGGCTCTGGTTCACACGGTTCACTGTCCAGAAAAAACTCACGCAGACGGATTCTACGGTAGTATTCCGTGAGGTCTTGGCTGAGCTGAACCTGGTTCACAGAACGGGGAGCGGGACAAAAATTGAGACCCTTGGAGAGAAGTTTGTGCTCTGCGTCAGATTTTGATGAGGAAGAAAGATTAACTACAGTGTTGACAGGGGGTTCTGGCGGTGGCGTGGTAGATGGGGACCTAGGACGTCTGAAACGTCTGTGTCTGCGTTGCTGTTGCTTGGCAAGCAAGCTACCAATCTTCTTGTTTCTCCTGTTGAGTAGGACAGAGTCAAGGTTAGACAAACCCCTTTCAATCTCATCATGGAAATTCCTGTACGTGGAATCAGAACAACTGGATTTGAGTTGGGAGTCAAGGTGGGAAATATTCTGATGGAGGTCCTCACGTGTAAATTGACACTGCTGAGAGAGAATATTGATGAGTTTAATAGAGGCACCATGTATAACTTGATTCCAACTCCTTTGAAGGTGTGGTGGGAGGTTTCCTAAGCAGGGAGTGTGAGACAGTTGCAAACCTTTGGGGATAAATCAAGAGAGGGAGTAAAAACTGTAGTTATCCTGATGGTAGGAAAAGCGTAAGGCCTTTTCCTTTGCCTTTCTGAGCTGTTGGAAAGTGCAAAAGGTGTCACTCATATCTGTAGAAAGGGAGAGAATAAATGGTTAATACAATAAATCAGTGGAGGAACAAGAAGACAAAAGTACAAGTCAAATGGAGTTGCTCATGCCTTTTGAAGGGACAGAGCAAAACAAAATTGTAGGTACCTGTAGTGTGGAGAGAACAGTTTGATTAGTACATGGTATAAAACGATCAAAAGAAGGAACAAAACAAGACACAATGAAACTTACATGTCAGCAAGGAGGATCACCACGAAGGGATACTGCAACAGAGAAGTTGAAACATGAAAACAAGTAAGACTGCTGCAAACTGCTTACTGACTGGATGGACCTGAAATGTATAAATCTAAAAGTTAATGTGGCCTGACGTTGCGAACTTAGCAAGTTCTTCTTCAGAGGCTAAAACAGAAATGACAGAGGTACATACATTAACATGGGGGTGCACACAAACATGCGGGGCTGAAAGAAGAAACACAAAAGGAGGATTAGGTGGGAAAGGTGTGGAAAGATGCAGGGGAGGGTGGATGAGAGAACAAAGGAACAAAGGGAGATGGCAAACCACAAGGGGTCTGGTGTAAACAGGGGAGGGACCAGAAAGGGGAAGGATCAAAGGTCACAGGGAGTGGGAACGGACAAAAGAGTGTGAGAGTGATGATGATGGGGAGGGGAACAGTATGGAGGTGGAAGGGGATGAAAGGGCTAAAAGGGTAAACACAAACAAGGAAGACCAGGTGGATTATCTGTAACAGAAGACAATGGAGGAAGAAAAGGATTAATCATTCCCAAGTTGGATGTTGAGACCATGTGGTTGAATAGTTCGAAGACGATTCATCCACACTTTCTCTCTGCTGAGGCGAACTGAGTCCTTGCGATGGCCAAGAGATTTACATATTGGCAATCCAAAATACTTCATAATCTAAAACATCTCATTGTATAGCAACATTAATTCTAGTACGAATGAACTCATTAGCAGGTACATATTTAAAGTTTATTCGAAATTGAGTAACCTTTGTCTTGCTAGAAAATGGCAATAAAAAAACAATCTATACTTTTCAGTCTAGAATCCGAAAATAGCACGGGGAATGCAACAGGCGCGGATCCAGAGGGGGGTTTTGGGGTCAACCCCCCCCCCCAGCTCTGTCCAATAATTTTTTTTTCCATACAAATTCCTAAAAAATAGGTCGAACCCCCCCCCCCCTGCTGTGACATCCAAAAAAAGGTTGTACTGGTATAATGTTTGCCTGTTCAAAATACGGTACACCATTTTGTAATCTAGCGTTAATAATCATCGAATTTGAACAGCGCCACCTATTGAAATATGGTACCAGCCCTCCCCCCCCCCCTCCCAGTTTTTGATTTTACGGAGGCCAAGTGTCCGGAGAAAAAAAACGTGTACATTTTCAGAATTTTTTGCCGATGGGTTTCATCAGCAAAAAATTCTGAAAATGTACACGCGAAAATTCCAGGATCCACCCCTGCGCAACTTTATATGATTATTCGGTTCTGGTCTGAGTTCCTGACGCCGCGAAGTTTGTACAATGCTATTAATTAACGTCTTTTTAGCAATTTGCATCTTACCAGGGGCTATTCTCATGGGACCGATAAGCAAAGACATTTTCTAAGCCCAGAAAATTAGCTAAACGAACACAAGTCAATTAATGTTACCAGCCAAAATGTCAGGCAGAGGTATTGCCCATGACTGGTTCCAAGCTGAATTTTGCTTAGCACATAACTTTGCCTAAGCATTATTTTATACTCAGTAGCTCTTTTCAGAATTGACCATCACGATTGCCAACAGGCAAAGTCCATCAATTTGTTTCCTTTACATTGCTACACAGCATGAGTAGGCTACATTTGAGCCTTAAGCATAATATATATTTACCGACGTTGGTTAATCGTTGCGTTAAAACACGAAATATTGGGAACATTTCAACAAATCTTTTAGAAATGTGTTACTAATTAATTCCTGATTCGCATAGACTTTGTATATAGACAACTAAACCAATAAATTGTCGTTCAGTGAGGAGGATACTTTTTTTGTCGAGTATGATAATAATTGAAAAGGATTACTTACTTCCGTGTGGTTGCTCGTCGAAGTAAAGACAGCCATTCGACGGAAACAAGTCGCTCATGTTCCGGGAGACCACGGCCGAGTTGAGCTGGCAGAGACCGCCATCTTGGCAGAAATTGAAGGATTTACAGGCATCGTCGCGTAGGCACTCCCCGGCGCAAGATGCGTGCGAGCGCGCCGTGTGGTTGCGGTAGGCCTGGCCGACGAGCGCGTGGTCCCGCAGCGGTCCCCGGTAAAACCGGTGGAGTTCCCCGCCTTGCACCCGACGCTCGCGTTGACTCGGGAGGCAGGATTTTAGGCCCGATTCCCCGGCAGAAACGAAGGTCACAGCCGCCAACAAGTCGAGGCAAAATGTGATGAGATTCATCGCTGATGGTATCATATTGAACACGAAAATGGACACAGAATAATATTATGGCAATTATTGAGAAAAATGAGTACAATGTTTTGTCAGAGCTGATCTGGAGCTCGTGTGCCAGTTAAAACATCACAGTATTGCCTCCGATTATCACTACAAAGTCGTCACGATATCCTTCACGTTGGGCAATGAACGTCGATTCATGGCCAAACTCAGCCTTGTCTCGATATGACAGTTTGGATGAGAGATGCTGTTAATATTGTTTCCATTGTTAAGAAATCGAGTGCTCCTTGCTACGGCGCATGCGTAACCACGCCTTACAGCCAATGATTATTAAACTTTTAATTACCAATAACAGAGTGTTTAAAGGGGAAACATCATTTATCCATCGAGTTCATTAGACAAAATCAAATTATAGTTGACAAAACCGCATACTATGGCGATCGGTCATTCACAATATATGCCCCGTCCGTGTATACGGCAGCAATCCGATCTGCTGAAACCTTCAACATTTTGGAAACTTACTTATAAACCCATATTTTAAGCATTACTTTTGTATCACTTAAGTTAATTGTTTAGTTCTTAATCAGGCCTGCTTGTTTGCTTTTTAAAACTGTTTACATGGAAAGCGTGTTTTTTTTTAAGTATTTCATATTATTATTATTATTATTACTGAACGTGACCACCCGCTTGTATTTTTAGGATTCGTTAGCGGTATCACCCTTAAACAATTAAACGCGTTTGAAAAAAATCGTATAAAATCTGAAAACAAAACTACAATCAATTGTCATTTAATACGTAAGTACGCGTTGATCCTCTGTATGATCTTGGAAGCCCGCAACTTAAAAACCTTGTGTTTTAAACACCTAGAGTTTAAAATTATGTCAATGCATCCTATATAGCTAGTGCACTGTTCGCGTAAACAGGAGCTCTTCTCGGCGTAATCGCTTGCTTGCTTAATCGATTTAGCTTGCCGCCTGTCGGTGTCACCGCCTGCCTCGCAGACGCATTGTCCGCTTCGCCAGCCCGCGAATGCCCTCTTCGGAGTTGATCAATAAGCAGTAAAATCTTTGTGGGGCTATATAGATACCAGTGGTGTTAAATTAAACAACACTGTTTGGTGTGTATTAGTAAATACCTCTTTGACATTTCACGAATAGACCAAGGGCAGATCCAGAACACAATTTTGAGGGGGGGGGGGCCAAAGAAAATTGGACCCCCCAAAAAGTGGGTCAAAAAAATTACGGCGTGGGGCTCGGGGCCCGCTTAAGGGCCCCGAATTTTTGTTGGATTCTAGATGCTCTGTGGTGCGATCTGAGGCAATTTCTGACCACTTTAACCATTTTTTTTTTGAGGAAAAGATGGTGGTGTACTCATTGCCTGCCTTTATTGCGATGTCACATAAAAACAAAACAAAAATTGGTCTCGTTTTTTTGGGGGGGCGGGGGCATGGCCCCCTTTGGCCCCCCCCCCCGGATCCGCCCTTGGAATAGACGCGCCGGCTTCAAAAGTCGGTCATCTCTGAACAAAATATTAATTTTCCACTCCAGTTTTGGCAGTTACTGAATCTGAAAGGATAGACCAGGGACAGTTTAGTTCCGGTCATTTCTTTTTTTTTTTATATCTTGCTTAAAAGTTTAATATTCTTGGTAGGTCTACACTGTCAAAAGAAATCGATCGACTCTCTGTTGTTGAAAGGCGCATTGTTGAAACCCCGTTACCTTTAACATTTCAAAATTAATATCGGAGGTTCAAACGAAGGTCTCGCGGGAGTTCTTCCTTAAGTTGCTCTTAAGCATATTATATTGTGTTTCTCCTAACGAATTTGTTTTTGTTTTATTTAAGCAAACAATATATTTTTTTTTCATTATGGACTTTTTCCCCACCCTCTGGATATATGCTTTTTGCTTCTGCCGCCATAATGCACAACATTCGATATCCCGTATATAGTGAATTATTTTCAGGAAATCTGCAAAATAGTTATTCAATAACTAAACTTGGGAGGAATTTTTGGTTCGATCTTCAAAGTCTGTTTTTTTGGTCGACCTTTCTTTTAAGGCAACCGTATCAATGTTTTAAAAACAAACACAAATCAATACGAACATTGAATATCTTACTAAAACAAGTGAGAAGTCTTGGTTTCACGACGGATGACAAGCATTATATAATAAACACATTCATTGCACTCAAAAACCGTGTTTAATTTTTGTTTTTAAAATTATTATACAGATTACATTACACTAATTAGTGCATAAAATGAGCATATCAGTGGCGTTCCTTCAATTTATTTTTCACCAGGTTGGTGGTGCGGTTGCAAAATATACTCTGACATCTGTGTCAATGAGTATCGTATAGCACGAATTTTATCAAGATCTTCCGTCACAATTTTTATCAAAAAGCACTTTAGTAAAAGAAAAGATTATTTAAGCTTGCGATACTGACTCAAATGAAGGAAATTTTGGTCATGAACATTCATATCTTCGAAAGATATACACGGAAACGGAAGGAGCAAAAATATATACAATGGCATGTATCATGTTTGCGGATAAACTCGCAGTTACCCCAATTTTGTTCTGCGGCCAAAACTTTTGGGCACATTTTTTTTGCAAAAAAAATCAACTTCTAACAAATTTGTAAAAAAAAAAAAATTGAGACCCCGCAAAAACCACATCCTGGGTTAGCCACTGGTTAGTTTAGCCACACACTCGTGCCACGATGGCTGATCACATCAGTGAATGAGGTGGACTTTGCCTGCCAAATCCATCGCTATTATGGTGGTGTCTTCAAGAATAAATGTCATGACACTATATCAAAGATTTCGAGCTTGTATGGTTTGTTTTCCTTACTGCACAGACATGGGCGTCGCCAGGATTATTTTCTAGAGGGGGGCAAAACAATTTTTGGCCAAAAAATGCTTGTATTTCTCAACACATTCTCGATTTATCAGTAAATTTACACCACTTTATATACCCCTACACTGAATACAAGAAAAATCACAATATACATAGACATTGTGTGAAGTTTTTGGTTTTCCAGTGTCATGACATAGAACATCCTATTTAACTTGTGTGTGTTTTGAGAGACTGCAAGGGCTTGCGTGCTTGATTTGAGTGAACCCCTGTCAAAACATAATCCAACTAAATCCAACTAATCCACCCATAATCCATCTGGTTTCCTTCCAACCAGATGTGCCGACGCAAAAAACAACAACATCGAGAGCAACATTCATGCATTCCTAATCACATTCAGTACCAACAAGTGACGCTCGCTCCTAATGATTCATGAAAAGGTGCCAATAACGTGTCGCTTCCGACGCTAAAAATAACTTTTTTGGAAGCTCCGTATTATTTCCGTCTTTAAAGCAACACATAAAGAAAACTTGACCCCGGTGTCTCATTGACAGGACAAGTGACACGGAGTGCGGACTGTACTTCCATTGCCTCAAGCCTGAAGTGCCTTCGATTAAATAAATGTTATTTTCTTCTGTGAAACAGAGAGAGATGTAGCTTCGTACAGTTGCAAATACATTTTTATTCATTTTTTGATCGGTGATCTTTTTGTGCAGCAATTAAGTCACTGCTTGAGAAGATTTTTTTCAAGAAGAGGCAATTGTTCTGGATATCCTTTAGACTTGGCTTGCCCTTGCTGTTCATCGATTAAGCATCTGTTACGACACAGATGGCAACACGGGTAAGACTTCTTGATAACACATTTTGTTTGAAGTGAATTCCGAAAGTGGCCCCATTTTCTTTGCAAAAGTAAACATCGATCATTTTGGCATTCCTATCCACAGTCAGTGGGCTTTTTTTTTGGGGGGGGGGGGCCATATGCATACTTGGGTACAATCGTTGGAACACTCATGATCATTTTTGGCTACAAGTGCGTGCAAAACTACTTGATGCCAATTTTTCGACCCTTTCAAAGGCGGGCCGTGATTTTTAAAAAGTGGGCACTTGATGTAATATCGGGATTTCGATAAATGCACTTTTCTACTTTGCCTGTAGAATTAAAAAATCCAGCTGTAATAGGCAATTGTGGTGCTACTTTTTATTGAATATTTGTGCATGAAGCTAGGTAGAATGTTTACATGTCAATTCAGAAATCTTACCCTTCAGGGCCAAATCATTATGTTTGTCCCCTTTAAAAGGAGCTTCGAAGAATAGACCTCCCAGTTCTGTTTCCTAAGTTTAGGGACACAAAATGGCTTTTAATTAAAGTTGTCTTTGCTTTTAGTTATCTCCATTTTTATCAAAATCTGTTCCATCATTCTGCTAGAGAGACCACTAGAGTCGGATATGTGTTGCAATTCTCCAATGGCCAAGTCATCCAAACATGTTTCAAAACTAAACCCCCACCACATGCGAGTCGAGCATTGAGGGAACCCTCTGAACTTTGTATCCGAGGCAAAGATACTTGGAGTCTGGCTACAGAACGACCTTCGATTGGAGAAAAATATCAATGAAAGTTCAAAAAAAGCCAATCAAAAATTGTATATGCTCCGCCTGCTTAAGTGGTTTGGATTCAATGTTGATGAACTCATATCATTTCATAAAAGTTATGTGAGGCCTGCTGTTGAATATGCTGATGTTGCCTGGTCTTCCTCAATTACTGCTGCCCAGAAAAAAAAATCTGGAGCACCTGCAAAAACGTGCGTGCAGAACCATTTTGGCAGAGCGCTATGCCTCATAATTATGCAGATGCAATGCACCTCTGCGGGCTTGAGTCTCTTGCTAAATTGTTTTCAAAACCTTTTGTTCCATCCGCAAAAAAAATTAAAAATAAAACTTTGCTTTTAAATTTTATCACATACTCGGCCACAAAAAAGTCGTTCCGTTGAACATCTTCATTTCGGCATAAATTTTCCCAAAACACTCTGCCTGGTCGGGGTGCATCAAGTGGATTTGTTTTTTTTCCTCTAATAACCCCTGGAATTTTCAGGGATTGTACCCGAAACTGTATAAGATATACCCGAGTCCTCTGACTTTTAACAAGGGCATTATATTTGTGGAAACGACTGGGAAGTAAGAATCCTCAAATTTTCCAAACTTGTACATTTGAAAAGCGGGGAGGGGGCGCGTTTGATACCATACGTCACTCGGCTGAATACCCAGACAAGGTCAATATCGATTCCGCGTCATATGAAAATAAATGGGTTTTTTTAGCGTTTGTCTCTGAATTGAAGACATTGTGTAGATCTCCTGTCTCAGACATTTGAAAGATGGTGAGCATTAAAACGATACAAAAAATGGATGTGCACCTTTAATGATAGTTATTCCCACATTCATCTAGTTGATATCTGATGCACTTACGCAGCGACATTATCAGCCGCTCTTTTGTTAGTTTCATCCACACACTCGTGCCACGATGGCTGATCACATCAGTGAATGAGAGATAGACTCTGCCTGCATGCCAAACACATCGGTACAGACCTTTATCATGCTGCCACCATTTCAGTCATGTTCTCTGTATCCAATAAAAGAACTGAATGATAATGTTTCTTTTGTTAAAAAAGGAACCAGACAATTTGTCCTTCCAGCCTCGCTTTGGTTAAGTTGATCTGAATGGGAACACATCAAGATGGCCGCAACATGATAATGGTCTATTACGGTGGTCTCTGCAAGAAATAGATGTATTGTCATTGTCTCAAAGAGTTTGTGTGGTTTGTATTCCTTAATGTACAGAGGGACTGTATCCCATTAAGATGTACTTATTCCAGACTCTCCTGCTTATATACCCCTACACTAAATAAAAGAAAAATAACAAATAACACTAGAATCGTATGTGTTGCAAAGCCAAACGTCCGACTCGAACGAGTCTAGTCTGAACTTTTTGGTTTTCCTGTGTCATGACTTAGAATATCCTATTTAACTTTTGTGTGTTTTGAGAATATATTTGCAAGGGCTTGCGTGCTTGAAGGGAGTAAGCTGCTGCCCAAGCGTAGTCCATCCAAATCCACCTAATCCATATAATCCACCTAATCCATCTGGTTTCCTTCCAAGCAGATGTGCCAATGCCAGAAACATCACGAGCAACATAGAGGCATTCCCAATAACATTCAGTCCCAACAACATTACAACACACGCTCCTATGATTCATGGAAAGGCGCCAATGTGTCGCTTCCGACGCTAAAAATATCTTTTTGAAAGATCCGTATTATTTCGGTATTTACAGCAACACATAAAGACAACTTGACCCGGGTGTCTCATTGACAAGACAAGCGACACGGAGTGCGGACTGTACTTCCATTGCCTCAAGCCTGCAGTGCCTTCGATTAAATAAATGTTATTTTCTTCTGCGAAACAGAGATAGATGTAGCTCCGTACAGTTGCAAATACGTTTTTATTCATTTTTTGATCGGTGATCTTTTTGTGCAGCAATTAAGTCACTGCTTGAGAAGATTTATTTTTCAAGAAGAGGCAATTGTTCTGGATATCCTTCAGACTTGGCTTGCCCTTGCTGTTCATCGATTAAGCATCTGTTACGACACAGATGGCAACACGGGTAAGACTTCTGGATAACACATTTTGTTTGAAATGAATTCCGAAATTGGCCCCATTTTCTTTGCAAAAGTAAACATCGATTATTTTGGCATTCCTATTTACAGTCAGTGGGCTTTTGGGGGGCCCATGTGCATACTTGGGTACAATCTTTGGAACTCATGATCTTTTTTTGGCTACAAGTGCGTGCAAAATACTTGATGCCAATTCTTCGACCCTTTCAAAGGCGGGCCGTGATTTTAAAAAAGTGGGCACTTGATGTAATATCGGGATTTCGATAAATGCACTTTTCTACTTTGCCTGTAGAATTAAAAAATTCCAGCTGTAATAGGCAATTATGGTGCTACTTTTTATTACATATTTGTGCACGAAGCTAGGTAGAATGTTTACATGTCAAATCAGAATTCTTACCCTTCAGGGCCAAATCATTATGTTTGTCCCCTTTAAAAGGAGCTTCGAAGAATAGACCTCCCAGTTCTGTTTTCTAAGTTTAGGGACACAAAATGGCTTTTAATTAAAGTTGTCTTTGCTTTTAGTTATACCAATTTTTATCAAAATCTGTTCCATCATTCTACTAGAGAGACCACTAGAGTCGGATATGTGTTGCAATTCTCCAAGTGCCAAGTCATCCAAACATGTTTCAAAACTAAACCCCCACCACATGCCGAGTCGAGCATTGAGGGAACCCTCTGAACTTTGTATCCGAGGCAAAGATACTTGGAGTCTGGCTACAGAACGAATTTCGATTGGAGAAAAATATCAATGAAAGTTCCAAGAAAGCCAATCAAAAATTGTATATGCTCCGCCTGCTTAAGTGGTTTGGATTCAATGTTGATGAGCTCATATCATTTCATAAAAGTTATGTGAGGCCTGCTGTTGAATATGCTGATGTTACTTGGGTTTCCTCAATTACTGCTGCCCAGAAAAAAACCCTCTGGAACAGCTGCAAAAACGTGCGTGCAGAACCATTTTGGCAGAGCGCTATGCCTCATAATTATGCAGATGCAATGCAGCTCTGTGGGCTTGAGTCTCTTGCTAAATTGTTATCAAAACCTGTTGTTCCATCCGCAAAAAGGTTAAAAATAAACCTTTGCTTTTAAATTTTATCACATACTCGGCCACAAAAAAATCATTTCGTTGAACATCTTCATTTCGGCATAAAATATCCCCAAAACACTCTGCCTGGTCGGGGTGCATCAAGTGGATTTTGTTTTTTTTCCTCTAATGACCCCTGGAATTTTCAGGGATTGTACCCGAAACTGTATAAGATATACCCGAGTCCTCTGACTTTTAACAAGGGCATTATATTTGTGGAAACGACTGGGAAGTAAGAATCCTCAAATTTTCCAAACTTGTACATTTGAAAAGCGGGGAGGGGGCGCGTTTGATACCATACGTCACTCGGCTGAATACCCAGACAAGGTCAATATCGATTCCGCGTCATATGAAAATAAATAGGGGTTTTCAGCGTTTGTCTCTATATTGAAGACATTGTGTAGATCTCCTGTCTCAGACATTTGAAAGATGGTGAGCATTAAAACGATACAAAAAAATGGATGTGCACCTTTAATGATAGTTATTCCCACATTCATCTATAGTTGATATCTGATGCACTTACGCAGCGACATTATCAGCCGCTCTTTTGTTAGTTTCATCCACACACTCGTGCCACGATGGCTGATCACATCAGTGAATGAGAGATGGACTCTGCCTGCATGCCAAACACATCGGTACAGACCTTTATCATGCCGCCACCATTTCAGTCATGTTCTCTGTATCCAATAAAAGAACTGAATGATAATGTTTCTTTTGTTAAAAAAGGAACCAGACAATTTGTCCTTCCAGCCTTGCTTTGGTTAAGTTGATCTGAATGGGAACACATCAAGATGGCCGCAACATGATAATGGTCTATTACGGTGGTCTCTGCAAGAAATAGATGTATTGTCATTGTCTCAAAGAGTTTGTGTGGTTTGTATTCCTTAATGTACAGAGGGACTGTATCCCATTAAGATGTACTTATTCCAGACTCTCCTGCTTATATACCCCTACACTAAATAAAAGAAAAATAACAAATAACACTAGAATCGTATGTGTTGCAAAGCCAAACGTCCGACTCGAACGAGTCTAGTCTGAACTTTTTGGTTTTCCTGTGTCATGACTTAGAATATCCTATTTAACTTTTGTGTGTTTTGAGAATATATTTGCAAGGGCTTGCGTGCTTGAAGGGAGTAAGCTGCTGCCCAAGCGTAGTCCATCCAAATCCACCTAATCCATATAATCCACCTAATCCATCTGGTTTCCTTCCAAGCAGATGTGCCAATGTCAGAAACATCACGAGCAACATAGAGGCATTCCCAATAACATTCAGTCCCAACAACATTACAACACACGCTCCTATGATTCATGGAAAGGCGCCAATGTGTCGCTTCCGACGCTAAACATATCTTTTTTTGAAGATCCGTATTATTTCCACATTTACAGCAACACATAAAGAAAACTTGACCCCGGTGTCTCATTGACAAGACATCCGACACGGAGTGCGGACTGAACTTTCATTGCCTCAAGCCTGCAGTGCCTTCGATTAAATAAGTGTTATTTTCTTCTGTGAAACAGAGAGAGATGTAGCTCCGTACAGTTGCAAATACGTTTATATTCATTTTTTGATCGGTGATCTTTTTTGTGCAGCAATTAAGTCACTGCTTGAGAAGATTTATTTTTCAAGAAGAGGCAATTGTTCTGGATATCCTTCAGACTTGGCTTGCCCTTGCTGTTCATCGATTAAGCATCTGTTACGACACAGATGGCAACACGGGTAAGACTTCTGGATAACACATTTTGTTTGAAGTGAATTCCGAAAATGGCCCCATTTTCTTTGCAAAAGTAAACATCGATTATTTTGGCATTCCTATCCACAGTCAGTGGGCTTTTGGGGGGCCATGTGCATACTTGGGTACAATCTTTGGAACTCATGATCTTTTTTTGGCTACAAGTGCGTGCAAAATACTTGATGCCAATTCTTCGACCCTTTCAAAGGCGGGCCGTGATTTTAAAAAAGTGGGCACTTGATGTAATATCGGGATTTCGATAAACACACTTTTCTACTTTGCCTGTAGAATTAAACAATCCAGCTGTAATAGGCAATTATGGTGCTACTTTTTATTACATATTTGTGCACGAAGCTAGGTAGAATGTTTACATGTCAAATCAGAATTCTTACCCTTCAGGGCCAAATCATTATGTTTGTCCCCTTTAAAAGGAGCTTCGAAGAATAGACCTCCCAGTTCTGTTCTCTAAGTTTAGGGACACAAAATGGCTTTTAATTAAAGTTGTCTTTGCTTTCAGTTATACCAATTTTTATCAAAATCTGTTCCATCATTCTGCTATAGAGACCACTAGAGTCGGATATGTGTTGCAATTCTCCAAGTGCCAAGTCATCCAAACATGTTTCAAAACTAAACCCCCACCACATGCCGAGTCGAGCATTGAGGGAACCCTCTGAACTTTGTATCCGAGGTAAAGATCCTTGGAGTCTGGCTACAGAACGACCTTCGATTGGAGAAAAATATCAATGAAAGTTCCAAGAAAGCCAATCAAAAATTGTGTATGCTCCGCCTGCTTAAGTGGTTTGGATTCAATGTTGATGAGCTCATATCATTTCATAAAAGTTATGTGAGGCCTGCTGTTGAATATGCTGATGTTGCCTGGTCTTCCTCAATTACTGCTGCCCAGAAAAAAAAAACCTCTGGAACAGCTGCAAAAACGTGCGTGCAGAACCATTTTGGCAGAGCGCTATGCCTCATAATTATGCAGATGCAATGCAGCTCTGCGGGCTTGAGTCTCTTGCTAAATTGTTATCAAAACCTGTTGTTCCATCCGCAAAAAGGTTAAAAATAAACCTTTGCTTTTAAATTTTATCACATACTCGGCCACAAAAAAAGTCGTTCCGTTGAACATCTTCATTTTCGGCATAACATTTTCCCAAAACACTCTGCCTGTTCGGGGTGCTTTAAGTGGATTTTGCTTTTTTTTCCCCTCTAATAACCCCTGGAATTTTCAGGGATTGTACCCAAAACTGAGCCCTCTGACTTTTAACTAGGGCATTATATTTGTGTAAACGACTGGGAAGTAAGAATCCTCAAATTTTCCAAACTTGTACATTTGAAAAGCGGGAGGGGGTACGTTTGATACCATACGTCACTCGGCTGAATACCCAGTTAAGAGATTAATAGTGTAATTGTATTGTTGTTTGGTTTAAAACCAAATACATGTAGATGCCTTGTCGCTGATAATGGCGCTCGCCTTCGGCTTGGGTCATTGTTGGTGACAAAACGCTTATAACTACCTACTCATTAAACTATCACTCCCATTCGTAAATACCTTTTTGGTCAACAGCTGCAAAAGGTAAAAAAAAAATCCCAAGGTTTCTGTTTGCCCATGCACTATTGTAACGGTATACATGTATTGCTGTTCATGTTCGGAGCCATTTCTGTTAACAGAGCATGTGTAACTCATTTACCACGAGTTGCAAAATTTATCGACATCATGTGAGGATTTCATACATTTCTTCTCAGCCATATTTATGGTGGCTTTGAAGGGACATCGCAAATCAAGAATACTGACGTCAATGTTGACGACATTCCCCAAATCGCGAATATGGACTTTAATATTCGTGTCAACAATTTCACGTCTCGCTCTCCGTTGGCAAATAGCGGTCGCAATTTTTCCCCAGCAAGCTAGGCATGTTGACACGTTATGTCGATACACTGAGGTTAACCTGTAGGCTTGATCCCGTGTCGGTAATTGGCTGGGGTGGGTTTGCACAGTCTTCAGTTAGGTCAGCCATATGTCACGTGACACATTTGTCTGGTTCCCAGACTTCGTGACTATCTAGCTTGCTAAAACATTTTCCAACAAAAAGTTTGCGACCGAGAGCAAGACAAGTCGTGATAATATGTTTTACGCAAATATTGACGTCATTGTTTGCGACCGGATATAGTCCATGAGCCAGGGGCTGAAATTTCACATATTGGTACCATCTCAAGGGACTAATCGCCACTATGATTTTTCTTTCCTACGTGTGAATAGATGTCAGAAAAGTATGATAGACTTTTGTAGGTGGTAGCTTAATGTGAAATTTGGGGCATGTTCTATCAAACAATAACAACAAACTTTATTTTACTCCATAAAACACTTGCTTGATATCTTCTACGGCATCCCAGCATTAAATACTTTCAAAAGGTTTTTCACCTGTATTTGGCTAAACACTGTATTGAGGCCACCTGCCTAATGTGGCCAACATGTCATTGCATGTCATAAGCTCATAAAAGGGAATGTACAACATAGCTTTTCCAGTAATTTTCAGAAAAGCTGTATGGGGGGGGGGTAGGTATTTTATAGCAAACGTACACGGACTTGTATGAAGTTTTGTGTTCATAGATGCTGGAAAACCCAAGAAACAATCATTTTCTTGTAGTCTGGTTCCCTGACACCTCTTCAAATGAAACACAGCAATTGCAACAGTCCAGCTGGCTTATACCCGTTCAAAGGTGTGCAATCGATTGCAATCAAAATGTCGACTAACTAAATATGGAAAATTGGGGGCAGGAGTTGGCGGAACACAACTTTTTTTGACCAGCGTTGGAAATTGATACAAAATACATGTACCACTTTTCTTGAAAATGACAGCAAATCAGGTGCCAAGGGTTTTACAGGGTATGTTTTAGACCGTGCTTCACTAACATTCAAGTACAATATTTCATAGATATTTGGTAGTTTTATTTTTGGATGTTTGCAAATCTTGTATATATTCCCTTTAAACTGCTCACTTTGCTTTTGAAACTGCACTCGAAGACTACTGACCCATGCGTGTTATTTTGATGAAGCGCATTGCAGGCCGCCCGGGCAGATATAAGCGGAGGCAGTTGTTTTTCTTTGGGGGGGGGGGGGCTGGTGTAGAAGGTTCATTTCAAATTAGCTTTTGAGTTGTCAATGGCCACATTCTACAGGTTGATGGTTGAGGTGAAAATGTATTAAAATTGATATAGAAGTCGATGTAATCTTAAAAGAACATGTCCATTTTGGAGGGCTGAATTTTCTGAAAGCCATGGTTGTTTCCTTGTACTATATATAATTGGCAGGTTTTATTTTCATGAAACTGTAACTATAGGTTTTCCCGGACAATTTCGGACAATGTGTACACGAATTTGTAAAAGAAGCATTCGTTTTCGTGCGAAATAGAATGAACGTTCCAAATCTCTGTTTCTATTTAACAAATGATAATTCTTTTTCCTTGAAAGTGCATTCAGTCGTAAAAATTCAGCGTACGACTTCCCGAATGTGCACTGCATTTAGTGTATTGACATTTCATTTTAGCGCGAAATCGAAGGCACATCCGCAATCCTGTTTTCCTTGTAATTTGATCATCAATATTTTTCGCTAGTTGTGCAGCCGATTTCCCTCGCAGTGTTATTTAACGTCTGCCCGGTCAAGCATTGGAAATTATTTATGTGTTAAAGTAACAGTTGAGGAATGGTTGATTGAATGTTTGAATTTTTGAATATTCAAAAAGTCCCCATGCAAGATCCCATGTAACATGACACGCGATGTGTCCCTTTACCGTCTCAATAGTATGGCTACAAGATTATTTTGAGTGATTTCATATTGGTCATATCATATATCATTTTCACACTTCATTTGCCTACATTTCACATAGGTCTTTGCGTATATAAGAACAAACACATTAATGATCTATAAGGCATACATTGATTAATTAATGAATAATTAATTAATGAATGAAAGTTGTATCATGATTTGTATAGGCCTGTATAATTTATTTAAACTGAATGCAGCAAATGCGAATTTAAATTGTAACAAATGAAAAAGAATGTTCAATTCAGCCTGTGTCACAATAGACAATCGATTTTCTGCGAATTGGATTGTACATTCGTAATAATCGGCAACGCATACGTCAAACCGAAAGCCTAATCACGTATTTGTAATCCCTTAAATGAAACGTCGTGCACATTCATTCATTTGATCGATGCAAAATGAAATCGAATGCTAGTTATTGCGAAAATGAAACCAGGATGTACGTCGTTCTCAAACTCTGCGCCAAATTAAATTTATGTTTTACAAATTCAAACGCACATTTTCCGAAATTGTCCGGGGAAAACCTATATTAGATCATGACAGAGATACCTACAAATGGCTTACATATCTGTTATAAAAATAAGTGCACATGTATTTCCATAAATTTGCTGCACAGAAAATGTGAGTTTTCATGGGAAAACAATTCAGTAATTTTTGGTCTTCTTGTCTTCTTGCTAATGCTGGTAATCTTATATAGGTTTTCCCGGCCAATTTTGCAAAAATAGCATTCGAATTCATCTTGATAGTGGCCAATTTGAAGCGGGTATAGCGCCCTGCTGTCATTCCCGTAGTTCGTATTAGATTTTAGGCGGTCAACTTCGTTTAATTACCTGACATTTTCATGTTTAACACATCCTTATTTGAAGTTATGTCAGTCGGATTAAGTGATCATACAATTTAGCAGTCGGTTTGATCAAGGGTTATTTGCATGAGATTCTTTGATTTCTTTTTACATTTCCGAGCATTCTATTTAGCACTTTTTGCATTTAAAAAAAAAACGAAGGCTTACGACGCGAGTCTTTTAATTTCTTCCACTTTTTTTCTGCTTTTCCGTTTCATTTTTTTCAAAGTGTCTACTATCTGTCTCTTTCTTCTAAAGAAGTAAAAATGTAAACAAACTAAACAAAAAGGGGGCGTCAATAAACATATATGTATATATATGAAATAATAAACCTATAGGCAACAGTAAACTTCAGTGGATCTTCTGTTTTCAATTGTGATCTTGGTCATATATTTGTTTATATCTCTTAAACTTTGTAGATGTTTAATTATCTTAGAGTCCCTTTTTGTCTCTCTTTATTTTGGAATGATGAGGATACTGTCTCCTGGTGCAGGTCTGTTAGCCATCGATCTCTTGCCGTGCCAAGCATCTACATTTGAAATTCTCATGTAACGCCCATGAGCTGCCATGTTGATATTTCTAGTGCTTCAAGCTAACAGTGTGCACGGTGATCAGAGTATTGGCAGAATTTTGTTGGAGACAGGTTTTTATATCCATACTTCCAAATTGGAACAAGGGCACTCCATCTAATTCTAACAAACAACGTCATGACATAAACCTATTTCGAATTCATTTGCTTACTTTTCACAAATGCCTGCCTAATGGTGAATTTGAATGACCAAACTTACACAGCTCGAAGCTCCGGCGAATTTGGATGCTCGTTTGTACAATTTTATTTGAATGCCCTGTTGTTAAAATTGCATGGTTAAAATGTGAAATCGCATGCTCCAAATGTTAAATTGATTGGTGTTTTTAGCTAATTGAATGTTGATCTCAACGTGCATTCAAATTCGTGCGAAAATGAGTGATTGGTCACCAATTTGGCCGCCAAATCTGCTAACTTGGCCGGGAAAACCTATACCTTTATAAATATAATAAATATAGTATATTTTGCAACCAGATGGAACTCTAGTTCTTTCTACATACTGCAATAGGGCTTATTTGATTTAATTAACCACCAAACCCTCCGAAATGAGCTTAATAATTATGAACATTTATTAACTTAAAAATTGTGATGCCTGTATATCACTTTTGATTCTGATGAAACTCCATGACAATCATTCAAGTTTACTCGAATTCAGAGTCAGAGTCTGTATTTGAGTTGTTATAAAGACAGTCCTGATCATCTTTGTTGATTTAATTGTCACAATGTAAGTTGTTCCCTTGTTGACCTCCTCTGTTCTGTACTACAACCTGCCAAATCTTCATCACTCTCAACTTTTGACAGTTCATGTACATGTAGTGCAATAACGTTTTTTCAGTGTAATCAATTCAGAAATTAATTTTCAAAGATTTCGCCTGCCAACGTGAACATGTGTGTGTACATGTAGTTTCATTCAAAATAAAGTGTTATGTAACCTTTAGAAATCGCCCTTAGCAGCCACATGACTGTTAGTCTATTTCCAGCGCGTTATATGCACTATAGCTGTAATAGCATGAAAAACAATCTACATGATGTAATTTAAACGTGTCTTGCTTACACTGTACTGACCATGTTCACGGACAGAAATCGTAATCAGCAGTCTGGTGGTTTCAGTTCAAATCTTCAGCTTGTTCCTTGGGCCTAATCAACCCTGTTAAGAAAAAATGAGAGTGGGGGTTTACGGTGATATACCAACTCCAGTCCACGGGGCTGTGCCCCTTTCAATTATTTCTCGTTTTATTCAATTTCTTTTTAAATTATTCCCCGGCTTTTTCAGGAGCAAAGAAAACCCACGGGTCTGCTGCAGCTGCTACCTCTGGTGATTTTGTTGCTTTGGCTTTCAAGTAACCATTGTGTCGCTCAAGAAGAGCCCACAGACTCAAACTGTTGCAGTGCTTGCTTCCAAGGCCCGGCCGGAACACCAGGTGTTCCTGGAATCCCAGGGAATCCAGGTGGAAACGGAATCCAAGGACCTCTTGGTCCCAAAGGTGACCCTGGGTTTGGCCTCCCTGGACCCAAGGGAGATACCGGCGACCAGGGACAGAAGGGAGATCGAGGCGAGCCAGGGATGTTGGGACCTCCAGGAAAGCAGGGACTCGCAGGTCGCAACGGAGACAAGGGGGAGCCAGGGATCCAGGGACCGCTAGGTCCGCTTGGTGGAAAGGGGCAAAAGGGCCAGCCAGGAGATGCTACCCTTGTCACACCAACACCGCCCTCTGCCGTTGCATTCACCGCTTACATCACGTCACCGGTTTCAGGATATCGTGATGAGCAAGTCATCATCTTTGACAACATCCTGACGAATCTGGGCGGTGGGTACGACTCGCAAACGGGATTGTTTACCTGCCTGATACCCGGGGCCTACTTCTTCACGACCAGCGTGCAAAGAATGCTATCATCTAGGAATCCTTTCGTACAACTGAAACATAACTCGGCCTTAATCTTTACAGCGTATGACAACCACCACAACCATTACCACCAGTCCAGTAATTCAGCAGTTCTTGTTTTGTCTAGAGGAGATAGGGTGTGGCTTGAGGTAGGGGATGGCACTGGTATTCACAGCAGTACCAACCGAGATTCTTTCTTCTCTGGCTTTCTGATTCAAGCAATGTAACGGTTGCGCAACTATAATTAAACATCCCCGTGTGAATATTTTCTGAAACCAATTGAGCCTCATAATTATGTTTAGACGCACTGATTTAGGAGTGGTTTTTGGCCGCATGTTTGGAAGGGGTGTCTTATAAACTAATCAAAAGCTTTGTAAACTTATCGAAGAACAGGAGTAAGAGCAATGCATGGTCAACAACTGTGTTCTGCAAACAGAAGTAAATATTAAAATCTGGTTGGTGTTTTGAAGGTTTAGTATTGACTATGCTATACTCTGCCCCTATCTGTTTATGGCCTCTGCCTATTTGTGATATTTCTGGTGTTTCATTAGAAGTATTTTGAAACCAAGCAATGGGTTATCCAGTGGTGCGTTCCAGTTTACGCGAACGTGTTTGCGCTCGTTACGCTAGGTCCAAACCCAAATGGATGGTTATCAAAAACTGTTTTCAAAATGGCGGCCCTGTCTGCAAGTCGTATATACAAGTGACACTGTTTGGATAGCAGCTTGCAAATCTTTGACCAAAAAAAATTGTGACTGGAAGCGAAATGTTGCCAGTATACAATGAACTTACTGCGGATATAGAAAACGGAAAATTTCAGCTCCAACAGTTGTATACGTTCATTAAGTTGCTAACGGCATGTTGCTAGCGTCCACTAACGTCAGCCAATGTTGGTGATAAACGGTCGGTCTCACTTGCGCAAACGTTGCCCACGTTGGCAGCGTTAGCATTGTTGGCGTAAATAAACGCACTCCAAGCCAGAGAGAAAGTACGCCGAAAGATGCTGTCATTGTCAGGCATTAACCACGCCCATTTTACAAGATCTGCTCTTTCGGATAAATTTCATTTCGTTAGAATGTATATTACAGAATATGAGACTTGTAGGCTTGTGTGGTGGACATGAACAAAGAATGGAAGGTTTGCGGTAACACCACGCAAATATCTTTGGAGTTGTGTGGTTCTAAGAAGAACCAGTTGTTTTCACTGTGTATGTTGGTTTTAACTTGTTTATAATCTTCAAGAGAGTAATGACTTGCGAAGTATTCCGTATACTGATTAATCTAACCTTTGTGCCCAAAGAAGCAAACGAATGACTCATCATGTCTGGTCATTTTTTTTTCACAACTAAAGCAATGTAGACCTACTAACATACTATTTCCCCCTATTAACATCCACCTTGTCAATGTAAAGTTATATAGGGCACCTCAACATTAATGTTGTTTTTAGATTGGAGCTCATATCGCGCAAATAATGTACACACAGATGCATGGCTATTGCATGTCGCTTTAAAAACACATTACAAAAAAAGCATGCTGTTTGACAATTTTCAAATACAGACACTTCACTCAATTCGATTGAGTATGTCCTCTTGTTTTAATAAAAATGTAAAACAATTTAAACTTTTGTGTAAGTGATGCATTTATAAGTCATGAGCATGGCAAAAGCTGCCAATTAAACGCTATTTATAGTTCTAGAGAAGTCATCTGAACATTGTAAACAACTGAAACGGCCTTTCACCCTTTTTTCAGCAAAGAAAATAGCTGATGGGTTTACAAGAACGAACCTTACACATGGACTTATTGTCTACATGCTAGAAAGTCTCAGTGAGATTATGCAGAGCATGCCGACTCGAAGCTGCCATGATTTCGATTAATAAGAAACAATCCAAGAAAAACACGCGAAACAGACTGCGCTCCTAAAATTTATGCGAGTGTTTATTCCAAAATTAAATACTAAAGCTGAGACATTGAGGGCCCATGGTAATTCGGGCGATTCACAATGCAGTGCGCCACCAAGAGTTTGCCATGGAGAGTTCATTTTACTCAGTGCATTGTGGGAGATGGTCGACAAATTCGCCGCGCGGGACATTTGAAATTGTTCGTTTTTTTTTTCCGGTCAGTAGTTTCGTAAGCGTATGATTCGAGGATCTGTTTGCCCTTTTCTTTTCTTCTTATCAATACGGTGTTTTTTGTAAGGCGGCAGAACGCTATGCCCCAATCATTAACATATTAGCTCAATTTTTCTACTGACTTTCATTCAAATGGGCCATGTTTTGTCGACCGTCAACTTGAACAATTGACTCTCCGTGGCAAACTCTTGGTGACGCACTGCATTGTGAATCGCCCGAATTTATTGACCATGAATGTATCCGTTAAATGTTTTCGTCCATGAATGGACGCAAATTAATTCAATTCTAGTCGGTCCTAACACCTCTATATTTACCATGACATAGCTAGGCCTGCATGGACCATTTACAATGGCATTTGTACTTGATGGCTATTCCGTGGTTTCATTATTTTGTGTTATTCTATTACTGTACTGATGGATTCAGTATTTCATCGAATCATGCACGCGCGCCCTAAATCATACTCATGTTTCTCTCTAACGACCTTATACTGTGATTATTATACTACCAATGCCAAAATGACACAGCCAGCGTGTAATGCATAACCTCTGCTACATTAAATTATCATACCAAGACGTTGCGACAGGAATTCTGGAATTAATGCTAATGGGATTTGGCTAGAGCACTAAATATGGTCAAAAAATGCTCCAAGAATTCGTCCACCGAAGAATGAGCAGTCGAGCACTGGAATACGCTGTATAAATTGCAGTATAAATTGCGATTGCAGTGACTCCTCCACGCTGGTATCAGACAGTCCTCTGCCGGACATAATTGTATACTTCTTGAAACGGAAAATCTCGCTATTTCCTTTGGAAAGAACAAAGTTTTGTTCGAGAAACGGAACAGTGAGCTGTTACGCCTCTACCTCAGCCTTATTCCCTGAATATTCCGACACTGGTCTCACGTTCTGGGAGCTGATCTGCCTGAAGAATCAACCACGATGGCGTCACTGGTAAGGTTATTTTTCTCCCGATTCAAAAAAAGTAATAGACGAAATTATTATAAAAAAGCTTACTCGGTTTAAAAATAGTAATGGCACTAATCTCCCCGTGAAATTATTCTTTCTGACATGCTGTCATTTTGAAGAAATTAATAAAAGAAGGCCTTCTCGTTCTCACGAAGAGACGGGCATGTCAAAATTGACAATTGTTTTGGATTTTGAGTATTTTCAATATTTTGCTTTAACAGAATGGATTATGGAATCTTCACATTTTTATGTTTTATATTGTCCTGGCCACGTGGTAAACACACCCGGAGCCATCTATCGCCAGATCCTAGTATGGACCATAGTACGTCCTTCAGAGGGGGTGTCAGTCTTGTGATCCTACTGGAGGGGTTGGAATTGGCGGGAAAACCCTGATTGCTTGTGCACATTTACATAGGCTTGTGTACAAATGCACTATAAACATTGGGATTAGTTCGATCACCCCTGTGACCAAAATGGAATGTCTAATGGGGTTATGTCTGTGGTTTTAACGGCTGTTTGGGGCCTGAGAGATACTCCAGACACATGCCAGAGTTAATCAGGGTGAATGGGCTGGTTGTGAGGGTCGGGTGGCTCAAATTACATGTTGTGAAGTTGACATTCCATACAGTCACTGGATAGTAAACATTAAAGGTGCTTGCTCCAGTACTTAAGCATTCTGACATGTTTCCGTAAGCAAAACATCATTAGTTCCTGAATAACATTAGTGACGTCGAGGGCAGGCATCTCGATAATTACATTTTGCAATTTCACGAAGAGACGCGAACATGCCTGCCCCGTGAACACGAACAAAACGTATTGCACGGAAAGGCGGTAAAAAAGTAGGTCAACGGAGATTTTCGTTTTCACGAAGGGAAGGGCATCTTAATTGTTACATTCTCAGCTGCGCGCGCGTAATCGAACACGCGTACCCTTCCCTATGGAAAAGCACATTTAATTAAACAAGAAGGGCGTAAACGTGGAACAGTTGGATTTTCGTTTTCACGAAGGGACGGGCATCTTTACTCATTAATTTTGGCTAATTAACACTGTATTAATTATAATTATTGGTTAAAATCAAAGTTTATCTATCAAAGAATTACGTCAAGGTTTCCTTATTGCATAAAACTTGTTGCAAACGTCATGCATATGCATTGCAGTGGCTGCATATTATGAATATTCGCTTGAAAACGTCTTAGTCAAGTCGTTAGACACCAGTGTTGGAGCAAAGGCTTTGACCCTCAAGGCCAAGGCCAAGGCTTTGACCCCAAGGCCAAGGCCAAGGCCAAGGCTTTGACCCTCAAGCCTCGAGGCCAAGGCCAAGGCTTAACCCTCAAGGCCAAGGCCAAGGCCAAGGCCCTGTTTTATGAAATGACCACTGATATAGAACTAATTATAGTCACATGAGTGACACATCATCACGCAAGGGCGGATCCAGAACACAATTGGGGGGGGGGCAAAGAAATGTTGGCCCCCCCCAAAAAAAGTGGGTCAAAAAATTACGGCTTGGGCTTCGGGGCCCGCTTAAGGGCCGCGAAAACAATTTGGATTCGAGATGCTCTGTGGTGCGATTTGAGGCAATTTCTGACCATTTTAACCGATGCTTTTGGAGGAAAAGATGGTGGTGTACTCATTGCCTGCCTTTATTACGATGTCACATTAAAAAAAATGGTTTCGTTTTTTTTTTGGGGGGGGGGGGGCATGGCCCCTTTTGGCCCCCCTGGATCCGCCCTTATCATCACGAATTGCTCGTTACGAAGAACAACATTTCTTTAATTGCAATCAACATGCTCGCATAGGTCTACACCGTTTTATGACTGCACTGTATCTATTAAAGTATAAGTTCTGGTCTTCAATATGGTTTAACTAAACAAAATAATAATTTTATATTGACACACAATTCTCCCAAGTGTAACAAAAGGGGGATCCAAGAAACTGATTTGGGAAATTTTTATTTGCTGGCCCAACATGGTCAGAAATATCAGCATTATCTAAAACAGATACATGCAAATCTTTAGCACTTATCAGGGAGACATATACAATCTATCAGATCTATTCCATAGTTATATGCAATTCAAGTGATCATCTCATTAGCCCCACAAGTGTACGGAATATTTTTGCAGCAAATCTACTACAGTGGTAACAAAATGTGATGCTACAAAAGTGGAAGTGTGCCCAACACACAAATAAAAAATATAGGGTGCTTCCCTCCTCCATGGTAATACGATTAAAATGGTAACAGCAAAATTTCAAACAGATTTATCTGGAAAAAGCAAAAATCTATGGGCCTTGAAGAGCCTTGACTCAAAATTGCAAGGCCCTGAACCCTCAAGGCCAAGGCCAAGGCCAAGGCTTTTGCCCTCAAGCCTCGAGGCCAAGGCCAAGGCCCTAAAATCCAGCCTTAAGGCAGCCTTAAGGCCAAGGCCCAGCATCAAGGCACTACATCACTGTTAGACACAGACTGACCATGCCGCGCGGTAGTACATGACTTTTGCATGAATGGTTGTAGCGCTCACGTTGCATGAACGGCAGTGGCATGGTATGCGGATTCTGGCGCTGATGACGGACATCAACCACTATAGTCTAACGACTTGTCATCAAGTCTAATGCAGAAACTGACAACGAGTTATTCAAGTCTGTAATGCAGCACACGCATGGGATCGCACACGCATGGGATCGAAAATGTACGTAGCGTCCCCGCTACTAGGACAGCATGCGGTACGTCGTACCCCCGGCACAAGGCTTGGCAGTCGCGCGCGGCGGACGCGATTAAAACCTACGGAAGTGTATTTTACGGAATTGTATTTAGGACATGACCAAAAAAAATTTTCCGGCCCTCTATTTCGCCCGGGCGGATTACTTTTTCGCCTGGGCGGATTACTAATTCGCCCGGGCGAATTACTATTTCGCCCGGGCGGATTACTAATTCGCCCGGGCGAATTATTATTTCGCCCGGGCGGATTACTAATTCGCCCGGGCGAATTACTATGTCGCCCGGGCGGATTACTAATTCGCCCGGGCGAATTAGTAGTCTGCCCGGCCGGGAGAATTAGTAATTTGCCCGGGCGAATAAGTAGTCTGCCCGGGCGAATTAGTTATCCGCCCGGGCGGAATGGTAATCCGCCCGGGCGAAATGCTAATCCGCCCGGGCGAAATAGTAATCCGCCCGGGCGAAATAGTAATCCGCCCGGGCGAAATAGTTATCCGCCCGGGCGAAATAGTAATCCGCCCGGGCGAAATAGTAATCCGCCCGGGCGAAATAGTAATCCGCCCGGGCGAAGTAGTGGGCCTAAAAAAATATTTTCGGTCATGTCCTAAATACGCTTCCGTAGTATTTAGGGACATGACCAAAAAAAAATTCCGGCCCTCTATTTCGCCCAGGCGGATTACTATTTCGCCCGGACGGATTACTCATTCGCCCGGGCGAATTAATAGTCTGCCCGGCCGGGAGAATTAGTAATCTGCCCTGGCGAATTAGTAGTCTGCCCGGGCGAATTAGTAATCCGCCCGGGCGGAATAGTAATCCGCTCGGGCGGAATAGTAATCCGCCCGGGCGGAATACTTATCCGCCTGGGCGAAATGCTAATCCGCCCGGGCGAAATAGTAATCCGCCCGGGCGAAATTGTAATCCGCCCGGGCGAAATAGTAATCCGCCCGGGCGAATTAGTAATCCGCCTGGGCGAAATAGTAATCCGCCCGGGCGAAGTAGTGGGCCTAAAAAATATTTTCGGTCATGTCCTAAATACGCTTCCGTAAAAACCACTCATTACAGACTTGATTTCAAGTCTAGTCCCTTCGTGAAACCGGTGACAAAGTGACGCATTGCGGTTGCTACTATTCGTCAGTTCAGTGCGTGACATCGCTAGCTGCGGCCAGCAGCTGAATGAGAACGTGTCCGGACGCTGATTTTGGGCCCATATCAAAACAAGACTCTTCAAGTTTTGAATTGAAACCAAGATCCTAGAATATTGTATTCTCGGAATGTACAGCATTCACTGAGCTAAAATCGGGTTAGTTGTTAAGCACTCTTTCTTTAGCACTTTTGTTGCTTCAAACGAAAACAAAAATCACAAATGACAAATGATCTATACCTTACCTTTAAAGGTAACATGCAACATTTTGCACAAATTAAAAAACCTACCAATTTTCTTTGAAATACCTTATTTGACTGTAAGTATAACAACCTCAGGCATCCTGTGAAATCACGGCACCTGGTGCGCTGTCACGTTTAAGAGAGGTGGGATTTTGTTTTTGCAATTTCCATCAATTTCCAAGATGGTCGCCCGTACTCCTAGAACTATGAGGCTCCACGTAGTGGAGCCTCATAGATTAAGAACCCCGCAAAATAGTTTTCAGCACAAAACACTAATGAAATACAAAAACGTCCATCAAAATGCAGACATTTCCCACAGAACCGCTGCACAGTTTGCCCCGAAACGCCGTACTACACCTCATGACATAGTCACGTAATATGCGCATATGATGCGCATATGATACGCATATGATCCAGCGATGATTTTCGGTTCGCTCGGTGCGCGCCGCGGGGGGGGGGGGGGAGTACGGTACTTGCACTTCATTTCGCTTGTACCGTACCCCCCGCGGCGCGCTCCGAGCGAACCGAAAATCATCGCTGGATCATATGTGTGCACGTTTCAAGTGTCAGGTTGGCTCAGTGAGGAAAGGGCATATTTTTCATCATTTTGGCCAAAAAACCGACAAAATCCAGCGATGTTTGCTCTGCGCATATCACGTGAGTATGTCATGAGGTGTAGTACGGAGTTTGGGGTTTTGTGCTGAAAACAATTTTGCGGGGTTCTTAATCTATGAGGCTCCACTACGTGGAGCCTCATAGTTCTAGGAGTAGCCCGCCCGATCGCACCATCGTTTGAAAAAAAAACCTGACTATTTTTCATTTGCCAAATTTAGTTAATCCACATTTTGTTTGCAATGGATTACACATCCTTGAACGGGTGCAAGCCACAATGGCTTGTCAACTTTGTACTTCCTTTCTAAAAAAATATCCTCCTAGCCAAGATGGTTAGTCACATCCATAATTTCCTTCTAAAGAAATTCTCCTAGCCAAGATGGTAAGTCACCTCCATAACTCCCTTCTAAAAAATATCCTCTAAGCCTAGAAAGTAAGTCACCTCCATAATTCCCTTCAAAAAAAAAAATATCCTTCTAGCCAAGATAGTTAGTCGCCTCCATAATTCCCTTCAAAAAAATCCTCCTAGCCAAGATGGTTAGTCCCCTCCATATTTTCCTTTTAAAAATATCCTTCTAGCCACCTATGGAGAGGGGTTAATCATCTTGATTAGGAGGATATTTTTTAGAAGTGACTAACCATCTTGGTCAGGAGGATATTTTTACAAGGGAAAACATGGAGGACACTAATCGTCTGGGCTAGGGGGAAACTTTTAAAGGGAGGTATAGTTGAACTAACCAACTTGGCAAGGAGAATAATTTTAGAAAAAAATATGGAGGAAACTAACCATCTTGGCTAGGAGGATATTCTTTGAAGGTAGTTATCGAGTGGATTAACCATTTTGGCTAGGGGGATATTTTTAGAAGGGAAATATGGAGGAGATTATCCATCTTGGCTAGGAGGATATTTTTTAGAAGGGAATTATGGAGGTGACTAATCATCTTGGCTAGGAAGTTGTGTTTTGTTTTTTTAATAAAAACTAATGTGACCCTTGCTGTAATTTTGGGCCGAGTGTAGATAGAGGCAGTCGGCAACAACAAAGTATCTCAGTTTTGCTGGTTTATAATTCTGTGGGACGAAGACGAAACAATGTTGGTGAGTCTACGTCAAAAATATCAAGTATCAAGTAAATAAGTTAAAAGTAAAATAATAGAAATGAAACAAATAGAATATTTAACACTCTGCAGTTCGCGCCAAAATTATGGCAGCGGCCGCATCGGGTATAAGCAAAATCAACGTAAATGATTCTAAAATAGGCCTAATAATGCAAATACCGACAAAATCATCATTTATCCGATCTCTTCAGTAGTCAAAGAAGCAAGTAACTTAAGAAGGAATAATTAAATAATCGGAAACAGGAAATAGTCTGACGTTAATACTCTTACTGTTACTCCCAAATAAAGTCAAATAAATACATCTATAACCAACGAAATAATCATCGGAACGGCAAATAAGAATGAGTAATGTAATGTGTGATAGTTTATAGTGCTAAGTAAATGATAATCAAACAAAATAAAGTGAATTTACAACAAAAGATTATTACCTGTGGGACGAAGACGAAACAATGTTGGTGAGTCTACGTCAAATATCAGTATGAAGGAAGCGCGCGAAACCTAGCATAGAGGGCGCTCTCCGATTTAAATAATATATGCGGGTAGATAAAGAGATTAATACGTAACCAGGTAAGTAAAGACTTAACAAAATTAAACGGGGGTATTAAACTTACGACCGTCACATTATTCCCCATTTTGAATAAAATGTCGTCCTCGACATTGCTCAAATTATTTACACAACAATAAACACAGAATTAATAATAAACACTGTAAATTAACAACACATACTGTGAAATCTCTTTCCTGTCGTGATTAATATATACACGTATTCTTTAAATGAACATTTCGACCGGCGCCTGGCCTTCAGTAAATTTAAAGGAGCATTCTACAAGCTTTGCTAGAACACAAATAATGTGAGAAATCACTTAGAATCAAATGCAACAAAAAATGTAACCATCATGATCTTTCATAATGAGTGGAAAACGGTCAAAACGATATTTAAAATAAAACACACTAATCCTTTTCATTAGCATCATAAAAGAACAGGCAGTACTAACTGAACAAACTCATTTCCATATACCTTGAAACTCTCAAGTAATTTAAACAATGGAAATTACAATAAAAATTATACCATCCTCTGTCCTTAATATGTGAGGATTCTGACAAAAAAATGCACATATACATTGACTTAATTTAATTCACTATATTCATGGAAAGTGAAAGTGCGAGGGTCAGATTGGACTGTGTTCTTGCAGAAGGAGTCTAAGACAAGCTCTTTTTCTTGTCTCTGCCATATTGGGTTTCTTCCACTTTTCGAACAGTCGTCGTCCTGCATTAACCTTCTCTTGGCGTGGCTGGGGTTGTTGTACTCGATGTTGTCTGTTCTGGCCAACAAAATCGTAAGTTAGTCGGTTGATAGATCGTCGAGTTCTGGTTGGTCTTGGACTAGGTGGTGAGAGATATGCTGTGCTCTCGCTGACATTGGCCTCTTGCACGCCCTCATTGACACTTTCTGTGGGTTGAAAGACCAGAGAAGGAGGTGTGTCTTCTGCGTAACACACTTCTGGAGTCAGTCCTGGAGGTGATAAAGATTGAGATGGGGAATTGTCTCTGGGTGTGTTATGCTTCATTACTGGAGTGAGTACTGGAGGTGACAGTGAAGGAGATATCGTTACCATCGGGAAGAAAGCAATGTCTATCTCTTCATCACTGGTCTCGTTGTCTTCCATGGCTAGCTTGTGGACGTTCTTACTTGTATCTGTTTTCACCTTACTTGAGGCATACACAGGCGTTTCGTCCTCCATCTTGTTATCCTCTTCTACGGGGAGAAACTTGCATGGAGTGAGGAGATTCCTGTGCACAGTTCTCTCTTTGCCATCGTCAAGGGAACGGACGGTGTAGACAGGTACATTTGTGTGTTTACTGATCATGACGTAAGGCTGTGGCTCCCATCGGTCGGCTAATTTGCTGGTTCCAACTAGGTGTTTATTCTGAATCAGAACCCTGTCATCTGGATGTAGAGGAGCTACTTGGGTGCCTCTGTCGTACACACGTTTCTGTTTTGCCTTTGCCTGTCTGACGAGGTCGCTGGCTCTTTTGTAGGCACTGTGCAGTCTATTTCTGAGCTGTTCTGTGTATTCGTCGTATGCGGGTGTGTCTTGTTCCTTTGCTTTCAGTCCAAACATCAGATCTACTGTTAAGTTGGGGTGCCTAACGAACATTAAGTAGAAAGGGGCATATCCTGTGGAGTCATGGCGAGTCGAGTTGTATGCGTGAGTCATCACTCCGACGTATATTGCTTCCAGTCTTTCTTTTGGTCTGCTTCAAGTGTACCGAGCATGTTCAGTAGTGTGTGGTTGAAGCGTTCGGTGAGACCGTTTCCTTGATGCCTGAGATTTTGCAGAGTTCCTTGATGAGCTGGCTTTCAAAGTTTCTTCCTTGATCGGCGTGAATTCGGACGGGAAAGCCGTAGTTTTGTATGATCTTCTCCCGGAGTACCTTTGCGATTGTGTCGGCTTTCCTGTCACGCGTCGGGAATGCCTGGGCGTACTTGGTAAAATGAGCTGTCACTACCAAGATATTGTAACGGCGGTACCGGGCCGCCGGCAGAGGGCGCCAGCACGGACCCACGGTGCAACCGTAGCGTTGGGACCCCTGCTGCTGGGCCAGGAAGACCCGTTGCCAGACTGCGCCGACTCAGTAGTGTGACTTTTATATAGCGTCCTTTTCGTTGTGAGTTGTATAAAAAGAGAGCCTCGTGTAAAGAAAGTGGAAAGAATAAATGGCCGGAGAGCCCCGAAGCCCTGAAGAATAGTGTCTGTGGTTTCCTTCGTCTGGCGTGTGAGAACCCTAGATTCGTTCGACGTTACAATATTTTCAAAGCCGCCTTTGCTTCTCACGAGCTTGAGGCAGTCTATACAGATTAGTTCCATTGGCTCGCTGGTGTTGATGTTGACCAAGGGCACTCGGGTTTTGGTGGATGGAGTTTTTTTAAGACAACATCTCTTGCAGCGTTCGCACCATTGTTTGATGTCTTGTGCCATCTTGGGCCAGAAGAAACGGTTTCTTGTCAGGTCCAGAGTTCTGTCATAACCAAGGTGGCCGAAGTCGTTGTGTAAACCCTTCATAACGACGGTCTTGTATTGTTGAGGTAGAGCAAGTTGTTGTGTACTTGAACCATCAGGTGTCTTCCAAACACGATGCAGCACACCATCTCTCATCTGAAGCTTCTCCCACTGTCGCAGGTACAGGAGACAGCCAGGCTGCTCACGAGACCTCTCAGCTGGAGTTGGCTTTATACCCTACTCCAAGTAGTATATTACTCTGGAGATGTCTGGATCGGCTCTCTGACCTGATATCAGATCCCGCGATTGGAGTGTGGCTTTGTGTCATGACGTCACATCGAACAGCTGGTGTTTCCATAAAAGGATGAGATACCGGTGGATGACAGTTACAGATGGCCTGGACAATGTGGGAAGGGATTGTGATGGCATCCTTCTGGAAGGTATGGGAGTGCCTTGAGATGTCGGCGTGTGGCTTTCTGGAAAGTGCGTCGGCAGCAGCGTTGTTCTTACCGGGCTTGTACTTCATGTCGAAATCGAACTGGGATAGAGCAGCAACCCATCTTTGGCCTGTAGCATCTAGTTTGGCTGAGGTGGTTACGTAGAGTAGAGGGTTATCATCCGTCAGAACTGTGAACTTGTTACCCAGGAGATAGTCTCGCAGTTTGTCGGTTATGGCCCACTTCATCGCTAGGAACTCTTGTTTGTGTGCAAGGTAGCGGGATTCTGCAGGGTTGAGGCTTCTGCTGATGTAAGCAATCACTCTTTCTGTTCCATTCTGCATTTGGCTAAGGACAGCTCCCAATCCTACCCCTGACGCATCCGTCTGCAGTATGAACGGGAGTTCATAGTCGGCGTACGCAAGGATTGGGGGAGACGTCATGTGCTTCTTCAACAGATCCATGGCTTTCTGGCAGTCTTCCGTCCAGATGAATGGTGGTGTTAAAGATGGAGACTGTCGTTTGGTTCCCCTCTTCTTTCGTCATGGGTCACCGGCTGTAATACGCTGGTACAGTGGAGAGACTATCTGTGCGCACCCTTTAATAAACCGTCTGTAGTAGCATGTGAAGCCAAGAAAACTTCGCAGCTCTTTGCGGTCTGCAGGAGTTGGCCAGTCTACCACTTGTGCGGTCTTGTCTTGATCAGTGGCAACGCCTTTGCCTGAAACGATATGGCCAAGGTACTTCACTTCTTCTTGAAGTAGATTGCACTTCGAAGGCTTAAGCTTCAAACCATGCTGTCTGAGACTGGAGAACACTTTGCCGAGACGTTCAATGTGCTCTTCGAAGTCCGCTGAAAAGACGATTATGTCATCGAGGTAGAGTAGGCAGGTGACATAATTTTGTTCTCCGAGGCAGGCCATCATGAGTCGTTGAAAATGGCTGGTCCGCACCTGCCAGTAGCCTGACGTAAGATCTAGCGTGGTGAACAGGAGACCTTTGCCAAGGGCATTCAGGGCTTCTTCGATGCGAGGAAGAGGGTATGCATCGCGTACTGTCTTGTTGTTGAGTTGACGGAAGTCGATGCATATGCGTAGGGGACCATCCTTCTTGTGTACTATCACGATAGGGGAGGCGTAAGGACTGCTGCTCCTGCGAATGACATTTGCATCTACCATTCCCTTTAGATGATCCTTTACTGCTTGATACTGGGATGGTGGGATTCGGCGGTGAGGAAGACGGAAGGGTGGCGATAAACGATGAACAACAGATTGCTCTTTGAAACTTAATTAATGTCACTCTTCCGTCTTATAGAGCTAGTCCGAGTAACTTGGACCCAACTTATCGCCTTTTTAACATTCGGACATGGTCTGGCGATAGTAGGGTCCAAGCTAATCTTTATGCCGGGCAACACAATTCTGTCATTGACCCGAAACCCAACAATACCCCCCAAAACATCAGATTTCACCCTCAAAATGGCCTCCAAATGACTAGATACGCCACCTGAGGTACAAGTAGACATCGATGATTAAGATGGTTGTACTGAAGTTTACTTACGATCCGGATGAAAAGTGAAATTTCTCGTTCAATTCCGAGAGCTCCCCTCACGATCGTGAACACGTTAAATGTCCGATTCCTGTTTGAATTGCAATGTGGCCTTCATGCCCAGCGTTCACCCGATGGTCCCCGTATTCCGAGTGCAATTCCGTTACCGAGCGCACGCACAATGCATCGATTATGATAATGAGTAGACTGGATCACGTTTGTAAACACAAGTGCATTTCGAACGATAATAGGGAGTCGGGAACTAGGGTAGATTTTATGGACCGAAACCAGTTCAAGCTAGTTCCCGACTCCCTATCGTTGGAAATGCACTCGTGTTTACAAACGTGCTCCGGTCAATCATAATCGATGCATCGCGCGCTCGGTAACGGAATCGCACTCGGGATACGGGGACCATCGAATGAACGCTGGGCATGAAGACCACATCGCGTTGTTCAAACGTTAACAAAAGTCGGAATTTAACGTGTTCACAATCGCGAGGGGAGCTCTTGGAATTGAAAGAGAAATTTCACTTTTCATCCGGATCGCAAGTAAACTTCAGTACAACCATCTTAATTATCGATGTCTACTTTTACCTCAGGTGGCGTATCTAGTAATTTGAAGGCCCTGTTGAGGGTGAAATCTAATGTTTTTGTTGGGCAATGTTGGGTTTTGGGGTCAATGACAGAATTGTGTTGCTCGGCATATAAGGATTAGCTTGGACCCTACTATCGCCAGTCCATGTCCGAATGTTAAAAAGGCGATAAGTTGGGTCCAAGTTACTCGGACTACCATAGAGCAAAGACTCTTACTGGCATTCAGCGGGCAATTTTGGGACAAATACAAATGTGGTACACGGTATGTAATCAGACCCCCTTTGCGATCCTATTTCTACGCACTCACATTCAATTTGCATTACCTGCCCAAATATGCAGGATTGAGGATATTTTACACTACGTCGTACACACAATAGGCTGCATGCAGTGCGATGCCAGGCTGTACTAGTACTATGCACTATCTAGCCCTGGTAGGACGTCGGTCTCCATTGCACTAGTTACTACTGACGTCCTGGATATATGAAGTGGTCGTTACATAGCAAAACAATTTATAACAACATTATTTCATTGCTAACGTGATTAAATTAGCTGAAACGTACGGAAGTGTATTAAGGACATGACCAACAAAAAAAAATTCCTGCCCTCTATTTCGCCCTGGCGGATTACTTATTCGCCCGGGCGAATTATTATTTCGCCCGGGCGTATTACTAATTCGCCCGGGCGAATTATTATTTCGCCCGGAGTAGTAGGGGAGGTGGGGGTATGGGACCAAAATGGAAAATCTGCGGCCAGACTGGACACGCTGCTCTCGATTCTAAAAATAGTTGGAGGAAAAATATAGGGGAATCCCCCGCGGCAAATGTTTTAGAAATCTGACGTCAGGTTTGGGAGCAAAAAAGAAAAATGTGTGTCAAGTCAGGGCCTGTCGCTCTGTTAAAAAAATAAATCTGTCGTCGCTAAAATGAGGTGATGTCACCACCACGTGACTTTGAAAAATGTGTGAGTCACCACCATGTGACCTTGAAACGTGTTGAGGCACGATATGAATGTGGCGTAAACAACGTGACCTTGAAAAATGTGTGAGTCACCACCACGTGACCTTGAAACTCGGGGCAAAAAAAATAGCTTCTCTATCTGTGAAAAGGTAGAGAAGCTGTTTTTATTTAAAAATGGAGAGTAATATGTTCAGACCGACGAGTACTTGAAAAATTATTAAAAATAATATCGGTTTTTATTAGATATATCCATGACTTTTTTTCAGAGCGAAAACCTCGAGCTATCTGATAAAACAGATCAGTGCGATCACCATATAATCATCGAGAATGGTTTTTTAGTTTGTGAAACGTGCGGTGAAATAGTTTCACGTTACTTTGATTTTTCGGCAGAAAATGCGCAAGAAGATCGTATCAATTGGTCAACTTTAAAAGGAAACAAAAGAAAAAGTGTGGAGAAACTTATTTTTTCTGTTTGTCCAGAGCAAGACGTAGAAGATGTCCAAGAAACAATCAATAAATATAACGAGCTCGTTAATTACAAAACATTGAGGGGAAATGGTTGCGTTAAACGGTCGTTAATAGCGGCGTGTTACCATCACGTCGTTGGATGGAACAAAGAACGAGTTAGAGATGTATTTAAAGTGACTCAAAATCAATTTAATAAGGCCCTAAAAAGATACGATGACCACTACAATAAAGGCGGGGCCGAGGGTGTTGCCCTAAGAGGTGAAATAGAGGTATAACTCGGCGGATCGCTTTCATAATGTTTATTTACCGAGAATTTGAACTTGTAAGTTTTTCGATAAGAGATTTTTTTTCTTTTGCCAGCTGTTCGTCTACCCGTTTTTTAACTTCTTTTTCAAAGTCTGTATCGTTTTTAATTTTTTGAAGCTTTGTGCTGGTCTTTGTTCTAATTTTTTGCTTAAGCTCGTTAAATTTTGCGAGTTCTCTCGTAATCAGTAAGAACTCTTCGTGCGATATATCTCCGTCGTTGATGGCTTGAGACACGTATTCTTCAATCGTGTTAAGTTTGGAGTCTGCTAATATTTTAATCTGGTCGTGCTTTTTCAGCTTGGTGGATAATCGCTTAGACGCGATTCTAAGCAGAATATCTACACCAAAAGCGCCCATAAACGTTCCTTCTAACACCAATCCAACGGGGGCTGATATAACACCCAAGAGAGCGGGAATACCGACAGCCCCCGCTATAGCCCCCAATCCTTCTAATCCTATCTCTACGTAATGAATAGTGTCGATCATTCTCTTTATTTTTTTATAAGTGCGCTCACGGTGGTCTCTCTCTTTCAAGATTAAAGATCGAATCTCTTCAATCTTTTTAAGTCTGAACACTTTTGTTTCTTCGTTACTATTTAATTGGAGTACATCTCCAGAAATATCGGGGTATAACGCCTTACCATCTACACTCATGTTTTTAATATAAAAAGATTTTAAAATTAAAAGATCTCCAACTCGATAATGATACCCTCACCCTTATTGTTGAATACCTGTCCTTTTTCACCGCTGATAGAAAATGTCAGTTTGTCGATCATACCGTTTTTAAGTTTTTTGAAATCCTCGACTCTATCAGGCTCGGGTTTGCGCGTACCCACGGGTACGATTTTCAAGATGTCAGACGGACGACCATTAAAAAAGTTTTCACTCGTACTTAATTGCGGGCAGCGAATAAACAAAAATTTAAACGGATTAACGTCGTAATATCCCGTATACACCACTTTGGGTACCAGTCTTCCTTTGGGTAAATTGAGTAATCGAGATACTTCTCTGTTTAAACGCAATTTGAGATTTACGTCGGTTATCACCAACGTCACCTTTTTAGATTCTCTAAATACTCGAAAACTTACCCCGGGTATGGAATTTAAAATGAAATCGAACCAATCGACGTCGTACCACCCCGGTGGTATGATGACCGAACCGATACTTCCGAGTGGCAACGGCTCTAAATGACTTGGAGGAATAAAATCGAAATCATCACCCGTCACGATAAGACTTCCTCTTATAATCACTCCTGCTTCTCTACTATCTCTCAACTCGCTCAACTCGCTCGCACCCATTTCTCCTTCAATAAACTTTAAAGCCAATTCCTCACCTTCAAAGATTTTTCTTTCTCTAACAAATAATATTCTTACTAAAGATTGAAGCGTATTAAGTTCTAATTCAGTTTTTGGTGTTTCTGAATTCATGGCGGCTAAAATCAACCCTCGCCGTTCAGCTATAATAGCTCTTTTTCTTTTGTTTGCTTCTAAAACGGATTCTAGTCTATCGTCTTCGTACGCTTTTATAAGATCATTTATAGTTTTTTGTACAACATTTTCATCGTTAACTAAATAGTGGTATGGTATATCGGGTAACAATCGCTCTATAAAATCTCTATCCGGCGTTGTTATGTGTACATCTGAAAGAAACTCCGCGGGTATGAGGGGAGGTTTATCCGTGGTAAACGCGGGTCTCCCATCTATTTGCGTAAACCAATCAATCTCCGTGGCGCTGGAAATATTAAAATATCCGGCGTTAAACAACACCCTTTTTACGCGTATAGATTTTTGACCGTTTAAATTATCTACGACGTCTTCTAATTTAAACGTCTGCTCATTTTGAAACAAGTGAAACGAATGCATTTATTTTAAAGTCTTTTTATATTAAAACTGAAACTAAAATAATGAGTGATTTTAAGTCGTTAAAAAAGCAGATACAATCGATAGCCGATCAGGTAACGAGACAAGTAAATCAAAATGTAGCCAAGGCAAACGAGCTAAAACATCAAGCTGCACCCCAAGCAAAGTTTTTAAACAGCACTAAACCCAGTGAACTGGAGGTCATAGTTAATAATACCAACGGGTTTTTAACCATGTTTCCCGACTTAACCTCGGACTATAAATTGCCTCACGTTGAGACGGACGAGGATGTAGATCGTTGGAAATCACACCCCATGTCGTTTTATCAAAATCAGTTAAATTTTGCGATCTACTGCGCTACTACGGGCTGCGGTGTTGGATTTGATCTTTTAAACGCGAGCAACCGTTACGTTTGGGCCATCTTTAACTTTCATTTATATTTTACGGTTAGAAAGATCCTGTACGACTTTGCCACTCCTTTACCGGGAGATGACGCATTTAACGCTCTAGACAACAGTTATAATCACAGAGCATTTACCGATACCTGTTTGTTGTTTGGCATAGATCAAAACAAGTCTTTTAAACAGACGAGAGACACAAAATCTAACGGTTTAGGTACCTCATATATCTTTAATAAAGGCAAGTTTGTGGCGGTTGGTGAATATGATAAAGCACTACCCAACAAACCCAACGTTCTTTACGGCGGCTACCACGGTCTAGACAGTCCTAAAAGAGTGGAAGCAGTTACGTTCCTTGGACGGTTATTTACATCGAACAAAACGAATCGGTACAAAAGGCTTGGTTAGATTTTATACCCGCCAAGAGTTCGTTTACCTCCGCGGGAATCATAAAGATCAACGAATCAATTAGATCTTACGTGTACGCTTTACTCGGTGCGCAGGCTCAAACAAAAACGAGCGTATTATCACCGGGAACCGGATTAGACGCTCAGAGACAATTTAACGTCATCGTTGAAGATATCATCAATGCAGCAGACGACATGGAAACGAGTATCGATCAATTTCAAGACTCTTTGCAGTATGCCAGAACGCCTTTAAATTTTGTCGTGAAACCGGGGTTGTATTTAATTCCATCGGATATGAACTTGAGGGTTGGAACGCACGACGGCTATAACAACAATCTTCAAATCGCTACCCAGAGTATGAACACTGGTTTGGTGCCAGATTTAAACTCACAACCTCAACCGGACGACTCTTTTGATGACACCGATGACGTCGCGCCACCAACACCCCCAGAGCCTACGACGAACGATGTTGTATCACCAACACCTGCACCTACACCCTCACCAACACCTGCACCTACACCCTCACCAACACCAGCGCCAACACCAGCATCAACACCTACAGTTTTAACCCAAGAGCCCACTAAACTACAAACTCACCAAGACGAAAAATTATCGTTGACGGTAGGAATATTAGCTATCGTTGGTATGGGTATTTTAGCTTACGAGGCAACGCGATAAGTCACACTCTAATCACAAAAAAAAAAAAAGCCTTACCAACTTTGTGCTGGTAAGGCTTTTATTTTTTTGTTTAAACTTGATTACAACTATTACTACCATCGTTTTTGCAGGTACGCAAACACCAAGGCTCCCACACCCAAAAACAAAGCCCACACGTGTTCGGCCAACCACGATACGGACTTACTCAGCGCGTTAAATATCCAACTGAGTACGCTGCCTATGATACCCGGCAGAGCACCCAACGCGCTCACTCCCAATTTTTGAAGAGCAGATGCAAAATTAGCGAGTTGTTTTGAAATCCACTCTTTGATACCACCTTTTGGTGTTGGTGTTGGTGTTGGTGCAGGTGTTGGCGAAGGCGCGGGTGGGGCACCCGCACCTCTCACGCTAGCGACGATGCTACTCACTATCGTGCTGATGGCTAAACTCAAAGCGGCTAAAATACTCACTATGGTCACACCTTGTTCTCTAAACAGAGTTCTGATCTTTTCCGCCAGAGTCGTGTCGTCGCCTAATATTTTATTAATCGTTTCTTTGATTCTAGCGATCTGACTTTTGAGCCCTCGTTCGTTGGCTTTTGCGGCTTCTAATCTGGCAGATCTTTCAACATTCAAGTTGCTCAATTTATCGTTTAACTCTCGTCGACCCTCTTCGCTGTGAGATTCGTCGAGTTCTTGTCTCGTGGCTGCAATCTCTCGGTCTAGTTCTGTGAGACGCGATAAATTAAGTTCTAGGTTACCTCTTAACGTCTGAAGAGTTTTGTCTAAACCCTGGAGTTCTCTGTAATTCAATCCTTCTGTTTGAGCGCCGGTGTCTTGTTCTAAATCGTCTATAATCTCGATTACCTCATCGGTGACTCTGGGTAGTTCTGTCATGGGGATACTCTCGGGTTGTATCGATTGCAGGTGTTGGCTTTGATCGTCACTGAGTGCCTTACGTTCGTAATGCGTAAAACCTAATTTGTTTCTAATAAAATCTCTACCGTTTAAACCCATCTTTCTTACATTTAACTCTATAGTCCTCAGAGTCAAGAATCTGTCTGGTTTTCTTTGATCCGTTAACCTTAGTAAGCCTTTACCAGTGTCATAAAATAAACCGTCTGGTTTGAGAATAAATTTTTCGTATCTCGGAGATATTGGTTTATTGTATATGTTATAAGTATCGTAAAACTCATCAACGCGACCATTAGTGAGCATGCTTCTTCCTTGATCTAAAACGTCATCTATGTCGGTAGTGAGGATGGGTGGTGCAGGAGTATCAAAGTTGTCGTCCAGATTAGTCTCTGCTACATCATCGTCGTCATCGTAATCGTAATCATCAACGGGGTCAAAGTCAAATCCTCCCTCAGCCATTTATTTAATAAACCTATTTAAATTATGCCGTTTTCATTATACTGCCCGGTAGTATACCCTGGGTCACCAACCAATTTTGCGTGGCCAGAGCTCCACTTATAATGCCTGTCAATTTAGCCGCATCTTCTACGCTTAGTTTGCTTAAATCTGGCGCTTTCATTTTGAGTAGTTTAGCTCCTACCATGGCGTATCCCATCGAAAGACCCGATATGACGGCTCCGTGATAAATCGTATTTGCTATTCCGTTGGTGTCAAAGTTACTCATCGTTTTTAATATAACAATTTTTAAATTGCTGGTTTATTCCATGTCTAGCGTTTTGGGGGAGCTGGGTGAAGTGGGTTGCGTGACTACCGGCACTGGCTGTATCACCGGCGCAGTTGCCTTACTTTTAGTACCAGCAGCCCCACCCCTATTATAGACGCTACAGCCCCCCACATGACCCAAGAGTTGTAGTCTGGTGAGCTCGTAGCTTCGTCCGATGTTACGTTCATTTTTGCCAATTTTAATTTCATCTGTCTATTGTGCTCAGCTAAAGCTTTACCCTGCTGTATTCGTTTAGGATTTTTAGTCTTGGTCACTCTCGTTACCGTCGGTGATGTCGTTGTTTTTATCGGTGGGGGTGTCTCTGTCTCTGCTGGTTGAGCTGCAGGCGTTGCTGTCGCTGCTTTCTGATCTTCCATTTATTATATTAGGTTTATTAAATTTCAAATGTTTTGTTGTGATAATCGTAGCAACTAGGGGTGATATTAAAGTTCCGTACTTGTAACAAACGTCGCTCAACATACCAGCCATACTCGCGCTTATAATAGGATCAGAACTCAAGTCGTTGGTGAGTTCTTCTTCAGAATCTATAGTGACGTTATATCCTAAAACTTGTACGGGTGTAACAACAGCTAACACTCTCGAAAATATACTTAAAGTGTATTTACCAACGGTTTTAACAATTTCATTTCCAAATTTAGTTTCGTACAGATGATACAGCTTTTCGAGTTCTTTACTGTCAAGAGCTTCGATATGTTTAACGGTGTATTCCTTTCCCAAGTACTTTCTAGAGTTTCCGGCTGCTACGACACCGCACAAACGATCTTTATGTTCTGCGTTGTGATCTTGTTCGTTCGTTAAAGTAAGTTTTAGGTCCTCCATTTAATTAGAAAGGAATTTAATTTTGTTGTAGCTGTTGCAACTTTGTTACAAAAGCAAAGGTATTCGTATGTGTAAAACGATAAATTAAGCGATATGATGATAATAGCCAAAAACTGCATATACTCGAATATTGCTATCATTTACTAACAACAAAATACATTTTGTTGACGTTTGTTGATTAACAAATTGTAATACATGTGTAGTTTGTTGAATAGGTTGCTACTCAACTAGCTATTAATTGTTACTCACCTAGCTATTAATTGTTACTCACCTAGCTATTAATTGTTACTCACCTAGCTATTAATTGTTACTCAACTAGCTATTAATTGTTACTCAACTAGCTATTAATTGTTACTCACCAAGCTATCAAGTAGCTCGTAACTAACTGGAGGTTCGGTGTATACGACCAATTTACTATATTTCACATCTCTCAAACGTCGTTTTATATAATCTCGTTGTTCAATGGGTACGACGTCGTTTTCGTCTAACGCTTGATCAAACGATGTTTTATCTTTGCAGTAAAATAATGCCAACCAAGCCGTGTTTTCTCTATAATCTTTTAAAACGCTGTTGTACTTTTGGGTCAGTAACCAACAGCTGTGATTTACGTGTCTTCCGCTAAATGCCATCTTGCTTAAAGCGCACGTCTTTTTACGATATTTAATCTCTTGATCCGAAGAGCAATCGTCCACGATAAACAACGTGGCAACACCTTCGAATATTTTCCTGTAAAAATCGATCGCTTCGTTGAGCGTCATCTTGTACAATTCCGGATCGCAGAGGTATACCTCGGGATCTGCTTGAATCCACTTTCTTTCGATGTACGTTTTGTTTTTAAATATGGTAGGGCAAATGATGACTATCGCTTCAAATGTGTTTTTATAGTCTGACTCTAACAGATCCAAAATCCATTTGGTTTTGCCCGAATTTGTTTTGCCGACGATTAAAGCGCAATGCGGTTGTGTCATTTTAACTTAACAGAGATTTAAAATTCCCGTCTTCCAAGTTCAATTGAGCATCCATGACTAAAAATACGTACATCGTGAGGTCACCTTGACCTTCGGCTTCTCTGTTAAATTGAATGTTGATGCCTCCTCCGTCTCCGAGTTTCTTACCGGATCCGTGAGCGGAATTGTCGTCGTTACTTCTAAAATCGAGCCACAGACCGTACTTGTCTTTTAGGTAGTCTCCAAGGTCAAAACCCGTCAAATTTAAGTCTTTAGCTACTCCGCGCCCGCTTTCGGTATCGCTGTCTCCAAAGAACTTGTTGATTTCATTCCAGTGTTGATACTGAAACATTCCTTGACTGTAGAGTTGATTGGGTTTACCTTCTACGGTCACCGATGTTTTGGTTATTTTTGGATTGTAAAATCGCTGCGGATTTTTGACCGCGGGATCTTTAAACAAAAACAAAATACCCTTGAGACTCCTGATGGGTTGATTAACGCTGACGTTCCAAAGCGTGTCCGATTTGTTGACGGATCTAACTTCTAGCGAGTGGATTTTATCAAACAGATATTGCATTAACCCCTTGTGTTTATTCCTAATGGTGATAGCTAGGTCTCTGTTGGTCACCACTTCGTATTCGAGAGACAAGTCTGAGATAGAATACATCGCCGCCGTATCTGAACTGTTGACTACTTTTTCGTGATCGTTAAACTTTATCTCGTACGTCAGAGGTTGTTTTAAACCGCTGGGGTAAAAGGGTGATGCGAAGTCAGTATGTCAATGTCTATGGGAATACAATATCTGTTACCATAGGCATCCGCGATAGCTTGATCCTTACCGTTGTTGGCGCCCGCGTTAGCATCTTCAGCCCCAGTTCTTAGTTTAGACACGTTTTCTTTTTCTATGCCCGAGTACGCCATGTTTCGAGTCGTCGAGCTGTTGATCCAATTGTCTTTAAAGTTGTGATACACGTCGGCGTGACGATAACTCACAATTTCGTGACCTTGAAGCCTGACGCTGATTTCGCTGACTAAATTTCTGGCTAAATTACCAAAAATGGTTCTATTGTTGTCGCTTCCACCTTCGAGTTCTAAATTGAAAGCTAGTTTACAAGTGCCGGGTACGATCACGTCGTCTACACCCAATTGAGGAAACTTGACCCTCAGCGTTTGCCCCGCCGATATACTACTGGGATTGTGGGTAATGACCACCTCTTTTCTCTCACCCTTGATAGATCTGGGTATTTTTAATAGCCTGCTGGGATTGAGCTTTTTTCCATACGCATTCATTTTATTTATACGAGTTTTAAATTTAAAGGTATCTGTAAGCCAAGAAGCCCACCAATAGCGTTCCTCCCGCGATAAACGCCAGTTCTCTTTCTATTTGTTGGTCGCTAGGCTCGTAAAAATCTTCGAGTTTGGGTTCGTGTTGCAGTCCTACGGGTAGTTCGGTAGATTGTCCACTCACCTCGTTGTAGTAACGCAACGCTCGGTCTACGTTAGAAAATGTTTCTTTAGAAGCATTTTGTTTTCTGATACGGTCGTTTAGAAAATCTAGATATTTCGTTCGTTCTCGTTGCCACTTATCTTTGGCGGCTGAGAGTTGTTCTATCGCTAAATTGTGTCTCTTACGCTCCTCGTCGCTCTGTTTCAGATTTGAAAAGAAAAAGTTTGAACCCGTAAAAGCTAAGGCGTTGACGATCGCGCCTCCTAACATCATAGCAACGCTAGCCATATTATTATTATAAACGTCTTTTATATTAAATAATATGCAAACATTATCTAAACTGTATTATAGCCCGAGCGGTTATTGGAGAGGTGAAAGTGCCGTCGACCATTTACACGATAAAACAAAAATCGATAAAAAGGTAATCAGAGATTGGCTTAAAAAACAAGCGATATGGCAAATTTATCTACCGGGTCCTGCGTATGTACCCAGGCCTACGAGTACATCGCGAGAGTTTGAAACACCGAACGACTTTCACCAAATGGATGTGCTATACCTACCCTGGGATAAAGTAAAACGCAAGACTTATAAGTACGCTTTGACGGTTGTCGATGTTGCGAGTCGATACCACGAAGCAGAACCTTTGGTTTCTAAAACGGCAGATTCCACGCGAGATGCTATCGTCAAGATTTACGCGAGGTCACCTTTGAGTTACCCTAAAACGTTGAGAGTAGATGCCGGTACCGAATTTAAAGGAGCATTTAAAAAATGGATGGCCTCAAAAAACGTCGAGATTATCGTAGGCGAACCCGGAAACCACCGATCGCAGGGTATCGTAGAAAGATTTAATCGAACGCTAGCCGAGAGACTGTTTGGTCATCAGTACGCTCAAGAAATGTTAAATCCCGAGAGTAGAAACACGCAATGGGTCGAGCGATTACCCAGCGTGATCAAAGCTATAAACGATGAAACGACGAGATTAATAGCTAAAGCGCCGTCAGAGGCGGTTAAACTAGAACAGGTCCGGCAATCGCCGGCTAACCCCGTTAAAACAAAAGAGCAACAATTACCGCAAGACGCTATGGTTAGATATTTATATTACCCGGGTGAGCAAGAGGGTGGAACTGCGAGAAGAGCCACAGATCCCATTTGGAGCGTAGACATCTTCAACGTGGAAAAAAGAACGAGTCAATTTAAAATGATTGAAGGTAAAAAAGTCACGACGGGTCCTACTCTTTATTACCTGCAAGACGGCCCAAAAAGGAGTTTTGTGAGACAAGAGCTTCAAGTCGTACCCGAGGACACGCAATTACCGCCTAATTAATATCTAGATTACGGTGACCATAAGCGAGCGTGTGTATTCCATCCGGTAAAATGTACCTCTTTGTGTCCAACGGACTCAACGATAGTTTATTTTGAGATACGGTGTAAAGGATGTGATTTTCCGATCTAATGTGAGTCATCGTTTCTGTTTTAGATTTATTTTTAAAGATGCAGTCATAGTAGTGTCGGTGTTTTAATCTTTTGTCAGTGACCGATTTTGTGACCCCCTTGGCCTTTTTAAGAGTGATGTTGTTGTCATCTGCTAAAATCGAGTACATCTTGGGTCTTACGCAAACGGCTTCTTGAATGACCTTACCTCCAAACTCGTCTTTAAATTTACCGATCACTTTCTTATTGGTTGGATCGTATAACTCGTGATCCAGATTGTAATTCGAAAAGTCGTAGTGTTGCCCGTGAGATCGCATGTCTTTGTATATGTCATCCGTGTAAACGACAATCAAGAGACTGTCCGTATCGGTATACATCAACCTGATTTTATCTCCGTATTTGTCTTTCAATCGGTTGTAATAAAAATCATACATCAGCGTCTTTGAGAGATCCAAGATACTCACTCCGCAGTAAATGGGCTTGTTTAACACGGTTGTCGTTTTATATGTTTCGACAAACGACAGGTCACATTCTGGAAACGGCGTTGTTGTTTTATAGCTCGGTTTTTGAATTATTTTTTTGTATTTTGCTTGATCGCTCTCGTTATTGTCTCTCAATAGATAACCGTCTATTCGATTTCTAACGTTTTCCATCGTCTTACCAAACACGCTGTTATTCATCAGTTTAAAAAAGTCTTTCTCAAAATCAGAGGTTGCTTTTGTTCGGAGTTGCGTGTTTTTGTCGATGTAAGATTTCATCCAAGGCGATTGTTTAAATTTTAACACGCGATGTACCTTTTTTAGTTTCAAACCGAGATTGAGGTATGACTGCAACGTAACGTAGTGCAACACGTATTTTTGTTTTGGATTAAGCGTACACGTTAATTTTTGTACGTCGCTATTAGGTTCGGTATCCAATAACTCGTTTTGATAATCAGACATCCACGCTTGGGGTACGACGATATTTTCGGGTGCTAGGGGATAATCGTTATGCTTGGTGTGTAGATCGTACGGATAGTCTAAATCTACTTCAAAAAAGTAGCCGGTGTTGGACGTTTTCTTAAGCGTTAATATTCTTTCTTCGGTAAACGGTTTCGAGGGTGTCCATTTAAAATCACTGTGTGGTAGATATTGACTCATAGCCCAACCGTACAGATTGTTGGCATCCAAATAAGCGATATAACTCGAGGGCTTGTTTGAATCGTAGTCATCGAGATATTGATTATTGGCTTTGTGATGTCTCATTCCACCCACGCTAGATATGCCTCCTCGTTTTGCTTTTTCAAAAAATAAGTGTTTGTCGACATCTTGCAACAGTTCGAGTTTAGCTTCCGAGTGTTTCAATAGAGCATCCCAAGACAATCCGGGTGCGGTAAAATAATTGGCTGGATCTAACCCGTAGTTTTTTATGCACGTTTGTCTAAAGTTTTCAAATACGCCTGCAAGTAATAACGTATCGGTAGTCACGTACAAGTCGTGATATTCTCCTAGATTTTGTATATTAAACTCGTCCCACACGCGTTGAGCTCTGTCATAGTCTTGTTGCGATATATGTTCGTCTTTTAGTCTGCTGTAAAACTTGTCGATGGGTGGTAGGCTGGTCTCTTGAAACTTATCAAACGAGTTCATATATTCGTAGGGATAAATTCCTTTTTGTAATAGCAAGTCAGTCGCCTCTGGCGTACCTAGTTTAAAATGCTTTTTGAGTAAATGAAACGACTCTTTTGGACAACCTTTCACTAATTTATCCAACGATGATGCCATAAAACTAAACGAGTCTAAAAATCGTAGATTTCCTATCGAAAACGAAATATACTTTTCTGAATTTTTAGCGATCACTTGTATTTCTGTTTGGCTATCGTATTCTGTCATTCCCTGCATGATTAAATGCGCGTCGTAATTTTGTAAATTGTGAAAAAAGACCGGTATCGGTGTACAACCGGGTTTAATTTGTAGTTTGAGATTACAATAAGCGTGTGCGGCACCCCTATATTTACCAGTGACGTGGCAGTGATCTCTGACCTTTCTAAATTTATTAATGGTCTTTTTGCAGTCTAGACATTTAGACTCGATAAATCCCTTACTATTTTTGTACTGATGTTCTTTCTTTTGTTTTATCGTCTTGGGTTCTCTGGGTTTCTGGCACTGACAGTTGCTCGAGTAATTGGGATAAATTGGTTTCTCGCAAATCCAACACGCGTTTGTTGTATCGTGATGGTCTTTAGCTCGCTCGTTAAATGTTATGGGTTGGGGTTTTTCAAATATGCAATTAATATCGCTTTGTAATTGTAACAGCGTTGTTATAAATCTAGTTGAAGCGTCTTTGCCTCTAAAGGTCTCTTGATACACATTTTTACCGTCGCATCGCACGACAACTAGCGCATAACCGCTAGCTTTGTGAACGTTAATCTTTTTTGTGTTTGTCTCCTTGTCTGAGTGAGTAGGTTTAGATGTTAGTGTCTGTGTGGGTGTTGTTGTTGTTTGTAGTATGGATTCAAAGTCAGCATAAATGACAAATGGTGCTTTTTGTTTGTGCCTATAGTTTTTAAATTCTAATATCGGTACGTCTCTTTCGCCTGGTTGCCCGTCTATGTATTTTGGTTTACCCGTCGGAAATACAATCTTTGATGGATGTGCATCTATACCCTTACAATCGGCGATATGTCTGTCTAATTTGTTTTGATTGGTAAAATGACATAGACATCTTCGACAAAAATATTTCTTACATTTATGTTTCGTAACGTCGTACATCAACCTCGTAAAATATTTTATCCAACAATAGTGATGCTTGTCACCTTTAGAAATCAAAAGCAGATCGATCTCTTTTGCCCCGTAGTTTTTAGACACGTATAATGGATATATCTCACCCTCATAACCGTATACGTTTATCGATAAATTATTTTGTCTTTCTATCTTGGGTATCTGATCGACCGGTGTCGGAAAGTCAACGTCTTTAAAACTGAGTCCGTCGTCTTTGGTGTATACAACAGGTTCTTCTTTATGAATTTTATATTTAGGATTATTTCTTATTTGATTTTTTACTTTATCTGTATACAACCCAAGAGCAGCTCTCAAACACCATCTCAAACACTCGTCGTCTTTGTTTTTGATGTTTATCATCGCCTGTTTAATTTTAAGATGTTCGGGTAGGTTTATGTAAGAACTACCTCTCACTGGATTATATCTGTTGATGTTGATGTATAACGCCATTATCTTTTTTAAAACCCAACCCGATCCTTGATTCGTATACCTTTCATCCTTTTTAAATAGCTCTTCGATCTCTTCTTTTAAAACCTGTTTTATTTGACTTTGATTTAAAACGGCTTTCGGCTTGCTATAATGAATAGCTTCGATCGTTTCGATCGTACCATCCGATTTGGTTTTTTCGTATTTTATTTTGATTGTGAGCTCCAGTTTTAAACCTCTCAGCTCTCTCAATTCTGACTTGATTTTATTGACTATTTGTTCCTTGTGCGAATCAAAAAACTTGATTAAATCGTGGTTATAAAGTCTGGGGTTTAATTCCCAGTTTCTGTAGTAATTTCTAAACCTTCTCGTTTCTCTAAAAGCTGACTCTGTAAAGTATTCGGGTTGTCTGTATGTTTTAATCGCCGAGATTAAATCTTTTTTCAAAAACCGTCCTTTATACCCCGTCGGTACGTATTCTAGATTTTGTTCGTCTACAATCTGTTTGAGCTCATGAAGTTTCTTTTTCCTCAAGTTTTTAAATTTACTTTCATAATTTTTTATCCCCTCGATGTAAACTTTACGAGTAAGAGAAACATTTTCATTGTGCGGTATATTATATCGCTGCACGTAATCACGCAGCGTGGCTTTGTTCCATTGAGAATATCCTTTGACGGTCGGTCTGAACATATTACTCTCCATTTTACTATAGGAAATATAATATTTTTTTTCTCATTTTTTTTGGAAGGCAGACGTTGGATTTATAAGCAATCAGACTCACTGGCTGGTGATAGATCTTCAAGACGAGAGATAATGGGCCCTGAGTTTCAAGGTCACGTGGTGGTGACTCACACATTTTTCGAGGTCACGTTGTTTACGCCACATTCCTATCGTGCCTCAACACGTTTCAAGGTCACGTGGTGGTGACTCACATATTTTTCAAAGTCACGTGGTGGTGACATCACCTCATTTTAGCGACGACAGATTTATTTTTTTAACTCCAGAGCGACAGGCCCTGACTTGACACACATTTTTCTTTTTTGCTCCCAAACCTGACGTCAGATTTCTAAAAAATTTGCCGCGGGCGATTCCCCTATATTTTTTCCTCCAACTATTTTTAGAATCGAGAGCGGCGTGTCCAGACACGCCGCAGATTTTCCATTTTGGTCCCATACCCCCACCTCCCCTACTACTCCCGGGCGGATTACTTATTCGCCCGGGAGGATTACTAATTCGCCTGGACGGATTACTAATTCGCCCGGGCGAATTAGTAGTCTGCCCGGCCGGGAGAATTGGTAATCTGCCCGGGCGAATAAGTAGTCTGCCGGGCGAATTAGTAAGCTGCCCGGGCGGAATAGTAATCCGCCCGGGCGGAATACTAATCCGCCCGGGCGGAATACTAATCCGCCCGGGCGGAATACTAATCCGCCCGGGCGAAATACTAATCCGCCCGGGCGAAGTAGTAATCCGCCCGGGCGAAGTAGTAATCCGCCCGGGCGAAGTAGTAATCCGCCCGGGCGAAGTAGTAATCCGCCCGGGCGAAGTAGTAATCCGCCCTGGCGAAGTAGTAATCCGCCCGGGCGAAGTAGTAATCCGCCCGGGCGAAGTAGTAATCCGCCCGGGCGAAGTAGTAATCCGCCCGGGCGAAGTAGTAATCCGCCCGGGAGAAGTAGTAATCCGCCCGGGCGAAGTAGTAATCCGCCCGGGCAAAGTAGTAATCCGCCCGGGCGAAGTAGTAATCCGCCCGGGCGAAGTAGTAATCCGCCCGGGCGAAGTAGTAATCCGCCCGGGCGAAGTAGTAATCCGCCCGGGCGAAGTAGTAATCCGCCCGGGCGAAGTAGTAATCCGCCCGGGCGAAGTAGTAATCCGCCCGGGCGAAGTAGTAATCCGCCCGGGCGAAGTAGTAATCCGCCCGGGCGAAGTAGTAATCCGCCCGGGCGAAATAGTAATCCGCCCGGTCGAAATAGTAATCCGCCCGGGCGAAATAGTAATCCGCCCGGGCGAAGTAGTGGGCCTAAAAAATATTTTCGGTCATGTCCTAAATACGCTTCCGTAGAAACGTCGTCCATAATATTCCTTGTGTTCAAAACTTGCAGACGGGCGGGTTTATAACTCTTTAAAATGTTTTGATCAAACATTATTTGCAAAAAAAATGATGAAAATTGGCCCCGAAACAGAAATCGGCGAAAATTGCGCGGTCTATATCACAGAGCAGCAGTGCTCATTTGCTACTTTGCGCGTGCTCTTGCAGAGCGCAATTCCAACATGTGCGAATAATAGTTGCCTGCTAAATTTGTGCTGCGCAAGATTCCAAAAAACTGCGAGCGATGCATTAGCCTGGCTCATGCGTACAAGCATGAACAACTTCTCGACGATATGTACACGTTCACGTTTTATTTCACAGTGAATTTTCACTGAAAGTGAAAGCAGATTTTTTAAAGATATTCAAGGAGTTGTTAAAAGTACCAGGAATATATGAACGGACTTTCAGCTTCCAACATCAGGTAAAATAGTGGAAAACAGCTCTTGAAATGTTGTTCGCATTATAAAGGCGGTTTACGTCCAGGACGTCAGTAGAAGCGGTGATGCAACGGAGACTGACATCCTACCAGTGCTATGCACTCGTACGGTCCCACTCGTACAATGTGTAAACCTCGAGTCACCATAATCGGCGCAGGTAACGCTTGCGACGCGCACGCGTTGTCCAACGCAAATTGAATGAGAGTGCGTCAAAATAGGAGCGTCGTTTTAGGTGGACAGACGATACATGCAAACGGGCACGCACATGACGTGGGTTTCTGATATGAAGCTTGCTCCAAAAGTGGTGTGGCGACGCGACTTTTTTTTTTTTTTTTACCTGTTTTTTTTTTTGGCTTCAAATGTCGTCTGATGACTGCAAATGGTGCCCGACTAAACTTAGTGCAAATATATGGGAGTCCAGAGAGGCCACATAAAGCTTATTCTCGATCATAACCCCATCTAAAAACACGTTAAAATTGTGCAGCAGCAGGATTCCAGTCAAACCAGTGAGTTTGGCGGTTTTGAGACATCATCTTGTATTGAAAAAAAACCATTTTCATTTTGCCGACGCGCATGGCTACGGCGACGCGCGCGCACACCAGAAACCGGAGATTTTTTTTTTTTGGCCTGAGGGACGATCTTCCGAAGGTTCCTACCACACGCAAACTCTTGCATTTGGCATCTTGTACTTTTACTGACTGTGTAGGAACACGATCATGACGATATTCCGCAACCGAAATCCCGAACGCGAAAGCGCACGTAACGTTCGCCAGTGATATCCCATAATTTCTTATCGACCAATCAGAGGGCTTTATTTCACACACGCATGCGCACTAGGTCAAATTTAACACCAAAAGTTCGTAACACCAGTACTTGATTTGAAATTAATGCTTCAAGAATCATTGTACTCCATTTTAACACCAATTTTCATTCCAAAAGATTTAAAAAACATTGGTGTAAAAATTGTAACACCACAGTTTATGCAGTGTAGATGAGCGTATCAGATCTCTGCGGTCCGTGGGTCTTTTCAAGACTTCATACAAGCAAGCTTTTATCTCCCATTATGCATCTTAGCCTTCTCTCATAATTGAGTATACTGGGTTTATTTATTCCTCACGTATTATAAGTTTTGTTTGTTTATCTTTTTTTTTGCTCATACAGCCTTTTGCCATCTTTTCATCATTGCCTCTGTCATCATTATATGTTCCTTGTCTCGTGTCTGCTTACCATCGTAATGTCTTTGTTTGTTTGCTTGTTTGTTGTTTGCCATGTGTTGTTTCTGTTGGCTGTTTTCAACAAGCTTCTGCTTATTAAATTGCCCCATGCTCTATTTGCCTCTTTTATTTTGCTGTTAATTTGATATTCACTGCTGCATGGTTTAACCCTTGGTGTATATTTTTTTTTCTTTATCAATCATGGAAATAAATGTGAAGTTGAATTGAAGAATTAAAATAATGAGCTTGGTCCTAGGGCCCAATCAACCCTGTTAAAAATGAAAGAGGAGTTACGGTGTTATCTTCAAGCAAACTTGATTCCTCGATCCTGATTGGTCGATCCATGGCAACAAGCCGTGCTACATATAACCATACCGCACGGCCACGGTTCATACCGCACTCCGCGTATTGCGCTATTCTAAGCCTACGTGACGCGATTAGTGCTGCACAATTCACTGTGAATTCAAAAGTTGCGCGTAGGTTACACAGCATGCGTGTTCCAACTTTACTGTGCGTCAAGTTTGCTTGAAGATAAATTCGTTATCACGCTCGCGCTCGTGGAACACGGAAAATGTAGTGCGTCTGTGTCCCACATACCACTCGGCCTTCGGCCTCGTGGCATGTGGGACACAGACGCACTACATTATTCCGTGTTCCACTCGCGCTCGCAAGATAACTAATAATACACCCACTCCAGTCCACCGGGACTATACCCCTTTTCATTATTTATCAGGACATTTTATTCAATTTCTTTTTACTTTTCCCCGACTTTTTCAGGAGCAAAGAAAACCCACAGGTCTGCTGCAGCTGCTACCTCTGGTGGTTTGGTTGTTTTGGCTTTCAAGCAGTCATTGTGTCGCTCAGGAAGAGCTCACAGAATCAAGCTGTTGCAGTTCTTGCTTCCAAGGACCGGCCGGAACACCAGGTGTTCCTGGAATCCCAGGGAATCCAGGTGGAAACGGAATCCAAGGACCTCTTGGTCCCAAAGGTGACCCTGGGTTTGGCCTCCCTGGACCCAAGGGAGATACCGGCGACCAGGGACAGAAGGGAGATCGTGGCGAACCAGGGTTGCAGGGCCGTCCGGGGAAGCTGGGACCTGCTCGGAAGCTGGGACCTGCAGGTCTTGAAGGAGGACGGGGCCAGCCGGGAGCAAAGGGCCAGCCAGGAGAAAAGGGCCAGCCTGGAAGACCTAGCTCGGCTTCACCAACATCGTCCTCTGCCGTCGCATTCAGCGCCTACCTCACAACAAGTGTCTCAGGAAATCGTGGTCATATTATCATCTTTAACAACATCATGACGAATATCGGCGATGGGTACGATTCGCAATCGGGCGTGTTCACGTGTTCGATACCCGGGACCTACTTCTTCACGACCAGCCTGCAAAGAATGACACAAACTAGGGATCCTTTCGTACAACTGAAAAAGAACGGGGACATTATCTTTTCCGTTTATGACAACCACGACCATTTTCACCATCAGTCCAGCAATTCAGCAGTTCTTGTCTTGGCCACAGGGGATAGGGTGTGGCTTGAGTTAGGTAGGGATGCCACTGGTATTCATAGCGGTTACAATAAGGATTCTCACTTCTCTGGCTTTCTGATCCATACAATGTAACTCAACTACTGTGAAACATGCCCGTGTGAATATTTCCTGAAACCATCTGAGCCCGATAATGTGTAGACTCACTGATTTAGGAGTGGTTCTTGGCCAGATGTTTGGAAGGGGGTGTTTCATAATTTAATCTAAAGCTCTGTAAACTTATGTAATAACAGAAGTGAGAGGAATGGTCAACGACTGTGTTTTGCAAACAGCAGTCAATATTAAAATATGGTTGGTGTTTCGAAGGGTTGGTATTGACTATGCTATACCGTACCCCTGTGTGTTTGACCTCCGCCTACTTGTGATGTTTTATCAGAAGAATTTTACAACCAAGCAGTGGGTTATCCAGTGGTGCGTTCCAGTTAGGCGAACGTGTTTGCGCTCGTTAGCTTGGCCATGCGAATGTGTCAACCCGAAATGGATTGTCATCAAAAATGCTTTCCAAATGGCGGCGCCCTATATTTCAATCCTGTATGTCAAGTATCGCGGTTTGGATCGCAGCTTTCAAAATCTTGGAAAAAATTAATTGTGACTGGAAGTGAAATGTTGCTAGTATTTATACATGTATATTGGAACTTACAACTGATGTAGAAACGGAAAATTTCAGCTCCGTTATAAGCTTTACGTTCATGAAGATTTAGTGTGTCGGCCATTTTGGGAAACATAGCGACCAACCCATGAGAATGCAGGAAGACCGTTGGGCTTTGTTGCTAACGTTCCCTAACGTTGGTGGCAAAAAGTCGGTTCCTCTGCATAAACGTTGCTCACGTTGACAAACGTTGGCATTGTTCTCGTAAATGAAACGCACTCAGAGCCAAGGGAAAGTATGAGGTTGCTGTGACGTCATTGTCAGCATAAACCACGCCCATTTTACAAGATCTGCCTTCAGACAATTTTCACTCCACTTTTTCATTTCAGTGCAAAGTGGTTATAATCGGGAAAACGAATTTTTCCACACGCTGATAAATTGTTGCTTTCATGTTGTACCGCGCATGTAATGTATACTGCATGATCGCTTAAAACACAGTAAAAAAAACATGCTATTTGACGACAAATTGTCTTTTTTCTTCAAAATAAAGACACTTCACTCTATTACATTGAACTGTTCTACTTTAATGTTTCAATAAAAATAATATAATTATAATTTTGATCTGCTCTTAAAGTGATAAATTTACAGTCACAAACAAGGAATGCTGCTAATTAGACGCTGTTCTTTAAAGTTTTAAAGAAGTCATATGCAAACTGAAACGGTCTTTTTACCCTTTGGTCAGCAAAAATAGTCTACATGCCAGAAAGTCTCAGTGAAATTCTGCAGAGCAGTCGACTTGAAGCTGCCATGGTTTCGGTTATAAATTTTTTTAGGACAGTTCTCCAAAACAAAACTATAGTTACTGTACAAACGAAACAGACGCTCTCCTTAATTGAGACGTTAAAAGCTCCGAATGGCCAATTTGAATTCAGATTTATGCGAGTGTTTATACCTAAATCAAACAAGCCAGGCCGTTTGTGCCAAAGAAAAATGATGACCAGGAATGTAGCCTTAACTTTTGTCGTAAATAATAGGCCTAACTGTGATTCTTGCTGTCTCGGTGTTTACCAATGTCATAGCTAGAGGCCTAAATGGGTCCTTTTTATGTGAGTGCTTATAAAGGCCATTCCATGGTTCAGTTATTTGCATATTTTTTTTACTGATGGATGTAGTATTTTATCCAAATAGCATACCTTCCATCGTACCGTTAATACTCTAACTCTAACGACTTCTGATTAGAACTACCGACGCCAAAATACCACAGAATGTAACATATAACCTCTGCTGCAGTCAATTATCATTTCAAAACGTTGCGCCAGGAATTCTCCAATATTAATGCCAATATGATTCGGCTAGAGCACTTAATATGGTCAAGAAATGCTCCAAGAATTCGTCCCCTGGAGAACGAGCAGGAAATCGCTGTATAAATACAAGGTTTTTATGATTGGGCGGTTAAAACCTCCGTCGATCGCAGTGACTCCTCCACGCTGGTATCAGATAGTCCTCTGCCGGACATAATTGTATACTTCTTGAAACGGAAAATCTCGCTATTTCCTTTGGAAAGGACAAAGTTTTGTTCGAGTAACGGAACAGTGAGCTGTTACGCCTCTACCGCAGCCTTTTCCCCTGGATATCCCGACACTGGTCTCACGTTCTGGGAGCTGATCTGTCTGAAGAATCAACCACGATGGCGTCACTGGTAAGGTTATTTTGCAGCCGATTCGACTTAATCCAGTAAGAATTGACATGAAAAGTACCCCACCCTAACATTTTAGTTAACAACCGATATTTTTACTCAAAAACCTTTATACGGTTGCCATGAACATACACAAAACTTATTGGTGTTTCCAAATACAAACATTGTGTGCATGTGTGTCGGCAAATACACTCTAAAACGTCCCTGGTCATATTGACATGGAATCCGGGTTCTATTTGCCTTTACCCTTTCCGGCCACAATGACAGTTTTTAGGGTAACAAAATGACACTTTTTCTGGTCATTTTTACCCAGTAACCTTGGAGGAAATTTCAAAATTATTTTGATCCGGAAAAGTATCATTTTGACCCGGAAAAAGGCAAGGCCAAGTAGAACCCGGATTCCAGGTCGCGTATTTTTTTTGCAGCATACATCGTCTTTTAACCAATCACATGACGCACCCTAACATGAATATTTATCACGCGGTGTGGATGGAAGACACTTAGGTTCTCGTAGTGTTTTCCCTTCAATTAAACTTATCCCAACCAACAAAGAAATATTTGATGAAAACGGGCATGGGCTCGAACCACAGATATTGCGTTTTATAGTTCACTGCACTATCCACTAGGCCACAGTCTGTGACAGCTCGACGAAAGCCGTCATTTGAAAAGCTTGAATGTACATGTCTGAGTGATAGCAATGGTGTGACGGTATTGTTATTTCCTTATGAATTAACATCGAACTAGCTGAATAATCATGATCCATTGACGATGTTTGCTGCAAATAAAAACACTGCTTCCGGCGTAATCTGACCAGAGATTTTTTTTATTAAGAGTGTATGCCGGTGTAGCGTGAATATCCGACTCCATGAAATATGGACTCATTGGTAGTATTGCGCATGCCTAAGTACGATAATATACTATTTTTAGGATCATTATGGGAGAGTAAGCTGTCGCGTGCGAGGGATTAACCAATAATAGGGAAAAGGAGTCCGATTTTCATATTACACCGTAACGAGTAGCGCCACCTTTTACCCACTGACCGGTAGCGTATCAGATCGTCCGCTTTGAGCAGTCATTGTGTCGCACCACGCTTTTTGATTTGGCGACGTTCGGGTGACGAAACAATTCCTGGCATATACCTTCCAGCACGGAGGGTCTGCACTCTAAAAGATCACTGGAAAAGAGTTAGGCCAGAAAGAACACGGATTTAGGGTCAATCTAACCAAGAACTTTTAAAGGCGTCTTGCCAAATTTGTTGACGCGCCGCGTTCAAATCGGTCTGGTGACGCCCCTGTCCAAAGGTCTGTAGGCCTATAGGCAAAATTAAGGATATTTTGGACTACTGCACTAGTCTTGTTTATGTTTCTCTAATCTCCTTTGGGTTTTTTTTATTATCAAATACCCTATAGGTGAAAAGAAGGCCTACCGTTATGTTTCTTTTGATTCTGCTGCTTTGGCTCTCCAGCAGTCATTGTGTCGTTCAGGAGGAACCAAGAGAAGCAACTTGCTGCGGTGCTTGCTTCCAAGGCCCGGCCGGAACACCAGGCGTTCCTGGAATCCCAGGAAATCCAGGTGGAATTGGGGTCCAAGGACCTCTTGGCCCCAAAGGTGACCCTGGGTTTGGCCTCCCTGGACCCAAGGGAGATACCGGCGACCAGGGACAGAAGGGAGATCGAGGCGAACCAGCATTGCGGGGACCTCCAGGGAAGCAGGGACCTGCGGGTCGCAACGGAGACATGGGTGAGGGGCAGAAAGGTGACCAGGGGGAGCCAGGGGTCGAAGGACCGCAAGGTCCTTCTGGTGAAAAGGGGCAAAAGGGCCAGCGTGGAGAAGCTACATCGATTACCCCAAGAGCCCCCTCTGTCGTCGCATTTAGCGCTTATCGTACGACAAGTGTCACAGGCGGTAGTGGCGATGTCATCATCTTTGACAATATCGAGACCAATCTGGGTGATGGGTACGATTCGCAATCGGGCGTGTTTTCATGCTCGATTCCCGGTGTCTACTTCTTCACAACCACCCTGCAGAGAATAGCATCAACAGTGCGTCCTTTCGTGCACCTGAAAAAGAACGGGGAGAGGATCTTTGGGATCTTTGACAATCATGATAATTACAGGCATCAGTCTAGCAATTCAGCAGTTCTTGTTTTGGCCACAGGGGATAGAGTCTGGCTTGAGTTTGGCGACAGTAGCAGAGGTATTTACAGCGATACCAATAAGTATTCTTTCTTCTCCGGCTTTCTAATCCATGAAACCTAACGCAAGTGTGGAAAGGCGTCACTTGAGTATTCCTGTTTTTGATCTATACTGTTGCTTGCATTGCAGAGGAGCAGTTCTTTGCTACATCATTCCCCCCTATATGGACTGATGTAACAGAAAATCTTGCTCTTCAAAAATTCATACTACCAGAGACAGTACCGCCAGATAATATTCTGACTTTTAATCCCTAAAAAAAGTGCATCACGGATATTCTTGTGAATATATACATATCAACGTATTTGTTATGGAAGCTAATTATAGTATATATCTTGTATATCGAACTTTTTTTCATTTATAGTTTTGGTTTGAACTAAGAGCCCTGAAGATATACCTGTATAGTTTTTAATAGCCTGTGTATAATACTTAAAGGTAGAGCCGACTATTTTGTAGCTATCCAAAAAGTAACCGATCAAATATCGTTGGAAAGCTCACTTGGTTTAAAGATAGTAATGCCACTAAACTCCCTGTGAAATGTTCCTTGTGACATGCCGTCATTTTGAAGAAAACATTAAAAGAAGGGTATTCCCAAAGATGTGTCAAGTGACACACATGCAAGCGCGGCTGCTAGGCTGTGTCCGAATTACTTGACTGCGGCTGGAAATTACACACGAGTTTATGGTAGTGGCTGCAGCCACTTGCCATAGACCCGTGTGTAATTTTAAGCCATAGCCAAGTAATTCGGACGTGGCCTTTTATCGGTTCAGTGTGTGACGTCACGTAGTTACAATTGGCCGAATGAGAATGCTGATTTCGGGATTGTGTCACGAGAGGGCGCAATTCAAAATATGACTTGGCAATTTTGAACTGAAGACCAGATCCAAAATATGTGTTTTCTCGAAATATACAGCATTCACAGAGCTAAAACTTCATTAGTTGATAAGGAACCGGTCTTTAGATTTTGAGCACTTTTGTTGCTTCAAACGAAAAAGAAAGCACAAATGACATATGAATCGGTAGATTTTGCCCTTCACCAACGTAGTGACACTGTATACTCAGTGTGTTACCTCTCCTGCTTTCTAGTGCAGACGTCTAACCACTCGACCACTGAGCTTGCGGGATCGGTTAGCTGGTTAGAAGGGCAAAACCTTATACTGATTTACATCACCCCGACGCAAATTAAATAAAATGACAAAATTTTGGTCCAAATATGCGAGCTTCTTTGGTTGCAATAATGTTCTCCTTTTTTGAAAAGACATGTTTGATTAAACTCTTTGAAGCCTTCATTTAGAGAATATTTTGAACTCGTAAAACGGGTTTTTGTAAGAACGTACGTATATATTGTTTACAAATAACTCTTAACATGGATCTTTGAACAGTTAGGACCACTAAGGCCAAAAAAGTCTCCGGTTTCTGGTATGGAGCTTGCCCAAAAAGTGGTGCGGTGACGCGTTTTTTTTTGTTGTTTTTTTTTACCGTTTTTTTCCTTTAAATGTCGGCTGTTGACTGCAAATGGTGCCCGACTAATTTTAGTGCAAATATATGGGAGTCCAGAGGCCACATAAAGCTTATACTCGATCGTAACCCCATCTAAAAACACGTTAAAATTGTGCAGCATGCAGCAGGATTCCAGTCAAACCAGTGTGTTTAGCGGTTTTGAGACATCATCTTTCATTGAAAAAAACTTTTTTTCATTTTTCCGACGCGCATGGCTACGGCGACGCGCGCATACCAGAAACCGGAGACTTTTTTGACCTAATCGAAAGTGGATGACGATATCCAATCAGGTTTGCTTAAAAACGTTTGCTTTTCCAACTTCGACTTGTCAAGAATTTCTTATGTTTTTCTTTATAATCTCGGTTTTTGCTACCCTTCAAGGATAGCAAAATTCCAACTAATCATAAGCCTTTTAGGATGCGCGTGGCTTCTGCCCGGAAGCGCGCGCCCTTTGCGCGCGCGCGCCCCGGATACTGGCACTAAATAAATATTAAAAAAAGCAATACAAAAATGCGAGTCTAGTTTTAATTCTGCCCGAGATCGTGTCAGCGTAATTGTTCTTTCATTATCTTATTATAATTTTGCTTATAAAAGTATTTCAAGATATTATTTGAGTGTATGAACTTATTGTTTTATCTGAACTTATTTTTTTTGTTATTTCCTCTTACGATTTCCATATTAACTCACCTTTCTTTCACAAATAACCGCAACTAGGCAAAATCCGCCTTTCAGCACTCTACTTATTTGCATAAAAAAATTTGAATAGTTCAACAAAATCAAGGTAGAAAAGGCCTCTTGGCTTCGCCTCGTGCGCGCATAATTACTGTTCGCTCCAGTCGATCACATAGCTTCTCAGCTTTAAGCCACGATTAGTCAGGTTGCATACGGTTGGAATCGTGACCGACTGGTCCAAAGCACTAAACTTGGCAGATAGATTCTTATGGCCCCAGAGAAGATATTTAGAAGGGGTGACACCTAAAATTCGTTTGGGAAGGGTGCCTAATTTGCATAAAGCGTTAATCCCTGCCGTGTAATATATTTATTCCCATATTTGGTTAGATGTTAATTTTTTCATTTTTTTGAAAAGTATATTTTGGGGATTTTACTTACATATCCTTACTTAAATAACATTTTCTAAAGCATATCACAGACTTGAAGATTTTGAGGACATAATAAAGATCCAAAATGGCTGCCATTATACCCTAAAGTTGCGCGGATTTCCTTTTGCCTCTTATATCACCAAGTCTTGCCAAACCTCAGTATTGATGAGCTTCAAATTCACAAAGATACTTACTGGCACAGTTACCCCAACAAAAATAAATGGGAAATCATGTGAAAAATTATATCATTTTGATATTTAGCCCACAAAAACAAAGAGAGGGGAAATGAGGTGTCCGTAAATAGGGCTAAACATTAGGCGAAGCCTGCCTAACGTAAGGGACTTGATCAAGTTCCCCGTTTTTGTTTTCTGGGCTAAATATCACAATTTTATCATTGTTCACATGATTTTTCATGAAGTTTTAATCGAGTTACTGTGCCAGTAAGCAACTTGGTGAAGTTGAAGCTCATCAATAATAAGGTTTGGTAAGACAACTTGATGATATCTGGAGACAAGATAAATGTGCGCAACTTTATGGTATAATAGTAGCCATTTTGGATCGTTACTTTGTCCTCATAATTATTCAGTCAGTCTTAAATGCTTTAGAAAATGTTAGTGAAGTAAGGATGTGTAAGTGGAATCACCAAAATATACTTTTCAAAAAATAAAAAAAATAAAAAATATACTCAAATATGGGAGTAAATATATTACACGGAAGGGATTAATGATTTATGCAAATTAGGCACCCTTCTCAAAAGAATTTCAGGTGTCACCCCTTCTAAATATCTTCTCCAAGGCTATAACAATATATTTGCCAAGTTTGGTGCTTTGGAACAGTCGGTCACGATCTTGTCAAAAATTGGGCCTAAGCCACCTGACTAGATGGTCTTGGCGAAAGGCTAGGTGGACATGAACAAATAATGGAAGGTTTGCGGTAACACCATGTGAATGATATGTCTCTTGAGTTGTATGGTTCTGAGAATAACCAGTTGTTTTAACTGTGTATTATGGTTTTAACTTGGTTATAATCCTTGTGCCGAAAGAAGCAAACGAATGAACTCATCATTTTTGGTCACGTTTTTATCACAACTGTAGACCTATTAACATACTGTTTTCCGCCAGTCAACATCCGCATTGTCAATGTGAATTTATATAGGGCACCTCAAAAAATATATAAGCAAAGTATTTTTTTTTTGCATTGAACATACATGTTGTTTCTAGATTGGTGTTTATATCACGCATATAATGTACACACAGGCTATTGCATGATCGCTTTAAAAACACATTACAAAAAAGCTTGCTGTTTGAGAGTTGTTTTTCAAATATAGACACTTTGCTCAAATCGATTGAACTGTTCTATACTTTATGAGTATGTCCTCTTGTTTAAATAAAAATGTAAATCAATTTAAACTTCTGTTTAATTGATACATTTATAGTCATGAGCATGGCATGCTGCTAATTAGAAACTGTTCATAGTTCTAGTAAGATTAGTAACAACTAAAACGGCCTTTTACCGGTTTTTTTCAGCAAAGGAATAAGCTGGTGTATTTACAAGAACGAACCTTACACATGAACTTTCTGTCGACATGCCAGAATAGTACAGGCAATATAAGGTTTGACCTCAAACAAATTGCAACAGAATTTTTTTCACCACAGTGCATTTCTATAAGGTCCCTAAAATGACATACTAAAAGTCTTAAAAAATCGAGGTGGTGGAAATATGCCTAATTTGCATAAATCCAAAATGGCCGCATATGTTAGGATTTTCGCATTGATTTGGTCATATTTCTCATACTAGGTGGATTTTAGAGGTACTTTAAACAACAGTTTTAGTCCTTTTACATTAATTTACTCATTATTCAAGTCCTAGGTAAATTTCAAGATCCCTATATTTCCGAAATTTTCCAAATGCCGAATAATTTGCATAAATGCCGTATATCAATTTGCCTAATTAAAGTTAAAATAATGGATGCCATGTGTGGACATGTACCAATTGAGTGTTCCCTGATAATCCAAGTCAAATTTCACACCACAGTGCATTGCTATAAGGTCCCTAAAAAAGTTGTTAAAAATCCAAGTGGTGGAAATATGCCCAATTTGCATAAATTCAAAAGGCCGCTAATTATATGATTTTCATATGATTTGGCGCGGCCATAATAGTATATAGGCCGTTATGTACTTTTGCTTTTTTTGTTTAAGAAGTAATTCTTGCCATATTTGGAAAGAGTTTACCTCCCTAAGCCGGAAATGCATTGGAGACATTTTTTCCAAGCTACCGTATGGCGGCCATCTTGGATTTCAAAATGGCCGCCATTTCGAGCCTAATTTGTATCATAACTTCGGACTTGATTGTCACATGAAGTTTATTTTGATGGCAAACCCCATGTTTTTGATACCAAGGAACCTGAGTACATTATTGTTTATGGTGTACTCCAAATGGATGGCAGCCATCTTGGATATTTCAAATATATGGCCGCCATTTTCGGCTTATTTGCATAATAAATTTGGACTCGAATGGCGTTCGAAGTCAATTTCGGTGGCAAACCCCATACATTTGATACCAAGTAATCTTAATGACCCATTGCTGATGATCTATCCCAGATGGATGGCAGCCATCTTGGATTTTTTTCAAAATAGCCGCCATCTTGGATCTTATTTATAATAACATTGCACCTGAATGTCCTATGAAGTCCATGTATTTGAATGAACTCAAGTAAATCACTGTGGACGGGGTACTTACGGTTGATGGCAGCCATCTTTGATATTTCATAATTGCCGCCATTCTGAACTATTTGCATAATAAATTTGGACTTCAATGTCGTATGAAGTCACTATTGGTGGTGGCAAAGCACATAAATTTGATACCAAGTAATCCAATTAGCACATGTAGGCATCCCAAATGGATGGCAGCCATATTGGATATTCAAAAATAGCGGCCATCTTTGATTTCATTTAAATAATAAGGTGGCACCTGAATGTCATATGAAGTCCATTTTGGTGGCAAACTGCATATGTTCTTGATACCAAGGAACCCAAGTTAATCATTGTTGATGGGGTACTCCACTGGGAGTATACCCCATCAACAATGATTTTCGTGGGTTCCTTGGTATCAAAAACATGGGGTTTGCCACCAAACTGAACTTCATATGACAATCAGGTCCGAAGTTAGATACAAATTAGGCCCGAAATGGCGGCCATTTTGAATTCCAAGATGACCGCCACATGGTAGATAGAAAAAAATGTTACTAATGGATTTCCAGCTTAGGAAGGTAAAGTCTATCCAAATAATTATGAGAAAACTTCTTTCTTTAGCAAAGAAAAATGCAGTGGCCAAAAATATGACATAATATGCTATCTAGTAATAACTCTCGTCCTAAGTTGCTTTTCGGGGTACTTTAAACAACATTTTGTCATTTGACATTGGGGCCATTCAGTGTCAAATCACCCCCCAAAACTTTTAAATTTGAAACCCCAACCTCTTCAAATTGGATCATATTTAGTTTAAGGGTTAATTTCGGCTGAAAAGCCGAAATTTAAAGTTTTAGCATCATCGGACAAACAGTTTTTGCGCTACCGCCCAGGCAATTTTGGTCAAAATGGACATTGCTGCCATTTTTAAATGACCATATTTCTATAATCTGTGAGCCAAATATGTTAATCTTAATTTTTTTGAAAGGTTACATCATGAGAAATCTAAATTTACCATTGTTTTTTTCATGCCGGGGTTATTTTAAGTATAATGACATTTTGACCTTTAATTTGACCTTGAATTGACCTAGTGGATCACCCGACATTGAGACAAACCTGGATGAAAATTAAACCCCAAGATGTTCGCTACAAAATATCAAAAAATGGGGGAAGATATTTTTTGTTCGGTTTTTGGCTCATCTCAAAGTTGGCATACGCGTTGCAAAATGTGATATCCCTATGCAGTGTACTAGTGGATTTAAGGTTGGGATTTTTTGTCCCTGAAATGCGTTTATGTACAGGGTGTCACAAGACTGTTAAAATTATTCCTTTTATTTTCTGAGTTAATTCATCAATCACTAATTTTTTACGGCCGTAAAGTGTTATGTAACTTCGGAGGTGGGTGCTAGGTGAATTATGCCAATCGTAATTCCTTTTTTCTTTGTTGCATACCAATTCCGGGCTTGCACCCACGTGGGAGGGGTATAAAACCCTTGCCCACGTATTTTCGGATTGAGGTTTGCGGTTTTTGGTTTATTTCTTTCCCGTAATATATAATTTGATTTTTGTGATTTGTAACTCCTGTGTTGAATCCTCTGTTCTCTTGAGTTATTCCTTGATTTTTGGTCCGAGTAGAGCGGCGCAAGGGTTCGCTCTGCGACACAGGGATATCACATTTTCCAACACTTATACCAACTTTGACGAGAGCTAGAAACCTTAACAAAAAATATTATACCCCATTGGAAACATAGGATCTCATAAGGTACCTCGGACTGGAATGATGATGAAATCAATGTCAAAGGACAAATTGTTGTTCAAAGTACTCCAAAAAGCAATGCAGGACAAGAGTTATGGCCAAATCAAAAATCATGTAATTAGTGGCCATTTTGAATTTATGCAAATTAGGCATATTTCCACCACTTGGATTTCTTTCCTTTTTTAAGGAACCTTATAGCAATGCACCATGGTGTGAAATTAATTTATGTACATGACTAGACTTGGATTATCAGGGAACATTTTATTGTGACATGTCCACACATGACAGCCATAATTTTAACTTTAATCTATGCAAATTAATAAATGGCATTTATGCAAATTATTATCGGCATATCGCAAATTTGGGAAACATAGGGATATTGAAACTTACCAAGGTCTAGAATAATGAGTAAATTCGCCTTATGATCGCCACGCAGTGTGCGTGTGCGTGAAACCAATGGTAGCAGAATAGACTGAACCTATATGTTATATATAGATTCATATATATATATCATATTGCAGATAGTATATATATATTACAGCATAATAAATGAATATAAATCATCTACAGATCTTTTCTGAAGTCAATGGGCATCTCAATAATAAATTAAGATCAACTCTCTGTGTTTAGTATTAAATATATTGTTGCAGCATCACTAAATATTCCATTATAAAGTAGCCAAAAAAGTGGTACTGGGTGTGGTTAAGAAACACATTAGAAAACTACTTTCCACCACTCGGATTTCTTAAGACTTTTAATATGTTATAGAGGAGATTTTTCTGAGTAATAACCTTTTTAAATAGTTTCTGTTGCAATTTGTTTGAGGTTGCCCCTTAATTTTTCACATAATGCCTGTACTAGAAAGTCTCAGTGAGATAATGCTGAGCATGCCGACTCGAAGCCGCCATGATTTCGGTCAATAAGAAATAATTGAAGAAAAACACGCGACACAGACCGCGCTACTAAGCTGCGAGTGTTTATTTCAAAATTAAAAACTAAAGCGGGGATGTTGAGGGCCAATGGTAATTTGTTACCGGGAATGTATCCGTTAAATGTTTTCGTCCATGAATAAAAACAACTAAATTCAATTCTAGCCGGCCCTAACACCTTTGTGTTTACATGGACATAGCTAGGCCTGCATGGACCATTTACAATGGCATTTTTACTTTGATGGCCATTCCGCGGTTTCATTATTTTGTGTTATTTTATTACTGTACTGATGGATTCAGTATTTCATCGAATCATGCACGCGCGCCCTAAATCATTCTCATGTTTCTCTCTACACTGTAAAAAATGTTGGATAAAACACTGTTGGGCAATGTAATTTACCCAGCATTGGCAAGAAATTACCTCATATTGGGTTGAAATAGGTAAGAACTGTGTGGGAAGAATTTGCCCAAGAGTGTAGGCAGTTGATAATTCGACCAGCGTTGGTAGAATTATCAACCCATTTTGCCCAACTTTTTTGCAGTGTAACGACTTCTGATTAGAACCACCGATGTCAATATTTCAAAGTGTGTAATAAACCTCAGCTGTATTGACTTTCTAAATACCAAAACGTTGCGCTAGCGATTCTCGACTTAATATTGATTCGGTTATGGATTATGGTTAAAAAAAAATGCACGCAAAACATACCGCGCTCCCGTGACGTTTTCATTAGACCATTAAAGGAACATGGGAACATCTGCCTTTTGTGCATTTCTGATTTTTGTTTGAAACAACAAAATTGCCAAACATCATAAGAACGGTGCATATACAGGGAAAACGTACAGTTGTTGGTGTCTTAACTGGATTTCGATGCCAACTCACGTGGAAATCTGTGCCCTCGGACACAGATTTCTAAGAAAACCTTCAATGATTGTTTTCTTCCGAATGACACCATTTCAGACGGAATACTTTAATAGGGTGTTTGGTACCAGTCCTATCTTCACTTTGAGCAAAGATCTCTCATAAGTCGGTAGATACATGTATATGCATCTTCGGTTAGTTGCAAATAACCCTATAATTCGAGTGGTTTCGCCACAGATTAAGCAAGCCTAAGATGTTCGGGGCATTAAAATATTTGCGACCAGGAATGTTGCCGTCAATTTTTTTCACCAATAAAAAAATATCCTACTTCAACTGTACGATGCTTTTAATAGGCCTACATGGACAAGTTACATATGAACGTCTGTGTATTGCAGGCTGTTCCGTGATTACTGCATGTGTGGTTTACTGCTTTACTGATAGATTCATTTTTGGCGAAACACGCACACCCTAAATCATAGGCCTACACAATCTTTACCTTATACTGTGATTATTATAACTACCAATGCCAAAATGCCACAGAATGTAACATATAACCTCTGCTGCAGTCAATTATCATTTCAAAACGTTGCGCCAGGAATTCTCCAATTAATGCCAATATGATTCGGCTAAAGCACTTAATATGGTCAAAAAATGCTCCAAGAATTCGTTCCGTGGAGAACGAGCAGGAAATCGCTGTATAAATACAAGGTTTTTATGATTGGGCGGTTAAAACCTCCGTCGATCGCAGTGACTCCTCCACGCTGGTATCAGATAGTCCTCTGCCGGACACAGTTGAATACTTCTTGAAACGGAAAACCTCGCTATTTCCATTGGAAAGAACCAAGTTTTCTTCGAGTAACGGAACAGTGAGCTGTTACGCCTCTTCCCCTGGATATCCCGACACTGGTCTCACGTTCTGAGAGCTGATCTGTCTGAAGAATCAACCACGATGGTGTCACTGGTAAGGTTATTTTGCAGTCGATCCGACTTAGTGCAGTAAGAATTGACATGAAAAGTACCCCACCCTAATATTTTAATTAACCGATATTTTTACTCAAAAACCTTTATACGGTTGCCATGAACACACACAAAACGTTTCCAAATACAAACATTGTTTGTGTGTCTGCAAATACACTCTAAAACGTCCCTGGTCAGACTGACTCGGAATCCGGGTTCTATTTGCCCTTACCCTTTCCAGCCACAATGACACTTTTCAGGGTAACAATATGACACTTTTACTGGTCTCTAGGCCACTGTGACAGCTCGACGAAAGCCGTTCTTTGAAATGCTTTAACATGCATGACTGAGTGATAGCAATATAGTGACGTCATTGTTATTTTCTTATGAATAAACTTCGAACTAGCTGAATAATTATGATCCACTGACGAGATGTGCTGCAGATAAAAACGTGACGTTGTATGCCGTAACGAATAGCGGCACCTTTCACCCACTATTCGACAAGGGCGGATCCAGAGCACAATTTTTTTTTTTGGGGGGGGGAGGCAAACAATAATGTGGTCCCAAAAAAGTGTGTCACAAAAATTACGGTGTGGGGTTCGGGGCCCTCTTAAGGGCCCCTAAAAAAAATGGATTCTGTGGTGCGATTTGAGGCAATTTCTGACCACTTTAACCAATGGTTTTTGAAGAAAAAATACACTCTAAAAACGTCATTGGTCAGACTGACTCGGAATCCGGGTTCTATTTGCCCTTACCGTTTCCGGGTCAATAATGACACTTTTCAGGGTAACAATATGACACTTTTACTTGTCTCTTTGACCCGGAAGCCTTGGGGAAATTTAAATAATATTTTGACCCGGAAAGGTAACATTTTGACCCGGAAAAGGGCTAGGCCAAATAGAACCCGGATTCCTGGTCGCGTAGTTTTTTTCTGCAGCATACATCGTCTTTTAACCAATCACACCACGCACCCTAACATGAATATTTATCACGATGTGTGGATGGAAGACACGTAGGTTCTCGTAGTTTTTCCCTTCAATTAAACCGATCCCAACCAACAACAAATTATTTGATGAAAACGGGCGTGGGCGTGGACTCGAACCACAGATATTGCAATTTAAAGTTCACTCCCAAGGGCGGATCCGGGGGGGGGCTAAAGGGGGCCAGGCCCCCCCCCCCCCCCCAAAAAAAAGAAACCAATTTTTTTTTATGTGACATCGCAATAAAGGCAGGCAATGTACACCACCATCTTTTCCTCAAAAAAACATTGGTTAAAGTGGTCAGAAACTGCCACAGAGCATCTAGAATCAAAAAAATTTTCGGGGCCCTTAAGCGGGCCCCGAACCCCACGCCGTAATTTTTTTGACCCACTTTTTTGGGGGACCAAATTTGTTTTGGCCCCCCCCCCCCACAAAAATTGTGTTCTGGATCCGCCCTTGTTCACTCCACTATCCACTAGGCCGCTGTGACTGCACAACGAAAATCGTTCTTCGAAATGCTTGAATGTGCATGCATGACTGAGTGATAGCAGTATAGTGACGTTATTAATATTTTCTTATGAATAAACTTCGAACTAGCAGAATAATTATGATTCACTGACGAGATGTGCTGCAAATAAAAACACCACTTTCGGGTCAATCTGACCAGGGACTTTTATTAAGAGTGTATGCCGTAACGAATAGCGACACCTTTCACCCACTGTCCGGCAAGGGCGGATCCAGATTTTTTTGGGGGGGCAAAAAATAATGTGGTCCCAAAAAAAGTGTGTCAAAAAAATTACGGTGTGGGGTTCGGGGCCCGCTCTTCAAGGGCCCTGAAAAAAATTGGATTGTAGATGCTCTGCTGTGCAATCTGAGGCAATTTCTGACCACTTTAACCAATGTTTTTTGAGGAAAAGATGGTGGTGTACTCATTGCCTGCCTTTATTGCTAAGTCACCTAAAAGGAAAAAAATGATTCTTTTCTTTTTTGGGGGGAGGGGGGCATGGCCCCCTTTGGCCCTTCCTGGATCCGCCTTTGCTGTCCGGTAGCGTATAAGATCGTCCAGTTGAAGCAGTCATTGTGTCGCCCCACGTTTTTTGATTTGGCGACGTACGGGTGACCGAAAAAAGTTCTGGCTATACCTTCCAGCACGGAGGGTCTGCACTCTACAAATCACTGGAAAAGAGTTAGGCCAGATAGAACACGGATTTAGGGTCAATCTTATCAAGGACTTTTTAGAGCGTCTTGCCAAATTTACTGACGCACCACATTCAAATCGGTCTGGCGATGCCCCTGTCCCCAGGTCTGTACAGGCAATATCAGGGATATTTTGGACAACTGCACTAGTCTTGTTTATGTTTCTCTCATCTCCTTTGTTTTTTATTGTTATCAAATACCCTATAGGTGAAAAGAAGACCTACCGGTATGTTTCTTTTGATTCTGCTGCTGTGGCTTTCCAGCAGTCATTGTGTCGTTCAGGAGGAACCAACAGGAGCAACTTGCTGCGGTGCTTGCTTCCAAGGCCCAGCCGGAACACCAGGCGTTCCGGGAATCCCAGGAAATCCAGGTGGAATTGGGGTTCAAGGACCTCTTGGCCCCAAAGGTGACCATGGGTTTGGCCTCCCTGGACCCAAGGGAGAGACCGGCGACCAGGGACAGAAGGGAGATCGAGGCGAACCAGCTTTGCAGGGACCTCCAGGGAAGCAGGGACCTGCGGGTCGCAACGGAGACATGGGTGAGGGGCAGAAAGGTGACCAGGGGGAGCAAGGGGTCGAAGGACCGCAAGGTCCTTCTGCTGAAAAGGGGCAAAAGGGCCAGCCGGGAGATGCTACATTGATTACTCCCTCTGCCGTCGCATTCAGCGCTTATCGTACGACAAGTGTCACAGGCGGTAGTGGCGATGTCATCATCTTTGACAATATCGAGACCAATCTGGGCGATGGGTACGATTCGCAATCGGGCGTGTTTTCCTGCTCGATTCCCGGCGTCTACTTCTTCACGACCAGCCTGCAGAGAATCTCATCATCAACGCGTCCTCACGTGTACCTGAAAAAGAACGGAGAGCGTATCTTTGGGATCTTTGACTCACATGATAATTACTATCATCAGTCCAGCAATTCGGCAGTTCTTGTTTTGGCCACAGGGGATAGAGTCTGGCTTGCGTTTGGCAGCGGTAACAGAGGTATTTACAGCGATAGCGACAAGTATTCTTTCTTCTCCGGCTTTCTAATCCATGAAACCTAACGCAAGTGTGGAAAGACTTCACTTGAGTATTCCTGTTTTTGATCTACTGTTGCTTGCATTGCATAGGAGTAGTTCTTTGCTACATCACTCCCCCTATATGGACTGATATAACAGAAAATGCCCATCTTGCTCTTCAAAAATTCATACTACCAGAGACAGTACCGCCAGATAATATTCTGACTTTTAATCCCTTAAAAAAATACATCACGGATAGAACATTAACACGTGGATGTTTCTTGTGAATGTATACATATCAACGTATTTGTTATGGAAGCTAATTACAGTATGTATCTTGTATATCGAACTTTTTTATTTAGAGTTTTGGTTTGAACTAAGAGCCCTGAAGGTACATGACAGTTTTTAATAGCCTGCGTATAATACTTAAAGGTAGAGTGGACTATTTTGCAGCTATCCAAAAAGTAACCAATCAATTATTGTTGGAAAGGTCACTTGGTTTAAAGATAGTAATGACACTAAACTCCCTGTGAATTATTTCTTGTGGCATGCTGTCATTTTGAAGAAAACATTAAAAGATTTCCAAAGATGTGTCAAGTGACACACATGCGCGCGCGGCTGCTATGGCTGTGTCCGAATTACTTGACTGCGGCTGGAAATTACACACGAGTTTATGGTAGTGGCTGCAGCCACTTGCCATAGACCTGTGTGTAATTCTAAGCCATAGCCAAGTAATTCGGACGTGGCCTATTATCGGTTCAGTGTGTGACATCACGTAGCTACAATCGGCTGAATGAGAATACTGATTTCGGGATTGTGTCACGAGAGGGCGCAATTCAAAATATGACTTGGCAATTTTGAACCTCAGACCAGATCCAAAATATTGTGTTTTCTCGAAATATACAGCATTCACAGAGCTAAAACTTCATCGGGTTAGTTGATAAGGAACCGGTCTTTAGATTTTGAGCACTTTTGTTGCTTCAAACGAAAAAGAAAGCACAAATGACATATGAATCGGTAGATTTTGCCCTTCACCAACGTAGTAACACTGTATACTCAGTGTGTTACCTCTCCTGCTTTCTAGTGCAGACGTCTTACCACTCGACCACTGAGCTTGCGGGATCGGTTAGCTGGTTCGAAGGGCAAAACCTTATACTGATTTACATCACCCCGACGCAAATTAAATAAATGACAAAATTTGGTCCAACTTTTGGTTGCAATAATGTTCTCCTTTTTTGAAAAGACATGTTTGATTAACGCTCTTTGAAGCCTTCATTTAGAGAATATTTTGAACTCGTTAAACGGGTTTTGTAAGGACGTACGTATATATTAGGTTTACAAATAACTCTTAACATGGATCTTTGAACAGTTAGGACCACTAAGGCCAAAAAAAGTCTCCGGTTTCTGGTATGGAACTTGCCCAAAAAGTGGTGCGGCGACGCGTTTTTTGTTTTTGTTTTTGTTTTACCGTTTTTTCCTTTAAATGTCGGCTGTTGACTGCAAATGGTGCCCGACTATTTTTTGTGCAAATATATCGGAGTCCAGAGGCCACATAAAGCTTATACTCGACCATTATAACCCAATCTAAAAACACGTCAAAATTGTGCAGCAGCAGGATTCTAGTCAAACCAGTGTGTTTGGCGGTTTTGAGACATCATTCTTTCATTGAAAAAACAACTTTTTCATTTTGCCGACGCGCATGGCTACGGCGACGCGCGCGCATACCAGAAACCGGAGACTTTTTTTGGTCTAATCGAAAGTGGATGACGATATCCAATCAGGTTTGCTTGAAAATGTTTGCTTTTCCAACTTCAATTTGTCAAGAATTTCTTATTTTTTTTTTTTTAATCTCGATTTTTGCTACCCTTAAAGGATAGCAAAATTCCAACCAATCATAAGCCTTTTATGACGGGCGTGGCTTCTGCCCGGACGCGCGCGCCCTATGCGCGCGCGCGCCCTGGATACTGGCACTAAATTTTAAAAAAAAAAAAAAATGCGAGTCTAGTTCTAATTCTGCCCGAGTTCGTGTCAGCGTAATTGTTATTTCATTATTTTATTATAATTTTGCTTATAAAAGTATTTCAAGACATTATTTGAGTGTATGAACTTATTGTTTTATCTGAACTTATTTTTTTAATTATTTCCTCTTACGATTTCCATATTAACTCACCTTTCTTTCACAAATAACCGCAACTAGGCAAAATCCTTGTTGTGATTGGTTAACCTTTCAGCACTCTACTTATTTGCATAAAATTGAATAATTCAACAAAATCAAGGTAGAAAAGGTCTCGTGGCTTCGCCTCGTGCGCGCTGAATTACTCTTCGCTCCAGTCGCTCACAGCTTCTCAGCTTTAAGCCACGATGGTCTTGGCGAAAGGCTAGGTGGACATGAACAAATAATGGAAGGTTTGCGGTAACACCATGTGAATGATATGTCTCTTGAGTTGTATGGTTCTGAGAAGAACCAGTTGTTTTAACTGTGTATTATGGTTTTAACTTGGTTATAATCCTTGTGCCGAAAGAAGCAAACGAATGAACTCATCATTTTTGGTCACGTTTTTATCACAACAACTGTAGACCTATTAACATACTATTTTCCGCCAGTCAACATCCGCATTGTCAATGTAAATTTATATAGGGCACCTTAAAAAAGATACAAGCAACGTATTTGTTTTGCATTGAACATAAATGTTGTTTTTAGATTGGTGTTTATATCGCGCATATAATGTACACACAGGCTATTGCATGATCGCTTTATAAACACATTACAAAAAAAGCATGCTGTTTGACAATTTTCAAATACAGACACTTCACTCAATTCGATTGAACTGTTCTATACTTTAATGAGTATGTCCTCTTGTTTAAATAAAAATGTAAAACAATTTAAACTTCTGTGTAAGTGATGCATTTATAAGTCATGAGCATGGCAAAAGCTGCCAATTAAACGCTATTTATAGTTCTAGAGAAGTCATCTGAACATTGTAAACAACTGAAACGGCCTTTTACCCTTTTTTTCAGCAGAGAAAATAGCTGATGGGTTTACAAGAACGAACCTTACACATGGACTTATTGCCTACATGCTAGAAAGTCTCAGTGAGATTATGCAGAGCATGCCGACTCGAAGCTGTCATGATTTCGATCAATAAGAAACAATCGAAGAAAAACACGCGAAACAGACCGCGCTCCTAAAATTTATGCGAGTGTTTATTCCAAAATTAAATACTAAAGCGGAGATGTTGAGGGCCAATGGTAATTTGTTACCAGGAATGTATCCGTTAAATGTTTTTGTCCATGAATAAAAGCAACTAAATTCAATTCTAGCCGGTCCTAACACCTCTGTGTTTACATGGACATAGCTAGGCCTCCGTGGCCCATTTACAATGGCATTTTTATTTTGATGGCCATTCCGTGGTTTCATTATTTTGTGTTATTTTATTACTGTACTGATGGATTCAGTATTATTTTGATCGAATCATGCACGCGCGCCCTAAATCATACTCATGTTTCTCTCTAACGACTTCTGATTAGAACCACCGATGTCAATATTTCAAAGTGTGTAATAAACCTCAGCTGTATTGACTTTCTAAATACCAAAACGTTGCGCTAGCGATTCTCGACTTAATAATGATTCGGTTATGGATTATGGTAAAAAAAATGCACGCGAAACATACCGCGCTCCTGTGACGTTTTCATTAGACCATTAAAGGAACATGGGAACATCTGCCGTTTGTGCATTTCTGATTTTTGTTTGAAACAACAAAATTGCCAAACATCATAAGAACGGTGCATATACAGGGACAACGTGTGCAGTTTTTGGTGTCTTAACTGGATTTCGATGCCAACTCACGTGGAAATCTGTGCCCTCGGACACAGATTTCTAAGAAAACCTTCAATGATTGTTTTCTTCCGAATGACACCATTTCAGACGGAATACTTTAATAGGGTGTTTGGTACCAGTCCTATATCTTCACTTTGAGCAAAGATCTCTCGATAAATCGGTAAATACATGTATATACATCTTCGGTTAATTGCAAATAACCGTATAATGCGAGTGGTCTCGCCAAAGATTAAGCAAGCCTAAGATGTTTAAACATTTGCGACCAGGAATGTTGCCGTCAATTTTTTTCACCAATAAAAAAAATTCCTTCTCCAACCGTACGATTGCTTTAGGCTTACATGGACAAGTTACATATGAACGTCTGTGTATTGCAGGCCGTTCAGTGATTACTGCATGTGTGCTTTACTGCTTTACTGATTGATTCATTTTTGGCGAAACACGCACATCCTAAATCATAGGCCTACACAATCTTTACCTTATACTGTGATTTTTATAACTACCAATGCCAAAATGTCACAGAATGTAACATATAACCTCTGCTGCAGTCAATTATCATTTCAAAACGTTGCGCCAGGAATTCTCCAATTAATGCCAATATGATTCGGCAAAAGCACTTAATATGGTCAAAAAATGCTCCAAGAATTCGTCCCCTGGAGAACGAGTAGGAAATCACTGTATAAATACAAGGTTTTGTGACTGGGCGGTTAAAACCTCCGTCGATTGCAGTGACTCCTCCACGCTGGTATCAGATAGTCCTCTGCCGGACATAATTGTATACTTCTTGAAACGGAAAACCTCGCTATTTCCTTTGGAAAGAACCAAGTTTTCTTCGAGGAACGGAACAGTGAGCTGTTAGGTCTCTACCTCAGCCTTATTCCCTGAATATCCCGACACTGGTCTCACGTTCTGGGAGCTGTTCTGTCTGAAGAATCAACCACGATGGCGTCACTGGTAAGGTTATTTTGCACCCGATTCGACTTAGTCCAGTAAGAATTGACAAGTACCCCACCCTAAGGGCCCTGTCACACTTCTGCGTATTCTTATTCCTTATGAGTTGCGCATTGACATTTTTTTCATACACAGTCGTACGCACAATACGCACCTCAAATGCATCTCTATTGTTTTGTGTAGGTTTTATGTACGCAGATTTACGCATGGTACGGCCAAGTGCGCAGGATAATTTTGGCATGCACAAAACTACGCTGCGTACGCTGTTACGCAGGTCATGTTATAAATACGCAGCGCATCGGTCCCGCATCGGTCGAGTGCGTTACGAGTACGCCATGTGTTCGTGACGAATCCCGTCAGCATATGAGCAGCCTGTATTGGACGTATACAAAGCGTACTTGCAGCGCAGATGCAACGCACGCTGGACGGCGAGCGGCGGAAATGCGGCGGGAATACGCTCAGAAGTGCGTCAAGCATGCGGTCGGCATAAGTCGGGTGCGTCCGGAATACGCTCGGCATGTGCACTGCATACTGACCTATTCGCAGCCCGAAATATAATGTTGTGCACTGCATACGCAACTCATACGCATCTCATACGCAATGGATGCGCTGAATTCGTTACTTGTACGCAAGATGTGCGTCGCACATAAGTCAAAGTGATCAAAACATTTCGACAATAAGCCCCTGCCACACTTTTGCGTATCCCAATTCCTTATGAGTTCCTTATCAACAATTTTCAATACGCAGCCGTACGATCAAAAACGTCGAAATTTTTTGATTACTTTGACATATGTGCGACGCACATCTACCGAACAAATAACGAATTCAGCGCATCCACTGCGTATGAGATGCGTATGAGTTGCGTATGCAGTGCGCAAGTTCGCCATCTGTGCGTTTCTCATAAGTTACGAATAATAAGTACAATGCGCTGCCCGCTCGCAGGACGAGCGGTCCTAGTTCGTGCAATACGTCGCTATGTATACGTCCAATATAGGAGGTCAGCGTATTGCCGCGTATGAACGGCTTATCCCTCACAAACACATAGCGTACTCGTACCGCGCTCGACCAATGCGGCACCGATGCACTGCGTATTTATAACTTATGACCTGCGTAACAGCGTACGCAGCGTAGTTTTGTGCATGCCCAAAACTATCCAGCGTACTGCGCCGTACCATGCGTATGCCTGCGTACATAAAACTTACATAAAACGATAGAGATGCATATGAGGTGCGTATTGTGCGTACGACTGCGTATGAAAAAAGTCAATGCGCAACTCATGAGGAATTAGGATACGCAGAAGTGTGACAGGGCCCTTAATTGAGCGTACGGCTGCGTATTGACAATTTTTGATAAGGAACTCATAAGGAATTAGGATACTTAAAGGTGTGACAGGGGCTTTACATGAATATTTATCACGCTGTGTGGATGGAAGACACTTAGGTTCTCGTATTTTTTTCCCTTCAATTAAACTTATCCCAGCCAACAAAGAAATATTTGATGGAAACGGGCATGGGCTCGAACCACAGATTTTGCGTTTTATAGTTCACTGCACTATCCACTAGGCCACAGTCTGTGACAGCTCGACGAAAGCCGTCATTTGAAATGCTTGAATGTACATGTCTGAGTGATAGCAATAGTGTGACGGCATTGTTATTTCCTTATGAATTAACATCGAACTAGCTGAATAATCATGATCCATTGACGATGTGTGCTGCAAATAAAAACACCGCTTCCGGCGTTAAGGCCACAAAAAAGTCTCCGGTTTCTGGTATGCGCGCCTGTCGCCGTAGCCATGCGCGTCGGCAAAATGAAAAGTTTTGTTTTCAATGAAAGATGATGTCTCAAAACCGCCAAACTCACTGGTTTGACTGGACTCCTGCTGCTTCACAATTTTAACGTGTTTTAATATGGGGTTATGATCGAGAATAAGCTTAATGTGCCCTCTCTGGACTCCCATTATTTACACTAAGTTTAGTCGGGCACCAAATGCAGTCATCAGCCGACATTTGAAGCAAAAAAAAAACAGGTAAAAAAAAAAGCCGCGTCGCCGCACCACTTTTTGGAGCTAGCTCAATACCAGAAACCGGAGACTTTTTTTCTGCCTAATCTGACCAGGGACTGTTTTTTTATTAAGATTTTTTTTTCCTGGTGTAGCGTGAATATCCGACTCCATGAAATATGGACTCATTGGTAGTATTGCGCACGCCTAAGTACGATAACATACTATTTTTAGGATCATATATGGGAGAGTAAGCTGTCACGTGCGAGGGATTAACCAATAATAGGGAAAAGGAGTCCGATTTTCATATTACACCGTAACGAGTAGCGCCACCTTTTACCCACTGACCGGTAGCGTATAAGATCGTCCGCTTTGAGCAGTCATGGTGTCGCACCACAATTTTTGATTTGGCGACGTTCGGGTGGCAAAACAATTCCTGGCATATACCTTCAAGCACGGAGGGTCTTCACTCTAAAAGATCACTGGAAAAGAGTTAGGCCAGAGAGAACACGGATTTAGGGTCAATCTGCCCAAGTCAATCTTTTTAGAGCGTCTTGCCAAATTTACTGACGCACCACATTCAAATCGGACTACTCCACTAGTCTTGTTTATGTTTCTCTAATCTCCTTTGTTTTTTATTATTATCAAATACCCTACAGGTGAAAAGAAGGCCTACCGTTATGTTTCTTTTGATTCTGCTGCTTTGGCTCTCCAGCAGTCATTGTGTCGTTCAGGAGGAACCAAGAGAAGCAACTTGCTGCGGTGCTTGCTTCCAAGGTCCGGCCGGAACACCAGGTGTTCCTGGCATCCCAGGAAATCCAGGTGGAATTGGGGTCCAAGGACCTCTTGGTCCCAAAGGTGACCTTGGGTTTGGCCTCCCTGGACCCAAGGGAGATACCGGCGACCAGGGACAGAAGGGAGATCGAGGCGAACCAGCTTTGCAGGGACCTCCAGGGAAGCAGGGACCTGCGGGTCGCAACGGAGACATGGGTGAGGGACAGAAAGGTGACCAGGGGGAGCAAGGGGTCGAAGGACCGCAAGGTCCTTCTGGTGAAAAGGGGCAAAAGGGCCAGCCTGGAGAAGCTACATCGATTACCCCAAGAGCCCCCTCTGTCGTCGCATTCAGCGCTTATCGTACGACAAGTGTCACAGGCGGTAGTGGCGATGTCATCATCTTTGACAATATTGAGTCCAATCTGGGCGATGGGTACGATTCGCAATCGGGCGTGTTTTCATGCTCGATTCCCGGTGTCTACTTCTTCACAGCCACCCTGCAGAGAATCACATCATCATCAGTGCATCCTTACGTGCACTTGAAAAAGAACGGGGAGAGTATCTTTGGGATCTATGACTCTCATGGTGGTTACTATCATCAGTCCAGCAATTCGGCAGTTCTTGTTTTGGCCACAGGGGATAGAGTCTGGCTTGAGTTTGGCAACGGTAACAGAGGTATTTACAGCGATGTCGACAAGTATTCTTTCTTCTCCGGCTTTCTAATCCATGAAACCTAACGCAAGTGTGGAAAGGCGTCACTTGAGTATTCCTGTTTTTGATCTATACTGTTGCTTGCATTGCAGAGGAGTAGTTCCTTGCTACATCATTGCCCCTATATATGGACTGATATAACAGAAAATCTTGCTCGTCAAAAATTCATACTACCAGAGACAGTACCGCCAGATAATATTCTGACTTTTAATCCCTAAAAAAGTACATCACGGATATTCTTGTGAATATATACATATCAACGTATTTGTTATGGAAGCTAATTATAGTATATATCTTGTATATCGAACTTTTTTTCATTTATAGTTTTGGTTTGAACTAAGAGCCCTGAAGATATACCTGTATAGTTTTTAATAGCCTGTGTATAATACTTAAAGGTAGAGCGGACTATTTTGTAGCTATCCAAAAAGTAACCGATCAAATATCGTTGGAAAGCTCACTTGGTTTAAAGATAGTAATGCCACTAAAATCACTGTGAATTATTCCTTGTGGCATGCTGTCATTTTGAAGAAAACATTAAAAGAAGGGTATTTCCAAAGATGTGTCAAGTGACACACATGCGCGCGCGGCTGCTACGGCTGTGTCCGAATTACTTGACTGCGGCTGGAAATTACACACGAGTTTATGGTAGTGGCTGCAGCCACTTGCCATAGACCTGTGTGTAATTCTAAGCCATAGCCAAGTAATTCGGACGTGGCCTATTATCGGTTCAGTGTGTGACATCACGTAGCTACAATCGGCTGAATGAGAATGCTGATTTCGGGATTGTGTCACGAGAGGGCGCAATTCAAAATATGACTTGGCAATTTTGAACCTCAGACCAGATCCAAAATATTGTGTTTTCTCGAAATATACAGCATTCACAGAGCTAAAACTTCATTGGGTTAGTTGATAAGGAACCGGTCTTTAGATTTTGAGCACTTTTGTTGCTTCAAACGAAAAAGAAAGCACAAATGACATATGAATCGGTAGATTTTGCCCTTCACCAACGTAGTAACACTGTATACTCAGTGTGTTACCTCTCCTGCTTTCTAGTGCAGACGTCTAACCACTCGACCACTGAGCTTGCGGGATCGGTTAGCTGGTTCGAAGGGCAAAACCTTATACTGATTTACATCACCCCGACGCAAATTAAATAAAATGACAAAATTTTGGTCCAAATATGCGAGCTTCTTTGGTTGCAATAATGTTCTCCTTTTTTGAAAAGACATGTTTGATTAAACTCTTTGAAGCCTTCATTTAGAGAATATTTTGAACTCGTTAAACGGGTTTTTGTAAGAACGTACGTATATATTGTTTACAAATAACTCAACATGGATCTTTGAACAGTAAGAACCACTAAGGCCAAAAAGTCTCCGGTTTCTGGTATGGAGCTTGCCCAAAAAGTGGTGCGGTGACGCGTTTTTTGTTTTTGTTTTTTTTTTACCGTTTTTTTCCTTTAAATGTCGGCTGTTGACTGCAAATGGTGCCTGACTAATTTTAGTGCAAATATATGGGAGTCCAGAGGCCACATAAAGCTTATACTCGATCGTAACCCCATCTAAAAACACGTTAAAATTGTGCAGCATGCAGCAGGATTCCAGTCAAACCAGTGTGTTTAGCGGTTTTGAGACATCATCTTTCATTGAAAAAAAACTTTTTTTCATTTTTCCGACGCGCATGGCTACGGCGACGCGCGCATACCAGAAACCGGAGACTTTTTTGACCTAATCGAAAGTGGATGACGATATCCAATCAGGTTTGCTTGAAAATGTTTGCTTTTCCAACTTCAACTTGTCAAGAATTTCTTATGTTTTTCTTTATAATCTCATTTTTTACTACCCTTAAAGGATAGCAAAGCTCCAACCAATCATAAGCCTTTTAGGACGCGCGTGGCTTCTGTCCGGACGCGCGCGCCCTATGCGCGCGCGCGCCCTATGCGCGCGCGCCCTGGATACTGGCACTAAATAAAAACAAAACAAAACAAAAACAATAACAAAAAGCGAATCTAGTTCTAATTCTGCCCGAGATCGTGTCAGCGTAATTGTTCTTTCACTATCTTATTATAATTTTGCTAATAAAAGTACTTCAAGATATTATTTGAGTGTATGAACTTATTGTTTTATCTGAACTTATTTTTTTTTGTTATTTCCTCTTACGATTTCCATATTAACTCACCTTTCTTTCACAAATAACCGCAACTAGGCAAAATCCGCCTTTCAGCACTCTACTTATTTGCATAAAAAAATTTGAATAATTCAACAAAATCAAGGTAGAAAAGGCCTCTTGGCTTCGCCTCGTGCGCGCATAATTACTGTTTGCTCCAGTCGATCACATAGCTTCTCAGCTTTAAGCCACGATTAGTCAGGTTGCATACGGTTGGAATCGTGACCGACTGGTCCAAAGCACTAAACTTGGCAGATAGATTCTTATGGCCCCAGAGAAGATATTTAGAAGGGGTGACGCCTGAAATTCGTTTGGGAAGGGTGCCTAATTGCATAAAGCGTTAATCCCTGCCGTGTAATATATTTATTCCCATATTTGGTTAGATGTTAATTTTTTATTTTTTGAAAAGTATATTTTGGGGATTTTACTTACATATCCTTACTTAAATAACATTTTCTAAAGCATATCAGAGACTTGAAGATTTTGAGGACATAATAAAGATCCAAAATAGCTGCCATTATACCCTAAAGTTGCGCGGATTTCCTTTTGCCTCTTATATCACCAAGTCTTGCCAAACCTCAGTATTGATGAGCTTCAAATTCACAAAGATACTTACTGGCACAGTTACCCCAACAAAAATAAATGGGAAATCATGTGAAAAATTATATCATTTTGATATTTAGCCCACAAAAACAAAGAGAGGGGAAATGAGGTGTCCGTAAATAGGGCTAAACATTAGGCGAAGCCTGCCTAACGTGAGGGACTTGATCAAGTTCCCCGTTTTTGTTTTCTTGGCTAAATATCATAATTTTATCATTGTTCACATGATTTTTCATGAAGTTTTAATCGAGTTACTGTGCCAGTAAGCAACTTGGTGAATTTGAAGCTCATCAATAATAAGGTTTGGTAAGACAACTTGATGATATCTGGAGACAAGATAAATGCGCGCAACTTTATGGTATAATAGTAGCCATTTTGGATCGTTACTTTGTCCTCATAATTATTCAGTCAGTCTTAAATGCTTTAGAAAATGTTAGTGAAGTAAGGATGTGTAAGTGGAATCACCAAAATATACTTTTCAAAAAATAAAAAAAATAAAAAATATACTCAAATATGGGAGTAAATATATTACACGGAAGGGATTAATGATTTATGCAAATTAGGCACCCTTCCCAAAAGAATTTCAGGTGTCCCCCCCTATAAATATCTTCTCCAAGGCTATAACAATATATCTGCCAAGTTTGGTGCTTTGGAACAGTCGGTCACGATCTTGTCAAAAATTGGGCCTAAGCCACCTGACTAGATGGTCTTGGCGAAAGGCTAGGTGGACATGAACAAATAATGGAAGGTTTGCGGTAACACCATGTGAATGATATGTCTCTTGAGTTGTATGGTTCTGAGAAGAACCAGTTGTTTTAACTGTGTATTATGGTTTTAACTTGGTTATAATCCTTGTGCCGAAAGAAGCAAACGAATGAACTCATCATTTTTGGTCACGTTTTTATCACAACTGTAGACCTATTAACATACTGTTTTCCGCCAGTCAACATCCGCATTGTCAATGTAAATTTATATAGGGCACCTCAAAAAATATATAAGCAAAGTATTTTTGTTTGCATTGAACATACATGTTGTTTCTAGATTGGTGTTTATATCGCGCATATATAATGTACACACAGGCTATTGCATGATCGCTTTTAAAACACATTACAAAAAAGCCTGCTGTTTGACAGTTGTTTTTCAAATATAGATACTTCGCTCAAATCGATTGAACTGTTCTATACTTTATGAGTATGTCCTCTTGTTTAAATAAAAATGTAAAACAATTTAAACTTCTGTCAAAGTGATACATTAATAGTCATGAGCATGGCATGCTGCTAATTAGAAGCTGTTTATAATTATAGATAAGTCACAACTAAAACGGCTTTTTGCCGTTTTTTTCAGCAAAGGAATTAGCTGATGTGCTTACAAGAACGAACCTTACACATGAACTTACTGTCGACATGCCAGAAAGTCTCAGTGAGATATTGCTGAGCATGCCGACTCGAAGCCGCCATGATTTCGGTCAATAAGAAATAATTGAAGAAAAACACGCAAAACAGACCGCGCTCCTAAGCTGCGAGTGTTTATTTCAAAATTAAAAACTAAAGCGGGGATGTTGAGGGCCAATGGTAATTTGTTACCGGGAATGTATCCGTTAAATGTTTTCGTCCATGAATAAAAACAACTAAATTCAATTCTAGCCGGCCCTAACATCTTTGTGTTTACATGGACATAGCTAGGCCTGCATGGACCATTTACAATGGCATTTTTACTTTGATGGCCATTCCGCGGTTTCATTATTTTGTGTTATTTTATTACTGTACTGATGGATTCAGTATTTCATCGAATCATGCACGCGCGCCCTAAATCATACTCATGTTTCTCTCTACACTGTAAATAATGTTGGATAAAACACTGTTGGGCAATGTAAATTACCCAGCATTGGCAAGAAATTACCTCATATTGGGTTGAAATAGGTAAGAACTGTCAAATTATTGGGAAGAATTTGCCCAAGAATGTAGGCAGTTGATAATTCGACCAGCGTTGGTAGAATTATCAACCCATTTTGCCCAACTTTTTTGCAGTGTAACGACTTCTGATTAGAACCACCGATGTCAATATTTCAAAGAGTGTAATAAACCTCACCTGTATTGACTTTCTAAATACCAAAACGTTGCGCTAGCGATTCTCGACTTAATAATGATTTGGTTATGGATTATGGTTAAAAAAAATGCACGCGAAACATACCGCGCTCCTGTGACGTTTTTCATTAGACCATTAAAGGAACATGGGAACATCTGCCTTTTGTGCATTTCTGATTTTTGTTTGAAACAACAAAATTGCCAAACATCCTAAGAACGGTGCATATACAGGGAAAACGTGTGCAGTTTTTGGTGTCTTAAAGGGAATATACAACATTTGCAAACATCGAAAAATAAAACTACCAAGTTTTTACGGAATACCTTACTAGGATGTTGGTAAATGACAGTCTAAAACATCCTGTAAAATTATGGCACCTGGTGTGAAGTCATTTTCAAGAAAATGGTATTTTTGCATACATTTCCAGCGGTGGTCGGCCGACCACCGTTGGAAAACCTAACTATTTTTCAACTACTGCTCCAACTTTACACTTTTTTCAGTCCAAATTTTGTTTGCTATTGGTTACATGATCTTGAACGGGTGCAGGCCAGCTAGACTGGTTCCCTTACCTTGCAATTTTCCGGCATCTATCCATTTTATCTTTAGTGGAGTCAAGGAACCAGACTACTTGAACATTTTTGTTTTTCTTGGTTTTTCCAGCATTTTCGAACACAAAACTTCGAACGTGTCAGTGTAACAATATTTGATCTATTACACTAACCCCTCGAATAGTTCATATCGAAAATTACAGCAAAAGCCAATGATGCACATTCTCTTTAACTGGAATTCGATGCCAACTCACGTGGAAATCTGTGCCCTCGGACACAGATTCCTAAGAAAACCTTCAATGATTGTTTTCTTTTGAATGACACCATTTCAGACGGAATACTTTAATAGGGTGTTTGGTACCAGTCCTATCTTCACTTTGAGCAAAGATCTCTCGTTAAATCGGTAGATACATGTATATACATCTTCGGTTTGTAATTGCAAATAACCGTATAATGCGAGTGGTCTCGCCAAAGATTAAGCAAGCCTAAGATGTTCGGGGCATTAAAATATTTGCGACCAGGAATGTTGCCGTCAATTTGTTTCACCAATAAAAAAAAATGCTACTTCAACTCTACGATTGCTTTAGGCCTACATGGACAAGTTACGTTTGAAGGTCTGTGTATTGCAGGCCGTTCAATGAGTACTGCATGTGTGCTTTACTGCTTTACTGATAGATTCATTTTTGGCGAAACACGCACACCCAAATCATAGGCCTACACAATCGTTACCTTATACTATGCGATTATTATAACTACCAATGCCAAAATGACACAGCCAGCGTGTAATGCATAACTCTGCTACATTAAATTATCATACCAAAACGTTGCGACAGGAATTCTTGAATTAATGCCAATATGATTCGGCTAAAGCACCAAATATGGTCAAAAAATGCTCCAAGAATTCGTCCACTGAAGAACGAGCAGTCGAGCACTGGAATACGCTGTATAAATACAAGGTTTTTATGGTTGGGCGGTTAAAACCTCCGTCGATCGCAGTGACTCCTCCACGCTGGTATCAGATAGTCCTCTGCCGGACATAGTTGAATACTTCTTGAAACGGAAAATCTCGCTATTTCCTTTGGAAAGAACCAAGTTTTGTTCGAGTAACGGAACAGTGAGCTGTTACGCCTCTACCTCAGCCTTTTCCCCTGGATATCCCGACACTGGTCTCACGTTCTGGGAGCTGATCTGCCTGAAGAATCAACCACGATGGCGTCACTGGTAAGGTTATTTTTCTCCCGATTCAAAAAAAGTAACTGACGAAGTTATTATTACACAGCCCTGTTTGACTTCAAGTTTCTCGTCCCGAGGTCAAGCACACATGGCCCAAAAGCGTACGCGAGATTTTACGATATATATTCGAGACTACAGAAAAACACAAAAAGTGCCTCGATACATGCACCATGTGGCCCAAGATGGCTTAATAAGTGAAAAGTTGAAATCGTGTGCTTTATTTTCATAACAAAAATAACTGCTTTTGACAAATATAACGTGTTGTTATGGCCTGTCAAACAAAATCATATCAACTTTTTTTTATCAATTTTTTTGATGGTGGAAACATACTCAGACAAGATAAGTTTGTGGTAGCACCATGTGAATAAATACTCACAAAAGAGATTTATTCACATGGTGCTACCGCAAACTTATCTTGTCTTATCAAATTTTTTATTAAATTTTTATCAACAAAATCGAGGGCCAATAGTTTATAGGTGTACATTCGATTCTTAAAAAGGCCGAAACAAATGGCAAGGCTTAATAGATAGAGGAAAGTATATGCTTCATTTTCATGTGAAACACGTGCAGGAGACTTCTAATGTTTGGTCCAAATTGCTGGTTGAAAAATGAAAACTTTTGCGAGATTTCATGATTTGCAATCACAATGTACGCGCGCGTAAACGTACGCCGACGTACGTTGGCCTGAAAACATTTAATTGTGAACAGCACGCGCTATTCGCGCAATGAATGACTTATGAATATTAAGCAGGCCATACTCGAGCGCGAGCTCGACCAATCAGTGGGCGTATGGGTCACAAGGTCACACCGTGTTTGGATTCCTCGCTTTATGCTTTACAATGGCGACGAACTTTTCGTGTTGTGAAAAATGGAAGTTGTTGGAAACATTAGGTGTACACCGAATTCTTAAAATATTAACGACATCACGTTCACGAGATTTTTTTTGTAGATGAAGGATCACTCTTTCCTTTGATTACCTCAACATTTGGGAGACTTTCGACGTTCTCGAAAAAAACCCGGAAATTTCATGACCTAATTTTTAGTCGATTTGTCCGTGACATAATATCGTCAAAATGCATCGAAATCCTTTTTTGAGAAAAAAAATACCTTGATAGATGTATGAAGTAGGTCTTTAACTACCTAAAACAACTTTGTTTGTTTGTTTGGATCGGTTGTGGTTTGCCATGAAAATATATTGCGAATTTTCTGAAGCCCTTTTTACGGCCATCGTTCGCTGGCCTCGCGTTGCTATCAGTTGTGTGGACGAGAAAATAGAGCAGCTACGCGTGACACGGCAACTGACTGATAGTAATGGCATTAAACTTCCTGTGAAATTATTCTTTCTGACATGCTGTCATTTTGAAGAAAGTAATAAAAGAAGGCCATTTCGTTTTCACGAAGAGACGGGCATGTCAAAATTGACTTTTTTTTGGATTTCGAGTATATTCAATATTTTGCTTTAAAACATGGTACTTACGCATTCTGACATGTTTCCGTAAGCAAAACATCATTAGTTCCTGCATAACATTAATGTCGTAGGGACAGGCATCTCGATAATTACATTTTACGATTTCACGAAGAGACGCGAATATGCCTACCCCGTGAACACGAACAAAACGTATTGCACGGAAAGGCGGTAAAAGTAGGTCAACGGGGATTTTCGTTTTCACGAAGGGACGGGCATCTTTACTCATTACTTTTGGCTAATTAACCACTGTATTGGTTATACTGGGTTCAAATCAAAGTTTATCTATCAAAGAATTACGTCAAGGTTTCCTTATTGCATAAACTTGTTGAAAAGTAGTAGTTTTTGCTGTTTTAAAAGCGGAGAAACTTCCCTTGCGATTATCTCGAAAACGACTTTTCTTCAAAATCCACGTGCCCGTCCCTTCGTGAAACCGGGGACAAAGTGACGCATTGCGGTTGCTACTATTCGTCAGTTCAGTGCGTGACATCGCTAGCTGCGGCAATCAGCTGAATGAGAACTAGCCTTTAGTCAAGTCCCACGCGCTTACCCGGACACGTGACTGATCACCCCGGATGCTGACACGTAAAAAGACTAGCACGAGCGGCGAAGCCGCGAGGGCCTTTACCATCTTGTGGAGAACGCTTATGGTTTTCTTTACATCTGTCTACCGATTTGGTAGACATGCATTAACTGTTGTGAATTGACCAATGAAAATGCAGAATTACTAACGTAAACCAGCCGTCGTCTGGCGCCAGACAGCCAGGCGCGGTTCTAGAACCAATATTTGGGGGTAGCACGGTGGATCCAGAATTTTTTCAGGGAGGCGTGCTGAAATATTGACCGGTTATTTTTTCCAGACGCTGAGGCCTCCGAAAATCAATAGGTTGGGGGGGGGGGGGGGGTCCATACCATATTTTCAATGGGGAGCGCCAAAAAAATCCTAAAATCATTCACACTATATTAACTAATGCACCCTTGTCACGGCTATTTCTTCTTTAGGGGGAGACCGTTCGCATGTACATCACAATCCTTCTTTTTGCTAATGCCATTCTTTTTACGGAATTTATTTTTGGGTGGCTACAGCCCCCCTAGCCCCCCCCGTAGAACCGCGCCTGCAGACAGCACGTGCGCCATGGCGCGCGAGCTGTTGCTGGCAACCGCAAACCACCGTTAGATGATTGGTTTATATTGCTTGATTTGTATTACGTGAATAAATAAATAAGTGATTAGTTCCACGAGATAGTAAAGGCCCTCGCGGCTTCGCCGCTCGTGCTAGTCTTTCTACGTGGCAGCTTCCGGGGTGCGTTACGTGTCCGGATGGTCCGGGTATAGGCGCGTGGGACTTGACTAAAGGCTAAATGAGAACGCTGTCCGGACGCTGATTTTGGGCGCATATCAAAACAAGACTCGGCAAGTTTTGAACTGAAACCAAGATCCTAGCATATTGTATTCTCGGAATGTACTGCATTCACTGACAGAGCTAAAATCAGGTTAGTTGTTAAGCACTCTTTCTTTAGCACTTTTTTTGCTTCAAACGAAACCAAAAATCACAAATGACAAATGATCTACCTTACCTTTAAAGGTAACATGCAACATTTTGCATACATTAAAAAACCTACCAATTTTCTTCGAAGTACCTTATTTGACTGTAAGTATAACAACTTCAGGAATCCTGTGAAATCACGGCACCTGGTGCGCTGTCACGTTTAAGAGAAGTGGTTTTTTTTTTCAATTTCCATCAATTTCCAAAGATTGTCGCCCGATCGCACCATCGTTTGAAAAAACTGACTATTTTTCATTTACCAAATTTAGTTAATCCACATTTTGTTTGCAATGGATTACACATCCTTGAACGGGTGCAAGCCAGCTGGTCTGGTTCTCTGACCTAACAATTGCTCCGTTTCGTCTGAAGTAGGGTCAGGGAACCAGACTGCAAGAACAACATTTTTTCTAGCTTTTTCCAGCGTTAGGATGTATCAGGCGTTCGACTGTGGCTCTGCACGCCTGAATTTCTGATCCTCAGACTATACACACACAGAAAAGATTACAAAGGTTGTGTAAAATTTTACGTTTCCAATGTGCCATACGAACCTGCTAATAGGTAAAATTTTACACAACAGGTGTTGGGTAAGGTTTATCACAAATGTTTGGTAAAGTTTTACTTTGAAAATAAGTAAATTAATTTACCTAATATCTTGGTAAATAAAGTTTGGTAACATTTTACTTTGGAAATCGGTAAAATAACTTACATCTTGGTAAAATGCTTTTACTGAATACATGGTAAACATTACTTCGTTTTTATGTTGCAAGATTGAACTTTATCTTTCAATTCGGTAAAGTTTTAATAAATGTTTTAGTAAATGTTTTGTTTGCCCTGTGTTCTTTGATTGTCTTTGATTCCATGTCTTTGATTCCATAGTTTAAATTTTCTTTGATAGAAAATTAAGGGACGTCTGTTTCAAAGATCTCCTCTCAGTGATCCAAAACGGCCGTCATCGAGACTCCCCGTTGAATTACTGTTGCTTAAGTCTTGGTTCCCCTGTGCAAACAAAAATAGAGAATACTCTACTTAGTCCGAGAGTCGAATTTCATGTTATGTTACAACAAACAAAAAGTAGGACTTTCGGGATTGGAATTTTACACAGCAATAGCTAAATATAATGCCAAACCGAGGTGCACAAACCAACACGACCGGTTTGAATTTACAGCAATGACTCTTACACATACATGAACTTACATTTACGTACACTGCAGCATTACACTCCAATAACCAACATGATCGTCACTCGTGCATATGAACTTACGTATACTGCAGCATTACGGTCAAATAGCCAACACGATCGTCACCCGTCACAGACAATTTGTTCATCTTCGGTTCACTATTCGTATGTATTTACCAAACAAAGTGGTAAGGTAATTATAGGCTTGGGTTAATTTCTTACCTTTTAACAACTCGATTCCTAGGCCGATGACGTAGGAACTTGCTGGCTTTTATTGTTCGAAAAGTACGAAGAAGCTTTTACGCGTTTGTCCTTTGTGAATAGCACACTGTAAACACATGGCAACCACATGGCGGGCTTTACCTTCGAATCGGTAATCTTTACACAATGGATGACAACTTTCACTACAACTTTGTAAAGTTTACCATTGGAAAAGTAAAACATCGGACGTGTTTACGCAACTCGTGTAAATATACATATTTACATTTTAAAAATGTCTTTTTTTTTCAATCTATATTATAATTCTGTAAATTCTTTTCGTCAATTTTTACTTAAACTGTGTATTTAGTTACACAACTTTTTTTACCTATCATTTTTTTAAAACTATTTATTATGTGTGTGCATGTACCAGCATAAAAACCAAACAATCCCTGGAAAGGGGGAAGACCAAATAAAACGAGGATTCTGGGTCAATCCAACCAGGGAGTCGTTCGAGTGTGTCGGCAAATGTGTTGTCACACATCCATTCAAATCGGTCTGGCGACGCCCCTGTCCAAAGGTCTGTACAAGCAATGTAATAGGCAGATAATTTGGAATAGAGAAATATTGTGTATTTGAGTTTCTCTAATGTTCTTGTTTTATTTTATTATCAAATGCCCTACAGGTGAATAGAAGGCCTACCGTTATGTTTCTTTTGATTCTGCTGCTGTGGCTCTCCAGCAGTCATTGTGTCGTTCAGGAGGAACCAACAGGAGCAACTTGCTGCGGTGCTTGCTTTCAAGGACCGGCCGGAACACCAGGTGTTCCTGGCATCCCAGGAAATCCAGGTGGAATTGGGATCCAAGGACCTCTTGGCCCCAAAGGTGACCCTGGGTTTGGCAACCCTGGACCCAAGGGAGAGACCGGCGACCAGGGGCGGAAGGGTGATCAAGGCGAGTCAGGGATGGGGGGACCTCCAGGAAAGCAAGGACCTGCGGGTCGCAACGGAGACATGGGTGAGGGGCAGAAAGGTGACAAGGGGGAGCCAGGGTCCCAGGGGCCGCAAGGACCGCCTGGTGAAATAGGGCAAAAGGGCCAGCCGGCGGAATCTACCCTTGTCACACCAACACCGCCCTCTGTCATCGCATTCAGCGCTTATCGCACATCAAGTGTCAAAGGCGACAATGGCGACGGTATCATCTTTGACAATATCGAGACGAATCTGGGCGATGGGTACGATTCGAGATCTGGCGTGTTTACATGCGTTATACCCGGTGTCTACTTCTTCATTGCTAGTCTGCAAAGGACACAATCAACATCGGATCTCGTAGTGCAACTTAACAAGAACGCGGAACGTATATTTTTGATCGCTGACCATCATGATAATTCTTACCATCAATCGAGCAATTCGGTAGTCCTTATATTGGCTACGGGAGATAGAGTATGGCTTGAGTTTGGCAGAAGTAACTGCGGTGTTTACAGCAGTAGCAGCAAGGATTCTTACTTTTCTGGTTATCTGATCCACGCGATGTAACGCCGCAGTTGGCATGGATCATTCGAGCCTCACAATGATTCGACGCAGTACTTAAGGAGTATATCTGGGCCATTTTTTGGAGGAAGGTGTTTTATAATTCAATCTGCTTAAGCTTTATAAGTACATCCAGAAACATTCACGAGAGGAATTGCCAACATTAAAATGAATTAAAACATGAATTAGAACACGAGCTGCTGGACTTTAATACCGCGCTGGACATCAGTGATAAATGTATGGTTTGATGGGTGGTTTGCCTCTGCATACTCTGCACCTGTCTGTTGTAGGCCTACCCCTGCCTAATTATCCGCGTCTTAAAAATAACCAATAATTATTTTAACTATTGTTTCATTCGGATAATTATATGCAACCAAGTAGTGGGTTGTCCAGATTCAGAATCTAGAGGGCGCAAGTATGCGGTTGCTAAATATGACGTCAATGTCACCATAAACCAGGCCCATTTTACACTGCCTGCTTCACATAGTTTTCACTTTTCTCTTGGTTTAATCAGTTAGAATGTAATCACTTGCAGCTGTAAAACGCCTCCATAGAAAAGAAGATTTTGCAAATATGACTTTAATCTGATAAATGTAATCTTTGTATACTGGAAGTACCAAAACAATTAAACTTTATGGCGTTTGCGTTGCGTTTCACTTGTTTACTTATGAAACAAGGTAGGCATGTTTTCTGCCCTATCGAGATCAGCCTTGCCAAACATAAATTAAAGTAGCGTACTACATAACAAAATTACAAGGCTGAATTATATTTTTGCAGTAAATATTTACTTTGCTTTTGGATTGCAATATCGCATTTTCTATTGTATATATAATATATATATGCTTTGTCACTTAAAACACGTTATAAAGGCATGCCGTTTATAAGCAATGGTTCTTAATTACAAACACTTCATTTTCATATTTGACGTATGGCATACACAAGGGTGGTGCTTGATTTGGGTTAAGTAATTTGTATTTACCCAAACCAAACAGCACCCTCCTATTGTGTCGGTCAAATCTCAAATACGCTTGTTCAATTTGGTTGAACTGTTCTGCTTTTGCTTCTGTGTCTTCTTGTAAAATTGAAAAGTTAAACATAATTTGATATAAATATGAAAAAAGTTATTATCACCATGCATGGAATGCTGATAATCAGACGATGTTCTTCGAAGTTCTAACACTGTTAACAACGTATACACCTTTAAATCTCTTTGGCCATCAAAATAGTCCTACTTTACATATTTATGGATCGTTCTATAAATTTAGGGTCTACGTTATTCTTTCTCTATTACAATCAACAACTATAATTTTATATTTCTGATGTACCCCTAAATTTAGCGTTACTCCAAGACTAATTATGAATATCAACCCCCAAAAATTATTTGATGTCATTCTCAACGATACTAGAAAAAATACTGGCAAAGTGCCAAGCAAAAATGGACAGGAAAAATGTCATGCTTTGGACCCTACATTTTATAGAATGGCCCATGTGGACTTATATTCTGCTTACGGAAACACTCTCAGTGAGCTTCGTCAGAGTCGTCCAGTTTAAAATGTCATCACTTAAATAAAATGAAGAACCATGATAAAGCCTGAGCTGACCGCGCTCCTCCGACATTAAATGCTATGAACTAGACAACCGATATTCTGATTTATGTAAATGTTTATGCCAAAATCAAACGAACCTGAGACGCTGAGGTTAGCTAACAATTTATGACCAGAAATGTAGCCTTTAATGTTTTTCGTCAAAAAGGGCCAAATTCTAGCTGATCCAAACACAGCTTGCTTGCCCAGCTCTAGGCATACATTATGATCATTTACATAGGCGTGTGTATATGGGACCATTCCATGATTTCAGTTGTGCTATATTTTCGTTTTACTGATGGATTCAGTAATTGATTGGAACATTGCACGAACGCACCCTAAATCATACACATGTTTCTCTCTAACGACCTCTGATTAGAACTACCGACGCCAAAATGGCACATTGTTTAATATAGAATAACCTCCACTGCATTAAATTTTAATTTCAACACGCTCTAGAAATCCCCCTTTTTTTGTCTATACAACTTTTAATTAACGGTTGTGATTTAGAAAGCAAATAGTTTTGTGGGTAAATATAAGACTCAAACTTCGCAATTGAATTTGTTTCTTTATTTTCTGCGTAGCTGACAGAAAAGTGACAAAACCTGTTTATTTTCCGTCACCTCTGCCTGCTAAAATGACTGAAGTTACTGATAATGACAAATGTGTATCTGTAGGCCTACACCACAATAACTACAAACTCGTATGTTTGAAAACGCATCATCGTAAGCTATCGTCAAAAAACTGAATGCTCATTTCAAAGTTTGCTTTCAAGTCGGCGTTTTCTAGCCCAATACTCAAAACGAGCCGAATTAAAGTAAACAGCTTATAACTGCATGCATGGATCGTGTTTCAACAAAACATTATACTGGTAAACAAATAACACATTCCGCGGCGTCGAACAAACAACCAATTCTCTTCATAACACCTCGCCGATGCATACATGTCACGGACGTGCTTCAATTTTATACTTTTTGTCCAGACAACCAAAAAATGTATGTTTGTTCGAGATTCGGGTACGGTCATCGATCGACAAGCTAGGATTAATTAGTTTCGCAATTAGTGTACTTATGTTTAATTACTTTTGTAAAACAATTGTTTACTTGGGTAGCAGAAAGGTATAAAAGCCTTTCCAAATCGCAGTGCCACACTTGATCGGGACTTCGTATTAGGCACGATCTAATTTGCGATGTTAACCATGAAGTTATACGTTCTTCTTGGAGCGGTTCTGGCGGTCTGCCCCTTCGTGGCTGGCCGTAGCAAAGACTACAGAATGGCGAAGGTAATTTTTGATACTTTTTTGGTTTAGAGTAGGCTATAGATTGACTTGAAGATACCTATTACGGCTTTTTACTGGCTTGTGTATGATATTAAATATGACGGTAATTATTATGCGAGCTCCAGTGGCGTAGCCAGGGTTTTCATCCTAGGGGAGGGGGGGGGGCGAGTGGGGAAGCTGGATGTTACAATGGAGGGGCGCCCAATTTCCTCCGTGCTGAAAGGTAGACAGGATTTTTTTCACCGGACACCCGCCCTCCGTAAAATTAAATAGGGGAGGGGGGGGATGGACACCATGGCGCTGTTCAAAACCGATATCATGGTAAATGTCAGACAATAGTTAGCGCTATTCGTTTGCCGCGCCCCTTTGAAATAAACAGCCACTCGGTGAAAACAGGGTTTTGATGGGGGCTAGCGGATTTTTATGGGGTAGGGGCAGTGGCGTAGCCAGGAATTTTTCAGTGGGGGCGCTGGGGGCGGGAACATTTTATGGGGGGGCGTCAAGCAGGGGCGTCAGTCGCTTCTCAAAAGTGGGGGGGGGGGGGACATAGACCTTGATCATAACTGATGCAAGCGCGAAGCGCGAAGCCCTTACGGCGTGGGGTTCGGGGCCCGCTTAAGGGCCCCCAAAAAATTGGATTCTAGATGTTCTGTGGTGTGATTTGAAGCAATTTCTTACGACTTTCCTCCATGCTTTAACTAATATTTTCTTGGCAAAAGATACATTGAAGTACATAATAGGGCCCATGGCGTCATGTAGATCAATGATATTTTTTTTAGAAACTCAAAATCTCAGTGGGGGGCGACTGGGGGGCGACAGGTTTCATGGGGGTCGCCCCACGCCTCCGGTGGCTACGCCACTGGGTAGGGGTGTGCCCCCCACGCCCCTTACAGCTAGCTACGCCGCTGGCGAGCTCCCTCATAATTGTTTTCGGTAGCAAAAATGGGCAAGTTCGCGCAAGAACTATTGTTGACCAATGGTTAACCACAGTTCGACTAAAGTTAGCCCGAACCCTGTCTAGTCGACGATGGTTGACTACGGTAGTCGACTATTTGGAACCAGCCTACCGCGTCTGGTCGCGCAACAATTTAGCTTGTTATCAATAGCATTTTCCATAGCATAGTGCAGAGGGGACCAACTATCACCAAAAATGGCGGAAAACGAATCTGTGAGCGCTAAATTTCATTTTCATTGTACAGTTTTTCCATGTTAGTTTACGATTATGACTTTGTCACAATATTGTACAATAATATTGGCGATTATGTAAGATGTCCTAAACTATACACATTCAAATAATTTGTGTAAATGAAGAGAAACAAGAGTTGAATAATTGTGCGACGGCAATTTTCTTGACGGTCGTTGACATGACAAGCAGTAGTTCCACTAGAGTCGTTCGCACTTTAACTTCAGTGCGCATGCGCTAGCTACGTCACGAACCAACCACCAGTTAATCACTGGTCCTTGCTCGAACTTGCCCAATGTTGATTGACTTCTTTGAAATTGTTTTTTATTAACACTCTTTGAAGCCGTTATTTAGATATGTTTTCAAATCGGTGCTTTTGAACAGTTAGGATCACAACTCAAAAGTGAACGATGGTATCCTATCAGCTTTGCTTGAAAATTCTGCGTTCGTAAGCCTAATGTTTCGTATCCTTTCAACAAATATTTTTCTGACAAACCGTTGATTTCAAATAAAGAGTTTCCTTCAATCTTCTGCCATAGCTCAATGCGATGAATATTTTATCCACTCGCGAGCATCAAATGTGATAAATTGTAGTTAGGCATGCAGCACTGAACCATGCCTATCTATAATTAGCCATTTTTATACGCGATCTGTAACATCATGTATATATTTTCTGTTTTTCTGTCAGGGAAAAGTTCTCCAAGAGCTCCACGGGACCGGGTCCGTCCGGCCCGAGCCGGCGGAGGAGATCGACGACACTGTGGGTGCGTTCCAGTCGGACATGCTACTGACTCCCAAACAGATGCAGGAAATCATGGAGCTGATCGAAGAGGGCAAGACTGGAGTCGACAAGCGTAAAGCCGTCGCCTACCTGAACCACCGATGGCCACAGAACACGGTGCCTTATGAATTTGATTCTTCCTCAGGTAGGCTACACACTATAAGGTCAGGGGTCGGATTTGATCCGGAATGAGGGTTCTAGTTGGCCTGACAATGTTCATGGTCAAAATCGACACTTTCCGGGTCAAGATGACAATTTTGCCAACTCTCCAAATGCTAAAGAGTGAGAATTCACTCCATTCGAGTGAAAATTCTCTCGCACAGTCGGAAACTAGGGACAAGACGTTTTAGAGTGAAATTTCTTCAATCGTAAGGATCGAGGTTTCACTCGAGCTTCGACTGAAGTGGTTCAGTTTCAACTTCGAAATTGTCAATTTTGACCCTGTAAAAGATAAGGGCAAATAGAACACGGGTTATGGCTCAAACTGGCCAGGGACCTTTTTTAGGATCATTTGCATTTATTCCAAAAGTAATCTACCGAATTATCATACAAAAAACTTACTCGCATTAAAGACTGTACTGATACTAAAACCCCCGTGAAATATGGCTTGCTGTCATTTAAAAGAAATTAACAAATGTAGGTGATTTCCAACGATTGGTCAATTGTTTTTAATAAAGAGTGCTATTAACGAAAGCGTGTTTCGTATGCATAAGATTGTGCACGGTTTTTCACGAAAATTGTAACATCCACCGAGCTGAAACTGGTTAGGTTTGAACTTTCTTCTTTTGGTTTGAGAGGAATTATTTTTTGGAAACGAACCAAATGCATGCAAAGCAAACGATCATCTATGCCTTTGAAATGAGTTGGAAGTCGCCCGAATTACTCTCACATGTTCAACCCTACGGAAGCGTATTTAGGACATGACCGAAAATATTTTTTAGGCCTACTACTTCGCCCCTGGCGGATTTCTATTTCGCCCTGGCGGATTACTATTTCGCCCGGGCGGATTACTATTTCGCCCGGGCGGATTACTATTTCGCCCGGGCGGATTACTATTTCGCCCGGGCAGATTAGTATTTCGCCCGGGCGGATTAACATTTCGCCCGGGCGGATTACTATTTTGCCCGGGCGGATTACTATTTCGCCCGGGCGGATTGCTATTTCGCCCGGGCGGATTACTATTTTGCCCGGGCGAATTACTATTTCGCCCGGGCGGATTACTATTTCGCCCGGGCGGATTACTATTTCGCCCGGGCGGATTACTATTTCGCCCGGGCGGATTACTATTTCGCCCGGGCGGATTAGTATTTCGCCCGGGCGGATTAACATTTCGCCCGGGCGGATTACTAATTCGCCCGGGCAGACTACTAATTCGCCAGGGCAGATTACTAATTCTCCCGGCCGGGCAGACTACTAATTTGCCCGGGCAAATTAGTAATCCGCGGGCCGTTAAAAATGTTCATGTTTACCACGTGCTGTCAGTATTCATAAGGATGTTAAACTGAGCATCAATAAAACACAGTTTTAAATACGTCCCAGTCCGTTGGTTCGTTTTTGTTTTGTTCGTTTTGTCTGTCCTGTTCAATTCTCTGTCTTTCGTGTACGATCTGATGTAAGTTCGTTTGTCCAGTTTTTTTTTTCTCTTAAAAAGGCATTTCTATATAGACGTTGTCTTTTGAATAAGCCTCCATAATTGCAACTTTTTTCATTTGTGTCTTACATAATTGTTATTCTTGCATTTTATCAAATATCTTTCATATATTGATCTTCTGTATTATTACCCTGAATGACCACTTTGCAATATGGCAATATATATTGAGATGAATTGAATTGACCGAAAGTTGATGTTTTTGCTGTACGTAAAAAAAGCTTTAAAAGCCTACACACTTATATATATCTCGGGATCCAGCGATTTGTTTAAAAGACCAGGGGGTCCAACACCAAGTGATGTTTGGGCCTGTTTTTCGACAGCAGACCCCTTTATCCCCAAAGCAACATTAAAACTTCAATGGGTCCGTGGGTCTCTTTACAGAAACAACAGTGAGCTAAATGAAGTATCCAAGTCTATACTTGTGAATTGTGACTAAGCTTTCCCTATATTTGCCCCAACACACTCAAACACCTTCGTCTGATTGTTTCTCCTTCTTTATCCCACCGACCATTTCAGAGGCCGACCGAGACGCTATCATGGCAGGCATGAGCCTGTGGAGCGAAGAGTCTTGTGTTCAGTTTGTCCCGTACTCGGCGCAGGTTGCCTCAAGTCTGGGCCATGAGAATAGAATAAAGTTCTACAAAGGATCAGGGTCAGTAGTTACTTGATTTGCGGTGTCTTTTATAATATGTATGGCGACTTAGTTGAACATACTGCACAAACTGTGGTAGATATTCTCTGTGTGCCAAGGTAGAATCATTTGCAGTCCCAACAACCCGAAAAAAATGCCTACTGCGATATAATGACTGAAAGTTTTCTCAAAGTGAAGATCGGTCTGTTAATGATGTCGTTTTGACGAAAAATATTGTCATTATGTTGCAAAGTCATACGACTACAGTTATTTAAGTTCAGTATTTTTTCATCGAAATGATGATTGGAATGTCAGAAAGAATCTTTGACAGTAAAAATTCGACTTCATTTTTCAGTCGCTACTTCAGTATTGCTTGAATTCAATTTCCGCTAAACTTAAATTGGATTTAACAATTTCGACATTCGGTTGTACTTCGGGCAAAGTTTAAACTTATTCGTGGTAACTTTGAGTGAGTATAGACTAATGTGGAAACACTCCTCATGAAGAAAGATTATTTAAAATAGATTCAGGGGAAAATGTTTATCGCGAGAAAATGAGTGAAGCATCAGATGTACCACTAATCTCTCAAGAGAGAGAAATGACAGAAAGCCGGAACGCCATTGCTGCCGCGCGTTTGGCGTCTATCATTAAACTGCGCTCTACAATTTTGTTTCCGTGTCATCAAAGTGCTCGATGGATAAAGTAACTACTAACGAGCAAACTGACCCATACAAACATAACTGATCTAAAGTAGTTTTTGATTTCTCAATCACAATTTGTCTTTTACCAGCTGTTCATCTTACGTGGGCATGATCGGAGCAGGTGCACAGCAGGTTTCAATAGGAAACGGATGCACGGGAGTGAGTACAATATTCTATTTGTACAGCATCACAGGCACGGTGTTGCTGTACAATCACGATGGCCCCCAGTAATGGCGGAAGCATTGTACCAACTGTTCCATGATGATTACTATGAATAATAACCTTGCCAAATGCTTCAGTCATTACTAGGGACACAGCAGTCATTTCTATAGTATGTTCTTTGCAGAAATCGGTTCATTTACATAATTATGCTATTCATATTTGGGTACGGTTTTACGTTTACTACTTAAGAACACAACTTGTGAAGTAATGTTTTTCTCTACATTTCTTCATATACCCCATCCGTAGCAGCGATTCTAGAGAGCAATGCATTAATTGATAAAGATTTAAAATAACAAAAGATGCACGCTAAGATGGCCGCTGCGCATAATGTCTATTGAAGATATAGGTTGTATTGCTATCGATTTCCTGAAATTGTATTGGAATCTATAATTGAAAGCCTCACGATCAGCGTTGTTTTTTTCCACAACGAGTTATCCTCCCTTTCTCAAAAACTAGAGAAAACAAGTGAGAATTCTGACAATTTGGTTTTAAGAATATAACGAAGTGGCTGGCATGGCTTTCATTCAAAACGTTTATTTTTTTTTTTAATTTCGTATAGGCAGGTACGATTGCCCATGAGATCGGGCATGCGCTTGGCTGGCATCACGAGCAATCCCGGCCGGACAGAGACGAGGCGGTCACTATCAATTATGACAACGTGCAGCCTGGCAGGGAGATCAACTTCGCCAAGTATTCCACAGCGCAGATCAGCACCCATGACGTGCCCTATGACGTCAGCTCCATCATGCATTACGGCAGTGGGGTGAGTTATCATGCCCTGGTGGGGTCAATTTCATGCAGCTGAATTAGTACAGAAAGTATCTTTAGTTTGAATGATTTTGTCTAGTAGGCCTACAGATAAACCGGTCACCTTGTTATTATTTATAAGATATAAAAGGCGTCTGGCATCCTAAAACGAAGAAATCCTAAAACGTAGGTTATTTCGAACGATCAGTCAATAGACTGATTTCTGGAAATAAAGAGTGCTATGGACTAAATCGCGTTTCCTAATCGGAAGTTTTGTATGATGTTTTCACTGTTTTCTCGAAATTTATTAAAATATCCACTGAGCTGAAACTGCGACAGGTTAGGTTTTGAACTTTTTTCTTTGGAATGTGAGTGGTGTTATTGTTGGAAACGAACAAAACACATAGAACGCAATTGATCGTATGCCTTTAAGCATTAGTTTCTGCTTAGACTAGGTTTACACGGCAGTCACGGCAGCCGCGTTTGCCCGAAATGTAGTGCGCCGTGGGATTCTGGCAATTTTTTTCTTCTCCGTACTCAAGTTTTGTTAGGTCCAGCTAAGTTTTATCACGGTCTAACACGGTATCTGTGATGGGCCGTGGGGGAAAGGGGCTGCTGAGTCCCGGAGGCTCAAAGACGCACTACGGTTCGGCCCGCGGTCTACCACGGATGCCAGTATACGTTCCCTCCCGGCCTGTCACGTTCTGATGCGGTCCCTCTGGGGTCCCTGACGTTCCTCACGTTCTAATCAAAGTCTGACACGTTTTTCGCGTTCTGTCAAGGCTTTCTACGGATGAAACGTGTACGCCGGGCAGCTTCGGAGGTGTGCCCACGGTTTGAAAAGAAGGCCTCCCAAGCAATAGCAATCATTGTATGCATTTATACTACCTCCCAGACCGCGCTCGCCGTATCAGACCGTAGTAGAACGCAACTCGCCGCATCGCAAAGGGCCTGTAAACCGTCACACATCTGGACGCGCCGTGATTGAACGCGACGAAACGGCTACCGTACACCCTAGCTTGCCGTGAGAAACGAAGCAAAACGCGACAAAACGCGCAGCAACCGTGACAAAACGCCCGCTAAACTTGGCAGAACGTGACAAAACTTTGAAGGACCGGTGAGAAGCAGGGAATGCACATGCTTCCCGTCCCATTACGGACCGTCTCCAAGTTTTGTATCACGTACTGTCACGTTTTGTTGCGTTCACCCCGTTTTACTACGGCCTACTCGGTTTCTCATCCGCACCGGGCAAATGTTTTGACAGTTTAAAAATCTGGCCCGGCATCCACGGCAATCACGGACTGTCACGTTTGCCCATTCCGTCCCCCGGCGTTGTCTCACGTCCATACCGTTTTGTCCACGGTGGCCAGAAACGTGATTGCCGTGGCCGCCGGGAACATAGTGTAAACCTAGCCTTAGTGGCTCAAAACTGAGCCAAGATGCATCAATGCGCTAAATGCAAAGCATACAACTGTCACAATAGCCTAGAGTGTTAGTGTAAAGTGATGTTTATAATTTAAAAAAAAATCGGCCTATGTGCGCAATGGAATAGTATTTCGCAGGGACTTAATATATAAGTGATTGCTTGATTTTGGAGGTTGATTTAATGCCTGGTTTTTACAAACAGTACATGTAGTTTTGTGTAGAAATAAACAGGGGAAATCAGCACTACCCGTTAAAAAGTTGTTCTTTTCGAATATTACTGGCGAATGTCGATTTTTCTCTTTGTTTTATTTGTTACTTATGCATATATCACGCCACCATAGTTTTTGGGGGCATTTTCTATCATATTGGTCCTTGTTACTCTAAAAACAATTGTCGTTTAACTCCTCAGTATTTCAGCGCTAATGGGGAGCCTACTATCGTGGCTCTTGATCCTGTCGACCAATTCCTGATGGGAAACAGGGCCGACTTCAGTTTCTATGACATGAAACTGGCTAACATCATGTTTGGTTGTAGCGGTGAGTGTTTATACTGGTAATGATATGGATAATGTTCAATTGATAAAAATATGACATCAGACACAAAGACTGTTGAGCCACGATTTCAACTAACATGGTGGGCCTGCTTTGGGTGGATCCGGCGATCAGACTAGAGGGGGCTACACATTTAATCCGTATCCGTATCCATCCTTTTCCCGGTTACGAACCAAACGAGATTTCAAAAAAGGAAAATGGGAAGGTGGAACCATGGTACTTTAGCGCTCCGTACATAATGCGGAAGAGACTGAACAACTGACTTTAGGTGGCGCTGTTTGCCAATGCGGGTGCGGGGCAAAACGAGCCTTTTAGTTTTTCAGCCATTGTCGATCCACTGCAGGATAAAGGCCTCAGTATGAGGTCTCCAAAATGTCTCTATTTTGTGCTTGATGGTACCAATCGACTTTCCTCGTATTACTGCAGCTCGTCTCCCCATCTCTTTTGTATCTGGCGCCCTCTATTTCGTTTGTTCTCATAATGGTGTCCAGTGATTGATTGTTGAACACCAATGGTTATGTTTTTTTCTGTCCTTTGGTTATGTTTTTTTCTGTCCTTGTGTGTGGTCTTTATCATACTTCTTTTCCATATTGTGTTCAGCTGCTGCTATTTTTTTTTCTCTCCATTTTTTGAAGTAAGTGTCCAGGTTTCAGCTCCGTATGAAATAGCAGGGAGGATGCACTGGTTATACACTTTTCTTTTCAGGCAAATTGGAAGGTTGCCTTTCATGATTGTGCTGTATCTTCCATAGGCTTGCCATCCAGCTTTGATTCTTCTTCGTATTTCGTTGTTTAAGAGTCTTGATGAGGGAGGCGGGCGAAGGCTTACACACTCGGCTTCCCTTTTCACCTTGCGATTAGCCAGCGGCAGCGGCTGACAGCAAAGATTGTAAGCACTATGCTCAAGCTACCTCTGCCTACTACTGCGCTAGTGGCAAGCTCTCCAAATGAATTGTGATAGTGGCAAGCTATCCAAATGAATTGTAATAGTGGCACCAACCCCTGTTGCTTGTTACTTGACTTGTGATTGACTGTAATCTTGTGAATTGATTTGTGCTAGGCCTGTACTTCACGTGATTACAATCTGCACGCAGCTTAAATCACATTATTTATTGTAATGTTTATGTTCACTTTTCTGTCATCGACAGATCATTGTAACACCAATCTGCAATGCCAAAATGAGGGATACATCGGAAAGGACTGCACCTGTGTCTGCAAGCCTGGCTACAGTGGAACCCACTGTGAATCGTTCAATCCGGATAGCTTGGGTTAGTTATCTTTCACTTCGTGACCAGCTTATTGCAAATGAACATGAACAAAAGTTAATTTCAATGAATCCAAACAATTTAGCACCTTTTGGTGATATTGCTAAAGCCTTTTATTGTTAGTTGAGAGCTGTCATGCTTGCAATACATGTGTCTTAACGTCGAATGGTTTACATGGTGAAGGTTTTCGGATATAGAAATAAGAAAAATGCTAACTGTTATGAAACAACGTTCAATGCGTATAAGATATAAAAGGCATAATTGTGTTTCAGTATAATTTATCGAGAATGCCGACCGGAGAAAAATGTCATTGTGCATTAGACAATCCCTAAAACGCTCCTTTTGGGCAAAGTAACAATGGTTTTGCACGCGTACAATATCGGTTTGTATCTGGGATGGGCAAGCTAAGTTGTATTTCATGTACATTTGTTGTATTTACGACGACACAGTGGGACAGGGGCGGATCCAGGAATTTTCGCGGGGGGGGGGGTTCATCAGCCAAAAAATCTGAAAATGTACACAGGTTTTTTTCTCCGGACACTTGGCCGGGGGGGGGGCTGGTACCATATTTCAATAGGGGGCGCTGTTCAAATTCGAGGATTATTAACACTAGATTACAAAATGGTGTACCGTATTTTGAACTGGCGGACATTATACCAGTATAATTTTTTGGGGGTGTCACAGCAGGGGGGGTGGGGGTGGTGGGTGGGGGGGTTCGCATTATTTTTTAGGAATTTGTATGATAATTTTTTTGCCAGAGCTGGGGGCGGCCCCCCCCCCCGATCCGCGTCTGTGGGAAAACAATTAAAACTTAAAGCACATCAGTCAGCAACATTATACTTGTACACGATGTATATCTTTAGAACATATATCTTCGCTTTGGGGAAACGTCTTGCAAAAAGTCCCGCTTTTCAACTATGTTATATATTGGCGTTTTTTCCAGGATGCATCCGCAAGATGACTGCTTTAACTGGTACCCTGGAGTCATCCGGATATCCGGCACAATATCAAAATAATGCGGTCTGCGCTTGGCAAATCATGGTACCTTAAACGATCGATTATTGCAAATACTTAATACCTGTCCCTCGACAGCGAATTGTTAGAAGTAAACCGACTGTTTTGTAACAGCATGTTATTAGACGGAACAGTGCAAAAGACGCTTTGTGCAATTCTATCTCTGTTCAAGATACGATTTTTGGGCAGTATTTCGGAAGGTCATTCGACCACTTTTGATTATAGTAATGAAATAAGATACTATATATTTATTCGTTATACTCTCATGGGAATCTCATCACAACGCTAAGTGCCACTCAACTACAAACAAGAACTGAAGCAGCAAGTTAAAAAGAGAAAAGGAATCTATTGATATTCAAACTCTTTCAAACCAAGAGTTAGTTTTAACCTTTCTCGAAAAAAGGAACACATATTTGAGGCACATGCTTTGGATGTTTCGTTCTCTTTGTTAGGGCGGGGCAGGTTCCACCATCTCGCTATCTTTTGAAGCATTTAGTTTGGAGACTGATGCGACATGTCGCTATGATAAGCTGACTGTACGCGCAGGCACTGACATCTCTACCGGCGGACAAGTGTAAGTGCCTTTGAGTGTCTTTGATATAACATGAATGGACTCGATTAAATATCAAGATATGTTAAAAAATCACAGGGCAGAGGAACTTGAATTTCAAAAATTTGACCACACCCTTAAACATATAATATTTGCAAGTTCTGATTAACTTTTTTTTGGTGTCAATTTTCTTTCCAAAAATTTGCAAAAATTTTCCCTCGAATTAATTAATAAATACCAGTTGTCGGGTAAAATAACATTAAACCCTTCACCCAACAATCCGCAAAAACCCCGAATCGAGGTTAACGTGCAGGCTTCATATAGTAATCATTTCGAGTTTTGGTATACTACGTACTGGAGCCAATACAAACAAACCAAATATTTCGTTTTGCTTTCAAGCGTAAAAAGCCTAGCCCATCTTTGGTATAGCTGAGCTTCGACTATAAAGCCGAGCAAAACCAAGCTTAGCTTAGCCGGGCAAGTACAATTTTATAACGGTTGATTATTCTTTTTAAGTATTTAAAAATTTCAAAACAAACTTTATTTTCACAGGTTCTGTGGTACCACCATCCCGCCAGAAATCGAGTCAGTCGGTAACCAGATGTTGGTGATTTTCTCCTCCGATAACATCATCACTGCGCCAGGATTCCAGGCCGACTACGTCATCCATGGCAACACCGTGGCAACCAATGCCCCGCCCCCTCCTTTTCCAGCTATAACCACCAAGCAACCAGCTGTGGCCACTACTCGTGCCCCTACAAATTGTGGTAAGAAATCTGTGTCGTTTTCATTTTACTAAGATAAACAAACAACAGCATTAAATGACTTATTCTATACTTAAACTATATACTACAAAAACTACATCTTCAACACAAATTATAAATTTATCAAATTTGGGGCAATCCAATTGTCTCGAGAACAATCTCTGGGATAAGTGTAGATGATTTAAACCTCCACGTTTCTTTCTGTTCCGATTGTATTTCCCAAGAGGTGATTCCTGGTACATGTGGAGGCACTTATGGCAATGCTGGCTGCATCGCGTCTCCGAACTATGGCGAAGGTACCTACAACAGTAATGAAGAATGTATCTACAACATCGAGGTACGCCATTCAGGCGACTGTCTTCAACTTCAACTTTTCACTTGTTAACAAATATGGAAAGCTAATTTCTATGGCCGTTTTGTGCGTTGTAACAATCTTGTATCACTTACACCACTTACTGTATAACACTTATAAGATATGCATCTTGCGGGTAACGATGCACTGCCCATGCTCTTCAACGAGTTCCTTTTTTTTCTCGAGTGGTTGGTTTTATTTAACAAACAAAAAACTCTTTGGGGATCTCCGACATCCTCTGTGAAAGACTTTTATTTTGAGTTTCTTTTGCGCACATAATCAAGCGAGAACTAAATTACTGTCTGACCGCACTGTCTGACCGCAATTAGTTAAGACATTATTCTAACTATGTGGGACGATTTTTTTCATTAAAAAATGAATAACGTTTGTATTTCCTGCAAAAAAAACAACTTAAACAAATCTCCTTTTTGGGGTGAATCTCTAAAATATCGCGGACTGTACATCTTCAAATCCCCAATGTAATTCCGAGTTATACTCGGACTTGCGATGAGACTTGTGCTTCACCTGGGATAACGACTCCCTGTAATTTAATCTCTGAATCTGCTCTGCGGTATAGGTGCCTTCTAATCAGCGTGTTGAGTTGAACTTGATGGATCTAGACATCGAGGAGCAGAGCTCCTGCGCCTGGGACAGGCTGGAGATTGACTTGGGTAGTGACTTCATCGGTACCTTGAAGTAAGAATTTGGTCTTGATGTCTGTCTGTCCGTCTGTCATTGACTTTTACAACAAAACGTGGACCCTGGTGGCGCTTTGTGCAAGGGGTCTATGAATAGTTTAATGACCTTTCTTAAGGCTGGTTAAAATTTGACACGAATGCGAAGCAAAGTTATCGGCACGTGACATTCGGGGCGAAATTCGAAAGTTTAAATTTGTTGGTGATTTTTTCTGCGAATTCAATGCGTGGATGAATACTTGCTTCCGTTTCGTCATAAGTTCGCGTTTCGATCATTTCGCTCCAAGAATGAAACGGCCTTTGAACAGTTAATTTAGGCAAAACCTGAAGAAATAATTCTCATTGCAAATCTATAATTTCTGCTTTGTGGAACCCTGTAATAAAATGTTTCTGTTTCGTTAAAAAAAACTGTTAACCAAAACATACTCTTTAATATATGCTCCTAGCAAATTTCCGGCTGCCAACACATTTAATAACAACAAAAACATCTTTATGCCTATTTGCACACATTCATGGCACAAGATACAGAGCTAAATAAACACAACTATATATATATATATATATTAAATTACAACTAAAAACAAAGAAATATAAAAATCAATTGACATAGATAACAGAAATTATTCCGATGACATCAGTGTCATTAAAAATTCCACATTCAACAACGCCGTCTCTATAACATCAATCATAATATCCCTATTAAGGACAGACACATTTAATGTCACATTTAAAAGTACGTTATTATTCCATGCTTTACGGGAATCCTTCAGTTTAATAAAATTTGATGTTCCGAGCTCAATTATCGATTTTTTAACTTTTTTGACAGGCTGTGTGGAAGCAATCGTCCAACCGGATCTATTGTTTCCATGACAAACAAGATGCAAATTCGCCTGATCAGTGACAGTTACGTCAACAAGAAAGGCTTTGCGGCTGCGTACAAGGCGGTCTCCATCTCTTAAAAGGAAGTCGTTTGTATGGACATCAAAATTGCGTATTAATTGGCTTATAATCGCGTAAAGAAAAGTCGCAATTTCAATTTTGCTTCTTGATACCTATATTTAATGCTGCCCGTGTATCCATAGGCTAAAAAGCTGTTATTTATTTCTTTTTATGAAATAGAAGAAAGTAGCAGGCTTACAAAATGATATCACTTGCGCTTTAGTCGAATATTGCCTTGCGTGATTAGTTTCCATTACCAATGATTTTGCTCAAAGATTAATGTTAAAAATGATTCGCTAGCAATAATGTAAAAAAAATCATATAATTTTTTGTGTGAAAAGCGGGATTATAAAACAACAACACACGACCGACGTTCTAAATTTTAACCCCTTTTCTGAACACCTGTTCTGTGAGCATGCGTAAAAGAAGCATCACAATATTGAAAGTATTTTATCAATTAATTTAAGATAATCATTTCTCTTTCTGGATGAGTTTGTAATTTGGCCGATGTGATTTACAACAATTGGGTGGTTAGATTGCAGGCTTATAACTTAAAATTTCACACTTCAGAAGAGATTTTGCGTTTTCTTAGTGAATCATGGCGCTGGGATCTCTTAACGAAAGTAAAGACGGTGAGATTTGCAGACGTCGCTTGGTTATTGACTATAAAACAAGGATGGAAAAAAGCCCGCCCGAAGCTGCCATATTTAACAATGTGACTTTGGAGTCTCCTTTTATACATGATTTATATGATTATAATAAGTTAAATAATGATTATCATTCTTTCAAAGTATTAAAAAAAGATAAGTCTCAAGCGTGGGGATGCTTCAAGATTTTTCATCACGTGTTCTATTTAAAATGAATTGAAGAAGAAAAAAAGCACGTGCAATAAAATATCAGGTATAGATATGCGTCAAACGTTTCGCATTGTCGTGTCGAATGCAATTCGTCCGATGCAGCAAAAGCGCCACAGGAGTAAGAGTTGGTGTCAAAGTACGTCGCATGTAATCAATCACAGAATATACTCGCAGTTATTCATACGGACAAAATGGCCGGAAGAATAAGGTACGACATGTATTCCCCCCTCATTTTTAGGCAGAAGCTTGGGTGTCAGCTTTAGCATCTAATAAAGTTTCATTTTGGGGAGAAGCTTTGTGAATTGGAACACGCCAACCTGTTAACGAGCACATATTTTGATGCACTCAGCTTTTCTGCGTGAGCTATCTATTGGGGTTCATATTACAACATCTTTGACATGTATATATTATGGAAAAAGTGACATATATAAAAAGGAAAAATGCATGTTCATTGTAAAAAGTGAAATAAGCCCAATTTAAAAACGATTTTAAACCCAGAAGGCGTCTCCTTTATGGAGAATTCAGAGAAACAATGGATATTTGCCAAAAGTATTTTTTTAATAAAATCTTGCCTGAAACCTTTCATATACCTTTACTGATATCATGCAGCATAGGTCCCATACCTGCACGTACCCTACCCTTTGCCTAACATGTCTTATTTGTTCTGATACATCATATTTTAGATGAATAATAACTGAAATGTTCACGAACTGATGGCGCGATCAAACGAATTACTTATCAAACTTGTTGTTATACTTTGTCCAATATTATACGCACGAAATAATCAATTTTTTAAAATTGTTTTATTCGCAAACCATCGGTTACTTTCCATTCAGATACTTCAATCGGACACAGTTAATCAATTCGTTACAGAGAAATTAAACACCTCAGAATACTCTGAAAACAATAATACATTATTGGTTGGTATCTGTAGATCGTGTACAATGGAATCAATGTAATGATAGATATTAATCTTAACTAAACCTCATGATTTCACTTTAAAGCATGATCACCCATACATTATTTTAAAGTTCTTGCGTATTGTCAGTTTTGTTGTCTTTAATACCAAAATAGTACATCCTTGTCGTGTTTTTCATATCATTGTATTTAAGAAAAGATATACGAAAGGTTTGCTTCCCGAGTAGATCATATTTTTCGCAACATTGAGTTGGAAGAGTTTCTTCTCCCATCCACACAAGTTCAATAAATAATTTTGTTGCACCATGATTTCTTTCTAGAACTTGTGTAATTCGGAGAAGAACCTGTTCCAACTCAACGTTTCGAAAAATATGATCTACTCGGGAAGCAAACCTTTCGTATGTCCTTTTAAAAAAACAAATTACATGGTGCAACCAAAACACTTACTCTTATCACTGAGTATTATTCAGTAGCGCAATTCTGTGCCGGGGACTGGGGTGATGGGGAATGAGTAAATACGAAAAGTCGGGGGGGGGGGGCTTGCTTGCTGGACAGCACATGACACTAGGGGGGCGCTGTTCATGATACAGATGTACATCTTATGTATACTTTCGTCCCTTAACCTTACATAAAAACGCCGCATTTCAAGATTGTGTACTTTTTCTCCCCTTTTAGTATACTATTGAATACATTTTGGTTGTTTGGAAGTTGGAAATACCTCAAAATCCGCCTTTATTTTTGTTTCTCACCACGAAAAAGTGGGGGTGGGGTGATCCAATAGCCCCGTTCAAAAAGTGGGGGATATATACCCCCATCCCCTTCACGGGATTTACGCCCCTGGTATTATTGCAATTATGTATATTCAATTTCAGGGTAAATTTGGGTAACCGTGACTATATAAGAGCCTTCAATAAGAGCCAAATATGAAATAGTCATGATCAGAATGGATACCAGCAGAAACAAGACAAACATTGCCTTGTCAAAGATGCGAGCTACCATCTGCCAGGCAGTGGCGTCACCAGACTTTTCAGTCTGGGGGCACAGGGGGCACCAGCATTTGATAGGGGGCACTTAGGTGGATACGGATCGCCGTCCTGGGGAGGGGTCTAAGGGGAGGGCCCCCCTCCCCTTTGGAAAATTTTCGCATACGGAGGATGGGCTAGATGCAGAATGGTGCCACATTTGATGCTAAATTCGATCTGAAGATATCTCCAGAAATTGCTATTTTTGAGGTAATGATTTTAACAACGCGCAGAATTTTGCAGAGGATAGGGGGGCACCAGCATTTGATGGGGGGGGGGCACTAGGTTTTCCAGGGGGGGCACGTGCCCCCCCTGGCCCATGTTGGCAGTTGGCACATGCTGACAGAACAATGATCATAATTTGGAGCATTTGATGGGAGTCATAAACAGTAAAAATATCACCATCATTGAACCAAATTCCACAATACCTTATCTTAAATTTAAATATTAAACGTTTCCTTTTAGATTTAAGAAGCATTTAAACCTAGATCAATAAACTTGAATTCAAATTTGTTTGTACCCCACACAATGGTACCGCTTCAATAGCGCCACCATTTTGTTCAAAAATATTGCTGATGTAATTAGGGTGTAAACCAATAACATTAGTAAAGAAAAATACCATTACTTCATAATATCAGGAAAAAATGCAGCTCCCCAAAGTCTTTAAGGAATAATCTAATTAAAACTTGATTTATTTGGGGGAGGGGAGGGTTCCAGACAGTTGAACCCTTCATTGCTACGAACCCTAAAGTGAAAAGGGCCATACAACTCTCTATTAGGAGGAAAACTTTATAATACAAATGGTGAATTATTTCATATAGAAAATTTGAGGCTTCTTTACTGCGCGTTTCGCATTCGTCTACATACTGTATTTTGATAAATGGGTACCCTCATTATGTGAACTACCTCAACACAAAATTTTAATATTCTTTATTTTGGGAGGGGGATGGGTTACTCTCTTTAATCCTGTGCTTATTTCTGAACAAACCATGTGTCTTGGATGTTAAAATGTCTAAACATCACTGGTTCTCCCTGTTCAATTAAGGTCTCTGATCTTACATTATACTTCACTGGAAAAAAACAACTTGTCACACTAAAGGATAAGGTAATTACGCACACTGAAAACGGTTTTCTGAAATGGTGTAAGGCCTTTCCATTAAATTTAAGGTTTAATAAGCGGTCTGCGAGTTAGCTAGTTCCTTCCTTTAATGTACATGTAAATTCACTCAGCTGAGGCGATGCGATAAACGACAATGGGGGATGGGGGGGGGGGTACTGTCATGGGTACTGTCTATGATAGTCCGATTTGAACAGCGCCCCCTATATGAAGATGGTGTCCAGTCCAATTCCCAGCTTTTCGATTTAGTGAAGGCGGGTGTCCAGGTCAGACGTCTATAAGGAGGCCCCCCCCCCCCTGGGAAATTTCTAGATCTGCTTGTGATTAACGAGGTGTCAAAATCAATTAGAACAGCTTTTAAACGAGAGACATTTTTTTACACCTGTTTCTACGAATGTCACCAGCCGGGTGGGGTTTCCCATGCCTCGGTGCTTTCAGGCCCGTGTGCAGTAGACAGTCCATTATTATAAGAATTAAAAACAACGCGGAAAAACACTCGAACTAGAAAGCACTCAACGATCGCAAACCTCCGTCAAGGCTAAACAATTCCCGCCATATTGTCAATACACCCAAAAGAAGTACTCGCATAAATGGTAAAAAATCCTTTCAAAAAATTCTGGATCTACACCCAGATCCGGATCACTTCCAAAATCTACTCGATTTGTACTTGTACCAAGGACCACCCCTAAAAAAAATTGTCATGCAAATCCGTCCATAACTTTTTGAGTTATCTTGTGAAAACATAACCACCTTGGCGGATGACTAATTCAGCAAATAGTCAAGTTTGTATACCGCCCTCTACGGCAAGCCTACAACATCGCGCAACCTGCAAGCACTGTGTGCGGAGACCTCTTTCAGTGTTCACGTCCGCGTTATTTACCTTGCGGGACAGCCACTGTTTGAAACACCGCTCAATTATTTAGATTAGTGATTTCCTGCACTTCACCATGAACATGGCTCGTACGGGAATTAAACGTCTCCTCTTGAACCTGGCGATCATTCAACTGGCATGTGGAATAATAGGTGAGTTTGTCGTATTGTCGTTAAGTGGTATGTGGAGGACAAAATATTATCTTTGCAAACAACAATAGAGTGAGGGAAACGTTGATGGAAATACTGTGGACAAGGAAACGAAAGGCAAAGCGTAACTCATTGATATGCTCTATTAAAGATCGAAAGGATTTTGAAGCAGGTCAAGATTAAGGTCCCATAAAGCTTAAATAAGATTTGAGGCTTTGCATGGTGGATTGACTTTTAATTAGTTGAAAATAGTTATATAATATTGGATGGCTTTGGGGGATACTATGCCGAGTGGAATTGAACATTCCATCTGTCACCGAAAGAAATTATTCTTTCCATAGCCCGAACGTGAAACATTCATTATTTGTTTGATATAACACCTCAAAAAAATCCTGGTCATCTGATTGGTTGACTCTCAATACTGCCAATTTATTCAGTTTAAAAACTGTTTAAAAGTTCGACAAGTTCACCATATTAAATTTATGCAAACTGTTCAACATCTAAGAACAATCATATTTAATTTAAGTGGAGTAGAAAGTTGCGCGAAATATGCTCCTATTAAAAATTCACTTCACGATCCCTTTAAAAAATTCAATAAAAGCTTTGAAAGGCTATAAAAACATTGAAAAAAATTAGTACAATTATATTACATTAAAAGCCCGAGGTCAAAATCAATGAGAATAGAATGCTAAGCTCTTTATGAAATTCAATAAAATAAACATCAATCAAAATGTGCTGACAAGGTTCGTTTTATGCATTACCCAGCCCAACATAATTATCTTATAGCCATGCCTTTTGTGTTCAGTTCGACGCTTTTTGTTGTCAAGGTGAAATTGATAAAACGCACCTCCACTGCAACGGCCGACGAAGGCTTATTTAAAGGCATACAGGATCATTCGCCTGTCATTCATTTTGGTCGTTTCCAATAAAAACAAAAAAGAAGAAGGGTCAAAAACCCAACTCGTTGAAGTTTGAGCTCTGCAGTTGAAACTTTTTGCGAAAACAGTGAAAAACCCTGCCCCAACTTTTGATTACGAAACACGATTTCGCCAATACGACTGTTAATTCCAAAGGAAATCGATTTGCCATTTTCAAGGGTATTTTGGTGCCTTTTGGTTATTATGCTAATGCAAATCCGCATATTCATGCAAACCTCAATGTTTTCGTTGGAAATGCTATAATTCTTGGTTCGTTAGTACCAGTACGCTCTTCAATCCATGCAAGCGTTTTGCAAAACCAGTTATCTCCCTGTAAAAAACAAAAATATACAATTTTCCGAATGAATAACATCCTTAAAATAAATCATTTCAATGCTGCACTATGTTTCATATTGTTGATATTTCCCGTTTTCCTTTGCTTTATGCTTTTGGTGTAAATTTTTCCTTCAAAGAAATTCAATATCGGCATTGTTTGTTTACTTAGCAATGAATGAAATTTCTAATGCACTTTCACAAAGCTACAAAAGTTATAAGAATTCTCTTGGCCAAGTTGCAAAGTTGAAGTTTGAAAAGAGATATGAAGCTATGACCCAGCATTTTACATTTCTTTCATACCCTCAACGCGGTATCAAATAACCTTGAGGAGAAATTATTCAACCACTAACTGTCGGTGTTTTTTTGTTTTCAATTGATGTTTCATTTAAAAGTGAACAACTTGTATATTGATAAGAACATTGCAATTGAAAAAAAAACATCTATTTTTCGAGGTGAAACGTGAAAGTAACATGGAGAATGCATCTCTAAATTCGCATTTTCCCACTGGGGACTTTCTCTCCCTTGTGAACCTCTTTTCCTGAGTTTATTCAAACTTTCTCCAACCAAACTTTACGGAACAGTACCAATCTCCACTCACTGCTGAAACAACATCGAATTGCAAGTCCAGGAAATAAACAGTTCTAAAAATAATACATGGAATAATACCGCATTGACATTATAGATACTTTAAAAAAAAAAAAAAAAAAAAAAACTATGCAAACTCCCAATACCGGATACAATACTTTTAAGTTCTATCACTTCCATTTTAAAGCTAGACTAATAGTGTTCAGCACGCACGTCACAATCTTAACTGAATTTGCATTTTTTTAAATAATGAGGTACTGTTCTTCTTTAAACAGGAAGTTCGGAAAATAGAAAGTGTTGGTGAAACTCTTTCACTAGTAATATTATGCAGAATATAAAGCTACATAAAACTACACGAAGTCAACCGTTACTGGTGCTGAATTAATCGGAAGATCAGCAATATATAACTACACACAGGCCAAACGAAGCCCAATATTCAGGCAACGTCCATAATTGTCCCCGTTGTCCAATTAGGCATTGTTACTGTTTTCTAAATCGCCCTTCGACACCATTATCTGACTTTCAAGTACCATTTTTTTCACGGCCAGTTTTTATTAAAGTGGTTGAGTAATAATAAAGTAAACCTAACTATGGAAACGCGCTTCCTTAAATCAACTCTTCCTCAACCACAAGGCCGTATCCATGGTAACCAATTAATGTCCCTTGACAAAACCAATGAGAGCTGTTGCAAAAAAAAAAAAAATAGGGAAGATGAACCATATTAAAATCCTCGATTTACACCATAAACAAACATGTATGGGCGTGTTCAGGCGTTCAATGCGTGGACGCAAAATGCCGGAGAACAATATCGTCCACGATTCCCAGCATACGTCCACGAGTGGGTCATGTACAAAACCTATGGGAGTCTTCCAAAAAATTGGAGTACAAACAAAAGAGGGACAATAGGAACTGATCAGAATCATATTATCGTACGTTCATTGTCGTCGCTAGACCCAAGCAGACGATTGTGGACACTTATGGACAATAATTGTTGTCATTCGTTACGAACCATTTGCTGGAGGACACAAAATTTTCCAGCGGAACAACGATTTAGCTGACAAAAAGATTAATGGGGTAGGGGTGGAGTATCGACAACACACACCCACGCCCATGCCGACTAACCTTCCATACCTACTGTGGACATTCCTTAGTATACGTGTAAGTAAGAAAAAAAACAGAGAAAAAAATCATTTCACTCCCACCGTGACCATTCTTTCAACCCAAATTTGTTATCATGATTTCCTTGAGTGTTCCTCTTCATTTTGCGACAGATATACCTAACGCAAAAAAATGCCCTAAAACCTATTTTCCACAGAACGGGAAACATAGTGTGGACGTGTGCAAGTTCACAAAACGTTCACATTTCCTGCACCTTGTGGACCTCTTTTGTTCACAGGTCCACAAAGAGTATATAGAAGGTTAGAGCGTCACCTACAATCAATTCTTTCCTGTGCCTTGTTGTGTGGAGTGCCGTGGCCTCGTGGTCTGGAGCGTTGAATTCTTGGTTAGCGGGTAATTCGGGCGATTCACAATGCAGTGCGCCGCCAAGAGTTTGCCACGGAAAGTTCATTTTTCCCAGTGCATTGTGGGAAATGGTCGACAAATTCGCAGCGCGGGACATTTAAAATCGTTAGTTTTTCCGGTCAGTAGTTTCGTAAGCGTATGATTCGAGGATCTGTTTGCCCTTTTCTTTTCTTCTTATCACTATGGTGTTTTTTTGTAAGGCGGCGGAATGCTATGCCCTTATCTATATCATATTAGCTCAAATTGTCTACTGACACTCATTCAAATGGGCCATGTTTTGTCGACCGTAAAGTTGAAAAATGGACTCTCCATGGCAAACTCTTGGTGGCGCACTGCATTGTGAATCGCCCGAATTCTGCAGGTTGTGGGTTCGAGTCCAGGCTGGTGTTGTGGCGTTTGTGTGCTCTTGGAAAAAGAACTTGGTCACTCATTGTTTCTCCCCAACCAGATGTGGTTGTTGTGCTTGATTGCAGCTGCTTTTACGAAGCAGAAGTAGAGTTAAAAAGAACGGAATATATTTTTTTTTGAAAAACGGAATGTATTTTTTGAAAATCGATATTGAAAACCGAATGAAATTTTGCAAACCTAACGTGTTTTACGACTCAAATGTATTTCAAAACAGAATGAAATTTAGGTTTGTAAAATCTCATTCGGTTTTGAAATGCATTCGAATCATAAAAACATGTGAGTTTAGTAAAATTTCCTTCGGTCTTGAAATGCATTTAAATCATCAGGATGTTTGGTCTGTAAAATTTAATTCGGTTTGGGGAAATGCATTCGGGTGGTAAATATACACGTTCTGTTTTAAAACGCATTATATTTAGAAATACGTTCGATTTTCAAAAATACATCTGTGTTTTCAAAAAAACATGTTCCATCTTTTTTTACTCTTTTTCTGCTTCGTATCTTTGAGCCGAAATTGCAGCATCGAGCTGTATACTCCCCCGGGGAGCTGGGATGGTATTTGGTATGGCTAAATATCCCAATTAGCAGCTTAATAATGATGTAGCGCTTTGAGCATCAATATTGATGGACACGTGCGTTTAGCTCACATTATTATCAGGGTTAATGTATTTTGTTTAATCAGGCATTATCACAAATTGTTAACGCTCGTTGATGAGTAGCGTATTACATGTAATAATATCTCGCGCAGCTGCTCAAGGTGCAAGCGATCTCCGGCCAAGACACTGGAAACGATGTGTTACTGTTTGTCATCGAATTGTCAGTGAATAGCAAATTTATGACCCAAGCAAAAATCAAGCAAGACTATTTATGAGCACTACATATTGCATTTCATTTTGGCTCGTGGTCTTATATTTCCTATTAAGCAAATTCATCCCTCGCCCAGTACTTTTCTGTGCTTTTATTTTCTGTCTCCCCCAGCAAAGCCAATGTCTGGAAATTACGAGAAAGACATCGTAGCCAGTCTGCTGAACAATTACGGGTCACGTGTGATCAGGCCCCTAAGGAACTCCTCACAACCAGTGGATGTCACCTTACGCCTTCTGATTTCGCAGATTGTGGATTTCGTAAGTCCAAATTTTCTCTGATTTCCAGACAAAACGATTGTCAATCATGGGGCATCCCTTTTTTTTTCTTTGGTTCTTATTTCCGACCGACCCTATTTTGGGCTTCCGGCCCAAGATATAATATTTTGTTTTTATTACCGCCGACCCTGTCTGAAACCCAATTAACAAATGAGGGCTCAGCCCTCGTACAAGTGTTCAGGTTTGAGGTACATGCGACGTCTAAAATATTAATACAGATAATGGGTAATACGCCTAGCACTAAATTTTCAAATGCGAGCCAGCCAGCTGACCCCAGCAAGCTCGTTGGCAGAGTGGTAAGACGTCTGCAAACCAGGAAGCTATGGGTTCGAGTCCCATCCTAGTAGTTTTTTAATCACAATAATTATTCGGTACAATACTGAGTGTACAGTGCATGAAAAACATATGTCGGTGGAAGGCAAAACCCAATATTGAAAATACGAGCAGTGAATTTATGAACTCGAAATTTTCAAAACTGATAGCAAGGAAGACTGGTGTTTTGTTATTGAATTAAAAAAAAATAGCTTTACGCCCAAAAAACAAAATGTATTCGGTAAACTCCGTACATTTTTGGAAACGGGCAGGAGCCGGCGTCTTTTTTGGTCAAGTTTATTTTTTAGCCGCGGCGGCTATTTTATTATTATTCTGGTTTATTTTAAAAAAAAAAACAAGTCGACAGCCACTAAAATGTATCTGATGAGACTGGCTTACAAAAGTATTATTGATACATATAAAACATATAAATAAAAGACATATAAAACATATAAATAAAAGGGGATTCATCTAAAAAGTACAAGAACCTGGATTATACAATATTAAAAAAAGTTGAAAAGGTATTAAAAAAAACTCCAAAATTACTTAAATATCTGAATTACATAGAATTTGTCAAAAGAGTCGGGATTCTTTGGTCTGTGAACCAATTTGTGAAAATTTTCGACTTTACACTGAATTTGAAACAAAATGTCCTTCAATTCGCTTAAGAATGGGAAATGGGGAAAATTTATAAAAGAGAAGTTGTTAAAGATTCTCTTATTTATACAGCTATCTCGTTAAGTAATATATCCTGTTTTTCTTCTGGTAATAACTTGACAATTCGTCTTATTGGAATTTCAATGCATCAATACTTATTACATATCCAGACAGTTTGAAATTAGTTTGTTGTGCGTGGTTGTTAGTGAAATATCTTATGGTTATTTTGTTTCTAAATTTGTCTGAAACAGGATGAGCCGAGACAACAACTGACTGTTAACGCTTGGCAGAAAATGGTGCGTGTACATGAGGTAGAATACCGGTTCCTAGCAAGTGATGCGAGGGGCTAGAAAGGCTGGAGGCGTCCTTTTACCCTGAGACTTATCCCGTTTTTAAACAATATTATGAAAGAGCAATATAAACCACCATACCGGTGACTAAATGTTTATGTACACACGTGCGTCGATATACATTATTCAGTGCAGACTAAAATGTCATGGAATAGTAAGCAGCGCCATTGTTTCAAGGGCGGATCCAGAACACAATTTTGGGGGGGGCCAAAAAAAATTTTGGTCCCCCAAAAAAGTGGGTCAAAAAAATTACGGCGTGGGGTTCGGGGCCCGCTTAAGGGCCCCGAATTTTTTTGGATTCTAGATGCTCTGTGGTGCGATCTGAGGCAATTTCTGACCACTTTAACCAATGTTTTTTTGAGGAAAAGATGGTGGTGTACTCATTGCCTGCCTTAATTGCGATGTCACTTAAAAAAAAAAAAATTGGTTTCGTTTTTTGGGGGGGGCCATGGCCCCCTTTGGCCCCCCCTGGATCCGCCCTTGCATTGTTTGACTTGTAATAATTAGCTGTTGAAATGAGATAGCAAAGACAACCAAGTACTTCCAATGAGAAGAATTAATAGTTTAGTAGAAGAGAGACACGAATTATTTCTATCTATTTTTTGCCCCGAGAACATTGAGCGAAGAATCTCTTCAGAAATTAACAGTGATTAACCAATTTCAATTTTCTCTTGAATTTCAAGTCATGGCGAGATGACTTTCTAGTCTGGAACCCCAACGACTTCGGCGGTCAGGATACTGTGTACGTGTTGGAGTCGGATATTTGGATACCACGAGTCATGCTACTGGAAAAGTAAGTTCCCCAACATGTAGCGCCCAGAAACTGTTAGTGTTTGGTCGAACAATAGGTGGTTTTTTTTGGCAATGACTGATTTATTTCAGGGCTGGTTGTGGTTTTAAAAGAAAGATTTAGTAGAGAAGAGAAATGGAAATTTATTTTTGGAAATTGAAGAAGAGTATTCACTATTATAAAATATTTCACATATAATTATTATTTTATGGTGTTCCATATGTGCCAACGGCCTCGCATGTTTTTTTTTTGGTCGCATGGGTTTTTTTTGGTCGCATGTTTTTTTTTTGGTCGCATGTTTTTTTGGGGGTCGCTTTTTTTTTTTTGGTCGTTTTTTTTTTTTGGTCGCCTTTTTTTTTGGCGGCGCATTTTTTTTTTGGCGGCGCATTTTTTTTTGGCGGCGCATTTTATTTTTGGCGGAGCATTTTTTTTTGGGCGGCGCATTTTTTTTTTTGGCGGCGCATTTTATTTTTGGCGGCGCATTTTTTTTTGGCGTCGCCTTTTTTTTTTTGGCGTCACCTTTTTTTTTTGGCGTTGCCTTTTTTTTTGGCTGCGCATTTTTTTGGGGGTGGCGCATTGGTTTTTTTTTGGCGTCGCCTGAAGAAAAATATAACAAGCAACTGTTTCAGCTCGGCTCAGCTTACTTCAACAAAACTAATGAAAGTAGACAAAATAATACTGAAGCTTTCAAAAAGTATTACTGTAATTGTTGCTTTACGAAAATAGCCTGCTGAGCTAAATGTTGCAGTATTCTAATGGAAAGTGATTGTACACAGGGGCAGGTACATAAATAGTTTGCATAGTGGCTGGTTTTGAATAGTGCCCCTATTTTGAAAGATGGTACCAAAATGCATTAGCAAAAAGAAGGATTGTGATGTACATGCGAACAGTCTCCCCCTAAAGAAGAAATAGCCGTGACAAGGGTGCATTAGTTAATACACTTGTGATACATGTATAGTGTGAATGAGTTTAGGATTTTATTGGCGCTCCCCATTGAAAATATGGCATGATCCCCCCCCCCCCCTCCACTTATTGATTTTCGGAGGCCTAAGTGTCAGGAAAAAATAACCGGTCCACATTTCAGCACCCCTTCCCTAAAAAATTCTGGATCCACCGTGCAAGCCCCCCCCCCCCCAAATATTTGTTCTAGAACCGCGCCTGATTCCTTGGTATTCCCAGACATCACATGGGCATCATATGACAGGCACGTGGACACGTGACCCAAAAAAAAAAATGCGCCGCCAAAAAAAAATGCGCCGCTCAAAAAAAAATGCGCCGCCAAAAAAAAAATGCGCCGCCAAAAAAAAAATGCGACCAAAAAAAAAAATGCGACCAAAAAAAAAAAAAAAACCAAAAAAAAAAAATGAAACCAAAAAAAAAAAAACGACCAAAAAAAAAAAATGCGACCAAAAAAAAAAAATGCGACCAAAAAAAAACATGCGACCAAAAAAAAAACATGCGACCAAAAAAAACACATGCGAGGCCGTTGGCACATATGGAACACCATATTATTTTCATATTCGATAAACAAATATATAATTGATAGGAGAAATGGACAAATTGTGTAAGGGGTCCCTAAACCACTCCTCTTGTCCCCACACCCCCCCCCTTAAGTTTGGTTAATGGATAACTATAGGTCTCGGTCAAATTAATCGCAGGATTTGATACAAAGTTCTTGTTGTAATCTTGATTAAGCCTTGTTTTCACGAGGTTAATATACAAGATTGTTGTCTGGCGTTTTCTGTTTTCAGTGTACATTATGAGTTTCCGAGTGTTGATAAGAAGGAATTGATCGTCTCATCAGACGGTACCGTGGTTTGGTACGCGTCCGCCATGTTCCAATTCTCCTGCAAGGTCTACGTCAAGCGCTTTCCATTCGACGTCCAGCACTGTAACATGACTCTCATGGCCTGGTCCTACGACATCTCCGCCCTCAACCTGTCGTACTTTGACGACGAAGACACTAAGCAGTACATCTTCAGCAAGAATGGGGTTTGGAATCTCACTGGCGTTGAGATGACTCGGGTGGAGACGAAATACGCGTGCTGCGAGCACCCCTTCCCGCAGATCATTTACCGTTTGACCTTCCAGAGGGCGTCCTTGGTCTACATCTTTACCATCTTGATTCCATCCGTTCTCCTTGCAATGCTCACCCTGATGGTGTTCTGTATTCCCCCTGAGTCTGGGGAGAAGATCTCACTAGGAATAACCAATCTCCTGGCGTTCGTTCTCTTCCAGCAGCTCATAGCGGGCAGCATGCCACCGATTGGTGACGAAACACCCATCCTAAGTAAGTTGGAAACTTATTTGTGCCCGTCCATTTCACATTTTGCTATAGGTCACTCGTACCCTGCATCCGTGGGCACCGACATTTCATCGTTCTTAGACGACAAGTTTGTGTCGGCATCGTACATGTTAGATGTCAACACGTAATAGAGATGACTTAAAATGACAACTTGCCGGCCTATTTTCCGAGCATACATTTTGTGCTCATCCTTCTCCCAAGATGTTTCCAACCAGTAATAAATGAACAAATAACGAGTATTGTCGACGTATCATTATTCTAAACCACTCCCCCAACACGCACACAAGCCAAACAGGTTTCAGTGATATTCAATGAATGTATCCCTCGAATGTCAGTTTACGCATGATGTGAAGACCTAGATACTCTTCTAATAGAGCCCTCTCTAGGAATGAAGGGTGCCTGATACCTATAACAGCCTGTTTTTGTCAAATTCCTGTTTTCCATGCAGCCATCTACATTTTCTCCATGGTTGTCATCGGTTGTGCCTCCATCTTTGTCTCCGTCTACGTCCTGTGGCTGTTCCACTCTCCCCCAGAGCGGACCGTCACACGCCGTCTGGTCTCCGTCATGACGTTCTTCAGTCATGACCCGAGCAAGAGCAGGGTTACTTGGAAGGCTGTGGCTTGCAAGTTGGACCGGGCCTTCTTGGTTTTGTTCCTTGTGTTGACTCTTATTGTCATACTTGCATCGTGTATTGCACTCGCAGTTGCTAAAGATGGACCCAACTGATTTCATTAAAACCTCTTATTTTTGTGAAATCGCGGCTGCGTCTACAACAGTGGCTTTTGCCTTGGCTCTCGAATTATTTCAAAGTCCAAACCAAGATGTAATCCAGACTCTGATCGTGTATTTATAAGTTTGATTTTCCGAAAGCAAACCATGGACTGTATATTGTATTAATTCGGAGTCCTCAACAAATGATCCAAAATTACCTGGAGCCGAACCGCACACGAAGCCGACCTTTAGAAAACCGCTTAGATGTGAATGTCGGAACATAGTATTTGCAGGTGATTGACATCCATATGAAAAACACTGACTTAGTAATATTTTATTGAAGCAAATAAAGGCAAGTGTGCACAATAATATTCAACTTTAACCCACGTAGTGTATAGCATTCTTTTTGTCTTGTTTTTTATGTTTACAGAGCCATCCAGCTGGATGTTTACATGAAGAGGCATTTTCGAGTAGAAGCATGGTAACATAGTTATTTTACCTAATTTTGGGGTGCTGAATCCGAAAATGATGGTTACCAAACTGAATTGTTAGTAAAAAATGCATAATTTGCATAAATTTTTAATACCTGTCGTGTAATATTCCCATATTTCGGTATATTTTATATTGTTTTATTTTTTGAAAAGTTTATTTTGGTGATTCTACTTACACTTCCTGATTTCAATAACATTTTCTTCAGCATATAAGTGACTGAATGATTATGAGGACATAGTAACAATCCTAAATGGCTACCATTACACCCTAAAGATGGGCGCATTTACCTTGTCTCCAGATATCATCAAGTAGTCTTGCCAAACCTCAGTATCGATGAACTTCAAATTCACCATGTTGCTTACTGGTACTGTTACCCTAATAAAAACCTCATGGGCAAATCGTGTGAACACAGATAACATTGTGATATAAAACGGGCTGTAAACAGGGTGTCCACAAATTGAGCTAAAAAGTAGTTGAAGCCTAACGTGGGAGAAAATGCCGAAAATATTGGTCAGAAAACGTTTTGATGTTGACCTAACGTTCGTAAACAACTTTCTTTTTCTTTTTGTTTTCTTTTGGGGGGGGGGGGAATTTCCTTGAAGTTGTTCAAGTCCCCCACGTTAGGCGACCCTTCGCCTTATTTTTAGCCCAGTTTACGGACACCTATTTTTCTTCTGTTTTCCTTAATGGACTAAATATCAAGATGTCATCATTTTTCACATAATGTCAAATTCATTTTTGTTAGGGGAATCACCAAAATAAACTTTTCAAAAAATAAAATAAAAAATATACCTTAATATGGGAACAAATATATAACTCGACAAGTATTAACGATAGCTTGGTAACCAGCGTACGCAACCTTCGTAACCAGCTTCCCAATACCATGCCAACACTACTCTGGAGCGTTGGATGTATGCAAACTGGACCAGTTGGAATACAGGAGGGATTATCTTTGCCAGGTGTTTGCAGAAAAAATCCCAACATCCATCTTGAAAAATCGCCTACCCGTTAAACCTAAGCACAGCTACCATCTCAGACATACTGGGCAGGTAGGTGAGGTCAGGTGTAACGATTTAAGAAAAAGCCCTGTACCTCACCTGATCCGCTTACTGAATGGATCCTAATTGATTTAAATAACCTTAGGCCGTACAGCTTTTTATCTATTTTATTACATGTTTTTTTTTAATCTTTTTTGTTTTGCATCGGGGTTCTTGAGTCTGATGTGATTCTTGGAATCATCTTGGATTTTTTTTGGAGGGGGGTGCATAGGAGCTACTATCAAGCGTTCTATGTTCTGAGCAGTTTTCTAGTGTAAATTTGTCGTGTATTCGGGGTATTTTTTGACAGTTTCATCTGTCACTTCTTAATATTTTACTTTTAATAATGTTTATTTAATGGGATTACTATCTGGTACGTCTTAATATTTTAATATTAATAATGTTTTTTTATGGAATCACTTTTTTTTCTTCTAATGACTGTTAATCATGTTAAATTCAGCCGTTAGTTGCGATTCATGGTTGATTCAAAAAACCATTTAATGAAATGAAATAAAATGAAATGATGCCACTAGTAATAACCGCTTGGTGCAGTCCAACAGCAATGCCTGCAAGCGCCAGCCACGCGAACTTTGTATATTACGGTCGAAAGGTACCTTAACATGAGATGTTCTGCACAAACTTTACGTTGTTTAAAAGCTTATGAGAAGGCCAACAGGCTGGCAAATGGGAAAGTCTTGAAACTCAAGAATTGTGGACAAATTTTAAGATAGCGCATCAATGCCACTAGTAACCGCTAAGTGCAGTCAATCCAACATCAATGCCTGCAAGCAACCACAACACGAACTTTGTATTTCGCATTCAAAAGGTACTTTAATATGGGAAGTTCTGCACAAACTATACGTTGTTTGAAAGTATATGATGAGGCCAACAAGCTGGCAAACGGACAGGTCTTGAAACAGAAATTGTTTAAAAAAATTAAATTATAGCGCATCAAAGCCACTAGTAACCGCTATGTGCAGTCAATCCAACAGGAATGCCTTCAAGCGCCCGCGACACGAAATTCGTATATCGCAGTCAAAAGGTACCTTAACATGAGAGGTTCTGCACAAACTTTACGTTGTTCGAAAGCTTATGAGTAGGCTGAGAAGCTGGCAAACGGACAAGTCTTGAAACCCAAGAATTGTGGAGAAAATTTAAGATATAGCGCATCAATGCATCCAGTAACCGCTTTGTGTGGTCAATCCAACAGCAATGCCTGCAAGCGCCCGCGACACGAACTTCGTATATCGCAGTCAAAAGGTACCTTAACGTGGAAGTTCTGCACAAACTTTAAGTTGTTCCAAAGCTTATCAGTAGGTCAAAGGGCTAGCAAAAGGACAAGTCTTGAAACCCAAGAATGGAGGAGAAAATTCAAGATATAGCGCATCAATGCATCAAGTAACCGCTTTGTGCGGTCAATCCAACAGCATGCATGCAAGCCCCCGCGACACGAACTTTGTATATCGCAGTCAAAAGGTACCTTAACGTAGGAAGTTCTGCACAAACTGTACGCTATTCGAAAGCTTAATATGAGTACAAGCTGGCATGAGGACAAGTCTTGAAACCCAAGAAATGTGGAGAAAATTCAAGATATAGCGCATCAATGCATCCCACAACCGCTATCTACGGTCAATCCAAACGGCAATGCCTGCAAGCCCCCGCGACACGAACTTCGTATATCGCGATCAAAAGGTACCTTAACGTGGGAAGTTCTGCACAAACTTTACGTTGTTCGAAAGCTTATGAGTAGGCCAACAAGCTGGCAAAAGGACAAGTCTTGAAACCCAAGAATTGTCGAGACAATTCAAGATATAACGCATTAATGCATCCCGTAACCGCTATGTGCGGTCAATCCAACAGTAATGCCTGCAAGCCCCCGCAACACGAACTTCGTATATCACGATCAAAAGGTACCTTAACGTGGGAAGTTCTGCACAAACTTTACGTTGTTTGAAAGCTTATGAGTAGGCCAACAAGCTGGCAACAGGACAAGTCTTGAAACCCAAGAATTGTGGAGAAAATTTAAGATAAAGCGCATCAATGCATCCCGTAACCGCTATGTTCGGTCAATCCAACAGCAATGCCTGCAAGCCCCCGCGACACGAACTCCGTATATCGCGATCAAAAGGTACCTTAACGTGGGAAGTTCTGCACAAACTTTACGTTGTTCGAAAGCTTATGATAATTAGTCAACAACTTCAACCCTCCAGCGCGGTCTTACACACATACTCTCATGGACCCCAAAATCAAACGCACATCGCCAGCTGGAATTGACAAGACCAGTGTAACCAATCAAAAAAAATATCACTAATTAAACAACCACAAGACGCAACTCGTGAATTTATCTTTTTTGGGGGGGGGGCATTCGTTATCTTTCATCTTTTATACTACCATAAGATTCCAATGAAGTATAGTTTAACGTTTGGCCTTTTTCATCGAAAACTAAAGCCCATAACAGTAAAATCCGTAGGGTGCGATAAACTACGCTATTTTTATTGAACACTTCTACAAACAGACTGTTCCAATGTTACGTTCAAACTTTTGAATAATATAAAACCAACATTTTGTTAAATGTCAATTACATTTGATCACGAGGTTTTAATTCAAGGTAAACGAGCAAGTAAATCAAAGAGGACCATGCCACTATTATTTTGATTTTGGTGAGGCAGATTATTTCAACTTAATAAATTCACTTTTTTTATTTTATTAAAACGGTATCACTATTGAGGTTGAATTTCGTTGTCGAATACTAAGCTTGAAGACGATTTGAACAGGCGGAGGGAAAATGCCCCCCCCCGGTTCCGCCGCGCCCCCGTTATGTTCTGAGTCGCAGTGCCAGACTGCCCATGTCTAGTCTGGTTCCCTGACCTGACAATTTCCCCCGGCGTCTACACGTCTAAATTGTAGGTCAGGCAGCCTCCGTGGCTAAAAATAAACATGACGACATTGACAGCCCTTTTTCTGGGAACCAGACTAGCCCATGTCTTGATGTAATATTATCTTAGTGATAGCGCCCTCTACAGCCGGGCTGCTTGCCAGGGACAGCTGCATCAGCAAAACATGATCCAACACTCTACATTTGCATGGTCTTGTTGCACAGTGACGAACGTGTACTCCACTCTATTCGTGCATTATTAGGACGTAAGCTGCAGTTGTCAAAGTCAAAGATATGCAGAAATATTTTATTAGTCAATTTGCGTTCATAAAATCTTGATTTGCTCTGTAAGTTATTCATGATGACGTAATGACGTACTGGTACCACTACATATCCTGCATAAATTATGTATAATAATTGTTATCGTCCTTGTATTATGGAAAAGGATTTGTCATCTTGAGGGATATATTATTGAAAGCTTTTCCTCAGTGCTAATATTTTACTATTTACTAAAAAGTGTGGGGGTGCCGATCAGGGAACACCAATGCAATATACCTGAAGCAAATTGTTAAAAAAAACTAACATGTCCAAATTTCAGCTCTCTATACATGTTGAGAAAACTGTGAAAATGCATGCTCATTTTTCTCGACGCAAAGTATAGATTCCCCCTGACAAGCGCGATGGTCCTAACCAACGTGAAGAAATGATGGTTATTCCTCTTTTCTCGAAAATGACGTCATACTCTAGGCGCAATGATTGAACAGCTGGCATGATCTTATTATTGGCTTACAATCGAGTAGGATAGTACATAATATTTTGACATTTTAATTTTTTAATGGTGTCCGTGACCTAATAATTAGTGGAGTCCAGTGGCGTAAATCTGTGCCAGCGAATGGGGGGATGGGGGATGATCAAAATAACCCATCCCCCGGTCAAAAGGTGGGGGAGGGGTATATATCCCCTATCCCTCACACGGAATTTACGCCCCTGGTCGAGTCCCTCAATATAACCCATGATGATAAGTGAATAAATATTAAAGTGAATAAAGAATGTACTCAGTCAAGATTGCTGTCTCGACAACCCCAATGGATCATATGGGCTCTTGGTTATATGTTTGTGTCGACAAGGGGAGTTGGCAATGGCATTTGAATATTCAAATCCTTACTCTGCACAACCTTCAAATAACGCAATGAGCCAAACGAACATTTATCATGGTACTATGTATGCAAATCTTAACCAGCCAGTTCTTCTATTAAGTGGGCCTACTTGATAATGTATATCACGTGTAGGCCTACAATAAAAATTAAAAAAAAAATAGAGCAAACGTCGTTTCGCTTGCCGGGAAAATAACTTTTAGTAGTTTTCAGATCGCGTTAAACTTGTTTGAGGATTGTAAAAGTTATTTAAAATTTTGAAGAATGTTTGAAATACTCTTGTTCGTGGTTGTTCTAACTGTGAGATTTTATCTAGGCACGAAGGATTTCAAGGTTGAGTGAAGATAATACGAAGTGCCAACAAACGGCATAAAAGGTCCTGTGGTTTGGCTTTTTTTGTATTGGCCATTTATGTTTCGTAATAGTTTCAAGATGGTCTTGGTGGAATTCAAGTGCAATGCAAACACTACAAACTCCCGTGCCTTTTGTAAGCAGCCAACTAGACAATCTTTGCTGCAAAAGCAGTCAGTCACTGCAAAGTGTACAATTCGCTCTTTTCACTCTCCGCCATTGGGCATGCATCGATCTGGCAACTCTACTCAATAAAAATAGCCGGTTCAGTTATCTGAACCCCGACACGGGAATCACTGAACCGGCTATATCTATTGTGTAAAGTTGCCAGATCGAGGCTCATCATGCCAATGGCGGAAGTGCGAAAAGAGCGAATGGAAGTTTTCCTCTCTGAAACACCGCATATTATTCAGGACTACATGCTGCCCACCATTCGTACATTTCTACAAATAAATCCTGCCCAAACTTCATACAGTTTAGCGTGAGAGCTTACTTAGGTGTAGATCTATCATGACTTCATTGGCCCACATTACCATCATAAAAACACGTTCTGCACGAATGCTCATCTGCATTGATGGCTCGCTGTTATTAGCATACTCAATCATAACATACCGTCAGGGTGACCGTTTTAGCCGATTTTCGGCTAACTTTGACAGATATTTAAAAAAACAAAAAACAAAACGATTTTGATAGAAAATTTGACAGAATGGATTTTTTTTTGGCAGATTTCTGGCAGATTTTTGCAAAAATGGATAGTTGACAGAACAACAGCAAATCTGAAGAAATATGGTACATTGAATAAAAGCTTCAATCTTTTCAAACAAACCCTTGCATAATGGGTCAGATTGGCTTGTCTAGGTGCTGAGGTTCACGATTCCGGACTTTCAAGTCGTGATGCAACCTTGATTTGCCTGAAATTTTACGCAATTTCATAACATCTTTATGTGACTTTAGACTGTTTATAATGTAATTTGAACCTTAATTAAGGCAATACTACAACATCTGCATGTGATTTTAAATGTTTATGGTGTATTTCGAGTAATTCTGGAGAATTTGGCAGATTTTTGATCAATCTGACAGATTTCTGAAGTGCATTTAGCAGAATTTGGCCACGACCTTACGGTCACCCTGCATACCGTAGATCACACACACATTCGTTGCGGAGTGATTGTCCGAAGGTTACAAATATCCGGATGTCGATCGTCTTAAGTTTTTGAGGACCCAACTAACACACTATAAATATCCCACAGTAGCAACATCTCTTTGGTAGGATCTGTTTTAGTCTTGCGTAAGTGTTGCTAACGCCACAGAAACATCCTGAATTATATGCGTATCATAACACCTCACAGGACTATACCGAGAATGGTTCGACGAGAGCATATTCACCCCTTGACACTACCAATCTTGATCGTGATGTGTGGAGTAACAGGTAAGAGCAGATAATAATTAATTAAGAGGGACACAACATAATCTCCATACAAGTGTTGGTCTCATTTAACTTACTAGTCGCTGTATCGTGTTTCATTTTCTCGAGTTTGTTTGTTTTGTTTCATAATGTTTTCTTTTCTGTTCTGTATGGGAAGATTTTAAAAGCACTTGCTTCATTTTCGTCCCTACATTAAATACAGTACAACTTAAAATATGCTTTTCTGTTGTGATAAATGTAAAATGTATTTCTATGCATGGAAATACATGTGATATGAAGATTTTTTTGAATCGATGATGTCCATGCATATCAGCAGTAAATTTCTTTGTATAAAAAAAATAATGGATGTACCTTTTTTCACGAAATCTGGCGAAGTATGAGGTACAGATTCATAGTTGTTCCTTCATGTTGGCATTCTCAAAACCTCAGCATGAAGTTGATCTTGTCAGACTGTCATACACACTCTTCTCTCCATAGTGGCATTGGTGTCTGGAAATAACGAGAAGAACCTAGTCGCGGAGCTGCTTGGCAGCTACAGATCCAAGAGCGCCAGGCCTGTGCAAAACACTCACCAAACACTCAATGTTACCTGTCGCCTACTGATAGCGCAGATTATCGAGTTTGTAAGTAGTCCAGCCTTGAAGGTTATAGACTCATTTGCCTTTGTTTTAATGTCATGAAATTTACTGATTTGAAGGATGTATTCATTGAGAGCAAACATCATTCCACTGAGCTGTCTAACGTTCTGTGTCCATTGGTGCTGGGAAAGCACGAACAAAATGTTGATACCAGCCGACATGATAATGTGTAGCTTGCGGAATCTGTCGTGCATAGCTGCCCGAGTGCCGGCTCTGTCGTGGGAAAGTAAAACATGACATTTTACCCGAGCGCATACAGTCAACAGCGAATATAGGTCCTGACCATCGTTAGTAGGCTACTGATACAAAATGACTCTTTTCTTCAGAATGATAGCTAGTACTTTATAGGAACAACAATTTTGCAGGATGTTTTTAACTATTCTTACTTACAATGTAGAATGCTGTTTCATAATATTTTGGTAGTTTCGTTTCTCAGTTTTTGCGAAATAATTATATACCTTAATTACCTTTTCTGGAGGTACTCGTTTGAACAGTCAATTTATAACCGGTTTGTCTCCTGATGAACTTCTGACTTCCGAGCACATTATTCAGTATCTACAAGGAGAGAAATCGTTTCTCGTTGACTCATATTATAGTCTTGAACTCTGCAATTTTATTTTCGTAAAATTGTAGAGACCAGCTTGGATTTAGAACCAATATTTAATGTTCTGTTATACGTCAAACGACTGCGTTATGTTCTTTTAAAACTAATTTTCAAATGAATGATACTTTTAAACTCAACAGAATGAGCCCAAACAACAGCTGACGATAAATGCTTGGCAGAGATTGGTACGTTATAACATATCTTGCTTACTACAGTTGTATTTCGGGAGCTTTAAATTGTAATATGCATTTAGGGAATAAATTTGTGATTGGCCGATTTTAAACAAGTCCGTTTATATGGTGTACTATAAAGGACACCTATCTGTTATCGTCGTGCGTGTGGGGAGCTCCGTCGTGCCTGTGAGCAAGTCCGTCGTGCCTGTGAGCAGGTCCGTCGTGTTTGTGAGCAGAGCGTCGTGCGTGTGAGTAAAACCGTCGTGCCTGTGAGCAGGTCCGTCGTGTTTGTGAGCAGACCGTCGTGTGTGTGAGTAAAACCGTCGTGCCTGTGAGCAGGTCCGTCGTGTTTGTGAGCAGACCGTCGTGCGTGTGAGTAAAACCGTCGTGCCTGTGAGCAGGTCCGTCGTGTTTGTGAGCAGACCGTCGTGCGTGTGAGTAAAACCGTCGTGCCTGTGAGCAGGTCCGTCGTGTTTGTGAGCAGACCGTCGTGCGTGTGAGTAAAACCGTCGTGCCTGTGAGCAGGTCCGTCGTGTTTGTGAGCAGACCGTCGTGCGTGTGAGTAAAACCGTCGTGCTTGTGAGCAGGTCCGTCGTGTTTGTGAGCAGGTCCGTCGTGCGTGTGAGTAAAACCGTCGTGCCTGTGAGCAGGTCCGTCGTGTTTGTGAGCAGGTCCGTCGTGCGTGTGGGGAGGTCCGTCGTGTTTGTGAGTAAAACCGTCGTACGTGTGAGTAAAGCCGTCGTGTTTGTGAGTAAAACCGTCGTGCGTGTGAGTAAAACCGTCGTGTTTGTGAGTAAAACCGTCGTGCGTGTGAGTAAAACCGTCGTGCGTGTGAGTAAAGCCGTCGTGCCTATGAGGCGCCATGTGTAAATAAATTATTTAACAAAATTATTTATATATAATTCATTATTTAATATATAATGCAGTTTTCCGGTCAAAATGATTGTTTTGCAGTTTGCATTATATGTAAATAAATTTATTTGCCACTGCAATATTAATAGATATAATTTTTTTTTGCAACCTAATTATTTACATATATTTTTGGGCAAACTAGAATTTTTTATATATAATTTATTTGCAAACTTATTATTTATATATAATTTTTGCACCCTTTTTTTTAAATTTATTTATAATTTATTTGCAACCTTTTTCATTTATATATAATTTTTGTGCACTGTATTATTTATATATAATTTATTTGGTACCTCATTATTTATATATATATTTTTTGCACACTTTCATTATTTATTATATAATGCATTATATAATAATTATTCTCAGACCACACACAAAAACACCTTGAAACAAAAGTTTGACTTTTTGGCATAGTTTTTTCCAGCCGCTATTTTATTTTGTTTTATTCAAATGTTATTAACCCATACAGTTTGGGCACATTGGCCAGAAAAAAAACGGGGGCCACGTACGTTTGCCCCAAATCCTTGCCATGCTTGGCATCACTGGGCCCAAATCTTGGCACGCTAGCCAATCATTCACTGCGAATATATCCACCGCTAGAAACTACGGTTGGATACTAACCCCATCAGAACAAATAAGTGTTAGTCACAGTGTTATTTGTCACGTGACTTGAATTTATAATACGCCTAAATTACTTAAGAATAAACTTGAAAAATGCCAAAATTTCTTAAGAATAAACTTGAAAAAAGGCACGCCGATTTGTTCCCACCGTTGGAAAACACGGTTGGAATAATCCCCACCAGTACTAGAGGGTGCTAGGCATAGTGTTTCTAAAGATTAAAACGAACTTGTGAAAATTGGTCAAAATTCAAAATCTTACTTAAGAACTATTTATTTCTTTTGAATTGAGGCACTGCCCGTCGTACCCAGTAATATGATGATTAATTAATTTCTTAATGTTGGAGGCGAAGGGGAGGTGGTGGGTTTATTTTCCATGTATAGCGGCTTCGAAAAGCTAAGCCGAAGTGAACTTTCTGAGCCTAATTAATGAACTTGACTTAATACACTGTATCGATATTGCTTCTTTTACCCCTTTGGGCGCGCGATCCATATCATTTTAGCGATATGAACAATTTCTCTAACCTCAATATGTCACGTCCGCAAATAATTGGGGCGGCCAGGTGTTCCCTGGCCGCGCCCACCGACGCGATTAGGCTACTGTTTACCGCGCACACGTACCCCATGGCAACAACCAGCTGATTGAAGAAAATTACGTGACTGATCAACAGTATGTGTCTGTGCCACATGATGCCTTTTATCTTGTAGTGATAAAATATAATAATGCATTATATAATAAATAATGCATTATATAATAAATAATGAATTATATAATAAATAATGAATTATATAATAAATAATGCATTATATATCAATAAATGAAGTGTGCAAAAAATTATATTTAAATAATAAGGTACCAAATAAATCATATAATAAATAATTAAAGCGTGCAAAAAAATATATGTAAATAATGAGGTACCAAATAAAATTATATATAAATAATAAGGTTGCCAAAAAAATTATATATATATAAATGTTGCAGTGGCAAATAAATTTATTTACATATAATGCAAACTGCCAAACAATTATTTAATTATAATTGACCGGAAAACTGAATTATATATTTAATAATGAATTATATATAAATAATTTTGTTAAATAATTTATTTACACATGGCGCCTCATAGGCACGACGGCTTTACTCACAGGCACGACGGTTTTACTCACAAACACGACGGTTTTACTCACACGCACGACGGTTTTACCCACACGCACGACGGTTTTACTCACAAACACGACGGTTTTACTCACACGCACGACAGTTTTACTCACAAACACGACGGCTTTACTCACACGTACGACGGTTTTACTCACAAACACGACGGACCTCCCCACACGCACGACGGACCTGCTCACAAACACGACGGACCTGCTCACAGGCACGACGGTTTTACTCACAAACACGACGGACCTCCCCACACGCACGACGGTCTGCTCACAAACACGACGGACCTGCTCACAGGCACGACGGTTTTACTCACACGCACGACGGTCTGCTCACAAACACGACGGACCTGCTCACAGGCACGACGGTTTTACTCACACGCACGACGGTCTGCTCACAAACACGACGGTTTTACTCACACGCACGACGGTCTGCTCACAAACACGACGGACCTGCTCACAGGCACGACGGTTTTACTCACACGCACGACGGTCTGCTCACAAACACGACGGACCTGCTCACAGGCACGACGGTTTTACTCACACGCACGACGGTCTGCTCACAAACACGACGGACCTGCTCACAGGCACGACGGTTTTACTCACACGCACGACGGTCTGCTCACAAACACGACGGACCTGCTCACAGGCACGACGGTTTTACTCACACGCACGACGGTCTGCTCACAAACACGACGGACCTGCTCACAGGCACGACGGTTTTACTCACACGCACGACGCTCTGCTCACAAACACGACGGACCTGCTCACAGGCACGACGGTTTTACTCACACGCACGACGCTCTGCTCACAAACACGACGGACATGCTCACAGGCACGACGGAGCTCCCCACACGCACGACGATAACAGATAGGTGTCCTTTATAGTACACCATACGTTTAAGACCAGAGTGGGTTGATGTTGTGGTATGCGTTCAGCACGCTCTCTCCGCCAGCCACTCCAGGGCAGCTTCCTCGCAGTTGTGTAGGGCTTCGATTCCTCCGTCTAGTCTGGTAATGGGACAGTCATTCACTATGTGATTCATTGTTTGAATCTCTCCACAATCACAGCTTGGAGAGGCGGCGTATCCCCACTGGAACAGGCTGGCGCGACAGGGTCCAGCGTTCCCTCGATGGCGGTTGAGGAGTGACCACTGGCCTCGGGAAAGAGTTGTGCCTGGCAGTTGTTGAGTGGGGTCAGGCACAAGATGCGTGGGTAATGGACGCCGATTGGCGACCAGGCCCCTCGCCGGTCTAAAACGAACTTTTTTACTTTCGGTCAAAAATATCTTACAATTCAGAATCACCAAATCCTGTGGTGATGTTTGATGAAGTTAAGGATTATCTAGGCTTATAGATTATTCTAGAGCCAGGTATAAGGTCCAGTTGAAAACATAACTTATTTTGCTCATTTTAAAATATATCTCGTTTAAATTTCAAGTCATGGCGCGACGAATTTCTTGTCTGGGACCCAGTGGACTACGGCGGACAGACTGAGTTACACGTCTTCTCGTCCGACATATGGACTCCTAGACTCGCACTCTTGCAAAAGTATGATTACATTTGAAATAAACTGATCATCACCTTTGTTTTTATAAAGCTCTTCGTCTTGTAATTTAATGAAAAAAACAACGAAAACTATTATTCATAACATTGAACTTTTGCGTCGGGGTGATGTAAATCAAATTAGGTTTTGCCCTTCACCAACGTATTTAAACACTGTTTACTCAGCGTGCTACCTCCCGAGTGAACTTAGTTGGAAACAAAATTCACTCGGTTGGGACTCGAACCCACGAATCTATTGATACGTAAAGATGAAACGTGTGGGGCATGCTGAAAACTGTTTTAAAGAAAGGGGGCATCGGGTGTTGTTGAAATGGTAATGAAAGGAAAAGCTTCATTGAGAACGTCATATTCATGGAATCTGCATACAAATGTTATATCTTCATAGATCATAGCTCACAGATCATTAATTTTGCAGATTGTTATTCTACAATCTCGTGTTTGGTGGGATAGGCCTATTATAATAAGAATCACATCTTTCTGCATTAGGGTTGCCGTTGCAAATGACGGCCATATTAAACCGGGTTCTTAGATTGTTTACATTGACGATGTCATTTCCATAATGCTATCGATGCTGTATTTATTATTGTCTCTGTAGTGTCAATTTCGACTTTGCCAGCATAGATGATACGGAGATCACCATAAGTCCGAACGGTACAGTCAATTGGTACACACCAGTCATTTACCAAGTCTCGTGCAAGGTTGCCGTCCGGAATTTCCCCTTTGATGTCCAACAATGCAACCTAACCTTCTTGCCGTGGGTCTACGACAAGACGGGTCTGGCCTTGCGGCACTCCACTGGAGCGGACACTAAGCAAACTGTTTTCAGTGAAGACGGAGTGTGGAGTCTGGTGGATGTGGATGTGGCTGATGTTGAGGTCAAGTACGCTTGCTGTGAGAACCCTTTCTCTCACATTATCTACACACTGACCTTGGAACGATCATCTAGCTTCTACATCTTCAGCATCTTGATTCCCTCCGTTCTACTGACTACCATTACCTTAGCCGTGTTCTGGATGCCGGCCGAGTCTGGGGAGAAGATCTCTTTAGGTATGACCAATCTCCTGGCGTTCGTTCTCTTCCAGCAGCTCATAGCAGGAAACATGCCGCCACTTGGTGACCAAATGCCGATCATTAGTAAGTAGACACAATTTGATTCTCCGCCCATTGGATGAGGGAGTTTACATTTTCTTTACAATTAAGTTTGACTTTCGTTGCTTAAGTTGCATTTCCGTGTTCTTCAATAAATTCTTCTTTTTTCCTTTTTGTAATCCATTTTCAATTTGTGTGGTTTATTCCCTTCAAGCATTATTTGCTGCTGTTTTGTAGATGTCTGGGATGTTTTGTTGGGGATGTCCATTATCGATAATAATATTCGATACTGATTATCGATATTAATTGTGGGGTACGAAGCAGCAGGGCCGGCGGAACCGGGGGAGGGGGCACGGGAGCATTTGCCCCCCCCCCCCCCATTTTCCCAGGCCAACAAAGTGCACCTCTTGCGGTCATAAATGTGCCCCCTCGAGCTAAAAACAAAACTGCCCCTCAAACGCACAAATGAAAGCATTATGATCCCGCTTAAAAACAATATAATGCTCCTCTCCCGATAACTTATCGAGATGGAAAACTACTCTGTGCCCCTCTCAAGATGGAAAACTGGCTTGTAAAAAAAATAATAGTGCTCCTCACGCGAATGAACTTGTCACTGAACTGGCCCTCAAAAACAACAGTGCCCCTCTCACGCTAAAATAAATTTGTCTCTTTGCATAGGCGTAACTAGTCAAATTCAAGGGCGGACTCAGAGAGGTTACTGCGGGGGGTGTGTGCCGGAAGCGGAAGGGCTCTCTCAAGGGAAAAAAATACCTCATTTGATAACAATACGCCTATATTGAGACTATTTCAAAAGGCCTACGCTGTAATATTTTTGAGTATTGGAATTAGGATTTTTAAACTTTGAACGCAAACATTTTAAAAGTGTATATCAACGTTGTTTGTAAATTTTGTTCCGGGTAACATATTCCTTGCAAAGTGAACGAAAATAGTTTCACAATTTTCTTCTCTTTCTCACCGATGGAAGGTGCCTTTTTTCTGAGCAAGTGCCGCTTTTTGATGATGTGCCCCCGTTTGAAAAGCGTTCCGCTGCCGCTGCGAAGTAGCCTACCCCGGAATTAATGCCTGGCAGCCAATAATCGAAATCATATAGTAATAATTCAATAAACATGCAGGGCACATTTTTTTCTAGTCGATGTCCCATTCAAAACATGAAAGGCTAGCAACTAGGTATCTTTTTGTTCGGGGTGAAACTCGAGAATTGCACGGGGAAGGTAGCTTTATAGTTTTGAATGTGAGTACATGTAAAAAAAAACCCACTGAATTCGTGTATTCACATGGGGTTACATGGTTTCAAATAGTGTTCTGTGGCCAAATATCTGACATAATGTGATGCCTAATAGTGAAAGTTTTTCTAAGCGCAGTGATTCATGACCGTTACTGGCCTGTTTTAATACGGCGCTGCATGGGATAGAGTGCGTTCTGCGCTAGTTGTGTAGCAGTCTGAAAATCGACGCACTTTTATCCGGAAATTAAAATATGTGCGAATGCGGCTTTTAGGTTGATCTTTAAACCATGTAAATCAGGCATCGCAAGATCCGGAAGATTGAGGGAAAATCTTAGGATCCTAACATTTTCCGATAATGACGGTGAATTCCTGAAATGCCACATAAGATTAGTTGTCCTGTGAGGGATACCATTGTAAAAGTTGTGTTTCCCTCAATCCTTACAGCTGTCTACCTCTTCTGCATGGTGGTCTTGGGTTGTGCCTCCATTTTCGTGGCTGTTTACGCCTTGAGGTTGTACCACACAGCTCCCGACAAGCCCATACCTAAAACAGTCGTCGGAGTAGTGAAATGTCTCAGTCGTCAGAAGATCCCAGTCACGTGGCAAGCGGTTTCCCGGATGACAGATAAGGCCATGTTTGTTTTGTTTCTGGTGGCATCCATCGCGATCCTGTTGTTCACGTTCATTTCAATCAAACATGACCATACTCTGTATTAAGATTCATGTATTTATTGGTTAACGTTATGGTTAGCAGGTTATGGTTAGGGTTACGTTATAAGGTTTAAGTTATGGTCAGAACACGACCATAACATTAAAGTTATGGTCAGAACATGTTAAAGATTTTTCGAGTTTTGTTTTGGTGAAGTTAAATGTTCTAACAAAATTATCTTTTATCTGTTATACTACCATAAGATTCCAATGAAGTATAGTTTAACGTTTGGCCTTTTTCATCGAAAACTAAAGCCCATAACAGTAAAATCCGTAGGGTGCGATAAACTACGCTATTTTTATTGAACACTTCTACAAACAGACTGTTCCAATGTTATGTTCAAACGTTTCGAATAATATAAAACCAACATTTTGTTAAATGTCAATTAGATTTGATCACGAGGTTTTAATTCCAGGTAAACGAGCAAGTAAATCAAAGAGGACCATGCAACTATTATTTTGATTTTGGTGAGGCAGATTATTTCAACTTAATAAATTCACCGTCTTTTTTTATTAAACGGCGTCACCATTGAGGTTAAACTTCGTTGTCGAATTCTAAGCTTGAAGACGATTTGAACAGGCCGAAATACATCACTATGATCACGGGGACGGGGTGCACATATGCAAGTGGGAATACCATTTAAAAAAATAATAATAGTAGTAGCAGAATAGGGATCCACTGTTATGTAGTCTTACCTTCGATATTAGGGCAATATGTGTAATGTTCATCGTATTTCATTTGGGGTATTGTTCACACCCCCCCCCCCCCCAAAAAAAGAGATGGCAACCTGACAATACGACTGATAAACTGCGTTTTAAGGCCAAGGTTCCTCTTCCAGGTTTTTCTTTACCTAACTTAAAGTTTATGTGAAGCGTTTACACAATATACGGCGGTTGTCGCCATGAAGCTGTAGAGTCTCAATTATACACATTTTGACAGGCAGAAGAATGACCAAAATATTCTTTAAAGGTTTGCCTTTTGTTTGTCAGGTTGGTTGGTTGTTTGTTGGGGTGTTGAAGTGTTTGTATAATTATGGTTGTTTTTTGTGCATTGCTTTATATCTTTATTAGATACTATACCGGTACAACGTTCATGTTCTTCACATCATTTATCGATTAACTTGATTTGAAATAAAATAAATCAAAATTCTTATTGAAGGTGGGAAGAAGTACAGCTTTGCTTAGTACAGACTTCGTTAATACTTCACATTAAGTCGAAGAATCAGCATTTTGTGGGTCGGAGGCTTAAACGGGACAACATATAGTGCGCCACCAACGTTCGTATGTTTCTCAGACGTATTTCGTATGTTTTTCAGAACGCTGCATCTTGGGGGCTAATAGCCCAGCTCTCATTGAACGATGTTTTCTACCCGGGGTCAACACGTTCTCAGCTCTCATTGGACGCACTATTTCCCCTGGTACACAATTCAAAATAGATGTAATCATCTTTTAAGGCCAAACAAAAAAGTCTCCGGTTTCTTGTATGGAGCTTGCCCAAAAAGTGGTGCGGCGACGCGGCCTTTTTTTTTTTTTTACCTGTTTTTTTTTGCTTCAAATGTCGGCTGATGACTGCAAATGGTGCCCGACAAAACTTAGTGCAAATATATGGGTGTCCAGAGAGGCCACATAAATCTTATTCTCGATCATAACCCCATCTAAAAACACGTTAAAATTGTGCAGCAGCAGGATTCCAGTCAAACCAGTGAGTTTGGCGGTTTTGAGTATCATCTTTCATTGAAAAAAAAAAACTTTCTCATTTTGCCGACGCGCATGGCTACGGCGACGCTCGCGCATACCAGAAACCGGAGACTTTTTTTGGGGGGGGGGGCCTTATTTCAATGCACAAAGTCTATCTTGGCATGAGTGGCAATAATTTCGATCAAAATGTAATCAGTCAAATTTAGAACGTACTGAATCTTCAACAGCGTTGACTCCTTGACACACTAACTTATTCAAGGTGATGTGTATCAGCTCAAATCAGAACCCCAACAAACATGTTACGCTCTCAGATTGAAATTATGCTTCCTGGAAAGCATTGATAACATCTGTCAAAATGACTTTGATGCTTCTATCAATACTTTCCAAGCGCAAGCTGATAGGAAAATTTCCACTTTCTACAGTTGCGTAAATTTGTGCCGGCGAGTGGGGGAATGGGGGATGACCAAAGTCCAAAAATTGTCCGGCCGTGGAAATTCGAAGGGGGGGGGGCTTTTGTACTTTGTTTCTCCATTTTTTAGTGCTATTGAATACATTTTTGTTGTTGGGATGTTCGAAAAATACTTCGAAATCTCCATTTTGTTTTCTCATCACGAAAAAGGGGGAGGGGGTAATAACAAAAAAAGCCTCAATAGGTTTCGTCTTCGTTTTGATGATTTGATCACAATTTTGTAAATGGAACTTTCCTTGAATGCAAGCTTTGGACTTGCTTTGAGTCTTGCAAAGCCTCGTATTGGCGGCCATTTTGTGCATGTAGTAATCCTGTGCAATTCCATATTCTTTGGCCTGGAGGTGAAAAAATATCTGTTAACGCAACAAAAGAGCATGATTGAAAATGTGTTGCAACATTAACAACGTATAGGCTGAGGGTTACTGTGTTGTGCGTGGATTGTTTCCATAAAGTTTAAAACAACCCTACTAGTTGTAATCAACAGCACCCTATAAAAGTAAAATAACTTAACAAATTGATGTGGGTCTACTTTACTGACTTGTAAAAGGCGCATCATCTCCATAGTTCGATAGAGGTACATCCTCACCATTATGAGTCACCACAATTACGACTTCAATACCATTTCCACCACTACAATAACCGCATTCACAACCATCATTAATATCACCATGATGCCTTCTAAAAATGCGTTTAATTACTAATACACGGCCATGGGCCTACACTCGGCTCCGTGCACAAGAATAAACCGCCTATCAGTGGTTATTTACAGTTTAAAAAACTCGGCTAATTTACGGATTTCATGCAACTCCTGACCTGTCGCTGTCACTGCTGCACTCCCTCCACGTTTCGCATTCAACTTGCATCATTAGGCAATATTACGACGTTTTCGTGCAGTACTATTGACAGTTTTGTAAACTACACCATCAACACCAGCAAGCGCACAGCTGGTATATCAAACCTAAAGCACTTGTTTTGTACATGTTGGGAGTTTTAATACGCAATTCTTGAGGGCGCTGTTAATCCATCAGCCGTGATGGGTGCACACCAGTAAATGATATCGACTCCAACAGACCTCAGTGAAAATCACGCGCGTAACTCTCTAAGGTGTTTTAGACACTCATCAAATTAGAGCTTATTTCATCATCCTTAAATTTTCTTATCAATTTTTGGTTAGAATCCGATGATTTTTGGGAGAAAATTCCATCCAAATATGATCACCCCTAAAAAATAGTACTGTGGCCCATCACAATTTTGAGAAAAAAATGATGACAGAGCTTCATTGCAATATAAAGCACTTTTAGGGTTTCCCATACTAAAATTACCGTTAAAAAGTGCCTGTAATTTCGAAGTAGATTTCAGTGGCAGTGGCATAGCAAAGTAGTGGGGGCTCCACCCCCCCCCCCCCAAAAAAAAACAGTACCCTAGATGCCCCCCACACACCCATCTTTGTAAACACCGGCAATCGTGGACCCCAATTGTCCGTAATCCTCATTCCTTTGTTTGTCCTTAAACTTTTTAGGAACAGCTCTCATTGGTTTTGTACACGAATTTCAATCGTGGTATCGGTCAATCGTGGACGCATGTTTGTGCCCTAACCCTTTTGTCCTGGCTCCACGATTGCCGGTGTTAACCACTCACCCAAACCCCGAAATGTACCCCTCGCCAGAGAAGTGTCATGAAAAAGAGCGCCCCCTATTGTCGCAGCATTAATAATAAAAAGTGGCCGACACCGTTTTCAAACTGTATAGGTATAAAGCCAGTAAATAGACTGCCATTGACCTCAGTGATAATTACGCGCACTTCCCAAAATTATCAAAAATACTCACAACTCCCCAAAGTAGTCGAGGCACACATCAAATTAAAGCTTATTTCATCATCTTTCATTTTATGATCAATTTTTAGGAGTTACCCAATGACTTGTGGGGAAAAAATCCATCCAAAGATGAGCTCCCCTAAAAGTAGTCCTGAAACTCATCGCAATTTGAAAATGGACGTCTATCCATTGCAAAATAGAGCCATTGTAGCGCCTAATTTCATCTGTATTTCACCGAAATACGAGTTCGCAGTCTTCTGCATGGCTTCCACCCTTCTTTTCTACAAACCCTCAAGTTCATGGCTCTCGAAATGCTCTAATACCGGAGAATTTGCCGGCATGCAAATTGTAATTTGGCCGGCGTAGGCAATTTCAGGCCTATTTACTGGCATGCACCCTTTAGTTCAGGTTTCGATAGCCGCGCGTGATATTCTGTCATCGTTGTTTGCCTTTTACAATCTCTTCCGCGTCATTCATTCTGTTATCATTCTAACTGTTGAGTAGAACTTAAAAGAGAAAAAAACATGTCTCCTCGCGGGGCTTCTGTTTTTATACTTGTCGTCGTATTTGTGTCGATGTTATGTGGCACATTTTCAATGCCTTCATTTGTCTCCAAACGTTTGTGGTAAGTTGGATGTGTTAATCTTTTTTTTCTTGACTAGAGTCGACACACTAGATTTTGTCTGTGATAGCTGTTCCCAATTTCAATTTCCTTTGTTTTTCTTTTGTTTTTCTTTTTCACTTTTCCCCATGGGTAATGTGTAAGTTTTCATTTGACATGCCACTTTGCGAACTTTTTTTAAAGTACGATTACCTTTGTACTTTGCATAGACGGTCATTTAAGCAACATGTGAAGATGTGTCCCGCAAAATTTCGTCATCGTGACTTCATCAAAACAAAAATATCTCACTAAAAGATAGCTATGATTCCCGTTCCTTGCACAATGCATTATTATTGCCTGAAGGTGTACGTGCTGTAATATGTCAAGGTCATGTGATCCTTACTTCCAGTGTTACCAGAATATTTTATTGAAGACCCTAATTATGATATCTCACGAATTATTAATTTGATGGGGTTGATACCATACATTTCGTCGGTCGCACCACGAACCGGCGTATCTCGATTTTTTGCCAAATTGAGTTTTTGTCATTAACGTTATTATTTCATCAAAGTGCTCATTCTCAGAAAGTTTGATTCCAATCTGAGGTCTAATTAACTGAGAACGCTAATTAGATTGTGCGGCGTATCTCTAAAAAATGAAAAATGCTGCACCACGAAGTGGCGTATCCCGATACGCCGCTTTACACGCTAATTCCCATAGTGCTATGACGTCACAAGGGAGCGTCGACATGAACAATTGGAATTTAGCGTTTCACGAACCGACGTATCTCGGTATCTGGCAAACGGCCACTATTACGCGCGTTGTATGACATACGATAAACATGAGAAAAATCTGTTTCACGAAGTGACGAATAACTTTGGAACTGAATTTCTCAAAAACTTAGCAACTCAGATGCACACGGATTGCATACAATAAAGTTCAATCTATAATTTCCTAGCAACAACTTGAATTCTTATACAGGGAGTATATGGAATGAGCCTACAAAATAATGACCAACTTTAAATCGTTTTTTTCTCGGAACACAAAAAAATGCGATACGTCGGTTCGTAGTGCAACCGACGAATTGTAGGCAGCAACATTCAAAGCTAAATATGTTACATTCATATTACCATGCAATCTATCATTCTTATATTATGACGTCATATATATTTAATGAGACAAATTTGTGGCCATCATATCTGCGCAGTATGACAAGGTATGATACCTTATTTTGCGTTTGCATCAAAGTATACTGAAGTTGTGCCTGCACAGATGTAAAGGGCCCTTACTTCCGGTGTTACCTGAAGTGTTATAAGATTATATCTTCAATTTTTTTTTAAGTCACACTGTATAGATAATTTATATTGATAGATAAATGGATAACCATTTGTACCCTCCAATAGACAATCAAAAAAACATATTGGGAACAGCTTTGCGGTTGTTCAGTACTACCACAATCTCTAGTTTGATTCTAAGAGAGCAAGTTCTGAGGGTTCGACTATTTCTTGCGGCTTTGCTTTGCAAGTTTTTGCAAAAGGTCAGCAAATAAATGTAATGTGCTAGTACGTGAATCATGACCCATAGTATTTCTTAGAGGACAGGCATGACACTAAAATTGACAGGATTAGTCAAAACAATTATCTTACAAATCTTCAAAATGTTTGTGTGAAAGTATAAATGCAATGTATTTCATTTAGTTTATTTTGTACCTTCACTGCATTGGATGATGCACAGCATTGCGTGGATTCTTTAATTTCCTTTTCAATTTATTTCTCAGTGAAAACTGTGTAGAAAACGAGCATACAAATTCATGGGACTATCTCCTCTTTGTGAACGAGTGGCCAGAGTCGTTTTGCAAGTTCTACAATGTGAGCGGTTTGAACCAGACAATAATTCCTTAAGATAAAGATTTTCAAATAGAAGCAATCTCAACAGTTATTTCTGCTGCTCAGGGCATCAGTAAGAAAAAAAGTTAAGATTATGAGCTGAAGTGGCTAATACTTGCTCTAATTGTGGGGGAGGGTTCATTTGTTTCTAAAATTCCATAGTTTGTTCTTTTGACAAACGTGGCAAGAGAATGTAAGAACATTTGTGGTATGGACACAAGTGTTCAGGGTTTATAATTTTAAGTATTTCAGTACAATGAAAAACATTGAAAATATAATATAAATGAGGACTTTTCATTGGTTATTTTGTAGATGTTGCATTAACATGTGTACTCTTTAAGCTGTTAAATTTTATTATGTGTAACGGTCGAAAATTAGACTATTCACTGTTAAACTTAACAGTAATTTGCCTTTTGCAAAACGAACTTAGTAACATGTTGTGTCATTTGGTGGAAATATTTGGCCTGCAAATTAACACATTTAACAATGTTTGTCTCAATATGTTTTTCAAGTGAAGTATGAAATTGACTATGAATGTTTTCACCAAAAGATAAACAGATCTTCATTTTTTTATAAAATTGTATTTAATTGTCCAATTTTAAGCTTAACAAAGGACACATATTTTCACTTCTAGGCATCACATGGACATGATAATAAAGCTGAGGAAAAATGCGTCATTCCGCCAAGCATATCAACTTGGACCATCCATGGCACATGGTAAAAAGAAAACCTAAATCAGACCTTTCACAATAAGAAGATTAAAAAGGAAGTCCTAGACTAAAGAGACAAATTGGAAAGTTTCTCGATGTTTTCTTTGATATTATTATTAGAATTATATTCAGGTTTTTATTTTTGGTGTATTAGTTTGGTATACGTGCTACTCTTGTTGTTGTCGTTGTTGTCGTTGTGGTCGTTGCGGTCATCGTTTTGGGGGAAATTATTATTAACTTGGTGAACTTCACTTACAGTATTTGTTTCATTGGAGTCACACAAATATTCCTTGAATAATCCTAGAATCACGTAATATGATATTCAGAATATTCCATGTTTGTTAAATGACAGGCCCAAGAAGAGTGGCACCAAAGGACCAACGAGTTGCAACAATACTTGGCAATTCAAATTAAGTCAAATTAAAGTAAGTAATTCATCAATACGTCTTTGCCTAATCAGAATGACATCGGGTTTTTTTGTGTTTTTTTTTTTAAATGTTATTCGGTTTTTCCTTGTGTGTATTGATTTCTTACTTTACCTTTATTTTTGGTGCAAATGTAGGCGTATTTCATCTTAAGACAAGTGCAGGAATTTTCAGTCTGTGCTGAATCTTTTACGTTGAATTGAGAGAGTTTCCTCTGTTTTTCAGGATCTGGTTCCTGTACTGAACAAAACTTGGCCTGGGCTACTGACATCAAAAGAATATTGGAGTTTTTGGTGAGGTCACAATCATTTCCTCATTTTCCTTCCAGTTCTGAGAAAACCTGAACCACATTTGTGGTGAAAATACACCAGTTTTCAACTCACCCCAGTGACCTCGTGTCACACTTCCATTCCTCATTCTTAACCTGAACATCATTGGAGTGGATTGCAAACCACTCCTGGTGTCCGTTCTTAGACAACCCTCCATATGCCCGTAGTGTAGATTTCCCTTAATTGCCCTTAATTCTTAGTTATTGCCTCAAACATCAGCAGAATTCAATCCCCATCATCAAAGATAAACTAAAATCCCTGAATTCTGTATGCCATTAATTGCAACATTGTTCCTGTTTATGACAGTTTATTTACAGCACAAAGTGTTTGCTTTACCTGACATTGCAGTAAACAAGGCTTGTATTAATGTGACATTGCTGCCTTCAATCAACATTGCTCAATTAAAAGTAGCATTGCCCCTAACAATGGAATGAGTTTCAATAGCACACAGCTCATTAGTACTTATTGTGCGTCTCATTTCACCAGAACTTTTATATTGAGCATGTAGATAATTGTGTACAAATATAGTTACTTCCGCACTGCAATTGGGTTGTTTTTTTTCAATATGAGTGACAGTTTCACGGAATCAAAGACTTTGTGGTTTAAAAAAACATTTATGTTATCTTTTGAAATGATAACTATAGATTCTAAAGATGCAACTTGGACTATAACATTTGAATACAATAGAAGAGTAAAAAAGAAACTCTCAGAGTTGAGGTATTTTTCCTTAGGGTTTTTCCGTTACTCAAAATCCAACTGTCTGTGGACATCTATCAAGGTGGAACACCAAGACAAAGATCAAAAGGGTCGTTCAGTTTTGCATCATGCTTCCTAGAAGTGTAGTTAAAGCTTGAATTCTTACCATTAGAATTCAAAAAGAAACCAAAACGTACATGACACATTCTCTTAAAACTGATAACAATCTAGCTTGTTGATTCAGTGTAGGCTATACAGATTCCTGTATGCAGGGGAGATCTAGATCAATGCTTGTTTGCACTCAGTACCTTATACTTATTAGCTCTCAACCAGGAAATGTCCTTGTGCATTTACTTTCTGTTTTGTTTCCCTGAAATAATATACCTAAAAGAAGATATGGAAACTTGCCTGCATATTATTCCTTTTTTTTTATCTCCTTATCGTGAATCATAGTGAAAGGCATTTCTTCACACTAAATTATTTTGTCAAAATATATGATCATATTCCTATAAATATTTCAGATTTTGTTTGTCTTCCTCGTGAATGTTAAGAACTAATATAACTTAAGTTTGTATAATTTCCAATTATTTAGTCAGATGGTTTATTTTTAGTAACAGAGATTTCATTTCTCATACTGTGTAATTTTCAGTTTAAATTCAGATATACGTTATATATTTTGTTATAGTTATTTTATATATCTAAAAGACTCGTGGCTATAAGTTCTTGTGTGTGCAAGTTGTGATTCTGTAAAATTATCCAAGAACTTGCAGTCACATGTAACAATTTTGATGGCCATTTCGTACTCATTTCACTATTCCTCCAGGTTACATGAATGGGATAACCATGGCACCTGTGCAGCTAGTCTTCCTGTTCTGTACGGTGAGCACAACTATTTTGACAAAACGCTCCAACTGAAGCAACAACATAACATTGACAAGTAAGTCACTTACTTTGACACCACTCACTTGTTTTACATAGTACATAATAAGAGTTCTGTCACCATTATGGAATCATGGGGTTATGGTGTGGTGGTATCGAATTTTTGGAAGACAGTTAGAGTGGAGCTGTAGTTATAGGGGCCGAATCCTCCAAAATCAACCAGGCAGTTTTGGGGATTGAGGCCGAATGGCAAAGGGTCAGTTGATTTGGAGGATACATTGAGCAAGGTCTTTGACTGCACCCTGCATTGTTCATGTTTAGCCATGCATAATTGAGGCCTACGTTATACTGAGTACCATCCACATTGCTTTTGGATATCACCCGCACTGCCTCGGTGTTATAGTGAGTGCGTTCGATTACAATTCCCCCGCGCTTGCTTGTGCAAGCGCAACAGCGTTCGATTTACCTCTCACGTGACTTCTCGCGCTCGCCGAGCCGGTTACTTGGGTAAGTATCCTATAAGGCCATGCAATAAACATGGCTGCCAACGTGACGTCCGGCGGGCGGCGATTTTTTTTCTCCCAAACGACATCCGCATATGGGTGTACGCTATGGCGTTTCTAAAAACATGAGAAGAAAATATAAACTTAAGGGGAAAAAATGAATTCGAACGTTATGAAAGTCGGACTTTTATTTCCCTTTTTAAAAAAATCCTCCGAAGCCTCAGGTTAGAAGAAACAAAAATACGGGTACAAAACCGTGATTCGAACCCGCAACCTCGCGGTGCAAAATCACGACCCTGTATCGACTGAGCTATCGCACGTGGGGGGGGGGGGTAATTATTATACCTGCGTACGTATCATAAAAGTATCGTAGAGGGCGCTTAACAACCATGCGGATGTAGCTTGCGGCAAGAAAATTCTCCGGCGGGCGCCTCAGGCCGTGTCATAAAAGGGCATCCAGAGCTGCTACGTCTATTGTCAATGGGAGTGGACCTAGACCTAGCTTTAGACAGACGATTCTGATGCAGCCTGTGTCATGTCAAAGTTCAACTTTCTTGCACGAAACTTTACCCGAAACCGTTCATTTATTTAGTTTCACTGCGCATGTGTGTCATCACGAGAGGAGCCAGGCGCGAGTAAGCTGGGGGAAGTAATCGAACGCACTCAGTATGCAACAGTAATTGTCGGAGGATTTTTAATGATTGAGGCAGTCCGGTGATGAAATTGAGAAAAAAAAATAACAGAAGATTTTGAAGGATAGAGGCTATAGCAAATTATTACATGGTAGCAATTGGAAGATTTTGCAGGATTGAGGATGCATCCTAGCCAAAAGGCCCTAGGCTGTTAGGGTAATTATGTCAAAAGCTATCATGACCATCTATAAACATTCTGGATAAACAATCCTGGATGTGGTAGATTGGGTGGGGGAGGGGATGGAGGAAGTCAGATGCAAAGACAACTGCCGGTCATTATCCAACCTTCACAGGTGCTAAACTAATATAGACCTTTATCATGCTGCCACCATTTCAGTCATGTTCCCTGTATCCAATGACAGTACTGAATGATAATGTTTTTGTGCAAAAAAGAACCAGACTATTTTTCCTTCCAGCCTCGCTTTTGTTACGTTGATTTGAATGGGGAAAAATCAAGATGGCCCGCGACATGATAATGGTCTATGTGATTCCTGATTCTCTACTTCAATTTATATCATCACCAGTGCATTCTCAATGTTGCCTTTCATCAAATCCAGGATCCTGAGCAGCAGTGGAATCATTCCATCATCGACTGTCAAATATACTCGGGATAACATCCTGGAGTCTGTCAAGAATGCTACCGGGGGCACGCCAAATCTTATTTGTTTCCAAGAGAATGTAAGAATCCAAGCAATGTCAAGTGAGACTGACCAGGTAGGGCACTGTTCGTTATTTAATGTGAGTCATGTGATCCAGTGGTTATTTTTGGTGATGGTATAACCATTTCCAATCTTCAGTTTCCATCACATTGTCAATAAAAACAATCAAGGACAAAAAAAACCATAAACAAATCAAGAACTTGTTTGTTTTTCTCAATTAACCAACGTAACCTTGTTATAATTCATTTGTTTTAAAGAAGCTGGGCATTAAGATGATTTGTGTAACGGTTAAAATATTTATAAGAGCAAAATAAATTCAGTAATAGCAGTCTGCAGTATTTTTATCTTTCATAAAGTTGGTCCGATCCTGACTTGAGTTAAGAGAATAATCTGTTTAATTTGTAGTTATGCATTGGAGAAAAAAAATAATAACTTATTTGTTTTCTTAAGATCACTCATGAGTTGATGTGCCTATGACCAGTGGACATTACATGGTTTATGTTTGTTGAGGGGCTTTCTCAATATCATCGTACAACCTGTTAACATATGATTTTCTTTTCCTTTCATTCTGCATGAACAGAGTGACTCTGACTTCAAGCAATACCTGCAGGAGATCAGAATGTGCTTGGATAAATCCCTGCAACCATTTGATTGCCCCGAATCGGAATGTATGCACTTGACAGAGGCATACAGCAGCCCTTGCTCATCCAAGACTCCCATTGCATTGCCACCACTCACAACAGGGAATACAGTGGTGTAGTAAATGCCGAGTCAAGCAGTAGGCCTTTTAAAGGCATATAAGATCACTTGCATTTATCCCACAATTAACCTTCCGAGTTATTAACAAAAAGCTTTAAAAGATTGTACTGGAACTAAACACCCTGTGAAATTATTCCGTCTGGCTTCTTGTCATTCATATGAAATCAAGAAATGCAGGTCATTTCCAACGATCAGTCCCTTGACTGATTTTTGGAAGTAGAGTGTTAAATAATTAAGAGTGTTAAATAATTAAAGAGAGCTCAAATTTTGGAAATTAAGAATACTCGAAAAGTGTAATATCCACTTAGCTGAAAATTCAACAGGTGAGGTTTTGAACATTCTTCTTCGGGTTTTGAATGGTGTGATTATTGGAAACGAACAAAATGAGTGATAAGCAAATGATCTTGTATGCCTTTAAACTATCCAAAATCTCTGTGTTGGACCCAGCTAGCTTGAACCCTGAGGTTTTGGAAACCCCTTTTACTTTTTACTCTATCATGAAATCTACACTGCTTCCATCTAGTGCTGTAGACGGGAAATGTTGAGCCCTGATAGGGCAGGGATTGAGAGGCTCTACGCAGGTAGAAAATGGAAAATGTACGCGGCCAACCCGTCTGTGAACAGTTGAAAATGTGAAAGGTGTTCCATCTGGGCCAGGCCTGCTTACAGTGGACCTGAGTTGTTTGAATTCAACATGGGTAGCCGATAGTTTGAAAAGGCCAATATTAATATGAGTACATGTATTATGGTTTTCACATACCTTTTTTCAAGAAAAAAAACGAGCTTATTGATGTATGACGACGAGGAATGCATCCAAGATATCAATGGAAAGCTTAATGCCCCTAGTTTATGATCAAAAGTTCATCAGCTGTTCATATTATCCCTTTGTTTGTGCGTTACCATTTTGGAGGCCACCTGTGTTGTATAGTGTACGCAAAATGTGGTATGGTAACTCTGCTGAGAATTGGCCCCAAACTTTCTTTTGATACTGAAGTGTTTGTATTTTTGACAATCAGTTCTGTCATTCTTGTAGAGCAATGGGTGACATCACACAATAACTTGTAAGAAATAAAATTTACATTTATTGATGGCTTATTAGTCAAGTGGTCAAGACAATGTCCTTTTTGTACATTCTTCATATACTGTAAACATTTACCCACAAAAGCACTGAAAAATGAATGTTATAAATTGTTTTCACTGATTATTGTATATACATAGCTCAATTTTTACAGCATGGTGCAAAGATCAGATAATCAGCATACAATATTTTATTATTTCCTAAATACTGTTTTTGATGTCATTGGTTCAAAGGCTGGGGTTGTTTTTGTTGGGGATTTTTTTGGGGGGGGGGTTGGGTTTTTCTTTTTTTTTGGGGGGGGGGGGGGATTCTTGTTATGTTTCGGTTGATGTTATTTGTTGTATGTTATTGCTATCAAGTTGGTGGTACATTCCAAACCTTTCATGTCATTGGTTTCGGGCTCGAATCCTGCTAAAGATATCTTTAATAAGTCACAGGAACATTACATTACAAATCGTCTTTCTTTCTTTGTTTTCTCTCATTAAATGTCCATTTTTCTGTTAAGTGATGACAGATGTGAAAGTTAAATTCCAATGTGGCATCAAAATAGAAAATTACTATATGCAATAAAAGCACTTTGCATTGGTGTGTATCAGAAGACAAGTTATTTTTGGTTGTATTTTAAGACCTCATTTTCAGTCTGTGAATTATTGCACTTTTTGATTGGATAAAAGACTTTTATGTCAAAATAACATACATTAGTCTAGCAGATGAACAAGGTAACCAATTCGTGAATATAGTGGTTAAACTGACTCTTATCGTGAATATAGTCGTAAACCTGACAAAAGTAACATTGTACATGTGTATTTCTTCAGGTATTTACTCCTGATCCTAGTGGATTAAACTCATTATGCAGATATACATCTGTGTTATTGTCCAATCAAATACAGTGGCTGTTTGCGATAAAATAAACTGTTAGTTATGTATGTGTGCACTGTCATTCCTGATGTATATGCCGTCACTTTTGTAGATAGGTTTAAATATTGATTTGGTAGCAATACTTCAATTCGGGCAGAAAACCTCACCACACTTTTTTTTGTGTCCCAACAACCATGACAAGTGTGGCTGTATAATATAAATTGAATAATATGAACACATACATCACAAAAGTATCCAATGTATTAAAACAAGTCAATGTTAGGAATATGTATAGCTTCGTCATCCTCGTGTGATGTCAGAGCGAAGAGATCCCCGTTGCTGATCATCGTTTTCGGCTGTAAGCAAGGGACCATGGTCCTGATGAGAAAACTGAAGAAAAATGCCCCCCCCCCCCCCGCGGAAAACGAAAAAATAAAAAAGAGGGGGGGGGAAGAGGAAAAAGCGGCGCGAAGCCATATTGCTCTTAATTTGATGGGGGGTAGGGCACCTGCTCCCATGCTCACGCTCGGAAAATGATGAATTGAGAATATAATGAAAAAGTTATGGAATTTTTGGGGAAACTTTGCTTTCTAGTGCATGCAGATGTCTTACCACTCGACCACCGCGAGCTAACGGGATCGGTTGGCTGGTTCGAATCTGATGTACATAGCAGCGGGTACCGCATAAACTATTATAAGATGGAATTTTGCGTTTCTATGAAGCCCGGGAAGGGACAGGGTAGACTTTTTTTGGTAATTTGCTAATTCGTTCCCACGAATTACCAACTCGTTCCCACGAATTACTAACGCGTTCCCGGATGCATGAGTTAGCAATTTGTTCTCACGAATTAGGAAATCGTGCGAACGAAATAGCAATTCGTGCGAACGAGTTAGCAATTCGTGCGAAAGAGTTAGTAATTCGTGGGAACGAATTAGGAATTCGTGCGAACGAAATAGGAAATCGTGCGAACGAATTAGCAATTCGTGCGAACGAATTAGCAATTCGTGCGAACAAATTAGCAAATTTGCACAAAAACAATTTCACCCTGTCCCCTCCCGGGCTTCATACGTTTCTGACCCAAACGGTCGATTTCGTCCAGACCGCCCCGACTGAGCTTCGAGAGGACGTGCTTCGGTTCGTCTCGGGTGAATTAAATTTCTTGGAGAGGGGCTTGGATGGGCAGGTGACCTTGAATGGGAATAATGTTGCTTTCATCATACGCCGACCAATTGGGCATTGACAATTTATTTGACGTGACAAAAGTCGTTGCAATTACTAATAGAACCTAATCGTTATTGGCTTTCGACCACACTGCCTCAACTTACAAATAAAAATGCAAATGCCCTCATTTAATAAGTGGCGGCCGCCTCATAATAAGTGGCGGCGCTGTACAAAAAAAATGTTTTCACTTGTACAAAAATATATATTCAGACTTATTAAGTGGCACTATCCGTCTTCCGTATACATCGAATTCTTAAAATATAAACGACATCACGTTCAAGAGATTTTTTGTAGATGAAGGTTCATTCTTTCCTTGATTACCTCAACATTCGGGAGACTTTCGTCGTTGTCGAATAAAAACAGACATTTCATCACGTCATTTTTAGTCTGTTTGTCCGTGAAATGATATCGTCAAAATGCATCGAAATCCTTTTTTTTTTTTGGAGAAGAAAATACCTTGACAGATGTATGAAGTAGGTCTTTAACTACCTATTGTGTGGATCGGTTGTGGTTTGGCATGAAAATTGCGAATTTTCTGAAGCCCTTTTTACGGCCATCGTTCGCTGGCCTCGCGTTGCTGTCAGTTGTGTGGACGAGAAAATAGAGCAGCTACGCGTTACAAGGCAACTGACTGCGTCGCTTTTACACGAACCAGTTTAGCGGATACAAGTTTGCTCGGAGATAAAAGTCTATAGTCCACTGTGCAACACCAGTCAAGTCACCCTCGTCCCCAGGGTGTCGAGCAGTTCGTGCCCACCACTACCAGCTCTCTCATCCTGGTATTTGGATCATTTTTGCATGTTCATGATTTTTGAACACGTATGCAAAATGAGGAATAGTCTGGTGCCTGCCAGTGCATTACATTAGCGTTTGTTTTTGTATGCGGTGTCTGGGGTAAAAACAGAACCGATTCGCGCCGTGAGTTGTGCAAACACGATTGTTTTCGACTAGTTAAAATGTTACAAGTCTTATCCCGCCAATTATGCAGTATCACATTTTATATTAATACGAGCAAATTGGAAAGGAAAGGAGTATTTTTGAGAAGGCGTGGACGTTTTTAATAACAATGATAGTGAAAACACTTACTGCACGTTGAAAATAACTTAAACACCAAGTACACGGTACAAATCCATTAGTATTACTAGCCGATTGCAGCACTATGAAGCCCGGGAAGGGACAGGGTGGAATTTTTTTTTGGAGTTAACTAATTCGTTCGCACGAATTACTAATTCGTTCGCACGAATTACTAATTCGTGGGAACGAATTAGTAATTCGTTCGCACGAAATAGCAATTCGTGCGAACGAATTACTAATTCGTGCGAACGAATTACTAATTCGTGGGAACGAATTAACAAACTCCAGTAATTCGTTCGCACGAATTACTAATTCGTGGGAACGAATTAGTAATTCGTTCGCACAAATTACTAGGCCTAATTCGTTCGCACGAATTACTAATTCGTGCGCACGAATTACTAATTCGTTCCCACGAATTGCTAATTCGTTCGCACGAATTAGTAATTCGTGCGAACGAATTAGGAATTCGTGCGAACGAAATAGGAATTCGTGCGAACGAATTACTAATTCGTGCGAACGAATTACTAATTCGTGCGAACGAATTAGCAAACTCCAAAAAAAAATTCCACCCTTTCCTTTCCCGGGCTTCATACAGCACCGAGTCAGGATACAGGAATAAAGTTTCCTATCCAGGGCTTACTATTGGAAACGAGGTTGGAAATAAAGTAAGCACTGGGGACGAGGTTGCGGTCAAGTACTAGATTGAAATGACCATTGATCTCCATATATACACATATATATGGAGATCAATGGGCTTGACCCGTTGACCTCGTCACACGCAGTCAGTCGCTACAAAGGTTTTTGTATACGTACAGTACGTGTATGTTTCTGCCTTGTAAACTGACCCCGCATTATCCCAGTATAGGGCTTACTATTGGAAACGAGGTTGGAAATAAAGTAAGCACTGGGGACGAGGTTGCGGTCAAGTACTAGATTGAAATGACCATTGATCTCCATATATACACATATACATGGAGATCAATGGGCTTGACCCGTTGACCTCGTCACACGCAGTCAGTCGCTACAAAGGTTTTTGTATACGTACAGTACGTGTATGTTTCTGCCTTGTAAACTGACCCCGCATTATCCCAGTACAGTCCATAGAGCTATATTTAATTACTAGAGCGCTAACTTCGTGTACAAAGTAATGCCTGCTGGGTGCATCCATGTTTGTGCACAAACCTATGGAGACCTAGACATTTTGTACGGCTTTTATAAAGCTATTTGCATATAATTTAATATAGCTCTATGGTACAGTCTGACTACGGAGAAATAAAAATTTCTCAACGGTGAATACAAACAAACATCCCAGCTAACACATCACGTTGCCACAACGTTGTGCAAAGTTGTGAAAATGTTGTCATTTGGTAACGTGTCACGATGACATTCAAGCAACGTTGACACAACGTTTGACTGTATAAATGTTGGTTGTAAAAATGTTGTATATTGGTAATTTTTACAACGTTGTACGAAAGTCATCATATGACATTGTATTGACGTTGTATGGTGGTCGTTTCACAATCGTTGTAATAAAGTAATAAATATGACGTTGTGGTTACGTTAAATGTAGGTGTTTTCATGACGTTGTTTTTAAGTTGTCAATGTCACGTTGTCAGAACGTTGTAATTTAGAATGTTTACAACGTTGCTGTGAGGTTATAATCATGACGTTGAGTTAACGTTCCATCTACGTTATTTTATAACGTTTTTTCCAGTTGTGAAAATCACATTGTCACAACGTTGTAGTTTAGTATTTCAAAACGTTGCGCTGATGTAAAAATCATGACGTTGTTGTAACATTGTACGTGGGTACTTTCACAACGTTGTTGGTATGTTGTTATTCTCACGTTGTCATGACGTTGTAGATAACAATTTACACCACATTGCTGTGTTCATGACGTTATGATGACGTTGCATAAAAGTCTCATCATAATGTTGTTGTTAAGTTGTAAATATCATGTTGTCGTGACATTGCAATTTGGTATTTTCACAGCGTGGCTGTTATGTTGCGAGCTAACGTTGCTGTAACATTTTATAAGGTGTTTTTACACCGAATTTAAGTTGCAATTATGCTGTGCGTTACGTACGATCCATGCTGTTGTGGTATTGACAAAAACATTGTGATTACGATTTACTGAATGTGAAGTGAGCATCATATGTTTTAATTAATGATGTTTTATTTGATAATAATTAACATTTGGGTGCCGCCTTGCATTAATGATGTAACTCATGGAATTTCGAACATCCTCATGTTTGTTTTGTCGTAGTAGGAATATAATATGTTTCCAGAGATTTTTCTAATGGTCTAAGATGGATGAGATCGTGCTCAAAGCGCGACTGTTTCGCGCTCATATTCATTGTTGAATACATGTTTTCAATGTACATGTACATGTATACATGTACTTTATTGCACACACCAACGTAACTAGAAATATGATTCCCGTTCTCAAAGAAAATATTACCATGGCGCATGCGCATCAGCAGAAATTCCACGTCCAGACCACGTGATAGCTCATTTGAATTGCTCTGCTCAGTCGAGTCAGCAATCGAGCAGCAGCAGCTCAATATAACGGTCGCCGACTCGCCATCCAGTTGATGTGAAGTATGGTCGCCAAGCAAGTTATTTTCACTACAGCATTTCTTAGAAGGTAGGAATGAAATTTTCTGTATCTTGACTTCATCCTTGTGTCGAACACATTGTCTAAAAATCTGATGAAAGGATCAAATTAAAGTAAAACAACTTTTCGAACAAAGTCGCTGTCAAAAAATGAAGATTTTCCTATGCGTATCATCTTTGTTTTCAAGTTTTAATAAATGTTGAAAATGTTCTTCAGACTCGATCAGAATAAATGTAGATTAATTAAGAGTGAAAATATGTGCCTCAACAGTTTTGGAGGATCATATACTGAAAGAAACGTTCAAGTCATCTGGTTTTCAATTTGTTAATAAAATCTTGGTATTATTCCAAGGAAATATTATACATGTGGATCAGATTTACTCGAATTCATGTGCGACATGTTAGACCTTTTTAACAACGTTTTAGGTTGGAAAGTTATTATTTGTTCGATAGTTATAATTTTACATAAAACAGATATTGTTTTAGCAATTGGCAAAAATGGCAAAAGTGTATACATTATATCGAGAAGACTTTTGTTTTGTGTACTATAGTATATGCCTATGTTTGTATTTTTTTCAAATTGATGAATTAATCAAAATGTAACAATATTGTATTGAGATACCCATGATACCCGAGCCAATAACCGTGAAATTGTTACCTGGGGTATCTCTTAATTTATAGATCTGAGTTGATTTTCTCTCAACTAAAACTAGCGCAAATTTGAGCATAAACAGTCCGTTATAAAATTCCCGCTCAAAGACACAGTGTACGGTTGTAATAGCAACGCGCATTAGCATTTCAGTCTCAAGGGTCAGGCCTAAAGTTCACGTACCTGGACCGTACACGTATAAACGGTCATCTGGCTTTCGTTGGCTTGTACATAACAAGTGTATACAGTTTCAATCCGGGCTTCGGGCCGTATAGCTCCCAGGGTTTGGCGTGATTTATAGGAGTTTGACCAAAGTGTGTGGAGTAGGGTTCAGGGCCAGGTCAGCACTGTTACAAGATCAATGAAAAATACGCGAACTATAAAAGCCTTTTCTAAAAAGGGTCATTTGTAGACTAGTTTTTTCGTGAAACTAAGACATGTGGGTTGAAGAGCACGGGGACATCATATTTACACTGTGTTCAAACTTGATTAGTTTTATATATTTCTCAACCTTAAAAAAACATCGTTTCTTTCTCCAGGTAGGCAGTACACAGGTATGCTATACGTGAGTGCACTGGCTGCAGGATGTGGCATGTTTAAACTTTTAACTTCAGCAGTCTTCGAGGGAGGAAGTTTCTAAATATTTTGAAAACCACCCCATACATCTCTTCAAGGTTGTTGCTGTAAGTAATTCAACATACACTGACCTCTATACATGTATCTCTGTAAGATGGTGAATTAACTTTTAAAATGTGTTGAAAATACACCTTGGTCGAAGTTTGTTAAGTGATTACCTGACGTCCACCAGACACCTATATCAATTAAATTTATGTATTCATGAAATTTATCTATACTATAAAATTCAAGACCGTGAACCCAATGCATGCATATCAAAATCCTTCCAACTCAAAATGTTCATACTACCACGTCCGCCTTAACAAAGTCATTCTTGTCGAGTCATGCGCCAGAAAAGATGCGTGCCCAATGCTCTCTAAAAATAACCAAAAAAAACCCACACATTTTGCGTGAACCTCCCTGGCGAGAGCTGATTAATTTTCTAGCAGGTATTAACTTCAATGTTGTGAAAAAATGCAATGAACTTTATAATTTTTATCGTTAGATGTCTTTCAAAAATGAATAACTTGTATTTCGCAGGAAAATAGCAGTTAAAAAAAAGTAAATAAACTTTCGGGGTGAAACTCGAAAGTAGCGTAGGCAACGGATCTTTAATCAAAATAATTATGAATCAAATTAGGTTTTGCCCTTCACCGACGTATAAACACTGTGTACCCAGTGTGTATTCGCATAAAATAATTATGCGCATATCAAAACTGCTACTGGACGGTTCTTCTTAACATTTAATGCAATTGTTTCGTGTGAAATTTAAATTATTTAAAAAAGCTTGAGCTCTTTGGTAATCAAATATTTCTGTATTATATTCAGGTACCTGCATGACATGACTTCGCATGAACTTTTAGAAATGGCAGCCGATTGTGCTTGGTTATCCAGAAGGGCCAAGATTCAAGGTACGTATATTAGGAGAAACTAACCATCGCAGTCACTAAATTGATTGGTCCAAAGGTATCAGCGACAAACACCTTAAATACACTTCTGAAACGAGCGCCACAGACCTAATGCAATGCCGACTACCAAGACCATAAACTTGCGGAAGAACCAACATTTTGATCGTTACGTACATACATTTGAACATGAAGTTGTTTAGATTACATAAAAATGCGTAAAACAGGCTGGCGCTTTAACTCTCAACCAGGGTTTTTGGTTACCCTTTAAATTTGAGAAATATCCTTGACTTCAGGGTCAACTTGAACAAGAGGCTCATTTATTTTATCCCTGTCTCTCGTGGGTTAAAGATTGTACATGTAGAAACACAGGCACAGCTCTGTTTGAAGTACATGTATTGAGAAGACAGACATTTTCTGGATATACATGTAGTTTTAAATTTCACATCTGGTGAGCCAGCGTGACACGCAGTGAGTGTTTTAAGCCTAAGGCAGCAAACATTAAATAGTTCATAATGTTTAGCCTAAATAATTGATACATTGTTTTTTTGTTTCCCTTATTTTCTTGTCAGATTCGTGTCTTAGGAGAAGTGCCATATTGACAACCTTGCTGAACAAGGAATCCACTTTTCTTCTACATCTGGATAATCTTCTGTTAAAGGTTCCATTAAATGAATGTTACTCTAAAACATAGATTGGGCAATTAGCCAATCTGCATGGAGGTATTCAAAGAAAATCATGTTGAAATGTCAATATTTTAAAATGCAGGTTTTTTGCGAGTTCCCTGCATACAAATATATCTTCACGAACAAACGCTACTCAAGTATCCCTTTCAAGTGTTATTCTTTTTCATAGACTCTGTAGCTACAAAAAAAACCCAAAACAATTCCTTTGAGTTTTCTTTTGAAGATGTTCCATGCGAGAGAAAGAAAATGAAGGATCCAGATAGAGGACAGATTTAAAAAGCATGTGATTCAGTAGATTAAAAGTTGTCGGATCTTTTTTATTTTTCGATGTGAAAGTCGCCTTCCTATACTATATTTCTCATCACGGACAGTGGAAAATACTAATGTTCAAATACTATTTGAAACCATACCTTTGCTTGAATGTACGTTACGTAAAGCACTGTGTATTTTTCATGAATTGATCCAATACATGAATAGGTATTCTCTAGTGCGGGTAACATTGTGATATGGAGCCCCTTTAAAGGTGATGTATACAACCGATGAGTGGCTAGGTCGCCGTTAATAGCCCTTGCATTCGGCTCTGGCTATATTATTGGCGACCAGACCCTTTATCTTCTAATTGCTGAGTAACAATGTTATTGTCTTGTTAAAAGGTCGGTTCATACTCTGTGAAGTTACGGCAATTCACTTTGTGAAGTTACGGCAATCATTAACGCCAGCGCTAAAAAATATTGGGGGAAATAGAGTGAACCACATTTAACTCTGGGCAATTTTGAGTCAAATGGTTTCGATGTCAACATTTCAAAATTTGCTTTCACTTGAAGTATGAACCGATCGTTAGAGCTCAGCCCAGTCACTAAGGCGTGAATTCCGTAATGTGGATTCAAGTAAAAGACTTTAATTGTATACTATTCACGAAATGGACACTGTAGTAATATGTGCATATTGATGTGTCCAAATAATTGCAGTGAGTATTAATTACACTTACCGTTTTAGTGATTGCATTTTAGTAATGTTTTTACATGCTGTTGTTTCTGAACACTCTTTGTAATAAAATTAGAGAAACATGAATTACATGTATATGTTTAATTGTTTTGTTATCGTTTTCAGAAACATTTCTCCATAAATGCCCAGTAGGTTGCAGTAAGGTGGCCACCATGTTGCAGCAACATGTCCATTAAGTTGTAGTAACGTGTCCACAAAGTTGCAGCAACGTGGCTTAAAAGTTGCAGAAACGTCCCATTTAGCTGCAATAACGTGCCCACAAAGTTGCAGCAATGTCCTCATAAAGTTGCAGTAACGTCCCCATAAAGTTGCAGTAACGTGCCCATGAAGTTGCTTAAACGTGTCCAATACGTTGCTTTAACGTGTACAATAAGTTGCATCAACGTGTCCAGTAAGTCGCAGTGACGTCCCAAATTAGGTTGCAGTAACTTGCTAATCAAGTGGTAATCATGTCGCCAAAAGGTTGTAGAAACGTGCGTAGAAGTTGCTGTTATGTGTCAATTTGGTCGCAAATAACGTGGCGTCAAGGTGGTAATCATGTGCAATCACGACCAAAAAAAGTTGTGATGTATGTTGCGTTTACGTTGTGGAAACGTCATTGTAACGTTGCGTGATAACGTTGTAGCAACGCGCACGCGAGTCAACATTTTTACGTTGCGGCAACGTCATTTTCCTCACGTTGCAGCAACGAAAACCTGACCTTCTGGCAACGTTGTCACAACGTAAATGTGTTAGCTGGGATGTCTGAAAACGCCGTACCGTCACAAACTTTGACGGAGTATTGTAACAGTTTAGACTACTACAACGTAAATTTTGATGTGTATAATCGTGTGAGTCAAAGGTTTAACAAATTTTCAGATTGGATAGACAAAAGCCTACCCAAACTTGCGGACTCAATGGAGATTTCCCTGCCTGCGACTGGCACATTAAACGTGCTTAATGTGGGCGCTGGGAATGGTAAGTACAACTAAATTAGTACAAATTGTTTACTGCATCCCCAACTGCCCAGTTTATCCTGCAGGGGTTGACATTTTATGGTTAAATTTGAACACATGATTTTGAAGTGATGTGCAATATTGACACTTCGCGTACATCAGCCATCTTGGAGGTCTTTCGTTCTTTTTCAATTCAGAATCAAAATGAATGCATTAAATATGTCTGCTCACTCACTGTCCATCTAGAACAAAAGCATGTAGCACAAAATATGGCAACTATGCAAAGGCTCAGTACGTCCGTACATCAGCAATGTGCTCTTATGTGCCTTAGTACATCAGTACCTCAGTAGTACATTAGCAATGAGCTCTTATGGGCCTTAGTACATCAGTACCTCAGTACATTAGCAATGAGCTCTTATGGGTCTTAGTACATCAGTACATTAGCAATGAGCTCTTATGGGCCTTAGTACATCAGTACCTCAGTACATTAGCAATGAGCTCTTATGGGCCTTAGTACATCAGTACCTCAGTACATTAGCAATGAGCTCTTATGGGCCTTAGTACATCAGTACCTCAGTACATTAGCAATGAGCTCTTATGGGCCTTTGTACATCAGTACCTCAGTACATTAGCAATGAGCTCTTATGGGCCTTTGTACATCAGTACATTAGCAATGAGCTCTTATGGGCCTTAGTACATCAGTACCTCAGTACATTAGCAATGAGCTCTTATGGGCCTTAGTACATCAGTACCTCAGTACTCTAGCAATGAGCTCTTCTTATGGGCCTTAGTACATCAGTTTTAAGCAAACATACATTCCTCATTGAACAGCAAAACACTGAACATTAAAGAATAACATTTGGACCCCGGATGTCATGACCTGAATTGTAAACAGGGCAGAGGTCATGACATCCAAGCCAACAGTGTGAGGGCGATGTTCCATTGTAATTACTGTACCATCAGTACATCAGCAATGAGCTCTTATGGGCCTTATGCACGAGTTGGTCATTTTTGTCGAGTCCCATGAAAGTATTTCATAAATTATTGTTAACTGTTGAATTGGATGGCGCCAGACTATTTATGCAGGCTTACTTGTCATTTCTTTAAAACTAATCTGGCTTAATAAATTAGGAAATGTTGGATTACACATTTTAAATTATTAATTGAAGCAGACTTGAATTACTAAGTAATTTACTTGCTTTCGTTTGTCTTCGCAAGTTCCAAAATTGAAGATTTTACCTCACTCTCAATTTAATATGGCCGGCTCGTGCATAAGGCCCATAAGGTTGCAGACCAGTTAATAAAATGCCACAGACCCTAATGATAAATGTCCCCACTTCAGAAATTCGAAAATAAAAAATACCCACAACTCTCCAAGGTGTTCAAGACACACATCAAAGTAAAGCTTATTTCATCATCTTTCATTTTCTTTTCAATTTTTTTGGGGTAGGGCCTAATCTGATGACTTTTAAGAGAAATTTGATCACCCCTTTAAATAATCTTGAAGCCCAACGCCATTTTGAAAAACGGTGCATACACTCCAATTTGAAAATAGAGCACTTTTCGGGCCCCAATTTCATCCAAATTTCACTGAAACACATGTACGGCTTCCACCCATATTTTTTTACACACCCTTTAAACAAGCGCGACGTTTTGAAAAATTCTCCAAAACCGCTTGTACGGCATGGGGAAGGATGGATAACTCATATTTTAAAAATGCGGCTGCCTTGCTGTAGGGCGCCCCCAACGGGAGCTAATTGAGTTCCAGCTCCTTCCAACCCCTAAATCAATCCCCGCCCCCTTTTTCGCTTAATATTGCTGTAATATCGGTTGACGGTCTATCAGCCCCCTTCAGATTTGGGAGCAAATTGTTGAGGAACCACCATTGGAGACCCCTATTTGAAACGCTGTCCCCCAGGTCACGCCCCCCCCCCAAAAAAAATGTCTTGGCATTTATAGCGCATGCGCACCCCGCCATTTTGGTAACGAACCATAAAGGTTGCAGACCAGTAAATAAACTGCCGAATTCGGGAAAAATACTCAGAACTCTCCAAGGTGTTCGAGACACACATCAAATTGAAGCTTATTACATCATCTTTCATTTTCTTTTCGATTTTTTTTTTGAGGGGGGGGGTTTATCTAATGACTTTTAGGAGAAATTTCCATCCGAAGATGATCACCCCTTAAAATAGTCCTGAAGCCTATCGCCATTTTGAAAAACGGTGCATACACTCCATTTGAAAATAGAGCACTTTTAGGGCCCTAATTTCATCCAAATTTCACTAAACACAAGCTCACAGTCCATTGCACGGCTTCCACCCATATTTTTTTACAAACCCTCAATTTCATGGCCCACAATATGCTCAAATATTAAAGAATTTCTGGGCATGCAAATAGTGATTTGGACGGCGTAGGCAATTTCGGACCAATTTACTGGCCTGCAACCATAAGCACCCGAAAATGAACGCTGCGCTCGTACATAAATTTGTGAACGTGTCTATGACCGCATTACCCTTGGGTTTTTTAACGTAGGCCTACCGGTATAGTATTGTATCTCAGTATTTTGTACATGACTACGTATTCAGCACTAGCGTCATCAGTGGTGAACAGTATTATCTGGTGTGAAGTTGTCTCACGGAATCTCTCGCGAGATTTCGAAATGAAATGGAAAGATTTACAAACTTTTCTGTTTAAAGTTTAATCTGGCGAGCGAGAGATTACGTGCCCTCCGTTCTCTCCCTTTTGTCTACGTTTAGGAATAACTTCTCGTCCATTTCTTTCCTGTAATTTGAGGTCTTGAATGCAATACCAGACGCCACATCACTGTAAATTATGCCCGCGCATGCGCAACTGGAATCTCACGTAATCTCTCGCTCGCCCTTTCTCTTGAAATCAAGATTAAATTTCAAACAGGTAAGGTCTCGTTTAATCTTGCCATTTACCTCGAATTTGAGACCCGTCATTTGTTGGAAAACACTTAGGGAGGAAAGTTGGAGGGAGTCTTTTGTGTTGCCTATGGCTTCCCATATTCCTTAGGACCCAGGACCTTCCATCCACAACCTACATCCCTACGTTTGCATAGTGATCCATCCAGGCTGAATTAAAACAAGACGCATCTTTACCTTCAACAGGCAAGATCGACAGCAGAATCCTACCTCACCTTCGGGACAAGGTACATCCTAACGTACGAGCTATCTTCCTTGAGCCTGACCTTCACGCGTTTCAACAGTGCCAAGACCTGGTCGGCAAGGAATCTCCTAGGCTACAAGGTATAGAGTTTGACTGGAGACAGCAGACATTCCAGGAGTATCAATCAACCGCCAAGGAAGAAGACAAGTTTCATTTTATCTGCTGCTTCAACTCCATCTACTACACGGGAGACATAGGGAGTTCCATCAGATATCTCTACGATAAGCTGCACAGTGGGGGTATTCTTCTAATCACACTAGTTAATGGTAATTTATCAAATTAGGCTTTGCCCTTCACCGACGTTTAAACACTGTATACTGTGTTACCTCCCGAGTGAAAGTTGGAAAAAATCAATCGGGTGGGACTCGAACCCACGACCTCCTGCTTTCTAGTGCAGATGTCTTACCACTCGACCACCGAGCTACCATAATAATGGTAATTTATGTTGATTATTTTGGCAGTGAGAACAATTACGCGCTGGGAATATTTGTAGATGAATAGATGGCATTTCAGAAAAGATATGTAAAATTCAATTTACTGGCAATAAACATCACAGCAGGAATCTCTGGCTACTACTTTTGTTTTGGAAGCACCATTTTCTTTAACTAATGTGATTTCAAAACCTGAGAAGTGTGATGGGTCTTAAAATGATAATTTTAATTATTATAGTACATTTAACAAAATAAACAATAAGGCGAGTTTCTCATTAGATAAGTCTTTATATGCATTAAAACTCAACAAGCACGGCTCTTTGTATGATTTTTTTTGTTCATTTGAATTTTTCAGGTAAATCAGGGGGCGGGCAATTTTGGCAGTTCCTCAACACATCCCTTGGCCAAGAGAAAGACTTCTTCACATCTTTTGATTTGGAGGAGGCATGCAGGAAGCAGAACATTATGATTTCAGAGGTCCAGCCGATTGGGATCTACGTGAACGTCACATGCTGCTTCGATCCTCCCCAAGAGCTTACCGAGGACGGGAGACACCTTCTAGATACCATCACTCGATCGAACAACTTCGCCCAGACTGCAGCGGCTGAGCTTCGGAAGGATGTGCTTCGGTTCTTGAGGAGTGATGCTTGCTCGTCGATAACCGCGGACGGGCAGGTAATCTTGGATGGGAGTAACTCCGCTTACATCATACGTAGACCACCAACCGGGCGTTAAATGAGTGTCCTTCTCTCTAGACTTAGAAAACTCAGGGAATTTTTGAGAAACACCAATAATCAGGGAAAACTCAGGGAATTTGACAGTGACCCCGCACCAGGTTGGAAGGCCAACTTTTTCTTGAATTTGATTTTTCTTTCTGAAAACGCTTGAAGTGGTTTACAACATTAGATTAATTAGTTGAAAAACAATTACTTTATTGTGCATATTTCACACAAAATATCAAATTGATTGCTGTTCATGTAAACTACCATAGCAAAGTACAATGTACCGGTATGCTATAAGTGCTGAAGCTGGAAAATGAAGCTATTTTTGGAGGATCAATTGGTTTAATGGCCTGCGTGTGTTTTTCTCTAGCGATGATTAGTCAAAGGCTGCTAAAAAAAAAAAAAAAGACACAAATTATCAGAATCTTGGTGACAGCAAGCACAATGTGTAGAATAATTCACTAGTACCAGTAACTCACGAAAATGTAACGTGAGTAACCGATTTTGTGCGTCTTGTTTATCATACATAGCACATTTTTCTGGATGTCATCTTTGGTGCTTAGGTAGGTCTAGGTCTACTCTATCTACTATGGGGATAACAGTTATTAAACCTTTTCACTCAGTAAGGTAATTACAGCCCAAGGAAACTCAAAAGTACATCAAAAATGTAACGTGAGTAACCGTAAAATTGCCCATGGGCAAATTCACCTCTCGGTATACGGAATTTACACAGAGTTGAAGAATTCCAGTCATAAAATTCTATGAAGTTATTTTTCGATTGTAAAACAATCCTTTGTGTACTACATCTGGTTTACGTAGATGGTTCAAAACCATGCGCAACCCAACACTTCTATGCAGATTTTGAGCAATAAAGCCTTTTAAAAACAAAACGAACGTTTATAAACGTACAAATGATACGATACGGGTTTTAACAATCTCATTCCCAGGGTACGTGTCAAGCAGTAGGCCTACGCTCCCATCACTACCTGCTCTCTCAGGCTTGGGGCGACTTTTCGCGACTGTGACCAAAAACATGTTTGTGACGTCAAATTGATAACCAGAAACATGTTTACACATGCGCACAAAAACGCTGAACCAAAAACAGTGCCAAAAAGTTGTAAACAAACATGGAGTAAGGTGTAAATGGGATGGCAATTCTTGTTAAAACATTTTATTACAGGCCACTTAAAATGTACAAACAAACGTATTAAAAATAAATATTACAAGCCTATTTTTCCCAACACTGTTTTGTAACAATTTATGTCGTGTATTTACCTTTCCAATATCTTGAAATGTACTCCGAAACCGACCCTTGGCCTTTGTTCGGTTTTGGTCGGAACAGTGACGTCACTCCAGCCAACCGAAGTCACGAAAACGCTCAACCAATGACCAAAGCCAAAACATATGTTTTTGGTCACGGTCACGAAAACACGCCCTGGTATTGGATCATTTGCATATCCAACACAATTGGATACGTATGCAAATGAGGAATAGTCTGATGCCTGCCTATGCTTTACATCAGCGTTTGTTTTTGTATGTGGTGTCTGGGGTGAAAACAGAATAAATTCGTTGCAGCGTGAGTTATGCAGTATCACATTTCATATTAATATGAGCAAATTGGAAAGGATTATTTTCTGGGAAGGTGTGTACGTACGGTACGTTACCATTGGAAACGAGGTTGAAAATAAAGAAAGCCTTGGGGACGAGGTTGTGGTTTTAACAGAAGCACATTACACACTAGCTGCATTGCATGTTTGTAATTGTAATGAGGGTTCCTGTACATTAGTGTTAACTGGGAGGGCTACCCTTATAAAATATGGTTTTAATTATATAGGTATTACTGGAATAATTGAATATTTCCTTTAAGTCTTCAGCCACGATTTCAATGTTCTGTGTACAATTATAAAACTATCTCCTTTATCAAGTATACTTAATCTGCTTGTTTAACTACATGTACTTTACAACAAGTCTGCACGTTTTAAGTGTCTAAATTTTTAGACTGAGTCTCACAAATACATCAACTTTTTACAAAATGTCAAAAGAATTATTTACAATGTGTTTTTTTGATATCTGAAATGAGTTTGAAAACCGTACCTTCAAAGACGGAACCATTTTCTGGACAAGAGTGTATGAGATAATTTTTAACATACATGTACTATGTTAAATACAGATCAGGAACTTGAAGTTCTTGTAAATCTATTTTTATTTCAGCCATTTTGTTATGGAATACATGTACTGTGGAACGCTCTTCTCTATCGATTTCAAACCTCCATCACCAGTTGTTAAATAAATACCTACTATTATTGTCAACAGGGCCCGTTTTTTAATCTTATAGAAATGTTTACCGGGGCTGCTATATTCTCCTTTTCCTTTCAAATCCTGTGGTACCTTCCAGCTCGAGTTCGCTCCTTCTCAATCCGATCCAGCACTTTCTTTTCTTGTTCTTTTTGCTGTAAAAGAAGTTGCACAAGAGGCGCAGAATGATTAGTGCTCAAATTTAAAGCACAATTGAAAATGTCTATATACAAATTCGCATCTTCCTGCATACAGTGTGGCCTGTAGCATCATTTTCTGCAGGTAACTGCGCATACCGTCATTATTTGTTTCTGTCCATGACGCACAAAGCGGGGCGTGTAAAATGGGGGACAAACCACGAGGGATTAAAGAGGGGACAGAACAATGGAGGTGAAGAGTAAGGGAAGAATATACTTTTTAGATTTAAGTAAACTTGCTAAATTGCTTCAAAAAATGTAATATTTCTACTTTTTGTCAAGAAATACCGTCGTTACAGTGCCCTCATTCTTTCAAAAGAGGCCAACCTACTAGTTTCCTTACCTGTCTGAGTTGTTTCTGTCTCTCTGCAATCATCTCCTCCTTGGACAAGACCCGCCGCCTGCCCCGTATCTTCTGCTCCTTCTTGAGCTGCCAGGCGATCAGGCTGCTCGCAATGGCCGACAGCACGCTGAAGGCGCAGGCTACGGCCGTGGTAGACAGCGCCACCATGACCAGAGAGTCCATGGAGTCCTTCATGAAGGTCTGACCGTCCGTGGTGTGGTTGACCAGGCCCAGGCGAAGCAGCTGGATGCTGACGATGCAGGCGATCAGGCTGACCACCGAGGAAGCGGTGAAGCACAGAATCTGTCGAGGAGGTAACAGGACGAAGTTTAGCGCACCTTCACATTCCAACCTTCAAAGGGCGTCTCATATTTAGAATTTGGCACCATTATCTCAGCATAATCTGATGTTCCAAATGAAGTCACCAACTTCCGCCATAACAGTGAACCTGTAGAACATAGGCCATATACCTTTTTAATCGAATGTATAAATATGTTGATCAAATGAAAATTACAAATAGATGGTTTAAATGTATCATGTTTAAATAATTCCTATACTTTAGAAAGATGTGAAGGGTGAACGGTGAAGACGGGTTTCCGTCCACATTCAACATGGTGGGACGACCGGTGCGTGGTGTCAGTGTGTTTGTACGGCGTGCAAGGACCGGTTACATCAAAAACGCGTCGACAAGTACACACCGGTCAAAGAAAAACACGGGATATAAGAACTCCAAAATGCGACCAATATCTGTTTTTTTCCTTTTGGGGTTGTTTTACAACATAAGATCAAGACTCCGTTTCAAAACAATCGTTTATCATTTAAAGATAATTGTACATGTAAATGCAAATAATTCCTTCTGTACGGAACTAATAATGTCATCAAAATTCACTTATCCTATAGCCAGCATGCCCATCAGCTTCCGGCATGTTGAACTTATAAAAGTAGATCCTGAAATACTATTTTGGAGTCTCTCCTCCTGCAGTCTTGTGGAAAGGTTCGTAGGTGTTTAACAGAACCATTCATACTTTACCCAAAAAAAATGCAAATTGCAATCATTGTGAGTAGCTTTAAGCTCCTACTTATACGTTCACCATACAAAAATAATATCCCGAAGGAATAACAAGTGTTTATGTCCCAAGTCAGGTGTGGCGTAATAACTCAATGTTAACGAGCATCTGACGCGACATGAAAGCATTTTTGAATATGGATTAAGGAAACACTGTCTGACAGAAATCTCAGAATGCAGAATAAATCCCTCGCAGGCAATGAAGCAGTGAGTGGAGCATGCATTGGTCTAGTTTTTGTCCGTCGGAAGAGAAAAGAAGGTAAGTCATTACAATTTAACAATCGTGCTGCAGGCTTATTCCTCCATTTCCGTCCGTGTCCCAACGCATACGCAATCCAGTCAAGCAAATTAATACAATGCTTTGGTATTTCTAAATTGAAGTTTCAAAAGGACAATGGTGATACGACTTACCCCGTACGCAGTCTTGCTCTTCGCCGAAGCGATGCCAAATCCACCACATACAACAACCTACAATAATTATCAATTAAAACATATTTTAATTGTTTTAGAAAATGGTCCTTGTATTTTGTGTAGCCTGTTTTAAGCCGTCACTGCTGTTTTTGAAATGTGCCGTCACTGTTTTTGTGGCCCAGTTTGTTCCCTTCTTAATTAGCAGGTCTTCGGGAATTGGGAAGAAAAACATTCACTTTTGACAAAATTTATACCCCGACAAGAAATTAAAGGCAATTAAAAATACTACACAGTGTGAAATACATCCGTTTAAATAATACACATATACATGTAGCTCATTACATCATACAAAATCCCAACTAAATGAGATGTGAGTTTAGTTAACAGTTTGAAAGTGCATGCATCAGTAGAGTGCACATGAACCCTTTTCGCCTATTTATATCTAATCCAGTGTGTCTTCGCGAACTTACATGGTTCGCGAAAACCAATCAAATATTTATTGCACTGCCGGGGTAATAATTGAGTTCATCAATAAGTTACATTTTGTGCGACTCTATAGCAAAATGTCGTTTTAGGCTGTTGCAGCTGTATACATGGGCGTCGCGAGGGGCAAGGGGCGCTTGCCCCCCCACGGAAAAGCCACACAAAAAAAGGAAAGGAAAAAAAGAGGAAAAAAATAAAAGAAAAAGAGGCGCGAGTCATATTGGTGTAAATTTAATGGGTTGGAGGGGGGAAATGTCCCTGCCCCCTCTAAAACTGATAAATCGAGAATATGTTGAGAAATACAGGTTTTTGGGGGGAAAATATGTTTTGCATCCCTCTAGAAAAAATCCTGGCGACGATCATGGCTGTAAACCGTCGATGTGGACAATGGGATGCGATGTTATCTGCATGGACATTTTTACACCTTTTTTGGCAATCACGTCCCATATCAAATTTCAAAGTTGGTGATGAAAGAACAGAAAAGTTATCTTTACATAATCTTCTCCAAGAATAAGACACGGGGAACTAAAGTGACACATTTGTGTCCTATTTAACCTTATTTTCAATTTTCGTTTTGACATTTTCAAGGGTAATTTGGTGCAGTTTTGGTTTTAAGTTTTTGTTAATACAAATTTACATATGCATGAGCAAAAGTGCGATCTCATTTCAGGCATGTTTAATGTTACAGCTATTTCAGCACTAAAAGTTGACAGAAGTTTGGATATTTTGCTTTCATATATACATTTTCTTTTCTTTTTGATTCGTTGTTGTGGCAGTAAGCCAGTAAGCAAATTTTTCTCACAAATGTTTTCAATGAGCAAATTTGTTGGGTTCAAAATTTGAACAGAAAACCCCTAAACTGAGCAGTGTCTTCCTGTAGTGATATCACAGCAACAGCTCTTATTATTGTCCAGAAAAGCATGGAAATGTTTACATGTTTAAAGAAGTGCACTTTTGAATAACATTAACCAAAATAGTTTTCACAAATTTTATGAGGAGTAGAAAGTTGCACAAAATATGTTCCTCAGAAAAATTCATGTCATGAGCCCTATAATCACTGTCAGCGAAATGCAGTATTCCTACTAGCTTTTGCATTTGGTAACTTAATTTTAAATGTTGTGAAACAGCATCATCAGAAAGGTATTAAGAAATTATGCTTTTAAAATTTTCGAGCACCCTACGTGCTATAATTTTGGACATCTTGAAGTTATCTTTAACCAATAATTGTCCTCGAATAAGCTTGTAGAATAATATCTAAGAACATTGTAGCTATAAAGCGTATAGTCTCGGGAAGATAACGGCCCATTATTAGTCCTGATATTCAAAGGGTAGGGTTCATTTAAAGGGAATGTACAACATTGGCTTGTGCTGAAATTGCACGAATGAAATGGATTTAGAGGATTAGTTTGTGATAGCAAATATTGTTAAACTGACGTGTTTTCAGGTTTTGGGCAGTTTTGTAGGTACTGGAAAAACCTAGAAAACCAATCATGTTCTTGTAGTCTGGTGCCCGGACCCCCTTACGATGAAACAGAGCAATTTTCGACCTTGGGGAATTGTAAGGTCAAAGAATCAGTCTAGCAGGCTTGTATACTCCTTCACAGGTATGTGGTCAATTGCAAAGAAAATGCGGAATAACTAAATTTAAAAAACTAGGAGCAGTTTTTGAAAAAAGCCAGTTTTCTCCAACGCTGGTCGGCCGACCAGCGTTGGAAAAATACGATATTTCTTGAAAATGTCAGCACACCAGGAACTACGATTTTACAGGATGCTTTTGACTGTAATTCCCTAACAATCCAGTAAGGTATTTCGTGATTATGTGATCATTTCGTTTTTTGATGTTTGCAAATGTTGTATCTTCCCTTTAAAAAAAAAAAAAAGTTATTTATTGTAATTTGAATTTTTAAAACTGCACTCATAATCCAGAGACTATTGAATGTGTGGAATTTTTCAACAACATAACTGTGCCAGAAGCTAAAGTTGGGGGAGGAGCGTCTGACATTAAATTCAAAGAGCTTTATCAAACCTGAAACTGAATGTTTGAGCTATTTTTGATCTGAATTTATCTGTTGAAATTCTTCAAATGCCGAGGACAAATAATACGAAATCATATCGAGTATGAAAAGGATTAATCCTGATTGTTAATTTATATGCATAATGCATATAAATTATTTTCATTATGGTGTCAATTTAACACCATAAGGTATCGGGATTCAAGTCACTGATTACACTTACACAACTGCCACTCCAGATGGGCGCCACGGTGTAGGCCAGCCAGATTGGCGACTGGCCAAAGAGGACGATACCAGCAGCCGAGCAGATCCCCCCGAGCACGAAGTGGGGAAGGGCCAGTCCCACCAGCACAGCAGTGATGACACGCATGCTAGTGGTCTTTTCCTCCTTGGCTGATGGGGGCTGGAGGTCCGGCTCACCGTCGGCATTGGCCGTCGGTTCTGGCATGGGAGGACGCTCGGCTCTGGAGGCGCACTGTTCCGCTGCTGCTGTCATTGTCGTGGGTTTGGCTTGTTTCTGATGGTCTTTTGAGATGCTGTAGGAGACAAAAATGCTTATAAATATTATCCAATCAACAAGGTTGTAGTTGAGCACTGGCGGATTTAGGGGTGGGGAGGCCTCTCCCTCCCTCCCCCCCCCTCCCCGGGCCAGCGAAAAACGACCCCCTCCCCCACCAGCATCGAAACCCCTCGGCCCAGTCTGGGAGTAATCTCATGTCAATCTGAATTAAGAAGTCAATTCACAATTCCAGTTACAAGTAACAATTTGATGTGTTATGAACAAAGGAATGCCTTTATCACATTTATATTGGGACTGGATGACTTAATCTGTGATGGACACGTGGTGACTTATGATTCGTTATACAAGTTACCCGACTACAACACCTCCAATCAACAGTCAAGAAAACGGTTATAGTAGGCCAGCCAAAATAATGTGGAAAAGTCCTCTAGAAAAAAATGTCACGGCAGTTTTTGGTAATGGCTGGCATCCATACTAGATTGAACCATAACAAGATGTGGGTGGATCCCACTCTTAATTTAGGCCCTAAATATACATAACTTGCATAAATCGTTAATTCGCTGTTTAAATATATTTATCTCCATATTCGGTATATTTTTGTATTTTTTGAAAAGTTTATTTTGGTGAGTCTACTTAACACATCCTTTTCAGTAATATTTTCTAAAGCATGTGAAGCAACTTTAGGGTATAATAGTAGCCATTTTGGATCGTTACTATATCCTCATAATTATTCAGTCACTTGTATGCTTTAGAAAATGTTATCGAAGCAAGGATGTGTAGGTAGAATCACCAAAATATGTATATTACACGGCAGGTATTAACGATTTATGCAAATTAGGCATATGTAGGGTCAAAATTAAGGACGGCATCCACCTACATTTTCTTCCCCATTATGACTGCAGTGAATGATCTGACATCATGGTTGCCTGCTATTACCGGAAAAAATGCCGTCGAAAGTGTAAAATTCCACTTTGGCTGGTCCACTGTTAGGAATCAACTTCGTTCCTATGGTGTCGAGCAGAACGCTACCGGCATTACCTGCTCCCTCAGCCTGGTATTGGATTATTTGCATTACTGAGCAAATTAGGAATAGTCTGGTGCCTTGCTGTGCTTTAGATCGGCGTTTGTTTCTGTATGTGGTGCCTGGGGTAAAAACAGAATCAATCCGTGGTGGCAGAGATCCGAAACACGATTTTCTTCAAATTTAAAATGTAACGATCTCATCCAGCAACATTCAGCGTCACATTACATATTACATGTAGATGAAAAATGGAACAGGGGGATTGTTGTTGAGGTAAAGTGACCGTAATAATTCACAATGCACGTTAAAATACGTAATACACGTTGGAAATGAAAACACCAGGTACACCAAAATCATTACCGGCTTTGCTGCATCGGATCAGGAAACAGGAAGTAAGGTTCCCACCCAGGGGTTTCTATTGGAAACGAGGTTGGAAATAAAGTAACCCCAGGAGACGAGGTTGGTTAGGAGTGCTTTAGGTAAGACACTCAGTAAAATGATTCGACAACTCTGGAAACACGTGATCACTATAATTATGTCCGATACAAAGGTCTCCATTGCCTAACTAAGCACCAATTTGCCACGTGCAAGGCACAGGAAAAAATCTGATTAGCGCAATAAATCCGATTAAGCTTAAATTAATGGTTGATATTAACTGGTCTCTCTATAACAATTCTGTAGTCTGAGTATCACCCGTTATCCACGGAGCCCAGATTCCTGTCTAACGTCTGATATATCAAAGCATGCAGATTTGTGCGATCTCGCGCCTCAGCCAATCGAAGTCGACTTTACTAAATCGTGACGTCATTTCATTCCCAAATCAGGACTAAACGTTTGGTTGGTCAATTCGAATGCAGTGTTTTGTAATGCAATAACAGCCGGGCGCGTTATCGCGTAACTTGATATACAGAGCGCGTGACGCAGGGCTTTTTTTTAATCCATTGTCTATAACGCGCAATGGGTGAATGACCAAAGACCCGATATAGAAAGCGCCTGCTGATTGGTCAAAATCTAGGGGGTCAAGGGGCGGGGTCTTGCCTAATTAATCAGCGAATCTGCTCACATATCATAGATGGGTCTATTACATAGACTAACAATTCTGTTGGTGACGTGCAAATTTATTTTGTGATGTGTCATTTCAAGACAACCGTACTTTTCATTTCTCGTAAATGTAATTGACTGGGCTTTATTTGATTTTCCACTTCTCTGGCCTACCTTAGTCTACACGATATTATTATGCGTGGCTGCACAAGCTACTTATTCTCCGACGTGACTTCAATGCTCTCTACTGATGCGTGTTTTGTACGGTTGTTCTGGGAGCGAAAAAAAAGTCCCGTTTTTCAATTATCAAATGTCAAACCTTTCATAATTTGATTTTAATTGACAGTGCTGACTTTCTTTTCACGACAGTGACAAGCTTTGACAAACTATAACTCTTTTTCTCCCAAGAAAATAAATGAAAAGGATATCCAGACGATAATTTTCCCCGGGTTAACTCAATTAAAATATCTACGTAGAACGTTATTAGGAAGGGATCACTGTACATCTAAATTATCGGTAGTCGGTACTGAACAATAGTTTCATGAATAACCATAATGATTTGCGGATAATGTCGGTAAAAATTGGGCCTATGTTGGTCCACTTTGCGTCCTTTGCGTAAAATCAAAATTAGTCATGCAAATTTTCTGCATAATGTGCAGCAACCCAACAAAAACACAGCTTTTTGCCAGGCGCGGTTCTAGGACCAATATTTGGGGGGGGGGCTAGCAGGGTGGATCCAGAATTTTTTCAGGGAGGCGTGCTGAAATGTAGACTGGTTATTTTCTCCAGACACTTAGGCCTCCGAAAATCAATAGGGGGGGGGGGGGGCATGCCATATTTTCAATGGGGAGCCAATAAAATCCTAAAATCATTCACACTATATTAACTACAAATGCACCCTTGTCACGACTATTTCTTTAGGGGGGATCGTTCGCATGTACATCACAATCCTTCTTTTTGCTAATGCAATTTCTTTTTACGGAATTTATTTGGGGGGGGGCTAGACAAAATTTGGGGGGGGGGCTCAAGCCCCCTCCCCTAACCCCCGTAGAACCGCGCCTGCTTTTTGCTATCATTGTCATGTATGCAAAAGCATACATGTTCATCATACAGAATTAATATATCGTACGACAACTACTAAATTCTCATGTTATTGGAATGGTAATTATATTATCAAACATTCGACGTGAACGATTCGATTTTTAAAATGAATCAAAATTGTTATTGTGTGACATGTCCTTGGCAATTATGCAGCTACATGGGCGTATACAATTGCATTATCTATCCACACGTATTTCTACAGCGCTGTTCTCTTTTATCAGTTAATTGCTTGACACCTAATAGCATTCCCATAGACACACACGCGCGACCCCGTGTCAAATTCAGTCGATAACAGCCGTAGGGAACACAAATTATATGGCGGATAGTAACCCAGCGAGTGTGAGAAGAGGAGTTCGTTCCGTTATTAAAAAAGGATCGGTTATAGGTAGTAGGTTTTTTGGGTCGATGTCATAAAATAAATTCAATTCAAATTCTGCACCATTACTTTATAGTCACTGCCCATTAGTGTTTAATTTCAAGGCTCGTGAGCTCGGGCTGTACGTACGTGTTTATAATTATTATTCGATCTTCACGTATTTCATCATCATGGTGAGAATGTTTTTCTCATGATGGTATCCCCATAAACGCTTTGATGAAAAAAAAATTATGTTGATCGACTGCAACTTAATCACATAAAACAAAATCACATAAAACGGGACGAGATTATAATGATATTCGATCGCTGTCTAAATGTAAGAGAGTGAACTTAACCACTCGAAAAGAATTGTCCAACATGGTTCTTTTAAAGAGGGGAAGTTCATCTTTTAGATGACCCATAGCAAAAAACTACTTTACATAATTAACAGAGTGAAACTCGATCCCACTCTTTTTAAAGAGCCATATGGCGACAACTCTTTTCGAGTGGTTTTTCTCTCTCTTACAGAAGAGAGCATTTTAACAGAGAGCATATAGACCTATAATATGTTTTTACACATGAAGATGCAATTACATAAACATCCTTCTACCCATTCATGTTAAATTGGCATCAATTTGGATAATCCGAAACCTGGGAGACATATAAGTTTACAATTGCTGTTACTATAGTTACCATAATGATTACCAAACAAATGAATATTACCCTGTGTTTATACTATACTGCAAGAAAAACGTGGAGTGAACCAATTTCAAGAACCACAGAGGATTTTTTTTTCTCAGCCACTGTCGGACTATGGAACAAACTGCCTGCTTCGTGATCAGTTGTGAACTCTCCAAGCCTTGAGGAATTTATTAGTAAATCAACCCAAAATTAAAAAATGCATTCTCCGTGCGGAGTGAAGGGGCAACGTTGGTTTTTGATGTGGTGGTGTGATACTCGCGATGGAACCACAGTGAGATGAGACTGAGAGAGAAATGTTCTATACTGATGCTAGTGTACGCTTACAGAGCATTTTATTTCGTATAACACCATAGACGACTTAATTTCTAGACTGATATAAGCGACTATCCATTTTGAAGTAAATATCAGACAGTACTTCTGGTCGTGTCTACAACATCTAAGCCAACCATACGTGTATTGCTATCTTCAGGAGACAGCAGACGCAATTCACTATAGTCCATCTGACGCAAGCACTTGATATTACTTTCTGGAATAGCCAGTACTACAAGGCTAGAAGACCGCAACACTGATACCTTCAGTAAATGGCTGCCGCAATTAACTGCATCGCACTGAAATACAAAATGCTTTGTTTTGATTACCCTGATGAGAATTGTACGTACCTGTCAAGCTGTCAAGAACACGCACAGGCCAAAACTCGTGCTCTTTTGTTGGTGTTGGGGATTCTAATATGGGTCTATCATAAATGATTCTCCAAGAGCAACTCAGCATCAGTTCTGTGCATCAGCTAACCTTCACAGTATACTGGCATTGACGTACACTGCAACGGGAGTAACGAGTATAACGCACTGTGCAGCGTTGTGTGGTGCATCACCGGTGATGCAGCCGAGCTGATGGTATTCTTATGAGTTCGACCGGGAAAGGTTAGATGTCGCCGCGTGTCCGCGCAAATCCTGCTCTGCACATAATGATCCGGCGCAGTGTGCTTTCGTGTTTCCGCCGGTCGTCGGCAGAAGTAGCGAGTGAGCGAACGCAATGGCGGCGACGGTGAGGCGCTAGGCTAGCGGGCCTGACAACTCATCCGGTTCGAGTTGTCGACGACTCTTACATTTTCGTGCAAAATCCAAAGCGTCATCTCATGGTGATATGATACCGATAGAAGTGAATGTGATCGCAACGATGAGATTGATGATGATGATAAAAAGTGAAGATGGCGATAATAACAATCTCGTTGGTAAGAACTGCATGCATTGCTTAATAAGGAGAAGCAGAACTTTGCGTCGGACTGGAATCCAATTATTTGCGGGGGTTGGCGGGACAAAGGGGCGTTAATTTTCTCTAGGGGGAACTCTCGTGGGTGTACGTTAACAATTAAAATTGCTTATTTTTGCCCTCCTCCAAATTTTTTTTGGGGGGCATCCTAAGTAATGTCACTGACGAGAATAAAATCTTTGTGGAAACTTTTTGTTATTTTAATTGAGCAGCAATGAATGCTGAAGACGTCCACTGTTTGAGCTTTTCGCTGTGAAACAAAACATGCTCCTGAGATGGCTGACTTACAGCTCGAGTGTCATAGCGCATAATTAAGCCTTATACAAAATCTATCAAAATGGCTATAAATTATACTCACTGTTATACCTCAGTAGCATCAAACAAACTTGCGAAAGTATAGGGCCTATATTTCTGCTATAGCGAATTGCGAAAAAATGAACTTGTCATCGGCCAATGAAGTTTATATCAAAAGGGCCTAAGTAATACTACATGTATATAAAAAAAAATAGTTCAAGATTGAGTGGCTATACATCTCGATAAGTTTTCAATGGTAAAAACATTGGTTTCTTTATAGGCCTATATTTCATGCTCAAAATGTAAGGTGGCTCAAATTCGCCACAATTCTACATTCCGTGTCATGGGTCACTGTACAAAAATGTTCGACCAAGAATGTCCATATCAGTTCAAAGTTTGACGATAATATGGTGCACCGTTCAGCAAACAAAAGCAGTCATCCAAATGGCAACGTAAACCTCGATGTACAACCTGCCTGGCGGGAACGCTGTTCAGTCATACACAGAACAGTCGTGTGGGAGTTTCTAGCAATAATCATGGGAGCGCATGTTGCGCAGGTGTGCCCTTCACATTACTTGCAGCGTAAGATGAGCATCCCATTATCATTTCTCAAATGTCGTCTCCAATCCTCAACACTTCGTATGTACCCACAGACGCACAAGTCGACACAACTTTCAATTTGGATCTATTTGCAGGTGCAATGTCGTATACGTTATCCTTTATTTATATTCATGTTTTCCCCTTGAAATAACCGACCTCCAACATCTCACAAATACAGCATCGACAATTGAACTTTCGCTCGTACCCCCCCCCCCCCCCGCCTTGCAAACATGGCGCTGGGGGACACGCTGATGAGCTTCACAGTATCTTGTAAAGGAAGTGTGGGTGGCATTCTGGGTAATTTATTATGACCTATGCATAAAGACATCCGGCTGCAGCTGTTTAAGACCGCTGTTTAAGACCGCGGTTAGCGCAAATGCTATCCGAAAACCTTCTCATAGAAATGTACACATTCTGTACCGGATGTAATTTCTTTTTCATTGCGGACCATGTGGACACATTTTGAGTATCGCATAATATGCAATCTGACCCTTCGTGGATTCGAAACGGAGCCCGAGCAGGTGAAGTCTGAGCATCACCAACCTCGTCCCCAGGGTGTCGAGCAGTACGCGCCCACCACTACCTGCTCTCTCACCCTGGTATTGGATCATTTGCATGTGCAAGATTTTTGCAGACGTATGCAAATGAGGAACAGTCTGGTGCCTGGATATGCGTTACACATTAGCGTTTGTTTTTGTATGCGGTGTCTGGGGTAAAAACAGAGTCAATTCGTAGCAGCGCGAGCACGGCGTGAGTTACGAAAACACGATTTTTGAAATCAAACTGTTACGATCTTATCAAGACAACATGCAGTATCATATTTCTTATTAATATGAGCAAATTGGAAAGGAAATTAGTATTTTCGAGAAGGCGTGGACGAATGATCGCGAACAACACGTACTGCACGTTGTGAATATATAGCACCAAGTACACGATAAAAACCCATTACTAGCCAATTGCGGTATCCAATCAGGATACAGGAAGAAAGTTTCCTATCCAGGGTTTACTATTGGAAACGCGGTTGGAAATAAAGTAAGCACTGGGGACGAGGTTGGAGCATCACCCGTTATCCACGGAGCCAACTCCTGAAATAGTCTGGTTCCCAGACCAAAAGATTCCGACTATTCCTGATGAATCTTAGGTCAGGTAGCCTCCGGTAATACAATGTATTACAATTTACATCACGTGACTAAAACGGGAGGAATTCCTCCTTTTTCCGAAACTGTCCGAAGTTTGCCGAATTCATTTCGTCGACAATCGGATAGTGTCCGAGTATCTCCGAGTATAATATAGCTTTTATTAACTGCTAATTGCTTATTAAAAACTTAAAAAAACTAGTTGATAATTAATATCCATTGCTTTTATTTAGAAAACCTGAAATTCAACGACGATTTTGCACTCGGATCGTATACGAGGGGCGAACTTTTTGCTGCGTCATGCACTAGTTTGAATTTGACGACCGTTACCGGCATTTTCCAAAACGCGGCGTGGTCTCAATTCGGCTCCGCCTGCTAACAGTGCTGTTTGGGTGTCCAACTTTGAAGATTCCAGGTTAAAATTAGTCAATGTTTTTTTACAGAAGTATTAAACTGTATATCATAACTGTATGATATATGAAGCAAGTGATTTATTTTTTTTTAAATTATCGGAACATTAAAAGCTTTATGTGATAAAGCGAATCGGAAACGAAGTCGAGCTTTGAAAAAGGGCCGTCAATGTCGTCATGTTTATTTTTAGCCACGGAGGCTGCCTGACCTACAATTTAGACGTATAGACGTCGGGGGAAATTGTCAGGTCGGGGAACCAGACTACTCCTGAAACGTCTGATATGTCTAGACATGCAGATTTATGCAAGCCGCGCGCAAGCCAATCGGAAAAATCGTGACGTCATTTCATTCCCAAATCAGGACTAAACTGTGATTTGTCAATTCGAATACAGTGTTTTGTTAATACAACAACAGCCGGCCGGCCGGGCGCGCATTCGCGTAACATGATACAGAGCGCCGTAAACAGTTTTTTTTATCTTATGACGCGCAACGGCTGAATGACCGAAGACCCGATGTAGAAAGCGCCCACTGATTGGTCAAAATCTAGGAGGTCAAGAGGCGGGGTCTTGCCTAATTAATCAGCAAATCTGTTCATTACATGGACTATAACAAGTGATGGGAATTCAAAATTTACAAAACAGACAAGTTTTGTAGCTTTTCCGACATTATTACGCTTTTCAACGAAAATACACATTTATGAATGGGAATGAAAGAGTTTAAACCCTTGCAGGGTCGTGGCCGTGATGACAGGTCACAGGTGACGCAAAATCTATCCAATCGGAGCGTAAATTCATGAGCCTATCCCAGCGTCCTGTTTGCAGGGCGGGGGTACGAGCGAACGACCAATTTAACTTCGAACTCAAACTGTCGTCAGAGGGCGGCACATAGCCCTAACTTTTCGGCCAACAATTTTCATTTCTCTTTTTTTCCCCCCGGCCGTACCGTTCCAACAAGAGATCTAGAACAGTACATATTTTAACGAGGTTAGTAAACTGTTCTTTGTTTTTTTTGAGACTCAGTCAAAACTCAAAAGTCATGAGACTATAATTTCATGGTTTTTCACTTAAGATAATATAAAAAAGTGGGGAAAGAATTACAAAAATTGACGGACTACAATACAATATAATTTACTTCACAAGTGTATTAAACCATGGGTTTTGGTTGCTTTTATCAGCTACTCTTATTTATTGCCTATTAGTTTTGTCAGGACCAACTTATTTATTGTCAAGAAGCATCATTTAAATCTGATATATATATACACGTACATGTATTTCAAATCTGAAATTGCGGTTTAGACTTATAGTGTAACGGAGTATAATATTCATGTTCAGGGGCCATATAGATCTTATGCCTACGGGCGTTAAGGAGGGCGACAGTGCCCATCTGATAATCATGAATACAAATTAGGTACATTTATTTTCACAGAATTAAAACATCAAAGAACACCTTCTAAGATGGCTGCTGGGCATAAAGTCTAATGCAGTCGACTCTGGTCGACGAGAGGTTGCCTCTAGTGTTTTTGATGATCAATTTCAATTTCAAGGTCATAATCACCAATACCTTGCACCAATTTTCCTTAATGGACATAATATTCAAGTCCGTAATTTTTCAACATTATCTGTATCGACTGTAGTGTAAAACAAATATCATAAATTGGACAGGGTTCAGAAATTATCGCAAGTTGCATACTTCAGTATAAAAGTGAAGTCCATGTTCCATGATAATGCCAGAGCATTACTATCATTTGAAATGGACTTTTAAAAATATTAGAATACTCTCCTAATTTGATTTACCCTTTTCCAAAAAAGGGACAAATTGTGTGTTTAAGAATGACGTCAAGTTGTTTTTCCAAGGGAATGCTGTCCTGACGTGTGACAGCATTATCCTCTGTATTATCTTGTTTGTTTGCAATGATTCAGGCTGTTTGCAGCACATCCAATCCAAATTGAACAAATACTGTTCATGAGCACTGTTCTGATGTTACAACCCAGGACTGCGAGTCTGCGAGTTTGCTCTGACACCTGAAGTTCAAACACAGGATGTATCCATCGGCGTTTGGTTACCAACTGTGGGTTATGTCTTCTCCTTATCTTCGGTGGGAATAAACCCTTTCTCCTGAACCTCATCTTTGTACTTCAAAAAGTCTCTTCTCCGGATGAAATATTTGACCTTAGGAAAGAATAAAAAATAATACTAGAGATGAAACGGTACATGTTGTTTGATCACAGTCATCTGAATATTTGAAGAAGTAAAAACAGCAAAATGTACACATTTCAAATTAGGTTTTTAACAATTTGATGTAAATAAGATGGTTACTAATTTATGCACGAAGACCCCCTTTCATTTCAGTCTAGCTCCGCCTACTTCTTTGAGACATGCTCATGGAACTTTTTTTCTCCTTTCTGTGTTTTATTGATGAGCCATACTCACAGAACTTGGATTTCCTTTTCTGTGCACACTAATTCATTTCAAATATACTACATGTAAACATGATATCGAATTTTGGTAATTTTTATTGGAATCAGTAACTACAAGTCCTTCTGAAATTTAACAAATCTCGCCAAAGATTTGGTCGAAGTTTAGCTTTAAAACAATTTGACAGTGTTACTCATTTGAAATACCTCCAGTTCTGAATCAATCTACTTTTTTTCTACTTCAGAAAAAAAAAACTCATAACACCTCTGCGGCTGCCTTATCTTCATTTCCCTTAAGAGGACTGAGCTTGCTATTCATTTTTCTTAGTCCAAGAATGGAATTTGATTCTGGCAGGTGCAGTCACACCATTGTGGCGGTAAAGGGTGCTATCATGGTATATTCAAGATATTGCCATTTCTTTGAAATGAACTACATACCCACAAGAACACCCCCCCTCCAAATTCGCCTGGCTCCACCCACTCACCCAAGTCTTAGAGCAGTGCTCGTCAAAGCCCTGTCTCTTCTGTGCGCATTTCGTCTCGTCTCCACTGTTGTTGTCTAGGCACTTGAAGTAGTCATCCCTGGCTGCCCAACACAACTTGCGACTCTCGGCATTTGGAAATGAAGGTTTCTCCGTCATCCTTTCTTTACACAAGGTATTTCAAATCCCTGTGTAAGAAAATCAAACACTATAGTCTAGATGTTTAACCAAAACCGTGGGGCCATAGCATTGGTATTACCATTTGGTGTATATTTCATAACATATAGGGTATCATATTACCGTATATAAAAAATAAAAATCGTTCACTCAGCTCAGTGAACGGTTCATATGTAATTGAGTAAAATCTGTGGTTCTCAAAATGGAATATTAATCATTTATTTATTTATTTATTAGTGTCACTAATTAACAGTGAAGTTTTTTAAATGTACAATGACCACTAATAAAATTAACAATGTTGCTTCCTCCGCCAGTAAACTACATCATTTACATGTAACTTGAAGTTATATTAACTCTCCAACACTTGCTTGCATAACTTGTCTAGGCCTACGTTTGCACAAACTTTCAATTCATCATCACTGAAAAAAATTCTAACTTAGTCGGAGGAGCAGGGTTAGTTAAAGGTGACTGCTCGATTGTGTTAGTTTTTTTTCTTACCGATTGCCTAGTTTGTTTGGCACTAACTTTACACTTCCAGAAGCACTGCAGTTTAGTTGCAAACAACAAGTACATGTAAAGACAGCTGACTTGTTTAAGTTTACAAAACAGACAGAACACAAGGCCAAGGAGCTTAACCCGGAAGTTATAGCTTTCGCATGGCTTGCTGGGATATTATCAGTGACATGCGCGTACAGAAAAATGGTAGCCAGCACTGCTGATGCTGAATGATCGGAACAACTTAACTAACATTCGTGCATGCTAAGAATTTCCTCTAAGGGTCGCCCAAGGCAGATACCCAAGCGTAGTTTGGAAAGAAGCTGCACCTATGTGGAAATGCAGTAAAACGGGACGTCGAAAGTGAGGTCAGCGTTGGCAAGCAATCGCCGCAAATATGTCTGGGTCTGGAGGCGTAGATTTAGCAACGGCAACAACGACTAGCAATCCGTCGGCTGATCCCAGTCGTGGGGTTAGCGTGTGCGCTGTGAAGACGCCGCGTGAACCGGTAGGGAAACTGAACGTGATGAACGGCCCTGATGCTGGAAGTACGGAAGAAGACAACCATTCTAGTACAGGGGACGGGAAAAGTGGGGGCAATTTCATTTGCCAAGTTGGAGAAGGTAGCCTGAGTAAGATGAATCAACATAATCATGACAACACAGAAAGTCATGATCATGAATCCATGGACATGGTGAATTGTTTGTCGACGAATGAATGCTTGAGTGAAAAAGGACCTGCAACAGTTGGTGCCAAAGGCTGCTCCTGCAGCGACAAAAACACGAACGAAATTTGTCATTTAGATACCCCTGATGCAAAAATTGTTGATAAAGACACAAAAACAGACACACCGAAAAAAATAATGAAGCGAAAGACGAACATGGCCAAAGAGGCAGAAGCTGCTTCCGACCATGGAATGACAAATGGTTGTTGTGATTGCCATGTGGATGAAGCATTGCTGAAAACTGATGAACACGTTGTTGGTAGCCCTCGTACAAAGGCCGTAAAATCAGAGACACTTAAGAATCCTAACGTCCCGTGCCATTCTCGAGAAAACTTAGGAAACGTGACCAGCAATTGTGATGAGAAAATGAGTGAACCTTTAACTGATCTGACAAAAATGGTTGAGAATATTTGCCTGGAAAGTGATGATGCCCAAAAGATGGACTTTTCGTCATCAACGGAGAAAAGCAAGTCGGAGGCATCAGCCTGTTCTGAGCAGGGAGCAGCGTGTGCTGATTTACTTGCAGGGATGGAGCAGTCCTTCGGCGTCATCGGACCAGCAGTGACTGGTGATCTCGACGATGCAGAATTAGAGGAGCTTCCAGCCTCCCTCTCTGACTTTGTTCTTGGTTGCCATAACAACCAGTACACAGTGCCTCCCTGTCCGCCCAACGACAGCGATATCAACACGATACACATTCAGACTGAGACAGGTCCTGATGATCACCCAGTCACCCTTATGCCGTACAAGTCGGAAGTCCAGATGCCAGACATAATGAGGCTCATCACAAAAGATTTGTCTGAGCCGTACTCAATTTACACATATCGTTACTTTATTCATAACTGGCCTCAACTTTGTTTTTTGGTGAGTATAATACTAGTACAACCAAAAGTATTTTACTAGGTCGCCTTGCAATAAGTTGGCCTACTTTCACAGTAATATGTGCCATCTCGTTCACGGGGCAAAAGAACACGTGTTGCTGAGCAGGCACGGCAGTCGAAAACTTTTGTGCTTCCAAGTTATCATGTGTTTATTCCAATATGCACTTGCATATCTAGGAACATGTGTTCTTTTTGCCCCGTTAACCCTAACTCCCTAGGCCTTTTTGCTAGGATGTAGCCTCAATCCTGCAAAATCCTCCAATTGGCCTCATGGAAAAATAGCATATAGCCCCAATCCTGCAAATTCCTCCGTTATTTCTTGAATATGGTCCATGGAGGGGTGACCACTGCCTGAATCCTGCAAAATCCTCCGGCTATGACTGTCAATAGGTGGAGGCAGAGGCAGTGACATCCTGGAGCAGTGCGGAGGATGTCAAGTATAATCAAGGACTAAATTTATGCACGGCTGAGCATAAACAACACAAGGTCCGGCCCAAGACCTTGACACAGTGTGTACTCCGAAATCAGCAACGCACTTTTGCCATGTAACCTCAATCCTGCAAATTCCTCCAATTTGCAAAAAGGATTTTGGAGGATTCAGGGCGGTTAGGGTTTTAATGAACAAGCATCGTTTTTGTCATTTCTTCATTATATTTTTCTGAATTCTTTTTAAGAGGAATATAATAAGTTATTGCACCTACATAGCAACTGTTGGGTTCTTCCTTGAACACATTTCAACATGTCTATGTCTAAATGAACTATTGAAGTATTTGTAAAAAGGAAACAAAAATGGGACTTGAATATATTTCGAAATGTAATTGCTATTTTGAAATTGACAACTCGTAGCTATTTTAAAAACAGTTGATATTTAATGACCAAAATAATTCATGCCATTTTCAACTTAAACGTCAAACAAATATATATAAGTCCCCTATAAAACAAAATTTAAAAATAAATACATATATGTCCATAATGCAATCATTGTTCATTAACATAGAGTAAATATACATACCAAGTAATGTCTTCAATACTGAGTTTTTCATAAAGAGGACATTTGCATTTTTTTGGACAGCATGGCTGATTTTGGTCTTTCATGTCTTTAGTTTCAACTGTCAATTTAGAGAAATGTTTAATGGACTCCATTAAAATTTGATAACATTTTTAAATAAAGTGATATGAAATACAGAATCCAGTTCAAACCTGTCACGAAAAATATGGAACAAAAAATGAAATCCCAGATTATTGACAATGATGTATCGGTAACTTCACGATTTTTCTTTGATTTTACTTCTTGAGCAAAAACATATTGCTGCCTCATTTTTCTGTACATATCTGCACACATCCTGTTTTTGTAAGGACAGAAATGATGGAGAAGCCTGAATAGGGGAAGTTGTTTCCTGGTTTTTTCTTTCTTTTTTTGCTGACACTTCTAGAATGATTAATTCAAATGTCAGCCAGGCATCCTTCACTGAATTATAGTAATTCACTCTTTCAAGATTCATTTTTTTCCATTTCACCATCTCTCCACCCCCCCCCCCCCTTTCCCAGGCAATGCACCAAGACAAGTGCGTAGGGGCGATAGTGTGCAAGCTGGATGTCCACAAGAAGATGGCGCGACGCGGCTACATAGCCATGCTGGCGGTGGATGAACACTACAGGAAGCTTCAAATTGGTGAGAGTTCTTGCCGGGCCAATTGGATCCATCAACAGTGTCTGGTGTGATCCGGGGTTCAAGTCAGAGCAAATCATGACCCTCCATGGGTCAGAGGGGACCAAGCCCGGATGGATCATTCTATAAATTTAGGGTCCAGATTGTGACATTTTTCCTGTCCCTGTTAGGCCGAAAAAATAAAATATTCGGTCTCTGGTCAGACCAAAAATCCGGAATTGATGCGGCCACGCGGCTTTTTTTTTTCTTTTTGCTTTTTTTTTTTTTTTTTTTTAAGCTTGGATTGTACAGACAAGGTGGGTACTATTTTGCTTTTTTGGTGCCCTCGTGTACATTAGTGTCCTCCATAATTTGCCTTGGTGCTTTCGATCATTTGCCTTGGTGCAATTTCCCATTCCTTGGTGCTCTTTGGTAAAAAAAATTGAGGAGGTGCGGAAATAGGGGCGCTGTTGGAGCTACCGCGGAACATTTGGGAGAAAAAAAAAGATCGACGCGCATGATTAAAATCGACACGCGCGCTGACCAGAGACCGACTTATTTTTTTTTTTGGCCTTATCTTGGTACTTTTTAATTTGCCATTCAAGTGTCATTAAGAGTGACTTCAAACAATTTTTTTATATGCTGGGTAAGTAGTCTGCTATGTTCGTAATTAGGCTTGGAAAATTACTGCATTAAGGAGTGCATCAGAATTATAGAACCGAAGGGACAGGAAAAATGTGGACCATAAATTTATAGAACGACCCAGATATGTGACGCGTTCTGTCAAAAACAGACACTTCTTGGCAGAGTTGAAATGGAGACATGGCAACAAGAACTATAAGGCCGAGTAAAAATAATAAGTAATTCTCGTCCGGCATATTTGAGAAAAAAAAATCAAGGAGGTGGTCCCTTTTCTTTCTTTTTTTCCTCCAAGATGGCAGATTTTCCAAGATGGCGGACGGATTCTCCAATTTTCTCAAAATTTTTGCTGATACAAAATTGTGTTCAAAAGGAGCCATTACCCTTTTGCAAATGTGTGAATTTTAAAAGAATTAAAAAAAGAAATCAGAAGGCAGCCGGGGAAAAAGGAAGCGGGTGGGGACAAGAAACTGGTTTATCTTTTTACTCGGCCTAAACTTGTAGACTAGGCAAGCCTAGTAAAGTTGGTCCCAGTCCAGTCTGAAGTCAGAATGTACACAATTCTATTCAACTGATTCAGAGTAGGTATTCACTGAAAGTATTTTCATGCAAGTTGTCTATACAATGGGCTGGAGTTAGCCTATGACATTATGGGTTACTCCTATACAATAGCACTGCCCGGCTCACTTCGCAAGCCTACAAGCAGTCTGGTTCACATGTGACAAGTGACTCTCCGAGTCAGTCCTTGAGTAAACATGGTATGATTCAGTTTCTGAGAGATGACGATTTTCGCGTGACGCCTGTAAGTTCAGGCACAAAAACGGACACAGTTGCCCAAGCCAGACATGCAGGGGTTTTTGGGTCGGTTTTCGTTGAATTTTTGTCAGATCGAGTCGGGTCAGATTCGGGAGTTCAGATCGGTTTCGGTTCTTATTCAGTTTATATGTTTTGGGTCAGTTTGGCCTGGTCAACCCGACCCGATACACAACATTAGTTGCAATCGATTTCCATTCTGCATGATCTGTGTAAGGGCTCGTGTGTTTTTTCACACTCTACATGTATGTGATTTCTCCCCATTCATTGCCTGTTTGTCCAACTCAACCAAGAATGCTGTTACAGTTGTATTCAAAACTGATATTTGGTTCATTTGAAGGTCATTTCATATCTTCATCTCAAAATATCAACTTCATTCTCAGCTTTGTTTCTGATCACCGTCTGTCTATCTGCCTTCTAAGTTTAACTGGAAATACACTAAGCGCTAAACAAAGCACACTTCAGTGACATCACGGTCATTTATACTGGCCACTCTTCTGTCAAACTTTGTCTGAGAACTAAATCATTGAGAATCGCTTTAATTTGTTTGGGGTTATTTCCTTTTTTTATACAGGCTCAAGTCTGGTGAAGAAAGCCATCCGTGCCATGGTCAGGGGAGAGTGTGATGAGGTAAATAATACACTCTAGATTGTTACAAGATTGGTACAAACATAGAGTGTTAAAACTAGTGAATAAAGCCCAGTTCATACTTCACGCGAAAGCATGTACGAAGCGAAATTCATGCCGTCAACAATGGTAGACGCGCTTCGAATGTATTGTTGACGCCACGAATTTCGCTTCGCTTTCGCGTGAAGTATGAACCGGGCTTAACCGTGCACGTTGGTTCACAACTGCTGTAATAAGTATAACCTACATGTAAGTGCTTTAAAGGTAGAGTAGATCATTTGTGCATTTGTTTCGTTTGAAACAACAAAAGTGCTCAAAATCTAAAGACGGGTGCTTAACAACTAACCTGATGACATTTTATATTTTTAGAAACAATATTCTAAGATCTCAATTTCAATTCAAAAGTGGCTGAGTCATATTTTGAATTGTGCCTGAAATCAGCATCCGGAACACATTCTCATTCAGCCGATAACAGCTACATGTACGTAATGTCAAGCACTGAACCGACGAATAATAGCAACTGCACGCATATGCGTTTTGTCAACACTTGCGGATTTGCCTAATCACAAACCAACCACTAACAGAAATTTCCAAAAATGCCTCACTTGACTCATCTTTGGAAATGACCTTCTTTTGTTGTTTTCTTCAAAGTGACAGCATGTCAGAACAATTTCACAGGGAGTTTAATGCCATTAATATCTTTAAACCAAATAAGCTTTGTAACAACAATTTGGTCAGTACTTTTTGGATAGCTGCAAATGATGTACTCTACCTTTAAACTGTCAAATGAACATTCATGTCAGTTTACAAGCGTACAGCTTTGCGCTTGCCAGTGCCAACAACAATTCTCTTGAGCTTTCTCTAGAGAATTGCCTTGAAGAAATGTCGGGCAGCACGTGTACTCTGTCCTAATTTTTTTTAATGCAATTTTTTTTTTGGCCTGACCTAAGATCAAGTGTTGGCATCAAGTATTGAAGAGGAAATGCCTGATTTCCTTGTAGGTGGAAGCCAAATTATCAGGGATCTGTTAAAGCATGTCTCAATGTTCCTACATAGTACATTCACTTGTTAGAATATTATCAGACTCTGGTGATGGAAAGACATGGAACATTGACTCCCTGAATAAAACTCTTACAAGTAGGCTCTATACAGGGTTGGATAAAAAAAAACGAAACCAAGATATTATTGCTAATTGGAACAGAAGTAGGGCACATGTGAAAGTAGGGAGATATTCTCTGTTAGGGTTGAATCTCTTTAAAATGACACCCTGATCATGTCCTTACATTCACGGTTGACTGAGCAGTAACCAATTTTATGAAAGAATCTATTTAGAGAGTTGCGCCACTTTTCATGATGAAATCTCTTTTTTTCCCCATCAGCCTTGATCGGCAAAGATAGCCTTTCACTCTGTGACAAATGACACCACAAAAACCACAATTGAAAAGTGGCGCAATTCTCTATATAGACCCTTTCATGAAATTGGTTACTGCTCAGTCAACCGTGAATGTAATGACATGATCAGGGTGTCATTTTAAAGAGGAGATTCAACTCCAACAGAGGATATCTCCTTTTGATTCACATGTGCCCTACTTCTGTTCCAATTAGCAATAATATCTCTGTTTTGGGTTTTTTTATCCAACCCGTATATGGACCAACTTGCCAGTTTTCTGATGATTTAATAATGTGGTATTTATAATATGGTGCGCATACTTGAATAGCAATTCAAAACCAATGTCTGCAAGCGCTGCACAATTATTACCCCTGTTCATCAGGCCATGAGACCTGTTTTCCGGGGAAATTGGAGATCAGAACCATCTGGTCTGAGTGGTTTCTACCTTCACAGGTACCCATTTATGTTCCTGGGTGCAGGAAGGCAATTGTAGTAAAGTGTCTTGCCCAAGAACACAAACACCATGGTTCCCCTGTCGGGGTTCGAACCCACGTACATTACGCACTGTCACTCATGAGTCAGACGCTGTAGACATTTATCATTTTGTCTGAACAAAAATGAAAAAAAGGAAATTATAAGCACTGTATGCCCGATGCTTTCCTATGTCTTATGATTCACAAGTTTACTGGGATAGGACTCAAATTCCATTATCTTCTGCCTACGTGGGCAGAAATCATAACAAAACAGTTACTGAGATTTTCGGGGGAGGATAGACAATTTGAATCATATGGACCAGCGCGTACCGCAATCAGTGACAATACTTAGTCAGATTTTTCACTGTCACATTTTTCACATTTTTCATTGTAAGTTATGAAGGAATTTGACACTCGGTATTCGACAGCTCAAAATGTATTGGTCCATTACATTTTTTTTAGTGTTTTTTTTATGTTAAATTTTGCCATTTTCCCTTGCTTGATAAACGTGTACATGGAGCTGTGCAGACACTTGTAAGACAGGGAGGAAAATGGAAACAAAGTTCTAAGATCTTTTTTTTTACCAAGGGAGGGGGAGGGGCATTTAAGAACAGAGCATATAATTTCAAACCTTGTGTCCTATTTTCTGGTTTTTATCTTTCATTTGTCATAATTTTTTTGACAGTCCAAAAATTTAAGCAGAAAAATTAAAGTAAAAATTGAAAATTAAAGAAGGATTGGAGCCTGTGCAATTTCAAGAATACCGTAAGAGGCCTATTCTAAGTAAGCTGTCTATGTAACCCTGTGGCATTTTCAGTGCTGGTTACATTGATGTATGTATTTTGAGGTCTGAGAACTGGAAAATCCTACTTATGATCCCTTCTCGATCATTTCTAATGATTTCATTCCAATGTCTTCCCGGATTCAAGGTTGTTCTAGAGACAGAGATTACCAACAAGCCGGCTCTAAGACTGTACGAGAACCTCGGCTTTCTACGAGACAAAAGGCTCTTCCGGTATTATCTCAACGGTGTGGATGCTCTACGGCTCAAACTTTGGTTGAGGTAAAAAACAATTGGGTGCATGGGAACATCCATTTCCAGTTTTGTAGTCGAGGAACTTGTGATGGATCACAAGTACATCACAAGTCCGGTCATAAGAAAATCACAAGTCATTTCACAAGTCCAGTCACAACTCACAAGAAACACTAAAAACGGAGTGCCTTTGTCACAGATCATTTGAATAGCTTGTGATTGTGATTTGGGACTAAATTACCCATGGACATGACTTCTGACAACTTATTACGACTTGTGTTCCATCACAGTACCACACACACCTGGACTATGTAAACACTGTCCATGTTGGTAACAAAGTGCATGTGTTCCCATTGAAAAACAAAGTGATATAGGTGCTTACCACTGAAACCTTAAATTCTAAAGAAAAGCATACATGTAATGCCGCTACTAAGGCATATATTTAGGCTCTGTTTTTCATTGTATGTTTTTCTTTCCATCAGCACCTTTTGCTTAGAGCATAAAGGCCATTTCATAGTCAGTGCGAAAGTGAATGTGAACACAAACTTGTGACTTGATGGCAAGTTTTCGCGTCGTGATTTCGCAGAAGTTGAACACCATTCAACTGCGGCAAATTTCGCGAATGTTTCCTTACATCAAATTCGCTTTCGCGTTAAGCATAAACAGGCCTTCACACTTGTGTCATTGTATTTGGTGTACGAAAATGCTGCTGTTTTGTGGAATAAAACCAGTTTCTTCAAGAAAAACGTTTAGCTCTCAAAATGAAAGAAGAGGGGGCTGCGTGACTTCAAACTTTTCTTTTGGCAGAATTTCAAAACAATACTTTGCGGGCATTCTACCTGCCAGCATTCATCAAAACTCGGATAATTATTACAGCTAAAGACAAGAGCACTGCAAATGTTTGCTTTGCCTCAGACTTCAAAACCCAGTATGGACTTCCTGCACTTTTAGATCAACTTGAATTTGACCAGGTCATTTTACACGCGAGGTCATACTTTCGTACCGAAATCATATGTCTAAAATTTCTTTGCATAAATTCTGCTTTATGTGTATGCTGTGAGTTGATGTTTTTATCTGTCCCATTCACGTAAACTTCATAGTATAATAATGAATGAGTACAAATTTGTTGTATAGTAATAATGACGATGCAAGTATTGATGATGTAAATTAAATAATGAGGCCATACAGAGCTCAACGTACATACAGGTCATTTTATAAATTTAGGAACCAAAGTGTGACGTAATTATATCCTGTGCCTGTGACCTTGGCATTTGTAATTTGCCATTCAAGTATCTTTAAGAAAGACCTCAAATGATTTTTTATTTGTTTGGTAGGCACTAGGTAGTTTAAATTAGGTTTTTACCCTTCACCAACGTTTAAACACTGTATACTCAGTGTGTTACCTCCCGAGTGAAAGATGGAAAAAATCACTCGGGTGGGACTCGAACCCATGACCTCCTGCTTTCTAGTGGAGATGTCTTACCACTCGACCACTGAGCTAACGGGATCGGTTGGCTGGTCCGAATCTGTTGTACATAGCAGGGGGTACCGCATAAACTATTATAAGATTTTTTCCAACTTTCACTCGGGAGGTAACACACTGAGTATACAGTGTTTAAACGTCGGTGAAGGGCAAAAAAACCTAATGTGATTGATATCACTCCGACGCAAAATTCCATCTTGTAACACTAGGTAGTTTGTTATTCATAATCACTCTTGGAGAATGACTGCATTAAGGAGTACATCAGAATTATAGAAAGTCAGATGTAAAAAGTACAGGAAAAAGTGAACCCCAAATTTATAGAATGACCCATATTCTTTCCTGCTTTGAGGCCTGTAATCCTTCATGTCCTTCCTTCAAATTTGTTCACTTCACTTAGCATTTCAGCCATTCAAATTGGTATTAACTAGTTGAGTTTGTCAAATGGTCTTTGGTCTTTGATGCGTATGGGTCCACACAGACATTTGCACCCATACTTGTGCCGTAACTGTGGGGACTACACACAAGTTGTCCCGTGGTACTATGGGGACCGGAGACGCTGTGGGGACAGCAAAAAGTCCCCATAACTCAATCCTGATTTCCCTAACAATAAAAACACTTCCCCATAAAGCGGTGACGGCCCGCCCACTCCCTGGTGTACATTACCTACCTCATGCACAGGGTCTATTGTAGCTGTGATGGTTCAAGCTGTTGGGCTGAAAATCAGCCAAAAGTCTTTCAGAACCTCACCACCCCAACCCTTCAAAATCCAACTGCATATTTTTGTTGGAATCTGTTGGAGTGAGTACTGCACTAGTAATTAACTGATTATGCTTTGAATGGGGTCAGGCACACCACCATAATCAGAGTCCAACAGTTTGGGTGTTGAGTTTAACATATGGTGTTGGATTTTTCAAGAGTGAGGAAGGTTCCTAGTAAATCACTCATGGGGTTTAGTGATGTACATGTACCTCACAGAGGCCAATATTGTTTTAAGTGTTTCCTTATTGTTTTGCCTCCTTGAATGGAGTGCCAAAATACCACACCATTATCTTTAGTGATTATTAGAGAGCCAAAACAAAAGACAAGAGTTCAATAGGAAATATATAAAAGATTGCGTCCCATTCTTAGGACATGTGGGCCCAATACAATGTTGTTGGATAGTGTGCTTTTTAATTGTGTACCTGGGATTGTTAAAATCATATCTTCAAAATAAGTAGAAAAATAAATGACAAAGTTGAAATTCGTCATGTAATAAATCAAATGAATTCACATTTTCTCCTACAGCAAAAGAAAACAGTTTTAAAGGCAAAAAAAAATTCACAATTAAACTTACGCACATACATGTATTTCAAAAAAAGAACTTACTGCATTCAGTTATATTTTAAACAAAAAATTCTTAGATGAAATGTCTTTTTATCAACTTTATTCAGTAAATTGGCGTGACATTAGCTCTGGTATTTTTGGAATTTTCAAAGTAATTCATTTTCATAGTAATTCATTTTGGAGCCAAAGGCTATATAGCTGCAACCTTGTCCCCAGTGCTTACTTTATTTCCAACCCCGTTTCCAAAAGTAAACCCTGGATAGGAAACTTTCTTCCTGTATCCTGATTGGATACCGCAATTGGCTAGTAATGGATTTTTATCGTGTACTTGGTGCTATTATTCACAACGTGCAGTACGTGTTTTCACGATCATTCGTCCACGCCTTCTCAAAAATACTAATTTCCTTTCCAATTTGCTCATACTAATATGAAATATGATACTGCATGTTTTGTCTCGATAAGATCGTAACAGTTTGATTTCAAAAATCGTGTTTTCGTAACTCACGCCGTGCTCGCGCTGCTACGAATTGACTCTGTTTTTACCCCAGACACCGCATACAAAAACAAACGTTAATGTGTAACGCATATCCAGGCACCAGACTGTTCCTCATTTGCATACGTGTTCAAAAATCTTGCACATGCAAATGATCCAATACCAGGGTGAGAGAGCAGGTAGTGGTGGGCGCGTACTGCTCGACACCCTGGGGACGAGGTTGATATAGCTGCTATCTTCAAGCAAGCCTGTGTGTATTGTAATTCGCTGTGTACATGTACATACTTGCCATGGTTCAGCTCCTTGAACAAAATGTCCTGGTGCTAAAGTCAAAAAAAATTCTAAAGAAAGTTTAGAAAGTACAAGAAGTCAATCAGTCTCAAGCAGACATCTTACTAAAAAAAAAAAAAAAAATTGTGTTAAACTGCAAAATTTGGTATACATGATGGAATTTCTTTAAAATGGTGAAGCAGAATTGCTCTGCAGAGTTTTGAGGTTAATTTGAGCAAATCAAACTTCAACCCATTGTTGAATCATAAACAGCCAACTTATATTTAACATACCACTGTTTTGGCAGTGGTTGTATTGTGAAAGTTTTGGTTCATGGGCCTACATGTACAAAATTATTTTCATGTATTACCATGCTTTGAGAACTAGGCCAAGAACTGGGGTTTAATGGACCGATCCAGTAAGCACCTCCCGATGGTGTTCTGACCAATCACAGCCGCGATTTATGTACGACGTGCGTGCACAAAAGTCCGACATGCGTGCACGCGCGTATGAAGCGCGCGGCAGGAAAATGCAGTGTGACATTGGAGAGGAGCCCGTGTTAATTTGCCCAGTGCGCAGTGGGCGGGGCTTACTGGATCGGTCCATTGTTGTGTATGCAACAGCTGAGGAAATTATTCCCATTTGAAAAGAGGAACCCCCATTGTAATTCCTATTGAACTTCCATGCCTTCCTCGTGTAAATCATGTGTATATGAATGTTGTGGTCGATTGCATGCCCATTGAACTCCATTAGGGCAAAACCTAATTTGATAATCTCCATTACTTACTAATGGAGATCAGTGGGTGTGCCAGTGTCTACCACTGAAGTTCTAAACACCGCCCTCTGTTGGTCGTTTTCTGTGAAAACCGAATCCGTGTTTTTCAATATACCGTTAGGTTGCTGCGGTTACTGCGGTATATTTATATTTAGATAAATCAAGACATAAATTTATCAAATTGTTAACAGATTAATCTACAAAAACGATGTAAATTATTTGTTTCATCATTGTACCATTCATCGCATTGAAAATCTGTTTCGTATACAGATGTGATTTTGCCGTAATATTTATTTTGGGAAACAAACAGTTGCACCCGTGGTGCTGTGTTTGTCTCGATATTGGCAATGTACAAGTATTACTATGATTGAAATGTAACTAATGTCAAATGACATGTAGCATGATTTTTGTACATAATGTGAAATACCTACATGTACAAGAAGGCCGCTTCCAGTGCTCTGTGATGCTGGGGTCTTGTTTGCTATAAAAAGAAGTAACTTATTACTTGATGTTCACAATTAGAATCGAGATCAATTCTTCTCTGCTGTAAATTGCTCGACACACTTGTGGCTGGATTCTTTATCAGATTTTAGCCCTAATTTTCCAATTTTTATGTTCTGTACATTATTGTTGACTTGTGTACACTGTTGTATTAATAACTGCCGTCGAAAAAAACTTGAAATTGCTTGAAACCCTGTAGCATTTTTACACAAAGATGTCACTTTTGTGTCAAAATGTGAAGGAACAAATTGCATGTGTCCAATCTATTAAACGTCTGAATCGGTTTCTTCTGGAGAAAGCTATAATATATAATATTGAAGTTGTGTATTTAAAATCGGCCACTGCCTTTCCATTGGACTAAAGTTCAGCAAACACAGCCGTGGCAGAGGGTTTAGGCCATCAGCCTCGGTCCAAAATCTTGGCCACCGGTATCAAATTAGGGGAATAATCGTCGTAGCGATTTTTGGCAAGGTATACACCTCCGGAGTTGGAAAATATGTGATAGCATTGCAGCGGTGGCAGGAGTTTTTGTGTTATCAAAATGTCCATCAAAATGCTTGTTACCACTCTAGGGGCGGTATACCTTGCGCATGCTCACTATAATCATGTGCCCTGATTTGATACCGACCAAACCCCAAGGCTGATGGCCTAGTTTTTAATAGAGTATTTTTAGTTGCGGTACGTGCAGTTATTTCACAGATCTTGCTTTAAAATAAAAAAGTTTTTCTTGCAATTATGTGTGTCCTGTCTTCCAATTTAATTTTTGCCGTGTACATGTACGTTTATATGGACCTATCCCCTCAACGGCAAAAAAAAGAGAAAGTCGGGAGAGACCATTGGCAGGATCGGGAACTTCGCTCGTCCCCCCCCCCCCCCCCCCCCCCCAGCCCTGTTTACGGGGCGGGGGGTACGAGCGAAAGATCAGAAACGTGTTGTGTCCCTCACGCTGGAGGGGGCAACCCAGTAACGGAGTGACCGTTTTAGCCGATTTTCGGCTTACTTTGACAGAATTTAAAAGAAAAAAACGAGTTTAAGGCCAAAAAAAAAAATATTCGGTCTCTGGTCAGACCAAAGTTCCGGAATTGACGCGGCCACGTGGCTTTTTTTTTTTTTTTTGCTTTTTTTTTTTTCCAGCTAGGATGGTACAGACAAGGTAGGTACTATTTTGCTTTTTTGGTGTCCTCGTGTACATTGGTGTCCTCCATAATTTGCCTTGGTGCTTTCGATCATTTGCCATGGTGCAATTTCCCATTCCTTGGTGCTCTTTGGTAAAAAAAATGAGGAGGGGCGGAAATAGAGGGCGCTGTTGGAGCTACCGCGGAACATTTTGGGGAAAAAAAAGATCGACACGCATGATTAAAATCGACGCGCGCGCTGACCAGAGACCGACTTATTATTTTTTTTTGGCCTTAAAAGACAAAATTATAGCTGCGGCTGTTAAAGGGTTGAGGCAGTAAAATGGGTCCGAAGTAGCATACGCCGGCCAAATCACGATTTGCATGCCCTCAAATTCTTCAGTACTTGAGCATATTGTGGGCCATGCACTTGAGGGTTCGTAAACAGTGAGGATGGAAGCCGTGCACAGGAACGTGAGCTTGTATTTCTGTGCAATTCGCATGAAATTGGGGCTCTAAAAGCGCTCTATTTTGCATTGGAGTGTAGGCGCCGTTTTTCAAAATGGCGATGGGTGATCATATTCGGATGGAAATTTCTCCCAACTTACAATCAGATTATTACCTAAAAATTGAGGAAAAATAGAAAGACGATCAAACTAAGCTTTAATTTTAATGCATGTCTCGAACACCTTATAGAGAGCAAATTGTGATTATTTTCTTGAATTTCTAAAGTGGGGAAATTTATCATTGGAGTCTATGGCAATTCATTGCACCTATATGGGCAGTGTTGAAAGCGGACACTCACAGACACTCTTTGGCAGTAGGTGGCGCTCTTCATCATCCCTGCCGACTGACGAGACAAGCTTTTTACGACCGGCCAATGTCTCCGGCCCGATTTTTCTTCGCACGTCCCCGCCTGGCTCGCTCTTAAAATCTGTAGGTAGCAGTTTGCAATTTGCCACTCTGCAAACACCCCTCTACCGCTGTGCCACTGGCCAGAGGTGGATGAAATTAGTGGCGCACTCAAGGGGGGGTTGACCCCTCCCACTCGTAGAGGTTGTTAATTTTTAGTATTTTTTTTTTGGGGGGGGTCATTTTTTTGGTCCACGAATTGACCGATATGTATGTGGCATATTTCCGAGTATTATAATAGGGGTGTAAGTGGCGCCATCAACTTCAAAATATTCCCCCCTCCCACAAAAAGAACACCCAATTTGTTTGGAAAAAACCCAAACTTGTGAGCACCCCCAAGCTAAATCCGGGGTGCTCTACTGGGTAAAATAGGCGCCAAAGATATCGGAAAAGTACGAACAAAAATATCCAGCTAGTTTGCAGGCCTTTACACAGTTTGAAAAGTTGGTTTTAAAATGCGCGCTCCAGTTCTGAAATTGCGCACACTATTCAAAACGAATAAGGATCCGAGCATCCCGCTCTTAATTCGAAAATCCAAATTAATTAATCAAACCAAACAAATCAGCTCATGTCGATGTCAAGCATTAAAAAAAAAACTTTTTTTTTTCTGAGGCCAAAATTTTTGGGCGAATTTTTTTGGATTCTTTTTAACTTCTACAAAATTTACCAATTGACGTAAAATAAACGGTTACCGTAGTCATATTGATCGAACGAAACTTAATTTTGATAATAATCAATTATTTAATATTCATAGATTCACGACGTTTACCTTTGATTCCTTTTTAAATAAATACTACCGGAGACCTGCCGGGCAGATGTAAATATCCAGCTAAAGCAAAGTTTTAAACAAATAGAGGATTAAAAAAAAAATCAAAAAGTTATGTGCTAGCCAAGCTTTCAGGGATCGGTCTGAGCCATAACAATGCCCCAGCCAACCCCTTAGTTCTCTTCTGGGATCTCGGTGTTCCCGGCCAATACACACTTCCTTCCCTGTCCATCCATGTAACCCCGGAGGGCCAGGCGCCATGTAAAAGCAAAGAGCTAAGGGAGGAACAGGGCGGCACCCTAAGCCCTGATCCTCCGAGTGGACCACATGCCCTGAACCTGTACGAAGACGCCAACCTGGAACTCACGGACAGTACCAGCCGCAGAGCTTACCGATTAAGCTAAGGTACCGTTGGTATTTGACGACGGGAAATTAAACATCTTGTGCTAAATGTACATAGAGTTACGCAACAGTGAACACTATTATTATGCAGGCTTTTTTGAGCTATCGGGTGCGTTCAGGGGCGGATCCAGGATTTTTGGCGGGGGGGGGGGTCCGGGCACCTTAGATATTTATATCCGATTATTGAGGACAGGCGGACCGTGTTATTATTTAATTTGATTAAAAATTATTTATTTTTCGTGAGTGTCTGACCGGTGGGGGGGGGGGGGTGTTTTGTCCCCCTCTGGATCCGCGCCTGACTTCTACGATTTGTATTTGGACAGATATACAGATTTTCAACTCCGTCACTACTATTTCAACAGTATCACGTCTTTAAAAATAAAACGATAATTTGTTTTTACGGATTTGTTTCCTCAAAAATAATGTGAACAGTACGTTCTCATCCTTAATTCTATAAACAACCAAAAACAAACATTTAAGCGTAGATGAAAACAAAATTAACCAGGACACCACATTACACTAGGGGGCCCTGTTCATGATGTCCATATTTTATGTTTCGTACAATAACGCTTCGCTCGTAACCCCCTCCCTGCAAACAGGGGCTAGGGCGCTGTGCCGGGAATTAAGGGCTGATGTCATTCACAGAATCTTGTGAAGGAAGTGGGGATGGCATTCTGGGTAAGATATCGTGACCTATTATAGCCTTACTTTTTGATGAAATTTGGCCAAAAAATGACTTTCCTCAAAACGATGCAGAAATTCCTTTAGAGGTAAGAGGATTATCAATCAACCTGCAAACACCCAATATTTTGCAGATTCGGGTAAAACTCATAGATTTTTAGAGAAAAAAATTCTCATTTTTGGCCGATTTCACCGCAAATTTTCGTCCAAATTTCATTTTGAAAAGCACATCTGTCCAGAAATCGAATTGAAATGTTTTCTAGGGTCCTATGGGCATCTTTCCAGCAAGTTTGATTTTTTGGCCAAAATTGGAGGGGAAAAAATGCAAGGGTTAGGCAAAAAAATATATATATTCGGTCTCTGGTCAGACCAAAGTTCTGGAATTTACGCGGGGACGCGGCTTTTTTTTTTTTTTGCTTTTTTTTTTCAAGCTTGGATTGTACAGACAAGGTGGGGTACTATTTTGCTTTTTTGGTGTCCTCATGTACATTGGTGTCCTCCATTATTTGCCTTGGTGCTCTCGATCATTTGCCTTGGTGCAATTTCCCATTCCTTGGTGCTCTTTGGTAAAAAAAAAATGAGGAGGTGCGGCAATAGAGGGCGCTGTTGGAGCTACCGCGGAACATTTTGGGGGAAAAAAAGATTGACGCGCATGGTTAAAATCGACGCGCGCGCTGACCAGAGACCGACTTATTTTGGGGGGGGGGGGCCTAACAGAAATTTTGTCAGATTACTGGCAGAATTCTGCAAAAATGGTTACTTGACAGAAAAACAGCAAATTTGAACAAAAAATGGTAAATTTGTTCAAAAAAGCTTCAATCATTTCAAACAAACCCTTGCATAATGGGACAGGTTGGCTGGTCTAGGTGCTGAGGTTCACTGATAAACAGACTTCGTCGTGGCCGGATCCGCGTTTTGCCCGAAATTCATAATTTCATAACATCTTTATGTTACTATAGATTGTTTATAATGTAATTTGAACCTTAATTAAGGCAACATTACCAATCTGCGTGTGATTTTAAGTGTTTATAGTGTATTTCGAGTAGTTCTGGGGAATTTGGCAGATTTGTGATAAATCTGACAGATGTTGATGTGCATTTAGCAGAATTTGGCTCTTACCTTACGGTCACCCTGCCCGGTAAATAGGCCAAAAATCCGTCCGCCAAACTCATGAATAAAAGTTATACATTCAAATTATTCTATTTTAGTGCGGTCTGAGAGCCATGGAATTGGGGGATTGAAGACATATGGCACTGCACCTCTGGCCTAGACTTGGAGCTTCCAATTCGGGGGCATTTTGGATGCAATTGGTCCAAAAGTGGCGCTATAAAGCCATGATGTTGTTGAAGGATAATTTTTTAAAACACTGAAGAATTATTAACAAACAAAAGAAATATAGTCACAGATGTATTGCAATAAAATGCGTGCGACAGTTGCTTGATGCCAGTGGCGTAAAGCCCTGTCGGCGAATTGACCAAAATCCTTAAATTACTCGGCTGTCGAAGTTCGAGAAGTTGGGGTGGACACATCTGATGCAAATTTGAGAGTTTACGCTTAACCTTAACATCAAAACCTTGCATTTCTACTTTGTTCTCCATTTGTCAGTGCTATGTATTACTAGGTCGGTCCGTTGGGAAGTTACAAAATCACCTTAAAATCTGCCATTTTTAAGCTCTGGTAAGGAGCTTCAAAGACACTTTGGTGTCGGTCGGTCGGTCGGTCGCCGGAAAAATTGACCAAAAATATTTAACAAAAATTGAGCAAATGTCATGCCGTCGTCCGTGAATGCACTCTAAAGTATTGTTTGTAACAACTCGTAAAGTTGCTCATGACAATTTTATTAACGGAGGCAAGATAATGTAGTACTGTTACAGTCACGTGGTATTTTGTGTAGTGGTTGGACGGTATCCAGAAGGTGGAAATGGAACATTTACGAAAAGTATGGTGTTCCATATGTGCCATCGGCGTCGCATTTTTCGCCATGGCTTATTGTGCACCCGCACTTGTTTATTTCTCGCTACAAAAAATCGGGGGGGGAATGATCAAATGGCCAATCCCCCAGGTCAAAACGGGGGGATTCGTCCTCCCCATCCCCCGGGATTCACGCCGTTGCTCGGTGGAGTATTGCAGAAATGTAGCGTGTAACAGAGTTGTAATGACTCGAGTCAATGACTCGACTCGAGTCCGACTCGAGTCACATTTTTTGGTGACTCGACTCGACTCGAGTCCCGACAGGTAAATGACTCGACTCGACTCGAGTCACTGCGAGCAAATGACTCGACTCGACTCGAGTCCCTCATCAGAATGACTCGACTCGACTCGAGGAAGGCTAATAAGACTCGAGTCCCAAAAATAAAAGCAAAACTTACTTGCGAAAAATATTTGCAATGACTTACGCCGCGCCGTTCGCGTTGCCAGTTTTTTTCACGTCACGTTATGTTCGCGAATTATGTACGTTCATATACAGCGGCCGTCTGTTTTCCTTCCTCCATAATGATACAACAAACATACACCGTGTCGCGGACTCCCACCTTGTGGTTCTATAGCATGTAATGCTAAGCCCGGAACCAGACTTAAAACGCATTTCTCAATCCGTGGTTTCATCATTGGTTTCGGGCGATTTCTGATAAAGCTCTTGGTGGAACGCTGGCTAAATTTATGTCCCGATTTCACACACGCAAAAAATGGATACCGATAGGACCACCTTTAAATAATTAGAAACAGTTTTGTATAATGTTATTAGGTTTTGACATTGTCAGCGATCAGAGAACAACAAAATCTAAACCCGAAGCCAAAACAGTTATAAGACCGAAGTTTCACATCTTCTTATCTGTGACGTGAGCTAGCAATGGAAACTGTTGGTTGGGTACCATACAGCATACTTTATGTCTTTGGATTTTCGTAATAGACTGGTGCCTTGTATTCTTTCTCTCTTGTGTTTGTTGCTTTTTATTGTAATTTATTATATAGTGTTCAAATATTTGTGACTCGAATTGACTCGAGCTAAATACTTGACTCGACTCGACTCGACTCGACCACACACTGTGACTCGACTCGACTCGACTCGACCTTGTTGACGTAATGACTCGACTCGACTCGAGTCACTTCTTTAAAATGACTCGACTCGACTCGAGTCACAAAAATCAGTGACTCGTTACAACTCTGGCGTGTAAAGAAGAGAACAAAATCTGTTAATCTTCCAGTTCGGCGCAATTATTTGAATACCCATGCATCAGTTTGCGCAGATGTCCATAAAACACAGATATATCCACAAACAAAAACATGATGACGTGACTTCTAAGGGAGGATCAAAGATTAATTGCCAGGGAGACCTGCTAAAATCCGAATCTCATTCAAGGATGTCAGAGATTTTGCTAAAGATAGAAGACGTAATTGTTCCACAACTAAACGCGGGCGATTTTCGTTCGATATCTCATTCAAATTGTTTGTATTGCTATAGAATAAAAAAAGGAATTTGAAAGAACAAAGGAATCTAATAGTCGGGGGAAATTCGAAAATGTCACGGACCGTACCTCTTTAAAATGAATTTATACAATCTCAATGCCGAGATTGGAGAGATGCTGCTGAAAAAGAACAACATAAACGTTGAAGCTATATATATAGGGACCTGAAAAAATGCTGTGAGTACGGAAGACTTTTTTTACGATTGAAAACAATTATCCATTCTGTCACTATTTTGTACGGTTATTTCTATCGGTTATGTGCAAAAAATAATCACAGTGGTGGGATGTGGAAATGTAGGGCTGCACAAAATATATTTGCACAAATAAGTGTGTAATCTAATCGGCAATTTTCCCAAGCGCTATGCATACGTCTCCCTCACAAAGTTTCTAATGGTCACAAATTATGTTTTAAAAAATACATGCAAGACGATCTTTTCTTTTCCGGTCATAAAAGAAGTACTTCTACTAAGTAAAGTCTGTCACGAGCCAATGTGGCCCATCAGGCCGGCGTTTATCTCCGGTTTCAGTGGCATGAAACGACTGAAAATATTACTATTCCCCTTGGACGGGATGCTAGTCCATCGCAGGTTACTCCCCAGCTAATGCCAGTACCCATTTATACTCCTGGGTGGAGAGAGGCAAGTGGGATGAAGTGGCTTGCCCAAGGACTCAACATAATGACCAGCAGCTGGAATCGAACCCTTGACCCTCTGATCATGAGTCACGAACCATAACCCTAGGCCGCACTGCCCCACTTGTCACCTCTAAAGACATCAAACTTTTTTAGCGGATAATGTACATTACATTAAAATGGACAATCCATGTGTCAATACATGTACTACTGTCATTTATTTACAGATCGAACCAGATTTTTTTTATTTTTCACAGGTTTAACTTTACAAGACCCCACATACTTGATATGTGTAAATATCCCATTAAGAAACCAACAAACTTCAGTAGACAAAGAATTCACTACACATGAAAGTATAAATATCGAAGGATATATTGACAAAAGGGAAAGACTACAATCTTCCGGCCAAAATAGGAAAAGATTAAATTGTCTAATTTACATAAGGCGTTAAAATATGACATTTACAGCAGGGATCACATTATGCAACAAGCACCAGGCGAATCATTAATTGCTTATATTACGAAAAGAGCAAAATAAACACGTTGAAAAAAATCCTGAAGTATAAACTGATTTGTTTGGGCGCTAAATTTCGCCACGGTTGCATGCAAAACCTATGTGAAGCGGCGTTACTATATTAGGAGGCGGGGTGCATGGGGACACGCCCCCTTGCTCGAGGACAGCCCCCCCCCCCCTTTTCTCTCTCAGCATTTGCACGGAAGAGGCAAAAATAAACCTTTTTTCCTTAAAAACCATTAAGTGCCCCTCCTGGAAATAAGGTCCCCTAATTGGCCCTCCCCCTCCCCCCAAACTTGGACCCAGTTATGCTTCTGGTGTGAAGATAATTTATAATATTTATACTAAAACGTTCAGTCTACATCTGACATGCCTGAGATATAATAATTTCAAAATGGCACCCGACTCAGTCTGACGTTTCACAGTCGCGCCGGTCTTAATTATTCCGAAGAAAAAACACAGTCATGTTCGCCGATTGAACTCCATGCGAAAGATCGACTGTTGAAGTCGATCCAAACGACTCCTGAGTCAAATCATTGCTAAAAAAAAAAAATAACAAGAAAAAAAAATAGCTCATAAATTTCACCTGTTTGAAACCCAGTTTTATCTGGGTCGACTTCAGTCCCTCTCAATACAGTTCGGCGCGGCTCTGAAACGCCTGTCTGAAACGGTTTTTGCTTTTCTAGTCCTTAATCACTTATTTATTGTTCAAACAAAGCACCAAATGTTTACCTCACTGACCCAGCCATTGTAAATTTCATGACATAATTTACACGCTATATTCAAAACCTTGGCACCATGGAGTTAACGAAAGACCAGCAAATTAAATTAATGTAAAAAGTGAGCCATCTAAAAGATGTGTTCCTGGGTGGTGTTTTTTTTTTAGTTTCACCTCGAAAACTAGATTTGTTTTCAATGCTATTTTCCCAGCAATATGAAAGTTATTCTCTTTTGAGGCATGGAACGTAAACACAATCCACAAACTTTTGAGTTATTGAATTATTTCTTCACAAAAGTCGAATTATTGGCTGCCAGGCAACAATTCGGCTCCATTATAGGGCGCATTCATTTTGTGCGCAAAATGAAGCGCCTTTTCAGGGGGTTAATTTTGCAAACGCCCAAAATCGGAAATAAGAAGTTTTTTTCGTTAAAAACAAAACATAGAAATTAAACAATTGTTAGGAAAAAATTGACGAGCAACTTTAATAAGTAATTTTTCAAACAAAGCACCAACACGTTTACCTCACCGAACCAGCCGCCATTGAATTACATAATTTACACGCTATTTATACGCTTTACATAGTGGCATTATAAAAAAAATAAAAAAAGACCAGCCAAATGAAGTAATCAGTGAGCCATGTTCACAGTAACGCCGCGAGAGAGTCTGCGTCTTCCAAGTGCATCCTCGTTTCCATTCCAATAGACCCCTTGCACAGAGGGCCCCCACTGGGGACAGGTTTTGTTACTTGTGACACAGCGGAACAAAGGAACAAAGTCAATGCCTTCAGTGAGGTCGCTTTATGCAAGGGCATGATAATGGCGATTTGGTATAGACCTTGCGCGTTGAGGCGGGGTTAAAGGGCAATTGTTTTGTATCGCTAGGATAGGCATGAGATTGTGCATTGATTCATTGGTTAGTTAGTGTGACGTCACTTCAGTTTAAACCACGCCCACTGCACACTAAGAAGCATTGGAACCATTGGAACCGGAACTTAACGCAACTTCAGTGTTTATCCAATGGGCGCTATAATCAGTGTTGTGCGCGCGTGTATGACAACTTAGACACTAACGAACCAGATAGGGAGATCCTAATGTCTTTGACTTCTGAGCAAAAGCTTTACAGTGGAACAAAAACGTGTCCTCACTGAGGGCGCTCTGTGCAAGGGGTCCACACCATCGCGATTCCGCACAGGGAGCTGAGGTTAACTTCTGCACGATAGCTTTATTATGTAGGCTATATCATGTTTGGACTCCGGGGATGCATGCTGATGACGTAGCGGCGCATTTCTCAACAAGTCCTACAGCTTCTGTTTGCTGCATCCTTGACTGTATACCAATAGTCTCATTTCAAAGCCAGTCAGAATTGGTTTGCTGCGGACCCAATTGCGCCTGCATTGTGTCTGTCAGTGTTCTAAGATGGCGGATGAGCCTAGCTGCAGCTCAAGACCAGAATCAGATGTTATCCAGAGCTCAAAAATTATCCCGATTTGTACAGCAGTATGGCCACCTGTCCCATGTAGAAATAGATGAAGTTCTTGGTCTCGTGCGTGACGTAACTGCCGAAGTTTCTACCCACGATGCAGTGCCAGGTGGTGGTGTACTTCTTGTCGAACTCTTTCTTGATGAAAGCAGCGATGTCTTTCTCGATGTTGAACCTTTCCATGGCCTGTGTAGCGCAGTCCACGGCGTCGGACTGCATGTCGTCAGGCATGTCTGCGTTCTTGATCACCGCCTTCTTCTCGGCCGTTGATTTCGATGAAACTCCGTACATTTTGGGTCTGCATTTGGGAATCAGAAAAACACACATCATTAAAACGTCAGTTTCGTTGCCTTTTTGTTACTTCGTCTAGCTCGGTCGGAATTCAAGTCTATAATGGCGTCGCTACAGAGATGGTACCACACCATTATTTGGTCGTTTTTTGTCGTCGAAATCCTGAGGCTTGTCCTTTCGGTAAGAATTCAAGTCATAACATTTTGTTGTGAACCCTGTTTGCTTAAAGGCACGTAAATATTGGCAACTAGAAAGCACTCAGAGAGCGAAAACCTCCAAGGCTAAACAATTCCCCGCCATATTGTCAGTACACCCAATAGAAATACTCGCATAAGTGGTGAAGAATCCTTTAGAAAAAATCCTGGATCCAGACCCAGATCCGGATCACTTCCAAATCCAATCGATCGATTTGTACCTGTACCAAGGACCATCCGTTAAATAAATGTCACGCACTGCCGGCGACCATAATTTTTTGAGTTACATTGTTAACAGACAACTTCCAACCGACCAACGCCGATGAAAACATAACCTCCTTGGCGGAGGTAATTACCCGGAACGGACCTACCGTTTCAACGAGAAAATCCTTGCTCATGGGACTTGTACCAATTAACCCTTTGAAATTATTCCGCCTGAAATTGTATCATTCGGAAGAAACAATCCTTGAAGTTGACTTAAGAAAATGTGCCCGTGTTATGGGCATATTTGTTACGTGTCTTAGCGCCGGGGTCCGCGCATAAGTCCGACGCCTCATAGGTCCGACGCCTCATAAGTCCGACAAAATCTCATCACCAACCAAATAAAGGCCCATAAGTCCGACGCCTCATAATTCCGAAATTTCGGACTAATGAGGCGTAGGACTTACGATATGGCCCCGCGTTAAGCAACGGAATTCAGTTACAAGACCCCAAAAATGGTGCGGACGTTTTCTCTGTTTTTTCCCCAGCTGCTGTATCCACTGAGCCGAACCTTCAACAAGTCCGCTTTGACCAACAACAAACAAGTTCGCATATTTTATTTTGTGCCCCGTTAACAATAATTATGAAGTTGTACAATCAGTGCCAGTTAAAGAAACACTTTCCGTTTCGGTAGAATGCACAAGTACATGTGATATCAAAAGGCCGGGGCAGTACAGTGGAGCGGCACGACTGCTACCGCGATAGAAGTACTCTGTTGCTCAATGCCCGGGACATGTAGGCCTATATACTGTTGCTTGTACACTGCCATGTTATTCTTTCATAAACCTATCGATTCACCGATAGCCAATATAAGCTGAAGGATAATGATCAAAATGAAACAAGTCAGTGCTCGAAATGACAAAAATCGAAACTTTGTAACTTTTTTTGTGGGGGAAGTACTGTTTGAAAAGAAGGGTAAAGTATTTAGTTCATCGTTGGTTTCATTACGAAGCCGCTGACATAATTTAAAACTCGTTACATCTAAGTCATGTATTCATTTGCGCACAAGTAGAAAAACATATGTACGAGACTTAAACTAACAAACAGATTGAATGCATCGGTTTTAATTCAATGTCCTTGAATTGCTTTCTGTGAACTCGAAACAATGCAAATAGGAGCATACTACATCATGCACGCACTTTTGGTTCATGCATGACACAAACGTTCATCTAAAGAACTATCACAAGCTCGAGGTGACATAAGCCCACGTGCAATGTCGCCATTGTCATGATTGTGTCAGTCAAATCATTTTGTCCATACCGATGCCGAGATTTCTCGTAAAAAAGTCGTAATTGATGTAATGCTTTCCACCTTGCTGACCTCGACATACCCGGTATAAAAACAGTTTTATTTCAATTATAAGTTTCGTACAGTGAGATAAGTAAATATAATGCATTAATATCGAACAGCACGATTCGTGTTTTTAAAGCTCAATTTAGGTTAAACTCACCTTGTATTAACGGCTGATTTCAGAAAATGAAAGCACAGCACCTTTGCAGGAATATAGAATTGTAACTGTAACGAGGGAGTTGAGAGGAATGCTGTTACAGCTCAACCGTGAGAAAAGTAATTTGATTGGTTAACAGTTGACAACTCGGCAACTGCTGTTCGGTAACTTGTTTCGGTAGATGTACGTTGAACCCTTTCTGGAATGCACGGTTATTGTTAACGCGCACAGGTGCGGGTCCGGCCATTGTAACCGTCAGCTTTTACTAATATCGGCCTACTTTAATACAAAGGTTTTTTACCTCCGAGTCGCGGAACCAAAACAGACGCGGGCCGACAGTAAGCCTAGTGTACCCGAACCCCCGGGATTGGGATGTGTACAAAAACACGTCGGTCGCTATTGGCCAGGGGACATATTTGCTGGTGTGTTATTGGTGGAATTATTAAAAGGTCATCCGGCAGCTTGCCCTTGGCATGGTGAAGGTTTATGGTAAAGGCTATATGAAAGTATCGAGGATGAAATTCTTCTTAAATCCCTTTCACTTTTCTTTTTCCCAGCTTTGACAAACGAAATGTGTAGGCTAAATCGTTAGGAGCCCTAAGTGATATTACTTCACAACCGTGCATATTTCTTAAGATTATAATAACCAACGAAATGTAAACTTTGTTCAAGATATGCAGGAACAGCTGGTGTATGTCTATTGTTTTTACTCAAAAGTCGACAATGATTTATTCACGTCATTATTGTTATAAATAAAGGTCGCCACCTTGAATTCAGGTTCAGGTTTTGTAGGGGGCGAATAATGGCCGGGGGCGAGGTAGTGAGGGACATACTGGCCGAGGCGAGTACCGGGAAAGTAGCTAGTTGGTCATTGAGCGAGTTGACCATCACTTCAATGTGAGCTACATGTCTATTTTAACGTACATTTTTTTTCGACGCCGAGTTTACTCGGGACCCAGTTGATAACTCGGACCAAGTTGGGTTAGGACCGAGTTAGTACACACAAAAAGCACGTTTGAAAGTTGAACCACGACGTTTGACAGTCTATTAATTGAACAACGACGTTTGCGTGTTCGTTTTTGGAACAATTATGTCCGTTTTAGAACGCCATAAAAAAAAACACTCTCTTGGATATCTGCAACGCAAATTTACATATTAAACCTCTCAAGACTCTTGGGGGCGGGTCGGAGCGAGGGGTTTTCCTTTGAAAATGTCAAACAATGAATATTTATGAAGTGCCCGTGACTCTTAATACGCATGCGTACATTATGTCATTGCCTATAAGTACCTTGCGTGTCAATTTGGAAAGCGTCTCTGGACGTAATGTCATTTTAAAAAGTTATGCAAGATCGCATTCAATACATTTCCGAGTCATTCCATTAAAGATGGTATATAGGCTAACGTAATCGACGGAGCCATCACAATTGGACTAACACTGAGTCTAGACCAACTCGTGAGGGAATACACATGTCACTCAATAATGTCAGTGACAATGACACTCGACTACTGACATTTTGGTTTTATCTCTGCAGACGATCTGCAGATACTACTCTAGATGTTTCGTCTTTGGCGCATAATGGCTAAAGAGTGTTTGCTTCTTAGTTGATTCCACATTGTATCCGAGAAGACTCTTTCCAAACATGGAGCCGATTATTTCTCTCCGTATCACCAAGACCACCGTGGGCCTGA